>OX371212.1:12440714-13721428 GCA_947310845.1 Yponomeuta plumbellus | reverse complement strand
CATATTATGCTAAATTATTGATTGAACAGGCAAAAATTGTACATAAGTGGATAGGTACTTATAACGAAACAGATCGTCAATTTCAAGGGTTATTCACCAACTGGACACACATGACTGGACACACCTGTGTCGAGTTGATTAAACTCAAATTAGTATCATTTATTCTTTCGTCATCTGGACACACAAAGATTATTACGCGTGTCCAGATGGTGAAAGCTGAAATAATAATTTTTATGTTTTCGCCAACTGGACACACTTTGTTTTTTTTCAGAAAAAGGGTACAGTCAGGTTAACAATCGCATCGCTCATTGAATTATTGACCTCTAACACGGGTCGCGATTATAGTATTTATGCTGATAGTTTCAATTTTTTTTTCTTGCTGTAGGACCTTCATCATAAGTTTTATTCCCTGAATCTCGATTCCCATAATGTCGCTTTGCGTTTTACTTCAATTCCCTACCCTTTACACGGAAGAGGGACTTAAAAAATTTAAGGACCTTGACTATGTACGGGCAGGAACTGAATTGGTCCACCAATGTCAAATATTTAGGTGTAATACTAGATAAAGAGATGCTGTGGAATACCCATGTGGAAAAGATCATTGAAAAAGCAGTTCGTGTTTTTAATATGCTCAGATCTGCTTATGGCAAGACCTGGGGTCTGCGACCACAGGTTGTTTATTGGATTTATACCATCATTTTTCGGCCCATACTGACATACGGCAGTATTGTTTGGTGGCCCAGCCAGAACTAGGTTAAAGACTTGTCAACAGCTAGAAAAACTTCAGAGACTAGCCTGCATGGCGACAACAGGTGCATTTACGACGACGCCAATGCGCTCGTTGGAGGTGCTGTTAGACCTTAAACCACTTCACATTATGATCCAAACAGAAGCGGCAAAGGCCTTATACAGACTAGCAGTCAACGGTTCATGGAATTTCAACATGCCTGCAACTAGGCATACAAATTTGGTAATTGGACCTCAACTCGAGAGAATGTTGTGTATGGGGAGTGACAAAATGTTACGCGTGCACATCTCAAGGACCAAATATAACATCTTTATACTCACCAGAGACGAATGGAGGCATGGTCTGAAAACTACTGGACCTGACAAGACTTCATGGTTTACTGATGGGTCGAACATGCCATCTGGCACTGGTGCTGGCATCTGTGCACAGGACTTCAAAGAAAGTTTCAGTTTGGGGCAATATGCAACAGTATTTCAAGCGGAAACTTATGCGATCATTGCCTGTGCTCAAGAGAATATAAGCAGGAATGTCAAAAACAAAACTGTTCGTATTTTTAGCGACAGCCAAGCAGCACTCATGGCCCTAAAATCCCGCGTGGTAGACTAAAAGCTGGTGCTTAACTGTGTCAAGACCCTAAACAAATTGGGCTGCGACAACAGGGTGCAACTAGTCTGGGTTCCTGGCCACGCGGGACACATGGGAAATGAGGCAGCCGACGAGCTGGCGAGGGAGGGATCCGCGCAGCCTTTGCACGGCCCTGAACCATGCGTGGGGCTCTCATCGAGCACCATTAATGGTGCTATCAAAGCTGAGGCGAATGAACGGCACAAATGCGAATGGGCAGCCACTGAAGGACTGCAACATTCTAAAAGCTTCATTGGTGAAGAAATCGCAGGCTCAGCAAAGTTCATACTGCGGGGAGGACGACGTCGTGCGAGGGCGCTTACTGGCGCTCTGACGGGACACTTCTCGACAGGGAAACAACTCCGCAGAATGGTTTATGTCAAGACGACACCTGCAGGGCATGCGGTTTTGAAGTGGAGTCGATGGTACACGTACTGTGTGACTGCGATGTCCTTGCCCGAAAAAGAATGAGCCTTCTGGGAATAGCTTACCCCAAACCAGAGGACTTCAGGCACCTGTCCCTAAAGGGTGTGACCGACCTCGTAGAGTACATCTTCGATTAGGCTTAGGTGTAAGGTCAAGGGGCAGACACAACAGATCCCACTGGGTCGAAGTGTCGCCGACTAATTTGTCGGCCCCCGCACGACTACTCGATAAGATAAGATAAGATAAGATAAGATACTTCAATTCCCAGTACTTCTCTCCTTGCTTCACAGTGGTTTCCAGTACGCCGTCGCACTTACAAGTACTTAATTACGTAAAAGTACTAGGGTAACAAAAGTTAGTAAGTAGTAAAGTCTGTTCGCTATCGTAGTGTCACTTTGATATTTACCGCCTCGGCACATGGCGGCTTTTGACAAAAGAAAACGACGCGGCGCAAACACGCCAGTGAATTTGGCTCGCAGCTCGTCTCATTCTACTATTATGCAGATCACGCAATTAAAGAATTAAATCAATCAGTATTTTAGAATGGATTTATAACGAAACGAACCTGCATCACTTAGGTAGGTACCTGTTCTAAATTCCGGTGGAGATGAATATTCTGAGGACACTTCGAGTGATGAAGACTAGTGTTTTTTTTGTGCTTCATTAGGTATATTGTGTACCATGTTTTTTTTTCTATTTAAGGTGTTTTGGCCGTCTAAGTTGGATTATTGAAATAAGTGTTTTTTTACTAAAAAAAAGATTGCCTTCGTGTGTACCGACACTATCTAAGCGAACGGACTTTAGTAGTTAACAACCCTATTTAATACTGCGCAGTATTGAGCAACACCATGAACTAAGCCGCATGTTTTTCACGAGATTTTATTTTAGCCGCAATCTCTTACAGACTTCTGCTACCCTAGTACTTTTGTACTATTTACTGTAAAATTATTGTAAAATTACCCGTTGCCAGCAGTGGAACGTTTGGTGGCCGATGATGATTGTGACAGAAAACATTCTGCGCATGACTGTACTTCGTCATAAATTCGGGTAAAATTCGAAAGAGTGTCCAGTTGACGAAAACATTAAAATGATTTAAATTCACCATCTGGACACGCGTAAAAATGTTTGTGTGTCCAGATGACGAAAGAATAAATGATACTAATTTGAGTTTAACCAACTCGACACAGGTTTGTCCAGTCATGTGTGTCCAGTTGGTGAATAACCCAACTTTAAACCTGAGAAATTCCTTTAATTCTAATAAACTCATATTTTTGTAACCTAAGTATCACGAATGAAAATTTCATAATAACCACTCGCAATCCGTGTTTAAGCAGTTAAACACTGCAAAGTATTTTTTGCCTGTTTTATGTTTCTCCATCTTTAAAGGATCGGCCGGATCGGCTACGAACAAAACTCGCGCGCGCGTCATTGCTCGCTCGTGAGTCCCTACGGCCCTACCTATTATTCCATCTGGATGGGCGGCCGCATGTACTTACGTTTTCGATACCTACACGCTTAGTGGAACAGGCCTGCTAGAGGGCCGTCCAAAAATCACGTGATTGTTTAAGCATTTTTTAGCCCCCCCTCCCCCTTGGTGATACATGGTGAGGTTTAAGACTACCCCCCACCCCCCACCCAATATCACGTGTATTTTTCGTATCTACAAAAAATCTTAGATTTTTGCGTGCGCGTTTGAAAAAATAATGAAAAAATAAATAGGTACACGTGATATCTTACTACACCCCCCCCCCCCCTTGTGACATTTCGTGATTTTTGTCAAACCCCTCCCCCCCTTTTCAAGCCTCACGTGATTAATGGACGGCCCCTAGGTAGGTATTTGCTGTCAGACTCAGAAAAGACCGTGACTTAAGTATTTACTTAGTACAAATTATCAATTCAGAAATCGGACCTTAGTCTAAAGAAGACTACCTAGGTACTACAATATTTTTGTGGGTACAACAGAATTATAGGTCTCTAGAAATCTCATCCCACACTGTTTGCTATCGAACTCCTCCGAAACGGCATCACCGATTCTTATGATTTTTTGTGTAAGTACAGTAGAGCGCCGATTATCCGAACGTCGGTTATCCGAACGACCGCTTATCCGAACGCCCGCCCGAGCCGCGCGCGCATGCCTCTCTCGCGCCTCCCGCGCTGCAGTGCTCGCGTACTTGTCGCGACACATTGTCACTTCCTTCACTTCTACTCTATAAACTAAGTATTATATTCCTATTTTTCATTAAATATACAAATGTAAATATGGTTTTCCTTTACCTGCACGTAAATATGTATGGCTGAATCAATACCTAACATACAGGTGTCCCAAAACTCGACGTTTATCCGAAACCGGGTGAAAAGCAAAGTCATCAGAAAAACAAGCAATTTTTTTTTTAAAGTATACAGTATTTTATTTTAAATTATTTATTCAAGAAATTTCACAAAAATAATAAAAACCAAAATAAACCTGGTCAATTTTTTTATTTCAATTTTTTTTATTCTTTTGGAAGAATAGGAGACTTTAAAAAAAATTTGATTGGAGCTGGAGCAGCTGGTTTTTGAAATATTGTTAGCAGTTTAGAGAAGCAAATTAACCAGTATTACAAAACAAAAAAAAATGGAAAAGAAAAGAGATTTGTGGTTTAATTTTTTTTTAATGCTTATAATTTTGTATGCAGGCAATTTTGATTTTTTTTTTGTATTTTTCTGATAGCCAGTTTGACTTGCCTTTTCACCCGATTCCGGCTTGACGTCGAGTTTTAGGACACCCCGTATAGGTAGGTAGTTCGATTATCCGGAAATACGAACACCCATGTCCCCCAATTAGTTCGGATAATCGACGTTCTACTGTATCTATATTTGGTAGGTCTGAGAATAGCTAGAAGGATGATTTGCGTTTGCTATAGTAATTTAGGTACGATTGTCCGACATTGAATTAAGCAGTTTGTATTGACAGGTATTCTTCGTGCTGCGGAAGAAATTCTCGCACGTGTCCTTCTTACACGTCTACCATCACATGGGGATGTGCCTGCTTGGATACGTTGGCACCAAATACATCCCAGGTAAATAAATAGATAAATTCATAAATTGGGAAGAAGTATGGAAAGTTAGACAGATACTTCCAGTAGCAACTTGCAAGACACTGACCATCTCTCAGAGACTTACATAGGAGACGTGGGAGCTCTGGACTGCGAAACCAAAAAAAAATGTACCTACATAATTTGAACAAAGGCTACTTCGTGAAAGGTGGCGTGGAACGAAGAGCTTTAATTCCACCACTTCTACTTTGTTTTGATGTGAGATCGCCGAGTCAACGACAATCCCCTTGTTTAGTACGCCCATTATTGTAAAATTAATGGAAAAAAGTTTCTAGAATACGTAATACGGATATAACAAACTGTGTCGTTAACTCAAAAAAACCGCATTTTCTCTAACTTTTAAGTTGCTTTCCGTTCTTGTGGCACTGTCATTATAACAATATAAAGTTGGTACCATGATACAGGAAGTGACAGCTTTACTGTTTAAAATAAAGTTGCTTAATACTACTACTGCGACAAAATACAGGAAATGTCAGTAGTTTTCTATTTTTGTTATATGGGTTTTTATAGAAGAAAGATAGTTAAACACACATTAAAGAAAACAAGTTCGAAGTGGTGAATAATAACTTGATGAAGTAAACACCTCCTCACCTTCTCAAACACCCTTTCATCCTACACAAGTATAGGTTGGCCATAAAGTCTAGAAAACGGAAGTGAAGTGTAACTAAATATTGTACGAACTTTTCAGGCCATCTTCTATTCTAATATAAGCAGAATTATTGTAACTGAGACCAAGGTTAATTCTCCTTGCTGAGACTATGTCTTTGAGTACTAAAAGTTTGGGTATGGAAAATAAGAGTATTAGCAAAATCGCACTCTTTAATTTCTACTCTTTCTGGTCAAACTATAATGCTAGGTATGATCTCGCAGGTGGCCACGGAATAATGCTGGGCTGCATTAACTCACTGGTGCACGCCGTAATGTACTCGTACTACCTCATCTCAGTTGTGCGGCCGCAATGGGTTCGGCGATGGTGGAAGAAGTACATCACACAACTGCAGATTGTAAGTATATATTGCTGCATTCGCATTTTGATTTGATTGAGCTTAAAATTAAGAGAGAGACCATCAAAGTGCGTAAAGTAAAGAAGAATGCCTTTAAGTGGGTCAATCACTAACCACAGACGTGTAACAAACTGGAGGCATGTTTCATAAAAATACAACTCTTGGGTTGTTCCGCTTATATATATTCTTCCACAAATATACCTAATTTTGAGAGCTTGGGCTGAATAATCCCATGGTACGATACAAGGTATCTTTAAATATACAAAACTAAAAAGACTCCTAATTTGTCCAAAACGTAAAATATAAATAAATATTCGTATTTTTACGGAATACCTAGAGGTAGTGTTAGTTTTTAAAGCGGCAACAGAAATACCTACATCATCTGTGAGGCAGGCGATCATCGGCGATCGTAAATGATCGATGATCTACTTTATCCCCTCGCCCGTAAGCGTGTGTAGACATTTATATGTGGTCAAAATAATAATCGCGATTATGATTATGACCGCATTTAAATGTCCTATAATGCTCGTCCAAGTGGTTGTACAAGCAAGTAATGGTTGGCCTGATGTCGATTGCATTTGATCCTCTCGGGTCACTTAATTAATTAATATAAGTTCTAAAAGATGCATTACTAAAAGTCTTCTTATATGTTTCAGCTGCAATTCCTTCTGCTCATTTTGCACTTTGGACACGTCCTCTTCGAGCCATCGTGTGAATATCCAAAGTGGGTGTCCCTCGTATTCCTGCCACACAACATCTTCATTTTGTACTTATTTACCGACTTTTACATTCGAGAATATGTGTACAAAAAAGAGAAGAAGGCGTAGTGAATTGTGCGATCCTTATGTAGAATAAAAGATTACTTATAAGTACTTAGAATTAATTTTACACGTTATTTTACCTACAGTGTAAATTACTATCTTAAGTAGGTACCTACTTATACATTTTAATAGGAGATATAAGAATTTTTTCGTATCACTTTTGTATTTACTTTTATAAAATTTATCACGTAAATACACGGTAATGACAACAGTTCTTACTTTACTCTTCATAACTCCGCTTCTCTTATTTAGCTCGCATCACCTGCCTGAGTGACCCCCCCCCCCCCCAAAATGAACGCCATAAAGCCCTGTCAGCTTCCAGGAAAAAACCCGTTATCCCCGAGAGGGTAGTCTGAGGCACCAATATTAAATATAATAATAATAATATTAATTATTAGTAAAACGTAAATTTTTTTATTCATCACCAATATACATCGAATTGCCCTTTTCTCGCGGTCTTACTAATTTTTCCTACTAGTAGGACCACGAGGGAGACCTATTTCTGTCTGTCCTACTATTTGCCTTAGTAGCTGTTGTCAATTATTTAAACCACTTCATATTGAATGGTTCCGATTCGCAATGGTTTTTACACTAAACATTAAACTTAAGAGGGATACAAAAAAAACCAAGATACCTAATTTTGAATAATTGACAACAGTTACTAAGGCAAATAGTAGGACAGATAGAAATAGGTCTCCCTCGTGGTCCTACTTGCAGGACAAATTAGTAGGACCACGAGAGAACGGCGTAATAAACTACTACCAAACTACATAAAACTGCAGTTTTATGAAACAGGCCCTAGGCTTCGTTTGTTGACTTATTTTTAAAAGACTTCCAACTTTATAACTTTGATACGCTCCGAAAGTACCGAGCGGTGGCTCTCCATGGTACTGTCGCTGGTGAAGTGACTGTTAGCCGCCGAACACCGAAAACCCTTCAACTGCTAGTAGGCTCACTGACTCTGTGTCTCCTGGCACTTGCAGGCTTTAGAGTACAGACTTAGATTGCTATCAGACCTAGCTCTGCGTAGCTACGATCTTGAAGAGGAGTGATGTGGTGAGCACAGTGTCAACTCTGCGCGCGCACTTTAGCTGCGACATTTCTGCATCGCGCAATCAAAGTGTTACACATGACATACCATAAATAAAACGTCTAACGAACAACAGTTGGACCGGCCGTCCCCAGGCATACGATCGGCCTGGTGCGGGAAATTTCCCTTTATATGGAAGAGCACGGTCACCCGCTCTTTCCTACAAGTGCATTATACTGGCTGTTTATTTGTAAAACAATGCCCGACTCAGGATACTTTTTACTCATTAACACCAACAACTTTTACTATGTCTAGGTACTAAAATTCGCCGTTTCCTGGTGGTCATACTAATCTGTCATAACGAGGACATGTCCTCCTGGTCATACTGTAACACGATATTTTTGGCAAATGGTAAAGAAAGTAGTAAATACTTCTACTTCTATTGTAGTTTCATGTGCTGGCATTTGTTTTTCCATCTACAGGGTGTTCAGAAAAGTAAGTACGACCAGGAGGACATGTATATCCTCGTACAGCCTGTCTAAAAAATGTAGAAATTAAAGAGTATGGTTTTGCTCAGACTTTTTATCTGTGTTTGCTAATAACATGCACTTACAAGCATTATATAAATCAAAAACTTGAGCATTTATATAAATTAAGGTACCTATTGTGCTTCCATAAATATAGTAAATGTTTAGATTTTTCAGTAAAATTATTAGTGAACTTTCACTTCCGGTTTCTTGTATTTTTTGACAAACTGTAGTCATACTGATATGACAAATTAGTATGACCACCAGGAAACGGGGCTAAAATTTGATACCTACTGAAGAAAATCTATGGAGCAGCCGATTTTTTGTAAAGGTTCAAGAGTTGGTTCCATAGTAATGGTCATATTGATAAGTAGAAAGTAACCTGAGTCGGGCGTTACTTTACAAATCAACGCCTATGCCGATGCTCGGAGTTTGCGCTTTAAAGATTAATATCTCGCAAACGGAACCCTAAATCTTAAAATGGTCTTTCTACACTCACAATATTTTCATGTCCACACTGTGCATTTTCGTCTTTACCTTAGTCCTTAGCTTTGTATTCAACTTTCGTTTGGCGCTAATGAATGTTGATGAAGCGAAAGATATCAATTTGTTTCGGGCATTTTCTTTACCAAATTCTGGCAACACTTTTACTTATGTCAAAAACGCAAAAAGAAAACAACAAACACCATTTTTCAGATTTTTATCGAAAAATATCAAGGGAGCTAGAGAATTTTTTTCGGGTAAAAATAAAGGCTTCGTCTGCAATAATATGGCAGAAGAAAAGCAGCCCTCGCGACCGGGCGAGGCTGCGCTGCAGAACATGAAGTTATTGAAACGTGAATTGGACGTATTCAAAGTTCCCAAAGTGCCTGTGGTTAAGAAACCCGTAAATAAAAAGACCACAGTCCTCGACGAAGACGTTTACGTAGAGGTAAGCACTGGTTTAAAATACACTTTATTAGAGATAATATGCGTCACGCCAATCTTGGGTAATACCAAATCCAAAAGCTAATTAGCGTAGCAGATATTTGTTACTTCCATTGTTGTGTCTAGGATTATTTCCTGGGGGTTGGACTCGTTGGAAGAAATGGCTTGCCGTACTGAATCCCGATCCATGTTTGCAGTAACTACAAGTAACTCTAGCTATAATATAAATATAGCGAGTCCATTCTGGAATTTAGGGTCAACCATCTGTGCATGGTTATTTCCACATTTTATCGTCTACCAGCACTCCAAGAGACTTCTAGGCCAAATATTCTTGTACCATTCTTGTGTCTATAACTTGTTTGCAATTTTCAGGGTATATCAAAGATAATCCAGCGGGACTTTTTTCCAGACCTAGAGAAATTAAATGCACAGAATGAGTACCTTGAAGCTAGTGAAAATAAAGACTATGCGCGGCTACGGGAGATTACAGCAAAGTACAGTGGTCAGAGGCCACCCACAGAACCATGTAAGGCAAATTTTTCATGTTTACTTATGTTTTAGGTTAGAAAATAAATATACATAGTATTGCCTAAACACAATTCCTACTAGGAAAATCTTCCATACACTATCTTCTATCATCTATATCCTCGTAAGGCCCGACCTTGAAAAGAACAATTGATTTTGTGATCACTTGAAGACATTGGGCCTCACGAGAAGGAGAAGCTGACTGACTGACTGACTGATTGACTGACTGACTGACATATCAACGCAGGGCCTAAACTATAAGGGTTAGAAACTTGAAA
The DNA here is from genome assembly GCA_947310845.1 of Yponomeuta plumbellus. NCBI lineage: Eukaryota > Metazoa > Arthropoda > Insecta > Lepidoptera > Yponomeutidae > Yponomeuta > Yponomeuta plumbellus. Next base: position 13,711,423 of record OX371212.1, on the reverse strand, counting down.
TTTTGCACAAAGGTTCCTTTTGTAACGTAGGGGTGCACTAAGAAAGGATTTTTGAAAATTCATCCCCTAAGGGGGTAAAATGGGGGTTCAAAGTTAGTATGAAACTTTGCCGTTTTTGAAGTTATTCGAATGAAATTTGGTACAAAGGTTCTTCATTTAAAATTATGAAACACATGTAAAATAGTTTTTTTAAAATCATCCCTTAAGGGGGAAAAAGGGGGGTGCAAACTTAGTATGAAACTTTGCCGTTTTTGAAGTTATTCGAATGAGATTCAATTGAAGGCCCTTCATTGAAAGTCATGAAACACATGTAATATAGTTTTTCGAAAATCATCCCTTCAGGAGGTAAGAGGAGGGGTGCGAAGTTAGTATACATGAAACTTTGCCGTTTTTGAAGTTATTCGAATAAAATTCAATATGAAGTTCCTTAAGGGGGAAAAAGGGGGGTGCAAACTTAGTATGAAACTTTGCCGTTTTTGAAGTTACTCTCGAATGAGATTCAATATGAAGGCCCTTCATTGAAAGTCATGAAATACATGTAAAATAGTTTTTTGAGAATCATCCCTTAAGGGGGTAAAAGGGGGGTGCAAAGTTAGTATGAGACTTAGCCATTTTTGAAGTTATTCGAATGAAATTCAGCATGTAGGTACGTCATTGAGTCATGAAAGACGTGTAAAGTAGTTTTTCGAAAACCATCCCTTAAGGGGGTAAGAGGGGGTTGCTAAGTTAGTATGAAAGCTCTTTCGCATGCGCTAAAAGTATCCCTTTCTTATTTGCAAACACTTTACAGAACTAAATAAAGCCCACGCAGACATAGTCGCGGGCAAAAGCTAGTTAAAATTATATTTGAGGAGTGTTTTAGAGTGATGTTCTTTAAAATAACAATTTTATGCTTTGATTCTAAATATTATTTGGATGTCAATATTAAAATCATATTAAATCATTAGTATTCTACTCTCCAAAATATTAGACTTCTGAACTTGTCTCAAACTATTTTGTAATTATTATTTATTTGTAAGATGTGACATTCTATTTATTCAACCAAGGAATAGTGCCCACGGCTGGGTTCTTGAATTCATTATCTTCATGGTCATGCTTTCACAAGTGGAAATTTTTTCAGACATGTCACCAGCTACCTTCGACACACCTACTGCAGACCGTCCATACTCACCAACAGCACCAACCATGCGGGAACAGAGGTCAGACGATACCCCACATTGCTCCGTCACTGAGAACCCTGGAGATATCACTGATAAGCATACACTAGGTACGTCTAAACCTAGTCTTGGCTTAAAGCTGTACTCACTTCTGTGTGTTTTCAATTTTGTGGCTAAACTGAGCTATAGCTATTCAGCATTCTGTACAATAAAAAAATGTAGTTAAAAAACATGTCACTTACACTAAAATATCATAGTAAAAACGAAACGAAATGTCAATTTTATTCCAATGCAGACACAGATAATTTTGTAAATATTGAATTTGGTTTAGCATAAATCAATAAACATAATCCTGGAAAGAGCAATTTTTCAATATTTTCATGGCATTTCCTTTCCCAATGCCAACTCCAGTGTTCCAATTCCAACACTTTAAAAAACACACCAACAATAGTTTTATTAATTTGGGATTATCTACAAAATGACCGCAATTTTTTTTTTTTTTTAAATTGAACTAGATTAGAACTCTTAATCGTAAATCAAGAAATAAATTCATTTTAATCTACAAAATATGTATACATAAATGCTATCTACATACTAATGTTATTACCTATTTGCTCCCAGACTCGTTCCTAGCTACGCACACGAGCGAAGACAACGCGAGCTACGACCGCGTGATCGCCCTCGAGGACAAGAAGCGAGCCGGCAAGCTGGCGCCGCAACTGGAGGCCGAGAAGAGCTCGCGAGCGCTCGCCTTGGCCGCTTTACGGCTACCCTCGATCGAGGAGCAGGCTGACCAGACAGAGAGGCCGAGAGAGGTTGGTTCCTGGGCCTCGATAATGTTTGTGGGTTGTGTAACTACCTGACCCTGCAAGCATTGTTTTGGCCATTTCATTAGCCTGCGACATATTCTCGTGTATCGCACCCCAGATGAAAACCCCACTAAGTCGAAATAATATGTGCAAATTTAGTTAGCTACTTTTTCGACTTCCTGACCTTATACCGGACCGGACAATATAACTCCCATAACGATACCTTCAGGAAGGAAGGTCAGGAAGTCGAAAAGTAGCTAAATAAATTTTCACATATTATTTCGACTTAGTTGAGTTTTCATCTAGGGATGCGATATTCTAGTATGGGCTTAAACACCACCCGTGCCCACCACGGTTTGGCGATTTCAAGTTCTGAGGTAGGTATGTGAATACCTCAGACACTCAAGTTTCTTCACGATGTTTTCGTTTACAACGGTTAGCGAGTGGTATTGCTATAAGAATCGCTCGTAGCCTGGGCTGCCTGAGTGATCTTAAACGATCACTAAGGTTAAGCAATATACGGCGCGTTCGGTCCATGGATGGCTCACCGTCCATGACTAACGCTAGTGACCTTTTTCCGAGCGGTTCCGTGCTTCGCAAGGCACGTTAAGCAGTTGGTGCCGGCTGCCGTCGATAGATGGCAGTCGTTAAGCAAAGTCAAGAGGCCTTAGGGCGGCTTGAAAACTTCTGACAGTAAGACCAACCACTAGTCTTACAAGCCTCCACCAGTCCGGACTTGGCCCCCGTGGTGGAGTATGGCCTATACCTTCCTCAGGGAGGAGACCCGTGCCCCTCGGTGGGGACATAATGGGTTGATGATGATGATGATGATTGCTACAAAAAATCGTCGTAGCCATTTCGGAAAATTACCATATTTACCTTTTAACGTGTCCTCTCCTATTCTATTGAAACATTTTTACTGCAAGTTCTCCATCGACGACCTCCGTGGCGCAGCGGTTAGCGCATCTGCTTACCATGCGAGAGGTCCCGGGTTCGAATCCCTATGTTTGTTTTTTACGCTTTATTGCACAAAAGAAATAATACAGACAAAAATAACTAACAAAAATATGTCTTGGTCTTGGATGTTTACATGTTTGTGATGTCGCTGTTTCTGGTTCCCACGAAACAGGGTATCCTAGTGTGGGGCCAGAAGCAATTTATGTGCTTGTATGTAAATGTTTATGTTTATTATAATGATTTATTTTTCTCAGCTCGCGACGTGGGCGTTCACGGCGAAGAACTACATAATGTACGTGCCGGACGGCGGCGGGCGGCAACCAGCGCCAGTTAAGCCGCTGTTAGTGCGAAACAACACACGGCTGCGGGCCGACCCCTTTGACCACGAGCGGGATCGGGAGGTCATATCGGCCATCGCGAGGACACAGGTAGGTACTTCGGGGTGGTCGGAAAGAGGGAGATAGGGCCGAGGAGGGTGGGGGGGGGCATAGCAGATTATGTTGCTCTGGCACAATTCGCGATTGCGTGCCGAACCCTTCGACAATATTCGGTAAATAAATGTTTTTTCTTCTGCTTTTTCGGCCATCGTGAGGACGCAGGTATCCGAAATGAAATGTCTTTCGCTAGAGGGTCACTTCTAAACTGCATGCAACGGAAATATGTCGGGCGAGGGCTGTGACTACGTGTCGTGTGCGCTTTATTTAGATATATTTGAGTAGAGCGTAGTAGCCATTACTCATATCCTCACTCGTGCCGCTATGTATTCACAAGGCTATAAATTTAGAATATAATATAATATTTGTTTATTGTACAAGCATATTACTGTAAAAATTTACTTGTCTTTATGAAAAGTTTAATTCCAATTCTAAGCACGATTGAACATCAATTTCTGTTCTCTAAACCATTGCGACCCGGCATGTCATTGTAAAGAAAAAACAAACTACGTACGTAGTACATGGTTTAAAAGTAATAAATATAATCAATTTACGTGTCTATGCGAATCCGTTGAGCTGCCTTCTCAACGGACGCGCCCTAACAGCATCCTTAACCCGCAGGGCGCCTCAGTGAGCGGCAAGATAGGCGTGGACGGCGTGTGCGTGTCCCAGGATCAGCCCGGCGGAGGGTACGAGCTCGTGGGAGCGCCCTCGCCGCGGCCCGGTGAGGCCGCCTCGCCCTTCATGACGTGGGGCGAGATCGAGGGCACGCCCTTCCGGCTCGATGGCGGCGACACGCCCTTGCCTGCGTGAGTTGACCCACACACACGCACGCACGCACGCACCCACACACACACACACACACACACACACACACACACACACAGTCTTAGTTATAAATATTATCAAACCACAAACACAACAGCCTAAGGGCTCTCGCCCACGGCGGCTTTTTGTAGCGCTGCCGTCGCGCGTTTCGTAAACGCGAAACGCGCGACGGCATCGCTACTAACGCGCGTAGGTCGCTTTTGCAACGCGCGACCGTAGCGCGGCTGTAGCGCTGCTAACGCGCCACCGTCGCGCGGCCGTAGCGCTACAAAAAGCCGCCGTGGGCGAGGGCCCTTAGGATTACTAAGGCAGCCGGGGCTACGTGACGTCGCTGTCGTTGTCGGGGCTTCGGGTGCTTACGTAAAAGCAGCACCAAAGACAACGTGACTAATGTTGCCTCAACGGAGTCCATCTTGCAACTGTGGCGATTGGAAGCGCGACGGTAGCGCGTTTGCATCGCGACAGTAGCGCTACGGCCGCGCGACGGTGGCGCGTTCGCATCGCGACAGAAGCGTGGTTACGTGGGCGAGGGCACACAGCTAGCGACCGCATCGCGGCTGTAGCGCTGTTAACGCGCCACCGTAGCGCTACAAAAAGCCGCCGTGGGCGAGGGCCCTAAGGTCTATCCGCGTTACCGCGGGCCGGGCGATGTAAGGTCATAGCCCACTTACACGACTCTGCTGCCACCCGGCAAAAATAATACCATTCAAATATGTTTAAATATTGCTGTTTAGATATATTTTACATTGGCATCATAAATTAGCTGACAGCGAGCTGTCTATTTCATATATCAAATATGCCAAATATACCATATACCATATATCAAAAAATAGTTGTTCTATGATGAATATCACAGAACAAAAAAAAAGAGTAGAAATCGTAAGTGGGCGGTGCCCGCGTGCCTCAAATTAGTAATGTATTGCATAAGCGTAGTCTATGACAATTTTTCTTACCTCAGTTGCCGTGCGCTTCTAGTAAAGAAAACAATTGTGAAAACTCTACTAAAATGCCTTATTGTGCTGTGTTTGAGTGCAAAAATAAAAGTTGGGGACCAAAATGTACCGATCATGTCGTAACATTCCATCGGTAAGTAGTATTTCCATTGTATTTAATTTAATAGAAATTAAATTTGTAATGACATGAACAAGGAAAGCAATCCGAAAGTGAGAAAGTAAAACCACCTTTATTTACTGGAATATAATGTTCAATTTTCGTCGAAGTCTGTGTACTTTTTCTAGAAATTTCTGTCAACATTTGAATGCTACTCAAATGAGTAGCAATTGCAGCTGGGACACAACATTATAAAAATCTATCGATAATATTTAAACGCAAATTATTTTAATTATTCTAATAACTCTATATTTCCTTTATAATTGCTTGAAATAGTTTTTATAAAAAATAATAATAATATTTTGTCTATGACTTAGCAGTAATAAATAATTACCTGCGTCTAATTAGGTACTTTGGGAAAATAATTGTCGTTGTTTTATTTTAATTGAAGACCGCTGTGGCGCAGTGGTTAGTGCATCTGACTACCATGCGAGAGATCCCGCGTTCGAATCCCGGCTGGGGACAAAAAAAAACCTAGGTCTTGTATGTTTACATGTTTGTGACGTCGTTGTTTCTGGTGCCCACGACACAGGGTATCCCAGGGTGGGGCCAGAGGCAATGTATGTGCCTGTAAGTGTTTATTATCATCTTTTATTATTATTATTATTATTACTTAACACATTTTTAGTTGCAATTATTTTTGATACTGCGCAAAATTTATTGTTCATGTTCCTTGACGCTGTTTAGTTCCTTTGCGAGAATGTGGTCCTGACTGCAGTATCATGTCATTTTTGTAAACTTTTAATCCGGATCAACTTACCCATCCCATTTTGAGACAAGCAACCGAAAGACGCAAGCTCCGTCTCTGCTCACCACCCACTCACTGCTCTGCGTATCGGAGCGAAACCTAGTCGGACTCGTCCGATAAAACAACACCCGTAAGTAGATCCGGACTAAATGTTTACAATGTGTTGTGCCGAAAGTTTTAGTTCAAAAAACATGTCATTTTTATTAGTATAGATTGGCGTATTGTCATCAAAATTAAACCAGCATGCATAATTTCAAAGTTAGATGATTTTATGTGCTCGTGTAGTAAAATCATCTGGGGGGGGGGTCTAGATAATTTAATCATCGTTTACTCCTTATATGTATGGGGAAGTCTCGTGACTTTCGTTGGCAAATGTCATCTCCATAATATAAGTGAAGCACAAGCGTTGATGGATAACGACATTTGAAATAAATAAATAAATAAAACAATTCAACAAACTATACATACGATAAGTTTGCTGGGCCTCGTTTCAAAAGCGACTATGGTTAGTTTCATATGAGAATTCCATATACGTTGCGTAGCCAATCATCCAGAAGGTAGGTTAATATACTAACCGGCTGCGTAATTTACATCGAATTGTAATTGAATTAAATATCAACTGTCGCTTTACGAAACAATTCTATAATTTGTCGATAGGCCATCCATAGCTGAGAAGCACCATTGCACATACTTGTTTTTTAATTTTCGACTTTATGGTCTATCACATAAAACTTCTCGACGGTCAGACGCGGCGGGATTTCCAGCTAGTGTAGAGTAGCGGTACTACGAACAAAGATCTAATATCAAACTTAATTTCATCATTATCATTTGATTTTGATCGTTGTTAATATCACCAAAAGGTTCATATATTACGTGGAACTTTTATGATGGAGACCTTTTCGGCATTGCCTTTATTTACCAATGGCAGCTTGGCATTCATAGTGTGGGTTTTGGCTTATGTGTGAGTTTGGTCACACTGGTTTTCCTGCTAATAGGTCATGTCACTCCTACTCTTTTTTTCTGTTCTGTGGCAATCGAGGCTACGTAAAAAAAAAGAATATTCCTTATTGCACACAAGAAGCAAGAGACAAATAAAAGTTACAGTTAAAAAAAATATATACAATAGGCTTTCTTATTCTCTATAAATTGTACACGATAAGTTTGCTGGGCTTCGTTTCATAAAGCGACTATGGTTAGATTATGAGAATTCCATTATAGGTACATTGCGTAGCCAATCATCCAGAAGGACAGTTAATATGGTAGCCGGCTGCGTAATTTACATCGAACTGTGGTACAGTTTGGCAGAAAGGAATACATTATGTTACTTTGTCAATGTAGGTACTAAAAAAAAAATGATTAAGAAACATTGTCATAACAAATTCATTTTCAACTGTCGCTTTATGAAACAGTTCTATAATTTGTCGATATGGCAATATGTCCCATCCTTAGCCTGAGTAGCAACATAGCAGATAGTTATTTTTCAATATTCGACTTTATGGCATTGAACTTAAAGCTTCTCGACGATCACACGCGGCGGTAGTTCCATCTAATGTAGAGTAGCGGTACTACAAAGCAAAGATCGTATGTTAAACTTAATTTCATAATTATCATTTGATTTTGATCATTGTTTATATGATTTAAAAGGTTCATATTTTACTTGGAACTTTTGTGATGTAGACCTTTTCAGAATTGCCTTTATTTGCCAATGGCAGCTTGGCATTCACAGTGTGCTTTTGATTTGTGTGTGTGAGTTTGGTCACACTGGTTTTCCTACTGATAGGTCATGTCACTATTTCTACTCTTTTTTTTTGTTCTGTGATGAATATTATAAACGTAACCTACTCGTAGATGAAACAAGATTAGATCGTAAGTAATCGGCATTGTTTTAATAAACAAGGTAACTCAAAGTGTCATGCATCATTCGAAGTACCAAGAAAAAAAGTTTCTAGCGTTGTCGTCATCTTTCTCAAACCTCATTCTCTGACCACAGGGTGGGAGCCGGGGCCGCCTACCGAATGCTCGAAGGGGGCGCCCGGGAGCGTATCGCGCTGCAGTTAGCAGAGCAGGCGGCCAAGCGGCGGCGCCCCACCACGCCGCGGGTGGCGCCCTCCACACCAAGGTAACTATGACGCCATCACGCCTCGGTACAGTTCTACCACTTTTGTTAGTCGCCCCGGCGTTGTCCAATGGCGCAGAATAACCCAAACCCCCAGCGACTCCAACCGAATAAAAACAGTCGGTTAAATAACGAAGTTATTTCAACTCTATAATTTGACAAGTATCGTAAGTTCGCGCGCTCAATTGCTCGCTATGATTGAAGGAGATATTTACGCGCTACGGAAAAAAAATATTTCTCGGCAGTTAAATCAGTGTATCTCATAAAAGTGATAGTAAGGCAACTATGATGTCGTCCACGCCTACCGGACCACCTAGAAGTAGCATAGTACCTAAATATGTACCATCACGCCCTCCTTGGTAACGCCCAGGCACGCCCTGGGTAACTGTTACTAATGTCAATGTCAAGCCTTTCATGGCTTGAGAGCCCAACACATTTAAGGCACTATTTATGTTTCACTAAATCGGTCCGGCTTACCCCAAAATGACGGTGCGACGCCCGTCGAATTCTTTGTCCGTTTGTTGTTTTGTTACATAAAGGGAGTGGTTTTTTTTTCCTACTTTATGCTGGAAATTTCCCGTATCTCCAAAAACAGCGTTAGCTAAAGAGTCATTTTCTTCCAGCTTCAGAACCAACACGGAGCGCCTAGCCAGCATGTCTCCGGCGGCGCGTAAACTGGCGGCAAAGCATCTCCTCTCGCCGCGGCTCAAGCTCACGCCAAATTACATGGGCATCGCCCACGCGACCCCAAAACGCACCCCCACGCCCCAGAGAAGACCCCTTGTTACCACACCCAATATCAAATCCCAGAGACCTTCCAACGCTGGCAGTGTCAACAACAGTGTCAGTCTGAGTGAAAGTAACAATCTGACGGACAATCTGCTGCAGATTAATGTAGCGAAGAGGACGCGGTTAAAAGCACAGGATTTCTTCACTACCAAGTGACTTTAGCTCACACCACAAAGAAGACTCCTGATTACCACTTCCAACAGCAAATCCCAGAGACCTTCCAATGCTGGCAATGTCAACAACAGTGTTGGTCTGACTGAAATTGACAATCTGATTAATGTAGCGAAGAGGGCGCGGTTAAAAGCGCTGTATTTTTCACTGCTGAGAATAATATTGCTGCTATTAAAGCCAAATGTTTGGCTTTTTCTAGCACTTGAGCGCTTGAAATAGCTAATCCCGGGGCACGCGTGGTGAAACCCACGCTCTCTCTTTCTCTCTCTGACACAAAACCTTGGCCTATAGTGGGGCTGTTTACCATATAGGCTGTATTATTAGTGAGCAAGTCCTTCAGCCAAGTGTCCGGTCCTAGTGAATCTTTCAGCAGAGTGTTAAACGCAAACTGGCGACCTAACTTCCTCTTCGTCATTGTGTAATGGACAATAGGCTATTTGACTGTGTGAAAAATTAAGTATAATTTGTACATATTTATTTTTTATATATTGATACTTTCATTGGACTTACATTTCGTATAAAATAATGAGTCAAAAACCCCAAGAAATAATGTTGTATTATGTAGTAGCCATTTTAACGAAAACAGCCTGCATTGGCAGAATCTTTGATGAGATCACAGATCAGTAAATATGGCATCTGTCATGACGTTCTTACGTTCATTGGTTTGGGGAAGTCACCGGATTTCTGTGCGACGACGCTAAATAAATGTTATCTTGGGCAACAGCAGTGAATTTTTATTCGCCTTTTTTAGAAGAAATGCACGAATGAATTATGATTACTTTGTGAGAACTCAATGAACACAAACATCAAATCTGATACGTTTTCAGAAATCTGTGAATTAGCCTTTTAATGATTACCCTCGTTTTCATTTATATTGCTCATTTGTTAGTTGTTGTTTGTGTAACTAAAGGGTTATGATTTAAATAAAAGTAAATTGATAAAAATCATGTTATTGTATTTGGTCATTCAAAATTATTGAGCACTGCATAATTTTCTTATGCTTAAATACCTACTTAACAGAATCTTATTAATTATCAACATCATAAGTTATACTCATAACGGTAATAAAAACATATTACTACTTATTATAACCCTGTAACCGACCACCTTTAATAAAAGCAATGCTTAGTTTACTTTTTCCATTTCACCATAATCTAGTTCAATACAATAATCATAAAGATAATAAAGTAATACCTACTTGGTATACTACAAAACAGATAATTTCCAAATTAAATTTACAAGTCTACCAAAAATATTACGTCAATGTTCCTAAAAAAACAAGTTGAGATTAGGGTCAATATACGCTATTTGAATTTCTATGGTCCCTGGACAAATATTATGTTAAACTTATTATATTATTGCGTCCGTATGCTTAAGCATTAAAGAATATGGTCTTTTATTTGGCCCACATAGTCTATTCACGATAATTGTTTAATTTAAGACATAATCGTTAAAAATAGTTGTAAATGTATACTCCTCTGGCCTCCCCATTTCTAGATTATAATGATTTTATGGCGAGATATTTTTAAATACGTATGCCATTATGTTTTTTTTAAATATGATCATACGCTTTTATAAACATCGAAACATATTTCATCAAAATATACAGTAAAAAGTTTTATTAATATAAAGAAAAATAACTTACTTTCATGACTCGTTACAATAATGTCACTTCATCTGGCGAAAATCAAAGAAGTAAAATTGGACTTAAAACCGCAAAGGTATGTTTTTGTCCATGAACTACGCGCATACAATAGTGTTAAGTTAGAAACACGCTAATGACGTTGAGCGAAATTCCTATAGTATAGCGTCAATTTGCGATTCACTGTAGGAAAGCGTGTTTCTGCCAGTCGTTGGAGTATTTCCTCTGGCAAGTCTATGTTTTTGTATTTTATAGTTACGAAATTGTATATTTGCACAATGCAATGTTTATTGTGTGTAGATGTCATGTATTACGTTATACGGTGAAAAGCGAGTGATACGTTTTTGTAGGTTTTGTGCGATTTTGTCACTCCTGTGGGCGTCACTCCTCTGGCATATTTCATATTTTATTTAATACGTGTCCCCTTTCTTAGATATAATCAATGGCCTGTTACTTCCCTGCTTTCATTTGTGACTACTCTGCCAATAGTGTCAGTACTACAGTACCAGTATAAAATTAAAAAAAATGTATAATCTTCTGGCCCTCATCATTAAACATTTAAAAATTGTGTCAAATAGAGAAATTATCAATATTGAATGGAACAGATTACATTTCCTTCTGGGACACAAAAAAATCAAATACCGTATATTCACCCATTAGACAATCTTACCTATACAATATTATTATCTGAAAAACTAAAAAGTACAGAATGTCATTACATACCAAGGTACGAGTAAGTAATCAATCATCTTTAATAATACTTTTCCGATTATTATCTTTTTCGCAAAATACCGCAAATTCTAATAAAATTTAGAGGCACACTGTCGGTTAGATGTGTTTTACTTGCTTCCCAACAATGTCATGATAATACATTCGCTTTGCTTTACCGAATTTCGATACATAATAACGCCACACTTTATAAATCTAGAGACTAAAAGCAAAGCTACAATCATCTACCTAGGTACAATTTGTGTAAAGTGCATGTGTTAACAACTGTTTTTTTAACGACCTGTAATGGATCGATTTCTGAGAATTTCACAAAGAAATACTCAACTATAGTGCTGTCTCGTCAAATTCCTCAGAAAGGAGCGTGACAGAACGTTACTAAAGTATTTACTTAGTGAAAATTCTCAACGCAGCAACCGGCCCATATTAAACTACAAATGAAACGCAGCGCTGTTTTCCTCTTACCATAATATGGACAGCCACTCTCTATACCAAGGCAAGGGTTTGTTCACTTTAATATACGCTGAATTGGGCAAGGGCTTCGTCTCATCCAACGGGGACTCCACGAAGGGGTTCACTAAGGATTGCTTGACGCCAAAACGCAAGAAGGCGAGATACGGGCAATACTTCATGAGTAGCAAGCTCCAAAGGAAATTGATGTTGAAGTACCAGCGACCCCAGCACGAGGTATACACGGTAAAAGCTAGGTAGTAGAAGTGGAGTTTGTAGCGCTCGAAAAATGTGAGGTTCTTGTAGGCGGGCGAGTCCTCGATCACGTCGTAGTCTTTGTAGTAGTGCAGTCTTGGCGCGATTTCTGGTAGGCCCTCCACTGCTACCTTCTCCATCAGTTGAGTACTCTCTACGGCTGCAAAGAAAAAGAAAAAAGGTGAAAACACAGCCGCGAACAGTGGAGTCTCCCTTGCCCTTTGGGTACGGAACCATAAGAATACTTCTCTTGCAACACCTGGGCCTTGATTTTGTTAAGGGAACTATATTTTGTGTCATCAAAGTTTACATTAATTGTCATCAACTCGTATCATCCAACTAATAGATCTATCACCACGAAATATTTTCATTCTCAGAAAAATAAAAAGTGTCGCCAGGTACAAATTATCAAATAATGTCAATATTTACATAGAAAAAGAGATGGATTATCTATATAATCGTAGTTCATCCATTGAATAAAAAATTTGTTCTCAAAATAATAAGTATATTACAAAAATAACAAGTCCGTACTCAGAATAGAAGTCATCAAATAAATCGATTATCGTCCGCACCAGATTGAGATATGTTTTTATTTGTTATTTTGTCATCAGTATAGTAGTTACGAATTATTTCGATCAATTCTCCAAATAATACTATTCGTTACATACCAATTTAATAGTTCAGTTCATTAATTTTATAAAAAAATGTTCAAAGGGGCGGAGCCAAATTGGCCTACTAAATAAACCTACCATTATGTACAATTGAGATTTTATGATTGGTATCAAGTTGTAATAATTATTGTGATTTTAAATAATTCTGTGGTTCATTTATTATTCCACTACATTCATTATTAAATATCTAAATAATAATTCAAAATTAATAAATATTTACATCAAAACTGAATCGCTCGTAGCCTGGGCTGCCTGAGTGATCTTAAACGATCACTAAGGTTAAGCAACATACGGCGCGTTCAGTCCATGGATGGGTCACCGTCTATGACTAACGCTAGTGGCATTTTTCCGAGCGGTTCCGTGCTTCGCAAGGCACGTTAAGCAGTTGGTGCCGGCTGCCGTCCATAGATGGCAGTCGTTAAGCCAAGTCAGAGGCCTTAGGGCGGCTTGAAAACTTCTGACAGTAAGACCAGCCACTAGTCTTACAAGCCTCCACCAATCCGGACTTGGCCCCCGTGGTGGAGTATGGCCTATACCTTCCTCAGGGAAGAGACCCGTGCCCCTCGGTGGGGACATAATGAGTTGTCGATGAAATATTTACAGGGTGTAAATAAAACTACGGCAGATGTAGAAACAACAATAAGTACAACCAGTACACAAGTACCTAATGTAAGATAGTAGTTAAATTCATAGGTACAAAAACATTATTTTTCTGGATCTTTGATTTTTTTTAAGTTACATCATTTCATTTTCTTAATGACCGTTTTTCCTTAATTTGATTATACAGTTATCAAGACAAATCTATTAAAATAAGTACAAACCTATTTATTTGATACTTGATAATATATAGGTATATCCCGATGATTATATGTGATTGATTATGAAATTGTTTTTATATTGTTTGGCGACTACACTTTGATGACATATCTATTATTTTGCGGACAAACCTTATTATTTAAAACATTCAAAACTTAATAAATTGATGATCGCTTAAATCATACCCTTTTGTTACAATAACAACTGCACGAACATTGCGATTTAGTTTCATTGCCGCTTCAAGTCTATGCGCGCACGCATATGAAACAACCTGGGCGTCAGTGATAGGAAAAAACACGTCACATGACCCGACCGTGTATCTGTCATCGAACTATAATGCACTAACAGAATCGAAGGCCTGGTAGTGACCCGGATAGATAGAAAACAAACTGAACTAAGCGTTCGAGTTAAATGGACGCTCAAAGCACTTATAGGTAATACTAGGTAGGTAATTGAAGATTTAGAGCCTATAACGTGGGCAAATGAGAAGTTCATAGGTAATAAAATATGTAACAAATCACTCTCTCACATACTTGCAGAGCTTTTACGACCTACGACTTCACAATTTACGATGCTCCGTGCATTTTAGAATTTTCCAACCACAGACGACGTCTGTGGCGCAGCGGTTAGTGCATCTGCCTACCGTGCGAGAGGTCCCAGGTTCGATCCCCGGCTGGAGAGAAAAAAAAAAACTCCAGGTCTTGGATGTTTACATGTTTGTGACGTCGCTGTTTCTGGTTCCCACGACACAGGGTATCCTAGTGTGGGGCCAGAAGCAATGTATGTGCCTGTATGTAAATGTTTATGTTTATTTGCCTACCATGCGAGAGGTCCCGGGTTCGAACCCCGGCTGGGGACAAAAGCAAATCACTGATCTTGGATGTTTACATGTTTGTGATGTCGCTGTTTCTGGTTCCCACGACACAGGGTATCTTAGTGTGGGGCCAGAAGCAATGTATGTGCTTGTACCTATGTTTGTTTATTATTATTATCTTCGTTATCTATGTATCTATGGTAATCAGGCAAGGTCAACACAAACATAGGAATATACACAGACTAAGGTAGGTAGGTAGTTTGTACAAATTAAGTACCGCTGCCTCTAGTTTGGCGGCTTATTTGTTTGCCTTTTTTAGAAGAAATACAGGAAATAATTTAAAATTACCACTTTCTCGGGACTCCATGAACACCAACAAAAAATATGAGTTGGTTTTTTATTTTTGTTTACCGTTGTGTAGTTTTTAATAAAAAAAGTATTTTCCAAAAAAAAAAATTTCGGATTTTTTTCTATGTCAAGCATAACTTACCTATTTATAGTGCCGACCAAGGAGAATTAAACTCCTTGTGCCTACTAAGTCTACCTACTTTATGGATAAGTAACTTATGCCTTTTTTATTTATGTAGAACAAAACTTAAATAACATACTATAAACTAATTAAAATAAGTAATTACTTAATAAAACTAATATAAACTAAAGTAAGTAATAATATAGCTCATAAATAAAACTATGCTAAAAATATATATTTACAAATAAAACACGTGCCCCAGGTCACCAGACGTTGCCTCTTTGGATGGCCAGGCTTATTCTTTGGCAGAGGTACGCGCCATCCCTCTGGTCTCCTGATGCGTCGATTAGGCGCGCCGCTAGGTCCTTAAACTTATGCCTTGAATGTAGCTACGCAAGTTTATTATCGAGCCCTCAGACAGAACGCATTTGTCAATGGTTTACTCATAACAATATTATGTATTACTACAATAAAAAAAATTGTACGAGCGAGACAGCATGCTGCTCGACGTAGCAGCACCTTTAATAATACTTGATAATACCAAATATTATGTGTATTCGTAAATACACATATTCTATCTATCGTTTACGTTAAAAAGTACATTAAGTTTTGCATGAAAATGTTAAATGAAGAAAATCTGATATGAAATCATGCCAATAATCAAGAGTTATTAAATATTACGTTTTTTTATCATATCCCTCAATGAAATATCATTAATATAAAAACGCAACGTTAGCGACTCCGGTCTATTTATGGATAACCAGTTTTGTGAAGGTCACACGAACACCATCAAATATGGTCAAACTTAAAATAAAAAGCGAGATCGGTAGAAAAACTTTGGATTCGGAACTTGGTATTTACTACATATTTTCTTGCCTAAAACCTAGACGCCCGTGACCCCGGCAGCCGTAAAGGCCTGTCCGCATGTTGATTAGTGATTAATGCAGGAACTTGTGATCACGAGTGAACACTCGTGGACAGGGATTGATCAACTTTACTAAGCAGGTTACTGATCACTCGCACTATGTCCCCACCCTTGGTGGGGTCTCTTCCCGGGCACGGATATCTTCCTTAAGGAAGGTATAGATAGGCCATACTCCACCACGGAGGCCAAGTCCGGATTGGTGGAGGCTTGTGAGACTTGTGGCCACACATGTTTACTCCTAATCACTAAGCACTTACTCTAATCACCTTATCAAAATGCGAACAGGCCTTAACGTTCTTGAAAAGTCGGGAATACAGTCATTTAATTTTACATAATAATCGCGACAAGACCCGTTTAATACGTAACTATATATCTGAGTTGATTGAATGAAAGGCAAATTACTGTTTACAATTTATGAAGTATTAAAAAAAACTTTCGAACCAATTTTCGGTGAAAGTTTGCATGGTATGTACATAATATTTTTTTTCGTTTTATGATTCCCTTATTTTAGAAGTTACAAGGGGGGAACGGACACACATTTTACCATTTTGGAAGTGTTTTGGAACCTCAATATAATTTTTGAAGACCTATGCATAGATACGCCACACTGACGGGTTTGATGAAAAAAAAATGTTGAGTTTCAGTTTTAAGTATGAGGAACCCCCAACATTTATTGCTTTTTTTTCTATTTTCATGTGAAAATCGTAACACGGTTCACAGAATACATCTACTTACCAAGTTTCAATAGTATAGTTCGAAAAAAAGTGGCTATGACATAGGAGGGAGGGACAGTCAGACATGACGAATCCATAAGGGTTCCGTATTTTGCCATTTGGCTACGTAACCCTAAAAAGGTATAAATCTCACCAGTGTCAATGGGCTTTCCCTTGAGCTGAGCCTTCAGCTGTCTCTGGAAGCGGATCCTCTCCTCCTCCGTATAAACGAAGCCAGGCACGTCCGCTAAGTACTTTGTGAAGTAGATCAGCGAGCCAGGGTTCGCCGTCGGGTTCACGTACCTGCAAATTTACAGTGGCATAATGTATTAGATTTAAGGTGATTTGAGAAACTATTTTCTCAAATCACCTTAAATTTAATACAACGTTTGGTATGATGTCCATCCACCAAGAACCTCAAGACCCATGAGTGCAATCAATACTCGCATTCTTAACTTCCGGACATACCGAAAATTCAAGGAAGTGATTCCGAAATTGACTTAGGGACCTCGCCCACGGCGGCTTTTTGTAGCGCTGCCGTCGCGCGTTTCGTGAACGCGCGACGGCATCGCTACTAACGCGCGTAGGTCGCTTTTGCAACGCGCGGCTGTAGCGCTGCTAACGCGCCACCGTCGCGCGGCCGTAGCGCTACAAAAAGCCGCCGTGGGTGAGGGCCCTTAGGATTACTCAGGCAGCCGGGGCTACGTGACGTCGCTGTCGTTGTCGGGGCTTCGGGTGCTTACGTAAAAGCAGCACCAAAGACAACGTGACTAATGTTGCCTCAACGGAGTCCATCTTGCAACTGTGGCGATTGGAAGCGCGACGGTATCGCGTTTGCATCGCGACAGAAGCGCTACGGCCGCGCGACGGTAGCGCGACGGTGGCGCGTTTGCATCGCGACAGGAGCGCTACGGCCGCGCGACGGTGGCGCGTTCGCATCGCGACAGAAGCGCTACGGCCGCGCGACGGTGGCGCGTTCGCATCGCGACAGAAGCGTGGTTACGTGGGCGAGGGCACACAGCTAGCGACCGCATCGCAGCTGTAGCGCGGCGAACGCGCCACCGTCGCGCGGCCGTAGCGCTATAAAAAGCCGCCGTGGGCGAGGGCCCTTAAGAAAGAAAGCAGGACTCACCACATGCCCTCAAGCATAACCCGCGACATGTGCTCGAAGTACTCGGGCGTATTCTCGAGGCACGGTGTGAACACTCGCTCCAACAGGAGCTGGCACACTTCGCGGGTCTCCGCTATCGTGGCCCGGCAGATGTTGTACCTGGGGGGGAGAGTTAGTTAATCTGATGACTGGTGACACAAAGTTTACTTGGGACTATCTCGTTAGGGATGTTGATCGAGCAGTTAAGGCGCTTAGCTACTAAGAAAGGGGAAGAGTGGGTTCGATTCCCACTGGGGGCCGCCGTAATTTGTACTGTAGCGCAGTACTTCTATTGAAAGAGATGCTTGCTTGCAAAAATACAATAGTATAAAATATTATTATCTTTTTTTCAGAGAACTGCCCTGCCTGCCTATCGTAGCTACTAGTCATCGACTGACATCTAAACAAAAAGTTAGCGATTCCTTTTTATTCATTCTAGACGGCTGTGCCGGGCAGTTACTATAAAACAGGCCACTCTGCACTCTGGAGCATTTAGGGCTATTGGCACTGACTGAAAATCAGCGCTGAGGGTTCCCGCCCTCAGCACTATGCTGAGTCAGCTGCCATTTGCAGCAGCAGAGACATACCGCGACAAAGTTTGTTAAGTGTTTTTATTGTTTTTTTTATTGTGTTGTCTGTTGTTGCAATAAACGTTTATCTTTCTTTCTTTCTAAAAGAGGAATCGCTACCAGTACACGTGGCCTCGGTCTGGGTGTTTTTCCATGTTTGTAATGTCCTTGCCTGGCTACCATAGCACAGGGTATCCTAGTTTGGGACCAGGTCCAGTAGCTCTGTTGTGTGGAAGTTGTTATAATTATTACTATTTAACATTATTTTGAAATAGACTAAACAATCGCATCACAATGATATATATGTACATAGCCCATGAAAGTTAAAGTAAGCACCTCACGCAAAGAAGATGGCATCGCGCGAGACGCCTAGTTAATTTACACAGGGGTGGAATGCGATTGATTAGTAGACTAGTGTCAATAAAAGTGCCACATTGCCGTTAACGAGAGATGACCCTTTCACTGTTGCCGTGCTTAATGCCGTGCCGTATTGAAAAACCACTTAATTAGAAGACTCATCCACCATGTCTAGCCAACAGCATCTATTGTGAGAGATCTAGTTCCGCGTGTCTGTGTTCAATACGCTTTTGGAAGAGTCATACACTGGATCTAACCAGGAACATCTCATCATCATCTCATTTGTAACAATCGGAAGTAGGTACATAGATGCTAATTTAACTTGTCAAACTTAAACTCAGAATCACAGTAAGCTTTAGCTTACTACAATGGTGACAGATTCCTGCAAAACACTGGTGGTGTCCTTGGAATCAGACACACAGCTAAAGTTCTGATCCTTGCGATCCAGGGCAGTCCTCTATCGTAGAAGCAAAAGAACAATGAAAACTGAAGATTTCCTCACCTATCTTCCAAGCCGATCATGTACCCAACGGTCCGCCAGAAGTGGTTGTACCCCTCCCAGTCGTCAGCATTCATCGCGCGCACGCCGAACCGGTCCGGTTTCAATATCAGGAAGCCGACGAAGCCAAACTGCGTGAGCGCAATATCGCGCTGGGAGACCGTGCCTTGACCGTGGAGCTTCGCGGCCAGGCCGGCACGTAGATGGCGGCTCCGGACCGTGAAGAGGGATCGCCAAGAGCTGAAAACAGATGCCTGCTCGAATACGCTAAAGACGACGCGTTCTGCTCCCATAATTCATACTTTGTTGCCCTAGTTTTTGGGAGGCCCGGCATCCTAAGATACAGACCTCTGATTTAGTTTGCTATTGCAAACATCAGAATTCCGACAGAATTTGGTACAAGTTAAACTATTGAACTTAAAGATAACGTTCTTTGGCAAAATACCACAAACGGAGGTCCGGTTCTTCGACGCTTATCTGTGTGAGAGAGTACAAAGTAAACGTCTAATTTGTAGGATAATACCTCAGAAAGTTCTTATTCTGAGGATAATACCTATTAGCAGTCATTGGCTGTCTATGTTCTCTCGCTGTCTTTTAATGCGACAGTTCCAGAAATAATATTTTCTATGCGACAGTTGTCGTTTAACTTTATCATGTTACAGTACCTAATAAGAAATAAACGATGCTCTACGTTATTTTGTCGCACGAAAATTGCACGAATTTTATGTTTTATGTATACATTTACAAATCGGTCTACCCCTCATTAGTACCCCTATGATTACGTGTAATACAGATACTCACACAGAGCCCGGCTTGAGATCGTTCTCGAACCAGGATACGGTGTGAAGCAGCGTGGAGAGGTACCGCTTGTAGGCGGTGTAAACAGAGTTGGAGCGACGCGTGCCGACTAGCACTTTCAATATAGACGGAATGGAGAACACCGCTACCAGTCCGGGCAGCATCGATGAGATGCACGCGTAGCTGAATGTCCAGAAGAACTTGCGCCCTCTAGAGTTAAAGAGGAAGAACGAGTTTGTCATTATAAGTAGATTGTAAGCACAGAAGTAGTAAAAGGGATTGAAGAAAAAAAGATGTACGGTGGAGACCACTAATTTCTAGACGCAACACAGGAAGAGTTTAGGAGTATCGATTCAAACCAGATTATAGGATCGCCAAGGGTATGAACATTGGGGACTGTAACAGTAGAAGGCCTAAGCATGGGCCTTTAAATCAATTGCAGGTGATCGATACAAAGTTTACGTCAAGAAATCATATTAGAGACGGGTTTCCCAATTTATGCATTCGGGTTTGATTGATTCTACGTACCGGTTGTACAACTTCTCGTCGTACCAGGGCGGGAGTTCGATATCCAACTGCTCGAGTTTCACGGAGTCCGAAGGCTGTTCCGCACACTCACGGGTCAGGAGACCCTCGACGAACTTGTCCGCTGTTGGCAACAGGAGATTTTACAGTTACAGAACGGATCCGATAAAGTTGCGGATACATTACTTGATATTTTGTCGGAAGAGTCCGACCAAAAAGTTGAGTTCCATAAAAATAAATTAACGTTGGTCAACTAGTCATCAGAAATTTCAAAAAAAACCGTAGATTGAGTACGATCTCTGTCTGACATAGGTTTGGATAAAAAGGCTCCATTCTGACCATCTTTTGTAGTGATATTTACAAGGCACAAATGCTTTCCTTCTTTATGTTAATTATACTATTAAGTGGAATTGGGGTATTTTGGAGGTCTGTAAGAGAATCCCCCTTCTGACTGGATAAATTTATTTTTTCTACTGAATAAGTTTTTGTATGCTGAGCAATAGTATCCAACTTAAGCCATGCGCAGACGAGGGACTTTTGTCACCATAAAAATCCCTGGATCTTTTAAAAAATATCCACCGAGTACCTGTCATGGACTCAACGCGTGGTGTGCGGTCATTTGTTGCCAGGAAAATAAGTCTTCTTTCTTTCGACTTCTTCCCGTATCCCGTATCAATGGACTCCCCCGTACTTTAGTCCAGTCCAGTCTCTCTTGTGTCCTCGGTAATTTGGGGGACTTTCTGTACGGTATACTTTTAGTCCTTTGTGTTCGTTATTCGACACAATTTATAACAGATCTATATCGATGGACAAAAACTACCCGGGGGACAGTACCTCGTCCGCGCAGACCTTTACTTTTTCGAGTATTCTGAACGATATTATGGTACACAAAAAAAACACCATCGAATTCACACATTTGCATTTAGGTACAAACACAGTTGTTAACAAACAGTGCCGTTTTGAATGTGTTTATGAGTGTTTATTGAAAGGGTACCTACATAAATATTTATGAATAGTGTTCCGTGAATGTTTAGTGAACAATGTACCTACATTATGAAAATTGCATTAGGAATCAGAGGATATCTTGAGGTTATCTGTAGGCCGTTTGCTGTGCGACTGTAGGTATAGTCTGTTTTTGCCAAAGTCGAAGTCATAGGCGTTCTATTCAACTCTATTTATAGACTAACTTATGTATCACATATCGGTTGAACTCGGCCACGTCCTGTGGATTGATTGTAGGTAGTCGGGCAGATGTCGAGCATGAAAGGAAAAGGATACATCATGTGGGAAACGGATTAGCGGTAGATAGAGGGTTTTGTCTGCTATTCAGAAGTAAAAACTTAATCAAAGTAATTTTCAGTGGATTTTGTACTCATTATATAAGTTCGGCTATTAACTACACGTTAACTTCAATATTTATATTAATGACCTCCCAGGTAGATTCAAACATTCATTTGCCTTTACTCTACGCAGACGATTTTAAATTAGTCAGAACAATCACTTCAGTCCAAGACGCAAAACTTCTACAAGATGATCTAGATAATCTTACTCAATGGTGCAACCAAAATGGTATGAAAGTTAACCCAAATAAATGCTATCAAGTTAAGTTCTAGAGGAACCCAAAAACTATACCTACTAAATATTGCATAGATGGTGTTACGCTCAAGGAACTCGAAATTATCAAGGATCTAGGAGTATTTTTTGATCAAAAATTAAGTTACAAATATGGGTGATTGGGCCAGCGAGGGATGTTACATTGTTCTTTAGAAGTTTCGATGAAACATTATCCCATCCAGATGATGCAGTATTTTTAAGTGATTTTATTGTCATTATAACTTCAGAAATATCAGTTTTAATTAGAACAAAGGAATTACTATTTGGACATTTTGTATGGGGTGAATGTGGAAAAGAAGAATTTCGGGTGGATTCTTTGACAATCCCTTCAGCAAGATTTTCTCCTATGCTTGCGAAGCATAAGTTGGCTTTATTTACAGATTCAAGAGGGTCATTGCCATTGCCATTCTGCCATTGTATTGGGAAACGATGCCAAGAGATTTTAACTTTACTTAATAACTTTAATTAAATTGTATGTTAGTTTGTAAATAAGTTTTGCTAACTCTGCTTTCAAATAATAAACAATATTAAAAAGAATACAGTGTTCAATAAGCGAGCATATTAAACATGCTCCAAGTTATATCTAAGTACTTTTATAAAAACCTAGATTAAAATGTAGAGTCTATAAAATAATGTTCAATACTATAACATTGTAACTTGAAGTTTAAACTTAATTTAATTCATTATGGCTAAGTAAGCTTTCATGAGCTGTTTATTCCCTCGGGATTATGTTTAATACAACAAAATGTGAACGTACCATTATAATATTTTTGTATATTTTTGTTGCGGCAACACTGTTGCCAGGTCGTTCCTCTCTCTTGTACCGCCATTGTCACGCTAAGTTTCGTGCGCCCCAATAAATTCGGTGTAAATTGATAGAATATCTTTTATTGGCCACAATACCAAACCCAAGGACCCATACAGCCATTGATAAAATGTCTTGTGAAGAATTTTCACGAGGCTTAAAACGTCCAATTTTATTAATAACTTGCCAATTTTGTTTAATGCTTGTAGTAGTGGCCTTCTCTATTTCAGATTTATCATATTGTATTTTAACTTTTTTTAATAAATTATTACAATAATTTCTATAGCGTTTATATGTTATAGATAGAATAGTGTTATCAGGATCATTTTTTGTTTTCTTGTGCATCTTATCCCTATTTTTCATACATCGCAGTAAACCTTGCGTAATCCAAGGCTTAATGGGAGTCTTACGCCTAGACAAAGTTATGGTACTACTATTATTGCGGATTATAGTACTTAAAGAGTGAATCAAAAGATCAGTGGCATCATTACAATTAGTGCACTCAAAAATACTATCGAAACTGTGTTTCTTTATTTCATCTGTGACAGCATTGTAGTTGACTTTGGTTTGTGTGTATTTATTACAGACTGTGGAAGGTGCAAGTTCTAAAGCAATACATACTGTTTCGTGATCTGTGAGACTATTGTTAATAATTAGTGTTTTAGAGCTTAAATTAGATTTTAAAATTACATGGTCAAGGCAGGTTTTATTTCTAGTTGGTTTATCATGTGCCGGGAGTAGGCCGTGGCATGCCGTGAGCTCTAAATAGTTGAGAGCCCGGGTATCATTTGAATTTGGAGATATATCAAGGTTTATATCACCAATGATAATAATTGTTTTAAATTTTTGAAGTGAAGTTAGCAAAGTGTCGAGAGAATCCAAAAACTTGTCTATCGTGGCAAAAGATGGTGATCTATAAATGGAAATTATGGCAATGCTGTCTTTAATCACTGAGACAATACAATTGGAATCTTAAAAATTTGGTTCGTAAGAATAGTGATCGATGTTACAGTTCATATAGACGACAACTCCATCGTTTTGGTTACAATTTTTTGTAGTAGCTATAGGTATATAATTATCAAATGAGGGTAACTTAGAATTTGTAGGGCTATTCAGCCAACATTCAGTAAGAACAATTATATCGGGCTCTATTTTAGTTCTTTGTATAAGCGTGTGTAGACCTAAAATATTACAAGAAATACTCCTGATATTTTGTGTAATAATTTTTAGTTGTTTCTTACTCCCTGCCAAAATCTGGGAACAATTTTCGGGATCACACGAATATGATTGGGATACTTCAAAACTATCCACAGACTGAATAAAACTGTGAAAGTCATTCTCAATTAAAGATTTTGTAAAAATTACAAGACATGTACGTAGGCACTGTCAAGGAAAAACATACACGTATTACGCTAGAATATTTAGAGAGTTGGAGTAGATAATAATCATACGATAAGGCCTTCTGTAATGACTGGTGATTGCTGTTTAATTCAAAGGGTATAATAGGTGTGTAATATAATTTGAAGTGTGTGTTGGGTTGAGTTATTGTGTGTGTGATATATAATGTGTAATAAGTGTCAGTGTAAAGGGTTTTTAGTGTACTGTACATCTTAACAATACTGAAGAGCATGCATAAAAGCAAAAACCAAAATTAGTAAAACTAGTCATGCGGTTTCCAATTTGGGCAGGTTGGTTTCATTGTCCACGCGTATCTGCGGTGACCCTTCAGCTTTTCTCATATATACTGTCCCATGTGAAGTCCAACAGAAGCGGTAACTATTTTGTTTCGCAAATTCTCTAGCTAGGTAAAAAAGCTTCCTGGTTTTGGGGGTTAGCGCTTCCGAGATGTATATTGGTTTTTTGGGTCCGCTGAGTTGTAAATGACCTGTATTAAGCTTGAAGTCTTTTCCTTTGTTTTTGTTGAAGCTTTTTGATGACTGAAGTAGTGTATCTTTGAGTAGCGAGTTCGAAACTTCGAGTATGACACGTTTATAAGACTCAGATTTTGTGTTTATTCTGTAGATGTCTTTGACGTCGTACGACTCCATCGGTACTTTTAGGGTTTTTGCAAGATTATCAACCATTTTAAACAAGTCGTTCTTTGTCTCTCTGACGTTATCGTTGGGCACGTTGCGAAATTCGATACAATTTGATGCATTTTTTCGGTCCAAAAACTCAACTCTTTGTTCAAGGGTCTGTATAATAATAATAAAAGACTGAATAGTACTATTAACTGTTGTGGAACCAAATAAAATAAATTAAACTTGCAATCCTACTTAGCCATGATAGTTTCCTTTTCAGTTCATTATAATTATGTGTCGCTCGTAGCCCCAGCCGACTGAGTGATCTTATCACGATCAATCACGAAGGTTAAGCAACATAGGGCGCGTTCAGTCCATGGATGGGTGACCTTTGTATGACTAACGCTATAGTGGCATATTTCCGAGCGGTTCCGTGCTTCGCAAGGCACGTTAAGCAGTTGGATCCGGCTGCCGTCGATAGATGGCAGTCGTTAAGCCAAGTCAGAGGCCTTAGGGCGGCTTGAAAACTTCTGACACTAAGACCAGCCACTATAGTAGGGGAGCCCATGATGTTATAACGGGATTTACTCGAGCGTCATAGTGACCTATTTGATTGAGAAGTTTAGATGATAAGAAGAAAAAAATGTCATATAATATATACCTTTTCATCGGTGGGGGGAGCGACTATAGATTTTCAAAAATGTAAAAAAAAACTGTTGCATGGACATACTCGAGCGCGTCAGATATTGATAGCATCTACACTCTTTTGCAAAAAAAACGGGCACCTAAGGAAATTTACGTTCTAAGGTCGATTTTAGTTACTTAAATGAAATTTATTTCTTTGACGTAGTCTGTATACTTATAATCGTGTAAATTAATGCGCGTGAAGTGAATTCGAGCAATTAAAAGAAAAGAAACGATGGATTCTTTAAAGTCAATGTACACGCCCAAACAATAACAAGTGGTCGGCAATAAAGACAAGTTTTTTTTTTACTTTTTTTAATTAAATAAAGTTACAAATGTAGGAACCTAATAACGAGTGTGACCTCCTCTTGCCAAAATCACAGCTTGAATCCTTCTGGGCATGCTTTCCACGATGCTTTTAATAACGTTTTGAGGAATACGTTCCCACTCTTCTGCAATGACTCTTTTTAGCTCCCTGATGTTTTGTGGAGCAGGTTGCACTGATCTTACCCGTCTCTTTAGAACATCCCACACATGCTCAATTGGATTGAGGTCAGGACTTCGAGCTGGCTAATCTAAACGACGGATCCCAACTTCTTGCATGTACGCTTCCACGTCGCCAGAACGGTGCGGGCGAGCATTATCGTCCATAAAAATGGAATCTTCCCCAAGTGCAGTCAATGTGGGTTGTGCATATGGAATTAGGACTTCCATTATGTACCGGTGTGCATTTAATGTTCCATTTTCTATGAAAACTAACTCCGTACGCTCCGTCGAATTAATTGCTGCCCAAAACATAACGGAGCCCCCGCCATAAGGAGTGATTTCTTCGAAACACACTTCCGCATAGCGTTCCCGTGGTCTTCGCAGCACTCGCCGGCGTCCGTCCTCTCCACACAAAGAGATTCTAGCTTCATCAGAAAACAATACTTTATTCCAGCCCTCCAGAGTCCATGAAGCACAGTTCCGAGCAAACTGAAGTCGAGCAACACGGTGCTCACGGAGTAATTTAGGGCCCCGAGCTGGGCGGTAACTCTTGATATTGGCAGCCAAAAGCCTCCTCCTGACCGTCCACAAGCTAACTTCTACTCCTCTTACTTCTTCAAGGCTCTTCTTCAGATCCACACTTGACGCCTTACGATTACGCAACGCCTGACTCACCAAAAAGCGGTCATCTCTTGGTTCTGTGCATCGTTTTCTTCCCGAACCGGGTCTTCTTTTGACCGAACCAGTCTCTTGATACCGTTGCCAAGTCCTCTGGACAGTTGAACGACTCACATTTAGCCGCTGAGACACGAAAGTTTGCGAACAACCTTCTTCATGTAGGGCTATAATTTTACCGGCCCTTATCGCTTTATCACTCATATCAAAAAGTGGTATTTAATGTAAAAAGAAAGATTAAATTGTTTAATTTGCAGAAAATATCCAAAAAGTTTTAAAATATCGTAATCAGTTAAAAATCGTTTCAGCAATTCGCGCCATTAGTAAAGCAATTTTAGAATAATCCACAATAATCATTATTTTTCTTTAAATAATTTCAAATTTTAAATTTGGAACGTAAAGAATCACGCCAGGATGCTTCAAAAAACATGCCAATACATCGTCAAATTAACAAAACCTATTTCTTGTTCTTCTTCATTGAAGTAGAGAAAAAAATCTAAAGTGCCCGTTTTTTTTGCAAAAGAGTTTATATCCTATGTATTTTTGAAAATGTACGTATGTTAATCTGATTGTTTCAATGATGGGGGTGGTCGTACGTAAGCGCGTCAGATTTTCTAAGGGGATGTTATTTGCACCTAAAAAAAAGCTCTTTTATAATAATCTGACGATTTGGATGTAACGCAAACTCGCGGTCATTATTAGAATGTGCAAAAAAAATTCGCCATTTTGAAATACTCGAGCGCGTCAGATTAAGATATATATGGTTCTTCATAATGCCCTAGAGGTGCTGTCTCATAATCTGACGATTATTTAGAGGGATTCTCCTAATCTGACAATAAAAAATTTTTTTTTTTTAATTTTTTCAAAACATTGAACTTAATTAATTGAAAAGCTGAAGAAAAGTAATGTATAATGTTTAAGTATAAGTTTAAGTTTAAGTATAATGCTTGTATGTACAAGAAAATAATTTTATAAAATTAAATTTTTTTGCGTAGTTTTTTTTTAATCATCATCTTCTTCATCGGTAGAATCATCTTCG
This sequence comes from Yponomeuta plumbellus, assembly GCA_947310845.1. NCBI lineage: Eukaryota > Metazoa > Arthropoda > Insecta > Lepidoptera > Yponomeutidae > Yponomeuta > Yponomeuta plumbellus. The sequence continues at coordinate 13,683,601 of OX371212.1, read as the reverse complement.
TCCTCTGGCTCGATTCCATCCTCATCCTCCCCATAGCTGCACGCATTAAACTTTACCTATTATTTTTTCTTACTTCGGCTTATGGAAATCGTCAGATTATATATTTTTCATTATCCTTGAATAATTTTCTTCAAAATAAAAAAAAATTTAGCCACGCTCGAGAAAGTCGAGATAACGTTTTTTTTTACAAGTTTGTAACCCTCTTACTTACTCCCGGAATCCCCTCTTGGGCTGGGGGGCTGTAAGACCAGCCACTAGTCTTACAAGACTCCACCAACCCGGACTTAGCCCCTGTGGTGAAGTGTGGCCTATACCTTCCTCAGGGAAGAGACCCGTGCCTCTTGGTGGGGACAAAATGGGTTGATGTTGATGATATTATGATTACTACCTACCCTGATTGTTTTCATATTTCGAGACGTGTGCAAATCGACTGTTGTGCATTTTGTAGTGAACTTAGCTACGCGGGTTGAAACTGATGTTGCATGTAAATGGGAAGATTTTGATCTTCTTATAAATATTTTAGACCTATTTTCTGAACTCTATTACAATAATTGCGAGTCTCAAAGCGTTCGTAAGGAAACATGAGAATAATTCGCGAAGCGAGGGTAGAACATTGAGAGACTTTAGTGTCCTATGCAGCAGTGGGCCTGGTTTACATTTGCTTTATTTTCGTGCTTTTTAGCATGCTTTCCATAGAGCTAGAATAAAATAGAGACGGCAAAAACAAAAATATGCCGATTCATAGCTTCTAATACGCACTATATTTTGTAAAAATACTTTTAAAAAATCCTAAATACCTACATAGTATACAACCAACCATTAGTGATTTATTATTTGCTTATCTATATTAATAATTTCGTTCGGGTCTACGGTAGACTCGAACGATATGCACACCAAATGAAAGAGCGTAAAAAAATAGTTGATCTGAGTCGACAACATATGGGCGGAAAATTCGTATTATCGAGCAGCATTAATATAAAAATTATTAAATTCAACAATGGCGTTGCTAAGTAAACATGTCAATGTCATCCATCATTGTTGTGTTAGTGTCACAAGTTTTCATTGTGAACTGTTATGGCCGGTTTACATTATTTTAGTGTTTAGGAGAGTGCTATAATACAATTAGAGAGGCAAGTGCATTAGTACATTACTAGACGTTCGAGTGAACGTTTATATTTCTTCCAGTAGAGTGTCACTTCGTCGACGTCGCGAAATATGCGCTATCCTACTCAAAATACTATGAGTTTTAATGGAACACATAAGTAGGTAAGTTTGATTATTCGAGTTATTGAAAACAACACGCACCCGTCACGGGTCACTTGCGCACTCTCCTAAAGTTCCCACTAAATTTTTAGTTTATACACTGATAAGTAACGAGGATAGTAACGCGCTCAGGTGTTACTGGATAGAACAATAGAAACCAATTCTATTTTGATTCTAATTGAAAGGCAACTAGAACCGTACTATACCGTAAAACGTACTAAAGCAAGTGGCGCTTACACGTTTCTACAAAAGCACTGTCCTTAAGAAAGAAAGAAAGAAATAAAGAAAGAAAAAAAGAAAATTTATTTATTTGATACTCAAAACAAAACAAAAAAACACACGCACACAGAGTGCGTACAATAATAAAAAAAAAACACAGAAAGCATAAAAAGCGTAAAAATAAATAAACTGTACAACATGAAAATAATAATTTACATTTACATATTTACATTTACATACAGGCACATACATTGCTTCTGGCCCCACACTAGGATACCCTGTGTCGTGGGAACCAGAAACAGCGACGTCACAAACATGTAAACATCCAAGACCTGGGATATTTTTTTTGTCCCCAGCCGGGATTCGAACCCGGGACCTCTCGCGTGGTATTCAGATGCGCTAACCACTACGCCACAGAGGTCGTTAAAGGTTGAGCCCCCAAAATGGGCCCGATTCAGCATAATGTTGCAACAGAGTGTAAAGTAAAGCACTCTCCTAAACACTAAGATAATCTAAACCGGCCCTTTGATCTAATTTGTTAACTCCATGGTGTGTGGAATACCGTGGCATCCAAAAAGGTTATTATAATCTGTGCCAACTGAGAAGGTGTAGTAAGTAATCTGTGGTGTTTTTCATTGGCGGGAGCTCAGAAGAAGGTCCTTCTTCTGAGGGCGGGAGGGAAGACAATAATTGACATTGAGTTTTGGAAGGGTCTGAAAAATAATTGAAAAAGGAAATCAAAGTCATAAATTGATCTTTATTGTTTTGCTTAGTTATAGGTACCAATAAACTTATTGAAATGAAAAAGCCACTAGATAAGAAAAATACCAAAAATTAAAATGATGAAGAAAAACATGTGGTCAATACAAAACTAAAAGCTGTAAAGCCAAAGAGAGGGAGCTGTTTTTAGTTGATTAGCCAAGTGGATTCTACGTCTCATTGAATACGTCATTAGATTCACTAGCTGTTAAGTTTATGAAGGAAGCTCATTTAGTTAGTAATTTGTGATGAGGTACCCATGACAAAGTTATGATAAGTATCCGATTTTCACCTTGCATTCCTTCGTGAGTAGCCAGAACATGTCTAAAAGAGCAAGATTGGCTATAAGCATGGTAGCGAGTTTTGGGTATGGCAAAAGAATCATGAAAGTAGGATTAGTGCAGTACAAATGAGATCCTTAAGAAATATGTGTGGTGTTACTTTGAATGACAGAATACGTAATAGTGTGATCAGAGACCGAGGATGTAGTGAGTGACTAGAATTGAAAAAAGGAATGTTGCGTTGGTTTGGAGATGTGGAGAGGATGAACGAAGAAAGACTGACAAAGCAAATATATCGGGCGAATGTGAGTGGAAGGGCCGGTAAGGGACGCCCCAGTTGGACATACTTCGACCAAATAGGGGATGTATTAGCAAAGGGCAAGATTAAAAGTACCCGAAACCGATGTGGGTACATGCAACGACTAATGGATGTCGATGAAGCGAAAGTGATTTGTCAGGATAGTGGCAGGTGACAGTCCGTGGTCTCTACCTACTCCTCTTGGATACAGGTATGAGCTTATGTATCTGAATGTATTAAGAGATTTATATCTACTGGTGGTTGATAAATACAGAGGCGTCACCATATAAAAAAACATAGTGGAACATTATTTTGCGTCTACATTTTACCCGAGCGAAGCCGGGTTTTCGTCTAGTCTATATTAATAATTTCGTTCGGGTCTACGGTAGACTCGAACGGATATGCACACCAAATGAAAGAGCGTAAAAAAATAGTTGATCTGAGTCGACAACATATGGGCGGAAAATTCGTATTATCGAGCAGCATCAATATAAAAATTATTAAATTCAACAATGGCGTTGCTAAGTAAACATGTCAATGTCATCCATCATTGTTGTGTTAGTGTCACAAGTTTTCATTGTGAACTGTCATTGTGAACCGGTTTACATTATTTTAGTGTTTAGGAGAGTTCTATAATACAATTAGAGAGGCTAGTGCATTAGTACATTACTAGACGTTGGAGTGAACGCTTATATTTCTTCCAGTAGAGTGTCACTTCGTCGACGTCGCGAAATATGCGCTATCCTACTCAAAATACTATGAGTTTTAATGGAACACATAAGTAGGTAAGTTTGATAATTCGAGTTATTGAAAACAACACGCACCCGTCACGGGTCACTTGCGCACTCTCCTAAAGTTCTCACTAAATTTTTAGTTTATAGATAAGTAACGAGGATAGTAACGCGCTCAGGTGTTACTGGATAGAACAATAGAAACCAATTCTATTTTGATTCTAATTGAAAGGCAACTAGAACCGTACTATACCGTAAAACGTACTAAAGCAAGTGGCGCTTACACGTTTCTACAAAAGCACTCTCCTTAAGAAAGAAAGAAAGAAATAAAGAAAGAAAGAAAGAAAGAAAAAAAGAAAATTTATTTATTTGATACTCAAACCAAAACAAAAAAACACACACACACAGAGTGCGTACAATAATAAAAAAAATAACACAGAAAGCATAAAAAGCGTAAAAATAAATAAACTGTGCAACATGAAAATAATAATAAAATACATTAAAGGTTGAGCCCCCAAAATGGGCCCGATTCAGCATAATGTTGCAACAGAGCGTAAAGTAAAGCACTCTCCTAAGCACTAAGATAATCTAAACCGGCACTTTGATCTAATTTGTTAACTCCATGGTGTGTGGAATACCGTGGCATCCAAGAAGGTTATTATAATCTGTGCCAACTGAGAAGGTGTAGTAAGTAATCTGTGGTGTTTTTCATTGGCGGGAAGACAATTATAATTGACATTGAGTTTTGGAAGGGTCTGAAAAATAATTGAAAAAGGAAATCAAAGTCATAAATTGATCTTTATTGTTTTGCTTAGTTATGTACCAATAAACTTATTGAAATGAAAAAGTCACTAGATAAGAAAAATACCAAAAATTAAAATGATGAAGAAAAACATGTGGTCAAAGAGAGGGAGCTGTTTTTAGTTGATTAGCCAAGTGGATTCTACGTCTCATTGAATACGTCATTAGATTCACTAGCTGTTAAGTTTATGAAGGAAGCTCATTTAGTTAGTAATTTGTGATGAGGTACCCATGACAAAGTTATGATAAGTATCCGATTTTCGCCTTGCATTCCTTCGTGAGTAGCCAGAACATGTCCAAAAGAGCAAGATTGGCTATCCGTAATAGTGTGCTGGTTCCAATACTGATGTAAGCATGGTAGCGAGATTTGGGTATGGGTAAGAATCATGAAAGTAGGATTAGTGCAGTACAAATGAGATCCTTAAGAAATATGTGTGGTGTTACTTTGAATGACAGAATACGCAATAGTGGGATCAGAGACCGAGGATGTAGAGAAAGAGGATGTAGTGAGTGACTAGAATTGAAAAAAGGAATGTTGCGTTGGTTTGGAGATGTGGAGAGGATGAACGAAGAAAGACTGACAAAGCAAATATATCGGGCGAATGTGAGTGGAAGGGCCGGTAAGGGACGCCCCAGTTGGACATACTTCGACCAAATAGGGGATGTATTAGCAAAGGGCAAGATTAAAAGTACCCGAAACCGATGTGGGTACATGCAACGACTAATGGATGTCGATGAAGCGAAAGTGATTTATCAGGATAGTCGCAGGTGACAGTCCGTGGTCTCTGCCTACCCCTCTGGGATACAGGTGTGAGCTTATGTATCTGAATGTATTAAGAGATTTATATCTACTGGTGGTTGATAAATACAGAGGCGTCACCATATAAAAAAACATAGTGGAATATTATTTTGCGTCTACATTTTACCCGAGCGAAGCCGGGTTTTCGTCTAGTGTTCTTATAAAAGGAATTGGCGTCTCAATCCAGACTTGGCCCCCGTGGTGGAGTATGGCCTATACCTTCCTCAGGGAAGAGACCCGTGCCCCTCGGTGGAGGCATAATGGGTTGACGACGATTCTATTCTAGCTCTATGAAAAGCGTGCTAAAAAAGCACGAAAATGAACCAAATGTAAACTAGGCCTAAAGTAGGGCCAGCAAAGTAATAATAATATAAGCAGCCCATATACTTTCCATTGTATGGCATAGTCCTTATCTTAGAAAGAGAATATGGGATTAATCACCCCGCCCTGGCCACAGCAGATTGGCGATTTCAACCGCTGAGGATGTGAATAGCAAGGTATTGCTACTATAACTTATTTTTCTGAGTAATAATTATAAACTTTATTAATACCAAGTAGTTATATTGACTTTCAACTAAAATACTATATTTTTTCTAGCCGTAATGTGAAAAGTGATGCTCTATACCAAATCACAAAAGGCCGATAAAAGTGACGACAAATACTCACATAACGTCGACACCTGCCTTTTTCATTTGGCCCTTGTAGAAACAAAGAGTGAAAGAACAATCGTTTCAGATATACAGAGTGCTAAATGATTTGAGACACCCTTATTTTCGACTCTGGCACCTAAATCAGGCACACAAAGAGCTGTCTGACTCAACATCGCGACAGCTGCGAATGCTGTGTAGCTAAATGTACATGTTCTCTTATCAATGGCCGTGTAAACGTTCTTCGAAACAATACATATTTAGCCAACACACTCGTCCGGAAGTAGGTACCCGTAGCCTGTACCAGTGAAAATGATCGCCACGAATGTGTTTTTACTTTTACATATTTTACACGTCTGCTATTGTAACTGGGTAAGTAACGTATCCTTTTGCCTATCTTATCCAGTCGTCAAGAGTGCAGACAGCTTTCAATCGCAAAATCAATTTATTTGTTCCAGATGGATGACTGGATGACGCCGATCCAAGACCAGTTGTAAGTTTCCTTCATAAAATATTATAATTTACATCAAATACTGATAATCTGTCATCTTTTCTATCAGGCGGTCAATTAAATAACAACATTAGGTTGGCTTAACTAACTGATTACTAGATATATTTAGTGTTATCTATCTATGTATTTTTCCTTTTTTTAATCTCTGTTCGCTTCAGTACCTACTTTTCGAACACTGTTTATCTTCCACGACTTTTCCAGCGCCTAAAATATCCACTTCGTTTGTAGAAAGGAAGACGTGGCTTGGGGCCCCAAGGACCAGTTCGGGCTCCGAGCCTACGATGACGAGCTTCGGAAGGCTGAAGCCGAGACTATGAATACTCCGAAATATGAACTCCGTTCATCCCTTGACGACGGAGTCAGACGGCAGAAGCTCAAGGCGAAACTTGAGAGCGTGCTTTCAGCGACGAGGGCGCTTTCTGAGACGATAAACAGGCAGATCTTAGCCGTGACTGCTAAGGAGACGACACTGAAGGAAGCCATCGCGAACGGGAGGTGCGCAAAGTCCACGAGGTTTTTTGCTTGTAACATTATATAAGATTGCTCGATCATCGCAAAACGAGTCATCGAGTAGCATAGAATAGAAAACATTTATTGAGATATTAAGACAAAGGGTCGAGGCTCAGCATTGTGCAACCAAGTCAACGCAGTGATCTTAGCAGCGCTGATTTTCAGCCACTACCCCTAAAAAACTAGCTTAAATGGAGAAAAAAGTTAAAAAAAATCATTAAAAATATTACTATACCCTTATAAATTTAAAGGGATGCCCGTCTATCATAGTCGATTTGCACTTAAAAAACAAGTTTTTTTTTATTTCCACTAAAAACGGCAGTTTTTTGCAAAATTCTTGATAGATAGAGATAGAGAACACTTTATTGTACATAAAAAAGGAGATTACACAGGTATTTCTTAATCTAACAGTAGGTACCTACAGACTGACCGACGACCATACGTTCTAAAAATAACTATAATAATAATAATTGCTGAGATTTACAAAGTTTGTTGCACTTTATTGCACAAATGTATATGAATAGAAAAAATAAACAAATGTATATGGCTAAATATGCTTTTATTGTTTTTCAAAGTATTCTCCACTATGATCGATGCACTTTTGCATTCGATGAAACCAATTTGTAAAACACTTTTTCCACTCTGATTGAGGTATCTCCAAAACGTGCTGTTTGAACGCATCTACGGCATCTTCACGGGTCGAAAATCGTTGACCACGTTATTCTTTACATTTGGGAATAAATAGAATACATTGGGAGCCAAATCAGGGCTGTACGGTGGATGACCCATCAATTCTGTTTTTTGACCATCCAAAAATGTAGTTGTTTCCTGAGATGTATGACAGCTGGCATTGTCATGGTGAAGTATGATTCTGCGTCGCTGGTTGTTTTGGCGTATTTCTTCAAATACTTCCGGCAAACAAATGGTCGTGTACCACTCCGAATTAACCGTTCTGCGATTCTCCAGTGGTATTGTAGCCACATGGCCATTAACACCAAAAAAGCAGGCCACCATTTGCTTTACAGTGCTTTTTGCACGAGCCACTTTCGTAGGGTTCGGCTCATTTTGAAACACCCAAACTGTTGATTGTTGTTTAGTTTCGGGATCGTACGCGTAGATCCAGGATTCGTCACCTGTGTAGATATTATAAACAGATTTTGAGTCGCCTCCGTTAAATTTTTTTAAGGTTTTCTTGCACCATTCGACGCGAGCATCTTTTTGATCCTGAGTTAAGTTGTGCGGGATCCAACGCGAACAAATTTTTTTTACAGACAAATGTTCATGTAATATTCTATGAATGCTCGTCATACATATGCCCAGAATAGCCTCTATCTCGTGATACGTAACATGGCGGTCTTGCATTATTAGTTTTCGCACAGCTTCAATATTTTGTGGCACAACCACAGATTTCGGGCGACCTTCTTTAACTTCGTCCGTGAGCTTACTGCGCCCGCGATTAAACTCACTAAACCAGTAATACACAGTCGTTTTTGATGGAGCTTCACCACCAAAAGTCGAAGTTAATTGATCTACGCACTGTTGTTGCGTTAAACCACGTCGAAAATCCTAATAAATCATAGCACGAATATTTTCACGAGTGAGTTCCATTTTTTCAGCGATATGACATTTTAAACCCAACAAAAACAAAACACTAACGTATATAAGAGAAAAATATTAGCGGTCAGTATTTAAAAAAAGAACGAATTTGACCATGGAGGTCAGACATTGCGTTTAAAATTATTGGAATCCCAGATTCCGCATACAACAAGTAGCAGCCTATGTATGTTTTGTTTTCCATTCGTGGTAGTAGTTAGCTCCTGACGCGATCGTGTGATTGTCGTCATCGCGATTAGTTTTACGTATTTAATAACTTTTTATTTATATAATATAATGTATCGTCCTCTATCGGAGATTGCCAGCCAATTTGGTAATCTGGCTTAGATAACGAATACCTAGATAAGAGTATGTAGGTACTTTCAAATTTACGTAGATAATAATTATCAGTAAACAAATGAGGCTTCAGGTACAATTATTATTGACATTGAAGGGTTCTAGGCATGCAAAGCGAGATGGCAATACGAAATTGAAGTATGAGAATCTGTCGGTATGATGGTAGTGTGAGATTTACTTCTAACGTAAATAACTTCAAACCCCACAATTCACTCATGAACTTAGCAAATATACGAGATTACCGAAACAGTCGATACGCGAATATGCTATGATATCGTCAACATAGGACTGAAAAACTGGCCAAGTGCGAGTTGGACTCGCGCACGAAGGGTTCCGTACAGTTATCTATAAAAACTTAGTATCTAATCTCTTTAAACGAGCAATTCTTGTATATATATTTATATATAATCAGAATCTCGAAAACGGCTCCAACGATATTCACGAAATTTTGTAGGCAGATGTTTTCGGGGGCGTTTAATTGATCTAATTAGATTACATTTTTAGAAAACTTTGTGTTATCCGTGTTTTAAGCCAATTGAAATTTCCTATAATAACATACAGAGGTAAATTTCGCGTCTATCTGCAAGGTTGGGATAGTTCTTACGGGAAAACGGGCGACCCGTTTCGGGCCGATTTCAAGAGACCCGGTTCGTGTCTTGATGTTTTTTTTCCAAGTTCTTTTTTTGTTGAAAAAGGATTATTTTAATTTTATATTACATAATATTCTATATTACAAAAAAAGTACCGAGCAAAGCTCGGTCACCCAGGTACTTTGTTTTTATAGCAGCAACGAAAAGACATCATCTGTGAAAATTTCAACTGTCTAACTATCACGGTTCATGAGATGCAGCGTGGTGACAGACGGACGGACGGAAGGACGGACAGCAGAGTCTCAGTAATAGGGTCCGTTTTACCCTTTGGGTACGGAACCCTAAAAAGATCAGAATAAAAAACTCTTTCATAAAAAATACTCTTAATTAAAGGTCCCTCTGCAAGCTTTCATAGAGAGTGTAAGAGCTCTCAGTAATTAGACTAAACTATACTGTTTTTCTATCTCCCCGTGTTTTCGAATCCCGGCATGTACGAATTACTTGGATTTCATAAATTACATTCATTGGTTATCATCACTTTCACGCAGGCTAGGCGTGACCACTGTGAAGGTGTCAACGACCAACTTCGCCCCGCGTACCTACATCATCCGAGAGGGCTTTTGGACACTCTGCGACGGCATAATACAAATGCCAGTGCGCCGCTACATGGGTCCAACTGACCACTTCAACGAGCTGTATTCCTCGCCGAAGTGTATCGGACAAGAGGTATAGTTGGAGTGGTTACCACAATTTTTGAACTAAAACTTTCGTAAGCACAACACATTGTAAACTTTTAGTCCGGATCTACTTACGGGTGTTGTTATATCGGAAAAGTCCGACCAGGTTTCGCTCCGATTCGCAGAGCTTAATCATGGTGAGCAGAGACGGAGCTCGCGTTTGTCGGTTGCTCGTCTCATCATCATCGTCTCGGACTGTTCCGATATTACGTAAACCGTATGTAGATCCGGACTAAAAGTTTACAATGGTTACCACAAGCTTATTTTACGTTACGGTTCCATCTAGGAAGGCTCCTAGCCATGCAGATGCCAGAACGCAGCTATATGAGCCGTCGAAGTGTATTAGCATAAGCAAAAACCCTTTTTGTCCCTTTTGCAGCATCTACGAGGGCTCTTAGACAATCAGTAGCTAGTGCCAGTCCACTGCCATGAGCTTGTAATGTTGTAAAAGATTCTAATTGGGAAGTTATTGAAACGGCGCCGGCGGTCTGTGTCGAGAAGAGAGCATGTTACATACTTATATGACTATGAATGTGTGAGTGAGGTGTCACCAAACTACAAGCTCTATTCCTCAGTGAAGTGTATCGGATAAGTTAAGTGGTTTACATAAGTTTGTTTTATCTCCTTCTCACCATCCAGGAGAGTTCCTAGCCAAACAAATACCAGCTTTGGTAGAGCAGAGCAGACTGCACTTCGTGTATTATATACGTACTTTTATATGTTTTGGATAACACGTAGTTTTTGGCAAGTTTTCTGCCTTCCCATCATCCGGAAAGGCTTTTTAGCCGTATATGTACATATGCCAGAGCCAGACCACCCAAGAGCTGTACCTATATTTGGCAAGAGGCTATGAATCGGATTAGTTTGCATAAACTGGGTTTACGCAAACGAGATTGGACCTTCCCATCATTCAGGCAAACAGATTAGTTTTTTCAACCTGGAGTTCCGTGACGATGTCTTGGTCTGTGGTCTTACTTACCTATCTTGTTAATTTCTGCTGGGCAAAGGCCTCCCTCAAGGAACGCCTCATCTACCCACTGCCAGCAATCTGTCTCAGATAGTCTTTAGTTACATAGATAGTTCTAGCCGACCTATCCTGTTTATGATCATAATACTGGCAAAAAATATCTACAGCGGCCAATTATTGTTGTACAGTCGACAGCAAATCAACCTTAATATTTTCATTGCAATGTCGCCGTAACGTAAGTGAGAATGCACCCATGGAAAGTTCCGTGCTGTTGATTCTTCGATAAGATACGTACCAATCGAAGAGTATACAGCACGGAATATACATATGATCGGAATGCTATGCTAAAACGAAAGGCACGACTTATAATTTGTTACAGTAGATAATTTGTTATAATTTGTTACCACCTGACGAAGCTTACAACGCACGACGGGAGGACCGTATTGTCGAAGCCGGAGATCTCCGCCGAGATAGAGGATTTCTATGGCCGATTATACGCTGCACATGCCCCTTATTCCCGACGAGACGACCAAGATTCCAGAGCCACCCTGACGCGCCACTACACCGACGAACTGCCTGACATCAGTCAAGACGAGATCGTGCTAGCTCTGAGGCAGCTTAAAAATGGAAAAGCCCCCGGTGAGGACGGAATAACATCAGAACTCTTGAAAGCTGGAGGAACCCCTGTTATACAGGAATTAAAAGCTCTTCAACGCCGTCCTTCACAGTGGGAGAACTCCAAAGGCATGGAGCGGGAGTTTGGTGGTGCTCTTTTTTAAGAAGGGTGACAAGACTCTTCTTAAAAATTACAGACCCATCTCGCTCCTTAGCCATGTCTATAAGCTGTTTTCACGAGTGATCACGAATCGTCTCGCCAGAAGACTCGACGAGTTCTAGCCGCCGGAACAGGCCGGGTTTCGCGGAGGATATGGCACCATAGACCACATTCACACAGTGAGGCAGATTATACAGAAGACCGAGGAGTATAATCAGCCTCTGTGTCTTGCTTTTGTGGACTATGAGAAGTCCTTTGACTCTGTCGAAACCTGGGCTGTTCTGGAATCCTTACAGCGATGCCAAGTAGACTATCGTTATATCGAGGTGTTGAGATGTCTGTACGAAGCCGCCACCATGAGTGTCCAAGTACAGGGCCAGCAGTCTAAACCTATCCAACTGTGCAGAGGAGTAAGACAGGGGGATGTTATATCCCCGAAACTGTTTACAAGCGCGTTGGAAGACATGTTTAAGACGCTGGATTGGAAAGAAAAGGGCATTAACATAAACGGCGACTACATCTCACACCTGCGATTCGCAGATGACATAGTCTTAATGGCGGAGTCGCTAGAGGAGCTGAACCACATGCTGGCCAGCCCAGCATCAGCCTCGCGACGTATCGGTCTTGGTATGAATTTGGATAAAACCAAAGTCATGATCAATGGTCACATTGATCCAATACCGGTCGTCGTACATGGTCACCTTCTCGAAATCGTTTCCGAATACACGATCCGATTCTGCAGTTAGGTAAAAACAATTTCGAGAAGGAGGCCAAGAGGAGGATCCAGCTGGGCTGGGCAGCGTTTGGGAAACTACGCCGAGTCTTCTCGTCATCCATACCGCAATGCTTGAAAACGAAAGTTTTCAATCAGTGTGTCCTACCTGTTATGACCTACGGAGCCGAGACATGGACACTCACGAAAGGGTTGGTCCACCAGTTTAAAGTCGCTCAGCGAGCTATGGAGAGAGCTATGCTCGGAGTTTCTCTGAAGGATAGGATCCGTAACGAATACATCCGACAGAGAACCAAAGTTATCGACATAGCTCAGAGAATTAGCAAGCTGAAGTGGCAGTGGGCTGGCCATATTTCGCGAAGAACCGACAACCGCTGGGGTAAACGTGTTCTTGAGTGGAGGCCACGACTCGGCAAACGTAGTGTAGGACGCCCTCTAACCAGGTGGGATGACGATCTGCGAAGGACTGCAGGCAGATGATGGATGCGGCAAGCTGAAGACAGGGCGCTATGGCGCTCATTAGGGGAGGGCTATGTCCAGCAGTGGACTAATATAGCCTGATGATGATGATGATGATGATCACTGAACAAAAAACGTGAATAAAATCTTTGGCAAAATAAACTATTTTATAAAAACCACCTAAGTATGCTTCGATATGTAGTTGCCTCGGGCAAATTGTAGGTCACTGTCCGGACTTTCACTTTCCTCCCACATCACGAATGTAACCACCAAAATAGTTGTACGGATATTTTTGGTTCACTTTTGGTATTTGCTATCTTGTTGTGTTATTGTATTGTATCAACCCATTATGTCCCGACCGAGGGGCACGGGCCTCTTCCCTGAGGAAGGTATTGGCCATACTCCACCACGGGAGTCAAGTCCGGATTGGTGGAAGCTTGTAATGTAAGACTAGTGGCTGGTCTTACTGTCACAAGTTTTCAAGCCGCCCTAAGGCCTCTGACATGGCTTATTATTATTATTATTATTATTAAAATTCTTTATTGCACCATTTTTTGTACAAGGGCGTGCTTAATGCAGGAAGCATTCTCTTCCAGCAAACCTCTGGATTAATAGATTAATAGATTGTTAGCGTTCGAAAAACTGGGGGTTAGTCTATGTTAATAGTGTAGCTGGGCTGGTCATGTCAGTCGAATTAGCTCGGATAGGTGGGCGAGACTCGCCACCGAGTGGGTTCCACAAGACGGACATCGAAGTCGAGGCCGGCCTAGAAGACGTTGGAGAGACGATCTCGACCAACACCTGCCGGAGTGGTCTGAGGTGGCCCAGCACCGAAAACTTTGGACTGAACTGGGGGAGGCCTTTCTCAGCAGTGGGACACAATAATGGAGGCTACGTAAAAAAATGAGACGGCTGTAAGTAATCAAAACTTCAAGCGACTGCCTCGTCCCTTCTCCACAGGTGTCCTCAAACCGCGACCCGTGCGCCTATAACTCCGTGATTAAGTACGAGACGATCCCGGTGACCAGAGCTCTGGAGTACGTCGAGGACGACTTCCTCTGTCTCCAGCCGCAGTTCAACATCAGCATGGAGAAGTACCTTAGCGTGCCGCGGCGAGTTGTCAATGAGACTTGTAAAAGAGGTGAGGTTAAATTAAAACAATATTGTCTGGTTAGAACAGCGATCCACACGCTTGACTACCAAATCAAAGGTCGTGGCCGCCATGATTAATATAATACAAATAGCTTCAGTCTGGGTGTATTTCCATTCTTGCGATGTCCTTGCCTGGTTACCATAGAAGATGGTATCCTAGTTTGGAACCTGCCTGCCCTTATATTACGTAGCTTTCCACTCTATCGGGTTAAGCATTTAGACAACTCGAAAGAGTTATAAATATGTATATGTATTGTATATGACAGTTCGGAGTAGGAGTTGGACTACCTCGTATGACATACCTAGGTACCTACTAGGAAAAAAAGTCCCACAATGTAACAGTGTAACATGAGGTGGTGTGACGACCTTTAGAAGTACCTTAATTCCATAATTTGACGATTCGTAATCTGTCTGTAAGGTAGGTGCGGTAGATAGACAACAACAACAGGTATTATTAGGCAGTTTTTTATTCACAACTCATGATGACTGGCGATTTTTTTCAACTGACCGCGAATTCTATTACGTAGTGCATAATTTAGAAGTCTGATGAGAAAGTGTAGAGTCACGCAACGATTAAGAGGTAGGTTGGTTTAACGTGCTGACTGTTCCAATTTTTATATCTACTTAGCTAATGGTGTTTACCACATAACTACAGGCTAATTACTAAAATGAAGAATTCCTAAAAGAAACTAATTAGAGTTTGTGTTTCAGAAGAACTTTTGCTCTTCTTTTGGATTTGTTTCGCTAGAATTTAATGTCATTTTAGGGGATTCTGCTTTACAGTGGAGCGCATTTTCATAATAACCACACGTGTTCTATACGTTTTCGGGCCCTTTATACGTATACGGAGAAACATATAGTATTCATCGATCATTTCACAACAGTTATAAGGAGAGCCGGAGGCGTCAGTGTGAAACAAAAATCGAATCGATGATCGTAGAGCCTGATGGCCGTTGGGGCGGAAAAGTTCTGACCTGGCGACCGCGAAACGGACAACGCAGCGTGGGCGGCCCCCCACCAGATGGTCTGACGACCTAGGCCTAGATTCTGCTAATGCATTGTAGTACCATGACAGTTGCATGAACGCGTAGTTTTCGTTTCATTGCCACTTCAAGTCAACGCGCGAACGCGTATCTATAGTTCTGGGCGTCCGTCAATGAAATTAAAACAATACGTCACGTGACCCGACCATGCAACTGTAATTGAACCATCATGTACTAACAGAATCGGGGCCCTGGTTGCGATGGCAGCGAGTCGCTGAATGCGGGCGGCACAAGACCGGGAAACTGAAAACCATGACGGACGGACTGCATTGTCGATTCATACGATATTCATGGATTCGCTAACGATGTTGACATACACTACTGAATCGTCATTACGATCGGTCTGAAACAACGGATCATAAAGATCAATCGCACATAATTATGGAGCCCTTTACACAGAAAGTCATCTGTGTACTTAACCCCTGGTATTTTGAAAAACATACTTATTTCGGTACCTACTTCATGAAGAAGTGGAGGCCCTCGTGGTGGAGTATGGCCTATACCTTCCTCAGGGAAGAGACCCGTGCCTCTCGGTCGGCCTAATGGGTTGATGATGATGATTATGATGAAGAAGTCCAACTGACGTGTTTCAGATTTAGCGCATTTTTCTGTAGGTCTGTATGTCCATTTGTCTATAGTTGACATTTTTCTCAGACTTTAAACGACAATAAATCGAAATCCTTTAGCGTCAGAATACTCGATACCGTTTGCAAGTACTAGCTAGCACTAAATTTGCACACTGTTTCGAGCCCTCTACCACTAAAGGTTTTTGATTGATTGTCGTTTACAGTCTGAGAAAAATGTCAAGCATAGACAAATGGATCATAAGGTTGTATATTCTGGTATTAAGTTAACCCAATAAGATGGCATGGTAGGGCATACCCTACCATGCCATCTTATTGGGTTAGGTAATCATTCCATATTATGTTGCGCATGTTACACGTTTAAAAATCACACTTAGGCCAGTGTATTGCTGTGAGTTTTAAGTGCTTACAAGACATACTAAATATTTTCTTAATAATTTCAGGTCAAGTGCGAAGTCTAGAAGAGAATAACCAAGAGTGCGGTGTCCGAACTCTGTCGGAATACACGTTCTACCCTCATCGGAGCTTGGCGGCTGCCTCCTTGCCTCTAGAATATTGCACGGACCTGAACGGCTCATGCAAACTGATTGTAGCCTGGCACGTAGCTAACAACACAGTGGAACACTTTGAGTTTCTCAAGGCGGAGCCCAAGTTTCAAGACTTCTTTATCAGTGGAACTAACAAGGAATAATTTGATACTCAACACGGTCAACAAAAGAGTTTAGGCGGGTCCACACTAGCCTACGCGTTTGCCGCGTGAGGCCTGGTTGACATTTGCTTTATTTTGCATGCTTTTTTAGCCTGCTTTCCATAGAGCTAGAATAGAATAGAGACGCCAATTACTTTTATAAGTACATAAGCAAATAATAAATCAATAATTGTTGGTTGTATACTATGTATTTAGGATTTTTTAAAGTACATACTTTTATAATATATGGTGTGTACTAAAAGCTTATAGGGAAAAGCCTCCAGGCAGATCGTATGCCTGGGGACGGCCGGTCCAACTGTAATCTGTTGGACGTTGTATTTAATGTAAGTCATGGGTAAACTTTGCTTGCGCGATGCAGGAATGTTGGGGTTTATAGTGCGCGCGCAGAGTTGACATGTGCTCGCCACATCACTCCCCTTCAAGACCGTAGCTACGCATAGCTAGGTCTGATAGGACTCGAAGTCTGCGCTCTAAAGCTTGCAAGTGCCAGGAGACGCTGTGTCAGTGAGTCGACTAGCGGTTGAGGGGTGTGCGGCGGCTAACAGTCACTTCACCGGCGACAATACCTATGGAGACCGCGCATGTGGTAGGAACCGGTGAAGGCTGTTGTACCACTGGCAGCGCGTGCTGCTGTGTGGCTGCCGTGCCGAGGGGTAGGGAGAAATCACCATCAGAACCAGCAGTCGGTGCGTTGACTGTAGTGGAACTGATGAAGTGAGAGGGAAGAGGAAGAATATGTACACGTATGTACATGCTGGCTTGCTTGAGACTGTGTGTGGAGTGTGCTGCGAGAGCGAAGGAAGGTTGACAGTGTTCTGTCAGGGGTCACCACTATAGGGAAGAGCGGGTGATCATGCTCTTCCACTATAAAGGGAAATTTCCCGCCAGGCAGATCGTATGCCTGGGGACGGCCGGTCCAACTGTGCTTTGTTGGACGTTGTATTTAATGTAAGTCATGGGTAAGCTTTGCTTGCGCGATGCAGGAATGTTGGGGTTTATAGTGCGCGCGCAGAGTTGACATGTGCTCGCCACTAGCTATAAATCGGCAAACGTTTTTGCCGTCTCTATTGTATACTTTCTCTATGAAAAGCATGCTAAAAAAGCATGAAAATAAAGCAAATGTAAACCGGGCCTGAGGCATCGCTCTGTCGACGTGCTTTGCTCGTTTCCCGATGCAAATACACGGCGCCGCCGAGACCGAACCGGGGCCGGTTTTTTGTTGTAGCTTCGGTTAAAGGTCGGTCGTTTACCGGGCATCTCGCCAAGATTTGGCCGTCAAAATGGCTCGGATCTCCCGCGCGCGGCGCCTCGCCTACGATAAAAAGGATCGGTGGACTGAAGCATTAACATAAGTCCAAATTACTCTACTTTTTTTATTATCTTTTAACATTAACAGAGAATTCATGAAATAATGAATTGAACACACATGTTTTTCTACGAAAATTAAGAAAACTGCTATTTTAATAAATAGCTTTATATGGCTGTAGACCATTTGGGCTCCCACACATAAACACGATACGACATCGCATCGTGATACGACGTCTCATCGTGGTACGAAGCGACGTCGTATCGTGTTCATGTGTGGGAGCCCTTTGACTTATGTGCTTCAGTCAGCCGAGGCTTCGGGAGCATATGCCTCGCGAGACTACTAGGCCTATGTAGACCGTCCTAGAATAACTATTTGCCTCCAGCTCACGTGATGACCACTCGTTTGTCGAGCGTTAACATGCAAGACTACCAAAACAGAGGTCGAGGGATTGATTCCCGCTGGCAACAAACATAATTTATTAATCTTAATGTTTCTGCTTTCTTTGCCTGATAACCATAACACAGAGAGTTGGGACCAGGATATGTAATTTTGTTATTATATTGAACTTATTATTAAATTACATGCTCTAAAGATAAACAGTTGTTCAAAACCATCCTTTTATTGACTGTAGTAAATGAGACTACTGTGGAAAAAACCTTCTAGTATCAACCTCTTGTGTGCTGATGTGTGAGTGAACTTGTGCTGTTTTTTTTAATGACAATAAATAAAATGTTATGAATACATAATAATAAACCAAATTACATTGATATTAAGTACCTAACTATCTAATATAAGTAAAGTAAAGTAAGTAAAGTTTATTTCTCACCATAAAAACAAAGAACAACAAACACAATGTGTTACGAGCCTTGAGGGCTTTATAAAATCACAAAAAGGCTATTGATACAGTTATGAAGTCCGCTAATTGCCAAACTAGGTGGTCCTGTATTTTGGCAATTAGTGATTTGTAATGTACTTAATGTACAGATGAAATACAGATATATAATAAATTTGTTAAAATTTTATTTGATGAGGCAATAAATACTTTTTTATCTTATCTTATCTTTATCTTTAGACATTGTTCTAATATTATTGTGCGTCTCAAAGTTTACAGATATTGGTGAGTATTTAGTTTAAAATGTAATAGTAGAAATATAACTTCACTTTAATGCTATAATCTAATTACTTAAGGCTACTCTTACGTGGAGCATGCAGTTTTCAGCATGCACGCACAATCTGTATTTTTTTAATGATTGTATTGAAATTCCTACAATTTAGATAAATGTGGTCTGAGAGATTATAGATAATTAAATGAGGAACTTGCATCTAAATTAGATTGGAGTGACTTTGCTTTTATATCAAACAAATTGCATAAAAACTCAAGAAAAAGTACCTAAGACAAAAAATTTTTTTTCGTTTTTTTTTTTTGGGAATATAAAATACCTGCTAATTAGATTTAGCTTTTTCATTAAATAGTCATAGTCAGTCAATTTCATACTGATGGTTGGTTCAATAATGCAGGTTCAATTAGCTATTTATTTAGTAACATTTCAAGTTAACACTTTTTTTTTCAATTTAAATTTAAAGTATTTTGTTACTTTTAATTACAGAATACTTTTAAATCTTTATTTTTACTTTCATTCCAATTAGAGTACCAATTATTAATACTGAACACGAAAATCTTACCTGGTAGATCCATCTTCTTCTGCTTTTAAACTAATTTCAAGTAGGAATTTACGTCACTATTGTTAAATTAACTTGTTTCTTTATTAACACTCTTCTACTTTTGCTCTACTTATGCACTCTCAAATGTAAAATCATAATTATTAAATTATTATCACTCAAAACTAAAGTAAAGTCCTCACGTTACGGTAACAACAACAAATCTAAATGTTTCATTTCGATTTTTACTATTTATTGGACTGATTTTTTTTCCGACAGAACAGGGAGACAGTAATGCACGTACCGCGAATGCACAGCCTGAGAACGTACGCCCCGGGAATGTACAGCCATTCCCGTCCGTACGTTATCAGGTCGTGCATTATCAGGCTGTACAAAATCGGTACGGGCGAGAATCCGTGTACAGCCATAGACACGACAGAGTGGTGCCTCGTTTCCATTATGCGTATTTCATTCATTTCGCAGCCATTACACGCTCGATCTAGTGCGTGACATTATCGAGGCTATGACTCGCAAAAAATTGACGTCTTGATCTGGCTGGATCTTACACTAGACAAGTCAATCCAAACGATGTCAGTAAACGGACGGATCGCAGCCATCAGATGTGTTCTCAGGTCTGGGTAGGTCTCAGAATAAGGACTAAAGATAAGCGTCCACCGCATCGGAATCGGAGCGTACGCATCGTACGAGCCGTCGGCATTTACAAAATGCCGAAAGGGTGCGTCTATGGATTTTCCGTCGGCAATATTTCCCTTCCCCCTCGGACGCGAATAGCTTCGGACGTGTTTCCTGTGGTGTCGATTTATTACAAATTAAATAGAAAATATATCCAAAAATTAAACCTGCAAGTATCAGGCGAGCATCAAGTAGCAGGAGGTGAGAAATCCGAACGCACGTCACTCACGCACACTGAGCCTTACCTGCGTATACCTCGCACACTAAGTAAGCAGACAGAAGGACCAACCAAGTCAACTGCCACCACCACTTGTCACCAGTTCCATTGTTTAATTAGACCAATAGCATAATAGCCAATTCTAGACACGCCCTTCAACGGCCGCACGGGCAGTGGAGGGACCAACAACTAAAAACCTGTCCTATAACTTGTCTCCGCATCCGATCGTCACTTTACTTATCGGCCGTGCAAATAGGCCTACGGTGCTACCGACGGTACCTAATATGTATCGCTCACCTAAATCGTCTCAAATAAACACCCCTTCACGATCAGAAACTGACTTGGTAAATTTAGATAACGACCTATCTAGCCAACTACGTTCACATGAGACCCTTATAACGCAAAGAGCCAAGCGTCCCCGGGACTCTTCTGATACCAATCCTCCCGATCTTGCCGAGTTAAAGGATATGATCCTCCGTATGATGTCCAGCCAGTCAGAACGAATGGACAAGTTAGAGCAACATATTTTGGAGATTAAAGGACAAACATCGAACATAGAATCTACCAATTCAGATATCGAAAAGTCTATGACCTACATCTCTGATCAAATGTCCAGTTTGGAAGTTCAAATTACGAAGTTGGAACGAGAACACAAGTCGACGGCCACCGAGATCTCTGCAATGAAAGAAAAAATCTATTCTTTCGAGCGCTACGTCTGCAAAACGTCAATTGAAATACGTAATGTTCCAAAATGTGATGGGGAGACCAAGGATCACTTGTATGAGATGATTTTTCATTTATCGAAATTCCTAAAAGTTGAAATCAACCGCAGTGATGTTCGAGACGTTTCGAGATCCCCCTCACGAAGAGAACAAAAGTCATCAACGCTAGTCGTCGAGTTTTCGAGTACCTTGATTAAATCACGGTTTCTCACTATGGCCAAAGTCTTCAACAAAAAGAACGGGGACAACAAACTTAACAATACCCATCTAGGACTACCTGAGCCAAAATCCCCGATTTACATAGCGGAGCTGCTCACACCAGCCGCCAAAAAACTGTATTACCTGGCTAGAACTTTTATTAAACAAAGCCACTATAATTTTTGCTGGACGTCAAACGGAAAAGTGTTTATAAAAGAAAACAATAATACTGCCTACTTTCAAATTAATGACGAGTCGCAGCTTTTGGCTCTAAAGAATTCTAGTTCACAATGACTAGCAAACCTTTATTTTAAGTTGCATTCGCTGTTTTTATTAGTTACTTATTCAAGAAAATGTAAAATTATTTTTAAGTCAACATACATTCTACACACATACTCAACACAAACAATTATACCGTCAATTTGCCTCACAGTTACAATAAAATCCTATAACCAAATTTTAAATAGAAAAATCCAAAAAACAACAAACAATAAACAATATTTAATCCATCTATCTAAAGAATTAAAATACGAATACAACCTTTTCAAAACCACCATTACACACCTAACTAGTTACATTTAAAAAAATAATAATAAAGTAAAAGTAAAAAAAGATGTCTATTAACGAAGAACTTGCCAACAAACTTGACCTTTTCAATCTCTCAACTGTCTCAACTTGCTCCCCAGAACAGTGCCATACTATAATAACGGACGCAAATAGGCAGCTTAAAATACTGACGCTAAATATTCGCTCTATTAATCGCAACTTCTTAAACTTTCAAACGTTACTTACACGTATTAATCTACAGAGTGACATTTTAGTCCTAACGGAATGCTGGCTTCCTTGCCTATCTAACTCTATCCTCCCTATCCTGGATCATTACACTCCAATCTCAACTACCATTCACCAAAACCAATGCGACGGCGTAGTCGTCTATGTAAGGTCGGATCTTTCATATTCATCAGAGGAACTTGACCTTCAAGGTACGTTTTCTGGGCTCCTTATAAAATTAGAAAAACATACAGCTATTTTGTGTGTATATCGATCTCCATCCACTATTAATATTGATCCATTCCTACAAGCAATTGACCGTATTATTCCACTCCTTGCTACGTACAAGTCGGTTGTACTAATCGGCGATATAAACATAAACATAGCCCTTTCCTCCATGGAGCCTCGCGCTCATGAGTATCTTAATAGGTTAGCTTTTCACGGTTTGCTTCCCGCTCACGATTTACCCACCCGCGAAAATAGCTGTCTCGATCATATCATTCTCAGAACACGTTCTCCTTCTTATCTTGGATACCTATACTACAGATCATTGCCCAGTAATTTTTACACTCGATTTAAAACCTAAACGAAATACAACTTATTCTACAACATCCACCGTAAACTATAAAAACTTAGATAATGACTTTAAAACCCTCGACTTAAACTCAATAAAATCAATTTCTGACCCAGAGGCCGCTGTAAATACATTGATAAAAAATCTGTCTGACATAATTACTAAAAATACAGTTACAAAATCCACTCCAAAAAAATATAAAATCCTAAAACCTTGGATCACACCTGGTATTTTGAGATGTATACGTAATAGAGACCGTCTACATAAGCAGTCAAAAGACAATCCAAACAACAACACCTATAAAACCACTTACACCCGGTATAGAAACTTTTGTACTAAATTACTGAAAAAACTAAAAAGACAATTTGACACCGATGAAATTAAAAAAGCTGGTTCAAATAGTAAACTACTCTGGGAAACTATTAAAAGGATTTCAAACACTTCCAAATCTAAATCAGTCCCTACTCAACTTTTGTCACCCTTAATTTCTCCTAAACTTTGTTGCAATAACGTCAATAATTTTTTCGTTAACATAGGAAAGACCCTCGCCGATAAAATAACAAATCAACCATCGTTGGCCCAAGACCAACCCTACAAAACTGTACCTAATTCAACTTCTTCCTTCGTTCTACTAGACACCGATCCAGACGAGATCTATACATCTATTAACTCTCTTAAACCATTTGCTGCTACGGGTTGGGATCACATTTCGCCTCATATACTTAAAAGATACGCGTCATCTCTAGCTCCTATTCTTAGCCACATCTTTAACTTATGTTTTCGCGATGGTGTTTTCCCTACAGCATTAAAAAGAGCAATAATTCATCCAATTCATAAAAGTGGAGATAGATCATGTCCAACCAACTATCGTCCTATTGCTGTACTCACATCACTTTCAAAAATTTTGGAACGACTCATCAATAATAGACTACTTAACTTCCTTGAAAAGCACGGCTTACTCTCTCTCAACCAATACGGCTTCCGTAGAAAGAAATCCACAGTCGACGCAGTCCTAGGTCTAACAAATAAGATAGTTAACCACTTGAATCGTAATAAAAAAACACTTGCAATATTTTTAGACCTAGCGAAAGCGTTCGACACTGTGCGCATCTCTACCTTGCTCTCAAAATTACAACATATTGGTGTTAGAGGATCCCAACATGATCTTTTCAAATCATATCTCACGGGTCGAACCCAGACAGTCAAAATTGGTCCTCATTTGAGTGATGAACTGGTAATCAATTATGGTGTGCCCCAGGGCAGCATATTAGGGCCCACGCTATTTTTAATCATAATTAATGGATTATGTGACCTATCCTTAGAAAATTGCTCTATCACCACCTACGCTGACGACACCGTTCTTCTCTTCCACGCAGACTCTTGGGCGTCACTTCAAAGTATTGCTCAAAGTGGTTTCAATACAACTTACAACTGGCTTACTATGCACTCCCTTACGCTCAATACCACTAAAACTAAATTCATTCCCTTCTCTGTCACCACAGCAAGCAAACCTAAATCTCCCATAATCATTCTAGCCCATACCTGCGCAAATCTTTCACCATGTAATTGTCTTAAAATAAGTCAGGCTGACACTATTAAATATCTCGGTGTAATCCTCGATAAAAACCTTACTTATAAACCTCATATTGATAACCTAACATCAAGGACTCGTAAACTGATGTACATATTTAAATCCATCCGAAATGTCGCTCCTCCCCACGTCATAAAGACCACTTATCTAGCCCTGGCCCAATCTATAATTTGTTACTGCATTATCTGTTGGGGAGGAGCTGCCAAAACTCATTTAAAGTCACTTGAAATAGCACAACGAGGTCTACTTAAAGTTGCAACTAAAAGGCCTATTTTATTTTCTACCTCTGAGCTGTACCGTCTCTGTGACGTCCTAACGGTGAGGCAACTTTTTGTCCTAAACACTATCATCTCACAGCATACAATTACTCCATACAAACAAATACGTAAAAGGCGTATTGATCTGATTTGCAAAGTGCCTATGCCTAAGCTATCATTCACTAAGCGCCACTACCTTTTTCTCGGTCCTTCCCTGTATAATAAACTAAATAGAAACCATTACGTATATCCCCTGTGCACATCCCAATGCAAAATTATTACAACTAAAATTCTAAAACGTCTTTCCTATGATGAAACCGAAAACCTTTTGACCTCCACTAATCCCTTCCCGTTACAATGAGTCGTATATCATAATAACATTAACTGTTATATATCACGTCAATTTAAATTAAATAATCCAATAATATCCTCTAAATGATGGCAAAGTCTATCCCTCACGCATATACTCACACACGCACTAACTCACTCACCTATTCACACAAACACACACACACACACACACACACACACACACACACACACACACACACACACACACAAACACTCACGTCACGCGCGCATGCGATGTTCTGCGTGCGTGCTTATTGCATGTTAGTTTATAATTTATTTTGTTTTATTTCACACCACCTCTGTAAATTTCTTAATAAGACAGACTCGCAATGAGGAACGGGCCTGTGTGTTATAAATACAGGTTAGATGATAACCTAGCTATAGCACCAGATACCAACTAATATCATTTGGGTTCTTCTATTCACACCGAATGGTTGAACTCTATGTTATTTCTATTTTTGTAACCACTACTTTGAAATAAAGAATTTATTTATTATTTATTATTATTTATTAATATCGGTATTTTCCAGTGTTGCCCACCCCTACAGAAAAAAATTCCCAAGAAAATCATCAAATTGCCCTTAAAACCCCCAATTTTTTTATTGTTATATCCACAAATAACATTTCATCGCTATGTGTTGTGTAGGCTTTCAACAAGTAGTTTTTACTCATAAAATAAAACGTATTTTATTTATTTAATAAAACGAACTTCATTATATTTTTCTATACGGGTGAATATACGCTATTTCAATTACTATGGTCCATGGACAAATATTATGTTAAACTTATTATATTATTGCGTCTGTATGCTTAAGCATTCAAAAAAAAAATTCAAAAATTTTTATTTCAACTTAAAGAATTTACATTCTGCTTGTTGAATGTCAATGTACATACAGTTATGTATAATGTTAGCCGCTGCCTTAGGGCCGTCTGTAGTGGAGAAAAAGGCAGCGAAAAAAAACTCCACTCTGACCATCTTTTCTCAAATCAACTTAAAGCTAATACAAATTAGGTATGAGTGTTCGTATACCAAGAATCTCAAGATCCATGAGTGCAATCAATACTTGCAAAGTCAAACATCATTTAATATTCTTAAAAGGTAATAAAACACCAATGCTGCGGCCAGACACACGGACGGCACCCGTTCACGAGCGTAACGAAGAGGTCAGCCATCACCAGTCTCAACCATATTAGAGGGAGGTAGGCGACCCGGCCACCGCGCCACCATTCGCATGGCCTTTGGCAAACTTGTGTGATAAAGTTCTTGTCAGTTATCTATAATAATAGCATAGTTTTGATATGCAATCACAGCGTCTGTACATATGTATGAAATTTATTAAACCCTATATATTATTAGAATACCAATAACTAGCTCGTTGTGGAATTGGTTTACTGCCAAGGGTTTTTATCATCTTTAAAGTCATCTATTCTGTAGTATGCCTTTTTACACAGCGCAGTTTTAATAACAAATTTAAATTTATTTCCTGGCAGGGATAGAATACTTTCAGGAATTTTGTTATAAAAACGTACACTATATCCTACAAATGATGTATTTACCTTGGCTAATCTGAATCTAGATGAGGCAATTTTGTTTCGATTTCTGGTGTTAACGTTATGTATATCCCTGTTTAAATTAAATGTAGTTATGTTTTTACGTACATACATTATGTTATCGAATATATATTGGCAAGCTAGCGTAAGAATTCCTATTTCCTTAAAAAACTCACGTAGTGAGTGTCTGGCAGGTAAATTGTAAATACCTCTAATAAGGAATGGATGAAAATATCAGAAGTGCTTGATATTTTTTTTGGTGATAGGAATAACCTTCCTTAACGCGGGAAAAAAGTTTAAATTTTTTTGGCCCCGTAGTTAATTTTTAAATATACTTAATATTTTTCCATTCGTCGTTCTGGGCTTAGTACGGCATATCAGACATATTCCTTAGCCGTTACGTATGAAAAAAAATCCACCTTGAAAAGCTGTCAATGTCACCACAGTTTTTTTTTTTAATACGTAGCGGACCAAGGAATATGTCTGTTAAGCCGTACTGAGCCCAGAACTACGAATGGAAAAATATTAAGATTATTTAAAAATTAACTACGAGGCCAAAAAAATTGAAACTTTTTTCTCGCATTGAGGAAGGTTATTCCTATCACCAAAAAAAATATCAAGCACTTCTGATATTTTCATCCATTCCCTATAGCCCTTTTTTGGAGAATAAAAATTGTTTCTATATTTGCCGCCCGCCCCCATAGTAGCAGACCATATGACATAATGCTGTGGAAATAACTGAAATAAACTAGCCTCGCAGTTTCTACATCTGTTAGTTGTCTAATTTTTCTAACTGCAAATGCAGCTGAACTCAACCTACCCGCTAACTTTTCTATGTGTTGATCCCATTGTAGTTTTGTGTCTATTGTAATGCCTAAAAACACCGTTGTCTCAACTAAATCTAGTCTGTCACCAGCTATTGTTAAACTTGTGTCCATTAAAGAATATGGTCTTTTATTTGGCCCACATAGTCTTTTCACGATAATTAATTTAAGACATTAATCGTTAAAAATAGCTGTAAATGTATACTCCTCTGGCCTCCCCGTTTGATTTTATGGCGAGATATTTTAAATACATATGCCGTTATGTTTTTTTTTAAATATGATCATATGCTTTTATAAACATTGAAACATATTTCATCAAAATATACAGTAAAAAAAATTATAATATAAAGAAAAATAACTTACTTTCATGTCACGTTACAATAATGTCACTTCATCTGGCGAAACTCAAAAAAGAAAAATTTGACTAAAAACCGCAAAGGTATGTTTCTGTCCATGAACTACGTGCATACAATAGTGTTAACACGTTCCCAGTCCAATGACTCCACATGGAGTCACAGACAGTACTGACTGGGACGTCCATGACTCCAGTAGGAGTCACATTTGCAAGGTAGAATAAAGTAAATTTATTTTGTGGACGTGCGAGTTAGAGCAAAGATATTCCAATGGGCGTATAAGTTAGAAGATGAAGTATTTAAAACGTAAAAACCCGACGAAATTTTTTTTGTCAAGAAATTTTTTAAAATTTATAAATTATATATTATTAATTATAAATTAAATTATTCTTGAATTATAAATTTATATTTAATGAAAAACAAATCAACGGATAGCATTATAACAAGTGCTACAGAAAACTTTTTTTTATTTTGGTCATAAAGTTGTCACTTTTGAAGTTTTACTTTCTGAAACCAGTTTATTGTAGCATCCTACACAGCGTTTCTTGTTAGAGGTTCGGTTTTTGTTGGTTTTTCAAGATAATCATCTCAAATATGTGTTTACTTTCGGATGATGACTCTGTAGCGCCAGAAAATTACTGTCGGTACATTTTTTTTTATAGCAAGCAATTTTTTCATAATTACTTCATGAGCTGCTAAGACAGTATTTTTTTTCTGGCCAGTGTTTTTACCATTAATTTATAACAGTGATTGACAACAAGTTCTATGTTGTTTTGGATGTTCATTCACGTAGATGTAGTATAGGAGAGTCCTGACCAAAAGCATATCCTCTTCTTCTTCGGAACTTAGCTCCACGTCACTGAATAATAATAATTTTGGTATAATTTTAATATAATTTTGGTAATCATAAAAATAATTTTGGTAGGTGGTGCCATTGAAAATAAATTATAAATTATACATTTTTATCGTCATGCGTTCGTGATTCTAAGCGGAGTCACAAGAATTTGGATTCATACGTCCATGACTCCATACGGCGTCATCGAGTTTTTCCGGGAAAATTAACAAATTTTCCATTTGTAAACGCATATTCGGGTAAGTACTACGCCATTAGTTTGTGTTAAAACAAAAAATCTATTGGACGTATGGGTAGTACCAAAGATCTTATATGGGGACTGGGAACGTGTTAAGTTAGAAACAAGCTAATGGCGTTGAGCAAAATTCCAATAATATAGCGTCAATTTGCGATTCACTGTAGGAAAGCGTGTTTCTGCCAGTCGTTGGAGTATTTCCTCTGGTAAGTCTATGTTTTTGTATTTTATAGTTACGAAATTGTATATTTGCACAATGCAATGTTTGTTGTGTGTAGATGTCATGTATTACGTTAAACGGTGATCAGAAAAACGAGTGATATGTTTTTGTAGGTTTTGTGCGATTTTGTTACTTCTCTGGCGTCACTTTTCTGTATAAATAAGCATGAAGTATAATTAGTTACAATACTTGGTCTAGAATCTACTAAGCGCCTGCGAAAATATTTTAGCCATTACCTTCATGGAGCACATAGGTGGTGTGAGAATTAGTACAGGCGTTTTAATGTTGTTATCTAAATAAGATTTATGAGAGCTTTTTATCATTGTAAAAATAATGTTTTCTTTAGGTAGCAAAAAGGTAGTAAATACTGATACCAATGACATTCTTAACTTTTTACTAAATTACAAGAAAATTTAAGTGGTCAGCCAACCTGACGTCAGAATGGCTGGCCACTTTATTCTTTTGATAAATTCGATACCATAAAGGTAGCAAATACTTTATGATAGGTAGTAAATAGTAGCAAATGGGTAGTAAATAATACGCATGGTTTGATTTCTATATCTCATTTTGTCCAGCGGACCTGACGGTCACACTTTTCTGGCATATTTCATGTTTTATTGAATACGCGTCCCCTTTCTTAGCTATAATCAATGGCCTGTCACTTCCCTGCTTTAGGGCGTATACACGTAGAACGCTGGCTACCGGCGCCGATCTGTCAACGCTTATCGGAACCGATCGGCGCGTGTAGTTGGTGCAGGCAGTTGCTATACTTTGTGCCGAATCAGCGCCGACCATCGCCGACAAGTTCCGACCTCCGCCGATAGGCTGCCAATTGCTTGCAGTTTGTAACGCAACAACACGTACCTATTTGAAATCTTTGAAATTATGACATCAAGATGTCATCTTGATTCCACATTTGTATGCCAATCCGGACATGGCCCCCGTGGTAATGTATGGCCTATATCTTCCTCCCGTCCTATATCAGACCCGTACCCCTCAGTGGTTACATAATGGGTTGGTGATGAAGCCACATTTGGGATAAAAGAGATAAAAAAATCTTTTTTTTTTTATTTACGTATACTTTGTTTTCGAATTTTGTTTGCGTGCTAATTAGAGAGACTGTCAGTCGGTTTCTGCCTGCGTTTTTTATGTAGCTGTTATCTGAGCCGATCGGACCCGACCAAATCGGCGCCGGTAGCCAGCGTTCTACGTGTATACGCCCTTAATTTGTGACTACTCTGCCAATAGTGTCAGTCCTCTGGTAACACATTTCCTCTGGTGCTTATAAAATTCAAAAAAATGGAAAAACCTTCTGGCCCCCATCATTAAGTGAAGTGCATTATGACTTTATAAACTAAGATATGGCTTAAAGGTCTTGAAACCAAGCCAAAACTCTTAAAAAAAAAATCATTCATTATCGAGTAGACGTCAAAAAATTAAGAAGTTAAAAATTAATTACGCGGTTTCGCGGAAAACAGGATAGCAGACCAATAAAAACAATTTTATAATTGGTTTAATTTTAAATGCAATAATGAAGTGTCATATTCCCGGTTCTAACGTAAAAGGTAAACTTGTAAATCCAAAACTATTCACCAATTACTTTAGGTGCCCGTTACGTATTTTTGTTTATCTTATTGCAGTCCTAGGAAGAACCGTGCATGCTCTAGCTCGGTTCGGAGATGAGCTGTATCTAGAGTCTCTCCCTGACTGCATATTACTTAGAACGTTAAATGCAGCAGAGTCCGCCTACGCCATGGTGAAGTTCAATAAAAACTTTTTTTCGTTCTTTAACTATAATTACTACTCGACGGATGACAACGAAGGACTCAAGTGCAAGATATCGATGAAATCGGCTCTAAACACGTTCAAGTCGCCGACGCACATGGACAAACAAGTTGAGAACCTTGAAATAAAACTGGATCCAGACTCATGCAAGCTTATATTTCAACTCAGATGCAAGCATGGCATTGTTAAGACACATTTTGTGTCAATATTAGATTGTAAGGCTATGCAGGCTGTGTACACCAAGGATGTTGTCCCAAACAGGTATGAACTGCTCAGTTGGGTAGGTGCAGAAAGTTTCAGGTGTTTACTACCATTGTCACCAATACCGTTGTAAAAAATCAATAAAATATAAAATTTTGTAGGTGAGTCCCCATTTTGCCCTTAACAATAGTAAGTTATTACCAATTTTTTCATAACCGAGCCTTAGTGGTGACACTTTAGACTGAATTGAGTTATGAACAGCACCTTATTCTGCGTTAAATGGAGATTGTATTGGTGAAGAGATCTAAGTGATATGTCAACTAGCAGTTTGTTTTTCATTCAGATGTGAAGAGAGTTAAATTTTTTCCAGGCACTTATTTTTTTTAATTGCCTCTATCTCGGAACCACACAAGTGTGGCATAGCTTTCTTCACCACTAAGGCGACGATATTACGTAAATGCATAACTACAACTTGACAACAAATGTCCACAAATGGAAAAAAAGAATAAACCCTCTGTTGATTTGACAACATTATAACAATTCTGATGGTTTGCTTACTTGAAGATATGATATTTTGGGGTGGTCCAGAGTGCTATGAGGTGCATTGCCAAACTTTACTATGTTTTAAACTTACATTTTATGTCACATTCCTTTTTTTTTACTTTCAGAATATCATCACACCAGAGAATATTATCAGAAGCCTTGAGCAACTTCCAGAACTCTGATGACCAAGTAACAATCGAAGCCACTTCACAAACACTGTTGCTGCGGAATTATATTGACACCAGTGCTGACTTATCCAAAATAATAAGGACACAAATATGTCTGAAGCAAACAGAGTTTGATAGTTACACAATAGGGATTGATACCAAAATAACTTTTACCTTGAAAGAGTTTCGTGCTTTATTGTCCTTTGCTGAAGCACTAAACTTACCTATACAGCTACACTTCGAGACCACAGGCAAACCCGCTGTGTTCATAGTCCATAATGGATCTACATTCGAAGCTCATTTTGTTCTAGCAACTTCTAAAGCCGACAATGCGACACAAGCAACCTCGACGCAAAACTCTTCTCACACAGAAAGAAAAAGAAAAGATAATGCCCCTGATTCAGCCAGGAAGAAACAACACACTGATTTAGATATTTCAAAATGTTTAGATGAAGAATCTCATTTGTTTAATTTCATTGATATTCCTGAAGATGTGCCAGTAGTTAATGGAAATGTGAGCTTGGCAGGAAATAAAACCTTAATTGATTTAGATGGAAACTGTGATATAAATTCAAGTAAACAATTAAAAAGAGTAGATGAAGCTATGGATTGTGATAATATTCCAGAGTCACCAACATCCAGGTCTATGGTGAAATCTGTGTTCAAAAGGTGCTTTGAGCTAACTTTCGACCCTAGAAGTGTTCAAAGAGTTGTTTTAGCTGAAAACTCTGATAGTGAATGAGATTTTTGTGCAAATTTTACTTAAACCTACCCCACCTAACAACAGTGTACCTATCACCCTCTCTTAGTTTTAGAGCATATTGTACGATAATTTATTTCATTGAGTGTCCAATACATCTTTATCTAGCACTTACTGAAGGCAAGTAAGGACTATATTTTGCAAACTGTGATTATTGCATTATGCTTACAGAAGCAGAAAAACTATATTTTAAGTGTTTTATGTATTTTTAATTATCGAATACACTAATTTTTTAAAAAATAATTTTTACATGACAGCCAAAATATCCCCTAGTACAAAAAGGAATTTTGAGGAAATACAAAATGAAATCACATTTCGTTTACTGCATTATGATTTTATAGTAAAAAATATACATACACAGGTAAAATATTGTACACAGCTACCAGCCAATATTGGGAAACTAAACCATTACTGATTAGGTTTGCACAGTATTTAATATAGAAGTGAGAATACAATACAAAGGTTCAGATGTGATGGTGAAACATCTCACATGCTATGAGAGTACAAGAGGTTCGAGGCTCTCATAGTTTAATTAAACATGTCCGCTTACTTAAATGCTTTTACTAGAGATATAAAGATCAGGTATTATTACACAAGTAGGTATTATCATCAATTCTCTAAAAGTACCATATAATGAAACTTTTGTTCAATATTCCAAATCTTGTTACACAACATTATAGTATATAGAAAAGTCAATCAACTCGAACATAATTTATTGTATCCAGCAGGTTCCTTTACAACACATAGGAATTTAAAAACGGCAAAATCAATGTAATTTAAGGTATGAGTAAAAACACAAATTTATTTAGTATAAATTAGATATTAATTATACTACTAAAATTAGCACTAGAGTAAAAAAAATTACATCAGAAGGCAATGACATAATAATAATATTCAGAAACAATATTGCTTTAGTTAAGTAGTAGGCATTTCTGTAGTGTATTTTTTTCCTTTACAGTTTTCTTTTATGTGTATTTCTATTTACTGTTATAAGAGATGTTTTATAGGCCTTTGCAAGTACGACACGTAGTACATGAAGAGAGCCATACATACAACTTCGAATTTGCTTTGTACCAAAGAGATCAAACTTGACCGTACACATGGGTAAAGTAAAAAAAAAATGCAGATTTATTTTTTCTACAAAAATTACCATACACATTTCATTGTTATCATAATAATAGCTAGCTAACATGTCTTAAAAAAGATGAAAAAGACCTGAATTCTATTTGTAATTATATTTATTATATGCGGCAGCAATACCTTTTAATTACAATAAGTATTTATTTTAAATCAATTTCAATATTGTCTCTGGGCGCGGCCAACGCCGCGCCTCTTGCCCCCTCAACACCTTCGTGTCACCACACTCACTATCCAACTAAATCATGAAAAAGGGCACTGTTATTTAGGAACAATCCTCTTGGCTTTTTCTCACACACTGTGCTACTTTCCGTTTAAACTCCGAAAAAGATTCTCTCCATTCTTTCTGTAAAAATAAATAGAATGAGCACACTGTGTGTGTCGGCGGGCGGTCAGGTTGATGGCCAGCGGTAGTGCTGTCTGGCTATTGTGCTGGTGTTGCGTGGCCCTTGTTTCACAATGTTCAGGAGCTGATCGGTAATCCCTCACTTTCCTAAAAGCAATCTTCTTGACTTTTTCTAACACATCTGGCAACTTTCTTTTTAAAATCCGAATATCTATCTCTCCATTCTTTCTGTGAACGCAAACATGGCACAAATTAGCACATCACTTACCCTTGCATTACTGACAAAATTCAAAACTATACAAATGACGCTTTATTTCAATAATAAGATCAGATCAATACACATGTATATCAACTCTAATTATGAATAAAAGCAAATGATGCTAGTCAGAATTGTGACAAGTGGGTAAACCCTGGTCTCTGCCTGCCACTATGGGTACAGGCTTGAGTTTATGTAAGTAATGTAATGACTGTATGTAGTTGTGTCTGGAGCATTCCAGATGATACTAACTAATAGTGGATATGAACTACTCACTGACCATGATCAACATCAATCTTGCTTTTCGAAAACATACAATTATATATCCCATAGACACTGCCACTACTATAAATGTATTTATTATTTAAAATCAGGTCTTACAACTGAGACACTCTTCAGTAAACAACAGTTAGCAGCACACAAAAAAAAATTAAACAATTTTTAATCAACAAAACATTATTTTTCGGCTACCTATAGCAAGGAAAATGTTTAGCTCATGGAAAACTGTTGGATAAACTAGAATGGATCACTCACCGCAGCATCAACATTGGCGGGGCTCTCATCGTTAGGGTCAGCCAGCATGGAAATGACACTGATCAATATTGTCTCCACTGTGTGCACCGGCAGCCACCGCTCCGAAGCCTTCTCATAGCCCCACTTATCATCACCAGGCTCATGCAATATTGATATACATACATCACCATTTTTTTCAACTGAAAGAGACAAAATGATAGACAGATAGAATATTCTTTATTGTATGTACACCAGGAATTACACATGAAATTTGACAATAGCATAGTACAGTACAATTGGCGGCCTTATTACTAAAAGTAATTTCTTCCAGACAACCATTGATGGAAAAAGATTAAGAAGCTAAATTACGGGTAGTCGGTGCAACTAGACAATATTAAACAAGCTATTTCTATATCTAATACACATACATAAACGGTACATAAATATTAAATAAATATACAATAAACATACATAAATTAAAATAATATCATATGGATGGAGGAGATGATAGAAAACATATACCTACATAATACTAGACAAAAGAAAAGGAAACACATACTTAAATTAGGGAAAAATAATGTTTCTGTACTCTGCTCGAGGGAAGGAGAAGATCTTACGACCAGAGGTAGATCGTTCCACAGGCGCACAGCTGTGATAGTGAAGGAATTGCTGAAGAACCTCGTCGCGTGACTTGGTGTCTTCAGCAATCGATTCTGTTCGGATCGTAAAGTGCGACTGTGCGTATCACTCAAAAATGTGAAGCGCCTTTTGAGATATGGGGGTGTGGCTGGATTGAACAGCACGGAATAGAGAATTGAAAGAATGTGAGCATTCCTACGGAGGCGGATTGGGAGCCACTTGAGTTTGACGCGATATTCGGAGCCATGGTCATATTTTCGCAAGCCAAATATGAACCGGATAGAGAAATTTTGAAAGCGCTCAAGCTTATTCAGTTGCTCTTCGGTGAGGTCTAGATAGCTGGCATCAGCATAGTCGAGGATAGGAAGTAGGAGAGATTGGGCAAGCGCAGTCTTGGTGGATGTAGGCAGGAAATTCCGTAACCTTCTCAGAGAGGCCGCTGAAGCGAACATTTTCCGGCTCACCTCCGCTAGCTGTGGCACCCAGGACAAAAACCTGTCAATGATAATCCCCAAGTTCTTCACCCTCTCACTATATGGAATTTGAACACCATCAAATCTAATTTGTGGGAGTGACTGCCAATTGATCTTTGAAATCATTTTTGGGCTTCCTATTACAATGACTTGGGTCTTGCTTGTATTTATACTTAAGCCATACAATCTGCTCCACTCAGAAATCTGAGCGAGATCTGTGATGGTTCGGTTGACTGCAAGATGCAAGTCATTCACAGGTGATTGTGTGTAAATCTGGAGATCATCTGCATAAAGGTGGTAGGAAGAAGAAAGATTTTGAGAAATGCCATTGATGAAGATAGCGAAGAGAAGACGAGACAACATGCCACCTTGCGGGACACCGGCAGTTGTAGCACACCAAGAAGAATAGGAGTCATCAATGCGTATACGCTGCCGGCGATATCTTACCGGATAGCCGATTTCTTTAATGGTCCTGATCTCACAATAGCTTTATTTAACTATTGAGTTTGGTTCGCTGAGATTTCAAAAATAACATGTCATATGATAAGGTTTCTAAGAATATTAAATCACATAATTACTTACTGTTAGGGTGCCATATTTCAGTAACAAATTTCATCCGTGGCGGCCTCAGAGGATATTCCTTTGGAAAATATAAGTGCGCCTTGAAGAATCCACCTTCACTGCAAAGTGATATCAATAATAAAATCAAAAGTCCCACATAAAGATAATTATTTTGTGAACACCATGCTTGATGTTAGGTTATCCCCTCAAATCATATGGTAATATTATTGTTTCAATTTATATGATGATAACTCAATAACTACTTACTATAATGTGTCTGGAGGACCGATGATGAGGACTTCCCATCTATATATGTCATTGTCATCTATCAATCCAGCAGAAAATCCTTCTACTGGATTTTTGTTCAGCTCTGAAAGAAGAAAGCATTTTGGATCATGGAATCTAGGGGTTATGTAGATAGCAGAAAAGGAGTATTTAAACATTGCCCGTCGGGTTAAATTTACACCACGATATCAAAAAGTAAAGTGAATCATCATTGTTGCCGTAAATACACTTCCAATGTCCGAGGTTTTGGCAAGGAATGACTGTCACAGCCCAACAGCAACTATTGATTTTTACCAATGCATAATTTGTTAATCGTTCTACTACTGGTTAGGGTTATTTGCTGAGGCATTAAAGACTTCAAATATTTTGGAAACTATGCTTAAAATTGCCAAATTCGACCCTAAGAGGGCAACGAATCGAGGGATAGTCATCTGACGCTTACATTACGATGAGTCGTGAAAATTAAGATACGGAGTTTGAACAGAACTTACCTGCTAGTTGCTTTTTTAACAAAAGCGAAGACTGTGGCTCTGACATTAATTACAATTGTGAAATTTACCCTGACGACACGAAACAAATGATTTTTTCCACAAAAGATGGCTGGCTGAGTTTTCGACAGATTGAGAAACTTGAGTGAGTTGCTAATATCCGGTTATATTTTTTTAATAGTGTTGCCACATATTCAGGCTTGCTTACACTACACAGGCCGTAATGAGGATCATTCATGATTCAGACATCAAAATACTTTCAAGTACTGGAAAGACCTACTTGAAAGTATTTTGACGTCATCGTATACACCCATGCACTCTACGCCATTGCATTACGGGTGACTCTGCAACAAAAATGTGAAGGTTGACGAGCGGTCGACGTACCAGTACGCTCAGCATACCATGGTCGAGAAACTCTCTTCTCTCTGCTAAAATGACAATAAATTTCTCTTTCGAACCCAAGATGTTTCGACATTAGCTTGGCGACCGAAATGGAGACGATCGAGTCTAGTCTATAACCAATAGCATTGCGGCGGCATGTTGACATAGCTTATTTTGACGTATGCAGCCGAGACATGTCCGGTAACCCCAGAGGTGAAGACAAGGCCTCCAGTGGGTGCAGCACAAGCTTGCGTGGGATATCACGCACACGGCGCGATGCGCAATAAACTTTGTCGCTTGTTTTGCCTGCACGGTCAATAGCATTATCATAATAGGCTATTGGACAGGTTTCTAAAAACAATCTCATTTTCTTTGTTATTGTTCATTGAGATCTCAGAAAGTGGTAATTTTAAATTCTTGCGTGTATTTCTTCATTAGAAGAAATTATTAAAAAGCAAATGAAAATTCACTTTTCAAATAAGCCGCCAAAACGCAATCTTGAGCAATATAGCGTCATGACGTCACTAGTCAGTAAACAAAACCAATGAACGTAAGAACGATATTAATGACAGACGCTATTTTTACTGAGCTGTGACGTCATCATAGATTTGGCCAATCCAGGCCGTTTTCGATAGAATAGCTACAGATAGAAAATTATTATTACGATTATTTAAATTAAAAAATGTTATCTTCGTTTTTTGTACAAATGATTAATTTTTTAAGTTGAAATGCCTTAAAGCCATTCGTAGACTCATAATTATTTTCAGCGGCGTGTTTGGAGTTTTATAAGGAATTTTAATTTTTATTAATGACGATCAAAAGACGTAATTATACTAGTGAAATCAAATATTTGTTTATCGCCATATTTAAAAACATAATAAAAAATTGGACACACCTCACTTCTCATGCTGAGACTTCACTTGGGTATTCGTATTCGCGTATTCGCTAACGATTTAGAATACATTGCAAGTTTAACAAAAACCAGTGCTTAAGATTTGCCAAGATGCCCAGCCATGGATGGTTAACGTGTGCCAAATACGCGAACACGAATAGCGATGTGAAGTGAATAGCATTAAACAACAGAATGACCTGCGCCTTTGGCCCTTCCATGCGTGAGTGCTGTTTAATAATACCTCCGAAGATTTGGTTTATTAGCATTCCACTTAGCATGATCTCATATGGGGCTCGCGAGAATAGACAAAGTCTCGCGCCTTCCTTTCTCGTCCGCTACGTGAGTGCAGAATAGAGCAATTCATGTAAATACATCATTACTATAGTATATAGTGTAGGTTTTTATAACAAAATTCCAGAAAATATTCTATCCCCGCCAGCAAATAAATTCAAAATTTTCATTTAAAGGTGCTATGTACTAGGTCTATTATAAAATACGACTTTACACAGTTTGTCTAAAATTACAAGAAACCGGAAGTGAAAGTTTACTGATTGTTTAATTAAAAAGTCTAAACATTTACTGTATTTATTGAAGCACAATACCTTATTTTATGTAATAGCTCAGTATTTTTAATTTATAATAGCTGTTGCCCGCGACTTCGTCCGCGTGGTCTTTAGTTGGAAAAAGTATTTGCAAATAAGCCACGTATACTTTTAGCGCATGTGAAATAATTAAAACAAAAAAATTGTGTAATCGTTAACATTCATATTTATTACATACATTTAATTTGAGTAATTTACAGTAATTTACATTTTATTGAAATAATTTAAAAAATCAGAGAACTTACATATTAACGTTGCACCCCCTTTTACCAAAAAATATATTTTTATAAAAAAAATACTTGAGTTTCGTGACTTTCAATAAGGGACCTTCATACTGGATTTCATTCGAATAACTTCAATAACGGCAAACATTCATACTAACGTTGCACCCCCGTTCTACCCCCATAGGGGTGAATTTGCGAAAATCCTTTCTTAGTGCCCCCTTACGTTATAAAAGGAACCCCTGTGCAAAATTTCAAGTTTGCTACCCTTATAGCTTAGACCCTGCCCTGCTATTTGCGTGATTAAGTTTGTTGGCTTCTCCCTAAATTTGTACAAAAAGTCATTATATAAGTGATTATATTATCATTAGGAACCTATAACCCAAATATAACTTTTTATTGAGATAACTTTGAAAATCACAGAACTTTCATACTAACTTTGCTCCTCCTTTTACCCCCTTAAGGGATGATTTTCGGAAAAATATTTTACATGTGTTTCATGACTTTCAATGAAAAACCTTCATTCTGAGTTTCATTCAATAACTTCACAAACGGAAGAGTTGCATACTAACTTTGCACCCCCTTTTTACCCCCTTAGTGGGTGAATTCATAAAAATCGCTGAAGCGGTCGCTGAGCCATCGCAGTAAGTAAGTAAGTATTTTACACGTGTTTCATAATTTTAAATGAAAAACCTTCGTAGCAAACATTCGAATAGCTTCAAAAAGGGCAAAGTTTCATACTAACTTTGCACCCCCCCCTTTTTACCTTCTTAAGGGATGATTTTCAATAAACAATTTTACATGTTTTTCATAACTTTTAATGAAGGACCTTGATATTGAATCTCATTCGAATAACTTAAAAAACGGCAAAGTTTCATACTAAGTTTGCACCCCCCTTTTTCACCCTTAAGGGATGATTTTTGGAAAACCATTTTACACGTGTTTCATAATTTTAAATGAGATACCTTTGTACCAAATTTCATTCGAATAGCTTCAAAAACGGCAAAGTTTCATGCTACTTTGCACCCCCGTTTTCCCCCTTTAGGGGGTGAATTTTCAAAAATCCTTTCTTAGTGCTCCCTTAAGTTACAAAAGGAACCCCTGTGCAAAATTTCAAGTTTCTAACCCTTATAGTTTAGGCCCTGCGTTGATGTCAGTCAGTCAGTCAGTCAGCTTCTCCTTTTATACAGATAGATAATGCTTGTAAGTGCACGCTATTAACAAACAAGACAAAAAGTCTGAGCAAAGTCGTACTCTTTAAATTCTACATTTTCTTGACAGGTTAAAATGATGTAAGCTTTTGGTATTAAACCAATGCCGTACATAATTCTAAGTAGGGTTTAATATGTTTTTCATAAATATACAGAGCTCTGACTACATACCAAAGGGTCCGGTCCGGTCAAAGGTCGGGTCACCTAACTACCTCTAATGTGGTTGAGACTGGCAATGGCTGACCCTTGCGTTATGTACGTTAACGGTGGCTGTTCGTGTGTGTGAATAATAAATAATTGTGTGGAAATAATATTTTCACATTGCAAGTGTTGATTGCATTCATAGGTCTTGAGCATCTTAGGTAGATGTGAGTAGATGGGCGGACATCCATACCAACTTATGTATTAAATTTAAAATGATTTGAGAAAAGAAGTTCAGAAGAAGTTTTTATTCTGCTAAGGTGGCAGGTGCGTCTAGTGCAGACGTAGTTGCAATGCAAAGAAAATATTTTACTCTAGCAACATCATAGCGGAAACTCGTAGCGACATCTAGTGTTCAAATCATAGACTAAGTAGAAATGGTTCATAGACATCTGTGGGTACAGACGACAGCGGTCAAATAAAGCCCGTTACATACGTAGCTTTAATGTAAATGAATATTATACGATTAGCACGGCATATTTACGAAAATATTATTTTCTATACAAATATTCAAGTGACGGCACACGTAGCTATAATACTGGGTGACATTTTCACCGGTACAATAAATTTTACCATATCATTGGTATCGATAATAGATTATATTTATCGTAGGCTGGCTGGAAGAAATTTCTTTTGAAGTAAGTCCGCCTTTGTACATCATCATTTGTTATTTAAGTTATTTTTTCTGTATTATTTCTTTTGTGCAATAAAGCGTAACAAACAAACAAACACAGTTCTCTAGTTTATTTTACATCTGTTTGTTAGCGCAGATTTCTTTGAAACTGTTTTGGTTGTGTTTCTGTTTGTATTTTCTAAACTTAGGGTTACACAAGACGTAGTATCTATACTTTATTTTATATCCTTATTGACAGAAACAACAACAAAACAGCTTCAAAGTAAATAATACCTACCTACCTACAACAGCCTACAGAGCTATAAATATATATTGATAGATAGATATAAGGTTCCTATAGTACACTTAGTGCTAGGGAAGAAATGCAGAGGGTGCTTTTTCATGCTTCGATAGTGTTGGCATTAAAGAGCCGAGAGTGGCTCTCTATTTCCAATAGTTATACTCTATGCGGTCAGTCCGCGTGCATTGACCTAGGTGAGTGCACGTGCGCCGTTTCGATGTTTACAAATCGCGAGTATTACGAAATGGTTCATAGTTACTTTCTCAGTGGGGAAAATACAGTGCAGCTCGGCGGGTATACGCTGAAGAAAGTTTGCCCCGCCTGATAAATGCCGGTTTTATTTAACCTCAAATACTCAACACCAGGACATTCATGAGAGTGACGCAGCATTTGCTAGACTACGGACAGTTCACTGCACCAGCGCACGCTCAAGGCTGAGGAGGGAGACCTCCCTTGGCCGTGGAGATCTAGGAACAGATATTCGCGTTCTTCGAGGAAGACCCCAGAAGGAGCACCAACGACGCGGCACGCACGGCGCACTTCGGCGTTAGCCAGTACGTGGTGTGGAAATTCATACCACTACCAACCAGTGCAAGCATTCCACGCCGGTGACGGTCCTAAGCCCGTGCAAGTATGAAGGAAGAATTGAAATCAAGTAAGATTTTTTTTGCTACGTCATACATAAGTCATACCTATTGGCTGCGCCGCCGCCGCCGCTTCTTTTCCTTCCCGCAAGCCGCGCGCAGTTGCCAGTTCGTGCGTTTAGTTGTACTCATGCATAATGAGTCCATATTTCTTTAAGATTTGCGGATAAGTTCAGACATTGGTATTTTTGTTTTTTTGTACCAACGGGGTAGTAACAAAAAACGTTGGTATTTGTATTTTGGACTTAGTATTACGTATGTTGATTTATTGCACCGGTGAAAATGCCACCCTGTATATATTTCTATGACGTCACCAACTTATATCGTGATTTATGTTATCGCGTAGTAATACAGTGTGATTTTTTCACCGGCACAATAAATTTCACCATATCATTGGTATCGATAATAGATTACATTTATCGAATAAAATTACCATATTTTTTTTTTTCATTTTTATAAATTTATCCTTCATCCAATTTGTAACTCATGGGCACCCCTTACAAGGCGTCATCGCGGTGCGAGGCAGAGGGCGGCGGGGTGGGGTGAGTGAGCGGCGG
Source organism: Yponomeuta plumbellus (assembly GCA_947310845.1). Taxonomy (NCBI): domain Eukaryota; kingdom Metazoa; phylum Arthropoda; class Insecta; order Lepidoptera; family Yponomeutidae; genus Yponomeuta; species Yponomeuta plumbellus. The sequence continues at coordinate 13,640,928 of OX371212.1, read as the reverse complement.
GCTGGCCGGTGCACGAGTTCAGTGAGCCGCTAGCCGAGCCGGTCAGTCCGCGCGCATTGACCTAGGTGAGTGCACGTGCGCCGTTTCCGCACTTCCTGCAGTCGAAAATTACGCGCGCACGATGTTTACAAACCGCGAGTATTACGAAATGGTTCGTAGTTACTTTCTCAGTGGGGAAAATACAGTGCAGCTCGGCGGGTATACGCTGAAGAAAGTTTGCCCCGCCTGATAAATGCCGGTTTTATTTAACCTCAAATACTCAACACCAGGACATTCATGAGAGTGACGCAGCATTTGCTAGACTACGGACAGTTCACTGCACCAGCGCACGCTCAAGGCCGAGGAGGGAGACCTCCCTTGGCCGTGGAGATCGAGGAACAGATATTCGCGTTCTTCGAGGAAGACCCCAGAAGGAGCACCAACGACGCGGTACGTACGGCACACTTCGGCGTTAGCCAGTACGTGGTGTGAAAATTCATACCACTACCAACCAGTGCAAGCATTCCACGCCGGTGACGGTCCTAAGCCCGTGCAAGTATGAAGGAAGAATTGAAATCAAGTAAGATTTTTTTGCTACGTCATACATAAGTCATACCTACTGGCCGCGCCGCCGCCACCGCTTCTTTTCCTTCCCGCAACCCGCGCGCAGTTGCCAGTTCGTGCGTTTAGTTGTACTCATGCATAATGAGTCCATATTTCTTTAAGATTTGCGGATAAGTTCAGACATTGGTATTTTTGTTTTTTTGTACCAACGGGGTAGTAACAAAAAATGTTGGTATTTGTATTTTGGACTTAGTATTACGTATGTTGATTTATTGTACCGGTGAAAATGCCACCCTGTATAGGCCGACCATCAATGAAACGAAGGCAAAAATATATTATACGATCGTCTCCGTGTGTGGTAGCATATATATACTACTTAGTATGTATATATTATATTATTATTATTAATACTTTTATTGCACATTAGTAAGAATTACAATGGCAATGCGGCGGACTTAATGCTACAAGCATTTTCTACCAGTCAACCGCAGGAGGTGTATGAAAATAACTGGTAGGCATACTGTAATTTTAAATTAGTATACAAATATATATTATAGCACGTTGTATTAATAAATGGTATAGCTACGTGTGTAACGGGCTTTACTTCAACGCCCGCCCAAGACACTGCCACAGAGTAGGTATACTTTACAGTCGTCGGCGTCGTCGTGGTGCTCTTGTTTGTCAAGCTCACATTATGTACAGTCGACAGCACATCAATCTTCCCATTTTAGTTGCAAAGTCGCCCGTAACGCAACACAGTAGAGTGCATGGGTGTACACCATGATGTGCTGTCGACTGTACAGTACGAGTAGTACAGTCAACCGTATGTCAGTCTTTACAATTTCTGCGCAGAGTTCCTACTTCCTGTACTGTATGTAAACATGCGTGGTAGGCAAACATGCAGTATGATAATTTTAGCAAAATGTTTTTGGTTGTTTCCTTTGTAGTAATATACAAAAAGACTGCTATGCAATATACACCAAATTTTGTTTTAACAGGCCGCTGAACCACGTTTCGACTCAATACGCAGTTAAGACAATTGGATGTAGGTACATCGCGTAGTGGAGTCTTGTTTGTTTAATTATTGATTTATTGACTGTAAGATTCTATGCAACAGGCCCCAGTCCGATAGTGCTTATTGCATCTGCCTACCATGCGACAGGTCCCGGGTTCGAATCCCGGCTGGGGACAATAAAAAAAAAGAAACCCAGGTCTTGGATGCTTACATGTTTGTGACGTCACTGTTTCTGGTTTCTGGTTTCCACGACACGGTATAGTGTGGGGCCAGAAGCAATGTATGTCCCGGTATGTAAATGTTATGTTATGTCATAATGTCGTTAAGTCCAATGGCTTCACGTGGTTCGTGTTGGTTCGTGTAAATATTGCGCAGTGGGCTTGACATTAATATAATATTATAGATTGAGGCGGTTATCACTCAGAAAAAAACAAGTGTTTCGCCGATTATAAACTGTAGGACATAGGAATTTTTGAAAGGACAACTCTAGGAAGAAATGCCAATATATATTCGTTAATTTAATTTATTAACAAATATTATGTAACAAAGCTCAACATCAATATCCTTAAATCGAAATTATTCACTCTCCATACTTCTATCAGATTGCCTTCTATTTTTTTTAGGTTCGGGCTCCACATGACCATTTATTTTCTCAGAGTACTTCCTCTTTTTATTTTTATTTTTTTTAGACTTGGCCTTTTTCTCGCTAGCGTTTCCTTCTTGCGGATGTGGACTACCATTTTCCTTTACTTTGACGCCTTTACAAGACCCTACAATATCAAGCAGCATCTTAAAATCGATACTGGATGCCACATGGCAACTCTCGTGGTACTGTCTCATAGTGTTTATTAACTTTTTTAGCGAGTTAAAGAAGTTAATCTTTGCTACAAACTCCTCTGCACCCTTCAGTGTTTTCTGTAAGACATTTTCGAAGTTCTTTTCCATATCAGACAACTTGGCCAAAGCTGTATCAGAAGTTGGCTTGATTCTCTTCAATGACCTATAAAATCCAGCCATTAGCTCCAAGCCTTCGTTTCGACGGAATTGCCTCACGTTGTTGTTAAAAATATTCTCCGTAATTATTGGCACAAGCTCGTAGTTGCCCACCCAGTCAGTTTGCAAAACATTGTGGAAGAATATGATTGGTAGCATACAGTTACGATTTGTGAAGTAACTTTGTATGTTCTCTTTGAATATCTCTACTAGTGGGGAAGTCTTCTTGGGCTTTTTCGGAGACTTTGCTGGTTTATCATCCACTATTTTTTGTGAGCAATGGATGATGAACGTAGCAAAGTGCGTGATGACGTCGCCCACAGCTTGGAACAGGAAGTGTGACCGCGCACCCTTTTCGATCGTCGACTTCAAATACTCGCACAGTACATCCATAGTCACATCGTTGGTCGAAGAGAACTTTTTCACTTTCGTCAAGATCTTTATCGTTTTCCGCACTCGGTTCTCGAGTTCGCTGAACTGGTTGTCCTGTATGCAGAACTCGAGGCACCTCATCAGCGGCGCCATCAATCCGAGGCAGATGTCCATCGACGGGTCTTTCTCTAGGTAGATGTCTATCAAGTCGAGAACTCTTATGCGGAAATCGGACAGTTGCTTTTTGTCTTTCCGTTCCTTCTTCTTCTGCTTTTCTTTTCCTTGATGGAACTGTTTGAAAGCCTCGGCTAGGGCGGCATCAAGCCGTTTGCCTTCTTCCTCGTCTATCATGTCAGCGTCTATACTCTCGTTGTCGCTGTCGGCGGCAGCCCCTAGAGCTTTCTGCACAGCCATACGCAGCTGGTCTGGGGTCTTCATTTCACCATCGTCATCATCTTCAAGGCCGCTGTCGCTGTCATCGCTTTCATTGTCGCTCTTTTCTCCAGCTTCTTCGTCATCCTCAGCTTCATTTTCTTCTTCCTTCTCAGACTGTTCGTCTTCCGAATCAGAGTCCTGAATCAAAGGGTTGGTATCACTCTCAGGGTCGAGAACTGAAACTATTTGCCCAATACACGAGGGCGTAAGGTACTCCCAGAGCAGCCTGAAGACGCATTGCACTACTGAGCGCAGGACGCTGGATTCTGTTGATAAAATAGACAGTAGAACTTCCACCAAGACCTCGATCCACTCTGGCTCGTCGGTAGTCAGGTCGCCGTCATTCGTTTTTTTGAGTTTTTTCTTCTTGCCTTTTTTGTAATGTTCATAGCAGCTTTTCAGCTCTTTTATCGAACTCGTCGCCATGCTCACGTGGTTCGGTTCCGAGAACAGGAACAAGCCTAACTGGTACAGAAGTATGAGGAACACTTTGTCGACCTTTGACTTGGACTCATGTGTTTGAATGCCGTTGCAGAGTTCCATGAGCGTTTCCCAGCATTCGGTGTTTTCTTTCGGGAATTTTTTTTCGATTTTCGCCTTTATTTGCTCTTTCTGTAAGGTCGAATTTATGAAGGTGCTGAGCGAGGCGAGCACTTCGACAAGGCTGTCGACGTTCGAGAATCGCGACGTGAAACATCGATAGAAGCACGACTTTATCGAATCTGTAAAAAGACATACACAACTCGTAAATAAAGAGATGATAATATACTCGGATTTATTCAAAACTAGCGAACCGCCCCGGCTGGACACGGGTGGCAACAAAGTTTCCGTGGAAACAGCTATATTAGTTCTGTGGAAAATTCCCGCGGTAGTAATTTTTTTACACATCGGGTTACATTATTCGAGATTTCGTGCGGAACCCTAAACTTTTTGAAAATCAAATATAGCCTATGTTACTCACGAAGAATGTAGCTTTCTAATGGTGAAAGAATTTTTAAAATCGGTTCAGTAGTTTCTGAGCCTTTTCATAACAAACATACACACAAAAATACAAATCTTACCTCTTTATAATATTAGTATAGATCTATATGCAGAACGACTGCAAGGCGGGCTAACGACACATTGTGGAGGCAATTGGAAAACATTGAGACTGTTAAAAAACCGTTGACTTAAGAGAAAAAAGACACAGGCCCACCAGTCAGTGGACTCGCGGCCAAAGACATTGGTAGCATTTTTTATATATGTACATATATACAGTGTGTCCCTGGATAAAGTGCAATCCCGAAAGGGGATGAAACTAGACCATGAATCATTGACTAGAAAAATATAAAAAAAAATTATAAAAAAATATTGTAGGATTTATTGGTATTTTAAGATTTTCATGTTTCATTAAGGACTCTATGTACAAAAGTATTGATTTCTTCCAAAATAATGGGTCTATTTCTTTGAAATAAAAAAAAACAGTATGCCTAATACCTGGCGATGACCATGAAATAATAAATAGTCCGCAAAAAAGTAACAATCTTGGGTAAAAAAATGTATTTTTATGAAAAAAATGATTTTTTTAGACGTTTATTTTAAAAAACTTCAAATTACTAAAAAAATGTGCCCTATAACTATGTAATTTTATAGCTTACTTTTATTCTTTACCATTTTAGCTTCCAAATAAAAAAAAAACAATGTTCTAACTAAAAAATTGGCTAGGTAGGAGTTATTTACATTTTAGTAGGTAATAAAAGTCAGACTTTAATCACAATAACTTTATTAATAAAATTATCCGTAATTTACAATTTTGCATTTTTATTTAATGCATTAAATGTTCAAAATGGCCTCCTCGATTTTGCAAGCACATTACTGCACGAATATTAATTTGGTCAGTGGCTCTGCGAATCATTCCTGGATCATTTTTAATGTCATTTGCGCACTGAATTATTCGGTCGTGCAACTGTGCCTCGGTATTTATTGGCGTGCTGTATACTCTTTGCTTCATGACACCCCATAAAAAATAATCTAGGGGTGTCAGATCAGGTGAACGCGCTGGCCAGCCTACTGGCCCTCCTCGGCCAATCCACCGGTTCGGGTAATTTTCGTTCAAAAATCGCCGCACCTCCCGCCCATAATGTGCAGGACATCCATCCATTTGGAGATACATACGCCCACGCCGTCTCGTAGCCAGGGGAACATCTTCCATCAACATGGGTAAATTTTGTAGTAATTCTAAAAAACGTTCAGCATTTAGGGTTCTGGGTAAAATGACTGGACCAATTAAAATGTCGTCGATTAAGACTGCCCATACGTTTATTGAAAATTTTACTTGAAAAGTAGATGCCCGCTTCAATCGTGGATTTTCGTGAGACCACTGGTGCAAATTACTGCAGTTTGTAATGCCGTCTCGGGTAAATGTCGCTTCGTCCATCCAAAAAATGCGTTTGGGAAAATTTGGGTCAGCTCTAATTTTTCTTAGAATCCACGTCGACATTACGCATCTTGGACGATTATCTACATTTTCGTGTAAATGTTGTACTCGTTGGTAATGGAAAGGATGCAATCCCTCCTTTTTCAAAATTCGCCAGACAGATGTCTTCGATATGCCATGACGCAACGCTAATCGTCTTATGCTTGTTGTAGGGTCAGCAAACAGATCGTTTAAAATGGCCTCTTCTATCGCATTGTCAATAACGACAGCTGGTTTCTCACGGCGATCTCGTGCCAAACCAAGTCCAATGTTGGAGAGCCTCCTATGAATCTCTTGAAAATTTCGAGCTGAGGGTATGAGTCTGCCCGGGAAAGCATTTATGTATGCAGTCCGAGCGACTGTTGTGCGACCATGTGACATGCCATAATAATAATGCATGTCGGCTATTTCTCGAGGTGAGAACTCTGTCAATCGCGGCATTTCGTCAACACTTAACAGCAGAACAGGAACAGTCCAAACGTAACGAACAGTAGAAAACGTAACAGTCAACAATGTAACAAAAACTTAATAACAAATCAACGAGAACACAATGCGAGAACGAGAACAGTAGTAGCAGCGGCGAGAATATCGGAGCGACTGTGTAAGTCCTGTTTCGTCTTCCTTCTACCTGAGTGTAGAACAAAAGGACTGCGACTGCCGAAGGGCACAGAGTAGGACGGAAACAATGGAAAAAACGGTCTCTACCTGCACGGTAACACGATTAGGCTCCACTTTAAAAGTTAGCGTGTTTTTTTAGTTAGAACATTGTTTTTTTTTTATTTGGAAGCTAAAATGGTAAAGAATAAAAGTAAGCTATAAAATTACATAGTTATAGGGCACATTTTTTTAGTAATTTGAAGTTTTTTAAAATAAACGTCTAAAAAAATCATTTTTTTCATAAAAATACATTTTTTTACCCAAGATAGTTACTTTTTTGCGGACTATTTATTATTTCATGGTCATCGCCAGGTATTAGGCATACTGTTTTTTTTTATTTCAAAGAAGTAGACCCATTATTTTGGAAGAAATCAATACTTTTGTACATAGAGTCCTTAATGAAACATGAAAATCTTAAAATACCAATAAATCCTACAATATTTTTTTATAAATTTTTTTTATATTTTTCTAGTCAATGATTCATGGTCTAGTTTCATCCCCTTTCGGGATTGCACTTTATCCAGGGCCACACTGTATATGTACATACATACATATTTCCTTTACAAAACTTAAGGCTGTAGGTTTAAATATTTAGTTTAGATAGTTACACACTAAGGTATATATTAAAATATTCAACATTACACACCCTCTCACACACACTCACTCATAAACATTATTACACAAAGAGAGGTTCCCTACTCACACACAACACACTTTTAAAAGCTTGCTTGATTAATAAATGAATTAAATTCTCTTAAATTTTAAGTTGTTAAGGTACTTTGGAATAATATTACATATTAATGTACAAACACGACCTCTAAATAAACACGCTTACCATACCTTTTGGGATGAGGCGCTGTTTACTGTAATACAGGCAATAAGCCTAGCTCAGTAGCAGATGCTGTATGTTTTTGTGCTATTGAACGTATCAGTCATATGTAACTTAAAAATATTTTGTACTCTTTTGGCCAATAAATATATTCTTATTCTTATTCTTTTATTTTTAACATTAAAAAAAAAATTCTCCGGTCTCACCTGATAACTCTGCGCTGACAGCGACAGTATCATCGCCACCAATCTTGAAGAATCCGAAGCACATCAAGAGCCTCATGTACGTTAGTTTGAACTCGGTTTCTTCCTTCACAGCATCATGGCTGACCAAGTAGGAAATAAACTCAGCCGCCTTCAACCTTTCATTATTGTACCAGCTTCGCTCTTGGTCTCCTTTTACGGTTTTCTTCGAAGTGTTTAGCAGAACACCCTTGAACAGTTTCGCCATTTTCTTGACGCCATCGATGTCCAAATCCGCCATGATGGATTTCACGACATTGGTGCCTGTTATTTCTGTGAAATTAATTTCGCCGGGCGAGAACAGTAGCTTCTTGAGTGTCTCGACTCTTATGCTCTTGGTTACTTTGTCAGATTTCAGCGCTTTTGCTAGAGAATTTAGGAGTTCTTTTTCTTTCTTTATCATGATTTTGTGGTCTTCCTCGTCGTCCCGCTTGTTTCGTATCTTGCTGGCCGTCTGCAGGCCTTTGAACCAGTCCATGGTGAGTTTGAAGAAGTTCTTGCTGAGCAGTTGTGGTATAACTTCGACATTATCTTGTATGTTATTCAGGATGCTGGTTAGAATGTTGAGGGCGACTATTTCCCTGTTTCTGTTGTGCTTCACGAGTTGGCTGTCGATGCCTGACGTCCAGAACTGCTGGAGGTGCGGCGAGTTTGCTATTTGAGTGGCCACCTCGTTGTAGATGGGATGTCCTACCGAGTTGAAGTCTATTCCGGCCTGAAATATATCAAAGTCGTTATTTGTCTTGAAAACATAACATCAAATCTTCACATTCTGAAAATTGCACTATGTTTTACTGTTCACGAAGACATGTTTTTATTTAATAATAATGTACATCTAATCTATAAAAATCTCGTGTCACAGTGTTTATTATCGAACTCCTGCAAAACGGCTTCACCGATTTCTTTGTTTATGTGTATATTTGGTAGGTCCGAAATTGTAGGCTAATTAATATGACAAAACAACATCTACCGGGTCAGCTAGTAAGTAAATTATTTTGCTTAATATGGTCTCATCTGTAGATCAAAACAATTATTTGCATTAATGTGTTTTGGGTGTTAATTTATGTTGAAGTCAATAATATGCATTCAACCACGCAGCCTGAGGTTTTCAAGTTCGCGTAGTTCGGTGCAGGAGTGACTAAAGGCCGGTTTCTGAATTGAGAATTTCAAGTAAGTAAATACTTAAGTAACATTCTGTCACTCTCTTTTCTGAGAAATTTGACGAGACAACACTAGAGTTAAGTGGTTACTTAGCGAAATTCTCAGTTCAGAAATCGGCCGTAAGACTTGTCAGAGGCATCTTGAAAGCCGAACTTTCTAAAGCTATCAAGTTCTGAATGTCCGGCTTTTTACAATTATCTTTTGCCTGGTTGGGCCTGGCAACCCATTAGTTTTGCATCCCAGTAGTTCGGCTCTTCGGCAGTTGGGAAAAGCACACTCACCATCAGTTTCTCACACACAACAGTCAGGGTATCCTCGCCCAGCAGCTCCGCGTGCCCGATCAGCTTCCCCGGCCTGACCTTCTTCGGGTACTTCCGGGAAGCCACCAGCAGGAAGTAGAGGGAGTCGAGGGTGTACTGCGCCAGGGGTTTCTTGAAGTCCGCCTTTAGGTGCGGCCAGACGATCGTGCTAAACTGGTCCTCGTCCAACTGCGAGGAAAGGAGTTAACTCGTTTTATTTATGTATGTATCCTGTACTAGCAGTGCCCGCGACTACGTTCGCGTGGTAAACAAATTAGCCTATAGTATAGTCCAAGCTTAATGTCTATTCTAAATTCAGGCTAAAGAATTTTCTAACCTGTTGAGTACTTTCGGAGATTATCCCCTACATACACACTTACATTATTCATTTCTATTGTTTGTAACAAACAATAGAAATGAATAATTGTTCTGGACGCAGAACAATTATTTATTCCTATTTTTTGCCATGAATGGGAATAATTAAGTCATTAATTAATCATTATGTCTTCATTTATAAGACATTCACTCGGAGAGAAGCCCTGTTCCTTACAGTGGGATGTATGTATACCTACATAGTCTTGATTATAATATCACTTACCCCATTTACCAAATCCATCAAGACCAGATATGCTACTGTGCTCAGATAGGACTTCTTGCGGCTGGCCTTCAGCAGCACAGCAACTACCTCCTGCTGCTCCTCCACAGAGCACTTTAGGATGAGCCCGGAGCGGAAGATGGCACCACACACCAGGATCTGTCCGAGGGCCACGTCTCCCACTTCCTGTTAGGGTGATAGAACTATTTATTTATAATTGAATTAGATACAAAAAGGACCAGGGCAGGTGATTATGTTGTAAGGAAGTTATATATTATTGTATTTATATAAATAAGTAAGAAAATCTCAACGTGGAACAAGCCGCTGTATTATAACTTTTTTTTTAGTATAAATAAATATTATCTACACTAAAAAATTTGGAGTAATTTTATAGTCCGGCCTTTTACATAGCAAGTGCTGAAATATGTAAACAAATGTTTGGTAATTATGGCATATTTACCTATGAGGCTTATGCCAAAGGGCAAATAGATACAGATAAGACATACTCTGTTGAGTATGTCTTAAGATTTTATAATAGATGCCAGCTGTGAATTAATTCATAGTGAGTAATTTTTAAAGCATGAAGCCAGCTACAAATTTACTCTTAATTTCTTCAATAGACACCTACTTGCATTAGCAGTTTTTGTATTGCCCCTGGGATCTATCTGGTGGGATCTATCTAACTGGTGCTGAAAGGCTGGCACTCATTGTATTAAATACAATAATAACATGCAACTTCAGCATTATCAAAATAAATATTTAATCATTGAAACATAAATGCCAATAATTTATGTTACTACTGTGCTGTACAATATTAATATTGTCTGAATTAAAGGTTAGATTGATTGAAGTGTACAAAATAGTAAAGCTCGGCAAACGATTGTTTGCAACAACAAGGTTAATCATTCAATTTCTCTAAAGAAACATGATCTGTAGAAGCCGGCAGGCACGGGAAATCCTAGGTGGACATGTTGACCAGATAGGGGATGTTTGGGGATTAGCAAAGGGCAAGATAATAAGTATAAAATGGTATGGATGCAGTAATAAATGTTGATGAACCGAAAGAGTTCTGTTGTGTCTTTCTGATTGTGGCATGTGGCAGACCTTGGTCTCTGCTTACCCCTGTAGGAGTCATTTGTGAGTTTAAGTTATATCTGTGTAAACTTTTATTACTCACACTTTTCGAAGAGCCATTGGCATGCAGTTCCTTCTTGGTGAGCTCCAGCAGTTGAGATACAGTAATCTCACCAAATTTACTTAGCAACGTCACAAGTGTCGCAAAATACCCGGTTCTCATGTCTGGGTTGTTCGCTCCTAGACTCCGGACCAATCTCTTAACGACGTATTGAGCATTTTTCTCATTCTGAAATGGTAAAGTTGAGGTCTATAAAAAAAGCATTTAGACACCGAGTTTGTCTTAATATAACCTATAAATTTGACCCTTAATTGTCAATAATTCATGCCTTGTCGAGAAACTAGGAACATGCTAGATACTTATTTAGGCTTGCTAGTGACGCCTTAACGCATTGTAATATTTATTATTAGGCCTACCAACCTCGTTTCCATGTAAGAGCGAAATTATTTTAGCTCCACCAATAGCCCTTGTTTCATCTTTGGGTTCTCGTAACAATCCGAAGGCGTCCAAGATGGAAGGTGTAACTTTAGGATTCCTTTGTACAACAGATTCTTTTGATTCGACTGGTTCTTTCATTTTGAAAGAGTTTTAAATTATTTCAAATAAACACATGGGCACTTGAATAACATGCCCGATCACCACAGACCACCACAGACAGAATTGTTCAGTTTAAACCCTTCTGAGTTTAAACCATAGACAGAGAATAATAGATAGACGAGACATAACCATAGACAAAAAAAATAAGAAAGAGATAACCTAATACGAGTCTTGTAAAGTGTAAGCGAGAAACAGTAATGATCTTCTGTCCCTTACTCGCGTATGCGTTTTTGTTTATTTGCCACAGCTCGATGTGTGGCAGACAGACTTAAGTCAAATCTGGGATTTATCTAGTTTCACATTGATTTTCGGCAGATATTCGTGTTTTTCTCCATAGGATTGTAGTTTTTATGTTTCGGTTAAACGAAGGTGATACAATGGAGATTTACAGCATATTAGGCTGTGGAAGCCGCAATGAGCGAAAAGACGCCAACATACGGCCTAGCCACGGGGATCGGCGGTGCGAACGGCGGTGCGGCGGGCGGGGCGGCAAACTGAAACAAACTCATAGAAATGTACGGAGCAAGCCACGCGGAGCGGCGAACGGCGGCGCGACTGGCGAAATGTACCGAGCGGCAACTGGCGGCGACTGGCGGCGCGGCCGGCGAGTGAAACAAACACATGAACAAGTACGGAGCAAGCCACGGCGTCGAGCGGCAGTCGCGGCGACTAGTGCAGAGATCAAACGAGTTTAGTTGTTTTCGCCGCGAATAATAAATACCGAGACTGTTATTGCTGAAATACTAACAAAATGGGGTATATTTGTTACTTTGATAAAGAACATAATTACCTAAAAGTTATTTAATTTCATGAAACATTAATATACAGAGTAACATTTAATTAACTGACCATATTTTAGCAGCGATATTTCTTAAAAAATGTAGTTTAAAAAAAAATTCATTGATACCTACTATCATTCTCCAAAATATGGTCAGCTTAATTAAATGGCACCTATGTATTAGATAAATTTTTCAGCGGCACTTAAAACTCTAGCTGCATTGACTTTTTTTCCAATTCTGAAGAATATAATTCGACAATAATGAGCCGTTTTCAGAAGCACTAAAAAAAAAAATATTACGGCTGTCAAAGTAATGCAATTTTGGACCTCAGCCCAATAGCCATGTGTGATACATCATAAAATAGGTCTCAGCGAGCTGAACAAAAGTTACTATTACGTCAACAGCCAAATGTTTGTCGTTTCGGAGTTATATTTTATTGAAAATTTTAGTTTTTTTTTCAATACAATATAACTCCGAAAGGACAAACATTTGGCTATTGGCGTCGTAGTAACTTTTGTTCAGCTCGCTGAGACCTATTTCATGATGTATCACACATGGCTATTGGGCTGAGGTCCAAAATTGCATTATTTTGACAGCCGTAATTTTTTTTTTTTTTTAGTGCTTCTGAAAACGGCTCATTCTATTAGACTCGAAAAATGGTTCGGTGGAAAAATGTGGAATTCTCTATAGTATACCTCGATTCCTATTCAAATCTATGGAGTAGATTACGCTCTTCCAAATATTATGTATTGAACAAAAAAAAATAATTCTTTGAGATAAAGACATTTCGCTCTTGACCGGCCTGCCCTACCCAGCCCTACTAGTCGCGGCGGCAAACGCGCCTGCCCGTGGCCGGAAAACCGCGCCGCGCGAATTTTCGTCCCGCCTGCCGCACCGCCGTTCGCGCCGCCGCCGATCTCCGTGGCTAGGCCGCAGACAGAATCACAGAGTACATAGTGGGAAGAATCACAGAACGAATACTCGCCCCCACAGAACCCCCACGTCACACATGTCAATCTTTAATCTGTGCTGTCAATCAAAACGGCGGCGCTGTTTCGCTTTCACAACATAATCTGTGGTCAGTAAAAGTTTCAATGAATTGCGTTTCAAAATCAATGTCAAGGCGTGAGAATGAATGAATGAATGAATGGAATTAACAGTCATAGACAATCCAAACCTCATGTTTTCTTGTTGCCATAATTCGGTAAATATTTTCCCAACCATCGCAAAATAAAATAACTTTTATAAATGATCGGAGGCATAAGGGAATATTTATTCCAACCGATATAATCTGGAGCTAAGTCGTTGATTTTTGGGCTCGTTTATTATTTTTTTTCCACGGCCAGACTTGGAGAAAATTGGAAAACTGTAATGTTGTAGAAAAAATTTAATGGCCGCTTCAGCAAATTGATGCGCGCGCGATCAGTGTTCCATGTTACTAAACATGGCAGGTCGCAGTGGATTTGACGATGGGAATCCGAGGTATTTATCGAATAATATTGGGTTTGCAGTATTTTAATTAAATTATTAGTGCTTACAGTTTGACCTTGCTCAATAATATCAAGTTGCGAGTGTTATTTTACTAATTAACTCTATAATTTCACTTGTTTTGACAATGCGATAACATTAAATAAAAGTGTTAATTTTGGGAATATGTACGTGTATTCGATTTCTGCACGTTGTCTTTTTCGGTGTCGTCATTTTGTGTGTTTGGTTGTGCGCCGGGCATGCGATTAATACATTTTTTAGGTTATAAAGAGTGACGATTGTGGTGATGATTTCAGGGACTTCGGAGGCGGTAGGAGGACGGCTGGCGGCCGTCCGCTCCCCTCGGAACCTCCCTACAAGGCCTACGTTGGAAATTTACCTGGCGGCATTATTCAAGGCGACATTAATAGAATTTTCCCCGTAAGTTTGCACTGCATTATTACTTCGCACTCCAATAATTTCTTACGTTATAAAGTAAATGTTAATGATAATTAACACTAATTTATGATCCATGTGATGTTTATCACAAGAAACTGCAACACTTAAATAATTGATGGTAAAGTTATTAAACTTTTCTCTCACTATCAGTATCACATCATAAAGTCTCATGGGTTGAATAGGTCTATATCTCTACTGACTCCTTTAAAACCACTTTATGTCTGAGGATTCATCTATCCCAGTCGCAAGTTCAAATGAAATTGCAGATTGCTGATAACAGAAAATTATATTCTAATAACTGCACTCTAAATATTACCAAATATTCCTTCTGAATAACCCTTGCGAATTTCTAAACAAGTCTTATCATCAAATATTGCTGCAGTTTAATAAAATCTGCAATTGCCGCCAAAACTTAAAATTCACCCTTACAATACGGCAAACAGTTTCCAACCTATAGTTTTTATTGTATGTTGTTGTATTGTGTCTGTAGTATGGTTTCCTTTTCCGTTTTCAGAACCTAAGTATAAAAAATGTGAGGTTAGTGATGGACAGAGAAACGGACAAATTCAAAGGTTTCTGTTATGTGGAGTTTGAGCATCTCGAAGACTTGGTTAAAGCGATTGAAATGAATGGAGTTCTAAATGTTGATGGTGCTTTTGTCAAAATTGATGTGGCTGAAGAAAAACGAAATGACCGGTAAGTGCTGTAATACTCACATAAATTAGGTTTCTACTGTGCTTATTTTGTTTGATTAAATATGTTATCAATAAAGTATGCAATAGAGTTGTTGAAATAAATAATCTGGTTAAAACAACTTCTCAAACTCAGTGACAATAATAGTAATAAACTGAAATAGCTTACAAGCTAAAATTATGTTGAAATACACATAAAAAATTGGTTATTTGAAATAGTTTGCAATACGGTATTTGACACTATCAACAATAAATTATTTGAGATGCTCGATTAAAACAAAAATTAGAAAATGATTCGGAAAATGTATTTCTTTCAATCATTTACTAGTTATTACAATTTTTAAATAGATGAAACATAAAAAGAGTGCTCTGAAATGTGACGTCACAAGCAAGTATTTGCATACAAAATCCCGTTTTAAAAGTAAATTGCAATTTCACTTTTTTTATCACGTCAGAACGAAATCAAATTAACTAATGAGAATCAGCACTGATCTGTTTTCATTTAGTTCATTAGGTAAGTGGTGGTAAGAATAGACAATGAAGGTCATACAATGCCATTAGGCTGCAAATAAAAGCAGTAAACATAACAATCATTGTAGATTCCCCACAGTGATAATGGTGAATAGGCTATTTGATCGATTTCTGAGAGCCATCTCAATTATTGTTTGTTGGTGTTCATGGATTCCTCAGAAAGTGGTCATTATAAATTCTTTCGTGTATTTCTTCTGAAAAAGGTAAACGAAAATGTACTTTTCAAATAAGCCGCCAAAACGCTATCTTAGGCAATATAGCGTCGCACAGGATTTATGACGTCACTTCCCAGTAAACCAACCAATGAACGTAAGAAAGAATGAATGACAGACGCCATTTTTACTATGTGTGACGTATGTGACGTCGTCATAGAATCGGGCAATCCAGGCCGTTTTCGGTACAATGGCGGCAGATACAAATTATCAGAAATCAGAAATCAATCAGAAATAAAAATTTATTTCAACGTAAAGAATTTACATTCTGCTTGTTGAATGTCAATGTACATACAGTTCTGTAGCCGTTCTGCACCATGTTAGCCGCTGCCTTGGGGCCGTCTGTCAAATTTTATGTTGTGTTTTTTTTACAGATCACAATTGTTTTTTTTTTAATTTAAAATGGATTAAAGCGGTTTTAAAACACATACTACAAATACGTATAAATAACACCGTTTTTTTCACACTGTCAAATAGCCTATTACTACATCATGAAAACAGTAAAAAGATAGATAGATAGATGATAGATAGATAAAACGTTTATTTCCATAAGACACACACACGAACACAAATAATCACATATTGAATCATACATCAACAGCACATAGCAAACATAGAACAATACAGAAACATACACAAGGCATAGGTACAAATACAGCTTGACAGTATGAAAAGAGAAGAGAAACAATAATAAAAACATGGCAGCGTGTGTGTGGCAAATGCAAACGGGTTTCGACTCAGCATCTGCTGAGAGTTTAAAAAGAAAACTCCAGCACTGGTATTCTGCCGATACTCATTGGGAACGGCGTGCCGAGCCGAAAAGCCGAAAAAGACTCATCAATATGTCCTTGAGTTCAAATGTTATCTATCCTCAACTGCAAAAATATGACTCATTGGCAGTGGCTCACATTCAGTTTATTTAATTTTGCTTGTTTTCTTCCAAGCCAACGAAAGCTTTTCATAGAATTCTTTCAGTAAGAACAAAAACTTCCTAACACCAAGTCTATTCTCTACATTTTATCCATTTTACATATTAAGGCTCTATTGGACTGTTTATGCATTATCAAGTAAAACTATCACATTTATACATTTTAGTGGCTTTGTTTTTTTGCTAGGTTTATAATGTGTTTTTATTCAAAGTGAATTTGGGAATCATCAGTAAAATATTAGAAAAAGACCGCATACAGTTTGTCAATATGATAATAAGATTTTATTTCATAATCTTGGTAATCATTTAATTTTAATGCAACCTCCTTGTAAGACTCTCTCTCTCTCTCTCTCTCTCTGTCTTCCTGAGTTTTAATCCCACGTTATGTTGCAGCCAGCCTTCCTTATCTTTATTCTTCCTCATCCTTCCTTACTTATCTTCCTTATCTTACCCTCCACTTTGCCCTATTCCCAGTATTTTCTTCAGAAGCATCACACTCTAGGAGGTCTTGCTTCACTACATCCATCCACCTGCAGATTCCTTGTGAGTAGGGTCCCCTACCTATGTTATGAATGTTCTTCTGGATACACTATGTACTTAGAATTTCGTCCGAGGAGTTCTACCAGGACCTCTGTGGCGCAGTGGTTA
Organism: Yponomeuta plumbellus; assembly: GCA_947310845.1. NCBI lineage: Eukaryota > Metazoa > Arthropoda > Insecta > Lepidoptera > Yponomeutidae > Yponomeuta > Yponomeuta plumbellus. Next base: position 13,623,884 of record OX371212.1, on the reverse strand, counting down.
GCGCATCTGCCTACCATGCCAGGTTCCGGGTTTGAATCCCGGCTGGGGACAAAAAAAAGGAAACCCAGGTCTTGGATGTCTTCATGTTTGTGACGTCGCTGTTTCTGGTTCCGACGACACAGGGTATCCTAGTGTGGGGCCAGAAGCAATGTATGTGCCTGTATGTAAATGTTATGTTATGTTACCAGGACCTGCTCTGGCTCCCAGAGCATGATGTATCCAGTAAAATAATCATAGAGTGTAGTGATTATGTCCTATAGTGTAGTGAGTAATATATCTTTTCTATTTTACTTGGACTTCTCTAGCACTACCCCTTATTCTTTCCACATCACCCATGGTTAGCTGGAAGAAACAACTTGTTAGTATTAAGCTCGCCTTTGTGCAGATCTTTTCTTTTCTGTCATTCATTATGAAAGATTCTGTTCAGAAACACTGTCTTTTTCCAGAGGGGGCGGCGGTGGCTTTGACCGAGGCCGGCGGGACGGTGGCGGAGGCGGGGGCCGGGACGGCGGCCGAGACGGGGGCCGCGACGGAGGCCGCGGGGGCGGGGGATTCCGGCGAGAGGGCGGAGGCGCAGGCGGCGGCCGAGGCGGTACGTACGACCAGTACGACGGTGACCACCGCGCGCCTCGCCAGGGTGGAGGGTTCACAAATGGTAACCTTGCATGACTCATCACTAGCACTACTGCAGGGTATTGAAAACTAACGCCTGACCCGAAAACTGTCAATTCAATTCAATTCTGTTTTATGGACTCAATGCATTGATTGTCCAGTACAACTTCGCCAATATCCCGTGTTAGACAAGACTCACAAGCGAACAAGGCTCGGTCAGAATTTTGAGTAAATCAGAACGGTTCTTTTTTTTTTAATCTATAGTTTGATATTGTTGTCTGAGAGGAATTTACCTAAAATGTAAACAAGAGGGGAATTTGCCTGGGAGAGGATAAGTTTAAGATTAGTAGGTCGGATAATGTTATCAGGCAGGACATCCATGAGAGAAAACCGGAGATTGGGTCAACTGAAAAGCAGATGTTCTGCAGAGCCATCGTCCAAACCACTGTCAAATCAATCATATTTTTAATCAAAATAACAAACCGAGACTTAATTAACGTTACAAGTAACTAGTTGTCTGTTTCAAAATTTAGGTGATTTTGGAGAAAAATTGACAAAAATACTCCAAAGTACTGGACACCAAATAAAAGTACTTATTCTGTAAAATTTTACCGAGAACTTGAATAATTGTTTTCTCTTATAACTGGAACATTGCTACCTCGACGAGGGTACATTGCGCCATGAAATTTCGAATTATTTGTCATATTGAAAGATGGAAAATTACGATAAGGTCCATGGAAGAAATCATTCGAGCATGATGTTAGCAGATTAACACCTAATTTAGTTCAATTACGATCGTTTAGCTGACAGTTAAATGAGAACTGACTGCAGAAGGGAAGTTCAAACAAACTAAGGCAACTGCAGCACCAGTGATAACTCTCACCCAGGCAACTCTGATTGTACATAAACTGTAATCAGAGCTTAGATTCTCTCATGTTTATTTCCTATATTCAAGATAATATGCCTGCCAAACGGTAGATTTTTGACATTTAAAATTGTGTGGAAGACCCGGCAAGTTTTAACCCTTTAAAGGGCTCTGTGCCATATATGGCCAACATAATTTGAACTTTATTGCATTGACATAGAGTCACCAATGAAAAGGAGACGGGGATCTCTGGGCCCAATTGTAATAAGCTGAAATATGGTTTAAAAAAAGCGATATTTTTTTCTGTTTCAAAATATAAAAAAATCTGCTCAATTCACAATCTGGGAGACGAGAAATCTTAAAAACAAGTTTATTGCACTGATGAAATAGAGTATCGATTACTATAATCGATTACTGTGAATGATTTCAACAATTATATTGAACTTAAAAACACTTGCACCAGATGATGGATTCAATCAAAGTGAACAACATATGCTACGGAATAAATAATTATACTGTCAATAATTTAAAATAAAACAGAATATCAACTTTAAAATCGATTCTCGTAGATTCTCGTTTACAGATCGATTTATTACTTTTGTTTGTCAAATGTATTTAATCTGTGCTGACAGTGACAGCTCCCGGACTTTCAATCTATCATGATCATTGATCACCGGATTATACTCGTCTTGTATCGGATCGTTTGCATATTTCAATTATACAGTGTGGCCCTGGATAAAGTGCAATCCCGAAAGGGGATGAAACTAGACCATGAATCATTGACTAGAAAAATATAAAAAAAAATTATAAAAAATTATTGTAGGATTTATTGGTATTTTAAGATTTTCATGTTTCATTAAGGACTCTATGTACAAAAGTATTGATTCCTTCCAAAATAATGGGTCTATTTCTTTGAAATAAAAAAAAACAGTATGCCTAATACCTGGCGATGACCATGAAATAATAAATAGTCCGCAAAAAAGTAACTATCTTGGGTAAAAAAATGTATTTTTATGAAAAAAATGATTTTTTTAGACGTTTATTTTAAAAAACTTCAAATTACTAAAGAAATGTGCCCTATAACTATGTAATTTTATAGCTTACTTTTATTCTTTACCATTTTAGCTTCCAATTAAAAAAAAAAACAATGTTCAACTAAAAAAACACGCTATCTACGAACTTTTAAAGTGGAGCCTAATCGTGTTACCGTGCAGGTAGAGACCGTTTTTTCCATTGTTTCCGTCCTACTCTGTGCCCTTCGGCAGTCGCAGTCCTTTTGTTCTACACTCAGGTAGAGGGAAGGCGAGGGGAGGGGAGGCAGGGGGTTCGAAACAGGACTTACACAGTCGCTCCGATATTCTCGCCGCTGCTACTACTGTTCTCGTTCTCGCATTGTGTTCTCGTTGATTTGTTATTAAGTTTTTGTTACATTGTTGACTGTTACGTTTTCTACTGTTCGTTACGTTTGGACTGTTCCTGTTCTGCTGTTAAGTGTTGACGAAATGCCGCGATTGACAGAGTTCTCACCTCGAGAAATAGCCGACATGCATTATTATTATGGCATGTCACATGGTCGCACAACAGTCGCTCGGACTGCATACATAAATGCTTTCCCGGGCAGACTCATACCCTCAGCTCGAAATTTTCAAGAGATTCATAGGAGGCTCTCCAACATTGGACTTGGTTTGGCACGAGATCGCCGTGAGCAACCAGCTGTCGTTATTGACAATGCGATAGAAGAGACCATTTTAAACGATCTGTTTGCTGACCCTACAACAAGCATAAGACGATTAGCGTTGCGTCATGGCATATCGAAGACGTCTGTCTGGCGATTTTTGAAAAAGGAGGGATTGCATCCTTTCCATTACCAACGAGTACAACATTTACACGAAAATGTAGATAATCGTCCAAGATGCGTAATGTCGACGTGGATTCTAAGAAAAATTAGAGCTGACCCAAATTTTCCCAAACGCATTTTTTGGATGGACGAAGCGACATTTACCCGAGACGGCATTACAAACTGCAGTAATTTGCACCAGTGGTCTCACGAAAATCCACGATTGAAGCGGGCATCTACTTTTCAAGTAAAATTTTCAATACACGTATGGGCAGTCTTAATCGACGACATTTTAATTGGTCCAGTCATTTTACCCAGAACCCTCAATGCTGAACGTTTTTTAGAATTACTACAAAATTTACCCATGTTGATGGAAGATGTTCCCCTGGCTACGAGACGGCGTGGGCGTATGTATCTCCAAATGGATGGATGTCCTGCACATTATGGGCGGGAGGTGCGGCGATTTTTGAACGAAAATTACCCGAACCGGTGGATTGGCCGAGGAGGGCCAGTAGGCTGGCCAGCGCGTTCACCTGATCTGACACCCCTAGATTATTTTTTATGGGGTGTCATGAAGCAAAGAGTATACAGCACGCCAATAAATACCGAGGCACAGTTGCACGACCGAATAATTCAGTGCGCAAATGACATTAAAAATGATCCAGGAATGATTCGCAGAGCCACTAACCAAATTAATATTCGTGCAGTAATGTGCTTGCAAAATCGAGGAGGCCATTTTGAACATTTAATGCATTAAATAAAAATGCAAAATTGTAAATTACGGATAATTTTATTAATAAAGTTATTGTGATTAAAGTCTGACTTTGATTACCTACTAAAATGTAAATAACTCCTACCTAGCCAATTTTTTAGTTAGAACATTGTTTTTTTTTATTTGGAAGCTAAAATGGTAAAGAATAAAAGTAAGCTATAAAATTACATAGTTATAGGGCACATTTTTTTAGTAATTTGAAGTTTTTTAAAATAAACGTCTAAAAAAATCATTTTTTTCATAAAAATACATTTTTTACCCAAGATAGTTACTTTTTTGCGGACTATTTATTATTTCATGGTCATCGCCAGGTATTAGGCATACTGTTTTTTTTTTATTTCAAAGAAATAGACCCATTATTTTGGAAGAAATCAATACTTTTGTACATAGAGTCCTTAATGAAACATGAAAATCTTAAAATACCAATAAATCCTACAATAATTTTTTATATTTTTTTTTTATATTTTTCTAGTCAATGATTCATGGTCTAGTTTCATCCCCTTTCGGGATTGCACTTTATCCAGGGCCACACTGTATTCCTCGACCAGTGCTTTCTCTCTACGGACTTCTAGTATATTGTTTAACTTGTACGACTGTGGCATAACGACTAATCGATGTAATACACTGGGCCGACGAGTTTTAGATGATGAAATGGCACAAATCCTGGTCTTCCCTATCTTTTAATCCATTTGTAAGTTTCGTTACATTCTCCCACTCAATACAATACAATAAGAACTACATTAATGTAGTAAATAGTTGTCTATTACAACAAAATAGGAATCAGTTAAAAAAATCAGCTGTTAAGTATATCATCATCATCATCATCAACCCATTATGTCCCCACCGAGGGGCACGGGTCTCTTCCCTGAGGAAGGTATAGGCCATATTCAACCACGGGGGCCAAGTCCGGATTGGTGGAGGCTTGTAAGACTAGTGGCTGGTCTTACTGTCAGAAGTTTTCAAGCCGCCCTAAGGCCTCTGACTTGGCTTAACGACTGCCATCTATCGACGGCAGCCGGCACCAACTGCTTAACGTACCTTGCAAAGCACGGAACCGCTTGGAAAAATGCCACTAGCGTTAGTCATAGACGGTGAACCATCAATGGACTGAACGCGCCATATGTTGCCGTAATGATCGTTTTAAGATCACTCAGGCAGCCCAGGCTACGAGCGATTCGTTAAGTATATGTTGTTGTCAATTTGTTGCATAACCTCACTTTTATTAAATCTCTTTTAACTTTGCTCTCAGATTGCCAAAATCCGCAAAATCTTCAAAGATGGTTTGACAATATTATAAGCTCTTAATTGACACCACTCTAATTTTTTTACATCTGGGCCCAAGAATGTATGAAAGTGTATCCGTCTCCTTTAAGACTAGCTCTGCCCTATAAAGGGTTACGGGTTCTGTACCTCAAAAGAAAATCTAACCATTATGGGATCAGTTTTTGTCCGTCCGCCTGATTGTTAAGACCCTTTATCTCCGGAACGCGAGAAGTTAACGAGTTTGAATTGAAACCATATACTCAAATTTACAGTTCCTTCGAGTTGTGAATAGTCAAACTTCTAAGTTAACGCAAAAAAACAGTTATGGCCGGCTCTCAAGGGAATCAAAATTTATGGGGTATTTTAAATTGTCCTAGAATTATGAAATTTGCAAACTAATCATCATCATCAATCCATTACCCTTGAGCTTCTTAGGTAGATGGAAATTCATACCTTTGTATTAGATTTATGGTGATTTGAGAAAAGATGGTCCGAGTGGAGTTTTTTTCGCTGCCTTTTTCTCCACTACATTCGGCCCCAAGGCAGCTGGTAACATTATAAGTACATTGACATGCAACAAACAGAATGTAAATTCTTTACGTTGATATAAATTTTTGCTTTGGTAAAACAATAAGATTTAATGCAATCAAGACAGTCAATTGGTTTATCAAATAACATACTTAACTAGAGACAAAACCGTTTCTTCTATGTTATAGTTTTACAATATCGTCATCTATATAAAACACGTTCTTTAAAAAATCTGTCTGTCTTATTCTTTTTTGAGATATTGGGATAGATAGATCGATACTTTAACGAGTTATAATCTCAATTTAGAAATAAATTTCCTTACCGACTGTCTACTAAATCATGATAATGGAGCCTGATAAAGGTGTCATGACCAGCGATGACATTTTAAACACAGTCAAGATCACTTAGTCATTAATCACACTTATCTATTACATAATCGGCACTAAATTAACTAGAAGTGTAGTGTAGTGATATGAGCTATCAAAATAACATGAAGTTAATCAGTACCATAATAAAAATAAAACTTATCATCTAGAATTCTAGACAGCTTTATGCCGTGGCCGATAGCGACCACGACGCTGGTTTTCAGCGGATACCACAATGGCTATTTATTCACTTTAGAGAAAAAGTAAATGTGTAAATAACTGAATTCCGTAGAAACCAAGGTAATTTAATTTTTAGCGAATAAATAATCGCTACCCGTTTAATATAATTACTCTGTGTGCGTGTCGCGAGTCAGTAAAAAAAAAACATATGAAAGTAAATTCACGCCCGAATCACAGGTAGTTAGGCGGTAGGGACTGCCACTTGCCATGCATGATCCGATCATGACAGATCCCAAACAAAAAAATTAAAGAACCCCACATCACTTTTCCTGGCCCCAGAGTCAAATAGAAACATGATTTTCAGTACAATTATTTTAATAAAAATAGAGGTTATTTGCCTCTATTTTGGTTAGCAAGCAGTACTCGTAGTTGTGCTGTGCAATGTCAATCCAATAGGCATATATTCTCGTGAAGAAAAAAAACAGTTTTCTGTGCTGTTTAGTAAATGAGATCCGTATCATAGAATATCATAGAAAATCTTGCTTCGTCAAATCGACGCCTTACTGCTAAAACCGACTATCTGCATGAAATGTTGTTTCGAGAAAACTCGCGTATTGGATGTCGTTAACTATATTAAAACTTGTAATTGCATGCTTAGTTTGTGTTTCTGTTTCTGTTACTTCGACCATTATGTAGATCTTGAACAGTAGATTCTGATGGTTTAGATAACTCAGTTTTGACCAAAAGGGCACTTTGTTGGTTTTAGCAGTAAGGCGTCGAAATAGGAAAATGAATACGAATTACGCACAAAAGAAAAATCACTTATAAAATAAGATGCTGGGTGTGTATCCGGCACAAAGGTTCCCTCCTCGCTGCACTGTACATAAATATATGAATACTCGTATGTATAAAGCGCAATGTCCTGTAGATTGTCGAAATAACAATAAAACAGGGCAACAGCATTCGCGTAACCAAGAGAAAAACGGAATGTTAAAAAAAATTACCTGTTCATGAATTTGTCAAAGCTCACACCCAATGTTATCTACATCAGCTACGTTAGTGTCTTTTTTCATACTTTTTCACACGTCTACTTTTTGCAGTAAAACAAAAATGTTATACCGAATACAACGATATATTTTAATATTGGTAGAAAAAATTAAGCGAAAGAAATATCTCTCTAAAGTCTGCTTCCCACGGTCCATGATATCGCGGACGGACGCGGACCAGCTCGCACGACACACCGTGGGAAGGGTCTCGGTCCGCGGTAGCACAGGCGTCTGTGGCGGTGCGCCGTACCGGTCGTGGGTACGTGGTCGTATCGATATCCGCAGTATCGCGCACCGTCGGAAGAGCCTCGTGCGTGGTGCATGGCTGTCCGTGGTCGTCGGCTGGCGTCGGCCGTCAGCAGAATCAGCTTAAGGTCAGCAAAGTCCGCCTCCGTCCGCAATATCGCGGACGGAGGCGGACGGTCGACGACCGAGACCCTTCCCACGGTGTGTCGTCCGAGCTGGTCCGCGTCCCTCCGCGATATCGCCGATTGTGGGAAGCCAGCCTAAGGGATAAGACCTCCAATGCTCTTCTATTAGTTAGATATGATAATTCACTTGTGAATTTTTACTGCCTATGCAATGTAGCATTCTCTATCTAATCCATTAAATCAACTCACAACGAGCACTCCTCGTTGTCCACAGACCGCGAGCGGGGCGGCGGCGGCGAGCGATGGGCGGACGGGGGCCGGGGCTCGCGCGGGGGCTCAGAGGAGCCCCGTGGGGGCGGGGGCGAGTGGGGCCGTATGGGGGTCCGCAGCGGGGGCGGCCGGCCCGGGGGCGGCGCTGGCGGGGGGGGCGGAGTCGGCGGGGGCGGCGGCGCGGGCGGACCGCCGCCGCGGCGCAACTTCGAGGATATGCCACCTTCGCGCCCAGGTCAGTGACGGGTTAGACAGGAGCTGACGCGATAAGAACTCGCTGAAATCCGCACTGAAGTCATTGGCGGCCTTGAGGGTGGGGTCTCTGACAGTACCCCTAAATCATGTGTGGTTCTGGTAAATACATTTTCTCTAATTTGGCATTTAAAAACTGAAAAAAAAAACATAATCCGAATGAATGTTCAGATTGTTCAGTCCATGTTTAGATGTTACACTTGTGACGGGTTTTGGTGAATGGTAGGATAATTGTAATAATACAACTTCCAAATGTTAAGTTTTATTTCACTGTAGTAGAAATATTAATATAACAAAAAAGTGGAAGTCTTTTAAGTTACAATTGAAATGTTACCTACTTAATGAAAATACGAAACGTTTGTTTGATGTATATTTTTATGGTTTATCGGAAAAACGAGTATTAGTAAAAAGTGGAATAAACCATTTATTTGTAAGCAAAAATTGACAGGGGTAGTGTTTCGTCAAAAAGTAGAGTAGCACTGAAAATTCAATAGAACTCTAGATTGGGTGACGTAATTTTAAAGTCGAAGTTTAAAATAGGTCAGTATCTATCAGTAAAATGGTTTACACCGTTACGCTCTTCTTCAACTCCTACTTTGGCATCGTTCCTAAAGCGTCCTCCCCTCTCGCAGACACTTCCGGCCGGCCTAAGCTGAAGCTAGCGCCGCGTACTGTCGCCGAGCCGGTCAACTCGCTGGCGTCCACCAGCCAAGCCTCCTCGATATTCGGCGGCGCGCGTCCCCGGGAGGAGAAACTCAAGGAACTCAAGCACGACTAAGCCAAGCGCCACCCGCTCGTTCGTGACAGTACCACATACTCCTCTCCCCTGTACATGTGTCTGTAACCACACCGCGTCTCCTCCGCCCCACACTTGCATGCCCTTCTATCGCGTAACTGTACACTCTATTGGCGTAACCAGTTTGACGTTTCCTAAGTATCAAAGTATTGATGTGTTTGACAGTTTGGAGTAAGTTAAATCAGTGGAGAAGTTACGTGGTAGCACCGCAGGTGGTAGAGTCTACTACAGCGTAGTTTTTCAATAGGTTGATGTAAGCACGAGAATAGCTTTCGGTAGTCTACAAAGCAATAGGAGCTTCATTCATTCCAATGTTATAACCCCTGATAATTAAATAGACATTCTCGCAAAGAAGATAGAATGGCGAGGCGCTGAGTTGTGTGGCACGGGTTATATCATTGGAATGCGATTGGTTACAAGAAGGAAAAATATATTTGTTTAACGATACAACACTCAAAAACATAAAATCACACAACAAAATACAACAGTCAACAAAAAACACGACGTCAGCCGAAATATGGGTCAATAAAACGGGTTAGGGAGTCACTCGTCATTTTCCCTAATTCATAAATTTCACTAATTGGTCACTTTCCCGATCCGTCAATTTCTTAAAAATCTTTAACTCGTCAATATCCATAACTCGTAATTTTCGCTAATTCGTCATTTTCCCTAACTGGTCAAATCTACAACTCGTCAACTGTCAGTCTCCGTACAGTCATCTATAAAAACGGCACAGGACGACAGTCGGCATCGTGCTACTGAATCTTATATTTTTTTTCTGTACGAGCGTTGGTCACCCTACTCCTCCTAAACGGCTGGACCGATTTCAATGAATGAGGTCTCAAATTAAAGGTGTTGATCGCTCTCACCACAAGTTTGTATAAAACAACGATGTTGTTTCGTACTTTTAATGGTACACGTGTTGCATGTTGCGCTTGTCTTCGATTGTACAGTACAACATTTGACCAGTTAGGGAAAATGACGAATTAGCGAAAGTGACGAGTTAGGGATATTGACGAATTAAAGATTTTTAAGAAATTGACGAATCGGGAAAGTGACCAATTAGTGAAATTGACGAATTAGGGAAAATGACGAGTGACTCCCTAACCCAATGAAACAACCATTAGCGTACTAACATGACTATTGAACAACTGCATTTTAGAGACTCGCCTCCTGGTGTTAATAAACGTGGCGACTATTACTATAGGCTCGGCGGAAACACTAGCAAAGCCGCGCTACGTGTAACCGTAATGATCCATGTGACAATGGCGAAATGATTTAGGCACGATTTCAATCTAAAATAATCTTTAAACACTTACTTACGAAGTCTGACACTACAAGTGCAAAAAAAAACCGTCCGTTCGTCGCTGGGCTTGTTTGTTTGCGCTAGTGTTGTAATCTCTAACTTTTAATATTATTTAAGGTTTATTTTAGTTTGTATTGCTACGCCCGCATATCGTGTGGATCAGGCCATCGGCGTATCTAGGGTTATTTACTATGCCCCTAAAAAGCGATAGGATATCACACCGAATCCATATCCTGGGGTGGCCACGGCCGGCCGGCTCCCCCTTAGCTACGCCAATGCTCGTAACGTTGCAGAGTTCAAGTTGAGCCTACGAGATGTTGCTCTAATGACCTGCCATACTTCAAGATGCCATTCAATGGCATACCAATTTGGTAGAAGCGACTTATATTGTTCTGAACTGAAATTGCAAATATGATGGCTCTACAATTCTGCCCTGTTAACCGTAAAGGTCGCATCTGCGTAGGAAACATAGCTGATAGGACTTTTGCGCTCAAGTGGGCAGTTTGGTATTGCCAGTATTGATATTTAGTTGATACGGCATTTTGCTAAATGTTAAATATGTGACTTCAGGAATTGCCCAGATGAAAATTGTTTGTGTCGATGAGTTTAAGCCTACATCTATGGCAGGATCATTCTGTAATCTTCTGTGTACAGTGACATTTTAGTCTTATTACTCCTGAAGGATTTTGTTACATACAAGTCAAGTGATCACAATGACCGCTACTACTAATAACATTGAATTTAAATAGGGACTTAAAAATGACCTACTTAAAGTTCAACGGTTGAACAAAACACCTTTGGCTGTAACCCCATTGGAATGTCACAAATTGTATATGGAATTAATCTTCAATATTGTTAGGTTACGTGGTTGTAAATCATTTTTATCATATATTTTGTTAGCTTTATTATGTTTATTGATGAATGAGCTTATTATTGTTTTTGTGTCACATATGTTTCGTCGCTTTATTTTTTGAGCGCCTGAAGGTCGGGACTGTCGCCTGATGGTCATTTCGCAGTATTTAAATTGCTAGTTCTCATACTCACCGAGTCCGCTGTTCATGTGTGTAAATGAATTTCGCTTGCATAATAAATAAAATAATATCTGTGTCAACATACATTTCTGAGATAAAGTTTTTTGCGTCTGTAATTTGTTAATTTACTATTACATTTTGTATGTATCACATGTATAAAATAGAAAAATAATCAAAATTGTTTTTCGTAATATGTGAGTCTTGTAGCAGGATAATTATTGTTGCTTTTGTTTAGTTGGATAGGTCCTCGAAAATTAATCATTGAACTGATAATTATGTATGAAACATAATTTAAGAGTTGATTATGTGGTGATGTAATTACGGTTTTCATTAATAAAAACTAACTTCCACGTACTTGGATTTCTACTTTAATAGTAAAGTTATTGTGTAATAATAATAATTTCAATAAAAATTTTAAATTACGTGGTAAAGAAAAAAATCGCAAAATTGTAATGGATAGAAAAATGAATAAAAAGTAAATCTTTGTAATTGTGGGTTTATATAAACAAGCCCCGTAAATGACTATCATTGGTCCCGTCAACATTCCTGTCTCCCTTCCAAATTAGTAAGTATAAAATCTAGCAGCTTTAACCCTTAAATGCATGAATTTTTGTTTTTAAGCAAAACAAATGTTTTCATGTAGCAGTTGATGAATAGAATATGGGAAAAATAATAAAAAAAAACATTGCTTTTATAATGTTTATTTACGGAAAAACTATTGGTATCAAATTTGATAGGTACTTCATGCATTAGGGACATATAAAATATACATTTTACAATGGTAATTTGAAGGTAGCATGAAAATTAGCAAAGCACACATTTTTCTTTATCACACAAGAAAACTTTGAATATTTTGCACATACTTGTTGTAAAATTTCGTCAATTTTCATATTTATAGTTATATCTTGAATTCATGAATTTCTTTTCATGTCCTGTACCATATATACGGATGTGCACAGAGGGTACCACTTGTACAACAGCCCACACTTTTTTTGGTTTGGGTTCTGGGATCTGACCTTGCTGACTACAAGTGCTTGGTCTTCCTCTCTTGTTTCCTGGATGACTCTGGTACTGACACAAGGTGTCTGCAAGTTCTGTTCTGAAATCAGCTAGCTTCATTGTGTCTTTTGCGTTCTTTCCTTTCTTCAAGCTTACTTTTTTGTACAGTAGGTACTCACGAGTTTATCTCTATTGATAGAGATAAGTATAGAGATATATGGACTACAAGGTTGTTTAATCACCTCTAAGAGGTGATAAAACAACCTTGTAGTCCATTTTCGAGGCTTTACACGTATGCGGTAGTGGCCGATGTAACTGTTCATCAATTCGACGCCTCCCATATGAGCATTATACTCGTTGACAACTCCGGGACATGAGATTTGTTTTTTATTCAGTTTTTGGTCGTAGCCAATGGTGCTCTCTACAGGTTTGCTGCCAGCTTACGTAGACAGCAGTATTGCTTGCTTGTTGAATTTTCAGCTGGTTGCATCGAAATCCATGCCTTCATAGGTGTCGACATTTTCATGGAAGGTGCCTCTTGGAACGTTAGATTTTAGCAATTCGGAATTGGAATAGTGCTTCCTAGTCCAAAATCTCATTCGTGTACCTACTCTGTATTTCCCTTGAATTTAAACTTGTTTCAAAAGATCCATGTTCTTCATTTTCCATATAATACCTCGAATATAGCTGGTCTAATATGAAGGATTATCTATTCATTAGTTTCACAATCGGTTACCAGTGGCGGAAGTCCTCAGGATCCACAGCTGCGTCAGCTTCTGCAGCTATGTCTTCCTCATCTTCCAGATCATGTTGAACCTCTCTCCGATTGTCATAGTAGTCGATGCCATCTTCATCATCACTTCCTTCACCCTCAGAAGTTTCTCCATTTTCTAGTTGACTCTATGTCGCTCTATATCACCTGGCCTCATATTTTCAAGTATCTGTAAAGAATATTATCAAAGTATTGATATGATTGATTATTATATGATTGATTGATGATATAATACCCACCAAAATAAGTAAAATAATCTGTACGCACAAATAATAATAGGGAAAACAAAAGAAAATGCATATACGCAGCAAGCGCCATAATAAGGTTTTCAAAGAGCTTGTAATGCATGAAGTATCAAAATTGATACCAACAGAAACAAACCTTTTTTATTTAGCGAAATCAAAGACAGGTTCAAAAGACATATAAAATAGCAAAAATAAAGTACTTACCTATTCAAAATTATTTTTATTGTTGTGATAACTCAAATAAAACTCCAGATTTCTTCAGATATTTTCCAACAAAAGTCACAGCTTTCGAAATTCCCACCAACAGATGAAAAAGTTAAAAAAAAGAAAACTATTGACTGATGACAGCCATATTTTTTTTTTTTTTTAGTTCTTCTGAAAACGGCTCATTGGCGACATGCAGTACCAAGCCATATTTTAAGAAATTGACGAATCGGGAAAGTGACCAATTAGTGAAATTGACGAAATAAGGAAAATGACGAGTGACTCCCTAACCCAATGAAAAAACCTATTGTACTAACATGACTATTGAATAACTGCATTTTAGAGACTCGCCTCCTGCAAAGGTAGTATGAGGACGCGAGAGTCGCGCGCGACAACGTCAAAAGTCGCGACTTTCCGCGACTTTTGACGTTGTCGCGCGCGACTCACGTCCTCATACTACCTTTGCTGGTGTTAATAAACGTGGCGACTATTAGACTAGCAACAACTTCCTCACAACACAAAAACTCTTGACCTGGTCCCAAACTAGGATACCCTGTGATACCAGGAAAGGATGTCGCAAATGATTAACTACCTATAGAACGTAGGACCCAGGCAGGCTATGTGTACCTACATTATATTATGTCTCTGTTTTGTTTGGCGCCTTAGGCTAGGCGTGCACTAACGGCCGGGGCCTCGATTCTGTTAGTGCATTATAGTACGTTGACAGATACAAGGTCCGGTCACACGACGTGTTTTTCACACCATTGACGCCTGCGTTGATTGTGTGGAAGCGACAATGAAGCTAGATCGCCATGTTCATGCAGTTGTCATTGTATTACAATGCATTAGTCATCAGAGCTTGACTGTACAACATAAAACAACAATGACGAATCAGGTAAAGTGACGAGTTAGGGATATTGACGAGTTAAAGATTTTTAAGCAATTGACGACTCGGGAAAGTGACCAATTAGTGAAATTGACGAATTAGGGAAAATGACGAGTGACCCCCTAACCCAGTAGAATCTAGCTAGGTCCTGGCCGCTTAGGGCACCGAAATGTATGAATTGTATTCGCAGCGCGCGCACTGCAAGCGGCCAGCGGCCAAATTCATACATTTCGGTGGCCGCTAGTGCGTATTAGCCTTATTGGTCAACTGTGTAATATCAAGAGAAACTGATAACCTTGGGACCATACTGGACCAGAGTAGCTAAGGATAGAGCTCTGTGGAGAGAGCTGGAGGCCTATGCCAAAAGGCACGCCAATTAATAACTTTAAATATGTATTACCTTGAAAAATTAAACTTAGCAAAGTCTGAA
Organism: Yponomeuta plumbellus; assembly: GCA_947310845.1. Classification (NCBI taxonomy): domain Eukaryota; kingdom Metazoa; phylum Arthropoda; class Insecta; order Lepidoptera; family Yponomeutidae; genus Yponomeuta; species Yponomeuta plumbellus. The sequence continues at coordinate 13,608,854 of OX371212.1, read as the reverse complement.
TAAAAGGGCATATTACTGGGGTTCTAGTCATTTCGAAGCTTCCCAATGTCTGGTGTGTCTGGTAAAATAGATGTAAGTTTATTCAAATAGTAATAAACACAACAAAATCAAATTTAAGGTTTCTATTATATATCAAGATCTTCATCAGGATCTTCTTCATCCCAGTCATCCACTGCATCGGGCTCATAGAATACTTTGCTATCGCCGTGGTTTATCTTGCTCATGTATGGTAGTTTCAGTTTGGATTTCTCCATTTTATCAATTTGATCCACTTCTATTTTGAAGGTTGTCAATGATCCTGGTGATGGCTGCGGAGGTTCCTCAACCACCCTGGCAGCTTCCTTTTGAACTGGTTTTAACTTTAATACTCGGTTTACTTCATCATATGTCAATAGTTCATCACTTTTAGATACTTTGCTGCCTTTTTTCAAAGTTATTGTTAGCCTATTGTTTTCTTTTGGGCTGTAGGAGACAACTGCGCTTGCCATGTGGTTCATGTGATGTAGCTGAGATGCTTGTGATAGAGAATCTCTGTGAAGAATTGCAATTATTTGTGTAATGTTAGCATTTCTTCGCAGTTTTTGTAGGCATTTCAGAAAAGAACTCCAACCTAGGGAAAGGACCATTTGGTTCAAGGAGTCTATTATAATAAACCCTTTTTTGGCCGTGTATTTATCGTACTCGTCAGCGTCAAATTCCTCGTAGAATGTTATGTCTGTTTTGTTTCTGAATATTCCTTTCCAGTTAGATATCTCTTGTTCATAGCTGAAAAACTGCAATGTACCTTTATCGCCTTGTGTTAGTTCCAATAAAAGTGGTATTGTGTTTTTGTTTATGTCGTCTTCTATGAGCACGAATGGCGCTGATTTTAACTTCAGCAGGGACATTACAATAGCCGTAATAACTTTAAATTTAACCAAAATCACCTTTTTTACGATTTCAGGGCATATATTTTAGGTTATGTTTTTTTTTTTCGTCAATAAACATGAATGAAAACTGTTTCAAAATTAGCTTTCTATGGCTTTATTGTCGATCACTGTCTTTGAGTAGGACAGTCTGTATTGAAACGCAGCTTCCATTGATAAATCAAATCACAGATTAAGCTGCCAATGTCAAAGTCAGCTGTGTTGTCGATTACTGTCGATCGACGGAGGGACACACAAGATCCTATAAAAATGGTCTTTAGACAGGCTTTGTTCACCTTTAAACCTTTTACGAGAAACGTAGTTTATGTGCCGCAACACAAGCCTCCAGACCTCAAGGATTTCGAGAAATTAAAAGAGTTTCTAATGCAGCATCAAAGGATCCTCGTCCTCACTGGTGCTGGAATATCTACAGAATCAGGTGAAAAGCGTATAAATGAAACGAGACCTATTTGTGAAAACTTTATTCTTTAGATTGGGCTTTATGCTCAAAACAGTAGCACAGGCAATCGCCGCAGCCGGGTAAAATGGCGATGTGGTTTAATTTCATGTACAGATAAAGATTTCTGATGTTTAGGTATCCCCGACTACAGATCAGAGGAGGTGGGCCTCTATGCAAGAAGCAATCACAAACCAGTTCAGTACCAGGAGTTCATCAAGTACCCGAGAGTACGCCAGAGGTACTGGGCTAGAAACTTTGTGGGCTGGCCCCGATTCAGCAGCATACAACCAAATGCTACTCATAATGCTATTAGGGATTTGGAAAAGGTAAATAAAATGAATAAAAAGTGTTCACTCTTTCAAAAACACACCAATCTAAAGTTTTTTTAGCAAGAAAACCATCTCCATATCTCTAAATTCCAAATAATTTTAATATTCTTCATATTCAATTACATTCAGTTTGTTGCAGTTAATTAAAATCATAGTACATAAATAGCTGTGTTTCTTTCAGGCTGGCAAAGTTACAGCAATAGTGACACAAAATGTTGATCATCTCCATCAGAAGGCTGGCTCAGAAAATGTGATAGAGCTACATGGAAGTGGCTTCATAGTTAAGTGTCTTAGTTGTCCACATGAAGTGGATCGCACTTCTCTTCAAGAAGTAATGATGTCAAAGAATCCTGGCATGCAGAGCAGCTTCACCATGATCAGGCCTGATGGTGATGTGGATTTGTCACTGGTTAGTGGTTCTTCTTTTTGGATTAAAATTTGCGATTATGTAGTACTTCGTAGTATTTCATGTTTTTTTTTTGTTTTTCTAGTACAAACGGGAGGGTCTAGAATTTTATTCATTTTGCGCTTTGCGAGCTCTACTAATGTACAGCCTTCAGTTTATAGTTGGCCAACATAAAATGCCAATTGATTGAACCTGCCTGGGTTTTAAACATAACTGCAACAATGTCAAAGTCTCAAGACTTTCCTTCGTTATGTAAACAAAACTTGTAAAGGGTACAGTTATTGCTCATGTCAGAGGTAACCCTAGAGACAATCTTTTCTTTGGGAAACAGATGTAATGAACAGAACATGTTATTCTCTTTGCAGACCTTGTATGGAGTTTACTAGTTCAATCGTTATAACTGAGAACTATTATTCAAAATTATTTTGATTGTAGATCCTATCCTCAACATGATTTTGACATTGTAGGAACAAGAAGAGAACTTCAGAGTGCCACTCTGTCCGAATTGTGAAGGTCCCATGAAGCCGGACATTGTATTCTTTGGAGACAATGTGCCAAAGGCCAGGGTGGAAGTGGTCAGAAACCACGTTGCTAAGAGCGACGCTGTATTTGTTCTAGGCTCTAGCCTGACGGTGTATTCGAGTTACAGGATCATCTTACAAGCTAAAGAAGAGGGAAAATCTGTGGCTTTGTTGAATATCGGCCCAAGTAGAGCTGATAATATTATAGACTTGAAAGTGTCCACAAAGTGTGGCGATATATTGCCAGAGTTGTGTAGGTCAATTTGTAGTTAAATTAATTTTTGTGATAGTTGTAATTCTCTACCTCAACTGTTACATTGTACAGTACAAAATAAGTGTTAGTTTTTTTTTTCTACAATGACTAGTCTGAATAAATAAATGAGTTGCATTCTCGTATTTAATTTAATGATCGATGTAAAAATAAGAGATACAAAAGAAATGTCTAAAACTACTGTTAATCCAGATTTTCAGAACACAACATAAAATCACAGAAACTATTTTAGTTCTTGGGAGTGCAAAGAATTATTCGGCCATAAAAAAATACATGAGCCTAGAATATTTCATTGTCTACAATTTGGTAACAGACAATTCGAGATACGGAAATAAAATACAGAAATAGGAAGAAAAAGGTGAAGGATAGAAGATATTCTTTGTACTGAAGCCCAACAAAATGGATTTGTTGCACATTTCCATAAAATTTGAAAGTAAAATCGCTATCATGAGATCAGTTTTCATATTTTCAATCGCAACAACTGAGTGAATTTTCTATTTTATCATTATGTAACAAATACCTATTGTATCATTAATTACGCTTATCAAATGGGCAGTGTAGAATTCTGTATTGACATTTCTTTGCTTTAATTGTGATGGCTTGACCCTAGGCAAAATGTTAAGTAAGTATACATTTGTTTTCAGGCGCCTAATTATACTTGACTGCACAGTTTGCCGAGGACCAACCACAGTCCAAGTTAATGGTATTCATTTTCTACCTAGGAAAACTAAAACATTTCTTAAATTAACATCATATCAATCATGAATTGTTCATCACATATCCCTTATCAGTTACACACGCTATTTAAAATTATCAAGTTGGGGTTTTTCTCAGGGTTGTATTTGTAAATTACATGTAATTATGATAAATGTCATTATTAACAATACTAAATCAGAATAGACTGTTGTTACAAATTTGTTCTCTTCCTACAACAGTGCAGCAAAGGGTCAACGCATAAATCTCCAAAGACTTGAAAACATTAGTAAACCCCAAATCACACTAATGTAGGTTTCTAAAGCCCCGGTTTAAGTCACTTTCATTCTTATACAAACATAGTTTTGGTTTAATTTAGATATTGAGACAGAAGAAGTGCGATTGAGATTTGTTTGATTTTTTTGCTAAAAAAAAATTAATCACAAACTCTAATATGACACAAGCCTCACTCCATTTTAATAGTGCAGTTTTACTCGTTGAGCTGTTTAAATTTAAACCAAAATATGTTTGAACGGGACCATTGATTTGATTTGATTTGATTTGTTTATTTCTTATACCATAAGAACTTACAGTTGCCCAAAACGTTCTTATTGTTACTAAATACCATTATTAAATACCAGACCATGCCATTATGTAGCTTCTACATAAGAACCAAAATAAGAACAGTCTGCCAATCCCTGCGTTAAACAAACCCCACTCAATATGGATTCACTTGCCAGTCTTAAATTCACAATAAAAAAAGTTATAACGTCCACATTGAAATGTTTTGTCACTACAATAAAAACCGTAATACTAGAATCTCCCTTTCAGCTCATTGGTCTATAGGAGGACATTATAAGAAGTAGTCGGCCTGTGGCTTCTTGGAGGGCACACCCCGGGACTCCTGGGGCGCCGCCTCGAATATCGTGAACTCACGTTGCAGGTTTTCGTTCAGTTCCAATATGGCCGCCACGTTGCCGCATCTGGAGAAGAGAAGTTTTGTTTTAAAACTAGTCCATCTCCCATCTGCTTATACAAAGAGAAACAACTATATGAGATAATTTATTTGCCAAAAACAGTGTACAAAATTAACCTTAATGATAAGGATAATAGGTACAGATATAAGGATAAGAAGTGCTCTCCCAAATCTCAAATAATGTGCATTAATACAAGGTCTGCCCTTATATGTATTACGTAACTATCCTATCAGGTTGAGCATTAGGACAACTCTTAAAGTGTCAAAATATGCAGACAACTCCATACAGTGGAGGACTTATGTAATTGCACTCCTGGTCCCCACCATAAATATGGTGCCAGATGTTTTGTTCGTTTTAAGACTTGGGAAACTGTCATCCATTAAGGGGATCCACTGAGTAAAACTAGCGCCACCGAGGAAACAAAATGATATCTTTTTTATAGATTGTATTTGCAAGTGTTGGTACATCTAGCCGTGAACCTACGCCAGCAAACCTAGTTCTAGATGGTATTAACGCCAAAAACGACCGTACGCTATCTAGTCCCAGACTCGTGATCCTAGGTTTTTTGTCATGGGTCCTAAAAATCTCTGTCTACATGATTGAGAGCTTACACAGACACTTTTCGCAAATTCGATCTATAAAAATATTTTTTTTTCGGTGGTCCTACTATTACCCTCTGGATCCCTTAAACGCCAATGCTTAGCGTTACTAACATTTGTAGCTCTAACTAGTGCGATATTGTAATTCCGTTGGCAGGGCAAGAATTTGTGTTCCAAGTTACAAACAATTTGTAAAATTTTAATAGCAATACCACTCGCTAATGTGAAGGAAAACTTCGTGAGAAGACCCTAGTGTCTGAGGTGTTAAAATACCTGAGCGCTTGCAGAGGATCAGCCCTAAAATCTCAGGTCTCTCTAAAGTCGGCTTCCCACGGTCCGCGATATCGCGGACGGACGCGGATCAGCTCGCACGACACACCGTGGGGTCTCGGTCCGCGGTTGCACAGACGTCTGTGGCGGTGCCCCGTACCTGTCGTGGGTACGTGGTCGTATCGATATCCGCAGAATCGCGCACCCTGGGAAGAGCCTCGTGCGTGGTGCATGGCTGTCCGTGGCCGTCGGCCGTCGGCAGAAGCGCGCACCGTGGGAAGCCAGCTTAACTAATTAGTACGGTATCGCAAGTGACTTGCCTGTAGCAGTAATTGGGCGCGGACCAGACGGTGAGCACGGTTTCGTTAAAGTGCCACTTGTAGCCCTCCATGACGAGTTGGTGCGCGCGGCAAATCATGTCGATGTCGTTGGACACGTTGAACTGAGCCACCACGTCCGAGCCGAAGAGGTAGCCGGCGCCACGCGGCGAGACACCCCACCCTTGCGTGTCTGCAGGAAAGTAGGTTAAAGGTCATAGCATTTGCAGCATTGGCATCAATGACAGCAGACAGCTCGCTGTCAGCTGTCGAGCTGTTATGATGCCAATCACACTAATATTATAAACGTGAAAGTTTGTGTGTGTGTTTATATGTTTGTCAGTCTTTAGCGCTGAAACGGCTGGACGGATTTTAATAAAATTTGGTATGGAGTTAGCCGATACCCGACCCGATTAGCCGATAGCCGATAAAAAAAAAATATTTTTATTTTTGCCGGGTTGGGAGCAGTCGTGTAAGTGGCTATGACCTTAACCTTGGAGAATAGGAAACTAAGACCTGGTACCATACAGTAAATTTAAAACAAAGTCTACATATAATCAGTTATCCCCTCTCACTGATTGTCTAGTGTCCACCCCGGGCGCTGCGGCGGAAGTCGCTGCGACGTTGAATGTCCAAAAGTTTCCTTCTAAGCTTTTGGGCCAATACACTTGGGTAGTGCCCGGAAGGCCTTTGCGACTGAGATTGATTTAAGCAACTAGGTTAATTTAAAATTTTAATTTATTCCTAGGTGTATCTATCGACAGCATCCTTTGTAAGCCTTCACAATGAATTTGAGAACGCGTGGCTGTTGAAGGTAGAACAATAGATAGATAGATAGAATATTCTACAATCAGCATTACGTAAGCAGGCCGTTAAAATGTCTCGATGACGTCACAAAACCAGATCAATATGGTGCAGAACAAACCTTCTGGGTCACTCCAGAGCAAATCGCACATGGGCCCGTCGTGCGGCACCTCCTGTTTGCGGTCAATGGTGCGGATCTGGTCCAGCGTCTGAATGGAGGGGCTCAGACCGCCGTGAACGCAGAATATCCGCCCGTCTATTATTGCTGACAGCGATAGGTAGTCGAATATCTCTGTGCAGTATCTGTGAAAAATTTTGAATACCTACCTAGATTGAAAAACTCCCAACATTTAGGCTGGCAAAGGCACATAATGCATCCTTTTTCGGCTTTATCCCTGAAGATAAAATAAACTTGCCAGAAACGCGGTTCAAAAAATGTGTAAACCACACTATATTTAAGGGCTAGTACAACATTAAAGATTATTTTATGGCAAAGATTTATTGAACGAAAGCCAGGGCAATGTTTGAATTTTAGTTTTATAATAATTAAGAAGCACCAAAAAAGATCACGAGTTTTTTTCTATTTTTTAAAAATTTATCTAGATATTAAATGGACACTAAGTTTTACTTCATATTAATAAAGTCTGTTTCTGTGTTAATTTTAACAAAACACGCAAAGGAAGGAGCGCATCGGTCAAATGCTTGCCTCACATGGTAAGGTCCCGGTTTGGAATGCCGGCAGGAACCAATGACTTTGTTCTTTAATTTACGTTAAGACAATAACTAACTGTGTAGGAAAACAGTGAGAAAACCAGATTATCGGGGGTTGAATACCTATATCTCAGTGCTAGCTGCATACAATGCTGGGCATTTCACAAAGAGAATCATGTCGCCAGCATTTTAAAAAACTAAAAATATTAACAGTCCCAGGATTATACACCCTTGTAGTAATTATGTCCCTCATCAAATATCTCCATAATATAGAATCCACGGAGCAAAGAAAAAATCGAGAAAGTACCCGAAGACTTGATTTAGTTAGCCAAATAACTCCCAGACTTAACATCGTAAAGCACTCCACGAAATATCAAGCTACTAGACTATTTAATGCCCTACCTATCAAGCTGAAATCGATGGCTTACGATAAAAAGTTCAAACTGGAATTGAGACGAGTATTATTAGAAAAAAATATGTAATAAAATTGACGAGCTTTGTGAAAAATAATTTAATAATTACAGTATAATAATAAATTTGGTCGAACTGCATGTTATTACATTTTATTTATTTTTGTTACTTTTAGACGACAAATTACCTATATTGTTATTAAATATTGACATTCTAGAATTATTATTTATAATTATGTAAGACTATCACGTGCGTTTTTTTTTTAAATAAATAAATAATAAACTCACGTCCGTTTTTTTTCTTTGTAATAAATCAATTAATATTTTGCATTTTATATGTTAAAATTGTAACAATAATGTAGTTTTAGTTAATTAATTTATAAGTTATATTTCAAATACAATGTCAATTGTTTCTGAATAAATAAATGAATGAATGAATGGCCCACTACGAGGCTAACTATGGAAATCTCACTAATCACCCATTCTCATCACTCATTGTATTGCTGATCAAAACAGTATCTTTAAAATTATACGCACAAGTTGTCACATTTATCATTACGTTGCAGTATAGCTAGTGTTCTCTTTTCCTCACCTCCAAACTGTGATAGAGCCATACTTTCTCAAGCACTCGTCGTAGAAACCGTAGACTTGCGTAATCTGGCGCGATTCGTGGTTACCGCGTATGAGTGTGATGCGGTCAGGGTACCGGACCTGAAATAGTAAGACTTAGACATTAAATAAGGATTTATATTTTTTTCAAAATCATACAACTTGGTGTCTTTAAAATTAGCGTTAACAAACAAGCACCTCCATACCTCCACACGTTCCAATGGTAAGGTCTTGACAGACACGACAGACGGACGGACGGACAATAAAGTGGTTTTAAAATGGTTTTTTTACCTCTTGAGGTACGGAATCCTTAAAATCTAAATATAAATTAAAAACCTAATTATGAATTCCCAACCGGTAAAGTCTGTTCGCTATCATAGTGTCACTTTGATATTTACCCCCGCGGCACATGGCGGCTTTTGACAAAAGAAATTAAAGGAAGCCGACGCGGCGCAAACACGCCAGTGAATTTGGCTCGCAGCTCGTCTCATTCTACTATTATGTAGATCACGCAATTAAAGAATTAAATCAATCAGTATTTTAGAATGGATTTATAACGAAACGATCCTGCATCACTTAGGTAGGTACCTATTCTAAATTCCGGTGGAGAAGAATATTCTGAGGACACTTCGAGTGATGAAGAGTAGTGTTTTATTTTGTGCTTCATTAGGTATATTGTATACCATGATTTTTTTTCTATTTAAAGTGTTTTGGCCGTCTAAGTTGTATTATTAAAATAAATGTTTTGTTTTACTAAAACCAAGATTGCCTTCGTGTGTACCGACACTATCTAAGCGAACGGACTTTATTCTTGCCACGATAAGGTGGGCCTTAGTACAAACTTGTCCAGATAGTGCGACATGGTTAAGGAACCTGAGACAATTCGACCCAGACATAATCGACTCTGAGGACTCAACCCATAACAACTCGACCCCGACAATTCCATCATGACAACTCGATCCGGGTCGAATCTGGCGTCGGGATCTCTTACTACGGGACAAAATAGACACTAAAGAAATAAATTGGACTGCTGATATGAATGGCAACGACGAGAGGAGCCAGGGGTCTGGTGCTTCTAAAGTGGATCGTAAGAACTTTTGTGGTGTCCGTTAAGAATAAATTTGGGAGTAGTCGTAAAATAACTGGCGATAAACTGCTGCACAGTATGGCTACTTTACTTTTGTTACATTTTGTACGCAGAACTGATGGCCGATGGGCCGAAAAGTTCTCGAATGGAGACCACATATCGGCAAGAGCAGCGTAGGACGACCAGCCACAAGATGGACAACAGATCTCATCCAAGCGGCAAGAAGACGCTGGATGGAAGCCGCTTCCAACCGGTCTTTTTGGAAATCCATGGAGGACGCCTATGTCCAGCAGTGGACTTCTTGTGACTGAATGATGATTATGGCTTTGTTCAGTCGCGTTGTAGGCGTTTTTGCAAATAAAATCGCCTCTGCGCGCGAATTCGCGCGTGTTCGCCTGCAACGGTCGCTCGGATTATCGCGTCCGCGCGCGTCTGTGCGCGCGAATTGTTTCGCGTCTTCACCCGCAAGGGTCGTCGGGTTCGCGCGTCGATGCGCGCAGACGCGCGAATTATTTCGCGTCGCGTCGCTTCGCTTCGACTCTGCGCCAGTGTGAATTGAGCCTTACAATTAGGGGCAGTTTCTGAATTGAGAATTTCGCTTCTTAACTGTAGTGCAGTCTCGTAAACATTCTGAGACAGAACGTTACATAAGTATTTACTTAATTCAGAAACCGGCTTTTAGTGTTGCAGCTAAAATGCAAATCTAAGCCTTGATCAGCCGTTGACTGTATAGTCATGCATTACAGCGGTTAGTTTTTCGCACAGTGGTCTTGAATGGGCGCAAGTAGGTAAAGAGGTCACAATAGACTTATAATTTCGTCATACTCCTTAACAAGTTGAAATACTGTAATGTAAATTATGCAATCTATTAACAGTGACATCATTAATTAGCATAGTCTTGATATTCAGTATATACCTTACTATCTATCTATATAAATAAAATTCAAAGTCCTGACTGACTGATTCATTCACTCATCAACGCCCAGCCCCAAGCCGTTGGACCTAGGAAGCTGAAATTTTGCACAGAGGGTCTGTATACAATGTAGGCAAGGAATAAGAACGGATTTTTTTAAATTCAACCCCTAAGGGGTCGAGAAGGGTTGCTAAAATTTGTCTGCTAGAATGTCGTCTAATTTTCTTGAAACTTAAAATATATGCTCTTCAACACAATTGATTAAACACGTGTTTCGCCGTTTTTCTAAATTTAACCCTTAAGGGAGTGAACAGGGTTGCAAAATTTTAAACTAAAGTCCACGCGGACGGAGCCGCAACTCCGAAAGTTAGTCTTATTTATAAAAACGTTACCAAAATATTTTTAAATCTTAGATACATAAGCCGTTCAAAAGATATGTGCTATGGTAACCAGGCACGGACATTACAAACATCGAAAAACACTCAGACTGAGGCCAAGTGTACAAATGTACGGCGGCCCCCAGTGGGAATCGAGCCCACGACCTCTTTCTTGATAGCTAAGCGCCTTAACCTCGATCAACGAGGCTGTCGAAATGCAAACATAAACCTATTTGGTTGTTTGGTATACGGCTCTGGGGAACTGAATCAAACTGGAATGTCGAAATTCTCCAATATTTCCAATCTGAAATGGTTCGATGATAACAAATGCACTTTAGTACATCACAAACGACAGACTTCGTAAGGACTTAGAAATACCTAGCACGAAAGATTAAATAAAGGTCAAATACTGGACCTACACAGTCAAATGACGACCTCTGTGGCGCAGTGGTTAGCGCGTCTGACTACCATGCGAGAGGTCCCGGGTTCGAATCCCGGCTGGGGACAAAAAAAAAAAAAGAAACCCAAGTCTTGGATGTTTACATGTTTGTGACGTCGCTGTATCTGGTTCCCACGACACAGGGTATCCTAGTGTGGGGCCAGAAGCAATGTATGTGCCTGTATGTAAATGTTATGTAAATTTTATGTTAAATACGGGACCTAGACAGTCAAATACGAGACCTACACAAAGAGGAATAAATATCACACAAATAAGCTAGCCAGCGCACTTACATAAACATAAAAAAATTCCTACAGGCACATACATTGCCTCTGGCCCCACACTAGGATACCCTGTGTCGTGGGAACCAGAAACAGCGACGTCACAAACACGTAAACATCCAAGACCTGTTTTTTTTTTTCTCCCTGGGGATCGCTAACCGTTACGCCACAGAGGTCGTCGACTAAACCAGACACATTCAAAGGCCTGAAAACAAAATCACTGAATGATCTACTTGATTGAAACACACGGAGTGTATTATATTATAATATGGATATGCCACAGGGCATATAGCATGCAAGCCCACTACAACTATGAAACCAAAAGCAAAAACTGCCCAAGTGCGAGTCAGACTTACGCAGGAAGGGTTTCGAACTCAGTTTCGAACCATTATGTATAAAACATTTGAATATTTCATGTGTCTATCTGTTGTTAAAATCTTATCTTCTCATTGTTAATATCGAAGAAAAATCACCAAAAGTCACGTTTGTTATATGGGAGCCCCCTTTTAATATTTATTTTATTCTATTTATAGTATTTATTGTTATAATGGCAACAGAAATACATCAATCAGCTTAACAAACCTTTGCCTTCGTCTTGAAATCAACTGTGGCATACATGCTTCACAGTAAATATCATTATATTTTATTACTGAGACACCTTTCGTAACAGTAGCTAATATGCTTCTTTCTATTTAATTTTGAAGACAGTCAGTTAAGGGTTCATAAAAGGGCTTGTTTTTTTCATTCATGTCATAATGAGGTACTAGAGTCTTCGTATATTATAAGGCTTATGTGCATGTTCTGACATCATGGAGCCTGGTATGGCGGGTTTTTGTATCATGTGATTATATTGACTTTTCATCAGTATTCATTGTAGAAAAAAATATGTTTATAAATCTCTTAACATGACCTTTACAATTATATTAATACACATTTTAGTGAAAGTTTTATACAACTGTAAATAAAATGCTATATAATAAGAACCATAACATATAACACCAAACAAAGTCTATCAATTTCTAACCTTACCTTCAGTGCAAGTAGTAGCAGGAAAGTCTCTACAGAATAAAAGCCTCTGTCCACAAAGTCTCCCATGAATAAATAATTTGTCTCTGGTACATCACCGCCAACTTTAAACAACTCTTTCAGGTCGTAGAACTGCCCATGAATGTCTCCACATACCTGGGAAAAGAAGGACCAGAACATTAATCTAAAAGTTTGAATTTATAACATGGGACTATTTTTTGTGTGGGTTTTAAGAGTTGTTTGTTACTCAGTAGTGTATAGTATATTACAGAGGTGCTGTTCTATCCAATTACACCAATAACTAGTCTGTAATGATGACATGTTCCAGATACATCCATATTCTCTGCATTGGCTCCATATCCACTAGAATTTCCTCAATTGAGGTAACTGTGACATCAACCTACTAAGTCACCGTCATCGAAAACCTGTCAGTACAGGGCATTACCCTCTGCCACCAGAGGCTTTGAAGGTTATAATACTCGATGTAAAAGCATTGGACACATTTGGGTAATTACTCAGACAGCAGACTCGCTGACCCTGATAAGGTCGCTTATTGGTAGCTCAGCTGAGATTTCAAGGTACATCATCGCTAAAAGTTGCGACACTTGTTTGACGTAACTATAGCAAGCAAAAACCTATAGGGTCTAAAGGCTAATGTTATCGATGTACATGGAAGGCTGTATAGTAGTTACGATGAGAAGATGTGGTTTCATTGAGTACGTACAGTAACAGGTGAATCAACACGTTGAACATTGCTTTCTTCGACAAGGATTTCCCGGGCCTTTGCGCATAGTGCCTTGACCTCTGCCTCCATAATAATTTCGCATCTTTTTAACTGCTCGATCTGACGGTCAAGATCACTCGTGTCAGACATATTTTCCAGCTGTAAGCAAATAACCACTGCAAACTGCACGTTGTATGGAGAGAAATACTGGTAAAACGTGTAGATTGGTCACAGACGATTTGCAAGAGTTATACTTACAAACAAAGGCTAAACGAAGTATTTATAGATAAGTTATTAAATTAGCTTAGACTAGTTTCACTAATAACTAAGGATAAATATGTTTTGTGACTGTAAAAAATGAAAAACTCCACCAAACAATCACAACACAATCAATCCGCCATTACTTTTTGTACGTTTGCAAAAAAAAAGTTAACGGGATTACACAGACTAGAAAAGTGAATGGTGAGATGAATGAAAGGGAAATGAGTGAGTTGATTTTGAAACGCAGTTTGGATATAGAAAAAAAAATCTGTCAGTTACCGAATGTTATTGTTTGTGTTGTTTATCGATTTGTTCATTTTGAGTGTGAAAGACCAGATTTTTATTAAGAAAAGTAAGTCAAAAGTGTCGTGAATTGTGCTGTGTGTGTATCCGGATCCAATACAATATGGGGAACGTCCACACTGTCGGCCCGAACGAGGCATTGATAGTTTCAGGTTAGTGTTTTATTCCAAGGCAATTTTCGTCGTAAAGGTCATTATCTGCTAATTTAACAGGTTGGCTTTTAGCTATTATATTTAAATACGTTTCAACATTATCCATAAGCACTGTCATATAGTACATTACTATTGCAGTGGCAAAGCAATAACGTTATATTTACTGAGTGAAATTCTGATAAGAACATAACCTTGTGATAAGTCAAATTAATAAATTTGACTGTAACTGAAACATAAATTCGTGCCATCCCATTGAATTTACGTTCCAGTTTATTTCTTAAACTATGTGGGGTTCTCACCACCAGAGCAAACATACCATTTTCTTGGATTATGATTATTTGGTAAGATAAATAAAATTTTGTCTGACTCATTACATCACTTCACCTGTTATTGCGAATTAGTTATTGAGGCCACTTGAGATGTTTCAAAGTTACTTGAAAATTATAAATTATATTACACCACCACTCACATTATTGAAAACAGTCCTAATAACACATATACTTATTTGATTTTTCCCTCAAATGACATAGTAGGTATAGGAAAAAAATTCAAACATGATTTAAGCCTTGAAATTTTATCTCGATGAAAATTCTGAAGAAACCTCTTAACCTTAAAATTACATTAAACACTCAATATTTACATTATTTCCTTAACTTTTACATGAGGAGGTAGGGAGGTACATTCATCAACACCTAGAAATATTTCAAACTCACATCACACTATATTCCAACTAGCCTTAATCATATCAGCAGCCTTTTCTCCAATCATTATTGCTGGTGCATTGGTATGAGCCGCAATAGTCCTTGGTATAATACTACTGTCCACTACTCTGAGATTGTTTACTCCATACACCCGTAACTCTGGATTCACAATAGCGTTAGGGTCTGTGGCCGGACCCATCTTGCATGTAGCTATTTGGTGATGAAGTGTGGAAGTTACTGTCCTTATTGCACATTCCCAGTAATTGTCACTGTCAAAGTCAAACTGTTGGCAATTTGGATATTTCTTTCGATGCAATGTCGCACCATATTTCTGAAACGGCTCTGTGTCAACCATTTTAATAATGTACCTGATGGCTGCTATCATTGTCGCAACGTCTTGTGGGTGTGTTAAGTAGTTGCCATATAATTTTGGATAATCTAATGGTCTGGAGGATCGCAGCTCCAAATAGCCCTTGGATTTTGGATGTAGCAGCATGAACAGTATGGTAAAGCTCTCGACATTTTCTATTGGCCTATAGACATAATTGTACAACCAATCTGAGAGGTGTATGCCTTTTGCTACAATATTGCCTTCGTCCGACGATAAGGCTGCACAACTGCCTATAAGTTCTATATCAGGAATGTCATCAATTTCATCAGAGACATTAGTCTTTATGTAGCCTAGAGTTTCTACTCCTGCTAACGATGACATAGGTCCATCTCCAAAGTGCATGTATTTAAGAACATTGTCTACAGTGGCAATTTTCTTTTCCACCAACGTAAGTCTGGTCTGGTTAAGCGTGAACGCCAACGCCGGGAATGAAATGTGGTCGTAGAGTACTTCACCGACTTTTAATTCCTGTATAACGGGTATGCCGAATGATTCTAGTTTGGCTCTTGGCCCGACGCCAGAGAGCATTAGTAAGTGTGGCGATTCTATTGGCCCAGCGGATAGGATAACCTCTTTCCTTGCCCGTATCCGGTACAGCTTGCCATTCCTTTGGAATTCGACCCCAAAGGCGGTTTTTGTGGCATCGTCGATCAGGATTTTGGTAGCCGTGCTGCTGGGGAGGATATGCAGGTTCTTCCGTTTCTTGTGGTCATGGAGGAAGGCTTTGGCGCTGCTGTGTCGCTTGCCGCGGGAGGTGGTGGCTTGGATGAAGCTGAAGCCGAAGCCATCCGGACTGTTGTAGTCGACGATGCGATTGCCGAGGAGCTTTGCTGCGTCCAGGAAAGCCTTTGAGAGTTTCGACCTGGGAGAGTAGATAAATTTTCTTAATATTGATTGACCATCGTAAAGTATGGAGATACGAGAGACATACCGCACAGGTATTGTGCGAATACCTGCAACGGGTGCTCCATGGAGTATCATCATTATCAACCCATTATGTCCCCACCGAGGGGCACGGGTCTCTTCCCTGAGGAAGGTATATGCCATACTCCACCACGGGAGCCAAGTCCGAATTGGTGGAGGCTTGCAAGACTAGTGGCTGGTCTTACTGTCCCAAGTTTTCAAGCCGCTCTAAGGCCACTGACTTGGCCTAACGACTGCCATTTATCGACGGCAGCCGGCACCCAGCGCGCCAATATACATGGAGTATATTGGCGCAAAATTGAACTGAATGAAGAGAAAAACGGTGCCTAGGGTCAGTTAGGGAGCTCTAGAAGCCCTGCAGCCTTATATTTATTTTTGTAGTAGGATAAATTTGAGAAGCTACCTAAAGGGAATATCTTCGACAGCAAGTTCACCAACTCGGCCGTGGTAGGGCGATGTCTTATGTGCTTTCAGCTTAGCACTTTCGGATTTCATGTAGTACGGCAGAACCTCGTCATACGACCTGTAAATACACGACGACTTTGTAAAAATAACTTAATGTTAGGAGGATAACAAGATGTCACTGTCGGTGTGAATACGAATGAAAGAGAAGAAAAACAAGGACGCGCCACTAAAATTAAGTAAATTATTTGCGTCAAGTATGGTACATTTCAGATGTTATAATTAAAGAGTATTTCTAACATATTTTACCTATTGTAGACATGCTGTATACGGTATTAAAAAAAATCTTTTTACAAATGATTCAAATGAAATTAAAAAATAAGTACATAACTACAACAATTTATACATTAAATTATTTCATTTTATGATAGTCACAAGCGATGTCAATAACATGTAATACGTTTTACTACGATGTAATACTAACCAGATATTGTTAAAACTTGTTATTAGATCTTATCAGTAGCCATCATCGTAGACGAGGCCAGCCGAGAGACGCGATTATTTCGACCAATGTTTGTTCGAGTGGATAAATATTAATAAAATGTTTCAACAGCAAAAATGTAGAACGCAATCATCAACCCATCATGTCCCCACCAAGGGGCACGGGTCTCTTCCCTGAGGAAGGTATAGGCCATACTCCACCACGGGGGCCAAGTCCGGATTGGTGGAGGCTTGTAAGACTAGTGGCTGGTCTTACTGTCAGAAGTTTTCAAGCCGTCCTAAGGCCTCTGAATTGGCTTAACGACTGCTATCTATCGACGGCAGCCGGCACCAACTGCTTAACGTGCCTTGCGAAGCACGGAATCGCTCGGAAAAATGCCACTAGCGTTAGTCATAGACAGAAACCCATCCATGGACTGAACGCGCCGTATGTTGCTTAACCTTAGTGATCGTTTAAGATCACTCAGGCAGCCCAGGCCACGAGCGATTCGATAGAATAGAGCGATGGAACGCAATAGAAGCTATAAATTCGGTATATAATATAATGATTCTAATTATTAGTGGTCAAGTAGCCTGTATTTGAAGAATTGGCCATGCTACATTTTTAAACATGAACGGAAATCTCAAAACTATTTCGAGAATTATGCTTCGTGAACAATTTATATTTATCGGATTTGTAAATAAGTCTATATTTTTTTATGATTATTCAATAAAAAGTCTTGACCCTAAATGACTTTTCTATGACGTCAGCATAGACAGTGTGAGTACCTACCTATTAATCCTTTGCCTAGCTAGCAAAAAAAAACCAAACCAAATCAACTGACTTAATGACGTTTTGTTTTTTTTTATGTAGGCAAATACTATTCTTAATCATCCTCTGATGACGTCACAAACACCAAAACTTTAGAAAAATATTAAAAGTAGACATAATGAATAAAACTCAAAAATACCGAAATTAGTTTCTTAAAATGGTCAATATTTTCAGAATAAATTATATAAAAAATGTATCAAAAATTTGTAGCATGGCCAATTGAGATAGAGTAAGTGCTGGATGGAGAATAATAAATAATAATAACTTTCACACAACCCAATCACTTCTAAACTAGGGTACACTCTGCTATGGTAACCAGGTAACGCCATCACAATCATGGAATACACCCAGACTGACGCCATTTGTACAAATCCAGTGGGAATCGAACCCACGGCCTCTGTATTGGTAGTCAAGCGTGTTAACCTCGAGACCAACGAGGCAGTATGAAAAATGTCAACGATTCCTTACCACCCGTAGTTCCCATCAGCAGCTATCCGATCCCAGTCCAGCTTCAAGCCTCTCGTGTAGATCATGTAGTTGACGACACTGGTCCCGCCCACGGCTCGGCCTCGGGGCCAGAAGCACCGCTCGCCATCCATGCCTGCGAATCACAAACATAACAAGATCACTTTGCGTGCACAGGTTGCTACAAATCAAAAATTTGTTCGAAGAAAATGTTTCTTGAAAAATAATCCTGTGCCTCTTCACCAGTTGAGGTTGGCCGTCAGCTCCCCATTTTCTTTTTTATTTCGTGCCAAGAAAAGCATGTCATAGCGCTGGCGTTACTTGTATTGAGCACATGCAATGGTGCCTTCTGTATTTCTAAGTCAGAAACACTTAGGGGCCATCCATAAATTACCCCTCCCCCCGTCCTTGTCACAGCGGATCACATTTGGGAGACTAGTGTGACGTCACATATTTTGCTATTTTACATGTAGATGTCTATTGAATTAAAAGTGCAGTTCCGAAATTAGTTTTATTTCCGATAGAGTTGCAAATGTTTTTGTATTTTTCGTGGATAGTTCAAAGTTCGTGTTTTAACACTTAGATTTTAATAGATTTTGAAATGTGACGTCACGAAATGTAGGACCCCTCCCGCCTCCTTGTCACACAATGTCACACTTCGTCGACCCCCTCCCTCCCCCTTAACGTGTGACGTAATTTATGGCTAGCCCCTTATGAAACATTTACGCAAGCACATTCGAATGATAATTTTCGCACCCGAAGTTGCCATTCAGTGGTTGCCTCCGCCCTACAATTAGTTCGTCAGCGAAAAATACCTAAAGCTCTTCCTTACCCATGCAAACGCCAGGCTGGTGCTCCATCAGGTACGGCCAGACGTACTGCGTCTGCTGCAGAAGAGGAGCCACGATGGGCACGTCCGTGAATGTGGACTCGCCCACGCCGGCCTCCAGGAGTAGCACAGACGCCTGGCGACTCTCTGAGAGACGCGCGGCCAGCACGCTCCCCGCGGACCCAGCTCCGACGACTATGAAGTCGTACTCAGCTAGGGGTCCTTTGAAAGCTGGAAATTAGGAAGAGAATATGTTGGTTTTAACTTTGTTGTACACTCGAATTGGAACTGGTTTTAATTTAACATTTTACATAACATTTACATACAGGCACATACATTGCTTCTGGCCCCACACTAGGATGCAC
Organism: Yponomeuta plumbellus; assembly: GCA_947310845.1. Lineage (NCBI taxonomy): Eukaryota > Metazoa > Arthropoda > Insecta > Lepidoptera > Yponomeutidae > Yponomeuta > Yponomeuta plumbellus. Next base: position 13,589,620 of record OX371212.1, on the reverse strand, counting down.
ACTAGAACTTTAAAGGATGTTGACCATACGTTCTAGGCTGTAGATTCTATAAATTGGGATTACCTACTATTAATTTAATTTCACAAAAAAACTAATTACGGAAGAACGTATTGCATTGCATTGGCGCGAGTTAACACAAGGAAAACAAACAATTATGTACCTGCAAACGGGTATTGTGATTTTCATTTTAGATTTACATCAATGGGCAGACGTGGCAAACTCAATAGGTACCTATGTACATAATATGTACATGTACGTATTGAGGAAACCGAAAGAATGCAACTTAGATATATTATATCTAAGTTGCATTCTTTCGCTTTCTGTTATCATGCATGAGTCATGCGGCAATTGACAGAGATTAGATAATATCGACAAATAAATTCACAAATTACTTCCACCGGACTGACTGGACTAAGTGGGTCTCCATTCTGTTAGTGCATTGTAGTACGCTGACAGATACATGGTCAGGCAGGTGACGTGTTTTTTTATTCCATTGACGCCTACGTTTAATGATACGTGCTCGCGTCGAGTTGAAGCCGCAATGAAACCGACTCGCCAGATTCATGCAGTTGTCATTGTACTAAATATACATACAGGCACATACATTGCTTCTGGCCCCACACTAGGATACCGGGGTCCTGCTGTTTGACCAAAAGTCATTTGGCAAAATTACACTTGACAAACAATGTTTGACAAAAAATGCTTTCGCCAATTGATCATTTTACTACTAATCATTTTACAAATGACTCACTTATCCAAATGATCAACACTTAAATTTACATTTTACAAATAATTATTTTACTTAATGAACATTTAACAACTGAGTTATCAGACAAAACTACTATTGGTCTAAAAACGTTTGATAAAATGTATTATTTGACAAATGTTTCGTTTATTAATCAATCTTACGAACGGGGGGTCGGCGATGTAAAGAATACGTGACAACAGAAATATAGGTGCGACGACGCGCGTAGCGAAGCGGAGCGCGTCGGAGCGTTAGGTTCTCTATGTAAGATCGAAAACAGACTCGACTTTGATGCGTTCAACATTTTGTTAAATGACATTTGGACAAATGCTTCATTTGCGAAACATATTATTTGGTGAAATTAAAAAAGGTCAATTGACATTTTAATATTCAAAACATTTAACAAATGTAGTGTTTGCTAATGGATCATTTGCTAAGTGAGTTTTTGTAAGATGATACTTTTGTCAAATGTCTCGTTTGCCAAATGAACATTTGGTTAAACGTTGTTTGTCGAATGACCATTTGTCAATAATTTTTTGGTCAACCATTAGTAATCCTAGGATACCCTGTGTCGTGGGAACCAGAAACAGTGACATCACAAACATGTAAACATCCAAGATCAGTGATTTGCTTTTGTCCCCAGCCGGGGTTCGAACCCGGGACCTCTCGCATGGTAGGCAAATAAACATAAACATTTACATACAGGCACATACATTGCTTCTGGCCCCACACTAGGATACCCTGTGTCGTGGGAATAAGAAACAGCGACGTCACAAACATGTAATATCCAAGACCAGGGGTGTTTTTTTTTCGTCCCCAGCCGGGATTCGACACCGTTTTAATTATGATCTATTAATTATGATCTGTATATTATAAAGATCTGTTTAAATTACCCATGTACATGAATAAACGATACTTTACTTTACTTACTACAATGCATTAGCTGAATCTAGACCCTGGTTTCTCGTACATTAACAATCTGTTAAACTAAAACTTCCGTAAGCACATGCACATGTGTATCAAGTAAGTGAATACGGAATAAACTTACTAATCTGTTAACAGCTGTCAGTCGGCCAAAGTTCGTACCAAGGAGAATTTTGCTTCGTACAGAAAAATCAAATGACATGTTAACAGTACATCTTGTTTGTGTACGTGAAACCGCGGGTAAGTCATTGCCTTGATAGCAGTTATCATTTAATCTAATATGGAAGTGGGGTCAAATTCAAATTCAAAAATTCAAAACTGACACTCATGTCATAATGAGTTGAATACATACAATACTAGCCTTTTCATACCGTAGAAAGCGTTACCGTGTAGCGGAGCGATTAGCGGTACCATAACACCAGCGAAAATAATACCTCCCACCGGCATCCTTTTCGCCGGCGCAATCCAACGTGCTTCATCATCAACCCATTATGTCCCCACCGAGGGGCACGGGTCTCTTCCCTGAGGAAGGTATAGGCCATACTCCACCACGAGGGCCAAGTCCGGATTGGTGGAGGCTTGTAAGACTAGTGGCTGGTCTTACTATCAGAAGTTTTCAAGCCGCCCTAAGGCCTCTGACTTGGCTTAACGACTGCCATCTATCAACGGCAGCCGGCACCAAGGCGGACATATTTCACCCAATAAGCTTAACGACTGACATCTATCGACAGCACCCGGTACCAACTGCTTAACGTGCCTTGCGAAGCACGAAACCGCTCGGAAAAATGCCACCAGCGTTAGTCATAGACGGTCACCTATCCATGCACTGAACGCGCCCTACGTTGCTTAACCTTCGTGATCGCTTAAGATCACTCGGGCTACGAGCGATTGAATGTGCTTAACGATTGACAATAAATAAATTAGAGCCATTACTTTTAAAGAGCCATTAAATGTGTCCCGAGCATATTCTGTGATTGGAGGATGAATTCATTAATAACATTTCAAGGCTGTTCAGTACTGGCACATGTTTGAATAGCTTCCGCTAATCGCTCCGTGCTACACTACAAAGTCATCCTTACGTTTAGGCAGTTCGTACTGATCTCTCAGGATGGCGAAGACGTCAGGTTCAGCAGGGTTCAAGTTCAACATCGGAGTGTTCAACATCGCCTCGACGATCCTGCTCTTTGGTGATCTTCTTACCCTACGCTTTCCCCTTGCGTGTTCCTCTGTGCATTGTCCGTGGCAGTCTATTGGTACCGCATAGTCTTTATCCTCCACTTTTACTCTCACTTCGTCATCAAACACTGATACTTTTTCTCTTTTCTTTCCTCTTGCACTTTCTACAGCGCATTGTCCTTTGCAGTTTTCGTTAATAGCGTTGCCCTCTTTCTCCACGGTCACTGTCACATCTTCGTTAACTTTTCTTATTGAATTCGGGACGTTTTTCAGGTTTTCAGCACCACATAATTGTCCGTCACATCCTAATGGCTCCACGTACTCCTCCACTGTCACTTCATGATTAAACTCCTCTCTTGCACTACTAAATTGACCGTATAAAACCAAAACAACTATGTTTATATTTATGATGTTCATATCTGTGAACAACACAACTCTTTGTCGCGGTGGTGGTTAACGAAGTGTGTCTACTCTTGGCGAGGGAGTTTTTTTACTACAATCCAACCGGTTTATTTTGATATGTGTTTCTTCTGTGTTAATGAACTTGAAGAAACGGTTCACCGATAAAGGACGGCAAGTGTCAATTATACTGGCAAGGTGGAGGTTCTGTAGCGAATTTTACCGGTTATTTGCGAGTAGAACTAGCGCTCCGAGTGTTCCGAACCAAGATTAGGTTTATAGAAAAAATTATGAAGATTGTCATGTATTTAACGTAACTTAAGCATGGTAGTTCGCAGTTTATGTGCATTGTACGCATTTTACTAATTAAATTAAAACATAGAAACTGTTTTAAACAAGTACACCTCGGTTTACACATGCCAACCTAATAACTTCCACACAACCCAATCACTTGACCATTGATCGGATCGGATGACCCAGAATGATCTTGATGATCTAGAGGGTGACTTTGAACCCGTTCGCCGTATTTTAAGGAGACATTTTGAAAAAAACAATGCGTCAAAACATCTTACCCAAAATTACTTCGCTTAAGCATAAACAAACAATATTAGGACGGAAATCAATAAAAAAAAACTATGTTTTGAGCGTTTTGTGGTCGGTGCTGGCCAACTCAATTGTTTACACATATCGGACGTCAAACTCCTCGTTAGAAAAGGTACGAGTACTTCAACATTACGGTACCTACCACATAATTATAACATAATTATTATCTCATAATTATTATTTACACATACATGTAAATTACTGACTAATCATAGTGATTTTCACAATAACACGAATATTCCCTCAAAATACGGTGAACGAATTCAAAGTCAACCTGTAAATGCAATAGAATAGAATACATTTTTAGAACTAAAATCTAATACATCCTGTAGATGCAATAGACTAGAATTTAGAATTAGACATTTTTAGATGTAGCCGGTTGTTTTTTTATCTTGTGTTTATTTGGTAGGTACCTACCTATGTCTGAGATTAGATCGTAAGCTTACTTAGGGCAAAGCATCGTTTGCCGAGACGGCTAGTAAAATATAATAAATCTAATATTATATTTTACTAGCGGACCCTAAAGAACGGAAATGGTTACAGTTAGACGAGATAAACGTTCTCCATTCGAGAGTCCATTATGGGTTATTTTGATCCCAGTGAAAACAAAAATCGAAATAACAGCATTGAAGCCATTAGACTCCTATTTGAAGAGATCAACAACGTTTATTTAGGGTTCAGTAAGTACTACCGCTAGAACGTACCTAGCTTGAAGGTGACTGACTGGTATCCTCGAAATGGGAAAAGAAAAGTGGTAAAACCAAGGCAAAGATGGGAAGATATTTTCAAACAGAGATGTAGTCCAATCTGGAGAAAGCAAGCCAGAGACGGAAGAATGGAGGAAACAGGGGGAGGCCTACGCCGAGGAGGCGACTTCCATAAATGACATTTATTAATAAATATTAATCAATTAATAAATAATCAAATTAATAATAATGAAATGCATGAAATAATGATCATGGATGTTTACATGTTTGTGACGTCGCTGTTTCTGGTTCCCACGACACAGGGTATCCTAGTGTGGGGCCAGAAGCATTGTATGTGTCTGTTTGTAAATGTTATGTAAATGTTATGTTTTAATATTGAAATTAATTTAAAATTTTATGTAATTGATTTATTCATGGATGAATAAAGGGAAGAGTATTTTTTTATTTTATTTATTTACTACCGCTAGAACAACGAGGCAGTATGAGTCAATATCTATTAGGTATGTCTGTACGGGTTGTTGTTGTTTCACTTTACTGAAAAAGAAACATAGTATGTATTACTTAAATAACATGTTTGTGATAAAAATTACGTGCAAAGGCGGACTTATGTCGAAAGAAAAAAAGTTTCGAGTTGTTCCAATGTTTAAAGACCGTTTTCTCTTGAACCGTAACAGGTATATATGTATGGTAGGGTTTTTTTGTGAAATATGTGGTATTGTGCTGTATTAATCGACAAAAAAAAGGTTTATACATACGATAAAATATATATGTATTTTTTTATAATATAGTCATACTACAATCTGTCCCCTTCATGGGACATTCAGCAGTATATTGGTTGGAGCTAATGCTGGCGCGCTTAGTATGTGACCTGTGTCACATCTTCATTGGCTAGACAGTAGGTTACTGAGGTAGGACCAAATCTTGGGGCCCGAAACGGGTCGCCCGTTTTCCCGTCAGGACTATCCCAACCTTGCAGATAGACGCGAAATTTACCTCTGTACGTTATTATAGCAAATTTCAATTGCCTTAAAACACGGATAAAACAACGTTTTCTAAAAATGTAAGATCAACGTTAGATCAATGAAACGCCCCCGAAAGCATCTGCCTACAAAATTTCGTGAAAATCGTTGGAGCCGTTTCCGAGATCCTGATTATATATTAATATATCGATTCATTTAGGTTCATTTGGCGTAAAGCACATTTTGGCCAAATTGAGTTATATATACCATCGTGTTCAGTTCTTTTTTCTCTATCGATCTGTATGCTCAAAGTGGTGAAAAGAGCAAAAAACGTTCTTTACAACCTAAGATTTTTGAGGTAGTAGGTAGAGTTTTTTGTAAATTATAGCTGTAAATCACAAGTGTTCATCCCGATCTAATCATCTAGGTTATAAAGAATAAGTGTGTTTAATTGTTACGGGTGTAAAGTACACAATTTTTACAATACTACCCAATTCGTCGTTATGGGAACTAAAATTGTGCTTTACTACCTAAATAATATGAAGACATATAGGTTAAAGTTCGAGGTGAAAAGCACATAATTTTTACGATTTGTTCTTTACGTCTTTACTTTATGTTGAACTAGCTGTTGCCCGCGACTACGTCCGCGTGGGCTTTAGTTGAAAAAAAATGTTAGCAAATAAGTCACGGATACTTTTAGCGCATGCGAAATAATTAAAACAAAAAAAATGGTGTATTCATTAACATTCTTATTTATTACAAAATTTAGATTTTATTAAAATAGTTTTAGAAAATCAGAGAACTTTCATATCAACGTTGTTTTTTTAATTCCTTAAGGGATGATTATCAAAAAAATATATTTAACTCGAGTTTCATGACTTTCAATGAAGAACGTTCATACTGAATTTCATTCAAATAACTTCAATAACGGCAAACGTTCATACTAACTTTGCACCCCAGTTCTACCCCCGTAGGGAGTGAATTTAAAAAAATCCTTTCTTAGTGCCCCTCTACGTTAGAAAAGAAACCCCTGTGCAAAATTTAAATCCCTACTAAATTTGCACCCCTCTCTTACCCCTTCAGAGATTGAATTAAAAAAAAGGATGGCGGATTAATCATCATTAGGAACTTATAAACCAAATACAACATTTTATTGAAAAAAACCTTGAAAATCAGATAACTTTCATACTTGCTTTGCACCCCCTTTTACCCCCTTAAAGGTCGATTTTTGGAAAAATATTTTACACGTAATTCATGACTTTCAATGACCAACCTTCATACTGAGTTTCATTCGAATAACTTCAAAATTGGCAAAGTTTTATACTAACTTTGCACCCCCCTTAGGGCGTGAATTCACAAAAAAAGATATAAGAAATAATCATTATTAGGAACGTATAACCCAAATACCACTTTTTATTGAAATAACTTTGAAAATAAGAGAACTTCCATACTAACTTTGAATCCCCTCTTTACCTCTTTAAGGGATGATTTTGAAAAAAATATTTTATACGTGTTTCATGACTTTCAACGAAGAACCTTCATATACATGTAAAGAAACTTTATTTCTTTAACTTTATTAGTATGTTGCGTCGGTAATTGTTTACCGACGATATTCTGTAGATGGCGCTGTGAGTAATGGCGGCTATCACCGCTGATGAAGCAGCTAATGTTTTGACAGGGGAAAGGAGTAGCTACATACACAATGATGTGGCTATTTGTGGTTATCTAAATTCTAATAGAATAAAAATGAATTGACAAATAATAAACTTTTAATGTCGTTTCTTTGTTTTCAGGTAAGATAGTGTGATTTAAGTTCAACAGTGTATTTACTAGGTTATGTGTGTTATTGAATAAAACTCTTTGTTTTCAGAGCAACACAATAGTTTATTTTGAAGAGCTCAATTCCTGATAAAGATTGCATTACAGTCTTATAAAACGACATTACTGGTTAAAATAGAGTGAAATGGAAAAATTACGGTTTAAATTTGTGGTATTGGGATCAACGGACGGAAAAACAAATCACATATGCATAACCTCAATTGAGACACCCGACGGATGTGTTTTTAAGGTACCAGATGAGCTGCAGTTCATAAGTAAGCACACAGCCTTAGCATCTTCAGGTGTGTATACGAAAATAAAAAATGCCCTTAAAAAAAGACACCAAACACGCTCCGTATGGATCCCGCTTACTACAGATTTGAGGGAAATATACCTAGATGAAGGTGAAAACGTACAGTTTGGTGACCAGTATTTAGAAGAGATTACGGAAAACACTATGCTTTCAGTTAACAGCACTAATAACAAGGCACCGGAGAAGAAAAATATAGGAAAAACAGCTGAAAAATTTGTGCTCGAAAAATTTTCAAATAAAACGTCATGTGCTAACCAATGGATTAGTGACTTTGAGAGTGAATGTGAAAGGTTCGAGATTATACAGGATCAAGATAAAATAGGCATTTTAAAACATCTACTAGAAAAACAATGCCTAGATTGGTATACTAGCATGTTAATAAAAATGACGGTGAACTCGGAATGGACAGCATGGAAAGCCAATTTTTGTGAAACATATGGCAATAAAGGTTGGTCCCAAATCAAATATGCTTTTACATACAGATTTCAAGCTGGATCATTACTAGAATACGCCACAAAAAAGGAAAGATTATTACTAGAGGTCAACAAACATATTGACACCCAAACAATGATAAATCTTATTGTAATAGGGTTACCAGATTATGTAATGGAGAAAATTGATAAAGAAGATATAAAGACAACATCAAACCTCTATAATGAAATTGGAAAATACGAACATGTAGTGAACAAAAATAATTTTACCAAGAATAAAAAGAGTGCTTACGAGTATAAAGGAAAGACAGACAAAACAAAACCATGTAAAACATGTGAAAGTTTAAATAAAGGCTCCCGGTTCCATCCTGAAGAAAAGTGTTGGTACAAAAAGACTGAAGATAAAAATTATAAGAGAAACAATTACAAAGCCATAAACAACTCAGTCATAGATGTAGAACTCAATGAGGATGACCAAAAAAACGAATTATTACACCATTAATTAAAGTAAAAATATTATTAAATGCACAATTAGAAACATATGGAATATATGATTCTGGATCAAATGTATCTATAATAAATTCAAAATTAATAAGGTTAAAAGAAGAAAGAAAAAACAACTCAAGAAGTGATAACCTAATCACAATTAATGGTGTAAAAAAGACTACTGGTTTGACAACAATTAAAGTAAAGATTTTGGACATCGAGGGAAACGCTGATGTACATGTAATTGATGGAGAAGAATTCAAATACGATTTCTTAATTGGGCTGGATATGATAAAACAATTCAGACTGGTTCAAAATGAAAAATTGGAGATTACCCAAAAAAGAGAAGAAATAAAAGAAGAAAAAGATCCCATAAACGAGGATAACAATAAAAACAATACTTCTAAGGAAGTAGAAATAGAAATGAACCAAGGTTCAATAAACTTTAATGAACATATAAAAGAGGAAGATTTCAAAATAAAAATGGGTAACTTAAATACTCAACAAAAGTCAGAAATACATAGACTGATAGATACTTACAAAACAATATTTGCAAAAGACAAATATGATATAGGCACGGTCAAAGAATATGAAGCACGTATTGATCTACTTATGGACAAATATTGTAGTAAAAGACCTTATAAGTGTTCAGTTGAAGACAAGAAGGAAATAGAAACGCAAATAGCTGAGTTACTTGACAGAAATCTTATAGAGGAATCTTACAGTCCATTTGCAGCACCAGTGACTTTGGCGTTCAAGAAAGAAGAAAACAGACGATCACGATTATGCATAGATTTCAGAGACCTAAATAAAATAGTAGTGCCTCAAGCTCAGCCGTTCCCACTGATCGACGACCTTGTGATCAAGACAAGAAACACAAAATATTTCACGACACTGGACATAAATTCGGCATTCTGGTCTATACCGCTAAGAATCGACGATAGAAAGAAAACTGCCTTTGTAACACAAGAAGGTCACTACCAATGGACATGTTTACCATTTGGTTTAAAAACGTCACCGGCTATTTTTCAAAGGGTACTTAGTAACATTTTAAGGAAGTACAAACTAACTGAATTTGCAGTCAATTACATAGATGATATTTTGATATTCTCAAGGACTTTTTCAGAACACATTAGTCATTTAACACAACTGCTGGAGGCCATAAAAAGGGAGGGTTTTAGACTAAAATTCACAAAATGTACATTTGCTTCAGATTCAGTGAAGTATCTTGGTCATATCATACATAATAATACAGTACGACCAGTTAGAGATAATTTAATTTCAATAAAAAAATTCCCAACACCGAAAACACAAAAAAATGTTAGACAATTTTTGGGAAAAATTAATTTCTATCATGAATATATACCAAAAAGTACTGTCTTATTAGAACCTCTTCATAATTTACTTAGAAAAAATCAGAAATTTATTTGGTCTACAGACTGTCAAAAATCATTTCAAGCTATAAAAGACTTATTGTGTTCACAGCCAATCTTAGAAATATTTGATCAGAATTTACCAATAATTATACAAACGGATGCTTCCTTGGAAGGTATTGGGGCAATCTTAAAACAAACACAACCAAATGGAAAAGATAAGCCAGTGGCATACTTCTCAAAAAAATTAAACGAATCACAAAAGAGAAAAAAAGCAATTTACTTAGAATGTCTAGCTATTAAAGAGGCAATAAAATACTGGCAATTTTGGCTAATAGGGAAATCGTTTACAGTATATTCAGATCATAAGCCACTGGAAAATTTAAATATAAGATCAAGAACAGATGACGAATTAGGAGACTTAACATATTATCTATCGCAGTATGAATTTAAAATTAAATACGCTCCAGGAAAAGAAAACATAGAAGCGGATTGTTTAAGTAGAAACCCAGTATTGGATGCTAACGAAGATTCAGACGAACAGTTAAAAATTGTAAACGTTATAAAATTAAATGATATTGTTACAGATCAAGAAAACAATGAAGACATACAAAACAATATACAAAAATTAATATCAAAACACAATATTTTCTATAAAAAGGATAAAAAACGAGAGAAAATCATTTTGACAGAAGATTTCAGTAAAAAACTCATTAAAGATGTACATGAAAACATGTTTCATTTAGGTGTGAAACAAATGCAAAACAAAATTAGTAAGCTATATACAGCAAGAAATTTAACTAAGAATATTAAAAGACATTGTAAATGTTGTGAGACGTGCATAAAGAATAAAACGAGAGGGCAGGAAAAATATGGTTTAATGTCACATTTAGGACCTGCCACAAAACCTTTCCAAATAATCTCCATAGACACAATAGGAGGTTTTGGAGGCTCACGCTCCACGAAAAGATACCTACATCTTCTTGTAGACCACTTTTCGCGATACGCTTATATTGTTACTTCAAAAACCCAAAGTGCTCATGATTTTGTTAAACTGATCAATAATGTAACAGACTCAAGTAAAATTGAAATGCTTTTGACTGATCAATATCCGGGTATTAACTCAAAGGAATTCAAAAGTTTTTTAAAAGAAAAGTCAATAACAATGATCTTTACTGCTGTAAATGCCCCGTTTTCAAACGGCTTGAATGAAAGACTAAACCAAACGCTTGTAAACAAAATTAGGTGTAAAATAAATGAAACTAATAATAAAACAGCATGGACCACCATTGCTCATAGGTGTGTGGAAAAGTATAATAGTACAGAACACACAGTTACCGGATTTGCACCTAAATATTTATTAGATGGTACAGATATTTCCTTATTGCCGAATGAACTAAAAAAAGATATATCAGAGGTTGAATGGATTAGAGATAGAAAAGTAGCATTTGAAAACTCAATAAAATCACATAATTATAATAAACAAATATTTGATAAAAATAGATCTATACATGTTTTTAATACAGGAGATATAGTATATGTAGAGAATGGCAATAAACTAAATAGAAGTAAGTTGGATGAGTTGAGGATTGGTCCATTTCAGATTATTGAAAAGATATCAAATTCAGTATATAGAATTAATATTGGTTATAAAAAGTTAGAGTCAAATCTCTTTCATATAAGTAAACTCATACCAATACCTAATAAAGAGACAATTTAGATTTAGTTTTATTTACATAAGAATTATTTTTAGTTTTATTTAAACAAAAATTTATATGAAAATTTTCTTCTTTGTGAGGGGAGATGTAAAGAAACTTTATTTCTTTAACTTTATTAGTATGTTGCGTCGGTAATTGTTTACCGACGATATTCTGTAGATGGCGCTGTGAGTAATGGCGGCTATCACCGCTGATGAAGCAGCTAATGTTTTGACAGGGGAAAGGAGTAGCTACATACACAATGATGTGGCTATTTGTGGTTATCTAAATTCTAATAGAATAAAAATGAATTGACAAATAATAAACTTTTAATGTCGTTTCTTTGTTTTCAGGTAAGATAGTGTGATTTAAGTTCAACAGTGTATTTACTAGGTTATGTGTGTTATTGAATAAAACTCTTTGTTTTCAGAGCAACACAATAGTTTATTTTGAAGAGCTCAATTCCTGATAAAGATTGCATTACAGTCTTATAAAACGACATTACTGGTTAAAATAGAGTGAAATGGAAAAATTACGGTTTAAATTTGTGGTATTGGGATCAACGGACGGAAAAACAAATCACATATGCATAACCTCAATTGAGACACCCGACGGATGTGTTTTTAAGGTACCAGATGAGCTGCAGTTCATAAGTAAGCACACAGCCTTAGCATCTTCAGGTGTGTATACGAAAATAAAAAATGCCCTTAAAAAAAGACACCAAACACGCTCCGTATGGATCCCGCTTACTACAGATTTGAGGGAAATATACCTAGATGAAGGTGAAAACGTACAGTTTGGTGACCAGTATTTAGAAGAGATTACGGAAAACACTATGCTTTCAGTTAACAGCACTAATAACAAGGCACCGGAGAAGAAAAATATAGGAAAAACAGCTGAAAAATTTATGCTCGAAAAATTTTCAAATAAAACGTCATGTGCTAACCAATGGATTAGTGACTTTGAGAGTGAATGTGAAAGGTTCGAGATTATACAGGATCAAGATAAAATAGGCATTTTAAAACATCTACTAGAAAAACAATGCCTAGATTGGTATACTAGCATGTTAATAAAAATGACGGTGAACTCGGAATGGACAGCATGGAAAGCCAATTTTTGTGAAACATATGGCAATAAAGGTTGGTCCCAAATCAAATATGCTTTTACATACAGATTTCAAGCTGGATCATTACTAGAATACGCCACAAAAAAGGAAAGATTATTACTAGAGGTCAACAAACATATTGACACCCAAACAATGATAAATCTTATTGTAATAGGGTTACCAGATTATGTAATGGAGAAAATTGATAAAGAAGATATAAAGACAACATCAAACCTCTATAATGAAATTGGAAAATACGAACATGTAGTGAACAAAAATAATTTTACCAAGAATAAAAAGAGTGCTTACGAGTATAAAGGAAAGACAGACAAAACAAAACCATGTAAAACATGTGAAAGTTTAAATAAAGGCTCCCGGTTCCATCCTGAAGAAAAGTGTTGGTACAAAAAGACTGAAGATAAAAATTATAAGAGAAACAATTACAAAGCCATAAACAACTCAGTCATAGATGTAGAACTCAATGAGGATGACCAAAAAAACGAATTATTACACCATTAATTAAAGTAAAAATATTATTAAATGCACAATTAGAAACATATGGAATATATGATTCTGGATCAAATGTATCTATAATAAATTCAAAATTAATAAGGTTAAAAGAAGAAAGAAAAAACAACTCAAGAAGTGATAACCTAATCACAATTAATGGTGTAAAAAAGACTACTGGTTTGACAACAATTAAAGTAAAGATTTTGGACATCGAGGGAAACGCTGATGTACATGTAATTGATGGAGAAGAATTCAAATACGATTTCTTAATTGGGCTGGATATGATAAAACAATTCAGACTGGTTCAAAATGAAAAATTGGAGATTACCCAAAAAAGAGAAGAAATAAAAGAAGAAAAAGATCCCATAAACGAGGATAACAATAAAAACAATACTTCTAAGGAAGTAGAAATAGAAATGAACCAAGGTTCAATAAACTTTAATGAACATATAAAAGAGGAAGATTTCAAAATAAAAATGGGTAACTTAAATACTCAACAAAAGTCAGAAATACATAGACTGATAGATACTTACAAAACAATATTTGCAAAAGACAAATATGATATAGGCACGGTCAAAGAATATGAAGCACGTATTGATCTACTTATGGACAAATATTGTAGTAAAAGACCTTATAAGTGTTCAGTTGAAGACAAGAAGGAAATAGAAACGCAAATAGCTGAGTTACTTGACAGAAATCTTATAGAGGAATCTTACAGTCCATTTGCAGCACCAGTGACTTTGGCGTTCAAGAAAGAAGAAAACAGACGATCACGATTATGCATAGATTTCAGAGACCTAAATAAAATAGTAGTGCCTCAAGCTCAGCCGTTCCCACTGATCGACGACCTTGTGATCAAGACAAGAAACACAAAATATTTCACGACACTGGACATAAATTCGGCATTCTGGTCTATACCGCTAAGAATCGACGATAGAAAGAAAACTGCCTTTGTAACACAAGAAGGTCACTACCAATGGACATGTTTACCATTTGGTTTAAAAACGTCACCGGCTATTTTTCAAAGGGTACTTAGTAACATTTTAAGGAAGTACAAACTAACTGAATTTGCAGTCAATTACATAGATGATATTTTGATATTCTCAAGGACTTTTTCAGAACACATTAGTCATTTAACACAACTGCTGGAGGCCATAAAAAGGGAGGGTTTTAGACTAAAATTCACAAAATGTACATTTGCTTCAGATTCAGTGAAGTATCTTGGTCATATCATACATAATAATACAGTACGACCAGTTAGAGATAATTTAATTTCAATAAAAAAATTCCCAACACCGAAAACACAAAAAAATGTTAGACAATTTTTGGGAAAAATTAATTTCTATCATGAATATATACCAAAAAGTACTGTCTTATTAGAACCTCTTCATAATTTACTTAGAAAAAATCAGAAATTTATTTGGTCTACAGACTGTCAAAAATCATTTCAAGCTATAAAAGACTTATTGTGTTCACAGCCAATCTTAGAAATATTTGATCAGAATTTACCAATAATTATACAAACGGATGCTTCCTTGGAAGGTATTGGGGCAATCTTAAAACAAACACAACCAAATGGAAAAGATAAGCCAGTGGCATACTTCTCAAAAAAATTAAACGAATCACAAAAGAGAAAAAAAGCAATTTACTTAGAATGTCTAGCTATTAAAGAGGCAATAAAATACTGGCAATTTTGGCTAATAGGGAAATCGTTTACAGTATATTCAGATCATAAGCCACTGGAAAATTTAAATATAAGATCAAGAACAGATGACGAATTAGGAGACTTAACATATTATCTATCGCAGTATGAATTTAAAATTAAATACGCTCCAGGAAAAGAAAACATAGAAGCGGATTGTTTAAGTAGAAACCCAGTATTGGATGCTAACGAAGATTCAGACGAACAGTTAAAAATTGTAAACGTTATAAAATTAAATGATATTGTTACAGATCAAGAAAACAATGAAGACATACAAAACAATATACAAAAATTAATATCAAAACACAATATTTTCTATAAAAAGGATAAAAAACGAGAGAAAATCATTTTGACAGAAGATTTCAGTAAAAAACTCATTAAAGATGTACATGAAAACATGTTTCATTTAGGTGTGAAACAAATGCAAAACAAAATTAGTAAGCTATATACAGCAAGAAATTTAACTAAGAATATTAAAAGACATTGTAAATGTTGTGAGACGTGCATAAAGAATAAAACGAGAGGGCAGGAAAAATATGGTTTAATGTCACATTTAGGACCTGCCACAAAACCTTTCCAAATAATCTCCATAGACACAATAGGAGGTTTTGGAGGCTCACGCTCCACGAAAAGATACCTACATCTTCTTGTAGACCACTTTTCGCGATACGCTTATATTGTTACTTCAAAAACCCAAAGTGCTCATGATTTTGTTAAACTGATCAATAATGTAACAGACTCAAGTAAAATTGAAATGCTTTTGACTGATCAATATCCGGGTATTAACTCAAAGGAATTCAAAAGTTTTTTAAAAGAAAAGTCAATAACAATGATCTTTACTGCTGTAAATGCCCCGTTTTCAAACGGCTTGAATGAAAGACTAAACCAAACGCTTGTAAACAAAATTAGGTGTAAAATAAATGAAACTAATAATAAAACAGCATGGACCACCATTGCTCATAGGTGTGTGGAAAAGTATAATAGTACAGAACACACAGTTACCGGATTTGCACCTAAATATTTATTAGATGGTACAGATATTTCCTTATTGCCGAATGAACTAAAAAAAGATATATCAGAGGTTGAATGGATTAGAGATAGAAAAGTAGCATTTGAAAACTCAATAAAATCACATAATTATAATAAACAAATATTTGATAAAAATAGATCTATACATGTTTTTAATACAGGAGATATAGTATATGTAGAGAATGGCAATAAACTAAATAGAAGTAAGTTGGATGAGTTGAGGATTGGTCCATTTCAGATTATTGAAAAGATATCAAATTCAGTATATAGAATTAATATTGGTTATAAAAAGTTAGAGTCAAATCTCTTTCATATAAGTAAACTCATACCAATACCTAATAAAGAGACAATTTAGATTTAGTTTTATTTACATAAGAATTATTTTTAGTTTTATTTAAACAAAAATTTATATGAAAATTTTCTTCTTTGTGAGGGGAGATGTAAAGAAACTTTATTTCTTTAACTTTATTAGTATGTTGCGTCGGTAATTGTTTACCGACGATATTCTGTAGATGGCGCTGTGAGTAATGGCGGCTATCACCGCTGATGAAGCAGCTAATGTTTTGACAGGGGAAAGGAGTAGCTACATACACAATGATGTGGCTATTTGTGGTTATCTAAATTCTAATAGAATAAAAATGAATTGACAAATAATAAACTTTTAATGTCGTTTCTTTGTTTTCAGGTAAGATAGTGTGATTTAAGTTCAACAGTGTATTTACTAGGTTATGTGTGTTATTGAATAAAACTCTTTGTTTTCAGAGCAACACAATAGTTTATTTTGAAGAGCTCAATTCCTGATAAAGATTGCATTACAGTCTTATATACATACAATATATTTAACCTATTTGATAGAATTGTATCAGTGTTTCACTGAAAAGGAATTTGAGAAATCATGAAAAAGATTATTAATTATCACTCACTCAATACACAGCTTAAACCTACGGCAAATTATGGTTTCTAGTCAATGTAGCAACCTAAAATCGAAATTTATACACTAGTAAATCGACTATACCGCTATAAAATACAAAGTAAATGTCATTTAAATCCCAATTAAAATTTGTGACTTAGAATTACGTCTCACTATTCTCTTAGACGGATTTTTTTGAAGGGTTTAAAGCACATTTTCATAATTTATTTTGGCGTAAAGCAACAGCTATCTCTGCAACTACTAGAAAAAGGCATTTTTGTTAGGTAATACGTGAAAATATAGACGAATATAAGATTTTTTTGTATCTATTACATTGAGGTAGCACTACTAATAAAAGTTATGAATTAAAATTCTTTTTTTTTACGTTTTTTTGCTTCCTGAAAAGTAGTGTTTTGTGCTTTACGCCAAATGAACCTAAAGGTACAATATAAGGTATAATATACAATAATTGCTCGTTTTAAGAGATTAGATTTATAAAATATAATTTATTGAACGTTTTTTGAATGTTTTGAGTTTCTTGAGTATTTGGTTTTTATTTCAACCCGATACCTCCCCTCCCTTTATGCGTTGCCGAGATAAAGGGCCTTGACAGACGGACGAACGGACGAACGGACGAACGGACGAACGGACGGACGGACAATAAAATGATCCTATATGGGTTTCTTTTTTTTCTTTTGAGGTATAGAACCCTAAAAATCGGCCTAATGCGACTCGGGCTTAGTGACTCGGGCTTAGCGACTAAAGGTAACATAACATAACATTTACATACAGGCACATACATTGCTTCTGGCCCCACACTAGGATACCCTGTGTCGTGGGACCCAGAAACTGCGACGTCACAAACATGTAAACATCCAAGACCTGGGTTTCTTTTTTTTTTTTTTTGACGATGGAGATATTATGTGCCTTATAAATATATGCTTGCAAGAAGATACAAAACAGCAAAATAATAAAAAGCTTATGATCAATAATAAAAAGCTATGACTGCATGCAGAAAACCAGCGCTGCGCTGTTGTTTCGGAGGAGTTCGATAACAGACAATGTGATACGAGATTTTTAATTAGATAAAGTGTTCTCTATTTACCTATCTACGGAACCCTCGGAATCGGACTTGGCAGGCACTTATTACATTTGGCGAGGAACTATTAAGGCGATTCTGGTCTCGTGATCGCGTGCTACACACACAATTGGGTATTTGACAGGATGTCAAATGAGTTACTTTTAAAACGGAATTTTGTATGAAAATACTTGCTTGTGACGTCACATTTCAGAGCACTCTTTTTATGTTTCATGTATTTAAAAATTGTAATAACTAGTAAATGATTAAAAGAAATACATTTTCCGAATCATTTTGTAATTTTTGTTTTAATCGAGCATCTCAAATAATTTATTGTTGATAGCGTCAAATACCGTATTTTCTTTTGCAGTTATGTAACTGTAAAAGACAGAAAATTGTATGTGTACAATGTCACTTCATGCTCATGCGCAATTCCTAAAACACATTAACTTTACATTAAAACATTAACACAGTAACAAGAGCTGGATGAGAGTAGCCGAGGACCGTGCTCAGTGGTGTGCAATGGGAGAGGCCTATGTCCAGCAGTGGACAACCATGGGCCGATGATGATGATGATGATTAACTCAGTTTCTGTTTTACTACATATTCTGTTAGGAGGTTTTTTTAGATAGATACATAGATAGAGAACACTTTATTGCACATTGGGTGGACGGGCGACAGACAGACAGTGGAGTCTTAAGTCCACCATTCACTACACGCACCGCGAGCCGAGCCCCGAGCCGCACCCATTCGTGGACAAATCCGTCATCGCCCACACACTACACGAGCGCCGAGCTGCTTACTACTTTATCTCCAGACGGCGAGCGCCGCGCCGAGCCGCGAGCCGCGCACCGAATCGAGAACCAACACATTCACACGCAGATTTGTCTGCGGACTTGTCGCCAGCGACAAATCCGGCGGATAGGCGCGCCTATGAATGGAAGCCTTTAGTAATAGGGTCCCTTACCCTTTTGGTACGGAACCCTAAAAACAGCACTTACATCCTTGTATCAAAAATGGCGTATTTAAAAAATAACCATGTGTACTAGAGGCACCTGCAATCAACAAATCTCGGCAAATCCAACATCACCAGCTAATTAAGTAAGCCATCTATTTTACCACCATTTGACAGCTTTGACTGCCTCGTTGGTACAGTGGTATCACATTGATTACCGCCGTAGGTCGTGGATTCGATTCCTACTGGGGGCCGCCGAATGTTTGTACGCATGGGCTCAGTCAGTCTCGGTGTATTTCCATGTTTGTGAATAGTTGAAAGATTTATGTTTTTACTACCTAAATCTCTCCGGATTGGTGGAGGCTTGTAAGACTAGTCGTTGAACTTGGCCCCCGTGGTGGAGTGAGGCTTATAGGTAACTTCCTCAGGGAAGAGACCCGTGCCCCTCGGTGGCGACATAATGCGTTGATGATGAAATCTCTCCAGTAGATGGAACCTCTATTGGGCGATATAAAACAAGTCGGCGTTGTTTCTGTATTAGACTATTATTACTTTTCACTTGCAATGTGTTAGCGTTTGTCTTTGCTCTTCTGAGTTAAATAAACATAAATATAAAATTGATTGTTTTCTGCCTTAACATTAAGGCACCACCCCGTGGGAATGGTCCGATAGCGTGCAGGGGGTAGGATTCAGAAAAAAAGAGAAACGTTTATTACACCAACAGTCACACACAATAGAAATACGAAATACAAACGAGAAGAAAATATCAAAGATAAGTTACAAACATAAGATAAGATAATAATATTCTTTATTGTACACGAGGAGAAACACAAACAAAGAAATATAAATTTATACAGTTTTGTCGCCGTGTGTAACCGCTGCTGTAAAATGCAGTTGACTCATCATAATGCTGAGGGTGTTATGTAGGCCCTCAGCGCTGATTTTCAGTCAGTGCCTAAATGTCCCATGAGTGTCCTAAATGCGCGGCGCAGTGTACCGTAATATAATTTAATAATAAAATCGTAAAAAATAGTAATAATAAAATGGCATGCATCACAAATACTTAATCAACTTACACAAGAAAAATAGTTAGCAAGATTAAATGTAAAATGTCGTGGCAATAGCTGTCCTTGATGCGATATCATACCTAGTTAAAGTTTGTCAAGTTAGTAGTTGCGGCGAGAAGTTTGGACAGTATTGGGAAGTCTGCTGTTCAAGCAAATAGGTATGCCCTGAGCTTACGCCCAAAGGCATATCGACTGGACGATCTGGACGCTTCACGGACAGGGGGAGGAATATCATTCCAGCACTTGGACGCTGCATAATTAGGTACTTAAAACAGCCACGAATGCCACTGATTTCAATCTAAAATGATCCTTAAGTACTTATTTATAGACTACAATACTCGTAAAGCGGAAGTTACATAAGGAGAGTTATTCGCACGCTCGTGGCAATACTCGCCATCCGATTCACACCTGCAGTTGACAAAATTCGTATCAATCAAGCGATTCTCGATTGCAAGTATCACAGAATCTTCACTCAAATGTCTATCTATCAATGTCTAAAATGTATCGACGCGTATCGTGTCTCGACTTGTACAGTCGACAGCACGTCAACATTCACATTTTAGTTGCAAAGTCGCTCGTAATGCAATGGAGTAAAATGCATGGGTGTATAGGATGATGTGCTGTCGACTGTACAAACAATGCTCGGACGAGAATCGCAAGTAACGATGCAAGACTCGCGCTGATCACTCTGTACTGATGTTGACAAGAGACTCGCTCATCCTGACCTACATTTGCTCGAAAAACCTGTCATTTCCACTGCAACGGTGCCCTTACCATAACGAGTAGAGTGCACACATGAAAGGTTGATTTATGGCCGACTGTTCCTTGTCTCTTTTCCTTAGGTCCTCATTCGATGATAGACACATAGAGTAGAGAACAATTTATTGTACATAAAAAAAGGACTCAGGGAGAAGGATGATTCCTTGGTTTCTTCGCCCTTAATCGTCAAAACCTCGCAATTTACATGTCCATGTACATCTAATGCGTGTGTATGGTTAGTTGTTAAAACGGTTGGGACGTTAAAGAAAAAAATGAAATTAAAACAAGATTGCTACCAAACCAATATTGGTAAGAGGAGCCCCTGAAGACGATCTCAAAATTTTGTTGTAAATATTTGTCCGCTCTTTAAGAGCGGTAAAGGACTGATGCCCGTTTTCACCAACAACACTTAAGATTTAGGGGCCACCTAAGCTCTTTTAGGGGCCACGTAAGGATTTTTTAATTTTAACTAACATTTATCCGTCATTTATGGCGCTAAGACCGATTAATCAGCCCCTAGCTGTATGTAAGTACAGATGAGTTACAGTTTGTTTTGAAAGTGTCGTGTCACTCAAAATTTTTTTTAAGGTGTGCCAAACAATTGATATTTTTTAGCTAATTTAAAAAAAAAGAAAATCGTTGTGTTTATTATGAAACAAAACATATTTTATTTCGATTACATTGGTTAAATCCACATAAAACTCAGTAATAAAATTTACCGGTAAAATGTCAACGGGTATACCTAGTTGGCGTCACTTAGGTTGGTGAAACTGAATTTAAGTTAGAGAGTACTTTAGGGGTTCACTTAAGAAAAGGGTTACCTAGTTATGAGGAGCTTATGGGTTGGTTGGTGAAAACGGGCATCGCAGTCTTATTTATAAAAAAATATTTCAGTATGACACTCTTATTAAATTTTAATGTCGGAGCCGGTTTATGGTAGAATTTCCTCTTATAAACCGGTTTTAACTCTAAAGTCAGTAAGAGATTTGTAATATATAAAATGTCTTTAGTTTATTGAATTAATTGAAAAACTAGCAAGTTCCGTGGAGAAAGAAAAAAGATAAGCCTGCTAGGTCTATTGTATACCTAACTAGCGACCCGCCCCGGCTTCGCACGGGTGCAGTACTGGTGTAATTGTATTATAAACCGTCCTATTGAATCACTATATCTATTAAAAAACCTTATCAAAATCCGTTGCGTATTTTCATAGATCTACGCATACGTAGGGACAGACAGACAGACTACGGGAAGCGACTTTGTTTTATACTATTTAGTGATGAATGCAGAAATAACAGATCCAAATCATCCTAATTAATAAGCTAACTTAATGCTTACTAGTATGCATCGTTTATTGCTCCGTATACAAGTTTCATATGCCTGGCAAGATTTCTTCCTATGCCAGTCTTCTAGTAGAGGCTCTACATATTTTTCTTCATTTCTTGCCAAACAAAACAGGTCGTGTTTCAGAGCCACGACTTCCTTCTTCGCCCATATTGACATTGGTTGCAATTACGAATGAAGGAATGAATAAGATTTTATAATCGGTTCAATGTCAAAGTCGCTTTCAATGTCAACAGGAAACACGTGGAGGCTCTGTTTAATTACGACTCCGCTAAAATTACATTATGAGCAAAAAGTGGGCTCACACGAACGATACTGCAAAGTTCCCAACACCACTACTATACCAGCTTGCTATAGAATCCCACAATCATGTAAACAAACCAATTCAATCACGACTACTCCGTAATTACTTACATTTGAATATCAATCCTGGTCATAATCACATTTCAAGGAACCATTCATTGTTCTTACAATCATTTTTATACCAAATAACTTCTTTAGGATAGTTGTTTTGATAAAAAATACTCGGACGACGAAAATTAAAATAGTTTGTAAAGCTGACATATTATTTTTTACTCATCAAAGTCTTATTTGTCTTTGGAAAGTTAGTGTTGTTCAATGTTTTGAATTGATTTTAAAACTCATTGATTCAAATGTTTCAATATTTGAATCAATAAGTCAGTTCGAAAAAATAAACTTTAATATAGGTAATTATGGCTAAACTCTAGTTGCGGATTGCGTGATTTTTTTGAAAGCAAAAGGTATTGAAACTGCAACTTAGCACAGTGGGGTTTCTAACTTTAAGGCGTAATTATTTTAATAACGAACAATTTTCGGTTGCCACTTTTATCACCCATGACGACTCGCTTTTTCAAATCTGGCATTTTTTTCTTCCACAACAAACATGACGGATGTTTATGTTGTGAACGACAAAATGAGTTTGCATTGTCGTTTAAGATGAAGGATATAAAGTCCGGCCGCTGGGAGAATACGATCCTGACAGGTCATGTTAGAACGGACGACGTAACCTTGAAGTGGCGTTAAATGTTCGATTAAAATATTTTTATGTCCTATTTATCCTACTAGCAAATAATTGTCATTGAAACTATATCATTGTGTAAACTTACAATCAATGTTATATTTTGCACAGTGATTTAAATGTTAAATAAGAAGAAATCAATATTTAATGTTCGTGCGTAAAATCCTTACTACGCTGTCCAAGGTTATGTCAACCGTATTTTTTTGGAGTGACGTACCAAAAATAACGAAAATAATAACGGTCCCTTTAACGATACGAAGTTGATGAGCAGGCTTTAGAAAAAGATCATCGCGTTGTAAGAATCTCTTGTACCACTGCCGTACAAAGCGATTGAGCTGATCTGGGCTCAAAAAAAAGGTCTCACAGCTCGCCACAACACTTCACCGCCATTCGGCACAAAAAAGATGATGACCCTTCTAAAATGCCTGCGAAAATGGCACAAGAGATGACTGAGTGAAAGTCGTCTAAAAAACAAAACTACTTAATCGTGAGTCAGTAGCAAAAGCTAGTTAAGAATAACGTAAGGAATGATAACGTTGATTTTCTCCCATCACTAGTCATATGAAACAGACAGGTTTCAGAATCGTATACTCCCAGCGGCCGAACAATAATTGCATTCTCTTTACTAATAACTCAAAAAAAGAGTTTTGTATCAATTATTGAGCCCTACTAAGCGTAAAGGGAGTTCTACTCCATCTACGCATAAAAGGGTAAATATTAAAAACACGTTTAGATATACTTCACTCACTGTCACCGTCCTGTGTGAGTGGGAATTGTTCTGAGTTCAGAGTGCGTATACTGAGTTTGTCATTCACTTTCGATAGCGAGAGCGTTTGCGATTTGCATAGGAGTGACAAAGCGCGCCATCTAGTTGTCTCTTTGTCACTCCTATGCAAATCGCAAACGCTCTCGCTATCGAGAGTGAATGACAAAACTCAGTATACGCACTCAGAGTGCTTAGTGCGAGTTTTTTCATTCTTTTTCGAT
Source organism: Yponomeuta plumbellus (assembly GCA_947310845.1). Classification (NCBI taxonomy): domain Eukaryota; kingdom Metazoa; phylum Arthropoda; class Insecta; order Lepidoptera; family Yponomeutidae; genus Yponomeuta; species Yponomeuta plumbellus. The sequence continues at coordinate 13,565,507 of OX371212.1, read as the reverse complement.
AGCGAGAGCGTTTGCAATTTGTATTGGAGTGACAAAGAGACAACTAGGTGGCGCGCTTTTGGACATTTTCTTTGAGATTTGGTTGGACTTACTCTTGGAACGACCGACTACTGCGTGACATCACGGACTTTGTTTTTGCTTACGAATGGATCTCTTTCTCAAAAAAACGGACGTATATTCTTAAACTAATAGTTCTTTAAATAGTTATAAAGATAATATATACAGAATCACTCAGAGATGCTACGAATAAATTCAAGAATAATTATAAAGAGAAAAATTATATAGTATTTTTAGATTATGAGTGAGCCGCATATTCTACTAAATTTTCTAAAGAGCCTTGCCCTAAGTTTTGAAATATTGCAAAAGCCCTTTTACAAATTTAATTTATGTACTGAAAGACTAAAACATAACAACGTATTTTAATGCACATTGGGCCGTTATAATTGATATATTAATGCATGGTGATCGTTTATCATGTTTGTGCAATAGTCATTTAGTTAAATATTCCCATTAAACATTTGGACAAAAGTGAATCCTGATTTTATAGAAAAAAATCGATAGGTACACAAAAAGTGTATCTTGATTTGAATTGCTTCTTAATCATTTTAGATTTATTCAAATACTTAGGATAAACCAACGAACAGTGAACCATATCCCATATCTCATTGATAAATGCTCAATCACTCACTTTGACATCAGTATAGGTACAACACCATCACTGTCTATCGATCATAGAAAACTATCAAATAATTATCTTTTCTATGATTGCCGGATTCTATTGAACTCCACTATACGAGTATAGGATCTATCCCACTCGTGTATGAGATCGGGATGGGCGTGGCGCGACTCGAGAGGGTCTGTCTATGAGCCGTTTTCAGAAAAAGAAAAAACGAATGGCTGTCAAAGGAATGCAAAAAAAAAATTGAAAAAAAAAACTAACATTTTCAATACAATATAACTCCAAAAGGACAAACATTTGGATGTTGACGTGATAGTAACTATTATTCAGCTCGCTGAGACCTATTCGATGATGTATCACACATGGCTATCGGGCTGAGGTCCAAAATTGCATTCCTTTGACAGCCATTCGTTTCTTTTTAGGTTTTCTGAAAACGGCTCATTTCTAGCTTGCCAGTTGGGGGTCAAATTACCGGTGCAGGTAAACTATCAGCACTTCTACGCCCACTGGAGGACTTAAGGCCTCCCTCATGGTTACACATATAGGGGTAGATAAAGGTGACTGTAAACAGGGTTTTTTACTTACCACAAACACGCCCGTTGCGGACACTTAGTACCTATAATTATTTTGCGCAACGGAGCGCTATGGTGAATATGGTTTCGGTTCGAAAGATTTCATTCAGTTTAATGCTATTTCTCGTACTATATACGTTTTACATAGATAGATAGAGTATTCTTTATTGCTTGTCCAACAGGAATTACCTACATTTTTTGTTACTTGACTACTAATACAGTACATTACAATTGGCGGCCCTTTTACTAAGTATTTTCTCCCTGACCACCATTACATAATTATTACGTTCGTAATGTAGCTGTAGATTCTACTGAGATAATTATAGGATATCTGTAAGGTTAATGTAGCAAGCGCCTGACTACACGAAAACAATCACAACACAGAAGTAATCAACCTGATGGTGTGCTTTTGCTGTGATTAAATTCAAAGGCTTATTAAGAGAATAATGCAATCAATGAAGAATTGCCTTTATTTATTGGTCTATATATTGAGATGGATGGGACCAATAATGTCGGTTCCCTAACCTATAGGTGCCTTAAGCATTAAAAGATTTTGATAAGTATTAAAAACTTTTTCACTTCATCTGCTCGAAATGATGCATTTTGATGCCCAAATTTAGGACCCAAAACACGCTATTGTGGTTCAAGCTAAGATGCATCAAAGTTAATAGACTCAAAATTGGGTTTTGATTCTATTTACCTTTAGGTACCTTTGAGTAAATAGACTCAAAATCCAATTTTGAATTTATATACTAATGCACTCATTTACTAAGAAGTCGGACTTCTCTTTCACTCTCGAGGATTCGTCCTATATCTATTTCGCTCCAACCCAAGCAATAAGTTTTAAAACCGAGTTTGGAACTACTTACTGAACTTCCAAACTCTTTGCTGCAAAACTTTTAAGTAGGTACCTACCTACCTACCTAATTGTCAAATATTTGAAATTGGAACGCAAGTTTTTTTTTTCTATGCAAAAAACAACATTGGCGCGCTTTTTCTGTCTATTTTCACTTATTTTCTCGGAAAAATGTCATCAAGCTATAATGTTAATCTATAATCTCTTTAAACGAGCAATTCTTGTATTATGTATGTACATATATGATCAGAATCTCGGAAACGGCTCCAACGATTTTCATGAAATTTTGTAAACAGAGGGTTTCGGGGGACGATTAATTGATCCAGCTAGGTTTAATTTTAAGGAAACGTCGTTTTAACCGTGTTTTTGGGCAAACAAATAACTGCTACCCTATAAGAACGTAAATTTCGCATTAATCAGTAAGGTTGTCGTAGCCCAGGTGGGAAATAGGACGATACCTTAAACGAAAGACCCTGGTTCGAGACTTATGCATTTTTCAAGCTTTTCTATTATCAACGCACCTAACTCGTATCCAAATATATTTTCTAAAAGAAATACAAAAAGATTTCCAAAAAACATGATTTACCAAAAAAATACCGAGCAAAGCTCGGTCATCCAGGTACTCGTTACATTTTGAGTGGTATCATGTAAGTGTTATCTTTTATTTCATTCCTCTCAGATGGTAGTGCAAAGCAGGTTAGCAGTGTTCGTGTTTTTGGTCTCGGTAGTGTTGAATCCCTCGCTCCTTCAGCGATTCTTAGTAAAAGCCCTCGCTTCGCTGGGGCTTTAATGCAAGAATCGCCTCGGCTCGCTCTGGATTCAATTTCACAACCTCGACCCAAAACATTTTGTTTGCGCCCTTGGTGAACAATCTACTATTGTAATGTTTCAATCTCCAAAGAAAATACATGTTTTAATTGTACATTTTATTGATAAGTTATTATAAAATAAATATAAGTCTACAATAAATAAATCGCTCGTAGCCCCGGCTGCCTGAGTGATCTTAAACGATCACGAAGGTTAAGCAACATTGGGCGCGTTCAGTGCATGGATGGGTGGCCGACTATGACTAAAGCTAGTGGCATTTTTCTAAGCCGTTCCGTCCTTCGCAAGGCACGTTAAGCAGTCGGTGCCGGCTGCTGTCGATAGATGGCAGTCGTTAAGCCAAGTCAGAGGCCTTAATAGGCCGGCTTGAAAACTTCTGACAGTAAGACCAGCCACTAGCCACAGCCACCAATTCGGAATTAGCCCCCGTGGCGGAGTATGGCCTATACCTTCCTCAGGAAAAAGACCCGTGCCCCTCGATGGGGACATAATAGGTTGATGATGATATGTCTAAAATAAAAACGAACGACGAGTAAATAAATGCAATTACTTTGGTAGCCATCGCTTATGTTATCTATGCCGTGTTACCCCAAGCAGCTTTAATCATATCAGCTGCCTTCTCACCGATCATCATCGCTGGGGCATTTGTGTGTGCCGAAATAGTTCTTGGGATTACGCTACTATCTACGACACGTAGGCGGTTTACACCATAGACTCTTAGCTCATGATCCACGACAGCTTTTGGGTCATTCACGGGCCCCATTCGGCACGTTGCTATTTGGTGATGCAAAGTCGCAGTCAACGTACGTAGCGCACATTCCCAGTATTGATCCGTGTCGAATTCCAGCTCTCGACATGCTGGGTATTGAGCTCTGTGCATTCTAGCCCCATATTTTTGAAAAGCAGGCGTTGCAGTCAGTTCTTGTACGTGACGAATCGCTGCAATAAATGTAGCTACATCTTTTTCATGCGTTAAATAGTTTCCATACATTTTTGGGAAACTGAATGGATTGGCGTCTTTAAGTTCTAAGTGCCCGTAAGATTTTGGATGCAACAGCATAGGAAACGTGCTCCACGTGTCCTTGTCGTCGATAGTTCCGAAAGCCTCGTTGAACACAGCGTCAATAATCCTGATACCCCTACGGACAGCCTTGCTGCCTCCTGGGCCACCATCTGACACTAATGAACCACCTATACTGATAAGTTCTATATCTGGTACTAGTTCAGGATCGTCAGATACGGGTGTCTTAATGTAACCTATGCCTTCGACTCCTCCTGGAGAACTGATCACGTTGTCGCCAGTACGTAACCATTCGCTTATCATGTCGATATTAAAAGCTTTCGATTCCGAAAAACTGATGTTGGTCTCATTAAGCTCGTAAATAATTCCTGGGAAGCAGATGTGATCATAGAGCGTTTGTCCTACTTGTAGATCTTTCAAGACTGGTATGCCATGTGAGGAGAGGTGATCCTTTGGCCCAATACCAGAAAGCATGAGGAGCTGAGGTGACGCTATAGGCCCTGCTGATAGTATCACTTCCTTCCGAGCTGTGACAGTATATTTTTGTCTGTTTCTGACGTACTCTACACCATAAGCTGTTTTAGTTTCTGGGTCGATAAGGACTTTCGTGACTCTGCTTTCAGGTAAGATGTGCAGGTTTCGCCGCTTCTTATGCTTGTGCAAGTATGCTCTGGCAGAACTCACTCTGTGGCCTCTCTCCTGCGTCACTTGAACGTATCCAAAGCCAAAACCATCGGGAGCGTTGTAGTCCACTGTTGGATGTCCTAGGTCTCTACCACTTTCTAAGAATGCGTTGATTAATTTCGTCCTGAAATAAAAAAAATAGAGACGTTATGTGCCAATCAAGATAATTCCGAGTGTTATCAAACCCACGCCCTTCCTGAATCTGCATTATTACGATTTTTCCAAAGAAACTATGCGTCTGAGATCAACGTCATAGCAGGTACTGAAATATGAAGTCATACCTATTCTTGAGACACTCCAATTAGAGTTTGCGTTTGGCAAGAACATTAAACATTATCAAAAAGCGCCCATCCAAAACAAAAAAAATATGATTTCTGATTTCTGACTACAGTTACTGAATCTCAACGTACAATGTATTTAAAACTCAATCTCAAACAAAGTGTAGCGCTGGTTTGTACTTAACGAACCGTACCATACTTTAAGAACTCTTTTTCGGATAAGATAAGAATATTCTTTATTGTACCAGGTATTTATCAAATTCCTTCAAGTTTCCTCATGCAATTAAGTACACTTCTCTACTTATACGATTTTTGCTTTTTTTTCTGTCCACACAAATAATCTGTCTATGCGTTAGAATTAACGATTTAGGTTCAGTTTCTAATGTGCTAACAATCTGCTAATTCCCTGTTAAAAGCTGCCAGTTATCAAAAGATAATAAAAAACTAGGGGTAAGACGTACCGTTTCTGTACAAATTCGACGTTGACCTCCCCATCTCGTCCTCTGTAAGGATTTCTCTCATACGGCCTCAGGTTCGCTCGCTCCGATTTGATATAGTACTTCAAGACGTCGTCATACGACCTAGAATTTAGTCACGAATTTCAAAGTTCAATACACTAGCGAAACAAGTTTATCCAGTAATTTAGCATCGAGATTTCAAAACTCACCATCCGTAGTTGCCATCTGCTGCGATCCGGTTCCAGTCTTGGGGACGGCCGCGGGTGTAGATCATGTAGTTGACGACACTGGTGCCCCCGACAGCTTTCCCTCGGGGCCAGAAACATCTCTGGTTCTCCATTCCTGGGAAGGGGTTGTCATGTGAAGATCGAACCAATAAGTATTGTTCTATCCGCTTAAAGGCGTCTCCATTGGCGTTTTTCCTGAAGAATCTTTTGGACTGAAAAAACTTAAAACGTAGGTATGTTGAATTCTAACATGCTAAAGGTATTGAATTGATCGGTACTGCGACCATTCAATACATACATGCTTACATAAGATCACGCCTTAATACCAGAGGGGTAGGCAGAGACCAGGGATCTGTCAGAATCGTGGCAAGTGGAAGGCTCTCGTCTCTTCCTACTATTCAATATCGGTCGAATAATATCGCCTCTCGGGTAGGATTCATCGAGAATCGTAATTCACATTAATCTGGATTCATATGACAACATACCCATTCAGGCACATGCTATGAATACAGTCATGAATTCATTTAATGCAGGTTCGTACATAGATATCACCCATATTGAGTGTCGGTTTGGATACCGTATCACAGCTTGGCTTGGTATATTGAATCAGAAACGTGGAAAATATTGAATCCCACACCTAAATTGACAATAAATTGGTTACCATTAATTCGTTAGCTTATATCAATCTCTATCGACTACATTGACTACTCTGCTCTGACTGTCGGATAGATTTATATATGGACCGTGTTTCGACGACAAATTCATTACCCAAGCACACTCCAGGCTGTTGCTCCATATAGTAATGCCAAACGTAGTCGGTAGACTGGAAGTAAGGCGACAAAGCTGGTACATCCGTCAAAATCATCTCCGGTTTGCCAGCTTCCAGCAGGAGTACTGAGGCCCAGTGGTTCTCCGTAAGGCGGGCAGCCAGGGCGCTGCCGGCTGAACCGGCGCCGACGATGATGAAATCGTACTCCGCAAGCGGAGACTTCATACCTGGAATCAAATGGATCTGGATTAATGTTATGAACATATACAGGGTGTCCCAAAACTCAACATCAAGCCGGAACCGGGTGAAAAGGCAAGTCATACTGGTTATCAGAAAAATAAAAAAATAAAAAATTGCGTGAATTTTTTTTATAGGCATTTAAAAATAAAATTGAAAAATCCTGTTGCCACAATTCTTTACTTTTTCCAATTTATTCTTTTGTTTTGTATCTCTGAATAATGTTTCTTTAAACTGTTAACAAAATTTCAAAACCAGCTACTCCAGCTTGGAAGAAAAGGAGACTTTAAAAAGAAAATAACTTAAAAAATTGCCCATTTTTAATTTTAATTTTCATTATGTTTGTGAAATTTCTTGAATAAATAATAATAATAATAAAAATTTATTGTACTTAAAATGAAAAATTCGTTTTTATTTTTTATTTTTCTGATAACCAGTATGACTTGCCTTTTCACCCGGAACCGGCTTGACGTTGAGTTTTGGGACACCCTGTAGAAAAGAGCGCTAAGTGTGACTATAGAGGCGCATCTCTTAAAGGACACGCCCATTTCTGAACAGTTCTTAACAAAACTGAACCGTAGCGCTGTCTGACCGACTACAGCCAAGTTACCTACTACTTGTTGGTGATCTCTGTACTGCAGCGGTTAGGGCATCTGCCTTCCATGCGGGAGGTGCCGGGCTTGAACCCCGGCTGGGGACAAAAAACCCCAAGTCTTTGATTTTTACTGACGCTGTTTCCGGTTCCCACGACACAGGATATCCTAGTGTGGGGCCAGCTATGTCAGTTGAATATAAACTAATCTAGAGACGCGACAGCGAGTCCATCCAAGTTCGAGAAAAAGAAACTGGCGACGCAGCAGCCGTGTGTAATATTACAGGAACCACTTCGAGCCACTTTTGACCCCTTCACAACTCTACAACTATTTAACCTACGTATATGAACGACGGTCGGTAGGCAGACCTGCGGCGCGATGGTCGGACGATGTCGTTGAGTCGGCGGAAGGTCCGTGGATGCGAATGGCGAGAGACCGTGTAAAATGGCATTTGGGGGAAAAGGCCTATACCCAGCAGTGGGCAGCGGTGGGCTGATGATGATGATGATGATGACATGAAATTTGGCACATTTATTAAAGTCCCTTAGCTTGCCTAGAATCCAAAATTTCATCAATTTTGCTCAAACAGTTATTGATATATATGTATTAACGTTTAAAAACCTGCATTTTTATGACTGACTGACTGACTCACTTATACAGGGTGGCCAGGGGATTGACGTCAAAAAAAAAAAATTAGGTCCCTCTTGTCATGGGGTATCCGAATCACCCCCATGTATGTTCCGCGATTTTTCATAGTTTCGGAGTTATGATTTTTTTTCTGAATTTTCATGAATTTTCGCCTTATCAATTTTGAAAATTTCTAAAAAAAAAACTAGAAACTTTTTTCAGTTACTTTTTTTTGTAACTGAATCTTCACAAGTTGTTCTTCTATGCATAAAATAATCAGCTTCGTAACTTTGATAAAAGTTATTAAAGTGTTGGTCTAAAGTCAAAAATTTACGTTCGGTAAATTATGACTTGAATTTTCAAAAATAAATTAAAAATCCAAACAGATGTTTTAATGGTTTCTTAGTTAGCCTCAGAAATGCGCAAGACTCTCAGATTTCATAATCATTAAAAAAAAGTACTGCTTAACGAGCTACTTTGTGTACATTCGGCCTTCGAAGACAGCGAGGTGAAGAATTATTAAAATTAACAATTTTTTTTTCTGCCATTTCGTCTTTTCTTAGTTTATTAATGAACGAGTCGTCATCATCATGATGAATAAAAGTGGTTTTGTCAATAAAACACAGATTAAAATGTAAAAAAAATGTTTATTATAATAGGTTTTCAAAGTTGCCACCTCCAGCAGCAATACACATTCTACACCTACGTAGGAAATTATCATTTAATCGTCTAAAAGCTGCTCTGTTTTCCTTTACAACACGTTCGGCTTCTGTTAATTTCTGCCTCAGCTCTTGTTCACTCCCACTTTCTCTGGCGTATGCTATTTCCTTAAAATAGCCCCAAATCAATAAAATCCATGGGGTTGAGGTCAGGTGAGCGTGGAGGCCACGATATTGGTCCGCCGCGTCCGATCCATCTATTGGGGTACGCCTCATTTAAATAATTTCGGACTTGCGTTGCGTAGTGACATGGAGCGCCGTCATTTTGAAGAAACATGGTTCGTCTTAGTTCAATATTCACGTCTTCTAGCAACAATGGAAGTTCATGTTCCAGAAAGTGTCGGTATCTTTCTCCATTTAATCTGGACGGCAATTCAAATGGACCAATCAGTTCGCCATTGAGAATACCAGACCACAAGTTAACGCTGAAACGATGTTGAAACGTCGACGCTCTCATTTCGTGTGGATTTTCAACCACCCACGTGTGGTAATTATGAATATTGAAAATTCCAGTGCGCTCAAAACGTGACTCATCTGACCATAAAACTTTATTGAAAAATCCAGGATCTTGTTGTTCTTTTTGTAGCATTGTTTGGCAGAAATCAATGCGCAATTGGTAGTCTGTAGGCAGTAAAGCTTGGACTCGTCGGATATGGAACGCATGATATCCTTCATCGTGAAGTATGTCTTGGATAGAAGTTCTTGGGATGTTCAGAGTACGAGCCATAGCTCTGGTACTCATGGAAGGATTTCGTTGAACTTCTTCGAGCACAACTTCTCTGCGATCGATAGCAGTAAACACAAAGTGAGAACGACTGAGGTACAAACTTGTTTTGTGTTCGCTTCTGCTGCGCTGCCCCTCTCACTCTTTCCGCTGAGAGTGAGAGAGATAGCATAGTTCGGCGGCCTCCTATCCTCAAAGACTATTGTTATTACAGGTAAAAAGTTGCGTCTGCATTTACAACCCATGATCCACGAGAACGTACCGCGCAAAATTAATTACTGTAAAACGGAAAATGCCTCCAAATTTTTTAATCTGTGTTTTATTGACAAAACCACTTTTATTCATCATGATGATGACGACTCGTTCATTAATAACCAAAGAAAAGACGAAATGGCAGAAAAAATAAAATGTTAATTTTAATAATTCTTCACCTCGCTGTCTTCGAAGGCCGAATGTACACAAAGTAGCTCGTTAAGCAGTACTTTTTTTTAATGATTATGAAATCTGAGAGTCTTGCGCATTTCTGAGGCTAATTAAGAAACCATTAAAACATCTGTTTGGATTTTTAATTTATTTTTGAAAATTCAAGTCATAATTTACCGAACGTAAATTTTTGACTTTAGACCAACACTTTAATAGCTTTTATCAAAGTTACGAAGCTGATTATTTTATGCATAGAAGAACAACTTGTGAAGATTCAGTTACAAAAAAAAGTAATTGAAAAAAGTTTCTAGTTTTTTTTTTAGAAATTTTCAAAATTGATAAGGCGAAAATTCATAAAAATTCAGAAAAAAAATCATAACTCCGAAACTATGAAAAATCGCGGAACATACATGGGGGTGATTCGGATACCCCATGACACGAGGGACCTAATTTTTTTTTTTTTGACGTCATTCCCCCGGCCACCCTGTATAATTGAATAACAATTTACATCTCTAGTGATCTTGTAACTAAAATTTTATGATTTTCTACAGAGAACTTGGCAGCACCCACATAGATCTCAATTCTTTTGTCGGCGAAGTCGATAACTTCTTAATATTGAACTTGGCTCTCATTCACATTTATGTTTTTGATGGGATATTAAGTATAACTGATTGGGTTACATTATTACAAGGTTGCTACGCCAATGTCCCAGTCAAAAAGCTATTGTGACGTTTTTGTAGTCTAGTCAGATCTTTGCACTACCAAAATGTGCCTGTTGATCGGCCCGATACTCATAAAAGGCAAGCGGAAGGTTGATCACGGTAGTCTATTAAAATTGTCATTTATAAATTCTACGCTCGTCAATCTGGCTTCTTGGAATCTATTGATTTGTTGTCATCTTAAGCGTGCTGAAGAATAATTAATTTGAGTTATCTTTAATTTGAGGATGTGGAATTCGAGAATGAAAATTTAGGTTAATGGTCATAGGCAATATCTTAAACGCAACACAATCACTTGTCCAGGTCCCAAACTAGAATACCGTGTGCGTTGGTAAACAGGCAATCACATCATGCTTAAGGTAATACACCCAGACTGAGACCATTCGTAGAAATCCAGTACAGCTGCCTCCAGTGGGAATCGAACCCACTACCTTTGTTTAGGTCAGTCAAGCGCATTAACTGCTACACCAATGCAATACAACCAGGCAATAAACATAAACTTCTACATACAGGCCTGGCACATACATTGCTTCTGGCCCCACACTAGGATACCCTACCATTTATATCAAATCTCTGTACGTATTTCAGCCTATTATCACTATATCGTCTCCTTAGTAGTGAAGAGCTATTCCACACTTGAGTAATTTCGAGATAGAGCCAATTAAAAACAATGAGTGTCTGAAAAAAATAATCTTTTGTAATCTTTGTACCTCCTCTATACTTTCAGATTTCCACACTAATTCTAGTATTTGCATGACACCCATAAGTTGTGGTGAAGAAATGTATGCAGCTAAAATTAAAATCACCACTGGGTTTTTGCTTCCTCTTTTCAATTAACTCTTCACATCTGAATGAAAAACAAACTGCTAGTTAAGCTATCACTTAGGTCTCTTCACCAACACAATCTCCATTTAACGCAGAGTAGAGTGATGTTCATAACTTAATTCGATCAAAAGTGTGGCATAGCTCTCTACGATATTGCTTAGGCAATCTCAACACAATGGACAAAAAACCACAATCTAATAATTAGTTCGGACGACTACCGATTTTGTTATTATGATGAAATTGGAGCACACAAGTAAGTGTATGTATTGTTTCGTGTTCCAAAAACAAAGGGAAAAGCCAACACACCTGTCACTTTTCGTTTTAAAAAAAAATCAGCGCATTACGAGTATTTTACATGCCACGCCCTGGCTGGAACAAATATGTTAGAGTCTAGAATAAGTTAATTTTGCTTGCTCACCTCCAGGCAAAGGGTAAGAGTCCCTCAAAAAGTCAAAGAGATCGGAAGGATTCTTCGGAGCGTAGTTGAAAGCTGGCATCATCATCATCATCATATCGATCATCGGGTGTTGTCGGTACGACAGCAACAGTCTGCCCCGACTCTTGCTCTTGTAAGGCTTAGAATTGTATCCATAGTTAACAGCTTCTGGTTGCTTCTTCAGCTTGGCTTTGTAGTAATTTTCACCAACTATATCGACAGTTGCTTCATCGTCTTCACTAATATAAGTTAATGTTTGCGCAACTAATACAGCCAACACTATAAATACTGAATAATTACAATTAGTAAGCATTTTCAAGAAATTTACTGACACACGCACGCAACATATGCCGTTATGCCTTGGTGTTTCCGCCGTTATTTTAAAGACTAATTTCCGGTTTTTGCCCAGCGGGCTAAAGATGTCCTCTTGCGTTGGAGCAAGACTTTCTTATGTCTGATGCCCACAACCAGCACGCACGTAAGAAAACTTATACTAACGGGACCGGGGCGTGCACGCGAGGTTACATGAACCTCCGATTGGCCAGGACGACGTCCGCCGCATCGGCAACAGATCAACGCTGTGTCACCTCTATCAAAAACTTGAAAAATAATATACGTTTATTGGGTATGAGAAACGATTTTATAGCGTACTACTTAATTGACCATTAGAGGTTTAATTAATTCGGGAGGTGGATGCTCGTTAGAGATAATTTGCGGGCACGTCCCACGGAGCTGTGTAGGTACTAGCGCACATGGATATTATAATCCTTTTCGTATACCAAACGTGAATTAGGACAAATACGACTTAGGCCCAACACAATTTAGGCAAAACACGAAATAGGTAGAACACTATTTAGACCGAACGCAATTTAGGCCGAACGTGATTTAGACCCAATTCGACATGGACCAAATTCGTAACTGGGGTCTTATTGCGGTTCCCAATGAAAATGGTTATCGATTTGACGTTTCATACTTAACAACGTTATATCTCGGAAACTATTGATCCTAGACTATAGCTGTCAGCAGCAAGTTATAGATCTTTTCAATACCTTCATTTCGGATGACAGCTGTCAAACTTACAAACGTTATATCTCGGAAACTATTAATCCTAGACTTTTCAGAGGTCATCGATAGTTTAAAAGTTATCTTAATCGTTATAGTTATCTTTAAGTAATAATGGGACCCACTTCATTATTATGTCTGTTAGGAGATAATAATATGATCTGAGTAATCTGAGTATCTTTGGCGTGTCCATGTTACGGTTACTTAATTTACAAAATTATCGTTTGAGGTACACTTTCCAAAAAAAATTCGATAATTACCTATTCCGTTTAATTTAAAACAAATGACTGAAATGCAATGATGTGATATATTTTTTTTTAAATTGCTCGAGTAAGTCCTTTCATTAAATGATAGGTTTCAGAACAAAAAAACTTTTTCCCATCATCATTTGTTTTCATCATCTCTTTTTTTTTATTTCGTATTTTGTGCTACGAGTCAAGTTGATTCGTAAGGCATGGCCTAAAGATCAAACGTTCCGAATTTCATGCTTTTAACACCATTCGCAACTTTTCACTGAAGTTCGTGCTATACCGCTAGCGCTATCTAAGTTCATTTCACTTTATCTAAGTTCATTGTCCTGCCTTTGATGGAACAGGTTGCAGTTATTACGACCGTACGAGGGTCGTTTCCGAATGAATTATTTACCGGACTCGCTGTTTATGTTTTGCGTATTTTAGTAGGTCAAGTTATGCGTAAAAAGCAACCAACATAGTTGAGCGTTTTTATTATTAAAAATCTTTATTGCACTAATAAAACAAAGTATAAAGGCGAGCAACGCCGTTGTAAGCTTTACCACATAACGGTCAATAAAAAAGCAAGGTCTAAAATTAAATGCGGACTTTATTTGTTCAAACTTATGTTAGATAAATTAACAAAGCAACACTATAGGTGTTATATTAATACCTATAATTATAAAATATCACAGATTGTTGTAAGAACTGTCCCAGGTAGCTTGGATCAAATCGGCCGCTTTCTCGCCAATCATGATAGCAGGAGCGTTGGTATGTGCTGAGACAGTTCGAGGTATGACGCTGCTGTCAACTACGCGCAAACGGTTGACGCCGTAGACTCTCAACTCGGGGTCTACTACTGCTTTGGAGTCACTAGCCGGCCCCATGCGGCATGTCGCTATCTGATGGTGTAACGTTGCAGTTAGAGTTCTCACGGCACACTCCCAATACTGATCCGTATCAAACCGATAGTCGCGACAAGTAGGCAACCTAGCTCTATGAATCTTCGCGCCGAGGCGCTGAAACGGTGGTGTTGAAGCCAGAGCTTGTATGTGGCGTATGGACGCGATAAACTTCGCTACGTCAACTGGGTGAGTGAGATAGTTTCCGTACATTCTTGGGTAGCTGAACGGGTTCGTGTCTTTTAATTCTAAGTAACCTTTTGATTTTGGATGCAGTAGCATCGGGAAAGCGCTCCATGTATCTGATCCATCAATCGAACCAAAAGCACCATCGAAAACATCATCAGATATCATCATTCCTCTTCTCACAGCTTTGCTAGCTCCAGGTCCTCCATCAGAGACCAAAGATCCACCTATACTAATCAGCTCAATGTCTGGTATTCCGTCAGGTTCATCAGATAAAGGGGTTTTCAAGTACCCAATTCCTTCTACAGCTCCAGGGGTGCTAGCAACGTTGTCACCGAATTGCAGCCATTGGATCACAGTTCTTAATGAAGTTTGTCTGTTTTCAACTAAGCTAGAGTCTGAAACGTTCACTGTGAATACTAGTCCGGGGAAAGTGATGTGATCGTATAGTGTTCTTCCAACAGGTAAGTCTTTAATAACTGGAATGCCCAGACTATTAAGGTGTTTCTGTGGGCCTACGCCGGATAGCATTAGCAGTTGAGGTGAGGCTATAGGGCCTGCCGAGACGATTACTTCTCTTCTCGCTCTGACTTCATATCGCAATCTATTACGGACATATTGCACTCCATAGGCTGTTTTAGTGTCAGGATCGATTAATATTTTTGTAGTTCTGGTCCTTGGCAATATGTGAAGATTGGGCCGGTTTCTGTAAGGGTGCAAGTAAGCTTTGGCAGCGCTAACTCTTCTTCCGTATGTGGTAGTCGTCTGGACGTATCCAAAACCTAATCTTTCGGGAGCGTTGTAATCAACCGTAGGATGTCCTAATATTCTGCCAGATTCTAGGAATGCTTCAATCAGTGGAGTCCTGAAATTTATTATAAATAGTTATTAATAAGTATTTAAAAAAACATTTATAGCTAACGTAGATAGATTTTCCAAGTGCTGAACTTACTTATAAGCTACAAATTCAACATTAAGATTTCCATCTCTTCCGTGATGTGGAGACATGTTAAGTCCTTCTAAATTGGCCCGCTCCGATTTGATATAATATTTAGCAACATCGTTATATGACCTGTGAACATAAATGTCAACTTTAAGCTAGCTGAAGATCTTTATGATGAATACACAATTAATGGAATAAATCAAGTGTTTAGTTTTATATTGTTCATACACCTTTTAGACACCTACCATCCATAATTTCCTTCCTTAGCAATCCGATTCCAGTCTTCAGGACGGCCTCTTGTGTAAATCATGTAATTGATGACACTGGTACCTCCGACAGCTTTACCGCGCGGCCAAAAACATCTTTCATTTATCATACCTGCGGGCATAAATACAAGTTAAACCACAATGTGTTAAAGTAGCCAAGATACTGCGACTTAGTGAACGTTATACGTTAGACAAAGATGTAATGTAACTTAGGTCGTATTAGAGGTAAAACCACAAACTCCTCACGCCTTTTTAGAGGTCCGTAAGTAACATCGGATTTAATTCTTATTTAAAAATGGAATGCTTATTTTATCACAAACGTGTTACTTAAGTTATGTTATGTTATTTTTTTAATTGCGCAATAATGTTTAACAACAACAACATCCTTCTTTTGAAATGGAGTTGCATAAACTGAATTCGTACGGAATTCTTTTAGAAGTGGAGTTACGTAAACTGGAATCCATGCATGAAACGGCTGTTATAACAGACATCTCTGTCATTTAATTCTAAATAACTTTAATGGTATAGTAGTTCTGATTTTCTGGCAAGCTAATTATATCTTCTGCAATCCTATGCTCCCTAAAGAATTCATACATAAATGACCTCCCTTTCTGATTTGGTTAAAAGTTTCGGCATACCCAAACATACTCCGGGTTGCTTCTCCATGAAATAGGGCCAAATATATTAAGTTCTTTGGAAAAACGGAGCTATAGCTGGTATGTCGGTCATGAGAAACTCTGGCTTTCCGGCTTCTATGACCAATACTGTTACATTAGGATCTTCCGTTAGTCGGGAGGCCAGGACGCAACCGGCCGAACCGGCCCCAACGATGATGTAGTCATATTCAGACAAAGGCGATTTCAATCCTGGAAAAAGTTAAAAAACGGTGAGACCTTTGATTTTCCCAAAAGGGAAACGCAGCCTATAAGTATAAGTATCATGCAGGGTACAGACTTTCTTTGAGAGAGAGAGAGTACATTGACATTCAACAAGCAGAATGTAAATTCTTTACGTTGAAATAAATTTCTGATTTCAGAGAGATGGCTTAATCAGTGGTTTTGATATTTCTAGCATAGTTTTTTTAATTTAATAGACTTTTTATATCTGTGTTTGATGAATTATACAGGGTCAACTATACCGCTCAGACGCCGTAATGCCTGGTACTTTTAGATGGAGTCGGCTGGCCCAGCACTTTAACTTCTCAGCTTGGTTGCCTTAATCCACAAGAAATAATAAAGAAAGAATACGCGCGTAGCCGTTAATATTTCCTGTGAATTAATAATGGCCGCGGGTTTCCTTACGATGTTTACCTTCACGGTTAGCGAGTGGTATTGTTACAACAAATGAATTTCACTGGCGTACCTACTTAGAATATCAAAGTGTGGCAAAGCTACCGCTACGTTATCACTACTTCTGATTTGTTTAAATTAAATTAGAAATAAGTACTTTTAAACTGCTCTAATTCGTATGAATTTGTTTGGTCACTTTATGCAAATTCTTATGATGTCTTGCATAAATCTAAATAATATCATCATAAAGTGTGAGCATACTTCGAATAATTACCCGCCACATTAATTAACATACATAATTATAAAAGGGGTTTCAAGTCATATTTCGTAAGCCGGGCATGAAAGAATTAAGATGAAATCAGTAGATTTACCGCTAGGCAAAGGATAGGAGTCCCTAAGGAAGTCGAAAATATCGTTTGGCGTTCTAGGAGCATAGTTTGGTGCAACAGTCTGTAGTAGTAGTTTCGCTACCGGGTTTTGACTGTCTGATGATGGAGCTGTTTCTAATCTAGTTGTGGAGAGAGGCTTTGGGGTAGCTTCGACGTGAACGTTGGTTGCTTTTGAATCTTCTGTATAATATGCATCTAGCAAAGTTTTTGGCACATTATCTCCGTTAGCGCTGGAATATATTGGAACAGGTTCATCGTCATATGCATCGGAATATTTTGGATCAGTTTCTTCGTTTTGTTCATAAGCATTTATTTCTGTAGTTCCATCGTTAGCGTAGGAACGTATTAGAAGAGATTCTTTGTTGTAGCTGTTTGAATATTTTGGTGCAGATTTTTCATTGGGTGAATACGATGGTCCTAGTATAGTTTCCACATTGTTGGTGTACGTTGCTTTTGCCAAATAGTCTTCGGGTTCGGTGTCAGAATATACTTGCGGTGCATTTTCCTTGTTAAGAGTTGTGTGTATGGGAGTTGATCCACTTACAACAGTGCGTCCATATGGAGATTTTAATAAGCGTTCTCTTTCGTCTTGTAATTTCGGCTTGGCGCTTTCATATCGCCCATATGGATTTTTTGGTACAGTTTGATAATAGCTCACATAAGGTTTCCCTTGAGGCACTTCGTAAAGTGTATCATACAAAGTTTGTGGTAGAGATAATTGGTAATGCTCTGGAGTGTACCAATTTTGGCCCGTAATAATTTCGGACTGAAGAATTACGATGAACCAAAGCTTGAATTGTGCTGCATCGAAGAACATTTTCGGCGAAAACCGAACTTTCAGGCCCTGAAAAATGTATGAGAGGCATTAAAATACCGGGTATAAATAGCATGTCAGTAAGAGTTAATCGATGTGAAAATTTACTGCAATTGAAATATCTAGCCATGAAAGTTTATATAAAAGTCGAATTCCAGTCAAATTACTTTCTTGCACTTTTGATAGTTATGTACCACATTGAAAATCACTATCGTGAAGTTTTTCTGTAAAGCAGATAAAACCACCTTTTTCTACGAAACCCTACACCGCGCGACACTCACTGGACGGTTTTTTTTTATTCGTAATTTGTCACCATTAGTGTTGCGTCGCGCCGGGGAGAATGTTCTGGCATGACAAAACCTTAATATAAAAAAAAAAATTAATTCAACTAATTCCGCTCAAGATTGTCTCGTTGGCATAGCGGTTAACAAACTTGACTATGAAATCTTAAGTCTGAAGAAATACGTGATTTGCAGAAATAATTTTTTTCTTCTGTTTGTGATGTCCTTGTTTGGTAAACAGAGAATATCATGGCATTCTATACTCCATATGTTTAGTTACATAGTAAACAATCTGGATAAGTCTTTTTATTGAAATATAATATACACTTTTTAAATCAAAATTTTTACAAATTAAATGTGTTTTTATGAAATTACATTTAATTTCACACTGATTTGGTAATGTGTAATGATTTTGGTTTAATAAGTGTACATTTCAATAAAAAGGCGTATCAAGATTGTTTACTTTTAGTTAAGTACCTAAAATATGCAGTATAGTTTGAGACCAGCCTAGGTAGTACGACGACGCGAGTCGCGCGTCCTAACGCCAAAATCCGCGACATTCCAGTACATTACTACTGTTACTGTCTATGCGACTATAATGTAGCTATAAGTTAAAACCTTTAAATGACTTTTTGCTCTATATTGTACAATGTACCCTCCATTTTGCTATATTAGTCGATGGTTTTCTTGAAATCGTATAAATAAATTAATTAACTGTCAAATTTTGACATTTTAGCGCCACAACACGCGTGACTCGTGTCATCGTACTGCCTAGCAGGACAATCGATTGTGTTGTGCTAAAGTAAGTTATGTAGTTATTCACTCAAAATATCACTGGGTTTACTGTAAATGATAAAGATAGTTCTAATTTTTTTCAATTTCAAACTCGTCACCCTAAGCTTTGGCGCACACTAGCGACACGCGACAGGCGACAGCTCGGCTACTAGACGCGACGACAGGCTACGGCCGTCAATTTTCATAATAATATTTTGAATCTCCGCGCACTTGGCGTCAGAGTCGCGACGACAAGACACCAGAAGCAAATGACAACGTCGCGTCTGACGCGGCGACAAGTCGCCCTGTTTGCGATGGCTCTAAAACGTTTCCCCCGGCCATCACTATTAGCCATCCCTCACCCAAATAGTGTTCACAATGCTTGTTCAGTTTGCCTACGGACAAACTAGTAATTATCTCTTAAGTGTGACATCTGAAGGCCTGGCCCAGAGTGTAAAATATGTCATAAACCCCCTTTCGGTGATCAGCCGATTGAAGTTGTGCAACTCTGTATCAAAGTGGCATGTTAAGGACGACGACATTTGGATTACGCACTCTACTAAAATGTGCATGCCTACGTCCACAGTTTGCTTAGGTGAAGCTTAAGGGGCTCCAGGTAGGAAATCGATTAAAGGTATAGTCTGTTAGCTTTTAGAATATACCTCGGCTACTATCGGATAGAATCGGATATATTCGTGTAATAGAAATATCGGAGCTAATATGACACTTATTTCGAAATCAGAAATAATATGACACTTAATTTCGAAACCGAACTCGATCATCAGTACGATATAAATATATATACGGCGAAAGCCGAAGCCTACTCTAGACCCCGAGGTATATTCTAAAAAATAACAGACTGTAATTGACATTCGGTTGTAAGTTCTAAACATAACTATCACCATTTTTCAACTAAAACTTTCGTAAAGCCGGGTCCGCTGCGCCATGTTACGCGTGTTACAAAAAATGTAACACGTTATTAAAACAAAAATGGGGAGTGGTATTAATTTTTTACGTGTTACTTAACACGTAACGTAACGTTATGTAACACGTAACGTGTTATACCACGTCCCATTTTTATTACATTTACGTGTTACGTTTTTTGTGACACGCGTAACATGGCGCAGCGGACCCGGCTTAAGCACTACACAAACTATTATCAGAAAGAAAAACCTGGGCGGACTCTTCCGGCGAAAAATCAGGTAAGTGTATCCGAATAATAAGTTAAGAAACTATCCCATTTTAAGATCTAGGTACTATGTTAACTTTTTTTCGATCAGATATGAATATTTTGTTTTTTCTTTTCGATTAACATTTATAATTGTATTTTTTACAGATCGTTTTTTGCAATTGATTGCTCGTGTCAGTACAATCTGTCAATCATGTTAATGAGGATTTTTAAAACTGACGACCGATACCTAGAGAGACCTGGAGCTAGACAGCATTTTTTCTATATTGAAGGATTGAGAGATTATTCTGACACTTTGCAAAATTATCTGTAAAAAAGATATGATTTATTGTGGTAATTTGCTAATTATTGAGACTTAATGATGTTTATTTTTTGCAAAAATGTATCTTAAGAGGAGATAATATGATTTTTATTACATAGTTGGCACTAGTTTGCACCGTTGGTATCCCCTTAAGGTCCTGTATTACGCCGGCATTCCGAGAGCGAGAGACTCGCACATCCTATAATTCTAACTAATTCTATTTGAGTTCTTTTGGAATTATTACTACTGAAATGTGGTAAAAATAAATAAAATAAAAAATAGTAAAAATAAATAAAAAACTTACATTCTGTTTTATAAACGTACTTATAATGTTAGCCGCTGCCTTCGGACCGAATATAGTGGAGTTTTTATTATATTTTGTAAAATAAATCTAATTTTAATGTACATGAACGGGCGTAAGTATAAATATCAGTAATGCAGTACTCACCTAGTCTTCGTCGTAATGTCAAATCCTTTTATTGAACCACTGAAACAATCACAGATGCTAAGCAAAATCATTGTACTCAATCAAAACATACTTGACGGACGTTGCCGTATTTGTTGAGCGAGTCTCGATCACTGCGCGTGCGCATTGACCGACCACAGTAGCAAACGAGAGTGCAATGCAATGCAGCTAAGTTGTCCGGTAACGGAGTGGTGGTTGAACTGGCTCCTTTCGGTGTTCTACTGGGCCTATTGCAAACTGTAATTACGCGAATGTCGCAAATGCCATTCACGTTACTGCGAGCAGGGGACGTCCTAGCGCAAAGGCGCGAATTAACATAATCCTTAGCACGTCGGCTTAGGGCCGGTTTTCTGAATTGAGAATTTCACTAAGTAACTACTTAACTGTAGCGCTGTCTCGTCAAATTTCTCAGAAAAGAGCGTGACAGAACGTTACTTAAGTAAACTTAGTGAAATTCTCAATTCAGAAATCGGCCATTAGTCAGTTGCGCTTTGACCTTGAAAATATCAATTAGAAACCATTGTTATGGCCACCAAAAATTCTGCAGATTAACAGATATTAGGTCCGAAGTATCCCGTCTAAATATTTCCCAGATATCAGGGAATTATTTCATTTCCATAAATGAAATTTCCTTTTTAAAAATATTGAAAAAATAATGATGCCATGATGAATGAGACCTATCCGTCTTGAGAAGGAAGTCAGTAAATTATGGCCGACTTAGGGCCGATTTCTGAATTAAGAATTTACACTAAGTAAATACTTAAATAACGTTCTGTCTCGCTCTTTTCTTAAGAAATTTGATGAAACAGCACTACAGTTAAGTAATCGGAAGCGAAATTCTCGGCCATTACACAATCTTCTTCCACATTTAACTCAAATTCTCGTGCAAAATTAATCTTACATGTAGATTTACGTGACATGAGGTGCAAGTCGAGCTAACATATTTAATATTTTTGTGGTCGATTTATCGATTCTATTTATCGATCGACAGATCGTAAAGTCAAGCTTGTAACAGGGCACAGATCCATATCCGTTCCGAATTAGGGTGAAGCCACGGCGACGCAACTCATTTTGCGTCGCCGTGTGGCAAAAAGGGGTTTTTGTATGAAACCGAATGTAGCAGAAATTACGCGACCGAAATTGCACGACTCACAACTCAAAAAATTACGCTCGTTTGGCTTCACCCTTATGTACAAACGGCATTGTTGCTTAGTTGCTCTTAAGGTTGAACGAAATATTGTCCTTCACGGTGATACTATATCAGTGTTACGAAACTATTTGGTAGGTACTTAAATGACAAGAAAAATATTACATTGATTAGATCTCTAGTACAGGGTTATTTGATCCAATTTAGTAGAGCAAGTTGTTTTACGTCAATACTATCTGTAATGCATTGCTTGTAATCTGTTTGCCTTGGCGTAAGCTAAGCATTTTGTATTATTTTAACTTATTTATAAACTTATTTACTCAGATAGGCAACCCGATGGTCAACTAAAGCCGTTGGAAAGCAACGGATGAGATTGGCAGGGTTGCCTATGCCTATGCCACATCCCTGCCACGCTAACCCTGCCAATTTATCTAGTCCATGAACACAATCGTCATCAACCCATTATGTCCCCACCGAGGGGCACGGGTCTCTTCCCTGAGGAAGGTATAGGCCATACTCCACCACGGGGGCCAAGTCCGGATTGGTGGAGGCTTGTAAGACTAGTGGCTGGTCTTACTGTCAGAAGTTTTCAAGCCGCCCTAAGGCCTCTGACATGGCTTAACGACTGCCATCTATCGACGGCAGCCGGCACCAACTGCTTAACGTGCCTTGCGAAGCACGGAATCGCTCGGAAAAAATGCCACTAGCGTTAGTCATAGACGGTGACCCATCCATGGACTGAACGTGCCGTATGTTGCTTAACCTTAGTGATCGTTTAAGATCACTCAGGCAGCCCAGGCTACGAGCGATTCTCGTAGCCTGGGCTGAACCCGTCATGAACACAATAATCACCATAATCATCATCAGCCTTCCGCTGCTCACTTCTGGGTAAAGGTATTTTCTCCCAAATGCCATCTCATGTCATCTGCATCCAAGGTCGCATCCAAAATGATACTCGTTGATAAATAAATTCGTTTCTGGTAGTCACTTCCCTATCTAGGGCTGCCACTTCTTCGGCTAAGCCGGAGTCTAGGGGTTTTAATACTGGGATCTGAGTTAAAATTCTTCACATATGGTGAACTAGGGACCCGCCCCGGCTTCGCACGGGTGCAATGCTGATATGATAATGTTTTATACTTATAAACCTTCCTCTTGAATCACTCTATCTATTAAAAAAAAACCGCATCAAAATCCGTTGCGTAGGTACTTTAAAAGATATTAGAAGCATACATAGGGACAGACAGACAGCGGGAAGCGACTTTTTTTTATACTATGTAATGATGGTGAAATTTTTTAAGTGAGTACCAGTTACGGCAGGGAAACAAAAATCTACTCTTATCATTCAATATTGTGTTGAAAAACTTAGTTTTTTTATCATAGATTTTTAACAGTATTTTTTTGTTAAAATAAAGGTCACACTCCTCTATAGGGGTTGTTTATTAATAAAAAAATAGAAATTCCGTCCTACTCCTATCATTTCCCACGTGTAGTGTACCGTGTGGGTTACGCCTACCTCAAGTAATATTACTCGTTGTGCGTCAACCGCAGGTCACTAGGAGTATGTGACGAGTGTGAGAAAACGAAAAGGGTACAAAAACGGATGCTAGGTACCTTCAACCCCTTAAAATGAAAGTGTTGCCGTTCCATAATATGATCTTTGGTATTACGCATATAATAGGAATAGCTTATATACTCGTTGAACAGTGACCTGAGTTTGTATATGAGTGTAGTATGCTACATGGGTCGCCAGAGACTGGGGTTCGCCTCTTGTATTTGCGTACCATTTATTTGTATGTAGGTACGCTCGTAAGAACACTTCTAGACAAAATAATTGCCCACATAAATAGGCGCCTTTGGTATTTTCTTGGACTTTATTAATTGTAGACAATTTTCATAGGTAATAAATAACTCTGTGTATAGCCTGTGCTGATCTTGGTGTTATTGTTAGTTAGAGTTGACCTCTTTAATGTCAATAATAATTGCTTAATTAGTGTATTCCACAAGCTATACAGTCAGCAGGCAGGGTCTCGAGGAATGAAAGGTCGGATTGACGTAAAATAATAACTTCCACACAAACTAGGATACTCTGTTTTCTAAGCAAAACTTTCGTAAGCACTACAAATATTGAAATTGAAATTGGTTTATTGATAATAAGATTAATTCACAATTAGATTACATTCTAATATAATAGTACAGTAACAATTTGACATCAGTTTTCAGTAATTAAGTAATTAAACATTTAACAATAGTGAATTTAAATCAATTGATTAGAAGTCTGTGGTAGATAAAAATCTGTGATACAGGCGTCAGTGCCCTATGTAGAAGTTTTAAGAAAAAATTGTCATAATAACAATCTATAGATTTAGAGATATTGACTTAATCCGGATATGTATGTACCTTCACTTACTCTATTTTCGATAGTTGGGATCAGTGAGTCAGTGCTATAGTGACCAGGCAAGAACATCACAAACATGGGAAAACACCCAGACTGAGGCTCTTTGTACAAATTTTCTGCGGCCCCCAGTGGTAATCGTACCCACGAGCTCTGTCTTGGAAGGTAAGGGCCTTAACGGGTAGACCTACGAGGCTATTTATACGTATAGAAGTTAAGACAGGTAGGTACTGGCGCGCAGCCCCTCTATTTTGTAATTAATTAATTATAATTTTGTACATAATGATTTTCTTGTAAAAAAAATTACCTATATTTTGACATTTTCCATAATTATTATTTTAATTAAATTTAATTTTTGCATGCCTAAGAAGGTGAATTGTGAAGAAACTTATTTATATCTTACCAGTTTCGTGCAAATAAACAATTTATTTCATTTCATTTCGTTACGGGCACCAATTCCTGAAGGGTTCCAATCGTATAACTGTCATATTCCATTGTAGTACCTGTCGCATTCAGGATTCCGACATGTTTTCTTTAATAGCGGTATTGCTATTAAACATACGTCAATATTAATAAGAATCAAATAGTCCAAGAATAAAGTGCTTCTGTTTTAACCTTTTCAGATCTAATAATGAAGTATTATGTAATGAATGATCTTGTCATGTCGGTGCAGGTGTTACAAGCAAACGCAACTGTATAAAAATAATTCGTTCAATCTTATCTTATTACTATCTGGCATCTTATCATATTTTATGGCTCGGGTATTGTAAGTATGTACGATTCTGTGTTTCCTATCGTGTCAGCTCTATCAAATCAGCATAATGTGATAAAAAAACAAGCTATGCAGTGCAAGGAGTACCTTCCAGCACTAGATGACTGGATGATTCAGTGAGCTTGGATCAAGTGCGTTATTATGTACCCTTTATCGCGCTCGATATAGTATTCGTAGATATGTCGCAGTAAAGTAGTGAAATCAGAGAGTCAATTGAATCTCTAGACAGTCAATCAAAGATCGATATTCAATCAAGTCGCTAAAGTTCCGTCAGACAAGTGAGTGAACGAAACGTTCAACGAGTTTCCTAAACGTTCCTAGGTATTTCAACTTTGGTAGGATGACCAAGATATTTGATTGGAAACTCACTACGAAAACAAGACTCTTCTTCTTAATTTTGCTGAGTAACCATTTACAACAAAACAAAACACGGCATTTCTTCACGATGACACCGAAATAACAATAACAAATGAAATAATCGTGGCGGAGTCGACAACATGTTTACAATTTCACCAAAGACCACAATTTGAAACAAAACACCACTCACACAACAAACGAACGTTGCACAACGTTTTCCAAAAGAAAGACTCTAAAAGTAATCAGCTGTTGTCGTGACCGCCATCTTGGTTTACATTATTAATCAACATGCTGGCTTTCGGTCAGTTAGATAGTTAAACGTTTTCGACGCTGCTTTATTTAAATCAAAATGCTAGCAACTTGATTGAATATCGATCTTTGATTGACTGTCTAGAGATTCAGTTGACTCTCTGAATTAACTACTTTACTGCGACATAAATATTTAGCAGCCTAAAACAGACTGCCTACCTTGAATCTCTATCTGTGTTGCGTACCAATGTTACGAAATGTACAATTCTCTAATGTAAGAGTAATAACGACCTTTATTTTAACTAGGTATTGCATACCGACACGATACATGAGAAACATGCGCAATTTCTTACGGACACTGGTTTGGGGCGCTGACCACAGTGGTTTCTGCTCTCCTTTCGATTCATTCACAGTTGGCTTTTATAGCCGACTACGAAAGCAAAGGTTGTCTATCGCGCGTATGTGTGATGTTTCTTTATGAACAAAAAATAACTACTAAAAAACCAGGTGGCTAACGTCAGCTGTCATAAATTTAGTAAAATGACATTGGAAAGGTCATAAAAAAAAAACAATACAAATAAACTTTATTTCTCTGTACACAAATTAGGCACAATAGATGTGATACAAAAGTAGCTCAGTAGAAGTAATTTGTGGAAAGACTGGGCCCTAAACTAGATCAAAGATCTGTATCTTAGGATGCCAGGCCTCCCAAAAACAAGGGCAACAAAGTATGGAACATACTGTAGACAGAAGTCAAGACCAACAGAGAAATTACAGAAACAAAGAAAATATACAAAAATTAAGACACAAAAACCAAATAAATGGGTACTAACACTCATAAACTACATCGTCAACATCAGCCCAGCGTTGCCCACTGTTTGGTTTTCCCTAAGTGCCATCTTTCACTGTCTCTTACCATACGCATCCACGGACCTTCCGTCTACTCGACGGTATAGTTAGAGTAAATACATTTGAATTCACTAACAACACCTGCCAAAAATATCAATAGGTGCCCAATCTGGACTAGGCCAGGTGGTATTTGTGCAAGGCTATTTAGGCGGGTGCGCAAACTGGACTACCTCAAAAATTTTCAAGTAGATAGCGAAAACTTTAAAGTGCCTCTCCAGGACTGGAGGTTGGCAGTCAGCTCTTTACAACGGTCTCTGTTCTGTGATATTAATTCTTTATTATCAAGTAATAACGTGCATGTAACCACGTAATGAAATATCGATGAAGCGAAAGTGCTCTCTCAGGATCCTTTCAAGTGGCAGTCCCTGGTCTCTGCCTACTCCTCTAGGACACAGGCGGGAGTTGATTCATGTTGTTAATAATAATAAGTTATTTTTGGTTCTTTAACTTTTAACTGTTTAAATTTTTTTAGGTAGGTATAAAAAAGAAAGAAATATATTTTATACAAGACATAAAAAAGAAAAAACCAGACAAGGCAAGATACAAGACGAGAAATAAAAACAAGAAGTGGGCACGGGCTATGTCCATGCGGCGGTAAAACGGCTTCAGGCTCGGTATTTGCTGCAGGTGTATTACCCACAGCACTGATTTTCAGCCAGGGCCTGCTCTAGTGACCCACGGAGCGATCCATCGAGACAGACAAATACAATACAATACAATTCAATACAATGCAATACAATACGATACGATACGATACAATATAGAAGGCAATCTCCAGTTGTGTAGGGGCAGAACAAACAGAGAAGGAGCAGCACCTAATGCTGGATAAGAAATCAGGGCTTAGGTTTTTTGGATACATAACAAATAGCCCTTAAGTTATTACAATATTATGGGGAAAGCGGCATAGCATAAACAATTCTCTTCTGTGCTTAAACCAGGGTCCTAGACCTGTATATCAGGGTACAGTGCATTCGGGCTTTTTATGGATCAAAACCCATAGTCAAAAACTAAAAACACTTCTTCCTTTACTTTTGCACTAATGGAGGTTGGCCGGCAGCTCCGCATATTTTTATGAGTCGGGTTTTCTGTTTCTATATTTTTTTATGTACTTAGTCTGTGGCGTTAACTTTTTAAAAAGTAGAGTTGAATTGCTGCAAAAGCCTTTTTTATCTAAAAGTTAAAATGGTTCCAACTGCTAATCTTCTATCTATAATTTCGTTCATTTGTACCCGGAGATTAGTCATCTGAATCATGTAACATACATGAAAACGGCATAATAGTTGAATTTGAATTGAGACAGGGTATCCTAGTGTGGGGCCAGAAGCAATGAGTGTGTCTGTATGTAAATGTTTATGTTTATTTAGTTTCTTAGCTTAGCGACGGATGCAGTGTCTCCTCTCCACATTTCTAGAAAAAAAAATTCTCCTGTGGTTTTTTTTTTGCCAGCTTACACACGAATGAATACTTAGTATTTCGTAATGATTAACTGGTTTTAGCGCAAGGTCGTGAAGGGAACGAACCCTATGCAACGCCGAAACCCGCACGTTTTACTTTTTAAAACTTGATATTGTGCATAATGCAACTCCATGGCGTAAGTAGAGCAGCTTCTGATAGGGAAGTGAAACAAATATATCGACTATAAATAATATCGATATTTTTCATCGAGCATCGCGAGTCTTTAACTATTATTAGCCCAGAGCCAGTATTTATCTTTAAGTACGTAATCACTTGAAAAGCTTGAAATTGCCTGTGACCTTGCATTGTGATTAAGCCACGCATAGGTACTCTAAGCGAAGAGCATACCCTGCAAAGAGCTTAGATAACTGTTTATAGATAGATAGATAAATACCTAGATAACACTTTATTGCTCAACCAGCCTAGCTAGTACGACGACGCGATTCGTGCGCCATAACGTAAAAATTCGCGAGTTTCCGGTACATTAGCTGTCAAATTCTGACATTTTAGCGCCACAAAACGCGTGACTCGTGTCATCGTACTACCTATGCTGGATAAAGAATTATTGTAGTTTCCTTATATCTAAGTAATGGTCTTATGGCTTAGATTGATCTCTTCCAGACAACCTTTGGAGTAGGTAGGTATGGTTATATATTTACAGAGCTACCACTAAAATGAGCAATTCCTCAAAACCGTAATTAAAACTAGAGTTTATATTTTCCTTTATTTATTTGAATGAGAATTCTCTATTGTATATTATTTAGTTATATGCTAATTTAATACTACAGGTTGACAGATACTTTGCAATAAAATTTCTTCTATCAATGTCGCAGACTTCATCAAGGCTGCAAAGTACCACAAAGTAAACTCTGCCACTTTGATTCCAACGCGGTAACACTTAGCCAGCCTTTGAACCCAATATGAAATTTGTATGAGGTTTTAAGTGGTCTTTTGCTGATTTTGTTACTAAATTGAAAAAATGCATAGCTTAAACTCGAAATACACTAGATGGCTCATATTTGGATAGTATGGCACTTAGCAGCCTTTGATTCTTTATGCCTCAATTGTCCTAGATATAGAGATAACTTTTTATTGCACACCAGTAATTCCAAAAAAAAATGTTCATTCTGTTTAATACATTTGGTTTCAAGCTTTACTCCATCAGACCGCGCCATGCGTTTTGACGTGTTCTGAAATAAAATTAGCAAAGTTTTTACCTATACTTGAATAATTGTTACTCGACGAAAATATAATATTTTATCGACATAAATACTCGTATATCGAAAATTTATTAGCACTTGCGAAAGATTTTATTTTATGCTGCGCGGATCGGAATCAAAACTGTGAAGAAGTATTTAAAATAATTAAAAACAAGTGCGAATACAATTAGCACTCTTACCCCCGGTTTCTCGTACAGTCACGTCAATCTTCACATTTTAGTTGCAAAGTCGCCCGTAATGCAACGGAGTAGAGTGCATGGGTGTATACCATGATGTGCTGTCGACTGTACGCCAACAATCTGTTAATCTACCATTAACAGCTATGAAACGTTTTTTTCGTACGCACTTTAGCTATGTAACTGACAGCTATTGACAGTAGATTAACAGCTTGTAAGTGTACGAGTACCGAGGTAGTCCAGTTTGCACACCCGCCTAAAAAGCACCTGCACAAATAGCACCTGGCCTAGTCCAGATTGGGCACCTATTGATATTTTTGGCTTCACTAACAGCACTTGCCAAAAATATCAATAGGTGGCCAATCTGGACTAGGTCAGGTGCTAGGTGCTATTTAGGCTGGTGCGCAAACTGGACTACCTCGAGAAACCTGGGGAAAGGTTAAGATTTAACCGAACAAACGATTGCAAACCTAAGATTCCGGCTGATAGGTATTTCCTGTATGCAATGCAACGTGTTCTTGAGTGGAGACCGCGACTCGGCAAACGTAGTGTAGGACGCCCTCCAACCACTGGGATGACGATCTGCGAAAAACTGCAGGCAGATGCTGGATGAGGCAAGCTGAAGACAGGGCGCTATGGCGCTCATTAGGGGAGGGCTATGTTCAGGAGTGGACTAATATAGCCAGATGATGATGATGATGATGAATGCAAACCTGGCTCGCACATGGCTTTTATTCCCTTTTTTATTGCAAAAGTATGCAATAAAAAAGGGAATAAAAGCCATGTGCGAGCCAGACGTAAACGAGAAGCAGACACCAAGGTATGCCATTTGCCGATCTTGACAGATCTCTTTCGCTTCATAAACATTCTTTTTTTTTTTTTTTATACAAGCACATAGGTACATTGCTTACAAGCGGGATTCGAACCCGGGACCTCTCGGATGGTAGTCAGATGCGCTAACCGCTGCACCACAGAGGTCGTCTAATATTATTATTAGCGATCATTACTTCAGTATTCTCAAATCCACTGCTGTAGAGTCTACCTACTAGAAATCTACCAAATCGAGATTAATGGAATAACTGACTTATCTATAGACGTGGATCAGTAATAATAACTTCCATACAACACAATCCCTTGTCCTGGGCCTCGATTCTGTTTGTGCATTATAGTTCAATTACAGTTAAATGGTCGGGTCACGTGACACGTTTTTAAATTCCATTGACGACTAGAATCACGCATACGTGCGCGCGCGTTGAATTGAAGCGGCCATGAAATGAAAGCGACGCGGTCATGAAACTGTCATTGTCATACAATGCATTAGCAGAATCTAGGCCCTGGCCTGAACCTACGATACCTTGAACTATGGTTACTAGACTTAGGGCCAGATTCACAGTCGTGACTTTACTTTACAGTAAAGACGTCTTCACAAAGTAAGCTTTGTTTGACATTTCAACTTTTTCAATTTCAGAGACAGTTCCTTGGTCTTTCCTTAGCAAAGCACGTCCCCAAAGTAAAGTCTGAGCAAGTATTGAATTTGACAGAAGCTGTTACATTACACGCATAATTTTCATTCAAGAAATAATGGTGAAAATATCATCTAAACTTGATTTATTTGAATGAAACGGAACGTCATTGAAAGATGTCAACTTTACCTTGACTCATGGATGTAATAATCAAAGAGGATTGAGTACTCTGACAAAAAAATGTCCTGACAAGGAGGCTCGAACTAGTGAATGTCATCTCTTTCTAAGTAGGGTGACTTTGATGTCAATGAAAACCGGACGAAACATAAGAGAAGCCAGCCGGAAGGAACGAGCGAAGTTCTCTCTTTAGGAGTAACTTGGGCATTACTTCCATAATGGGCGACACAGTACCTAGTGGTAGGTATATTCATTGACTGAAGAACTTTAATTATACTTATATTTGCATTTAACGAAGTTTTAACATTATAACATGAAAGCCAAAATCAAGTCATAAAATTAGCTTTAATCCAAAAATAAACACAAAGAAATAACTCATTTAAATGTATAGAATTTACAACTTGCTTATTGAGTGTTAATGGACAGTACATTACATACTGCCCTCAAATAAGGTTTGTAGTGGAAAAGAAGAGTAGAGAGAAGAGTAAAAATAAAACTCAACTTCGACCATGTTAAAATACGTTTTTAAAACCTTGAGTGGTATTGCTACAAAAATTACTTAGCATACATTCATGGCTCGATTCGAGTCTGGGCCTTTAATTTGAGAATAAGTAAAGTTCACTATCTTGCATGGATACATGGATACATGCAAGATAGTGAACTTTACTTATATTCACAGTTATTAATAGTGAACTTTTCTTACATTTCTTATCATCAGTTACAGTAGGCTACTTTTTATCGCGGAAATCGCACTCATTCTGCGGAATTAACTTAATCATATTTTGATCTACATAAGTTTACAAATTATTTTCAGTGAACCAATTTAGAACTTTATATCATTACTAGCTGTTGCCCGCGACTACTTCATTGAAAGTCTTTCATGACTTTCAATGAAGGACCTTCATACTGAATTTCATTCGAATAACTTTCAAAAATGGCTAAGTTTCATACTAACTTTGCACCCCCCTTTTACCCCGAAGAAACTTCGTATTGAATTTTTTTCGAATAACTTCAAAAACGGCAAAGTTTCATACTAATTTCCCCCCCCACCCCTCTTGCCCTTAAAGGGATGATTTTCGAAAAAATATTTTACATGTGTTTCATGACTTTCAATGCAGGACCTTCATATTGAATCTCATTCGAATAACTTCAAAAACGGCAAAGTTTCATACTAAGTTTGCACCCCCGTTTTTCCCCCTTAAGGGATGATTTTAAAAAAATTATTTTACACGTGTTTCATAATTTTAAATGGAAAACCTTTGTACCAAATTTCATTCGAATAACTTAAAAAACGGCAAAGTTTAATACTAACTTTAAAACCCCATTTTACCCCCTTAGGGGATGAATTTTCAAAAATCCTTTCTTAGTGCTCCCCTACGTTACAAAAGAATCCGCTGTGCAAAATTTATATATATATATATATATATATATAAGTTGCCCGCGACTACGTCCGCGTGGGCTTTAGTTGAGTAAAGTGTTTGCAAATAAGATACAGATACTTTTAGCGCATGCGAAAAAGCTTTCATACTAACTTTGCAACCCCCTCTTACCCCCTAAGGGATGATTTTCGAAAAACTACTTTACACGTCTTTCATGACTTTCAATGAAGAACCTTCACGCTGAATTTCATTCGAATAACTCCATAAACGGCAAAGTTTCATACTAACTTTGCACACCCCTTTTACCCCCTTAGGGGGTGAATTCACAAAAACGGATATCGGAAATAATCATTATTGAAAACTTATAACCCAAATACCACTTTTTATTGAAATAACTTTGAAAATCAGAGAACTTTTATACTAACTTTACACCCCCCTTTTTCCCCCTTAAGGGATGATTTTAAAAAAACTATTTTACACGTGTTTCATAATTTTAAATGAAGAACATAAGTACCAAATTTCATTTGAATAACTTCAAAAACGGCAAAGTTTCATACTAACTTTGAACCCCCATTTTACCCCCTTAGGGGATGAATTTTCAAAAATCCTTTCTTAGTGCTCCCCTATGTTACAAAAAGAACCCCTGTGCAAAATTTCAAGTTTCTAACCCTTATAGTTTGGGTCCTGCGTTGATTCTAAGTCAGTCAGTCAGTTTCTCCTTTTATATATATATATATATATATATATATATATATAGATAGAAGATAGAAGATAGATGGTACTCTTGGTCTCGACAAGGGTTAAATTAAAAATTAAAAATGTTGTTACAGACAAATTTTAGTGTACAAATTGTAAATTCAGATAATAAAATCTAACTTGCCAATACGAATAAAACTCATGTAGCTAGATTGATGACAAACATTTGAATGCTTTTTTTTACATTTAAAATATGCATAAAGGCTAATATACATTACAAAATAGAATAGAATTATTAAGTATAAAATTAAATATTCTATTATACCTCCTGTCAATTTTTCTATTCAAACATACTATTCAAGGGAATGCATTCAGTCAGTTTGGGCACCTGCATCGAGCTGTGGTTGCTTCGTTGGTAGTTCTTCCAGTTCAACATTTTCTTCCGTCGCTTAGTACCATTACTTTTTTCGCCACAGGCTGTAAATATTTATTTATTACTTACTTTCTAATAAACTTCTTAGCAAACAAAACACAAAGGTAACAGAAAAGTCCTGTGCAACGTACCTAAAGGGGTTGGTAAACACGTCAATAAAAAGTAAAATAAGGGATACTTTCTGAGTTATTCCCGTTTGAAAATATAAAATATAAAAAAAAAAACAATTTAATTCATTCAATTATCCATTATCATCATTTTAAAGTATTTTGCGTTACAACTAGTAATAAATTGGGGACATTTTGTCAAAGAGTATTTGTTGTTTTTGATAATTATTTTTTCTATCGATTAGCATAATGTACACCAAACGGCAACTTTTCATGTACAAACGTACAAACTTTAGGTATGCTACAGGTTT
Source organism: Yponomeuta plumbellus (assembly GCA_947310845.1). Classification (NCBI taxonomy): domain Eukaryota; kingdom Metazoa; phylum Arthropoda; class Insecta; order Lepidoptera; family Yponomeutidae; genus Yponomeuta; species Yponomeuta plumbellus. The sequence continues at coordinate 13,531,500 of OX371212.1, read as the reverse complement.
GAAGCCTTTTACTCACCACTACAAATGGTACAGGATCTTCCTTCAACCTAGGTAAGACCGTAGGTTTAAAATCTTATTTTCTAAAATACCGGCTTTTGCAGGCTTCACAAAATGCAGGATTTTGTGATGTCGAACCAGAGCCTCATATAGCATCCATCCATTTTAAACGTAAGCTTTCGTTTTTAGTAAAACTGAAAAGAGACCATTGGGTAATCAAACACATGGCCTACATTTTACAACATCATGGTCATAGTATTCCACATAAAATGAGTAAGAGTAAGACACACTCCTTCAGTTTGTGGCTCTCGCTCTGGACACTTTACTCTAGTTTCTTACTTATACGATTTTATGTTTTATTTGAGAACACAAAGAGTTTAGTTTTCTATGGAAGGTTTTTCGTAGTGCTCTATCCTCTTTGATTATAACATCCTTGCCTTGACTTCAAGGATGTATGGTTATAAACCTCCTTTCCGGGCACGTTTTGGTCCGTGAAAAGCGAATGGAACAAAAAAAAAAAAAATTGACTTTACGTTTCTGAAGTATAACTCAACCTAATAAAATTTGATTCGGTATTATGAAAATGTCTTTATCATTCAGGACTACATTATTTGTACAATACGATTAAAATCAGTTAACAATTCGGCCAACCTCGGTAATTGTCGTGAATCCCTCGTCTCTCACATAGAGTTATCAATTTACAGACATGACTTTTAATTATATTACTCGTTGTCTTATTGAATACAATACAAGAACGGTATGAGCAAGAAAACCTATGTAGCTCAAAACTAACAACCTGTATATTGAAATAAGAAAAATAATTTACTATTTTGACAGTCTGCCTTAGAGCCAATAAAAACAGTTTGACGTATATGATACATTTATGTTTATGAACGCTAATGTCATTCGTGAAAATGTTCGATTTTATCAAATTTTATCACAATTAACTTAAAATACCTACAGCCTCCTAGGTAGCTCAAAACTAACAACCTTTATATTGAAATAAGAAAAATAATTTACTATGTTGACAGTCTGCCTTCTTAGAGCCAATAAAAACAGTTTGACGTGTATGATACATTTATGTTTATGAACGCTGATTTCATTCATTTCATGAAAATATTCGATTCTATCAAATTTTATCACAATTAACTCACAATATGTATCATGGCTTCAACAAATTTAAAGCGTGGTAAAAAATTGTTGCTCAATCTCGTCAAATTGTAAATAATGTTAACTACTTATTTTAAAAAAGAAGCTAATTTATTTAAAAAGAAGGAAAATAATATCATCAAAGAAATTTGGACTGGGTTTGTGGAGCAACCGGAGTTTCGAAAAGCAGCGTGTTAAAAATTTTGAAGGAAAACGACAAGCTCTCAGATCAGTAAAATTCATGTATGTCGCTTCTGCTTAAACTTAGGTCTACCGGTTAGTAATGTCATCTTGGCAGGTGCTATACATTGCGTTTATGATACTTCAAATTGAATGCTACCTAAAAGAAATCGCGGTAATGTATTTCGTGTCATTTCCGTCTCCGGATTTAGGCGATGATATCCGAGAAAAGCCGAAGTGTTAACTGATTTTAATCGTATTGTACGCATATTGATGCTAAGTTTACTTTGAGGCCAAAGTCATGATCATCGACTCCTTCGACTTTACTAAGCAAAGTGTAGGCTAGTGAAAGTAAAGTAATGGTGTGACAGGGCTATGAAACATATTTTTGATTGAAAGTCGATCTTTTCCTCGAAGTAAAGTCAAAGTGCAGTTTATGAATCTCAACCTAGGACATCACAAACATGGAAAACACCCAGAATAAGGTCAAAGAAGAGGTGGAAATCAAATACGGCCACCTCCAGCGGGAATAGAATCCAAAACCTCTCTTTTAATAGTCAAGTGTTACCGAAGAAACAGTCGAGTCTCAAAGATAAACGTTTTAAGTTAACTTTCAATTTGTGAGTCACTCATCAACATTATCAACCCATTATGCCCCCACCGATGGGCACGGGTCTCTTCCCTGAGGAAGTTATAGGCCATACTCCACCACGGGGGCCTAGTCCGGATCGGTGGAGGCTTGTAAGACTAGTGGCTGGTCTTACTGTCAGAAGTTTTCAAGCCGCCCAGGCCTCTGGCTTGGCTTAGCGACTGCCATGTATCGACGGCAGCCGGCACCAACTGCTTAACGTGCCTTGCGAAGTACGGAACCGCTCGGAAAAATGCAACTAGCGTTAGTCATAGACGGTCACCCATCCATGCACTGAACATGCGCCCTATGTTGCTTAACCTTCGTGATCGTTTAAGATCACACAGGCAGCCGGGGCTGGGGCCGGGGGCCTTCGGACCGCGAGGAGACAACCTCTATAAAAAACACACGGTGGGGCCCTCCTCTATGTCCCTCTGTTCAGCAGAGGGCATAGAGGAGGTTGAGGGAGGGTCACAGACGGCAGGTTGGGGGACCTGCCGTCCGACATCGTGACAGGAGAAGGGGGTGGGGGGCCCATGCCCCTTCAACAGAGAGGGTGGGCCCGACTCCTTGCGAGTCGGGTCGACGTCGCCGGGGCGCCGCTGTCGCATTCGCGTTGTGGTTCACCACTTGCGATATCCGGCGGCGCCCCATTGCACGAGCGACAGGACGGCCCCCGGGGTGTTTTAGGAGGTATGCCTCTCCTATTATTAGGAGAGGAGAGTCCGACACACGGCCGTCGCCCTCCCCCAAGGGTGGCGGTTATGGTGCACAAAGCATTTCAACCCGTTAACAAAAAAAAAAGGCAGCCGGGGCTACGAGCGATTCTCCCTGCTAAATCGATACGGAAATAAATTTACATTGCACTTCAACACATTGCTCATATAACTCCACCAGGCTTAGCTGTGTTTGACCAGCTGTACCTTTATACGCGTGTAGTTGTAGTTGAAAAGTCGCCCTTAGTGTAAACGGTATTAGCATTTGACCCGCAACAAAGTAGCAATTTTCCTTTTGAATTCGTCGAAGCCCTCCGACTTCAAAGATAAAGATATTTATTTGTCAAACATGAGTTTTGAATAAGATGGTACATACATAGTCGAATATTTGTCCTGCATGCTTTGCCAGAGTATACGTACAAATTTTGTTTTGAGAGAGCGAGTTAAAGTTGTCCTACTGTTAATAGCTGTTAGTTGCTTTTTTTTTGTATGCACTCTTGACAACTGACAGCTGTCAACAATAGATTACGAGACTGTTAGCGTTTGAGAAACCGGGGGTTAGTTTCATAAACAAAATTAATTTCTTCACAAAACATGAAACTACACAAATTAAACTAATTATATATTTATTAGGCGATCTTAGAATTTAGTAGGACAATTCGGTATGTAAAGTATTTTTCAGGTATTATTTTTATATTTTTATTTCATAAAACATTTAATTTTAAGCCACTAATTTGAAGCTTTTTATTTTCCAAGTAACGGTTTTTTTTTAATTATTTTTTAAAGTATTATTCGTGATGACGTCATTTCGTAGCCTGAATAGCTTTAAGTCTTTGCCACGTTTTCAGTACATTCAAAAACACTAATAGATAACTTCAAACTTGACATTGACAACAAACAGTTGACACTTGACTTGTATGTACTGAAAACGTGGCAAAGACTTAAAGCTATTCAGGCTACGAAATGACGTCATCACGAATAATACTTTAAAAAATAATTAAAAAAAAACCGTTACTTGGAAAATAAAAAGCTTCAAATTAGTGGCTTAAAATTAAATGTTTTATGAAATACAAATATAAAAATAATACCTGAAAAATACTTTACATACCGAATTTACTGCATTGCATTGATTCAACAACCTTATCTCACAGTAATATGTATTATGAGATCTGTACTCCTATGCGTCTTCAACAAGCAAATGTATCGTTCTTGTACTCATTGTTCCAAACTTTCATACAGGAATAATGGTTGCCTAGTAATATTTTATATGATCTTTGTTTATGACATCACCATCAACATACGCCCACCACTGCCCATTGCTGAATATAAGATTTATCCTCCAAATGCCGCCTTTAACAACCCTTGCCAAGCCCTTGCCATCCTTATCCACGGACGTTCGAACTAACTAAACTCAACTTAATATTTCCTGTAAGGAGCACTGTATAAGGTTCTACAATAAAATACCTCAAGATATATTAGAGTTACCTCCAACGCGGCTTAAGAATTGTGTTAAGCACACTCTATGCAAAAAAGCTTATTATAAAATCAACGATTATTTAGAAGACAAGGATGTCTGGCATCAATATCAAACATCAATATAATTTAATATCAAACAGTAGTTTAATATTAAATTTAATCAGAGGGTAACTGTGTCTATAACACATTCAAGAGTAATTTTTTTTAAGTTTGAAAGTTTGTTAATTAGGCTAAAACGGTTTTGGAAAGAATAAATGTGGAGTTTCTTTGTTAGTTTCTTCCCCATTGTAATATATTAATTACGAAACTAACAACTTTGACGTTCATAAAGTAAACATTTTGTCTGTACTATAAATTTGATTTTTTATCGCTTTTAGCTTCATGTACTTGCGTTTTATTAGTAATTAATTTGCAGGATTACCTCTGAAAATCAATTCCTGAAAAATGACAACTAGAGTTTTTAACAATTTTGATAGTTTTTCTCACATTGTCATTTTTGCAAATACTTTTATGAATGGCACTGTCCGTAAACGAATTAGTCTTTAGCCTATGTCCGCCCTGAATGTTAATTCTAATTATTATTAGAAATAATTTTTCAAAATGGTTAAGTACTTTGGCAGTTTACCCCTACGTATACAAACATAAGCATTTTACATACAGGCACATACATTGATTCTGGCCCCACACTAGGATACCCTGTGTCGTGGGAACCTGAAACAGCGACATCACAAGCATGTAAACATCCAAGACCTGGGTTTTTTTTTGTCCCCGGCCGGGATTTGAACCCGGAACCTCTCGCATGGTAAACAGATGCACTAACCGCTGCGCCACACAGGTTGTCTATGCATAACCTTTTCCTCTTTACAATGTTAAATCAAGGCTATACTCTATACGCTCTTGCAATGTCACAGTCGTTGTCCTATGAGAAGAATGTCAATTGTATTTATATGGTTTTAAGCATTATCTATCAGACTCAGACAGCGCTACTTTAAAGTAATAAAAACAGTAATGGTACATATAATTTAAAATAGGAAAAGAATAAAAGTTGTTGAAAATGTGCTCCACAAACTGCGTATTTTAGAGGTAACCCTGCAAAGATGTTAGGGGGGGGATAAAAATGACGGAAGATGATGTGACAAATGTTATTTATTTTGTCATACCGGGCGCCTGCACCAATACTGACTGGTCGTATGTTTTGACCGTTAGATAAAACATTATTCGGTCTTATTTACAAAAACATGGTTGAAAAAGTCTGTGGTTGAGATTTTACAAAGAAAAGCCACATATTAAATAAACTGCCTCTGCGGAGTTCTTTACAGGAATCGTGTGTCTATAAATTAGCCCAGTTATGTTGGAAACGCATATATACATAAATAATAATAATAAATACGTAACCTATAGATCTTTTACTTTTTATACGTTGCACTTACTAATAAATAAGTTAAATTTAATCACTGTCGGTTGTGTTTAAATTAAATTCATTAAAGCCTAACTTAATCCTAGAAATCACAGAGTTACAGTATTTTTCTAGTATGTTTTATGACTTGTTTAGACGACCCCAATCTTCCTTTATTAAATCTGCCCCCTTTTCAGCAATCATGTAGACTGGGGCGTTTGTGTGACTCGAAGGAATTTCAGGTATAATACTGGCATCTATCACTCGCAGGCTTTTGATTCCGTGTACCTTCAGTCTGGGGTCCACGACAGCTGTCGGGTCTCCGGCCGGTCCCATCTTGCACGTCCCACTCTGATGGTAAATGGTAAAAGTAAACATCTGAGCATGGCACGCGAAGTACGGGTCGCTGCCAAACGGTCCGTACTGCAAACACTCTTCAATCGGAACATCATACAGTCGAGCACCTAACTTTTTCATCGACGGCTGCCTGGCTATTTGGATCGACACCTTTATACCCTCCACGATCTTTTGCAAATCTTCCGGATACTCGAAGTAGTTGGGGATAATCGTTGGATGATTCCAAGGGTTCCTGCTTTTAAGCGTCACACGTCCTTTGGACTTCGGTCTCATCAACATAGGGAAAACCATGAAGCTGTCAGATTTTCCTAGCGGGCCGAATGTGTTCGTGAATATTTGCTCGTCGAAACCAAAGTTCCTTGGGAGGGAAGGGTCGGCATTCAAACCTGATGTAATGAACAGCAGCTCCATATCAGGCCACCCAGATGTGTTAAACTTGTCATTAAGATCCATAAATGTGAGCGCTTCACATCCGCCAGCCAGAGACATAGGACCCTTATGTGTTTTCATCCAGTTGAATACAATTTCTAAGTGATTTAGTATGTACTCAGTATTAATATTAGAGGCTTGGTCGTTGACCAAAAAGGTGAGACCACCAGCGGCTATGTGGTCCATTAAGTTATAACCCACTGGAAGGTCTTTAACGATTGGGATGCCTACAGATGCCAAATGTTCTGCTGGGCCGATACCAGACAACATTAACAGCTGGGGAGAGTTGATGGCTCCAGCAGATAATATTACTTCTTTCTTAGCCCGTATTTTGTACTTCTTATTGTGTCTTGCCAGCTCCACACCGATGACTCTGGTATTGGTGTCGTCAAATATAAGTTTGGTAACCATACTACCTTTAGCTAGATGTAGGTTATTTCTTCTATTTATGGGGTGCAGATAAGCTCTGCTGGAGCTGTGTCGTGTTCCATTCTTCATAGAGAGTTGAAGGAAGGACACACCAGAAGGGTTCGGACCGTTGTGGTCTCCGTATGTGAATCCGAGCTCCTGCGCTCCTTTCACCCAGGCCTTACCTTTAGGGCTTCTGTACGGTGAATGTTCTACGTTCAAATACCCATCGTAGCCGTGGTATTTTTTATTGTCAAAGGAAGGTATGTTGAATTTTTCTACTTTCTTAAAGTAATGTAGAGCACTATCCCAGCCCCACCCGGTGTTACCCATACTCTCCCAGTTGTCGTAGTCCTGTGACGTTCCTCTAGTGTAGATCATGTAGTTTAAGACACTGGAGCCTCCGACCACCTTGCCTCTGGGCCAGTTGCATTGCTTGTTTTCAAAGCCGGCGCAATACTTATCGGACGGTTTCGTCTTGTACTTCCAGTTAGCTGACGTGAACTGCAGGTAGTTCGCTAATAAAGGAATGTCCATTATGAAGTTTTCGTTGAGTCCTGCTTCGATTAATAGGATTTTCCAGTCACGTATCTCTGACAGTCGGTTCGCGAGTACGCAGCCGGCGGTGCCTGCGCCAACGATGATCATGTCGTACTCCTTCAGCAGGTTTGGCTGGTCTGGCGGCTCGGTTTCCAGTTGTATTACTCCATCGTTAAGAAAACTCATTAGGGAAGAGATCGGCTCTACTCTTTGTGAGCTGACGAAGCAGCTTAGCACCAACAGTAACCCTAATACTCTTGATCCCTGATCGCGCATCTGAAACGCATAAAAAAGCAAACGTTAGTAATCAAGCTCTTGCGTCACTTAATTCAATTGACTCATAAACTGTCTGCAGACTATTTTCTCACAAGGAAGTCTCGTTTGAATTTTATAATCATAAATGCATCAGATTACATTGTTTACTCATTTCCTACCACATCTAATATGATAATACGCGATCACTTATTATTACAATCAAGCGTATTGTGTTTGAAGTGAATTAAAGCCAATATTCTAACTGGAGTGAATCCATTAGGTACATCAGTTGCGTGTGTGTTATATTTTAAACATACCTACATCTTAATTGTAATTCTGAGGGCCGATCTCAGCTAAAGTCTACGTGGCCGGCGGTTGCCGTGACAGCGCATTGTAATGTAGTCCGGGCGCGACCTCGAACAGATCCTGAATTCATTACCTATGATCTTGTGTAGTTTTCCTTAAGTACTAACCGGATTGATACGACGAGATCTCGGGAATGACTCAAGCGGATGCCCCGGGTACTCTGAGATGTCGCGAAAATTTCAATTTGCAAGTTAAATACATTCCTGGCTTCTTACACGACCTTGCAGCTTTGTGACGGCTTAATAGCATAATAGTAGGCAATTACAAAATGCGACTGCAGAGAGCGACTTACGTGCTGCGATGGGAGGTTCCAAACGGATTACAGGTTGCAATCCGGTGCATTATATGAAGGCACCTAATTGCACAACTCGGCCCAGTGTCATTGTGATAGAATTTTTATCTCCTACTATTTTCCTAGTATTGACATGATGTCAGGATTACGTATTGAAATGATTGGCGTAATTTGTCTGAGATAACCCTAGCGTGGACGACCCATAATGCATTATCTGAGGTTCTGAGCGCAATACTGCAAACTAAAATAGCCCAAATAGTTATTTCTATTTTTTCGTAACGCCTTTATCTCTACTATATCAATGTTCAGTTAATAATAGTAATAGTAATTTCTAGACAACACACTCGCTTGTCGTAGTCTCAATCCCATCAAAAACATAAATGTGAATGATATGAGAGCCAAGTTCAATAGGTATTAAGAACAGATTTCGTTATCGACTTCGCCGACAAAAGAATTGAGATCTCTAAGGGTGCTGCCAAGTTCTCTGAAGAAAATCATGAAATTTTAGTTACAAGATCACTGAGATGTAAATTGTAATTCAAGCTCAAGATTTGACTGCTAGTTTTTACCAACAAACCAAATTTCAGAAAAGTCACATAGGTATGATATCAACCTAACAGCATAAGTACAATACAAACAGAAAGTACACTAACCTCCGTATGACTAAACGAAGTAGAGTTCATTAAATAAATATTATTTAGCCTGTACGTGAAAACTAGCCAAGTCAAATCTTAAGCTTGAATAACAATTTACATCTCTAGTGATCTTGTAACTAAAATTTCATGATTTTCTTCAGAGAACTTGGCAGCACCCTTAGATATCTCAATTCTTTTGTCGGCGAAGTCGATAACGAAGTCTGTTCTTAATACCTATTGAACTTGGCTCTCATATCATTCACATTTATGTTTTTGATGGGATATCACTGCTTTTTGTACAGAGATTATTGGTATTGATCACTAATAAATACATCGTTATTTAATTTATTACCAAGGAACCGATAACCGATGGGTTAGAAATCGGCTACGAACATACGACTTTTCAGAAACTCATTTACAATTCAGAGAAACGTGCACAGGAAGTCGTTTACTTATATAGAATCGGTTGAGACCAAACCATACCGCGATATAGAATTAAAAAGCGCCATCTATTGGCAGAATTTGGAACTAAATACTATGAGGATATTAATATAAATAATTTTCAGTTTTTAGATTTTTTCCTTTGTATATGCCTAATAGTCTACCTTGATGCCAAATATCAAGTTTCTAGGTCATCTAGAAGTGGGTTAGGTTTTTGATCTATAAGTGAGTCAGTCAGTCAGTCATAAAAATGCCGGTTTTGAAACGTTAATATATATATAACTGTTTGAGCAACATTGATGAAACTTTGGATTCTAGGCAAGCTAATGGACTTTAAGAAATGTGCCAAATTTCATATACGTAGGTTAAATAGTTGTAGAGTTGTGAAGGGGTCAAAAGTAGCTCGAAGTGATTCCTGTAATATTACACACGGCTGCTGCGTCGCCAGTTCCTTTTTTCTAGAACTTGGCTGGACTCGCTGGCGCGAGTCTAGATCTAGAATACCCTGTGCCATGAGAACCAGACAAAAAGATTACAAACACGGAAGCTATTAATACAAATCAAGCCTTCAGCAGACATATAACCCACGACATCCGTTATGGTAGTCAAGCGTGTTATCGTGTTACCACCGAGGTAGATTTGATTGAATTTCAACCTAATTTTAAAATCAATTATTACGCCTTTCCTGAAACTCTAAGTGGGTTTCTCGGCATCATTACGAATATTTTTACTAAAGAAACCATCCCCTGGGATGGGAGGGAACTGAAGGGCTCGGAGATATGAGGACCAAAGGCGCACTTTTTGTTTGCATTATTTTGTTGAAATATATGTACAGTCGATAGCACATCATCCTATACACCTATGCACTCTACTCCGTTGCATTACGAGCTACTTTACAATGTGAAGGTTGACGTGCTGTTGACTGTGTGATTTTGTAATCGTTAACTATATTTTGAGAGAATGTAAATTTCATTGTGAGAAACAGAATTATGATTTATTGGTAATGGTATAACCTATTAGGAAATATTTGTCGTTTCCGACCTTTTGCTCGAAACTGTAAATCCAAATTCAAAGTGGTTGGAAGTACGTGACGTTAAAAAATGTTTTCTAATATGTTAAATGTAATTAATAATTTGCTGACCTTTGAACCCAACTGGCGGTTTCGGGTCTCCGTGATAAGGCTTTCGAAAATAGACCCACCGCCGGAACTGACGTCCCCGGTATTATAAAAAAACTGATTGTAAGCTTATATAGTCCTGGAAACACCGTTTTCATATCTTCCCATTGCTGCAACGAAAAAAGTATCGTACTGTGACAAGTATCGATTCTAACTCAGTATCGTAATAAATAGTATCGAGTACTAAATTACTCAATATTCGTAAGCAAAGAATCGAGTATACTCAGGTATCGATACTTTTTGCGTATCCATAGGTTTAAGGCAAAAAACCACGTTTGTTGTATAGGAGCCACACTTATACATTTTATTTTTCTGTTTTTAGTAGGTATTTATGCTTTCATGTTATAACAGTAGCGGCAGCAGAATTTCATCATTTGTGAAAATTTCAACTATCTAGCGATCATGGTTCATGATCATGACATACAGATCCAGTCTGTTGACAGACAGACAGACAGACGGAGGGACGGAGGGACGGACTGACAGGCGGACGGATGGACGGACGGAGTACCTACGGAGGACAAAAGTACGGCGGCCCCCTACAGGGGCCTTATTATTTTTAGTTCCTTTGCTCAATAAAGCAAAGTGGGTTGTCTTCGAAATCGCGAGAATCCGCATTTTGCTGGCGTTTTTTTGCGATTTCGAGGTTGACTTCAAAAGTTTTTCGTATAAGCTAACACTATTACTAATATTTAATTAGCTAAGACTGTACTCTTTGTTTTATTATTTAAAATTTTGTAGTGAAAATTGTGTATTGGTGGGTATTGTGATATTGACGAGCAGAATACCCGTTCATGAACTCTGTTTTAGTATAAAACTTTTGGTTTCTCATTCACTAGCAAATTTAAATTTTTACTTAAGTAGCAATCTTTGTGTGGGCTTAGGAATATTATTTCTAACCATAGTAATTTATTTGAATTAATTTAAACTTTTTGTTACAGGTATGTACATTTTATGTAACCATATTATGGTAATCGTAAGTAAATTTATCCGGTAATTTCAGCAGTTTTTGCTGTCAGCAATTTCATTGTAATCACATATGACATTAGTCTTACGAAGCTAAGTATATTCAAATAGGTTTATGACAACGTTGATTTTTTTTCAATTTGCAATGACACCAAGTCATTGGTTAATCAGTTGCAATCATCATCAACCCATTATGTCCCCACCGAGGGGCACGGGTCTCTTCCCTGATGAAGGTATAGGCAATACTCCACCACGGGGGCCAAGTCCGGATTGGTGGAGGCTTGTAAGACTAGTGGCTTGTCTTACTGTCAGAAGTTTTCAAGCCGCCCTAAGGCCTCTGACTTGGTTAACGACTGCCATCTTGGTTACTGACGGCAGCCGGCGGCACCAACTGCTTAACGTGCCTTGCGAAGCACGGAACCGCTCGGAACAATGCCACTAGCGTTAGTCATAGACGGTGACCCATCCATGGTTGCAATATGACGTTCAAAAAGAAAATTAAAATGAGCGATCGGCCCAATAAATATTCTACAGGTTAAGGTAATTTATTTATGTATTATTTACTAGCTGTCCCGGCAAAGTTCGTACCGCCAAAGTTTTCTCACCATTTAAACCTTCCTTGGATTTCCACAAAAATAAAAAACAAAATATCAGCCAAATCGGTCCAGCCGATCTAAGATTATTCTTAATACAACCCGGGTGAATAAATATAATCCTCGTTACTATCTCTGGTTTATATCTGCAAAAACCGATGACTGTTATCGTGTACGAAATAAGGGTCCATTTATTAATTACGTAAGGACGATTTTGGCAATTTTTGATCCCCGAAATTTCCATATAAGGTTGACAATAAGTTTCTTTACGTTTACGGTCAATAAGATCATCTAGTTTTCTTAAAAAAATCTTAATATAGTGTTATGGCGTTAGAAAAAGGTCAATTACATTATAAAGAGGCGATTTCATATGTTTGTCTTTTCATTAAAGTAATTCTAAAATAATTTTGTACGAAATATGTGTCGGAATCCTCACGTATGCGACGGGAACTACTATGGAATTCGACAGTTATCGACAGTTATTAAGAATCGCTCCGGATTTCGATGGCATAGTGTGAATAATAATAATTTTTATTTAAAATGTAAGTGCAATAAAAGTATTATTAATAAATAATAATAATATGTACCTCGGATGTCAATTTTAAGTGATCTTTAAATATTTGAACAAGCCACGTAATAACATTGAAATTACGAGTACATTATATTAAAGGTCTACTTTGGTTTTATGTGGGATTTTTTTTTTTCAGTATGCAATTTTTTGTGCCTCCTGAATAGTTACGTATTTTACAGTTAGGAAGTTTCCACTATAAGCTAACGATTTGCTGCCCGTAATATAAGGGGAGGGCGATGGGCCGACGATATAATTAAGATTGCGGAAAAAGACTGGATGGGGAAAGCTCAAGACCGCGAAGTATGGCAAAATCTGGAGAAGGCCTTTACCCAACAAGGGGCATCAAGAGTTTAATTTTTTTAACACCTACTTATAAATATTTTTTGTATCTTGTAAATTTTTGTTTTTCATACCAATACTTTCTTTTTGTTTTTTTTAAAGATGCAATAAATTTTATTTTTATTTATTTTTAATATAAGGGGAGGGCGCCATGCGTCAGTACCCACCTGCCTTAACGTAGGCGGGCGTAGGTATACTCTGCCTCGTCGGTCTAGCCGTTGAGGCGCTTTCTTACAAAGACCGAGTGCGTATACTGAGTTTTTTCATTCACTTTCGATAGCGAGAGCGTTTGCGATTTGCATAGGAGTGACAAAGAGACAACTATGTGGCGCGCTTTGTCACTCCTATACAAATTGCAAACGCTCTCGCTATCGAAAGTGAATGAACAAACTCAGTATAAGCACTCAGGTCGTGGGTTCGATTCCCACTGGGGGCCGCCGAAAATTTGTACAACATTCCCTGTTTGTAATTGTAGTGTATTGAGGGTAATTATAGGAACACCGTTATGTAGCTGTACCTAAGTGACATACGTCAGTCTACAATAAATGGTCTTGGAAGCAATACGTTGTCTCTGTTTACTCCTTCACACCGTTAACAGCCGCTTAGGACAGGCTAGTAATGTCCTTGGTTACCGTAACACAGAGTAACCAAACTATCGAAAATCAAGTAAGTGTATTACGGATTAAGTTACTAATAATGTGTAGTGCGTACTAAAGTTTTAGTAAAAAAACAGAGTATCCTAGTTTGGGTCCAGGACAAATGATTGTGTGATTTAGAAGTAATTATCATACAATATATGTATGTCGGCTTCGCTCGGGTAAAATGTAGACGCAAAATTATATTCCACTATGTTTTTTTTATATGGTTACGCCTCTGTATTTATCAACCACCAGTAGATATAAATCTCTTAATACATTCAGATACAAAATCTCACACCTGTATCCCAGAGGGGTAGGCAGAGACCACGGACGGTCACCTGCCACTATCCTGACAAATCACTTTCGCTTCATCGACATCCATTAGTCGTTGCATGTACCCACATCGGTTTCGGGTACTTTTAATCTTGCCCTTTGCTAATACATCCCCTATTTGGTCGAAGTAGGTCCAACTGGGGCGTCCCTTACCGTCCCTTCCACTCACATTCGCCCGATATATTTGCTTTGTCAGTCTTTCTTCGTTCATCCTCTCCACATCTCCAAACCAACGCAACATTCCTGTTTTCAATTCTAGTCACTCACTACATCCTCGGTCTCTGATCACACTATTGCGTATTCTGTCATCCAAAGTAACACCACACATATTTCTTAAGGATCTCATTTGTACTGCACTAATCCTACTTTCATGATTCTTCTGCCATACCCAAATCTCGCTACCATGCTTACATCAGTATTGGAACCAGCACACTATTACGGATAGCCAATCTTGCTCTTTTGGACATGTTCTGGCTACTCACGAAGGAATGCAAGGCGAAAATCGGATACTTATCATAACTTTGTCATGGGTACCTCATCACAAATTACTAAATGAGCTTCCTTCATAAACTTAACAGCTAGTGAATCTAATGACGTATGAGACGTAGAATCCACTTGGCTAATCAACTAAAAACAGATCCCTCTCTTTGGCTTTACAGCTTTTAGTTTTGTATTGACCACATGTTTTTCTTCATCATTTTAATTTTCGGTATTTTTCTTATCTAGTGGCTTTTTCATTTCAATAAGTTTATTGGTACCTAACTAAGCACAACAATAAAGATCAATTTATGACTTTGATTTCCTTTTTCAATTATTTTTCAGACCCTTCCAAAACTCAATGTCAATTATTTTCTTCCCGCCAATGAAAAACACCACAGATTACTTACTACACCTTCTCAGTTGGCACAGATTATAATAACCTTCTTGGATGCCACGGTATTCCACACACCATGGAGTTAACAAATTAGATCATAGGGCCGGCCGGTTTAGATTATCTTAGTGTTTAGGAGAGTGCTTTACTTTACACTCTGTTGCAACATTATGCTGAATCGGGCCCATTTTGGGGGCTCAACCTTTAATGTATTTTATTATTATTTTCATGTTGTACAGTTTATTTATTTTTACGCTTTTTATGCTTTCTGTGTTATTTTTTTTATTATTGTACGCATTCTGTGTGTGTGTGTGTGTGTGTGTGTGTGTGTTTTTTGTTTTGTTTCAAATAAATAAATTTTCTTGCTTTCTTTCTTTCTTTCTTTTTTTCTTTCTTTCTTAAGGAGAGTGCTTTTGTAGAAACGTGTAAGCGCCACTTGCTTTAGTACGTGTTACGGTATAGTACGGTTCTAGTTGCCTTTCAATTAGAATCAAAATAAAATTGGTTTCTATTGTTCTATCCAGTGACACCTGAGCGCGTTACTATCCTCGTTACTTATCTGTGTATAAACTAAAAATTTAGTGAGAGCTTTAGGAGAGTGCGCAAGTGACTCGTGACGGGTGCGTGTTGTTTTCATTAACTCGAATTATCAAACTTACTTATGTGTTCCATTAAAACTCATAGTATTTTAAGTAGGATAGCGCATATTTCGCGACGTCGACGAAGTGACACTCTACTGGAAGAAATATAAACGTTCACTCGAACGTCTAGTAATGTACTAATGCACTTGCCTCTCTAATTCTGTGGCGTAGTGGTTAGCGCATCTTAGCGCGCTTACTATACAAGAGGTCCCGGGTTCGATCCCCGGCTGGAGAAAGAAAAAACAAAAACTCCAGGTCTTGGACGTTTACATGTTTGTGACGTCGCTGTTTCTGGTTCCCACGACACAGGGTATCCTAGTGTGGGGCCAGAAGCAATGTATGTGCCTGTATGTAAATGTTATGTTATGTTAATTGTATTATAGCACTCTCCTAAACACTAAAATATTGTAAACCGGCCATAACAGTTCACAATGAAAACTTGTGACGCTAACACAACAATGATGACATTGACATGTTTACTTAGCAACGCCATTGTTGAATTTAATAATTTTTATATTGATGCTGCTCGATAATACGAATTTTCCGCCCATATGTTGTCGACTCAGATCAACTATTTTTTTACGCTCTTTCATTTGGTGTGCATATCGTTCGAGTCTACCGTAGACCCGAACGAAATTATTAATATAGATTATTTTTAGCTGATACGGCAAACGTTGTTTCGCCATAGACATTTTTTTTCACTTGGGGCTATGAAAAATAGATATCAAGCTATTCTTCTACCGATTATACATAATATAAAATTTCATTAAAATCGGTCAAGCTCTTTCGAGGGGTATGGGCACGAACAGTGTGACACGAGAATTTTATATATTAATTATATTATATTATTATTGTAATACACTTAATATGTCAATCCATTACCAAATTTGCATTCAAATGAGCTAAACAAAACAAGTTAGCACATTATGTAAGAAACCTCTGAGTCGGTCAAGTTCAAGACCATCCGTGTGGCTATGATGTCTACGCTAGATAATATACATTTGGAGCTGTTAGTTCGGCGAAGACTTGACACGCAATGCTAGTTACTTAATTATATTAGGTCAGTATCATCATTTATAATTGCTTGGTTTTCAAAGGTAGAACAGCGTGTTTAAGTGCAATAAAATGGGAAATTGAATCGCTCGTAGCCTGGGCTGCCTGAGTGATCTTAAACGATCACTAAGGTTAAGCAACATACGGCGCGTTCAGTCCATGGATGGGTCACCGTCTATGACTAACGCTAGTGGCATTTTTCCGAGCGATTCCGTGCTTCGCAAGGCACGTTAAGCAGTTGGTGCCGGCTGCCGTCGATAGATGGCAGTCGTTAAGCCAAGTCAGAGGCCTTAGGGCAGCTTGAAAACTTCTGACAGTAAGACCAGCCACTAGTCTTACAAGCCTCCACCAATCCGGACTTGGCCCCCGTGGTGGAGTATGGCCTATACCTTCCTCAGGGAAGAGACCCGTGCCCCTCGGTGGGGACATGATGGGTTGATGATGAAAATGGGAAATGCTCACCTAGTTTTCATAAAGAGCCACTATCATCAACCCATTATGTCCCCACCGAGAGGTACGGGTCTCTTCCCTGAGGAAGGTGCAGGCCATACTCCACCACGGGGGCCTAGTCCGGATTGGTTGAGGCTTGTAAGACTAGGCTGGTCTTCCTGTCAGAAGTTTCAAGCCGCCTAAGGCCTCTGACTTGGCTTAACGACGGCACCAACTGCTAAACGTGCCTTGCAAAGCACGGAACCGCTCGGAAAAACGGTCACCCATCCATGCACCGTACGCGCCCTACGTTGTTTAACCTTCGTGATCGTTTAAGATCACTCAGGCGGCCGGGGCTACGCGCTCGTAGCCACTAAAGAGCCACTAACATAGTGAAATGTTTTTAAACTAAAACTTTCGTAAGTACCTTTTACATATTATAACATAACATAACATTTACATACAGGCACATACATTGCTTCTGGCCCCACACTAGGATACCCTGTAATAAACGATTATAAACGGGAAACCGGGGGTTAAAACGATATATCGCCGTAGACTGTAGCAGTGGTCGCGCAATCCATTGATGTGTATGATTGTATCTCCATTGAGATGCCCCCGATTCGATCTACATCACTTATTTGTGTTCATTTGGTTTGTAAATTATTAATTTGAGGTGATATAATTGGCTGGAGAAGGGGATGTATATTATGCTTCAACATACCCTGTGCTATTCTGACCAGGCTAGTACATCACAAACATGGAAAAACACTCACACTGGAGTCAATAGGGTAGTTTCCAGGGTCAAAATAATTAAATTCTATTTAGTCCTTATTTTAGATTATAAAAAAATATTTGACACTTATTTTTTCTTTTTTCGATTAAAGAAAAAATAACAAAGATATAGCGCATTAAAGTTACGTGTGACGTCACTCAGTGCAAAAAAATGCAGCACGGCGTGACGTCACACGTAACTTTAATGGGATCTTTGTCATTTTTGGTCTAATTTACAAATAAAAAAATACGTGTCCCTTATTTTTGAATAATCTGAAAGACGGACTAATTACATTTTTTAGGGCAACTAGCCCATTGTAAAGAAATCAAGTAGGCAGTCCAGTGGTCCAGTGGAGGTAGTCGAGTTTGCGCACCCGCCTAAATAGCACCTGCACCAGCACTTGGCCTAGTCCAGATTGGGTACCTATTGATATTTTTGGCAGGTGCTGTTAGTGAATTCAAATGTATTTATTCTGCTAAAAATATCAATAGGTGCCCAATCTGGATTTGTGCAGGTGCTATTTAGGCGGGTGCGCAAACTGGACTACCTCGTCCAGTGAATCCAGTGGGAATAGCTGCTAGATCAACAGGGGTAACTAATCGCGGAGGAAAACATCGCGAAGAAATCTCAGTCTTTGATATGAAATATAAGATAAGATAAGAATATTCTTCATTGTACGAGGAAAAACAAATACAAAACAGTCTACTGGGAAAAGCTGGGAGATAGGCATCAAGTTTAACCTCCTCAGTCCCGTGTCGACAAAATAACAATAGAAAACTATTGTTATTTCCAAGGTCAGGACTGAAGAGGTTAATATGTTTTTTAGGGTTCCGTAACTCAAAAGGAATAACGGAACCCTTTTTGGATCACTTTTTTATCCGTCCGTCTGTCCGGAACACGGTATCGAGTTCAAATTAAAATCAAATACTCAAGTCTAAATCATAGGGTACTTCCCGCTGACCTAGAACTACGTTTGGCAAGTAATATCTTATTATACCTACTACAAAGACAGGGAAAAATCCGAAAACGATAAATTTGTAATACAATCATCATCATCATCATCATCAACCCATTATGTCCCCACCGAGGGGCACGGGTCTCTTCCCTGAGGAAGGTATAGGCCATACTCCACCACAATACAATACAATATTAAAAAACAATCTTTTAGGTTCTGGGTAAGTTCGGAAAAAACTGCGAGTACGAAGCCCACGGTGGGCGAGCCCCACTCGCTCTTATTTAGTTTTTTTTTAGTTATAGCAGCTTAAACTTAAAGCTTAAAGCTTAACTAAAATAAACCGTGCGTGGTCGACTGGTCGTGCCTTTTAAAGATGTATCTTTAGCGGTTTATGACTTACAAAATTAAATGTCTAGAGGTATACTCACTTAATGCCTGGTCAGGTTTCGATCATTATTATTTAGTAAAAATAAAAAGGATTTGAAATTAATGTTTATAGTACCTTTTATGGCAGGCACCAGCTTCGCAATGATGGTGGAGCTTAGGACGTTTTTCTAAGTTTCACAGTGTAGGTTAATTTAATTTCTGAATCCGGCGTAAATAATCGATTTGATTTTGTCTGAATATCGACAATCATTTAGTTTTCTTTTCTTAACTCCCTGTCAATTGTGACCACCCCTTGAGATTTATAAAAATAATTCGATAATAATCGTAGACGTACCTAGTAACATTGAAAACATTAAACTTACTTTAATTGTGCACAAGTCCTTTTATTGTTCGAGAATAAGCGAACGTTCAGCCGACACTATTTAGGCTTCTTTGGCACCAGAATCTAACTATGAGCGTTATCACTGCGTTCCATCGGCTACACTATTTTCACAATGTTATTACATGAGATCTTGTTTGTCAATGATAGGATGCGTGCGCGTCGGGCCAGCGCGTCCCAGCGGCAACTGTTTCTTAGCAGGACTCAAACTCTTGTTTTATTTGCCGAGGAAAATCCGCGGTTCACTCGCTCGTGGTCAATATCACGGCCTTAGCTCTGCGCACGCGACGACGACACGTCACAAGAACTTCTTTAATTGGACTAGAGTCAATGATCTTGCGGATCTTTCGTATATCCTCTCCGGAACCCCGGCAGCTCTACGCAAAGTCGGACTTTAGATTGTGACATTTTTGTTTAATCAAACATTTAAATGTTTACTGTGAAAAAGAGGTTTTCAATTTTTGGCTAAGTTTTTTATTTATTAGTTCGGATCCTAACCGAAAATTACTCGCTTTTATTAAAGACGTGTTTTTATAAAACGTTCCGTCCACAATGCCGATATAACTTATAGTCACACGCGAGCACTTAAACCACAAATTCTATCAGTTCGATGTCACATTGTTCCGAATCTTGCGCAAATCTTGCACTCTAGCAGGGTCTCTTGAAAGTGTGCTGTTTAAAGAATTATTACTGTCTGAGTTCCTACGCGTGTAGGGAGCTCTCAAAAATGGCTAAAAGTGTTTCCGGCGTGCGTCGCGTATGGTTCCTTAGTAGTCAGGATTATATATTTTTTTAAAGTTATTTCGATTACAATATATACAGGGTGTTGATTTGTACAGTTTAATCCGACTTAGGGATGTTTATTTACATGATACTGAAGCAAAAAAATAAAATATTTCAAAACCTTTGGGTCGGATGTGTACCAGACATCTGACCCAAAGGTTTTGAAAACGCTGCCACCGTTTAATCGATACAATTTTACCGGCTGTTGCTTGCGACTTCCACTTCGTACGAGCGGTTTTGATGTCAAAGGTCATTGTCTTCTACTTAAAACTATAATCTGTACCTGATTTTATCAATATTCGTTAGGCGTTCTCAATAAACATCCCTCCATTCAAACTTTCGTAAGATCACAGTCACTTATCCTAGTCACAAATTAGGATACCCTGTGCTTGGTAACCAGACAAGGACATCACAGACATGAAATAAACCCAGACTAAGGCCATTCG
Organism: Yponomeuta plumbellus; assembly: GCA_947310845.1. Taxonomy (NCBI): domain Eukaryota; kingdom Metazoa; phylum Arthropoda; class Insecta; order Lepidoptera; family Yponomeutidae; genus Yponomeuta; species Yponomeuta plumbellus. Next base: position 13,510,902 of record OX371212.1, on the reverse strand, counting down.
TACAAATCTAGTAGTAGGCCCCTACAGTGGGAATCAAACCCGCGAGCATTGTTATGGTAGTCAAGCGTGAAAAAAAATCTAATAAATCAATAAATGTAGAAAGGTTTTGTTAATAATCCGCGGTACCCTTAAAACTTGTTAAAATGACATTGAATCGAAAATAAGTAACTTACGTTTGTTATAATAACCAGTTTTAATGAGCAGTGAATGCTAATTACCATAACACAACATTAACTGACATAACGTTAACAATAATAGAGCTAATGCTAGCTCACATTTAGCAGAAGACGGCAGGTTTTATGCAGCTCAGATATTTAAGATTTTCATGTACTATTATAATGTATGGTGTGCAATAAAGAGTATTAATCGAATGTAATCAATGACTAAATTCCGGACTTCACCAATACGGACTAAGCCCTGTGGTGGAGTATGGCCTATACCTTCCTCAGGGAAAAGACCCGTGCCCCTCGGTGGGGACTTAATGGGTTGATGATGATGAATGGAACTAAAACCACAGAATACATAAAAGTACAGGTACAGAAGATGCACTCCGCAAAATCAATTAAAGAAAAGGGGACTCTAGCAGCGATACAATTAGGTGCAATACTGATCGCACGGCGCTAAAAAAGCTACGTTATATTCACCTACATGTTGCCTCTCTTTCTACCGCGTAACTCTACCTCTTCTGGCGCCTGAATTCCTACCTATTTGCTACTCTGGAGTGGTCGCCGCATGTACTTACGCGTTGGATACCGACACGCGTAGTGAAACAGGCCTGCTAAAACTTTCGTAAGCACTACGCATTATTAACTGGTCGGACTCTTTCGTCAAAAAAGCAAGTGAATCTGGAATTTAGTTAATAATAGGAAATTCTAAGGCAGATCGGCAGATATTGAAATGAATAGTTTTTATTGATTTTTGGAATAGCACGGATTGTTAATTCAAAAACCCAGCCAAGTACGTGTTTGTCCATGTGCATTGTAGGGGTTTATCTGCAGCACTCACAACTTCACTAAAGTAATTATGGGTCATTTAATTAAATTAATGGATTGATTGATTTTTTTTTGTGATTGTGTTGTGTGAATCACATTGATTTTTTAGTATTTATTTATTTACTTACATTATTTATTTTATAAGTAAAACTTTCGTACCCTACACGTTTTTACCTTTATTCCGTTTTTTTTATTAACAATCAAGTAAGGGTATTCGAAATGAACTTAATCAGTTGCGTTATGACCTTGAAATTAACAATTAAAAACCATTATGTATTACCATGCGAGAGGTCCCGGGTTCGAATCCCGGCTGGGGACAAAAAAAAAGAAACCCAGGTCTAGACAGAGACCATGGACTGCCACCTGCCACGATCCCGACAAACCACTTTCGCTTCATCGACATTCATTAGTCGTTGCATGCACGCACGTCGGTTTCGGGTACTTTTTTACTTGCCCTTTGCTAATTTCATAAAGTTACGGAAACCCTAAAATAAAAATAAAACCAACTAAAAAAGTCCACGTAGAATAAAAAGTTTTAAAACACAATATCTTATTTGGTGCAGTCAGACTCGCTACTAAATACAGGGTTTTTTTAAAATGGATAGTTCCTGAAACACCCCAATTGGACAGTTACCTAACTGTGAACACTTCATAATTATACGAGTCTGACTAGACCTTGGCTGGTTTTTCCCTAGATTACATTTAAATCCTATTAAATAACAAAACTTAAAGTTGGGCTGGGCCCATGTAAGGTTTGCGATGTCAGTATCATTGACGTCAGAGGTAGGGCGCAAACTATGAAGACAGAACCGCATTGACTTATTCTAATTGAGTAAGACTGGCCCTGGGAAAATATGCTCATTATACATACATACATACATACATACATAAATACATACTCACATACATACTCACATACATACTCACATACATACTCACATACATACTCACATAAGCTCACGCCTGTATCCCAGAGGGGTAGGCAGAGACTGCCACCTGCCACGATCCTGACAAATCACTTTCGCGTCATCGACATTCATTAGTCCAGCGGTTCTCAAACTTTTTTGAAAAATTGTTTCTGTGCAATAAAATAAACTCTAATTATAAAATTACATCCGACCGATCATACAAAATAATTTCCCTCGCTATTAACTAATAAATAGCTCTGAAATATATTTTTTCCACAATAAAAGGCTTCAATGTCTAATTCGGGATGCAAAAAAGAAAGTGAACTGCCTGAATCGATAACCATTTCGAGCTTAGCATCCAAACTACAGTATTTTTTGTGTAAGAGATTTTTATCTTAAAAGATGAGCCTTATTTTGAGTAAATAATAATATTTAAATGCCCTTCATTTGACCTCTATGGTGACGTCACATGTTAAATCGTCTGTTGTAGGTTATTCTGTGAAAATCTACCAATGGTCTGTCAACTTCATTTGTCACACATCGATATTATAGTGCCACCATATTATCTGTTCAGTTGATAGCGGCGCTAGTGGAGAATTTAGTAATAACGTAACATTTAAGAAATTTACCTAGAAAAATGAGAAAATTTTAACCCGTCTTTCAATTTTAATGAAAATTATATCTATAAATCTTAGAAAGTGAATAAATAAAACAAAAAATGGGGAACTGGATTTACAATTAATTAGTTAGTTACAATTTTGCCACCTGAACATATAACTTGGTGGCGCTGTAAACACAATTTTTTTTGACACTAAACCACTGACATTCTAGATGGTTTGGCCCATTCACACACAAATGCAATCGCGAACTCACCTTCAGACACAGTAAGTAGTATATGACGTCACGCCGAATAATATTTACTTTAATTAATTAACAATGATAAACTCGATTAATCACGAAAAAAATTAAATTAGTTTCTTAAAATTACGTCTACTATCGGAATATAAAATAAAATGCAATCATAAAAAAAACTTTGCATCCCCAATTGTGCTTTGAAAATGTTAATGAGAACCTGGCTTTAAAATGTAGTGCTTAATTCACGAAATAACATTCCTCGATACACAAGTGGTATTGTGTCGGAATTCGGGATACAAAAAAAAAAAAGTGAACTGCCTGAATCGAAAACCATTTCGAGCTTAGTATCCAAACTTCAGTATTTTTAATGTCAGAGATTTTTATTCTAAAAGATGAGCCTTATTTTGTGTAAATAATAATATTTAAATGCCTTTCATTTGACCTCTATGGTGACGTCACATGTTAAATCGTCTGTAGTAGTTATTCTGTAAAAATCTACCAATGGCATGTCAACTTCATCTGTCAAACACGTCGATATATAGTGCCACCATATTAATCTGTTCAGTTGATAGCGGCGATAGTGCAGAATTTAGTAGTAACGTAACATTTAAGAAATTTACCTAGAAAAATGAGAAAATGTTAACCCATCTTTCAATTTTAATGAAAATTATATCTATAAATCTTAGTAAAGTGAATAAATAAAACAAAAATGGGGAACAAGATTAACAATTAATTAGTTAGTTACAATTTTGCCCACCTGAACTAACTTGGTGGCGCTGTAAACACTTTTTTTTTTGACACTAAAACACTGACAATCTAGATGGTTTGGCCCATTCACACGCAAATCCAATCGCGAACTCTACCTACACACACAGTAAGTAGCATATGACGTCACGCCGCATAATATTTACTTAATTAATTAACAATGTGAACTCGATTAATTACGAAAACAATGAAATTAGTTCCTTAAAATTACGTCTACTATCAGAATATAAAATCAAATCCAATCATAAAAAAAACTTTGCATCCCCAATTCTGAGGATCTTTCTCCAACTATTAACATTAAAATTACAATATTTTTTTCAGTAAAAAGTTGTAATTTAAACACTATCCATAAAATGATAGAGTGATCGATTTACTCTAAGGATCAAACCTACGTTACAGAGTCGGGAATCTCAACTTTCAAGCCCATTTAAACAATAACTTCCACAGATCACACTTATTATGGCCCCATACCAAGGAGCCCTATGCTAGCGGGATTGTCTGGATCAAAGTCTAGCGCAAATGAAACCCACAAACTCTGTTGGCAGACGACCTCTGTGGCGCAGCGGTTAGGGCATCTGACTACCATGCGAGAGGTCCCGGGTTCGAATCCCGGCTGGGGACAAAAAAAAAAAGAAACCCAGTTCTTGGATGTTTACATGTTTGTGATGTCGCTGTTTCTGGTTCCCACGACACAGGGTATCCTAGTTTGGGGCCAGAAGCAATGTATGTGCCTGTATGTAAATGTTATGTTATGTTATGTTTTGGTAGCCAAGCGTGCTACCGCTTTACCAACGAGGCGGTACCTAAAAATAAACCCATTGTTTAAGTCCGGGGGTTCCCTCTTACGTCTGCAGACCTTGTAAGCTCTAGACTGACCAAAACAGATACTGCGAACTTAATATAATAAAAGCCTCAATGCAACACTGATTATTTACACGTGTAAATATATAAAAAAAATATAAAAAATTAAAACCGACTTTAAAACAATACTTTTAAAATATTTTGGAGCCGGTGCAAAGTTACAGGATAAGTAGGTACATACATTTTGGGCACCGACTCCAGTATGTACTTCTGCAATAGATAGATAACACTTTATTGCTCAACCAGGATACAGAAGTTATTATTGCAATACTTACATTGAATTCAAAGGCCATACACAGTTAAATTATTTCTCTTTTTGTGGTGCTGTAGTGTTTTAAAGACAGTTTTTATAGTCATTATTAAAAACACCCAAATCGATTTGAAGAGTTCCCTCGATTTCTCCAGGATCCCATCATCAGATCCTATCTTGACTATGGGTCCATAAAAAATAACTGCCCAAATCGGTCAACGCGTCTTCGAGTAATCCGGGAACGAACGTAATCACGAACGAACTGAGAACCTCTTTCTTTTTTTGAAATCTGCTAAAAAGCCATATAATAAAAAAAACAAAAAATCGACTGCTGAGCGTTAATGAAGCAGGCGGGACCTACCTCATTACCCACATTACCCACATTGTTGAATTAGGGTCTCGCCTATTTAGTAGTTTATGCTCAGCAGCTTGGGTAAAAAATACGTAATTTAAAATTACTAGTTCACGAAGACCATCATTGGCCTTGAACTTTAGATAGAAGCCTTACACAGAAAAAGTTGATTAATCCAAGATGGCGGGTTAACATGCGTCAGTAAAAGGTGATATAATAAGTTAAGCCTCCGCCTTTGTTAAATAATAATGTGAAAATTAAGCAAACTTTGCAAAATAATTATTTTGTCTGACGTGAGTCCTCCTCTCATGTCATATTGACATTGACTTTAATACTCGCAGATTAATATACTCTGCCGCAACAATTTCCCCAGAAATTTTACTTCTTGCGAAAGTGCAAAATCGTTTAGACATCTTAAAGCGAATGTTATGTGAATTCGGAAAATATATTAATCTCAGGCCTTACACAATTAATCTATTCTTTAAAAATAAAATTAACCAAGTTGATAAAATCATCAAATGTTTTAATTTCTTGCAAACAAGAAATTATGTTAAACAAGAAATTATAGAAAGTAAATGTTATTCCGCTATCAACAATAATTATAATTACCTGTACATTTTTATCTGATTTTCCTCAATATCCGGGTTGTTTAACAATCTTTCCAGGGATATTAAATTAGGGACACGTGAATCGGTGACGAACAATAAAATAATGGTTTAATTTGGATCCGTACATCATTTTATTATATAAACTTGACACAATTAACATTAATCTATAATTAACGTCTTTTTGACTATCATATACATCACAATTAAATATGAGTTAGCTATCGACTCGTTCGACGTTGATTCTAATAACAACTCGATGACTGGGATCATCATTAAAACTAATATCAATTTCTACTTTAGTCTGATTCCCCAGTCTTCCTTGATCATGTCCGCAGCTTTTTCGGCTATCATCATTGTTGGAGCATTTGTGTGGGCCGCTGGTACATGAGGCATTATACTTGCGTCTACGACTCTCAAGCCAGCTATCCCATACACCCTCAATCGCGGATCTACTACCGCTTCAGTATCATTACTTGGTCCCATCTTACTTGTACAGCAGTGATGGTAAATTGTGTTAGTTATTGTTTTCATTGCACAAAACCAATAGGCGTCAGAATTGAATTTATGATGAGCGCAATTAGGTAGAGGTATATCGTGTAGTTTACTCCCATAGCGTTGAAACGCTTTAGTTTTGGATAGCTCTATGACTTTCCTAATACCATGCAAGATGACTTTTTGGTCATGACCGCCGTCAGTAAAGTAGTTAGGGTAAATCAGTGGTTTGGTAAAGGGATTTTTGTCTTTCAACATAATACGGCCTTTGGACTGAGGTAGTAGAAGCATTGGAAATACCATCCAAGTATCACGGTCCTGGATAGGCTGATATACTTTTCTGTATACTTTGTCGTCTATAGCAAAGGCATCCTTGTAAAACGGCTGAGATACTAAAGAACCAGCGACAAAGAGCAGTTCCAAATCTGGGTAGCCATCCTCGTTTGTGGGGTCTTTTGTGTCTATGAAAGCCAGAGCTTCAGTACCACTAGGCGCTGAAAGTGGACCTGTGTGATGACTGAAATATTCTAAAATATTGTCTATTGTTGCCACTCTTTCTGACCTAATTGAATCAGTAGTATTGATAACAAATGTTAGTCCACCTAATGCCCAGTGGTCTTGAAGGTTTTGTCCTACTGGCAAATCAACAATACTATCGATACCCTTTTCTGTCAAATGTTCTTTAGGACCAATGCCGCTAACCATCAGCAACTGTGGCGTATTTATAGCCCCAGCTGACAGGATGACCTCGTTTTTGGCTACGATGCTGTATTTACGACCGCCCTTAATGAATTCGACGCCGAAAGCTCTTTTTGTTGCGGGATCGATTAGGATTCTTGTTACCATAGCTTTCTTTGCCACATGGAAGTTTTTGCGTTTCTTGATTGGATGTAAGAACGCCCTGCTTGCACTCATACGAGTGCCATTGCTGACAGTGAATTGTATTATGGAGTATCCGATTTGTTTTTCACCATTGTAGTCTATGACCTTCCCGCCAGTTTCCAGGCCGGCATTCAGAAAAGCTTCCGACAGTGGTGTCCTCCAATTTGGATGTTGCAGCGACATCTCTCCAGAAGTCGAATGGTATTTCTTGTCTCGAGCCAGTTCCGGAATCTGCATGTTTTCAGACTTCTTGAAATACTTAAGCACAGACGCGTAGTCCCAACCTGAAACATGAAAATTGTACTCGTTAACAAACATGTCAATTGTTACCATTTCAACTAACATCTTGTGAAGGAAAATTGTGTAACAAACACATGTACCTGAACTTGCGGTCTATTATTAGAAATAAACAAGCATTACAGGTACGCTAACCACAATAGCGCAGATTTTTTCCTAGTATAAAGAAAGATATGGTTGTTTATTGAATGAACCACGTCATCAAAGAGCTTAATTGGCTCTACAAATTCGTTAAGTTTTTGCAAAGTACTGACTTTATATGGGACCACCATTAATTAAACAATCGATCTCCCGTAGCAGTGACTAAACAAAATTATATTTTTCCGGTTTTTCCACTGTAGAGTCATCTGCCAATATTTCCATTGTTCAGAATTTCATAATACATATTACAATTGCTTTGATCATCATCACGGTCTCATTGAACGATATTAACCTCGGTATTGATGGAATATGTAGTGGCATGATTTCCATACAATTTGATATCTCCGCTCAGCTACGAGTATTAATTGAGTGCAAATGAGATATTTTACGATTGACTGCGGTTATTTTCCTTCTTCGGTAGTTTCTAAGCGATCGATTAAGGTATTATATGCCCTAATGGCATGGCAATTATCACATTGCATTGTATCCATATCTTGGATGATTTCGGTTAATGGGTTCGGATAAGTTTACTCGATCTTTCAGTCTACTCACAGGTTCTGTTATACTCTGTTTCGCCGAGAATGGAGACGAGTTTGTTTTTTTCATCTTCATAATGACTATAATGCTACTTTATTTGACGTTATCACGTCTTACGATTAGCGTTGTCACGTCTGATTAACAGGCAGGAGGTCGCGGGTTCGATTCCCACTGAGGGACGCCGTATATTTGTTACTTGTCTAGTTTCTCACATTTCTGGTTTGGGACCAGGACGAGTGATATTGTTGTGAGAAACGAAAGTCATTTGTCAGGATCGTGGCAGGTGGCAGACCCCTCCGTGCGGAGTTTCTGGTCTTCTATCGGACGCGTCCCCCGGGTGGCGGATAGGGGAACGCCCTCCAGATATGGAGGGTACCGGCTTCGGCCGGCGCGGACCAAAACCAGAGGGAGGGGGACGTCCAGTGGCTTGCGCTGCTGGATGTCCCGCGGGGTCCAGCATGGGCCCCGCACCCGTAACCCCACATTGAGCGGGGCCGGGGGCCTTCGTGCCGCGAGGAGACAACCTCTATAAAAAACACACGGTGGGGGCCCTCTCTATGTCCCTCTGTCCAGCAGAGGGCATGGAAGAGGGCTGGAGGGGCGGGGAGGGGCGCGAGTTCCGCAAGCCGGGTCTAAGGGAGGGACATTGCGGGTGTGGTAAGCCAGGGACCAGGGACTGGGCACTCCATATGGTCTCTGGCCGAGGGGTGTTTTCTTCGGAGGGCATTCGATGGGCCGAGGATCCGGGCAGAGGGCCACAACGGGTCCTCGGTAGTTGGAGGCTTGTGGAGCTCGCGCCTCTCCGCCGGGAGAGCCGGTGGCGCGTGGGACGCTACGCGGACCTTGCGCCGCCAGTTGAGGGAGGGTCACAGACGGCAGGTTGGGGGACCTGCCGTCCGATATCGTGACGGGAGAAGGGGGTGGGGGCCCATGCCCCTTCTCCAGTGAGGGTGGGCCCGACTCCTTGCGAGTCGGGTCGACGTCGCCGGGGCGCCGCTGTAGCATTCGCACTGTGGTCTACCACTTGCGAGATCCGGCGGCGCCCCATTGCACGAGCGACAGGACGGCCCCCGGGGTGTTTTAGGAGGTATGCCTCTCCTATTATTAGGAGAGGAGAGTCCGACACACGGCCGTCGCCGTCCCCCAAGGGTGGCGGTTATAGTGCACAGAGCATTTCACCCCGTTAACAAAACAAAAAAAAGGTGGCAGACCCTGGTCTCTGCCTACACCTCTGGGATACAGGCGTGAGCTTATGTATGTAGAATTCGGTGTTGATTTGTCATCCTGCTATATTAGTATAGTAGGTACATAGGTATGAAATGTTGTGTAATCTCCTTTTTTATGTACAATAAAGTGTTCTCTAACTATCTATTAGATCTATCTAGGATCCATTTGTCTATACTTGACATTTTTCTCAGACTTTAAACGACAATAAATCAAAAACCTTTAGCGGTAGAGGGCTCTAAACAGTTTGCAAATTTAGTGCTAGCTAGTACTAAATTTGCAAACGGTATCGAGTTTTCTGACGCTAAAGGTTTTTGATTTATTGTCGTATAAAGTCTGAGAAAAATGTCAAGTATAGACAAATGGATCATAATATAGTTAAGTCTTGACTGAAAATCGGCAACTAATTGCGCTGGTGCGCGTTAAGTGGTGTGCAAGTCGAGGCATAAACCTATTTGTCTTCATGTAAAACTAAATATTCTGTCATAGCTTTTAGTGTAAGTGATTATTGTACCTTACTTCCTCAATTGCCCTTAAACTCTGTGTAAAAACGAATAGACATTCTCTATTTCTATTTTATAACTGGCCGTAAAAAAGCTTAACTATGACCACAAATTTGTACGTCAGTGAACGGATGAACCTGATAAAAAACAAGAAAAAAAGTATCTCGTCTTGGCTACGAGCGAGGAGTCGCCATGTTGGGTTTTTCCAAGTTATTAGGGTTCCACACACGAAGTGTGTGTCCGTCCGTCCTCTCCTATTGGGATTTCAGCACTTAGGCTGACATTCAGAGACGAATCCTAAGTTCACGCTTAGATCAGTCTTAGCAAAGTAAACTAAAGTCGTACTTAGTAAAGCGCCGTAATTTTCGTATTCACAGTACTTAAGAAAGTCATCTATATTGTCTATCATTTTTTAGTGATGTAGTTCTTACCGGTTTTTTAAATTTGACATTGCTACACGAGAGCAGGACAACATCATACAATTTTATATATGCAGAGTGAATAAAAAAATCCCACAGATAATGCTCGTAGAACATCAGTGAAATGACGTTTGGAGTAGTCTGTGAACAAAAGGCTTAGAAGTGACCGTTCTAAGTTCACGTAAAGTCACCGATATTGACTACTTACACTTAGCTAAGCACCATTTCATACTAAACTTGCTAAGATTCTATTCTGAATACGCGAAATGTTTCTAAGTACGTGATTTTGACATCTCTGAGACCAGTCTTTGCTTAGTTTTCGTCTCTGAATGTCAGCCTTAGTCTCACGGTTGGGCTACGTACTGTAGTGATTTACTTTTATTACCATCCGTATCTCGGTAATCGTTCTCTTTATTTTATCTTTGTAGAGCATCACCTAGCCTAACTTAGGATCGATTGACAGAACTGACAGCGAGGAAGGGTCTCCCATCCAACAGGTAAAAAAGAGGATCTCCCACTTACCAGGGTTCCGATCGGTGGCCCACCGGTCTTAGACCTGCCGGTTGCCACGAGTGTCTTCTCAAAATAGGTTTCGCCGTTTGCCCTTTACACGATCAGACATACTCGTACATGGGAACGGAAAACAATAACGCTCCTCTGCTTCGCGTAAAAAGAAGGGTCTCCCACCCACTGCACCCACCCACCAGGACATTCCAAAGCTTTCGGGTAAAGTCTACCACACTTGGCTATTCGTATTTGCGTACCTATTTGCTGACGATTTTAAATACACTGCAAGTTTAACAAAAGTCTGTGCTTGTGATTTGTCTGAATACCTGGGAATAGATGGTTGATATTTGTTTAAAAACAAAATTCTCCCACTCACCAGGGTTGCCAATGGCGGCTCACCGGTCGTTCTCTCGCCGTGACTCAGTGAATTGAGTTTTACTGCGCTTCCTCTGCTTTCGCGTAAAAGGAAGGGTCTCCCACTCACCAGTACGTTCCGAAGCATTCGGGTTAAAATAAGGGTCTTCCACTCACCAGGGTTGCCATTGGCGGCCCATCGGTCGTAATCCCGCCGGTTTCCGCGCGTGTGCATCATGGAGTGGAGCACCGAGGAGCCACCCACGACGCGGCCGCGCGGCCACGCGCACCGGCCCCCTTTCATACCGATGCAGCCGGCTTGCTGGTGGACAGGAGACTAAAGTTATGATGTGTATAGGATGTAGAAGCAACTGCTAGCCTGGTGATGACAAGTCTCGAGGCGTGCACAAAGACAAACACAATATCTATCTATCTATTTTACAGCCCATGAAAGACGTCCACTGTTGGGCCTAGGCCTCTTCACCGTCACTCCAACCTCACCGACCACCTGCTAATCTTGTCTATTGTCCTCCTGCCGCCTTCATCAACCCACCAGGTGATCTACCCTCCGAACAACGACTGACTACCTTCGTCCACCGTCCGTCTTCTTGTCTAACGAGATATCCCACACATCTATAATACACTCAAGATACGTGATTTGTGTGCCCACGTCTCCCACTTGGGTATAATATGTTATAGGACTAGGACAAAGAGTCCAACTTAGACAATATCCAGAAAGAGCGAATTCACCGATAGGGAGGCTGGGCATCCATAAATCGCGATTATAGCATGAATTTACATTCGCGCAATTCCTTGTTTATTATGAAAATTGAATGTGAATTGCGCAGAAACGCCTAGGAGCCCCGCTGTATGCAAAAAATGTCATTGAACGCGTAATTATAATTATTTATAATCTGTAGGCAATAATTAAGCTAGTGTGTTTGCTCGCTTGATTCTGATTCATAATTTCCTCGCGGAAGTTTTTTTTCTACGTAGTGGAATTTGTGGTAGTCGAGTAGATAGAACCGACAACCGCTGGGGTAAACGTGTTCTTGAGTGGAGACCGCGACTCGGCAAACGTAGTGTAGGACGCCCTCTAACCAGGTGGGATGACGATCTGCGAAAAACTGCAGGCAGATGCTGGATGCGGCAAGCTGAAGACAGGGCGCTATGGCGCTAATTAGGGGAGGGCTATGTCCAGCAGTGGACTAATATAGCCTGATGATGATGATGATGAGTAGGTAGAACATTGGATTTGGAAGCGTGACACCCAGGTTCGATTCCCAGTGTGGACATGTCCCTATGACTTAGTTTTCTAAGGTACATACTGTATGTACATTTGTGAAGTTATAGGTAGTAGTAATGTATCCACATTTCACTTGCATAATTTTTCCTTCCTAATTTTCTTTGTCATAATGAATGTAGCATAATTTGTACTTTCATACTGATACTTTTGCATAAACGTTCATTGGCATAATAAGTCTTAAGAATAATGGTCTGTTATACTATACAGGGTGATATTTTCACCGGTACAATAAATCAACATACGTAATACTAAGTCCAAAATACAAATACCAACATTTTTTGTTACTACCCCGTTGGTACAAAAAAACAAAAATACCAATGTCTGAACTTATCCGCAAATCTTAAAGAAATATGGACGGCTTAGTCGCAAAATGTCTTTTTCGCAAAATGTCTACCAGGCGCAAAATGTCGCTTTCTCATAATGTCTCTTTCGCAGAACGTACACTTCGCAAAATGCCTCTTTCGCAAAAGATCTCTCTCGCACAATGTCTCTTTCGCAGAATGTCTCTTTAGCAAAATGTCGCGATTGGGACTTAGAATAATTTCAAGCTCTATAGAAAAAAAATATTTATAGATACTTAACTAATAATTTCTAGTGTATGTAGGTACCAGGTACGAATCGCTCGTAGCCTGGGCTGCCTGAGTGATCTTAAACGATCACTAAGGTTAAGCAAAATACGGCGCGTTCAGTCCATGGATGGGTCACCGTCTATGACTAACGCTAGTGGCATTTTTCCGAGCGGTTCCGTGCTTCGCAAGGCACGTTAAGCAGTTGGTGCCGGCTGCCGTCGATAGATGGCAGTCGTTAAGCCAGTCAGAGGCCTTAGGGCGGCTTGAAAACTTCTGACAGTAAGACCAGCCACTAGTCTTACAAGCCTCCACCAATCCGGACTTGGCCCCCGTGGTGGAGTATGGCCTATACCTTCCTCAGGGAAGAGACCCGTGCCCCTCTGTGGGGACATAATGGGTTGACACTCGTAGGTACCTATAGCCAATCAGAAAAAGTAAGTTTAAAAAATACAAAATACCTGCTATTTCGTGATGTTAATTTAATTACATATAGAGTACCTATCTTAATAAAGGGAAGGGGAAAAAAAATGTTAACTTAAACACTAGCAAAGGTGCATGCTGTGGCAACCTTGATAGGCTAGGCACTTACCTTAAAACCCTTTATGTTTTAGTTTAATTAAGATGTATTAGTGTACTAGCTACTGGTTGTCCTAAGAAAAAAGAAAAAAAAAAGAAAAAAGAAGAAGAAAGAAAAGGGAATAAAGACATAGCACTTCGGAAAAATTAGGTGAAAGCTGGATATTTGAATGGACCTTCCTTTTGTGGTTCTAATGAATATCTCAGAGGTCCCCATCGATACATGTGCCGCTATAGATGTTACGCGGGGTAAAAGGTCACGATAAACAGTTTTTTGCGAATATCTCGTTAACGGTTACTTTTATAGAAAAAATAGAAGTGGTAAAACTTGTAGCTCAAAAAATTGCCTACAAAAAACATTCCATTACTTTTTTTCGTAAGACTAATGGTTTTCGAGAAAATTTGAGAAACACTCAGCGTGTTAGTGCGCATACTCCTCCGAAACGGCTTGACAGATTTTGATGAAATTTTATGTTTATGCGGTAGGTCTGAGAATAGGTTGTTATTTATTTTTCATAGCCTTAACTGAAAAAAATATATATATATAGAGGAACAACGTTTGCCGGGTCAGCTAGTATTTTTATATTTTCATTTATAAATTATTTCCTTCTATTTTGTTTTTTTATGATCAACCCTACATTTTTGTCAAACGCAATGCTCTGCGATGGCAACACTTATAATACAACTTGAGAGTATTTTAAAGTTTTATATTAATGGCGTTATTACTGTCTTTTAACACTTACACTATCTGTCGACCTGTTTCTCATAATCTTTATAACGTTTTACTAGAATAACAAGCAATTTTGAGTTAAGTCATGGAGCAAGTAGTGAAAATTGTTGATAATCAAAAAGGACATAAAACTCTTTTATATTGTGAGTACAGATATAATAAAAGCAAAACAAATAAAAGTGGGAGTACTTTGTGGCGGTGCATAAATAGGCGAGACTGTAATGTATCAATATCATTAGAGAAAGAAGGAAAAATATTATTTTTTAAACTTACTTTTTCTGATTGGCTATTGGTACCTACATACACTAGAAATGATTAGGTAAGTATCTTATTAATAAATATTTTTTGTCTATAGAGCTTGAAATTATTCTAAGTCCCAATCGCGACATTTTGCTAAAGAGACATTCTGCGAAAGAGACATTGTGCGAAAGATGTATTTTGCGAAGTGTACGTTCTGCGAAAGAGACATTATGAGAAAGCGACATTTTGCGCCTGGTAGAAATTTTGCGACTAAGCCATATGGGGCTACTCATTACGCATGAGCACAACTAAACGCCCGATTTGGCAACTGCGCGCGGCTTGCGGGAAGGAAAAGAAGCGGCGGCGGCGGCGCAGCCAGTAGTACTTTTGTATGACGTAGCAAAAAAATCTTACTTTATTTCAATTCTTCCTTCATACTTGCACGGGCTTAGGACCGTCACCGGCGTGGAATGCTTGCACTGGTTGGTAGTGGTATGAATTTCCACACCACGTACTGGCTAACGCCGAAGTGCGCCGTGCGTACCGCGTCGTTGTTGCTCCTTCTGGGGTCTTCCTCGAAGAACGCGAATATCTGTTCCTCGATCTCCACGGCCAAGGGAGGTCTCCCTCCTCGGCCTTGAGCGTGCGCTGGTGCAGTGAACTGTCCGTAGTCTAGCAAATGCTGCGTCACTCTCATGAATGTCCTGGTGTTGAGTATTTGAGGTTAAATAAAACCGGCATTTATCAGGTGGGGCAAACTTTCTTCAGCGTATACCCGCCGAGCTGCACTGTATTTTCCCCACTGAGAAAGTAGCTACGAACCATTTCGTAATACTCGCGGTTTGTAAACATCGTGCGCGCGTAATTTTCGACTGCAGGAAGTGCGGAAACGGCGCACGTGCACTCACCTAGGCCAATGCGCGCGGACTGAATGAATGACCGGCCAAATCGTGCGCCGGCCAGCCCGCCGCCCTCTCACTCACCCCACCCCGCCGCCCTCTCACTCACCCCACCCCGCCGCCCTCTGCCTCGCACCGCGATGACACCTTGTAATGGGTGTCCATGAGTTACAAATTGGATGAATGATAAATTAATAAAAATGAAAAAAAAAATATATGGTAATTTTATTCGATAAATGTAATCTATTATCGATACCAATGATATGGTAAAATTTATTGTACCGGTGAAAAAATCAGGCTGTATTCATTTTGACTATTTTTGTGACGCATAAAAATAGTCTTTTGTCTTTTTGTTATTTTACCTAATACTAATTTTCCATAACTACACATGGCATAAGTTATATGAAAATGAAGCGAATGGTCTAAAAACCGAAACTGCAACAACAAAAATATAGGCGCGACGAAACGCGTAGCGTAGCGGAGCGCGTAGGTGCGTGTTAGGGCTCCAACAGACGAGCGACAGCTCGCGACGCTTGCCGTCGTCGGCGGCAGTCGCCGACCGTACAAGCTTCTAGTCGCCGAGTGTCGCCGACCGTCGCCGATCGCGCGCAGTCAATACCGTGTAGTACGAGAGAACACAGTTTTTCAAAATGAACAATGATTATGAATGTGACATCGATTTATTAATTTCTGCAATAATAGAACGAAAATGTATGGAAAAATAAAATTATAAACTACAATTAATAAAAGTCTTTGCCTCTATGATGATGGTATTTCTTTTATTTAACTTACCTTCTTGCTATTGCAATCGTTTCTTCAGCTGTAATAATTTTTCGCATTATTGTATGCTAACGAGATATTGAATCCCTTAAAATGTTCTTTAATTCGTCAAATGAAGAAATAGACATTCTAAAATAGTTGAAGAATTTATCTTTGTCTTTTCGTAATAGTGGATACAGAGTAACAAAATGACCGTGTTGTTCCTTAAAAGTCAATATTTCGTGTACCCATAGTACACGATGTTTTCGTTTTCGACGGTCGTCGGCGTAACAAACGAGTCATTACTAAAACCACTCTGAATTCAATTTGAAAAACACGTGTGATCTCCCGGACTACGGGGCTGACACTGCCCGTTACAAAGCCAGCAACAGCTTGCGACGCTTGGTCGCGGGCGGTGCACAGTGGTTCGTCCCCATACAAGCGGTTGGACATCATCATCATCATCGGGCTACGGTTGTCCACTGCTGGACATAGGCCTCTGCCATTACACGCCACTGAGCACAGTCCTCGGCTACTCTCATCCAGCTCTTGCCAGCCGCCCTGCGAAGGTTGGACATAGGATCCTTAAAAAATAAAATGCGTTATTTTGGAAAAATAAAACTACCAACGCATTGTATAATCAAAGAGAAATAACAAATCCAGACTGACTTTTTTTTATATGACCCATAATTTAGGAGTAAATAATTAAAAACCATTTCTTTAGTATGGAGAGTAACATAAAAATATTGATATCTCATGATTCCCTCCTGTTTTCGGATTACGGTTTTCAAAAATAGTATTAACATATTATTTACTACATTTCATCCTTTGACACATGGTGCCTCTCGTGCCCATGCCTCAACGTGCCCCTTAAGAGATATGGATGATAAAGGAAAAATAATACCACGTTATCGATAGATGTAGGTAGGTACATACATAAGTTCACGCCTGTATCCCAGAAGGGTAGGCAGAGACCAGGGACCGTTTGGGAGAATGAGCCGCCATCATCCACTGCATACCACCGGCCTTGGTCTTTCAAGTTCGTGCGAGATACAGAATCCAATATGAAGAACAAAATGGCCGCGTTTGAAGCAGATATTACTCCACTCAGAAAATTTTTAAGTTATGGCCTTTTTTATTATGACGGCAGTATATAGGTTGCTTACTTTTTTCGGGTTCTGTTGTCGAATTTTCGTAGCAAATAAATCCCCTCTTTCCACGGAACCCTCATGCGCCTGGCCCGACCCGCGCTTGGGCGATTTTTCCATTACATAATACTACCTAGTGCAAGAAAATATCCTATATTGGTGTTGTCTTGCCTTGTAATCTATCACGATGGTAATTTGCATGGCTAGTTAACAGGGAGATGATTGCTGTGATTCAGCGATTGCGCCTTTGTGATCTTTGTGACTTCAGATGCCTCTCATGACGTCTCAGTGAACGTTCAGCCAAGTCATCATAATATTCTGCAGTATCTAATCAATCCTGAGAAATAAATGCACGGTTGATAGTTAAAAATGGTGTAGCTCATTACACTAACTAGGTGCTAACAAGGGGTGTTACGAGTACATTTTGAAACTTTTATGTCGACGATACTCTTTTTGAACTAAAACTTTCGTAAGCACTACACATATAAATTGTTAATTGTCGTTTGTCGACTATACTCAAAATATTTCCAATAAAACTTTTGTCTTGTCTGTGCTGAGTCGCTATACAGTATTATCAGTATAAGTTAGCTAGGTATAGCTGGTGCAGCCAGATTGAAATACTGGTAATATATTATATATATATATTATCATATATATACATATCTGTGAATGGTTTTAACCGTCAAATTCCATGCTAATTGCTCTCGGAAACGTCAGAATTCCGATATTTGGATGGAATGGATTTGACCCTTATCATCAAGATTATGTTTAACGTCTTACCTCTCAATCCATTGCCGGGTATTCTGACGAAACTTTAGCACCAATTTTTTTTAAACCTACAATGTACTGGAAACCGTCGGCGAATACGCGAATACGAATAGCAAAGTGAAGTACCAGCTTAAAAAGTTAAGGTTTTTTATTGTTCGTGGTTTTTTCTGCTTTGTATAGTTGGCGCTGTCTGGTATACATGTAGAATTAGTTGAAATAAATTTTATAAATCGTACGCGTTTGTATGAACAAATATTTGATCTAGAAAACGTGCTGCTGACAAATAACAGCGACTTTAATAATAAATTTGTTGTACAAAGGACGTAGTTTAGCAGAAAGGTTCCAACAAAAATTAAAAAAAAATTCAAAATTCAAAAATTTTTATTTCAACGTAAAGAATTTACATTGTGTTGCATACTCATGCATCTCTTCTTGTGCCTCGGTGAACTGCCTATCTAAGTCATGCAGCGAGTGCTCCAGGCTGTGTATATGAGAGTGTAAGTCCTTTATTTTTGCCTCATAGTCACTAGAACGTACTTCATAATCCATCGCACTTGTCAATAAGTCCTTTTGTAGGCTAACATTAACTTTTTTCACACTCATGCACTTAACAATGCCTATATTACTCTTCAACGCTTTGTTGATGCGTTTGATGTGCCTCTTCGCTCGAATATAGCGCTTTATTTTGTTGCTTCCTCGTATAGGCATTATGCACTCAGTAGATCTCACTGGTGTGGAAGGATGACCCGAAGAATTGTGATTTATCAGTTCATTGTATAGGGATAGTATATTTTCACTTTCTTTGTCGAGATTTTGCTGTCGTAGCACTTGAAGTTCTTTATATGCATCAGAAAGCTGGTGTTCTAGTAGCTTAATGCGCTGAAGTGCTACTTCGTGGGTGTCCCGACATTGGTCATACCTGTGAACTATTCTTTGTAGTTCGTCACGCTGTCCTCGTAAGTCTTCGCACACTATGTCCAATTCTGCAAGATCATTTTTAAGCTGAGCGTTTTTCACCACCACTCGTTCAACTTCCAACTCACTCTCCTCCCGTTCCTCTAGAAGCTGCTGGCATTGCTGCTTGGATGATTGCAGCTCTAATAGCGCTGTTTTCAAGCGCTGCTCGCTGTCGCGCGCGGTGTTCTTACGCGTCATCATTGTAGTCAGATTACTGAAATGTAACCGGGGGAAAAACGTCAGTATTTCCAACGAAACGCAATACAAATGCCTTAACTACAGTTGCGAAATGTTAGACTCGAGTAATTCTCTTAATTATAATTAGCTAGATAAGAGATTAAATAAAAATCGTTAATTCAATTTTTTTTTTCCCAATGAGAGGGTGAGTGTGATAAGTGTCAAATTTTCAAATTTAGTTAAGTTCGGTTACATTGGCCGCAGTAAAGTTGACCGCGGTCATTGTACACATAAGAATAAGTGGGCTTCGGAAGGGTTTTTCGCTGCTGTCGGTTGGAGTTGAGAGTCTCGAGCCGCGCATCTTCGAAATCCCTCACTTTCTTGTGGATGGTGGAGCGCCATTCGCTGCGTCTACGGGCGACCTTTTCCCAGCTATCGGGAGGAATGCTGGCAGCTATTAGGTGCCTTTTAAGGACGTCCTTGTAGCGGAGGTGCTGTCCACCGACTTTACGTGCACCATTAGACAGCTGGGAATAGAAAACGGCCTTGGGCAGTCGGTGTGGTCTTCCAAGCGCGCCAGGTGGCCGCACCACCTTAGCTGGATTGTCATCAGCATAGCCTCCATGCCCCGCATTTGTGTCCGTCTTAAAACATCGGTGTTTGGCACTCGGTCTTCCCAGGTTATCCTCAAGATGGTTAGAAGGCACTTCATGTGAAATACATCTAGTTTCTTTATGTCTCTCTTATAAAGGCACCAAGTTTCGGAGGCGTACAGTAATATGGGAAGGACAATCGCCTTATAGACAGCCAACTTCGTTTTTAGTTTAAGAACGTGCGATTTCCATACTCGTTGGTTCAACTTGCCAAAAGCGGAAGCAGCTCTGGCGATGCGGACAGGGATTTCGGTATCTAGACGATTATAATTTCTGATCTCACTTCCATGGTATCTAAAGTGAGACACCACGTCTAGCACACCTAGAGCCTCCCGGGGCACACGGTCGAAGGCTTTTTCAAGGTCAATGAAACAGAGATATAAAGGTCGGTGTTGCTCTAGGCTCTTTTCCTGCATCTGCTTCACTACGAATATAGCGTCGATGGTTCCCCTGTTCGGTCGGAAACCACATTGGCTCTCAGGTTGAATTTTTTCGGCTAGAGCACTTAGGCGAGTGTTCATGACATGTGCAAGTATTTTTCCTGCGACAGCAAGTAAAGATATCCCCCTGTAAGATCCACATTCCGAGGCATCACCCTTGCCTTTGTATAAGGTGCAGATGGAAGCATCTTTCCATGCTTGTGGAATATTTTCCTCAGCCCAAATCTTGAGTATCAGTTGGTATAAACTGTTCTGAATTTCGGGCCCGTCATATCTGAAAACTTCTGGGGGAAGGCCATCAGCACCCGGAGCTTTTTCATTCTGGAGGCGCTGGATAGACTTGCGCATCTCAAACAGAGTAGGGGGATCGTCTAGCTCAGTGATCACAGGTCTTTGGGGTATGTCTTTAAGATAAGTCGGGTTAAAAGTTGAGCTTACAGGGTTGAAGACGCTCTGGAAGTGCTCCTTCCATCTCTGCAGGATCTCTCTTTTATCAGTCAGCCGCTTGGTGCCATCAAGAGGTCGCATGGGAACAACCTTTTTTGTTTTTGGTCCAAAAATCGTCTGCAAACTTTGGTAGAACTTTCCGATCTGCTTAGTGTCAGCCCAACGTTGGAGTTCTTGAGCTCTTTCCAACCACCAGATGTCTTTCATCTTGCGCAGTTTCTGTTTCAAAGTTTTTTCAATAATGGTTTTCTGAAAAGAGGGGATGGTGGGGTTCTGAAGTAAACGTCTGTGTTCTGAAAGCAGAGTTTGTATTTCAGAGTCGTTTTCATCAAACCA
This sequence comes from Yponomeuta plumbellus, assembly GCA_947310845.1. Classification (NCBI taxonomy): domain Eukaryota; kingdom Metazoa; phylum Arthropoda; class Insecta; order Lepidoptera; family Yponomeutidae; genus Yponomeuta; species Yponomeuta plumbellus. The sequence goes on along the minus strand of OX371212.1, from coordinate 13,489,950 downwards.
GTCTTGGTGTTTCTTTGATGGAAGAGAAAGAGATTCTGAAACTGCTTGCGCAAGGTTGTTGGCCAGGGCTTTCCATGCCGAGTCAATGTCACCCACGTAGCTTGGTGGATTCTTGGCGTGAAATTGGGCATCGAGCCTGAAGGTGGCGTCACTATCGCGAATGAGACCTGAACATAGCGCTCTAATCGGCTTCCTATGGGGTGCACGTTGAGGTCGCTCCAGTATCAATCGCAGTTTAGATCTGAGTAGACGATGATCGGTCCAGCCAACAGCCCCTCTCATTGCGCGAGTTATAAGAACGTCCTTGAGATCTCTTTTGCGTACAATAATGTAATCGATAAGATGCCAGTTTTTCGATCTTGGGTGCATCCATGTGGTCTTGTACTTAGTTGGCAGACGAAAGAATGTATTCGTAATGGAGAGATCAAACTGCGAGCAGAGCGTCAAGAGGTCGATGCCATTACTATTGCAGTTACCTATACCCTGGGGCCCCAACACGTCAGTCCAGGCTAAATTGTCTGCGCCAACTCGAGCATTAAAGTCTCCAAGGAGCAAAATCTTATCTGTTAGTGGTATAGTCTCCAAGATTTTTCGTAGGTCATCGTAAAACTTTCCTTTGTCTTCATCAGAGGCCAGAAGTGTTGGTGCGTATGCACTGATATGGGTAGCATGTTTATTTCCCGTTAGCAGAAGGCGAAGGGTCATTAACCTGTCACTCACACCCTTCGGTAGCTCACTCAGTGATCTGGCTATACTGGTTTTCATAGCAAAACCGACGCCATTTCCTCTCTTCTCAGTTGCGGGTCTCCCCATCCAGTAGAATGTGTAGCCACTACCCTTTTCACAGAGTTCGCCTTCCTCCAGTAGATGGGTCTCGGAAATTGCCGCAATGTCAATTCCATATCTTGAGAGCTCTTTGGCTATAATGGCAGTCTTACGCTCTGGGCAAATGTTGTTAACATTATCGACTAGGGTACGTACATTCCAAGATCCTATGCATAGGTGGTTAATTTTATTAGTACTTGCTTTTGGTATATTTGTTCGCACCGCGTTTAAGTGATGCTCATACAGCCGCGGCTGCTACATGAGTAAAGTTTGGGGTGAGCTTTGTTTAGGCCACCTTTTCTCGGCCCCTCCCTGGATTAGGGAAGGCAGTGCGTCTCTGAACAGAGCTGCCCTGTCACCAGGCGTGCTGCCGAGCTCGTCCTCTCACCACCCTGAGTCCGAAGAGCGACCACTCTCGCCTGATCGCCTGCGTGTAGCTTCCAGCTAGGGCCGCCATCCCATCAAGACACGACCCCACCACCGGTATACTATCGCCGCAGGACTTTGGTGTTAAGTCTATGTCCTGGAAAACAAAGCTTGAGGTCATCTGCGCGTGAAGAGATTTGTAGTGAGTAAGCGGTTGCGCTGGTGCAGACTCACTCTCTCGTCCCAGCTTTCCGTGGGCCAATGGAGCAGTTGCCCGCCACGGTTGGAGGAAAGAGAGATGCAGTTTCTGGCCGCCGATTCGACCCACATGTATGGAGAGCGTAAATCAGCATAAACCTAAAAACTCAAATATCTCAAAACTCACTTTGTGTGGGATGGAACCTTTTTGCTAAACTACGTTTGATTGTCGACCAATATATAGTAAGAATCCGGATATGGTATAGTACCAATCCGGACTTGGACCAATCCGGACTTGGCCCCCGTGATGGAGTATGGCCTATACCTTCTTCAGGGAAGAGACCCGTGCCCCTCGGTGGGGACATAATGGGTTGATGATGATGATATAGTAAGAATAAATTCATTGTACAAATATATTGAATTGTATTGACTTTTTAACACCTTGCTTTAAATTATAACTTTTCAACAAATTGTGTGGTTACAAACTTTTGATTGAGTTATAGAGTTCTACTTGATGATATCCTCCACTACGATTCCGTTGACGGCGACACCTTGGCAATTATAAATTTAGACCGGAGACGTGAGATGCAAATTCGAATTTGCTTTTAAATATACGGTCACAACTGACCCAAAAATTTATAATTAATACCTTATACAGTGAAAGTGAACTACATTTATTGCCAACACACAATTTACTCATTTCGTTTTTTTTTCAACATTTTACAAACATTAGATTACAAAATAAAAGTCATAACATAAAGCTGTTGTTTTTGGTGTGTACCATAAATAACATTCTAGTCTTATCTTAAAGATTTTGGCAAATGTACCCATGCTCAGCAATACGCCGCCCGGAGATGCATGCAACACAGATCGGCGCTGATTTTCAGCGTCAGCCGTTCGATTTGATTCATTACAGAACAAACAACTGTAATGTTGACGACCTCTGTGGCGCAGTGGTTGGCGCACCTGACTACCATGCGAGAGGTCCCGGCTGGGGACAAAAAAAAACCCAGGTCTTGGATGTTTACATGTTTGTGATGTCGCTGTTTCTGGTTCCCACGACACAGGGTATCCTAGTGTGGGGCCAGAAGCAATGTATGTGCCTGTATGTGAATGTTATGTTATGTTATAATATTGTGCTTTAATCTCGTAGCTAGTCGTTTAGTACTTAGATACTTGGTAGGTTACTACGGAACAAACATTTGCAGAACACTCGTTCCACGGAACCCTGCACTGTCCACGGCCCTACACGCACTTGGCCGGGTTTTTATCCGTTGCCAAGCCACACATCTACCTGTGGGTATTAACTGGATGTGTGAAGATGATAAAACGCCATCGGCTTTCATAAGAGAGCCGGATTATAGTCGTGTCTTGTTAATTGACAGCTGGATCGGTCTGATGATGAATTGTGGTTTGTTAAAGGCCCATCCCTTTAACGACAAGCGAAAAAAAAAAACTATGTCCCTTTCTTGTCAGTCGACAGCGACGAGCCCGCCAAAGCCTACAAACAGATTATTGTTTATGCTTGAGGCGAAAGAAACTAAACCCATACAGCCAGCTAATCATTTTTTTGAAATTCGGATTGTTCATATACCTACATTACACGGAGCTTAAATCCCAGGGAGCAAGGAGAATCCATAGGAGCCCAGATTCGCTCGTAGCTTGGGCTGCCTGAGTGATCTTGAACGATCACTAAGGTTTAGCAACATACGGCGCGTTCATCAATCAATCAAAATCAATCAAAATATTTATTGCACCATAATGTAAAACAAGGTCTTAAATAACACTGAGTGTATAGTACCGATTATGGACCCTTGTCGGGCGTGGCAATATTAGGTCTTTACCTATGAAATTGCCGTGTTGTATGAAAAAATTTAAACGATTTTTTTTCTTGTATTTTTATTGTATTAATCGAAGTAATCACCCATGTAGTCAATACATCTTTGCCAACGCAGTGGCAGTTTATTGATGCCCTTCTTAAAGAAATCAGCTGGACGGGAGGCAACAAATTCTTCAAAAGCATTTTGTACTGCCTCTCGGGTATTGAATTTTTTTCCCGCCAAGAAGATGTCGAAATTCTGAAAAAAGTAGTAGTCTGTAGGCGCAAGGTCTGGTGAGTAGGGTGGATGACGGAGAGATTCCAACCCCAGTTCTTGCAACTTGGAGACCGTCTGCTGTGCAGTATGAGGTCGCGCGTTGTCGTGCAGGAGCAGCGGAGACGAGCGATTTACCAATGCTGGTTGGAGATGTGCCAGTTTCTCCATCATTGTGTTCAGTTTTTCACAGTACACATGCTCACCCCGTTTGGTAAGAAGCTGTGATGAATCACACCGGCGCTAGACCACCAAACAGTGACCATCAATTTTCTAGGGGTGAGTTTTCGTTTAGGGCATTGTTTAGGTGTTGAACCAGGATCCAACCAACTTGCTGAGCACATGCGGCTATCAAACAGAATCAATTTTTCATCGCAGGTAACAATGCGGTTCAAAATTCCTTCATTTGTGTATCTGTTGAGCAGTGCAAGGCATGTCTCGACGCGTACTTCGCGCTGGCGATCATTGAGTTTGTGCGGCACCCATTTGTCAAGCTTTTTTACCTTGCCAATTTGACACAAATGGACCAATATTGTTTTGTAGCTAACGTCGAAAGCTACTGCTAATTCAGCCGTAGATTGTGTATCATCAGCTTCCACAAGCGCCTTTAATTCGTCATTGTCGACCAAAGTCTTCGGACGACGTCGAGGTTCATTTTTCAGGTCGAAATTTCCAGAACGGAAGCGAGCAAACCAATAACAGGTGGTGTGTTGGCTTGTAGTGTTAGCTCCGTAGACGTCGTTGATGTTGCGTGCCGCTTGTGCCGCGTTGCCGCTACAACCGTACTCATATTCCATAATTAGTCGAATTTTTTACGTATCCATGATGACGAAAAAGATTGAAATGCGATGAAAATGTAACACTAATCAATAAACAAATGACTACTTTTGGAAAAAGAATTCCATGTTCTTAAAATAAAATTAATTTGAAATTAGAATTTTTAGCCAAACAAAAATTATTTTGATTTGAAATGGCCAGTACTGCAGAACGGCAATTTCATAGGTAAAGACCTATTATAACTTAAAACTAACATTCTTATTATAAAAATTTATATTTATTGTAAGCGGGAACACAAATATTTCTTATTACTAACTTTATTCATGAATTATTCTTAACTTAATTAGGAATTTCCCTTAAATTAAGTTGTTAAATTGTTGTTAATTAACTGGTTGTAATATACATAGTTGTTATTTAAATACTCTTCAATTGTGTAAGGACAGATTTCTATTAGATATTTATTAAGTTTATTGTTAAATAGTGATAGTTTTGGTATTTCTTTTAATGAGTTGGGTAGTTTATTAAATAATCTAATTGCCATATAGTATGGGCTTTGGTTGAGCATTTTTATTCTAGATTGTGGTAGATTTAATCTTTCCTTATGACGTGTATTTATGGTATGGGTGTCCTTTACTTGGGGAAATATGTTACGGTTTTTGTGTACAAAGATGCATGTTTCGTGTATATACATTGCGGGAAGTGTCATAAGTTTTTATATTAGAAAGTACGGCTTACAGCTTTGTCTATTTTTGATCTGTGCAAGTATTCTGACACATTTTTTCTGGGAAATGAATAAATCATTTGCATCTACACTGTTTCCCCACAACATTATCCCGTAGCGCAGCCAGGAGTATGCGTAGGCATAATATGCCGACAGTTCAGTTTCGGTATTTGTACTATGTTTCAGCTCAAATAAGGCGTAAGTGAATTTAGATAATTTGGCTTTTATGTATTGTATATGGCTTTTCCAATTTAAGTTTGTATCGATTTTTATACCTAGTATGTTGAAGTTGTTTACTTGTTCTATATTGTGATTTTCAAAGGTTATGTTGATATCTAGGGGTTTTTTCTTATATGTTCTAAATTCTATTATTTTTGTTTTATTAAAGTTTATTTCTAAATTGTGATCGCGAAGCCAGCTAGTTATTCGTGTGATAGTGTCGATCATTACATTTGTTGGGTCTGAATCTCTGTCTAATTTTAGTAGTACAGAGACGTCGTCGGCGAATAGTATTGGGTGGGAGATGTCTGTATTCAGTACCTTGGGTAAGTCATTTATATATACAGGATGTCCCAAAAGGTTACGTAGCTGGGAAGGGGGTGATAGGGGTGCTCACAAGGGTCACCAGAAAAATAAAATAAAAAATCCTATTTAAAAAAAATAAATGGCATTTTTTAAAAAACTAAAAATGTTACACCTTGTGGGGCTATTTTGCTAACTGTACCTAGAAATATTGCTGTATTTAAAAAAAAAAGCTGTTATGTAATCGTCAATAACCCTTTATCAAATTGAAATAAAAAAAACCATACATATCTAACCAAGATTTTAAAGAAAATTAAGTTCTTGTCCAGTCAAGGACTTAGTAATTACGATTTCACTCAACTTCCTCCAAGTGTACTGAAAAAAAAAGTACTATGCAACTCCGGCGAGTAACTTAAATAGATAGGTAATTTTATTGCCATTCCAAAATGGTATAACACTTATTTGAAAAAATCATACTAGGACATTTAAAAATAATTTTCGAGAACAATACCCCTGTAAAACAAAACATATCAATAAAATGATAGTCTCAAATTCGTACGCAAATACATTTTTAAATGTCTATTCTGTTCTTTTGATGTTACTGACCGTTATAATTCTCAAGATTGGAGTACAGACATACCTCAAACACTCAAGTACAGTCTAGGCCAGATCAAGCTTTACCATATGACAGGGAAAATAACCTTTACTGTATTTACTCAAGTACGCGCAAGTTGTAAAGGATCAAGCTCCATCTTGTCTAGTCTGTACGAAAGCAAAAGTTGATGGATTTGATTGGCTTATCCAGCTGGTCTCGACCCTAAAAGTAGCTTATTTATTAATAGTTTCAGCTCATCCCCAAAATAATTTTGGTGATATTTGTCATCGTTTCTGTATAGGCCTTAGACCCTGTACAGTCTAAGACTAGGTAAGCTGTGATAACAAAGAAAAAAATCATTCCTGTTTCCATACAAAAAAAGATTATTTAATTAGTTTCAAAACGGTCACAGCTTACCGTGTCTTAGACTGTACATTACAGTTGCGGTTTTAAATGAAACTCGAAAATAAAACAAAATTGTAATTATTTATTTAAATAAAATGCTCGAAATGTCTACCACCAACATAAATACATGCCCTACATCGTTTTAAAAATGAGCGGGAGATATGGCGAGCAAATCTTCTATTGTTAATTGATTCCGCAGCCTCTGTGATCCTTGCCCTCAAAGCAGTCAAGTCCCTGATGGGTTTTCCATAAACTTTTTCTTTTATAGCACCCCAGTAAAAGAAATCTAACGGGTTTAAATCCGGTGAACGAGCTGGCCACGCTATAGCACCGGCCCTTCCCATCCACCTACCAGGGTATTCTTCGTCTAGGAAATCCCTTACAGGACGCGCATAATGTGCTGGGCACCCATCTTGCTGGAACCACATATTCCTTACTGTTTCCAGCGGCACATCTTCCAATAGATTTGGTAATGCGTTTTGTAAGAAGTGTAAGTACGCCTCGCCAGTCAGTGCCTCAGGTAGCTCAAAGGGTCCGATTATTTTACCATTTAGTATTCCGGTCCACATGTTCACTTTAAAACGATATTGGGACCGATCTTCTCTAAGTAGGTGGGGATTTTCTACGTGCCACTCGTGTAAATTGTGTAGGTTCATGTATCCGTCCTTTTTAAAAGTAGTCTCGTCGGACCACAATATTTTATTGAAAAATTGAGGGTCCTCCCTATGCATGCGCAACATCCTACGACAAAATGCAAGTCTCGCAGGATAATCGTGTGGTAACAGACCCTGTACGCGTTGCACGTGGTACGGGTGAAGCTTCTCAGCTGGCAATATGCGATGAGCAGTACTTTTTGGTACACCTGTACTTGCTTCAATTGCCCGAACTGAAGTACTCGGGTCGTCTGCGACGGCTTGAAGCACTTCATCTTCTACATCGAACCGAGGTCTGCCTTCATTAACCGCTTGATGTGGAAATCGACCCTCAGAAAATAGTCGGTGGACATTGACGAAAACACGGCTATCCGGGTGACGTGCGGCGTTCGGATATATTTCTCGGTAGAGTCTTGCTGCAGCACCGCCATTACATCTACATTCGCCGTAAATGAGATGCATGTTCGCATATTCTTGTGGAGTGTACGTGGGTGGCATGATGGCACTGTATCACACACTTTAGTCCTTGAGAAAGCCGGGTCGTTGGAAGAAATCACAAACAATGTCCAAATCACAAAGAAATAATCAAGTCCAGAAAGCGAAGCAAAGTTGTTAGGACAAAATGAACACAAACGAATACAAAGGATGCGCAGTAACCGAGAGAGCTTAATGTACTGACCGACTATTTGACTAACCAAAGATAGCACACCTACTTTTTCTCTTCCTTGTATCTACCTGTCTCTCTCACTCACCAAACTTGTTTTGTTTGGTTTCATTGTTCTCGCGCATGACTAACGGTACGATAGGGGTACCTGCCTGTTCAAGGAATTAATTTTATGTGCTTTAAGATGGATAAGTAAGCCATTTATTTCAACTAATATTTGCTTTTGTACAGAGTAGGCCAGATCAAACTCCATATTTTTACAACTTTCGGGTAGATCTGTTGATATGGCCTAGACTGTACGTGAGTGTTTGAGGTATGTCTGTACTCCAATCTTGAAAATTATAACGGTCAATAACATCAAAGGAACAGAATAGACATTTAAAAATTTATTTGCGTACGAATTTGAGACTATCATTTTATTGATATGTTTTGTTTTACAGGGGTATTGTTCCCGAAAATTATTTTTAAATGTCCTAGTATGAATTTTTCAAATAAGTGTTATACCATTTTGGAATGGCAATAAAATTACCTATCTTTTTAAGTTACTCGCCGGAGTTGCATAGTAATTTTTTTTTCAGTACACTTGGAGGAAGTTGAGTGAAATCGTAATTACTAAGTCCTTGACTGGACAAGAACTTAATTTTCTTTAAAATCTTGGTTAGATATGTATGGTTTTTTTATTTCAATTTGATAAAGGGTTATTGACGATTACATAACAGCTTTTTTTTAAATACAGCAATATTTGTAGGTACAGTTAGCAAAATAGGAAGGTGTAACATTTTTAGTTTTTTTAAAAATGCCATTTATTTTTTTAAATACCCAGAGGGGATTTTTTATTTTATTTTTCTGGTGACCCTTGTGACCACCCCTATCACCCCCTTTCCCAGCTACGTAACCTTTTGGGACACCCTGTATAAGAAAGAGTACACACCCTAAAACACTTCCTTGGGGTATAGAGTTTCTTTGATGTTTTTCAATAGACCGTACCATTTGTAACTCATTTGTTTTTTTATTTGGGTGTTCTATTTGTACTAATTGTTTTCTGTTTTGAAGGTATGAATGCAACCATTTGTGTGCTTGACCACGAATGCCGGATTGGTAGATTTTGTCTAGTAAAATTTTATAGGACTCTTTATCGTAGGCTTTGGTCATGTCAAGGAGTAGACCAAGAGCAACTTTTTTGTCGTTTATTTGTTCGAGAGCCAGTTGAATAAATTTGTATACCGCTAGTGTTGTGGATCTTGTTTTACGTTTTTAGTCTATGGATGGGTCACCGTCTATGACTAACGCTGGTGGCATTTTTCCGAGCGGTTCCGTGCGCTGCCGTCGATAGATGGCAGTCGTTAAGCCAAGTCAGGGGCCTTAGGAGGGCTTGAAAATTTCTGCCAGTAAGACCAGCCATTAGTCTTCCAAGCCTCCACCAACCCGGACTTGGCCCCCTGGTGGAGTATGGCCTATACCTTCCTCAGGGAAGAGACCTGTGCTCCGCGGTGGGGCCATAATGGGTTGATGATGAAAAACGGAGCTTAAGCTCTTAAAATACAATATCGAATCCGAGAAGCGAAAATTAAAATATACCGAAAAAAAATCTGTATCTATAATTTTCTACAAAATATCGATATTTTTTAACGAATCCTTTATTAACATTTCAAAGATTAACGCCTGAAACAGATTTTTTATATTACATCCAAACCTTCCCGACAATTACGAATACCGCAGAACGAAACACGCAACTCAGTGGCACTTCATTCCAAAGTAATTCTCAATTAATTCTTCATCATACACGTGGCAATTGAGTTATTTTTTTTTTTTATTTTTTTTTTCTGTTTTGTTTATATACCCAATCAATCAGCCTGTACTCGTCCACTGCTTGACATAGGTATGGCTTTCCCTCTGTCCACGGCCATCCTCATCCTTAGCCATAATCAGCGCAGAGGGTTCACACCCTCAGCGCAACGCCGAATCAGTTACCTTTTGTGGCAACGTAGATATACCACAGACTATATCTCTCGACGCCAGAAGCATTTGGTCGGATTTGTCATTTAGGTCTGGTCGGATTTGGCATAAGCCTACATACGACATTGTCTGAATTATCTCAGCAACAGAATAAGATAGAAATATGTTTCTCAGATGGTTAGAAAGAGCTCAACGAGCTGAGATTGAAAGTATAAAAAAAAAACATTTTCGTCGGAATCGAATATACAATCATATTATGCTTCTCACGTCGAGATCTATGATTTTGTTCTAATTTATTTGTTTTTTTTGTCTGTTGTCATATATTATGTTACTTTTCTGTTTATTTTGTATCTGTGATGTGTCTTGTTGTTATAATAAATGATTTTCTTCTTCCTCTTCTTACTATGTTTAAACTGGCATCAATCTGCCTCACTTCGTTAGTATCCCGCCGTCAGAAGCTTTTGGTCGGATTTGTGACAAGAGAGCGAGCCTAAAAGTCACTATATGCCTACATACGACATTATACACCAGAATTATCCCATGAAAAGCATAAGATATAAATGTTTATGGTGATATTTAAAAAGAGCTCGACGAGCTGAGACAAGATAAAAAAGTCATTTTCGTCGGAATCGAACATACGACCATGCTTCTGATGTCGAGAAATATATACCTACCTATAGATGCAGATAGTCTCCTTTTTCTCTTTTGTATTTTTGCTGTGATGCATGGCAGTAATCCTAAGCTATCCATAATTGGGATTTTTTTAAGCTTCCAAGGTCAAGAACTCTTGACAGCACATTTGCAATCTTTAGTGCTGATTAAATTAAGAGATAAAAATAAATATGCGCTGTGTAATCAAGACTTTACTAGGTTTAAATCAACATAAAAAGGATATAAAAAGTACCGATCCGGACTTGACCCCCGTGGTGGAGTATGGCCTATACCTTCCTCGGGGAAGAGACTCGTGCCCCTCGGTGAGGACATAAAGGGTTGATGATGATGATATAACCCGAATTTTCTACCGCTAAAGGTTTTAAATTCAGGGTCGTTAAAATAAAAAAAAAATGCCAATTATTCACCAACTGGACACACATGACTGGACACACCTGTGTCGAGTTGGTTAAACTAAAATTAGTATCATTTATTCTTTCGTCATCTGGACACACAAAGATTTTTATGTGTGTCCAGATGGTAAAAGCTAAAATAATAATTTTTATGTTTTCACCAACTGAACACACTCTGTTTTTTTGCAGAAAAGGGTACAGTCAGGTTAACAATCGTCTCGCTCATGAAATTATTGACCACTAACAATAGTCGCGATCATAGTGTTCATGCTGATTGTTTCAATTTTTTATCTTGCTATAGGACCTTCATCATAAGTTTTATTCCCTGAATCTCGAATAATCTCGATTCCCATAATGTCGCTTTGCGTTTTACTTTAATTCCCAGTACTTCGCTTCTTGCTTCACAGTGGTTTCCAGTACGCCCCGTCGCACTTATGGTATAGTCCAGAGCGGTTAAAAGTACTAGGGTAACAAAAGTTAGTAGGTAGTAGTAGTAAACAACCCTGTTTAATACTGCGCAGTATTAAGCAACACCATGAACTAAGCCGCATGTTTTTCATGAGATTTTATTTTAGCCGCAATCTCTTACGTACTTCGGCTACCCTAGTACTTTTGTACTATTTACTGTAAAATTATTGTAAAATTACCCGTTTCCAGCGGTGGAACGTTTGATGGAGGATGACATTCTGCGCACGACTGTACTTCGTCATAAATTCGGGCAAAATTCGAATGTGTGTCCAGTTGACGAAAACATTAAAATGATTTAAATACGTTTCACCATCTGGACACGCGTAAAAATCTTGGTGTGTCCAGATGACGAAAGAATAAATGATACTGATTTGAGTTTAACCAACTCGACACAGGTGTGTCCAGTCGTGTGTCCAGTTGGTGAATATTCCTTAGGAAGAAACCCGGCCGTGTACCCGTCTTTGTTTTGTACGAGTACAATTTCACTAAGAGAATCGAGGCCTGGCGGCCTATCACGTAATTCCTCAACAGTATCAAGTTGTTGGATTTAGCCAACTCCGACCTGTCAAAATGCGTTTTATCCCTATGTCTGGCCGAAACAATCGATCGCCTCGATGCCTCGTCTGACATCAATGCCGGTGGCCCCGCTCTGTCCCTGGCTGTTAGTACAGCCAATCATTATAACGTTTATTGTTCCATATATCGATCTAGTGACCTACGAACATAGCACGGCGGAGGTGGTCGGGAAGCCGACTCTCGACTGACTACATCATAATCGAAAGGTTGCTTCGATTTTCCGTAAGGCACTGATCACAGTCAATTGAGCTTATTGAGGCCGAGAACGTAGGGTCGAGGGACTGAGACTAGGCAGCATTTATGCCAAAAACATAATGGTCCAACATAATGTTATTTTCAATAGTCTGATATTTATCGACCGTAACTTTTGCGTCTGGCAAAAAAATGAGTAGCTACAACTCTCAGTACAAAAATAATCTAGATTAAAATGCACCTCTGCGTTTCTTTGTACGACTTCCTTATTTAAAACTAGTTGAGTTTCCGTGAGTATTTTTTCTGTGGAGAACAAAATGTTATTACGCCCGTTTCTGGTACACTCCCAATGTAAGCTGTGAATTGGCCAAGGCATGTTTATATGAAAGGCTGTGCATATAAAAAAACGGCAGGTACTAACAAAAAAACTTATTAATAGTTTGTTAATCGACGAGATATCAGGGTAAGTTATGCGACCGCAAAATGAAGAGGGCGAGAGTAAAATAATTTTAATAGCGTTGAATGTTGCGTATTTTTATAAATAAAACAAAACTATTTACCCTCTTTTGTGTTTGCAATCACTGTAGGAATTAACTTGTTTGCAATTCAGATGCAGATACCGTAGGTACCAGGGTTATGTGTATATGTGTGTGACTTGTTCTCAGTTTGCCTTCGAATAGGGGTTAATCTATGGCGCGCATAAAAAGTCCCAATGTCACTGAGAGGATTTCTGAAGAAATAATTTCCAGGAATTACGAGTAATAATTATTTAATGGAGTTTTTTGGAAGTGAACTGCGCTGTGTTTATCAATGTTCGCCTTTGAAAGGAAAAAATATATACTCGTACATAGTGCTTACGAAAGATTTAGTTCGTGAACAAAAGTATTGCCATCTTTGCGTTGTTCCAACTTGGCATTATAACCCCAATAGATTTGGTCTCAAAATTTGAGCAGTCTACCCGTTAACGGTATCTGCACGAGGAACAATTCCTGACACCGGCGTATCGAAGGATTTCCTCCTGTGGTAGTATCAGGTTTGCGGCGTCCAAATGTTGAAACGACATTCCTCCTCCAACCTGTGACTATTTATCTACTTTATATAATAGTATTTACTTTTCACGGTTGTACCACACCGCATTGTCTAAATATAGGTGCAAATATTCTTAAAATACGGTCGGCTAAACGACAAAATTTTAACCTACGTCAAAAATTCTGTGACCTGGCACACAATTTGAGAAACATTACTGAGTAGGTGGCAATTTTGCAAATATGTTATCCAATTAGAGTTGGTTTACCACGATTTTAAGTACTTGGCTTTTTATCTTAACTAATTCTCTGTGCTGTGTTAAAACCACTGAAATTATTCACGTAGGTAGACAATTAATGATAAAGGTCACCCGTTCGTGCTCCTCAAACAATGATTAACTTAACCACATCCTGGCCAAAATTTTTGACTTACTTTGTAATTTTACATAACTTGTTCTTAACTAGGCATCCCATAGTTATCACAGATGTATCGTACTATTTTAAAGGTGTGGAGTAAAAGACTTAAATACAAATGTCTTTTTAATTAACTAGAAATGGAAAATTACATTGCTTATCCCCTAAGGTCAGGCAGAGACCTAGTTTTGCCACTTGCCACGATAGTGTCAGACCGCTTTGATCCGCTACATTGTATCATGAATGTTGATGAAGCGATTAATTGATTGATTAATTGTTGCACGCACATATGAAATTAAGAATCAATCGTGATTTCTAATTCGATTTTATGGAATACTAGCTGTGCCCCGCGGTGTTACCCGCGGTTCATCGATTTTCCCGTAGGAATAAGATATTTCCCCGCGGTAAAACGTAACCTATGTTTTAATCCAGGGTATCGGCTAAATCCATACCAAATTTTATTAAAATCCGTCCAGCCGTTTCAGCGCTAAAGACTGACAAACATATAAACACACACACAAACTTTCACGTTTATAATATTAGTGTGATACCTATTGATTAACAACGGTTTGAACTCGAACAGTAAAAATTTTAAATATCGTGGTAATTTGAGCACAACCGAGACAGGACATTACAGGTGTATTTTCTTTATTTTCATGGTTTTTTAGCATGATTTTCATAGAGCTAAAATAGAATAGAGACGCCAATTCCTTTTATAAGTACAGTAATGGTTGGTTGTATACTATGTACCTATTTAGTTTTTTTTAAGTACTTTTATAATATTTGGTGCGTACTAAAAGCTATAAACTTTTTTTTGGGCGGTAGGCTGCAAAAAGTTACCATCGAAATAATTTTGCTCCTTAGAAATTTAAATTAATTTATTGTCAAACCAAATAAAATTTTCAATTTCAAAGTGATATAAATGCTACGTAATAGCTGAGAATTGTTTGTAAACATGCCTGCTGGTCTTCAATCTCTTAACCATAAATGACACTGCCACTCAACTAGAACTACACCATGACGACACTGATTGAGATCTTGGACTCTCAAAAATCCGTTGAGGCGTCCCTGTCAGCCCGGATGGAAGCATTTGAGAAACGATTGTCCTCTTCTTCACCACAACAAAAACTGGACTTGGATGGTCTAGTTTGCGAGTTCCAGAGCTTCAAGGACTCCGTTGTGAGTATCTTGGGGTTGCTTCGGTCTCAAGTGACATATTTGGCTACCCAAGTGGACGATCTGGATAACTACAATCGTCGAAACGCTCTTCTTTTCTGCGGCATTGAGGAGAAGGAGTCCGAGGATGTCGAGACTATGCTTGTCCAAATCGCCCGCGACAAGCTGGGCCTTAGCGGTCTCGAGCCATCCTCTTTTCAGTTGGCACACAGGCTTGGAGCCGTGGGAGGGCGGAGGCCCCGCCCTATTCTGGTTCGTTTCAACAGCCTGCATCAGAGGAACATTGTCTGGCACCGGAAGAAGTCACTTAAGTCCACTGGCATTGTCATCCGTGAGTTCCTAACTAAGTCTCGCCAATCTATGTTCATGTCTGCACGAGTGCACTTTGGCATGACCTCAGTATGGACTAAAGACGGCGCTGTTTTCGTGAAGGCACCGGGGAAGGACCCGCAGAAGATCTCCACGGCTTCGGAGTTGGACGAGCTCTGCCGCCTTCATCCTACGGGCGATAAATCTACGCCAAAGCCTACCGAGGCCCGCGAGAAGAGGGACAAACAGCATAAGAAGGACAGCGCGACCATGCCGATCACCCGATCCAGGGCTACGGCCTCGACTAAGGCAAAGGCGAAGGCGTGATGCTGCAGTGTTTCGTATGCTTTCTTTCATCCGTACAGCCCCGCCAGGTTAGGTACTTATCCTTGTTGTTTTCTTTTCTCTTCTCTTGTGAATTTACCTCCGTCTTGCTTTTTCAACATTCTAAGTTACCTTCGTTTTTTCATGTCAACAATGAAACTTAAAACAATGTACTCTGTGATTATTTTTTTTGTTCGTCCCGCAAGGGACCGGCTAAGGTCGTAGACCATGCTGCCACGTCTTTGGTTTCTGTTCTTCATTATGAGTTTTTGGGAGCTTAAAGTCTTCAGTAATATATTTTTCATTCTTAACGTCTTCAGTTTTAATTACGTAATATGTCCAATCCAATTTTAGTAAAATCCGTGTAATTTTACGTCATGTCCATCCGTGATTTTAAGTCAGTTAGGGCAACACATACTCTTTTTTTTTTGTCAAAACGTCAAAACAAACAAACCAAAAATATTACATAACCTTACAAATTCTAAATATTATGTATACAAGTCCATTTACAAAATATTTTACACGGCTGAAAGTCGTATTCGACTATTAAACAAAATCTATACACAAGAAGAACTAAATCTGCCCTACAGTTTTGATTGTGAATTTGAACAAAGACAAAAATGTGGAAGTATTTACAAGAAGAGTCTGAATGGAGCGCGGCACACTGCTATAGATTTCAATCAGCTCATCCATTAGCACAAGGCGCTGGATGCCAAAGGATGGGCATTCCAAGAATAGATGATGTAAGGATTGCTCAGTTTGGGAGCTACAATGGTCACAGAACGGACTCTGAACCATTTTTAACCGGAAGAGATGATAGTTTAGATTACAATGACCAAAACGAAGCAAAAACTGTTATATGCTGTCAACGGAGTGTAATTTTCAACCTGAAAATCAGACAGTTGTGTGTCTACATATTGTTCATATAATGTCCAATCAATCATTTTAAAGTTAGGATAGGTGGGCAAAGGATTAGCACCATTGCTGTTTACAAGACCATCATCATTAATACTATTATTTACAAAAACCTTAATAATTACAGGAAGATGGTAGCTGCCAAGAGAATCATTATGTACAGACCAATCGCAAGACAGAGCCAGTGATGGGGAAGCCAGTGATAAATCCGAAGCATTGGGACGCCATGTCAAGGTGCTCACAGTAGTAACCTCGCCGGAATTCAAAACAACCAAATTTTTTTCATCAATAATTTCCAAAATATCTCTACCTCTAGGATTAATAGAATAGCACCCCCACAAAGTATGGTGTGCATTAAAATCACCTGCAAATAACATGGGTTCGGGAATCGACTCTATTATTGACTGAAATTTAAGTTTATCGAAAGATGAAACACAGTTTGTAGGACAGTAAAATCTTGCAATACTCATTTCTTTATTATTTACAGATATCCTTACATAAATGTTTTGTAATGAGTTGTCCGAATATGTATTTTTTTTTTAATAATTTATGCTAATATGTATTAAAATTGCTACACCATTATGTTTATTACCAATATCGTTTCTTTCTATTCGATATCCTTTTATGTTAAAAGCTTTAATAGGAGTTAGCCAAGTCTCTGATGTTATTGCTACATGTATATCGTTTTCATAAAGAAATTGTGTTAATAGAAATTTATTGCTAATAATACTCAGGGAGTTCCACTGCATAATATTAAGTTGATCCATTGTTAGAAGAAGTGGTATTTCTTACAGTTTGTGCTAAGATTTATTTTATTTATGTAGAGTTGATTGGGGTGTTTTTTTGATTTGTAACTATTTTTGTAATTGCTTGAATGAGTATGTTCATAAAAAAATCTGATTTCGTTAAATTTTGAATTTGTGTTTCGATGTTCGATTTTGTTAATTGGGGGAAGGAATTTTCACTGAATAAATCTGAGTATGTGACGGCCCTTGACTTAATTTTGTTTTCCTCTATTTTCAATTTTTTTTGTGGACATGTGTTAGAGATAGCTATGTGGTTGCCTCCGCAGTTGCAGCATTTCGCGTTTTTAGGATCCTCTTTACATGTTTTGAAATGGTGATTTTCTGTGCAGATCGAACACACAACCGAATTTCGGCAGTATTTGGCAATGTGGCCAAACTTCATGCACTGAAGACATTGCTTTACTGGTGGTATATAAGCTCTTACCTCGTGTCTCCAAGAATCGAGATAGACGTACTGAGGCAATTCAGTGGAAGCAAAAGTTACCGCGACTGTCTGAGTGGGAAGATGTGACACGTCGCCGTCGTCACTCCGCACCCGACGCATGAAACGTCTCACTTGAATTACATTTCGAGAGCTGCCAATCAACGAAGATTTGTTTGTTGGAAAGGTCAGTAGGGACTGAGGTAAGAACCCCAGTCGCTTCAGTGTCGCTAGCCGGTATAGTGGCCTTCAGGTCTAGTTCGTCGAGTAATTTTTTATTCTGCAGAAACACATTTGCTTTGTTTGACAAATGGAACGTAATGCCAATCTTGAATTTATTTACTGACTTCAAATGTAGAATGCCAGTGACGCAGAATTTGCGTATGGCATAGGAGAGAGCTAGCCTGTCTTTGTCGGAAAACGGTTTTTGATTTTGGTGTGACACAAACACTATGTATTCTGATTTTTTACTGTTTTCAGGATACTTCCTAGAGTACCCTGGAACCTTAAAAACACTGTACTTCCTGGAGGAGTCATCATCCGAGTCCGAGGTATCCATAGCTGGTGATTATCGCTCGTCAGGGGGATCAGTTTTTTTCCGCTTCTTTCCCGCCCCCATCTTCTAATTACAATATGTACAAACTTGTCTACCAACTATATGTACATGCACTTTGTATTTACAGAGAAATATAAAAGTTATCAATTTATTGAAAATTGTTTAAATTTCGCCGCCTTTACTCATCCAAGGTTCCCGCGTCTTCATGTACTCTGTGAATGAAACCATAGACCTCAAACGTCAAATACGAATGGCGGGTGCGTTCCGAAATCATTTATTTTTGTACTCTTATTGTTTTGTGAACTTTTTATCATTCAACTAGCAGGACGTGCTTTATGCAGCGTGTTTTGTTTTTCCATTCCATATCCATATAATAATTCTATGTAATTTTATTCATTAGTATCACGGGTATTGTATTATTTTATATAACTATTATATCTATTAATATTTTTTATCTATGACATCTATTAGCGATGATTCTTTCCATACAGCTGAATCTGATTCCTCGTTCGCCAGCATTGACGTTAGTTCTCTAGGTTTAGGTGACACCCTAATCAATCAGTTTTCAAATTTCCCAAAAAATTTCAATATCTGCCATATTAATGCCCAGAGTGTTCCAAGCCATTTCAATGACCTTTTAGACTCCTTCTCCTCGTGTAATATTCAGGCTCTGCTTATTTCAGAGAGTTGGCTAAAACCGTCGCTTCCCTCTACGGCATATTCACTGCCTGGCTTTATCCTGATCCGTAATGATCGTGTCGGGAGGAGAGGTGGCGGGGTGGCTATTTATCTTAAAAGCAACCTTTCTTATAAGGTCATTGCACAATCCCCCACTTCCGGTGCGGCCCCTGCCGAATTTCTTTTTCTAGAAATTGATTTGGGTGTCAAACTACTTCTCGGCGTTGTCTACTGTCCCCCATCCAACAACTACTTCACAGCTCTAGAGCTTTGTCTCGATGATCTCACGTCCATCTACACCCATTAACTGATCATGGGCGATTTCAATACCAACCTACTTTTCAGCGACTATCGCTCTAGCAAACTGCGGTCACTTATCGACTCTCATAACCTTAAGTTCCTTGCTCTCTCCGCCACACATCATTCTCACGTTTCTGATACTCTGCTAGATCTCATCATTACCTCTGATGACACTCTCATTGCCTCCCATGGTCAATTTCCCGCCCCCGCTTTCTCTCATCATGACTTGATTTTTTGTTCTCTGAAAATGAGATCTCCCAAACCCAAACCCGTTACCGTTCTTAAACGATCTTTTGCTCGCATGGATGTAGAGAGGCTTAGAAGGCTTAGAGACCACAGCCCTCACTGAGGACATAAGGGCTGGCATGGAGGAGCAAATGGTCACCACCCTTGTTCTCATCGATTTTAGCAACGCTTTTAATGCTGTCGACCATGACCTCCTTCTTGCTACCCTTGGTAGTCTCAATGTTTCCTTCACTGCCATGCAATGGTTCTGCTCCTATCTTCGAGGGCGCCAGCAGGCAGTTAGGTCCGGCCAGGCCCAGTCTGGCTGGACTGAGTTAAATGCTGGCGTACCCCAAGGCGGCATACTTTCCCCAATCTTATTCTCATTGTTTATCAATCTAGTCACTCCCAATCTGTCTTGCCGCTACCATCTCTACGCGGATGACCTTCAACTTTATAAACTGTCCAGCACTGACGATCTAAGTCAAGCTGTTTCGGATCTCAATGAGGATCTATGTCGCATTAAGAGGTGGTCTGAGAGTTTCGGCATTGCCGCTAACCCCTCTAAATGCCAGGCGATCATCATTGGCGGCTCGAGGCAGCTGGCAAAGATAGATTCTGTCTCGCTACCCTCATTGCTGTTCAATGACTGCCCAATAGCTTTCTCCGAAAAGGTTACTGATCTCGGCCTCGTCATTGACCGGAAACTGTGCTGGGATGCTCAGGTAAAGGCAGTTTCGCAGAAATTTTATGCCTCGCTCCATCCATTGCTTCGTCTGAAGAACTTTCTCCCTAGTAAAATCAAAATTTCTCTTGTAAATTCCCTCCTTCTTCCCATCCTAGACTACGCCGATGTCTGCTACCTTGATCTCTCGCAGGAATTCCTAAATAAACTCGATCGTCTGCAGAACTCCTGCATTCGATTTATTTTCGGTCTGCGCAAATTCGATCCCGTGTCAGAATTTCGCACCAGGTTGAGGTGGCTACCGATTCTAGATCGCAGAAACCTTCGAATTCTTTGCACCCTCTTCTCTATTCTTAATGATCCCAACACCCCTCAATACCTCAAGTCACAATTTGCCTTCTTATCCTGCACACATAGCAGAGAACTCCGTTCCTCCCAAAATCTTCTTCTTTGTACCCCCTCTCACCACTCTGGTTACCTCTCTAGCTCATTCAGTGTCTCAGCCGTTCGTCTATGGAACGCTCTCCCTGATAATATCCGCAAAGCCCCCTCTCGGAATTCTTTCAAAGCCCTTGTCCGGGAACACTTCCTCGAGAAGTTTTACCTGAAACACCCTTAGCCTCTCTCATGTTAAGGATCTTTCAGCTGTATGTCCTTTACCATTACACTTATATGTATATGTTTTTATTTTTCATATCCCTTGTTTTCTCTTACGTAATGTGTAGATAAGTGTATTATTAATTCGGCTCATTGTATACTATTATAATATATATTATATTATATTACATATGTTATTTTATTATAATTATATCTTATTATATGTGTAAGTATATGATAATGTATAAGTTTATTTCATGCACCATAAATAAGTATGTTTGTATATTTGTTTAATTACTTTTGCACGCCTACCATCACTTTCCTTTACCTCCTGTGGTTGACTGGTAGAAAATGCTAATAGCATTAAGTCCGCCGCAACTATATTTTAATTTTTAAATGTGAGTGCAATAATAATAAACCGGCATACGTTTTTGACGTCTTAATTTTATTCTTTCTCTATGAAAAGCATGAAAATAAAGCAAATGTAAACCAGGCCTATGACTTCAAAGATGCGGATTAGGCAACCGTCTGCCCATAGAGAGTTAGGTACTATTTGGGTCTTCGCAAATTAAAAATTAAGCACAAACCGTTTATTTTGGCCCGAGTACCTGTAGTTTGTATTAGAAATCAGCTACCTTTTCTTATATGGCAGCCTTCCGCCGTGTTCTATGTATTCCGTATCTTATCTACCTATTTACTTAGGTCACCCTAACGAGATTTATTGAGGCATTTGCAAGTATCCTTAAGATGCCAGATAAGGGCGCCTAAGGGCGATACAAACTATTCTATTATTGTCAATTATAAAATAGCGTAAAACATCGCGCGGTTTGTCGCAAAACGTGATGTCCCGCGGTGCGTTTACTAGGCATTAGTAAGAGTGAAAATTCTGTGTTAGAATTGGAGAATGTTCTTTAGGAGACGCAGAATTTTCTTCTCAATTTACTGGACGGAAAATGCTTTGTGAACGCAATTTTTTTGTAGTCGGAGCAGAGGTGCGGAGTGTCGCGCCACGATCGTAGTGAGCCTTTAAAGTGCGCAGAGGTAAATCACTGACATTGAATTACAAAGTTTGTAATCAGCTACGTGACTCGCTAATAAATAATTCGTAATTCGATGAAAATATTCTTGAATACGTTATGATATTGTAGTGGTTTTGTCCCGACTCTATTTTACGATCTGAGCGTAAGGCCCTTTCTCCACTGCTCCGGTCCGGCGTCGGAACCGGAATCAGTCATGAGAAAAATATCGGATGCCGGAATATGTCATCAATGGACGTGACGCAGTGCTTTATTAAAATTCCTTGGTTTTTCTATTCCAGGCAGGGGATGTTTTCCACACGTTCTATTAATGTAAATAAAATAGTGTGGGAACATTTGGGTTGTATGCGCGGTGCAAAAACGTGTATTGTTTTTGTACGTCGATCACTTCGGACCGGTAAAATACCGTTCCGATCTAGCAAATTATCGGACCGTTAAAAACTGGATGCCGGAGTAGTGGAGAAGCTTATTAGTATTCCTGTGTGTTTCTAAATCGGATCGGTAATTAACGTTGGTTTGCCGGACCGGAGCAGTGGAGAAAGGCCCTAATACATGAAACACGGATAGGAAAAATCACAACGAATCCACGGCCGTCGTGGTGATTTTATTAGTAAGTAGCTTTTTAGGGTTCCAGAGACTACAAGGAACCATTATATGTAGTTTCGCATAGCACAAAGGCCATTGGAACTAGAAAGGCGAAATTTGTGCCGATAAGCGATTCCCGAGAATGTTTTTCCGACGTAAATTGAAGCAGAAAATATTCTTTGGATCGATATAGATTTCTCAATAAAAATCTGGATTCTAAAACCGGTTTCTGGTACAATAAATTAGAAAGCCATTAAAATTACCAAATAAAACTTACGTTCTTTGTGCTGTGGTAGAAAATACACCACAGACAATACGATTTTAGCAGTGATAAAGTTTTTTATGGCAGGGTTGTCATTGCCGGCCTGGCATATGGCCTATAAGGGTTTATTGACCCAATGCCTACTATTTAATTAAATAATAATAATAACTTCCATAGAACGCAATCACTTGACTTGAATAAGGAATAAGAATATCTAGAATCCATTTATCTATTCTTGGCATTTTTTTCAGACTTTAAATGACTCTAAATCAAAAACCTTTAGCGGTAGAAAACTCGAAAAAGTTTACAAATTTAGTGCTAGCTAGTACTAAATTTGCAAACGGTATCGAATTTTCTACCGCTAAAGGTTTTTAATTCAGTGTCATTTAATATCTGAAAAAAATGCCAAGTATAGATAAACGGATTATAGGCGCCAACACTATACCTACCAACACGCCCGCCAGTATTATATACCTATTGGTCATTACTTGGTCATTATTGGTCGTCAGTATTATTGGTCGACGACCTCTCTGGCGCAGCGGTCAGTGCATCTGACTGACATGGGAGAGGTCCCGGGTTCGAATCCCGGCTGGGGACAAAAAAAATGAACCCTGGTTTTGGATGTTTACATGTTTGTGACGTCGCTGTTTCTGGTTCCCACTACACAGGGTATCCTAGTGTGGGGCCAGAAGCAATTTATGTGCCTGTATGTAAATGTTATGTTATTAACATCTTGATTTTGTTTATTTATAAAACTGTAGCTATTTACCCGTTAAGGTCTAATCGCGATTATATCTGAAGTAAAATCGCAAATCAGTATAGTCACGTTTTGCCCCTTTAATATATTTAACTACTAGCTGTGCCCCGCGGTGTTACCCGCGGTTCATCGATTTTCCCGTAGGAATAAGATATTTCCCCGCGGTAAAACGTAGCCTATGTTTTAATCCAGGGTATCGGCTAACTCCATACCAAATTTTATTAAAATCCGTCCAGCCGTTTCAGCGCTAAAGACTGACAAACATATAAACACACACACAAACTTTCACGTTTATAATATTAGTGTGATAGTTTGTATCAATAGACAAAATCAAGATATGAAATATCTATTAAAAAAATACCTGACGGCACAATTTCTTAAAGAGGGGTGTGATCTCAACATTGATATAATAGGAATAAAACTTATAGTTCATTGTGCTAAATCAAAAGATATGGAAAAGCTTTAGTTACTTCGTATTACACAAACGATTAGATAAATAAAATAAATCACTTCCACTCAACAATAATGACATTAATAATAATAACTTCCACACAAGTCAATCACTTGACCTGGTGCCAAACTAGGATACCCTGCGCCACGGTTACTCGACAATAGAAGAACAAGGACTTCCTGACACTGAATGGTGTCATACTGTGACCTGCCGTGACATCTATCACGTCGACAATAAGATTGCATGTTGGTCACGTACTGTATTGCAAGGTGTTCGGTGATATTAGATTAGTAATGTGATCTAAAATATTGATTAGCCTTACTAATGCTATGTTATGTAAAAACACTGATTATCGTAATATAGTTTTTGTTGAGGACGGGTCGATGAAAGTCGTCAAAGCGTAAGTCCATGTATGGGTGACTGTTCTATGACTAAAGCTAGTGGCATTCATTCGAGCGGTTCCGTGCTCCGCAAGGCACGTTAAGCAGAAGATGGCAGTCGTTAAGCCAAGTCAGAGGCATTAGGGCGGCTTGAAAACTTCTAAAGTCAAGACCAGCCACTAGTCCAAGCCTCCACCAATCCGGACTTGGCCCCCGTGGTGGAGTATGGCCTATACCTTCCTCAGGGAAGAGAACCGTGCCCCTCGGTGGGGACATATGAATGAAAGTTTTTGCTACGACGACTTCGAAGATGTACTTTCTAGAAAGTCGTATCTTCCGGAACCATGACTTAAATTTATTCAAAAATGTTGTGGAGGACTCGATTGAACCTTAGTTTATGAGTTTACTAAAAAATGTTGTTAGTAAATTAACTGATTACCGGTTCGCAACTAACTTGACTACCTAGTTAACTTATTAACATGTAGGTATTTCGCAATGATTTGATAGCGACCCTTATGTCAGATATTTTTCACACGACCTTGTACATTGTACTCTATTGTAAAATATTTTATGAATAATAAAATATGTTAGGGTCATGTCCCATGCCACACGGGTTGAAAGTTTGGAAGGAAATTAAAATGAGATACCTACTTGACGCTTACTCATATTAATTATTCTATTTCTAGAATTATAAATTAAGGTTGGCTATTTTTATTGAAATAAACAATATTCCACTATTCACACCAGCCCTAAATTGCATTATACTGCATAGTATTATGTCTGAATTGGAACCAATTTAAGTACTTACTTAATTAGGTAATTTAGTTTTTTTACTCGTATCCCTTGCGTACACAGTTGCAGGCCCTGACGTAATGGAAAAAAAATATGTAAATGTTAACTCTCAAGTCAAGTCATGTAGTCAAGTTTAGGTAGACGATGCACCCTGTATACGTTTCACTGAGAGACTCCGACCTGATTATGGACACGTATGCCCCGCCCAGATTGGCGATTCAAGTTCTGAGGTGTGTGGACACCAAGGGAGCTCAGGTTTCCTCACGATGTTTTCCTTCAAGTTTAGCGAGTGGTATTGCTACTACAAATTAACAAATGTACTTATTTTACAAAACAAAATTCGAACACATGCCTCCTCGAACGTGAGGCCAGTTTTTCATCTAATCAGGCCATTTATAAACATAGCACACTGTTGGGCATAGGTCTCTTCTCTTTCACACCAACCCATCCTGCCCTATGCTAGTCTCGCTTGTGTAAAAAACCGGACAACGCCGAGGCTTCCGTACCCACTCTCAGATTTTTCCGAACTTCAAAGACATTTTTTTAATAATTTATTTACAAATATGTAGTTTTTATATACAGTATCCCTGTCATTTGTAGTATAAGACGATATTAATTAACTTTCATAGATCTATGTCAACGGGAAGCACCCTATGAATTTTGATTCCATTGAGCGTCTTTATATCTTTTTTGCCGATAGCTTAGACTTACATACTTCGACCAAATAGGGGATGTATTAGCAAAGGGCAAGATAAAAAGTACCCGAAACCGATGTGCGTGCATTCAACGACTAATGAATGTCGATGAAGCGAAAGTGATTTGTCGGGATCGTGGCAGGTGGCAGTCCCTGGTCTCTGCCTACCCCTCTGGGATACAGGTGTGAGCTTATTGTATGTATGTATGTTACTTAGAAGTTTGGTTTTTTCACAGCTTCTAGGGACCGTAGACTTGACTTGTAACTCAAGGCGTTTCCGAGATAAAGGGTCTTGGCAGACCGCGGCCCGTTGTGGTAGGTAGTTCCAGTAAAAAAATAAATTAAAGCGCTGAGCTTAGAGTGCCACCACAGACTTCCGTCTGTACTCACCTGCGTGCGGCTCCATGTGGTAAGTGCAGTATAAAACGTACATTAATGCACTTCATTTGTAAAATTCAGAATTCAGAATTTACACTAAGTAAATACTTAAGTAAGGTTCTGTCACGCTCTTTTCTGAGAAAATTAACGAGACAGCACTACAGTTAAGTATTTACTTAGCGTCTCATAACTCCGAAAATATCTTATTGCTATTGGAGGGTGGTCCCAGGTTCCATACATTTTTGCGCATTCTCCTTTGCGTTTCAATCAATACTACGTCTTTTATCACTCAATCTGTATCTACGGCGCCGAAAGCGCGCGTTTCTGATACGCGCGTCCTCTGCGCGTTTAAAATACGCAGTGTGCTTAGGCTCTTGGAGTGTGACCACACCACTTTCGTCCGCACTCACCTGTGGCTCGGTGTGGTAGTTCCAGTTTGCGTCAGTGAACTGCAGCATGGTCGCCAGTACTGGGATGTCCATGAACTGCTCCTCGCGGTCCCCCGCCTCTATTAGAAGAACCTGGAACATGCCACCGTCTACATTAGAAATCATAACGAGTATGCAGATTATTCTCCTTCGTCAATGTAAAAGAAGTACTTTTTTTTTCAGGGATTGGTCACTATGTAATTAAGCCTTATTTCCACAATGTTTACGTTGGTGGTAAAGATCAGCAGTATATTTTATAAAAAACACGAAAGGGACATTACCTATTCTAAACCAGTTATCACGCTCTTTTCTATAGAAGTTTTATGAGACACTACAGTTAAGTAATTACTTAGCGAAATTCTCAATTCAAATATAGCCCCGATCAACTACTAACGTTAAGGCGCTCTTTCAAAACAAAATTTGAACGTCTACAATGGTAAAGTATGCAGGACAAATATTCAACTGTGTAGATACCATCTTCTTCAAAACTCGTCACAAGAAAGACGAGAAGAAGACATGATACGCTTGTCAAGTATCATCATCTTTTAGCGGTAACTCTGCCATCTCGGTCATTAAATCTTGTTTAGAGGGCGAAAGTAAATCTCGGCAACTCCGCAGATCAATGCCCTTTTCCATCTAGTCATGGACTTTGTGCTATTTTATTTCCTAATGTATTAGCGTAATTTCCAAGCGAGTCATTCGACTTAATGACTATAGGGCTTTGACGTCAATGGCATATCGTAACTTAAGGGACGACCCGGGCGAAGTGGTCAGAAATATTTATTTATTTATTTAAATATCATTCAAAAAGACAATAGGGCTATCGGAGTTGACTATCGAGGAGCTAGGAACCAATCATATCTTATGTTTTAAATACAAGATTTAAAAAGAGTAAACATCTATTGCGCTTTTTATTCTAACCGATAGAGATTGTTGTTGAAATAACTGTATAATATGGTACTTAACTTACGATTTTAATCAATTTCCCTTAAAATAACCTCCTAAATAAATTATTCCCGTAAAAACTGTCATTTTGGCAAAAATCTTAACGCCTAGATTCAAGGCTTAATAAGTCAATATTTTTTTTAAAAACTTTCGTAAGCACTACTAACCCAGTAAATTCACCTGCAATAAAGTCAATAATACAATAATTGATATTATTAATGTTCACTTTAAAAAAAAACGTAATATATATCTTTTTTCTAAATTTTTACGGATAATGTATTTCTGTTGCCGCTATAACAACAAATACTAAAAAACAGAATAAAATATATATTTAATATTACTCCCTCCCATACAACTAACGTGTTTTTTTTTTTCGAAATTGATAACGCCAATATACTTAGACGCTTGAAAATTCTCAGAATATTTATTTATATATTAACTTTAAAAATAAATTGTGATATAAAAATAAAACAAATATTTAAGGGGGCTCCCATTCAACAGATATGATTTTTTTGCATTTTTTATAGATAATAGTAGGGAAGGGCGCGAGTCCGATTACCACGAGCCGGGTTTTATTTTCATTTTGGTCATGTACAGTCGACAGCACATCATCCTATACACCCATCTCACCTATAGAATGCATGGGAATGCACTCCGTTGCATTACGGGCGACTTTGCAACTAAAATGTGAAGGTTGACGTGCTGTCTACGACTGTACCTATGATCACACATGAAAATAAACTGTGAACAGCCAAACTTAACTTTAATTACAATGCAGTATTATCACGGTAATGCGGTTATTTGTCAAGTCAGAACCGAATAAAGTCGCGAGCAAAAGCTAAGCAAAGCAAGATTATTAGTTTTATTGTTTGATTAACATGGACTAGGTACTTACATAATCGATGATTTTTTGCAAACTGCCAGCTCTGACCTACGACAGTTTTAATTACTGGGATTTCGTCAATTTCGCCAATTATGTACTATGAATTTTCTCAGTATATTTGGGGTGTTTGTAGAAATTTTGTTTTGCGGAGATCCGCAGATTATCCGTACTATGTTATTGTCAACTCTCATGTGTAATTCCTGGTTTACATACAATAA
This sequence comes from Yponomeuta plumbellus, assembly GCA_947310845.1. Classification (NCBI taxonomy): domain Eukaryota; kingdom Metazoa; phylum Arthropoda; class Insecta; order Lepidoptera; family Yponomeutidae; genus Yponomeuta; species Yponomeuta plumbellus. Next base: position 13,461,634 of record OX371212.1, on the reverse strand, counting down.
AGAATATTTTAACTATCTATCCGAGATCCGGATATTCCCAGTAATTAATTAAACCATCTTGAAAACAAAACAGGTTTCCTCAATTTTATCACAGAAATATGTTTTTTAGGAGTAAAGTAAATTATGGTATGCAAAACTATTGATTTGTCAAAATTTTATGGTTACAAGTTTGACAAGGCCTTCTTTTATGGTTCTGTTCGCGTATTTTATTGTACCATTATGTCAAGGCCTGTGTAATTTTTATTGATTAGTTATTTGACAAACTTATTTTTATAATCTCATGTATTGTGTGAATTATAAAAGTTTACGACTGCGTCATTGGTCTAGTCCAGTGGTAACGAGCTGGATTACCAACCCAGAAGTTGTGGTTCGAATAAACAGGTAAGAAAGTTAAAAACATCAATGAGCCAGTTATAAGGTCGACCACCTCACAATCTACTTCACCAGAACCAGGAACTCATAAAACCGGCTTTGGATTCTTATGCCCACCTTTTATTGTTGATTTTTCGCATGTTAAATGCTCCACAACATTGAGGTTAACTTGCCAGCTCAGCCCTTCACATTACATGCTGATGCGACTTGTAAGGGCAAAAGGTTGAGCTGAACGTGAGATTTCTTTCCTGATATTGTTATGCCTATCCATTAAAGTGTCACCAATTTATCTCTCATGTAAATTTAAGATACCTGCTTATGGTATCCAATTCAGCTTTACATTTTGAAATGCTCTTATCGTAAGTGCAAAGAGTTAGTTTCAGCTTGTCAAAGCTCAACGAGGTATTCTCCCGTAAATCCGTGTGTAAATACTGTCAAGCAATCTTGACATGATGGAGCCTTATTTTTTCCGGCATAGTTATTAATCCATCTTAAAAGTCTTTATTCCAAAGAGAATAATACATGCTGGCTGAAAGCAGTGCAGAGGCATATGCCAATAGTTAACATTCAGTTATTTTTTAGTTTTGTAGTGAAAAATGAAGAGACCATATAGATATAGAAAATAGAAGAACACGTACCTTAAATTTCTTGACCTTGGTAAGTCTATTGCTTAGTACGCAGCCCGCGGTGCCAGCACCGACCACCACGAAGTCATATTCTGGCAGCAAATACTGGAACAAAAAAACGTTTAGTTTCTACTTCTCGTAATCATATGAGATTGTGATCTGTGGACGTTTGTTATTTTGTATCTGGAATCCTTGAAAAAGAGGAGGATGATTGTCGAAACAGGTTTTGAGGGACAGGAGCGATTTCAGGAACAAAATGGGTTACCGGTACTGGTTCTGGTAAAAGTTTCCGAAACCGACGTGCCTGCATACATCAACTAATAAAAGTTGATGAAGCGAAAGAGATCTGTCAGTATAGTGACAGACCGGGGCTTTAATTCTGTTAGTGCATTACATTACGATGATAGATCCACGGTCGGGTCACGTGACGTGTTTATTCACACCATTGACGCCTAGATTGTGTGATAGCTGTGCACGCGTAGACTTGAAGCGGCAATGAAACTAAATCGCCATGTTTATGCAGTTGTCATTGTACTATAATGCATTAACTGAATCTAGGTCCAGGTCTCTGCTTGCCTCATCGGGATGCAGGCGTGAGTTTATTTTTTTTGTCTAAATGGTTTAAATGGCTTGAAAACTTCTGAAAGTAAAACCAGCCACTAGCCTTACAAGCCTCCACCAATCCGGACTTGGCCCCCGTGGTGGAGTATGGCCTTTACCTTCCTCAGGGAAGAGACCCGTGCCCCTCGGTGGGGACATAATGGGTTGACTTTGACGTAGAAATGGTAACTCCTTCGCTTCTAGCATCAGATTCACCGAAATTTATTTTAGCATCAAAACAGGTTTGTAATTATAACTCTGGTCAATCAATACCTCAGCGTCGGGCGGCTCGCCCTCCTGCAATTGTGCGATGTCGTTGAGGATCCCGGTGACTGCGCCCAGGACGGTCCCTCGCCGGGCTTCGGACGTCATCGCGCACAACAGGAGACATGTGATGCTGGGGATAGAATTGGGGATAAATAATAATATTAGCATCGCTCGTAGCCTGGGCTGCCTGAGTGATCTTAAACGATCACTAATGTTAAGCAACATACGGCGCGTTCAGTCCATGGATGGGTCACCGTCTATGACTAACGCTAGTGGCATTTTTCCCAGCGGTTCCGTGCTTCGCAAGGCACGTTAAGCAGTTGGTGCCGGCTGCCGTCGATAGATGGCAGTCGTTAAGCCACGTCAGAGGCCTTAGGGCGGCTTGAAAACTTCTGACAGTAAGACCAGCCACTAGTCTTACAAGCCTCCACTAATCCGGACTTGGTCCCCGTGGTGAAGTATGGCCTATACCTTCCTCAGGGAAGAGACCCGTGCCCCTGGGTGTGGGGACATAATGGGTTGATGATGAATAATATTAACCACACTAATCACACAACCACATCCCAAACTACGACAGGACCCTAGGCGCTGTTGTATCTAAGCAAAGACATCTCAAACATGTTACACCCATTTGTACAAATGTCCGGCGGACATCAGGGAATCGAGCCCACGAAATCGGGAATAAAATCAGACGTGATACCGCTAGACCTTTGTAATTTTTAGATTGCATAAAAAATGTTTGTAAGTGTTACGTGTCCGGTTTTCTACGATGTAGTCAAGCCGGATTTTGAGAAATTCCGAGTGTGATTTTGAGTAACTCTGGTGGACCTTCGTAACTTCAGGATAACCTTCATAATATTTAGATTGCTCCGAGTTCCTATGGTAATATTTGGTACTCGGCGGTTATTTATTTTGCGTATGGAATGCATCGTTCGCTGCATTACGGTAGTTGACAATCAACAATAAATTATTTGAGATGCTCGATTAAAACAAAAATTACAAAATTTTTCGGAAAATGTATTTCTTTTAAAATGTGTTTTACAATTTTTAAATAGATGAAACATAAAAAGAGTGCTCTGAAATGTGACGTCACAAGCAAGTATTTTCATACAAAATTCTAAAACTCATTTGACATTTTGTCACATACCCAAATACGGACGTGAACAACTATACTCTTCGGTACTTGGCGGTTTAAATTTATGACGTGGAATTTTCAGTGCTCTGCAGTATAAGGTGGCATCCTTCCGTACTGGGATGGAACGATTTTGTCGGTGATTCTATTCCTCTCGAGTGTAAATATAAAATGTCACGACATGAAGTGAAGAAGACTCAATAGAAGTTCACCAAATTGTATAGATAGAGAGCGTCTGATTGGCCACCAAAAGTTATTTAAAGGTGTGATTGCATTATTCTTTATTGTATTATCACCACATGAACACGTAAGATATTAACAGAGTTTCTTATCATGAGAAAACATGTCACTAACAGTGATCTCTTCCAGATAAAATTTACTCACGCTTCACAACCAACACTTCAAGAAATAAATATCTGTTACATTGTATTACATCAACATCACTTAATTTAAGGAATTTGTGATACCTTTTGGCGGTCCACATATCGATGCGCTCACGAACGTAATTTCCGGAAATGTCGACTTCGGATACACTTGCACCTGCTGACCGATCGGATTTCGGAATGAGCACCCTCATGTCAAGTGTCTGCCCTCAGAATGTCATTAAACAAAGCCTTGTTCTTTTCCAAAACCGGGTCATAATGACCACCTTCGCCCAGTAACCTTTCGTATACAAGCTACTCTTGACGTCATTGCGTTCAGGAAAACGTCATAATTGGGTGCAATGTGTCAGAAATAACGACCTAGTAATAGTTTTAATTATAAAAAATTGCGTTAGACTTACCTAAAGTCTGTTTTTTAATTCAATGCAAAAAAGAAAAACTGTCGCGTGGCATTTCAAACATAGCCAAATGTCTGAGTATTGTTAGTACATAGAAACCAAATAACCCCATTCTACTTCCAAGTAAAAATTGTATGTGCTACGTACGTGGGTGTTTTTTTAGATGTATGGATAATTAAATTTTAATGTCTTTGATGTGATAAGGATTTTCGTAATTTGAATCTTCTATTTACAGTAAAAAAAGTCTACCGAGTAAATTTATTTAGATAGATGATAGATAGATAAACTCACGCCCGTTATCCCCGAGGGGGTAGGCAGAGGCGCCAATCACTAGAACTGGGCCCACGTTTTGCCGAGTTTATTAGGTCCCAAACGTGACAAGTGGCAAGAATGTCACCAATTTATTTAATAGCGGTATATTTAATATACCAATATATTTAATAGCGGTAACACCTCGTCATTTTTTTTGCATTGAATTAAAAAACGGACCGAAACGGACGGAGAGCGCATTTGAGACTTTAGGCATAACTTTGATATTATGAAATAAAATTTAATGAAAAAAAATAATTAATTCGATTATTGTACAATTTGGTCAAATTGTCACTGAGAGTAAGGGAATGTATACGGATTAGTTCCATCGCACGTCATGCAACAAAAATTACAATTAATCGAGTAATGCATTAACTTTCGTCTAGAGGTATTAGTGACGGCAACGGAATGGAAAATATTTCTCGGCTGCTGACGCAAATGTAAATAGGCAGCTGTATAACTGATAATCCCTCATGGGGAAATTTAATTGTTGCGGTAGCGGTCGTTAGTTAATGTCGACAATCAAAGTACGTACTAATGTCACAAATTACATACTGAGAAAAAAATTAGGTACAAAAAAAACACGTGGTGTGCAAAGGGGAATGCCTGTGTCCACCAGTACGATTTATTATAATAACATAACATATAACATTTACATACATTGCTTCTGGCCCCACACTAGGATACCCTGTGTCGTGGGAACCAGAAACAGCGACGTCAAAAACATGTAAACATCCATGACCTGGGTTTTTTTTTGTCCCCATCCGGGATTCGAACCCGGGACCTCTCGCATGGTAGGCAGATACGCTTAACCACTGTGCCAAAGAGGTCGCCAAGAGTCGTCAAGATTTGAGTTGATAGATTGATAAAGTTTTTATACACACAAATGTGTGTATCAAATTTTCGTTCACGAGCAAGTTAATTTCAACAAAAACAAAATGCAACATTTGTAGTCGTGCTTGACAAAGATTTTTCTCTGTAACCAGTCACGCGTGTTTGAAAACGCTCCGTACAATACAAATCGGGCGTTAACTGTGACGTCACAAGCTGCGAGTGACGCCTTATTATCTTCTTTATCTTTATCTTCTTATAGGTATAACAATGGATTGCTGTTCGTTAGTCTCACTAAAACTCGAGAATGGCTGGACCGATTTGGCTGATTTTTGGCTCTTTATATTTGTTGAATTCCAGGGAAGGTTTAAATGGTGAGAAAATATGGAAAAATTACGAAAACTTTAGCGGTACGAAGTTAGCCGAATAATGTATAAAATATTATCAATATTTAAGTTGTAAACTTTTAGTCCGGATTTACTTACGGGTGTTGTGCTTACGAAAGTTTTAGTTCAAAAATATTTGAGTTAATAGTGTCTTTTTATCCATCTCCTTAAATCTTCCTGTGTACAATAAAGAATGTTCTGTTTATCTGTCTACAACTCTATCAATAGAACAACTTAATCTAATAAGTTTTTATCTGTTTACGAAACATGATTTATAATATGCATGTATTTGGCGATCGGTAATTTTTATTTTTCATTTTTGTATTCGTGATTTGAGGTTTTGAGTACTGTGTCGTCAAATAAATGTATTTTCTTGCTTTCTTTCTTTTGCTCTCTTTGTCTGTCTCTCTCTCGTTCTTTCTTTCTTTCCATTTATGATAAAATACCATATCAATCCAATTTCGGGATAAAGTTCTTCATTGGTAAACCATTTTTTAACCTAATGGTGTAGTTACTGACCTCCAATCTAACTACATACTACCTACATATATTGAATATACTTTTGGAGATTAGTACATAACATAACAGCACCCTCTAGTAAAAGTCGACGAGCATTAGACTGGACAAAAGTCCACCTTTGCAGCTCTCAGGTTCACGTGAGGTCGTAACACCTACATCATCAACCCATCATGTCCCCATCGAGGGGCACGGATCTCTTCCCTGAGGAAGGTATAGGCCATACTCCACCACGGGGGCCCAAGTCCGGATTGGTGCTTCGTCATGGTCATCGGTGCATGGTCAGAAGCTTTCAAGCCGCCCTAAGGCCTCTGACTTGGCTTAACGACTGCCATCTATCGACGGCAGCCGGCACCAACTGCGTAACGTGCCTTGCGATGCACAGAACCGCTCCGCAAAATCCCACTAGCGTTAGTCATGGACGGTGACCCATCCATTGACTGAACGAAACGAACCTTAGTGATCGTTTAAGATCACTCAGGCAGCCCAGGCTGCGAGCGTCGAGGGACTAGATAACACCTACGTTCTTGTATAATTTGGAAGCCTGGAAGGTGGCATCACCTTCCTTTGCTGTAAAAATGTAATGACGACTGGAGGTTGACTACACGTCCGATAATTGGATCACCGACTGCACATTGGCAAAACCAAATTGGGGTGCACAGGCGAGTTCTGAGTCACGGTAAAATAATTGTTTTTCGAGGAAACTTTCATTATAATCTTCTGTACGTTTTTTTTTTCCAGGTATACTGTAATTATTTTAAAGGAGAATGGCAGGCTTCAGTGGAAGTCTAGTACACCTACAAAAAGTCGTGTATCAACATGAAATATTTACATTTAATAGATCATTGTATTAGAATTTGTTGCATTAATTTTCTTTTTTTTATAAAGTTGGGAGTCATAAGTTAAGGTTGTTTTTTTAAGAAGTTTGGAGGTTATGTTACGACCCCGTTTGCTTGACTGTTAGAGATAAATACCTACACAAATAATTAAAACAAAATCATTCTAATATACACACACACGTACATACCTATGTACATATGTATATGTATAAATAGACAGTCAGATAAAAAATCAAGAAACATAATTTGAACCAAACACATACTACCTACTGATCAACTAGCAATAGCGTTTTCTACGTGTAAAGCCAATTTCTCATGTTCTAGGATATTTTAGAACTCTCACCATAGTCATAGTCTACTACTTAATATACCTACTACTTGCATAATTCGAATTCGTTATTCGAATTATGCAAGTAGTAAGTAACTTTTTCATCAAATGGTGTTTATTGAGACATATCTTATTTAAATGTAGTAGAAAAACGTATAGCGGCGCCTTTTCAATCATCTACACTCTTAAAATAACGTCATCCAAGAAGTCAGCTGGTCGTGTCACTCCCTTATGGCTTGTACTATTATGTATTCTGTGCTTATGGAGAGCATAGCCCAGGTACCAGATGATTCATCACATAGGAGCAGCACCCCACAGTTCTCAGCCCTACAATGCAGGTGCATCAATAACTTATTATTGCTTCTCTGCCACGATTAGGTACCTCTTTCAGTTACAATAAAAACAAAGTATGGTTTTCCTGAAGAGTGACGAGACATAAATTCAATCAAATTCTTTTTTAATGGCACTGCCAATGTCAAGTTTGTTGTGGAGATGGCAAGTATCTTCTTTTTTTTATTTTTGCTCGAAGCAGTCCCACAGAACCACAGAACACCTAAAGATCGTTTCACCAAAGAAGTTCCACGGTAAGATCCTTAATAATATAACAATAAAAGCCAAAATTCGTTAACTCATGGGACTTCTTTCGTGAAACGAACTCTACTGATTTTCACTTTGACATGACAGTTGTTTTTTTCTTAGCTTGCAAGCATAGATTATTCTGAGCTGGCAAGATAAAACAACCGATGGCGTTCCGTTTCTGTTTGTAAATGGCGTTTTATTTAATTATTTTTTTATTTTCTTCCCCCAACTTTAAAAAAATATTTGAATAACTGAAAGAAGAGGCAGTTGCGAAATACTAAAGTTGGGAAAATATAACCCCAAAACATTCTTTTAATAGGGCGGTACACCATTTGCCGTTGTCCTTTTCAACATCTCTTCCTTATTCATTTACTTGTGATTTGGTCGGATGAGTGCGATAAGATTTTGTTTTGTTGCGCCCTAGTGGGAATCGAACTCACCAACTATCGACACGGACGGCATGGTAATCAGACATGATACTGCTACACCAACCATACAGCAGACGTTTGATGTCACAGAGCCAGGCTTTTCTTTTCGGTTCAAAATTGGTGAAATACCAACCCCTTTCCAGAATAACCTGAAATAAAATACTCGTATCCAAAGCTTACATTGTACTTCGTAATCGAAAATAATTGACATCAATATAAGGTCCTAACAAATCAAGCGCAAATATTTTAAGGGGTAGTGATACCTATATAGTGTAATAATACCTTTGAGCAAAAAATAATAGGTCTTTAACTATGAAATTGCCGTTCTGCAGTACTGGCCATTTCAAATCAAAATATTTTTTATTTGGCTAAGAATTCTAATTTCAAATTAATTTTATTTTAAGAACATGGAATTCTTTTTCCAAAAAGTAGTCATTTGTTTATTGATTAGTGTTACATTTTCATCGCATTTCAATCTTTTTCGTCATCATGGATACGTAAAAAATTCGACTAATTATGGAATATGAGTACCGTTGTAGCAGCAACGCGGCACAAGCGGCACGCAACATCAACGACGTTTACGGAGCTAACACTACAAGCCAACACACCACCTGTTATTGGTTTGCTCGCTTCCGTTCTGGAAATTTCGACATGAAAAATGAACCTCGACGTCGTCCGAAGACTTTGGTCGACAATGACGAATTAGAGGCGCTTGTGGAAGCTGATGATACACAAACTACGGCTGAATTAGCAGCAGCTTTCGACGTTAGCTACAAAACAATATTGGTCCATTTGTGTCAAATTGGCAAGGTAAAAAAGCTTGACAAATGGGTGCCCCACAAACTCAATGATCGCCAGCGCGAAGTACGCGTCGAGACATGCCTTGCACTGCTCAACAGATACACAAATGAAGGAATTTTGAGCCGCATTGTTACCTGCGATGAAAAGTTGATTCTGTTTGATAACCGCAAGTGCTCAGCAAGTTGGTTGGATCCTGGTTCAACACCTAAACAATGCCCTAAACGAAAACTCACCCCTAGAAAATTGATGGTCACTGTTTGGTGGTCTAGCGCCGGTGTGATTCATCACAGCTTCTTACCAAACGGGGTGAGCATGTGTACTGTGAAAAACTGAACACAATGATGGAGAAACTGGCACATCTCCAACCAGCATTGGTCAATCGCTCGTCTCCGCTGCTCCTGCACGGCAACGCGCGACCTCATACTGCACAGCAGACGGTCTCCAAGTTGCAAGAACTGGGGTTGGAATCTCTCCGTCATCCGCCCTACTCACCAGATATTGCGCCTACAGACTACTACTTTTTTCAGAATTTGGACAACTTCTTGGCGGAAAAAAATTCAATACCCGAGAGGCAGTACAAAACGCCTTTGAAGAATTTGTTGCCTCCCGTCCAGCTGATTTCTTTAAGAAGGGCATCAATAAACCGCCACTGCGTTGGCAAAGATGCATTGATTGCATGGGTGATTACTTCGATTAATACAATAAAAAATACATAGACAAAATTCGTTTAAATTTTTTCATACAAAACGGCAATGTCATATAAGACCTAATATTAGATCATTAAAGGATTTGCTTAATTTTTTTCTACAACAAAAATTAAAACTTCCAAAAAAATTAATTTTATATCATCCTGTTTTCATGCACACACACATACACACACACACGATTGAAGTATTTTAATGACATGTGACATTTATGACATGTGTAGGTAGTGCGGCGGCACTTATGTGTGCGTGTACATTTTTTAATTTTTTATTTAGTATGGATGATCGATTTTTTATTCGACGCATTATTCCTAATAATAATTGTTTAATTCATGTATTGAACATTCTAAATTGTTATTTACCTTTTACTCTATAGGCCCTTAAAATATTTGCGCTTGATTTGTTAGGACCTTATATAACACTAATTTGAACTTTTGTCTTGTTTTAAATTCTACGATCTACTATATTCTATTTACTGAAGCGAACGACTAAAGGTAAACAAAGACACAGCTCTAAAACTTACATCTCACTCAAAATAGCTCATGCACGCAGCTTTGCTTGCATCGTTGTACTATTATGTATTCTGTGGCATCGTATACATCGGTTTGGCAGAATCAGCGTTGGGTCCGGCTCGCTCGCCCATATTTTCCGTTTGGTAATAACAAACACAAAAGTATAAAACATAACATAACATTTACACACAGGCACATACATTGCTTCTGGCCCCACACTAGGATACCCTGTGTCGTGGGAACCAGAAACAGCGACGTCACAAACATGTAAACATCCAAGACCTGGAGTTTTTTTTTTCTCTCCAGCCGGGGATCGAACCCGGGACCTCTCGCATGGTAGTCAGATGCGCCAACCACAACGCCACAGAGGTCGTCTCAAAACAACTGGACGATGGACCAAAAAACTTTACCAATACCTTATTTACAATGATGAACAGACTAAAGATAAGTTACCTATTTTATTTTCTTTAGTCGCACTCCCATCAACAACAACGTCAATGTTACTTTTTTTTGTCTTTAATTAAAAAAGAGGTTCGTAGTCAGCTCTCCTTACTTCTTCCTACACTTCGCGTAGCTCATTAGCATAAAATAGTCGATCATAATCGGCCTAAGTCCGTCATCTTTCCTAGTTGCGAACATATTTGGCAGCAGTAGGGTCGCTTTTATTTGAGGACCACTGAAATTTTAGGTATTTTTTGGGGCATAGATCTCTTAAGCAAATGGTATTTTCATGATAAAATAAAATATTAGTTAAATAAACTGCAAGTGGGGGATAAATCAGGTAATAACAGTGTTATTGTGTTAATTGCTTAATGGTATTTACTAGGCATATCGTTTTGTATAACTTTGCTAAATATTATGCAGTGTTATAAATGTGGCATATTGAAAAACCAAATTTTTGACATGTTGACACTTAGCCGTTCGCTTAAAAAAATAGACAGTAGCTACATCTAGTGGCTAATGAGCAAACTAATTCAGATCTTTCGATGATACAATAACTCGCTGGTTCCGAGAATTTTTAAAAAAAATAGTAACATTATCGCATCATAGGTATTTATTTACTAACCACATCGTTTAAAACGAGTCTTGATGTCTGGTATTTCTAGTTTTATATAACCGCGTGAAATTGATCTGCTTTCATGATCGATTGATTCTACTAATATTGTAAATGAGAAAGTTTGTTTGCTTAGATGTTTGTCGCTCAATCATGCAATAACGGCTGAATTGTGGATGTGGAAAATGTGGATTAAATTTGGTACAGACATAGTTTCTTACCTGGGTTTCTTCATCAAAATCATCATCATCATCATTCTACTTCTGTCCACTGCTGGGCTTTTCATCTGAGATTAACTCATAAGACACTTTTATTGTGGAGGTCGTGCTGTCGAATCCAGGTATGTATCAAAGTTACATAGTAGCAACACAACTCTCTGGACCCAATTTTGAAGTCCGCATAGACGAAGTCTCGGGCAGATGCACTAAATAGGTTCGATTAAAACCTTGACTTATATGTATTTGCTTTATTTTCATGCTTTTTAAGCAAATATATGCTTTACGTAGTAGTAGAATAGAATAGAGACCAATTCCTTTATAAGTACACTAGCGACTTACCCAGGCTTCGCACGGGTGGCAAAAACGTATCCGTGGAAACAACTATATTAGTTCCGTGGAAAATTCCCGGGCTAGTAATTTTTTACACCTTGGGTTACATTATTCGAGATTCCGAACGGAACCCTAAACTTTTTGAAAATCCAATATAGCCTATGTTACTCACGAAGAAGCTACTAAGCTTTCTAATGGTGAAAGAATTTTTAAAATCGGTCCAGTAGTTTCTGAGCTTATTAATTACAAATATACACATCTTTCCTCTTTGTAATATTAGAGATTATAATATTAGTATAGATAAGCAAATAATAAATCAGCAATGCTTGGTATGTATTTAAGATATTTTTTTAACTAGGTACATACTTCTATAATAATTAGTGCGTAATAATACCTTATGAATTGTTTTCCGTCCCGTCTCTATTTTATTCTACCTCTATGAAAAGCATGTTTAAAAAGCGTGAAAACAAAGGAAATGTAAATCAGGCATAAGTGTAAAATTGTTGGGGACGCTTACCTGACTGACGCGTCGATCTGAGCCAGATGGTTGGCAGCGGATGAGGATGGCCGAGGACGAAGAGTGAGGTTTAACTCTAGCATTGGACGAGTGTGGGCTTATAATATCTAAAGGTTTTAGCGGTAGGGCCCTGCCTCACTAGGACGCCATGGCGACGTCGCCAGCAACGTATCCAGGCAGTTTGTATTGAATGGCGACGTCGCTAATAGTCGCCACGTGAGGTAGGAACCATACATTTCAATATTAACTGCTTGGATACGGTCGCTGGCGACGACGTGGCTATGGCGTCCCGGTGAGGCAGGGCCTTTTAGCTGTCTTGGCGATCTATATTTTTTAGGTAGGTATTTTAAGTAACAAACATAGTTCTAAGCTGAGAGTAAGTTTGCCAATAAACTATTATTTAGTTTGGCGGAAAATGAAGTATTGTATAAATTGTATTTACCTTTACAGAATAAAACTTATAAAACTTATTATTATTGTTATTATAGATAGGATTTGTTTCGTTCGATTCAATTTAAAAAAAATCGTAGAGTTTCATAGAAATCAGTTGTGCTATTTTCACGTGATTGAAATATGTGTATATTTTAAACAGTTAAAATGTTATACGTTTTATTTATCTGTAATATACAAAAAGGCAGAAAATTTATTTTCTATACTAGTCATGTTTGGTGACAAGCTTGAACACCACGAGGCCAAAAAAATATTATAGGTCAGTTAAGTAAAGCTGGCACGTTCAACACATTTACACGTTGCGCTTGTGTAGTGTCTGTGAATAGCGCGCGGCGTGACGTGTACTGCATGCGCATCATGAAAAGTCTGCCCGTCTCTCTTGCGCGCGGTCTAGCTTATGAGTGTGAAGGGGACAGTTATAGTTTTACTTTTACTACTGTTTATATATACAGCGTGATATTTTTGGTATTCAACCGTATGTGCGTTTCAATGAGGGATTTTTCTGACAGCTAAGAAAAGTAGTTCCAAATGAGCCGCTTTCAGAAGAACTAAAAAAAAAACGAATGGCTGTCAAAGGAATGCAATTTTGGACCTCAGTCCAATAGCCATGTGTGATACATCATCGAATAGGTCTCAGCGAGCTGAATAAAAGTTACTAGAGTCTGACAAGCGAGTCCTGGGACGCGATTTATTTCGAATTCTTCATATGGCCACACTCTGACTGTCAAACTTAGGTATTTCAGCTGCAAGTAGTACAGCCCAAACAGTTTGAGACTCGTCCTAGATTTAAACAAGAACTTTTGTTTCTATTCAACATAATTTTACCTATGTTTTAGTATATACATACGAGTAATAATGTTTTAAAACAAACATGAGTTATTTCTTGTTGTAAGGTCTGTCGGATGACGAAAATTTTAAACGTCAGATCGAAGACTTAGTCAAAGAACTCAAAGATGTTGGAGAAAAAAGATATGAATCAGATTTTGATTATGGTTCAGCATTAATAAATGTTTATAAGTTTATGTGGTGCATCTTTATTATGCCTGTTTTTGGTGGAGTGGAAATGTTGGTTTTGATGTAGTTAATGTTTTCGTTTTGCTTATATTTATTTATGTTTGGACAAAATTCATTGGAGACTCCAAACTAATTAAACAAATAATAAACTTAAGCAAAAGTATCAAGATGGTTTATGGCATATAGATGCAGGGTTATCAACTAAAAGATTTTTAAATTTCCCGCCAAAGGCTTGTGCCAGGACTCACTTGTCGCACTAGAGTGCGACATCAACAGCCAAATGTTTGTCCTTTCGGAGTTATATTGTATTGAAAAAAAACTAACATTTTCAATTTCAAAAAAATAACATTTATACATCACACATGGCTATTGGGCTGAGGTCCAAAACTGCATTCCTTTGACAGCCATTCGTTTTTTTTTCTTCTTAAAACGGCTCATTAGTCAGTAGATGGCATTTTTAAGAGAGGGTTTTTGTTTTTCTAATGGGAATTGCCAGTTTATTCTGTGGTCTTTCCTCTTTTCTTTTGGTTCTTGCATTTGATTGTGATTGGACTTCGAACAACTGCTACTGGTGCTAAAATCATGGAAAAAACGTTGAAGAAAAAGAAGAAGAATAGGAGAACAGAACATTCGCGTAACCACAATAGAAACCGAATGATGTTGCTCAGTTGATCACAGATTCCTTCCATTTGATGAAATTACAGAACAGTAATAAAGTTTTTATCTATGGCAAACAATTAGAAAAAAAGGTAGGGTAATTAATCCAGTAACTGACCACTGAGCGTCCGTTACCCCTTGTTACATAATTAAATTATAATTAAATTGTTGAGGATTTCTGGAATAATTATTTTCTGTTTTGGTAAAGATTTTCTTAGGTGACATTATTTTTGTTCATGTGAAAATTTATTGAAATTTAAAACTATTTTGTGACCATTGATTCCACCTTGTTTTTAATACTTTTCGTTCGAATTTGCTAAAAATATGTTATAACAAGTAACCCATATATTTGTATTTATTTATCTACAACGCACCTATCTTACTAAAACCTAACTCTAGTCTACACTTAAACTAGAGTCGCATTTTGAATCAAAATCATATATCTTTAAACATCCTGTATAGTGAAATTGCATAAGTGTGAGTACTGTGAACGTGCCAGCTTTAGATAACAGACCTATATTATGAGAAGGCCTGGTTCGTTAGTGGGAGGTACAGGCTACTTTTATATCCTTATGGTAACTTTATAATTAATATTTATTGTGTAAACAATTTCTAACCCTTCCTTTCCAATCCGGACTTGGCACCCGTGGTGGAGTATGGCCTATACCTTCCTCAGGGAAGAGACCCGTGCCCCTCGGTGGGGACATAACGGGTTGACGGCGACGACTTTCTGATAAAAATATTCTCTATTCTCACTGTAGAACTAGTATGGAGCGAATAAGAAATTATCCTCGGGGAGAGATCTCGATCGTCTGGTTACTTTCTTAATTGTGTGCATACAGTTTTTGATTTATAGGAAATAATTTCAATGAAAGGACGCGATATATTATAAGCCTTCTTAAACATAAGCACTTACATACAGGCACATATATTTCTTCTGGCCCCACTCTAGGATACCGTACGATTCTTCTTCTTCCTCTGATTCTCCTCTAATGGAGGTTGGCCGTCAGCTCCGCATATTCTTCTTCCTCCGCATAATCTCCTCCATTCCCCAAGTCATGCTTGTGATGTCGCTGTTCTTGGTTCCCACGACACAGGGTATCCTAAAGTGGGGTCAGAAACAATGTAGGTATGTGCCTGTATGTGAATGTTTGTTTTGTTTGTTTCTTGCCAAGCGAATGCCATATAAGCCTATGTGAGAAAATACTGTGTGAAATGTGTAAATGTGTGAAAATACCGAAATCAGGTAGAGGCAGTCAAATGGTAACATTTTATTGCATTATTAATACTAAAACAGACACTTTTATAAAAATATGTAGCAATAGGACAACAGCAATAAAAATGACAAAACAAAACATGTGACGGTTTTAAACTATTTTAAAGTAGAGTGACAAAAAAGTAAAAAATACTGTATGAGAAAGTAACAAAATAATTTTATGGCACTACGAAATTATGGTCAGATGATTGACTCAAACAAAACAACTAGTAAATCATAACACTGATCTAGATATAGGTTACAGAAACAAAATATTCATTACATTTTGATTGGTTATTTGAAATCTATCTGCGTTGAAAGTGTATATCCTCGTGAGGCCCAATGTCTTCAAGTGATCACAAAATCAATTGTTCTTTTCAAGGTCGGGCCTTACGAGGATAAAAGTTATGCAAAACAATTATTGTTAATAGAAAAAATATGGACAAATAAGCTTCGACGGAGCAACAAGAATTAAATCATAACCAAAGCTTGATCTTTTTATAGGACTAAAGTAGTTTTTTGTGACAATTACAGTATAACAAATGTATGCTGTCATTTAATAAAACTAATAAATAAGCGTTACGACACAGATACGAATTATGTCCATATTTACATAATGTTATAGAGTTGTCGAAACGTTAGACTTCTTTATATTCACATATGAACTACTTAATAGGAATTATGTTATATTTGGTAGACCAACAAGACACTTATTTTTCCAATCTATCTCCTTAAGAATCTAGTGTTTACCACACTACATAACAATTGTAGTCTATGTCATCGATGATGTTTACTTAACCAATCTTGCTTTATTAGGTCTGAACCCTTTTCACCAATCATAATAACGGCTGCATTTGTATTACCACTCACTATAGTTGGCATGATACTAGCATCGATCACTCTTAAACCTTCAACACCATACACTCTAAGTCTTGGATCCACCACAGCTTCAGGATCAAAAGAAGGTCCCATTTTCGCTGTACCACATTGGTGGTAAATTGTCATAGATATAGTTCGCACAAGACACTCAATGTATTCATCTGACAAAAACTTTAAGTGCTTGCAATTTGGCATGCGTTTCATGTAAAGTCTTGAACCGAATTGCTTGAAAGGGGAAGCGTTGGCCACTTTTAGAGCTATCTTTATACCTTCCACGAGTCTAGCTACATCCTCAGGATCTTCGTGGTAGCGTGGATTCATTATGGGATAGTGGTATGGATTCGAACTCTTCAGTCTCACATAACCTCGTGTGTTTGGTCGCAGTAGAAGGGGCATGATCGTCCATGCGTCCTTGTTGGCTATAGGTCTGAATACTGTATTGTACAGTTCATCAGTGAGACCTAGAATTTTTCGTACTACTTGTCCATTGTCTGACGAAAGCGATGCTGGTGCCATATGAAATTGAATGTCGGGCCATAGGCCAGAACTGTTCGCGTATTTCGTATTCACAAAAGCGATACCTTCAAGGCCCCCTAGTGTTGTCATTGGGCCGCGCTCGTTTATCACATAGTTCATAGTGACAGGAAAAGCTTGAAAACGATTTTGGACGATTGCAACTTGTTTATCGACTAGAAAAGTCAATCCTCCAACTCCGACGTGGTCTTGTAAATTCTCTCCAACTGGTAAATCCTTTAATACTTTTATACCGACATCTTGCAAATGTTCTTTGGGTCCGATTCCGGATAACATCAATAACTGTGGACTGTTTATGGCTCCAGCTGATAGTATCACTTCTTTTCTAGCATAAACTACTCTTTTAACTCCTCGCTTTACGTACTCCACTCCATAAGCTTTCATCGTGACTGGGTTTATTAGTATCCTTAGAGCATGAGAGTTTAATGAGATATCTAAGTTCCTTCTCGTTCTAACTGGCCTTAAGAAAGCTTTGGCTGTACTACATCGAGAACCTCGTCTAATTGTCCCTTGTGCCATCATAAACCCAGTTTGAATAGCACCGTTGATGTCTCTATTCTCGTAACCGATTTCGACACCAGCTTCCACAAAGGCCGCAACTAAAGGCGTTCTCCACGGCGGTTCTTGTACTGTCATGTATCCTCCTCTACCGTGGTAGCGACTTCTAGCTAGGTACGGGTTTCTATTATCTTCAGACTTGATGAAGTATTTCAAGGCATCTCGGTATCCCCACCCTGGATTGCCTTTTGACTCCCACTGGTCAAAGTCGAATTTGTTTCCTCTGACGTAGATCATGTAGTTCAAAACACTAGAGCCTCCCAGGACCTTTCCTCTAGGCCAGCTGCAACGGCGTTTCTTGAACCCGAGACAAGCGTAGTTGGTGGGCTCGGTCTTATACTGCCAGTCCAGTTTGGTGAGCTGGAGGTATGCGGCGAGGGACGGGACGTCTGTTACCTCGTTCTCGTCTGGACCTGGAATCAGTTTATGATTGTCTGCATTAGGATACTTGTGTTTATAGACCATCATTACTTAGGTTAGCTGGTAGATAATGCTAAGTAGCGTTAAGCTCGCCTACGTGCAAAACGATGTGTTTTTGCAATAAAGATTTGTAATAATAATAATCGTGTTTAACAGGAAGGTCTATCTTGAGTTCAATAGAATACGTTGGGGTATTCTAAAATTATAATTCGTCAGAGGACGAACTGTAGGATAAAAATGCAGGCGTCGATTTGGCTTTTGTCTACGCTTGCTTTAGATTGTCGAGTGACGCCTGTTTTAAAAATCAATTTATATTGCTATTCTTATAATTGTTTGCTTTCCCTTTCCCCCGCTCTTCCCAGATATATTATTATATCTCATTGAATCGCGGAGGGCAGCCATGTTAGCGAACATGAATATTTTTTTGGTTTTAAGTTTATTCTAAACTTCAGCTAGTATACATTAAGAAATCCATTGATTATATCACAATAATACTCATAATAATTATATCATATCATAATTATATCATATTACGATTACATCATAATAATAATAATATTTAAAAACTTACAAAATAGAACCTAGGAATTTGACCTTTTCTGAAAAAACGGCCGTTTAACCGTCAGGTACTTGGCCCCAGGTTATAGAATGTTAGAGAGATAGTTAGAGAGGTTATAGATTTGTAAAAATATATTTAAAAGTAAGACATATTTTTTTAATGTATTTTTTTCACCTGATTCCAATAGCAGCACATTCCATTGCTTCACCTCAGTCAAGCGGTTCGCGACCACTGCACCCGCTGATCCCCCTCCGATCACTACGAAATCGTACTCCCTCCTCGGGTCTTTATCCAGCACCTTTGATTCCGGGTCATACGACTGATAGTTGTGAAACGTCAGCGCTCCCAGCAACAGTGGTATCAGCCACAGTCCAGTCACACTGACCGTCTTCAGCGCTGCAGACGCCAAGAGGACGTGGATTGCCATTTTCCAATTCAAAATTTCGTTCTTCGTTTGTTTTTATCACAGTTCGTTTATGTTGTCTTGTCTTTTGTCTTATATCTTTTGTTTCGGTTTCTTTTATATATCACAGTTTTGTATCGAGCCTCTCTTTCCCTTTGGCTTGCTGTTTCGACTAGTATTCGATTATTTGTTGCAAGTTCTGTGTTGATCTGGAGGTCGGCTTCTGCGCATGCGTTTGCACCTGGATTTCGATGTTTGCCGACGCGCCGTAGTCATGTTACGCCACATGGCAAAACAGCAGGTTGATGGGCTCCTTTGGTTCTCCTCTCTGAAATGGCATACAGGACTCACGTTAATAATGTATATTTTTTAATACAACGCGCTAGTCTGGAGACCTGTATGGGCAGGTAACCATGGAGATGGGCCGTCTACAAAAGTCTGGATACGCAAAGCCCAATCCGTAAATGGCGTGCTGTAGAAGAGATCTACACTTAACTTTGGGTGGCTAAGATGAAGTCATATATTTTAGTTGCAGATGAATAGGGATTCTGCCACATTAATTATTATGTGGTGGCATATCTGATGATAGAACATTTACAGTACTTCATCATCATCATCATTCAGCCACAAGAAGTCCACTGCTGGACATAGGCCTCCTCCATGGATTTCCAAAAAGACCGGTTGGAAGCGGCTTGCATCCAGCGTCTCCCTGCCACTTGCATGAGATCGTCTGTCCATCTTGTGGCTGGTCGTCCTACGCTGCGTACTGCGTGCTATGTACTATGCATTTACAGTACTTACAGCCGGTTTCTTGGGGGCTGATTAGATTAGTTAATCGCTACGATCAAATTAAACTAGGATTAACCACGATTTGGGTTTCCTGAGCGCCAATCAATTCCGCTGACCAACAGATCAAATCAGTTAACAAATGAAACGTCAAAGGACATGTCAAACTGTATTCGGGTTTCCTGGGGAATGATTAGGCACTAATCACTGGTCAAAATCAATTTTGAAGTGTCAAATCGCCTTATTAACTAATCGGAGGAGATCGACGAATTAACTTAATTTGTTTGCTTGAAAACTGGTGATATATTGTAATAATCTGCATGTCTTCGCTTTCGGGACTCTCACCTAGCTATGGTGACGCGCGGCAGCTGAAACTAGACACTCAAGGAGAAGGATGAACCCTATGGAAGAGTTTGATAAAGAGTAGTTTCGAACTTGGTTCCGGGTCCCGAAACCAGTGATTGTGATGATTGTGGGCCTGATTGGGACTCGGATTAAAGGTAGGTACGCTATACAATCAGGCGTAATGCTATCAGAGTTGTGGAGCAAATTCTGCTTACAATTAGCATATAAGCAACTGGAGCCTTCCAGATAACTGTGGCGTACAATATAAGGATCCACAAGACGGCAATGCACTTTTCTGCAATGATCAGAAGCATCTATTTTTCACGTTCTGTGAAGTTTTTGCCCCGGGTTGCTTTGCAATTCATTTTAGATTAGACCAACTCAATAATAACTTTTGACCAGAAAAACTTTTCATTTCGGCGCTAACCAAAACTTCAACTTCAACTGACATTACTCCTGTCATTAAAATATCTTTTTTTTCTTTTTAAACTGTAAACTAGCATGCTAGTCATCAATGTACTCTGTGCTAGTCGTGCTAGAAAAGTGTGTTTGACAGTTCGTTTGGTTAAGTTAAAATGATCTACTGATTAGTAAATTTTTGGCTAATCTGCCCTCGGGAAACCCGATTTGATTTGATTGCTTGGTCAAATTAAATGCTTTGTCAATAAATCACAACTTTGAACAGCGCCCAAGAAACCGGCTGTTAGTCTTATATTTAAGTGAACTATTCACTTTATTAAGAGAAACGTTTATTATACTACAGAGAGCTAGTTGATAACTGATTGATGTTATCAATCACTTGTAAACCAGTTTTCTGCATAATAAAGGTTTCACTATTGCTTAATCAAATCGGACTAGACAAATTGGCAGAAAAACCGCACAGTAAATGCAGTTAGCGTAACAAATATTTAATTAGCGGAAAGGCGGAAAGTTAGACATTATCATTATTGAGTGGAATTCTGTAATTGCTTATGATTTTGTAACAAATGTGTGTTTGTATGTGTGTGTTGGATAGATACAAATGGCAGGCTATGTAATATGTTGCTTTAACCAATGCTGGCGCTATTAATGTTTCCTTTTTAATTTCAGGTAATTTCTACACCAATCAATATCGTCCAACGAGTTATGATCCCACCATGAAGACAATTAAATATGTAAGTGGAATAGTGTGTCAGGGAAGAAGTCTATGGGCCGATTTCTGAATTGAGAATTTACTCTAAGTCAATACTTAAGTAACTTTCTGTCGAGCTTTTTTTTAAAGAAATTTGTCGAATTTTGTCTTAGCGAAATTCTCAATTCAAAAATCGGCTCTATGGGCCAGTGAATTGAAAATTTCGCTAAGTAACTACTCAACTGTACTGACTCTTCAAATTTCTCAGAAACAGCTGTGATCAGGAAGCATCCTAATTGATGATTAGCGTTTGCTCCCGCGCTAGGTACAACTTGTCTCCCGGGAACCTGATTAGCCATGAATATAAAAAGATAGATTTGCTCTGATTTGGTGTAGATATAATAAGGTAAACTTAATTTCACTTACAAATTAAACGTATTAAACGTAAACATGCAAAGAAAAAAAAAACAATAATATTTTTGTTATAATAAAACAAAGAAAAGAGCGTAAGAAAACGTTACAGTTTACTTAGTGAAATTCTCAATTCAGAAACCGTCCCTAAGCCCAGCAGTGTCCTCTATTATTTGAATGCATTTTTTTTTAGAATCATTGTTTATTGGTAATATAACATGCATTTTTTTAATGCATTGAAAGATATATACAGATGTATGTACTTCAATATAATGTACCTTTGATATCTCATACATAAAAAAGTTAATTTCTTCACAAATATATTTTTCATTCTTGGCTTATCCTTTTTATTTCCATGTAGGAGATATTGTATTTTAATTAAGTACAAAGCGTTTAGGTACATATAGTGATACGAGTACCCCACATCCTTCATTTCACAACTCGATTGATAAAATAAATATATTTTAGAGATCATTATCTTAAGCCCATAATTGTACGTGTAGGTTATTTCTTTATTCCTGTATTTTAAACTCGTATGCAATAAATAATAATAATAACCCTTTATTGTTCATAAAAGAAAGTACAATTTTTTCCTTTCTAAACTTGTACAATTATTTATTATTGACGTATTGTGCCCAATATACAAATATGTATGAGATACTGCATGCTCGGTCAGCGATGATTGCATTTGTAACACTGTAGCGCAGAGAAAGTAAATGCATACTGCAAGATGTAATAGGTACCTTAGAGGAAATTATATTGTACCAATAATAACTGTGTGATAGGGACACTTAGATAGCAATTGGGATAAGAGCGAGCGAGCAAACCAGCAGATCTATTTCCTGAGACCGCGCGGAAGATATGATCTAATTCTAGACGTAGCGTTCACGTGAAAGCGATCTTTTGTGGGTACTCTCGCTGATATCATATCGGTGACACGATAATTTGTGTTAGGTATATCTTTGTTGAATAACAATGGGCGTAGTTGATCTCGCACTAAAGGCATTGTTTTGACGATTTATGGGCGCAGCGCGATTCCCACAGTTTGTAATTTACAAACGACATTTCGGATTGCAATGAAACTTAGCAAATATGTTTGAAGGACACAAATTGAGGTTAAATCTTGTTTGAAATTGCGAATAAATACGTAATTGAAAAATATAGTTCTCTATCCGAAGACCTGTTAAGCTAGAGTTTGTCATCTATTTATTTATAGACAATTCTAAAACCGATCAAACCTCGTTTCGGGGCGTTAAAATGAATAAAAGAAGTGGGAAAAATTTCTTTGCGATACAGCATGTCGTTTGTAAATTTATACGTTATTTTTACGCTAGTATTGGATTTGCTTTGAGCGCTGCCCTCTCAAATATATAAAGCAGTGGTTGTCAATCCTTTTTCGATCAAGACTCAGTTTGAATGTTTTGTTATTAGGGACCACAAGGTTCAAGTTTAGCTATTGAAGTATCAAAATATCCGCGGATCGCCTGTTTGGAACCATTGTTACAAAAAGACTACAGTAAAATGGTTTCGAGGCGGGCGCAAATTATCTTCACTTTTTGTAAAATACACCTTATTAGGGAGATAGCATCATACTGAGATCTTGATATCAAACTAAGTACATACGTAACTCTTACGTAATGGCAATAATTTTCAGTCTACTTAGTTTGTCCGTGATAAATTAACCCGTAGTCAGAAGGGATTTGTCGAGAGATTTTTTAAAGAAACCCATAACCTGAGAGTTGCCATCAATAAATATATTTATGAGATTATTATTAAGGCGTTTATTGCACGTAAGTAAATATTACAGTGGAAATGCGGCGGACTTAATGCTTTGCTATTATATTATGTCATGAAAAGTCTTTAAACTTTGGAAGTGCAGGTAGCCAGCATTACGTTAATACTAGAAATTATCATAAACTGTCGTTCCCAAGATCTAAGGCCGTTTAGGCATACGCTTCTACAATAACATACAATGCCTGGAGTCATTTTATTGAGCTTACCAGAGATTTCATTCACAAAATGTGTAAAGCATACTTGTGCTGAAAGAACTACAATATTCGGCTTTTGTCTGCAAGCAAATCAAGCGTTGACAAAAATCGTTAGAATACCTACAGGAAGCCATATCAATAATCTATGCAGTTGTTCTTTTTCGTATGTAATTCATTCATCTCATTAATTCAAGAATTATCAATCACTATTATTTTTTAACTAAAACTTTCGTAAGCACTACACATTATTGACTTTATTTCGGATATACTTATTCTCGTGAGGCCCAATGTCTTCAAGTGATCACAAAATCAATTGTTATTTTCAAGGTCGGGCCTTACGAGGTTAATTAAGTACGTCAAGGAAATCAAGTAAGTGTATCCGGAATAAAGCGAATAACCCCATTCTTAACGTTGTTAGAATTAAAAACGTTCGTAAAAATGTTCGGTCTCCCTAAATAATTCAAAATTTTTCCTACACTACTCTTTCCACATAAGGTTGATGGAGATCATTTCTTGTGCAATAAAACATTTTGGAAAGACATCAAAATTCAAGTAATTTTAACCTCTATCTTTTCTAATATAAAAAAATGCACCTAGGCAAAAGCTGAACGAAATTTAGTACGGAGTTCTTAGAGAGTATAGTTTTCCGTATTTTTTTTTCTTTTAATCAAATCAACATTACCTAGTTATACTCCTTTGTCAGTGTCTGTCACTTGACACTTACCGTTTCACGCTCCAGATCAGACAATAATCCCCTATTGTCTTCCATTTCTGTTTTCGTAGTCTATGTAAGCATTTTAAACTTGCGTATTTATCAGAGCGTTTCGATAGCATAGTTGCGTCATCACAACAGAAAACATACGCGAATTAGTTGCATGTAAATAGGAATGGTTTCTTTACATTGCTCTGATTAGCGATGTTACGTTGCGTAATAGTTAAGGCACTCTGTGATGAGCCTTCTGAATACGTAATTTATTTGAATGATAACGAATCAAGGTTGCGGCCACAAATGGAATTAGAGGAACCGTTGTTAGGTTTTGAAGCATACTGAAATAGCTGAGAGGATAACGCTGCCATGCACTACGATGTCTGAGTGGTCATTCACCTATCTATACTAAGTGCAAGTTGCCACTCGATGTTTTATTAATCATCTATAGCGTACTCAGTCATATACAAGGCAAAAAAAATGTTTTTAATCTTTTTTAATTTTTTTTAGGATTCTGCACCTCAAGAGGAACAATAGCTATGACTGGTGGTCCCACCTAGCAGTGGGACCACGAGTCAATGTTTTAAGGATTAGTGGGACCACGAGCAATAGTGGGACAAAGACAGTGGGACCACGAGTCATGAATCCACCGGACAAGGGTGAGATGTGAAAAAAAAAATCACTTAAGTTCGGGAAAAGTTCAGCCAAAACTGGGAGTACGAACTCTCGACGGAGAGAGGTAGTCCAGTTTGCGCACCCGCCATTTTGAGCATGCGCATTTTTGGCAGAATAAATACATTTGAATTCACTAACAGCACGTGCCAAAAATATCAATAGGTGCCCAATCTGGACTGGGCCAGGTGCTATTTGTGCAGGTGCTATTTAGGCGGGTGCGCAAACTGGACTATCTCGACGGAGGAGAGCCTGACTCGCCCTTGTCTGGTTTTTTAAGTAACTTATTTCAATGAACACTCATTTGGCTTAATTGAGTCGCTGGCTGTTGAACATTTTATTTGCATATTCCACTGGCAGTAGGCTCTTGTTTCGAAACCCGAAAAAAAAAACATATCGATAAATTTTTACATCTTTTGTGACCAAACCGCGTGCCAATTGTTCGGTTCGAGCGGAATTTTTTATTCCGTAACAAATCTGTCCACTGGCAAATCGATTGTCTGAATGAATAATTTTTTGGCGGAAGTCAGTTAGGTCACACAATAATTCTGGTAGAAATACAGCTCAGGGTCTACAGCGCTAATGCGAAAATGCGAAATTTGGGTGCCCTCTCTGGGTGGATTGAGATATAAGGCTTGAAGCACTGGAAGCTTGTGGATGTGAATCGTGAATCGTGATCTTAAAATATAAAATGTTTGGCACATCTGTAGAGCCTTCTGAAATCTGTAGAGCAATGCCTATGCATTGCACATTGTCACACCCTTGGTACCTGTTGTTTGCCTTTTAGAGTCCCACGTGTAAAGTATCAAAACAAGCCATAAAATTATCGGGTATGAATAAATTGCTCAAACGCGCAGTGATTGACATTTACCAACAAACAAGAAAATGTATAAGTTGCATCATATGACGACTGGTATATGCTTTTATAGAAACCTGTTATAATGCGACGTGTGTGAAAGAAGTGAACGTAGGGCAGTAGGTGAAGGTCGACGACCAAAGTGAAGTTGGTCAAGAGTTACTTTCTCCAATTTGAATAATATGAACACACAATTATACACGCATGAAGTATACGCAAAAGAGGATATTCTGACTACAATTGCAAGAGGAATGTAGGTTTGGAAATTATGGAGAGAATGAAGGGAGGGCCGGTAAAGGATGTTTCAAGCAGACATACTTAAACTAAATATAAAATGTATTAGCGAGGGCCAAGAGTATCCTAAACTGGCACATGTGATTTTAGTAGTGGATGAATCGGAAGACCGGGAATCTTGGAACGCCATGAAGGACATAGGCCCTGCATGTCTGATGATGTTGAAAAGGTTTGTCAGGACCTTAGCAGGCGGCAAATCCAGGACGTAGATTCTGCTAATGCATTGTGGTACAATGAAAACTGCATGAACATGCGATTTAGTTCACTGCCGCTTCAAGTCTAGTCACACATATCAAAGCTTCTATCTTCTTCTAAAGCGTCAATCGTATGAAAAAATACGTCACGTGACCCGGCCGGGTATCTGTCATCGTACTGTAATGCACTAATAGAATCGAGGCCCTGGTCTCGGCGTATCCCTCCGTAATATAGGCGTCAGTTTACAGAATGTAATGTAATGAAGTTTTCGCTGTAGTCATAATGCTGCAGAGGCATTTGCGGAGCAAACATTCTCTTAGAAACTGAAGGTGCAGATTTGCATAGTCCTCGTTAATATATGGGAGCAAGTTTAATGAGTCTATTGTTACTTCAGTTAGTTAAAAGATTTAAAACTGGATAGAAATATCCGCATATTTCCTTCAGATAGAAACATGAACATAATTGCAAACGTGGTGCATACGATGGAAAAGTAGTTAGAGTAGGAAAATAATGTAGATTTTCTAGAAGATCCGCCAAATCTAAAAGTGAGTTAGTCCTAAAATACACTTTAAGAAAAACTAACTGAAACTAAAGAACCGGTACAGTCTGCATTGTGCCCTGAGGTGCTAACGTTAGGTGATGGTAGCGTATAAAAAATATAAAAACCCATAGAGTCTGCATTGCAATTGCTCTGAAGTGCTACAAATTGCGCGTAATAGGACAAAATGTACTGTTTTTCACTCGAAAGCAAATTTGTTTGCAAACACATATCTTATTTGACCCTATTAACTCGCAATGTATTACGGCAAGTCTCGGGGTGAAGGCCGCGGACGACACCGAATTCACTTTCACTCTTGTGCGAGCGCTGACCGTAGGAGCTGATTGCCTGGTCCATACCAAAGTTTGGCTTTAGTCATCTGTCTGTACAGCGCTGCCTTTCAAAGTATGTCGACATAAAAATCTTTTTGACAGGCTGAAATGTCATCCCCAACTCTTTCTCTGAAAGAAGCATGTGCTCACTGTGGGACATAATATATAACTAGGCTACATAAAAAAAGGTGTCTCCATTGATTGTCCGTATTAATATGAACCGGTGTAAAAGTTTATTTTATGATTTTTACGGAGGAGACCAAGCAGTGGGATGATCTTGTTTGGATCTTGCTACTCTTCCTTGATTATCGTATTGCAAATTATGTGTGATCGGCAGCGGAGGATGTAACAGGGTAGAGGATACATATAACTCGAAAAAAATAACAAGACACTGTGAATCGCTGTGCCACTCACTACATTGCAGCTCTAACCACCTGCTGAGAAGAAAGGGATATATGTATATAAACCATCAGCATCACCTTGACTTTGCCACATTGGTCATTCACCCAGCTTGGTCAATTAAAAAGTTGCACCTGATTCTAGCTGTCGCAGGCCATTAGTTATGATAATTTAATCAAGGTGTAATATAGTTAGATTATGTTATGACGCAATGTCGCAGAAGGCCGTTCGTTAATGTACACTTTCAAAATTCATGTGATCACGGCGACTGTTAATGCAATGGATGCATAAAATAAAAAATTAGGTAGGCCCACGTATTTTTAAGTACGTTATTTTTAAGATCAGGACTTATGATGATAAATAACGTAGATACTTTAAACAGTGTTAAAGAGAAATCTATCAGTGCCGGATAATGCAGGAGGTCCACCCTCTAACCCCGATATGCTAACTACCTCCAAAGAAGGAAGATTCAATTCTATAGAACATAAGAACAGCGCTTGAAGATTATGACTAGTGGTGGGACAAATATTCAGAAGTGTTACGGCAAGTTACGCGAGGTGAAGGCCACGGGAGTTTCACTGTTGCGCGAGCGCCGGACCGACGACGCATACTGATATGATGCGCATTCGCCGGTCTGGAATGTTCGGTGACGCTTTGTTGTTGAGGTAATAGTGCGCAATATTGATAATATAAATAAATTATGATATTAGAGATGTCGATGGCGGGATGAGCTCGAGAAAATCTTGCTGGAGTGGTCAGAGGTAGCGAATGACCGAAAATCTTGGTCTAAAACGGGAAGACCTTTCTCACAAGTTAAACTACAATCAACCGTTTGGCCAGGAGAGGGGAGGGGAGACGGAACGGAACTTACTTAAAGCTTAATATTTCGCAACTGCAACCCTAAATCTAATAATGCCCTTAATACACCCACAATATTTTTAAACGACCAATCCAAGTATACCCCACACTATGGTGTATGCGAGAAAAAAAATGCATCCTTAATTTAGGTTTTTTTTTCCGTTTTGTCGGCGTGATTAATAATGCATGTCTATGCCAAATTTTAACTCTAGTACTATGTTCTCCATGTCTGTCCTCGGCCTAGCTCAGAGACGATTAGTCGTCTAAAAAAAATGGTTGCAGTGATAAAGTACAGTTATTCTGTATTTTGGAAGTTTAGATATACGATGATTATAATATTTTCTTAGGGCCGATTAATGAGAAGGATCGGTGTTAGTTAAATATAAAAAATATTGTTAAGGGTTTGTTTTTGCTTGGAATTAGACATTTCATGATTGCCTGCTAAAAATAATTACGGGTAAAGCCTAATTACGCGCACCAAATCCGATCTGGTGGTTCTTATTTGATCAGGAGCCCTTGTCCAAGAGTGGATATCGAATGGCTGAAGACGATGATGGTGTAGGAGCTAATTGTTTCAGTATTTCTGAAGGAGTAACAGAATTCTTACCAATTGCGGAAGTAAGTTCAAAACATATATAAAATCTGTAAATCTACCAGATTGCATTGATTCTCCTAATCAATCTTGCTTGGGCATCTACCACAATTTCCCTAAACATGCGGTTGCACATTGTACAGAATTTAAAACTTCAGAAGTATGGACTCACCTATGTTTATATAAAAGCTACTTTTTAATTAAAAAAAGAACGGACTTTAAGAAAAACATGCACCATAAAGAGCTGATTTTGGTTTTTTCATGAATCCCATTAGCAGATCCTGACCATATTTGTATGGGATCACCCATGAGGTATCCCCCTTGTAAAAATATAGAATTATGTCTCCCGACAAAGTGGTAAAGAATCACTGGACATGCATTAAAATATAGGAACGAATTGAGAACGTCCTACTTTTTTTGAAATCGCATCTTTAGAAATTCTTCCTTAAGAAAGAGTCCAAACCTACAGTCATGTGCATGTAACTCATGTTTAGGTGTCGTCCATGTTGTACTGTACAGTGTGTTTGCGCCGAATCACCGTTGCATAGAATTCCATTTTGAAATAAAAGCAACTGTCACGGTAACTACGCGTATAACCATCCTCTATCTATACGTATTGTCTAGACGTGTACCATCTGACTGCTTGTACTTTGCTCACATTACGTGCGCTCGTGTAAGGCACGCTCGTTACGTCACGCAACAGGTGACTACACACACGTAATGCTACCCTGACACGCTAGCTTTGACGTATACTTGCAGTTGCAGCAAATAGAGTTCGTATAGTACCTACTAACTAGAACAGTGTTACGTCCGTCGTGTGACTTATTGACTTAATTCACCCACTCGAGCATGGAAGTGCTAAATGCTTGTGATTACAACCGGGGACGCTCCTGTTTGATTATTAGCAGATGCAATAGAAATTCGATATGATTCGCGATGTTCGCATGTCGGTATCGGTATGTTTATAGAGTTTTAACAGATATTGATATCAATAAGAGTGCCAGGGGAGATGAGGCTGCTAGATGGACTATGTATAAAATATTGGGATTTCGTTAAGTAAGGTCTCTCCACCTAACGAAGGGCCGGCGACGTGCGGTTAGCACTGCACATTGCACAACTTCAGTCTAAAATAATCCTTAAATATTTACTAAGTTAGAGACTACAATACAACTGCAAAACAAAGACCCTTTCCGTA
The DNA here is from genome assembly GCA_947310845.1 of Yponomeuta plumbellus. NCBI lineage: Eukaryota > Metazoa > Arthropoda > Insecta > Lepidoptera > Yponomeutidae > Yponomeuta > Yponomeuta plumbellus. The sequence goes on along the minus strand of OX371212.1, from coordinate 13,431,497 downwards.
CCGTCCGCCTGTCAGCATATGACCAGGATTATTTTTAGTGTCGAAGTGTCTAACCTTGAAAGTATTAAGTAGTAAGTGTTTGTAATGTGATACAATAGCGCTATATTGTGAATATTCCTCACGTTTCTTGATAGGCATAACATTTACTTATTGTTAATACTCGGACATGACATGTTGTCGGGGATAGAGTAGCAAAAAAGCAAGTGAAAAATTTCAGAGATTATTTCATGAGCTTGTTTATAGAAAGTGTCATTGTTAAAATACTTAAATCTTATGTTGTACCAATAATATTCTGAGGGTACGCACTTATATCAATCTCTTTTGTCCGTGACATGCTCGCTTGCTCGCAGACTATTGTTCAGAATTTCAACATAATAGTATGATTACTATTTGTTTTATCTGGCGTATCATCTAGTAACCAGTAGAAATGTAATGTTATGTGCGAAGCAATCCTCGTTGGTTTCCTTCTGTTTAAGTGTTATGTTATGGAATTTCCTATTTCTCCTTCTTAAAGCTCTTTTGAGTTGGTGGTCGAATCTCGTCCTGGTCGAGTGGTGGATTACTTCGATGCTCGAGCGGTATCCCCCTTGACTAAGGTCGTGCTGAGGTCATGAGTAGGTCATGGGGTTAGCGGCCCACCTATCTCCCGCTAATAAGGACGAAACTGGCGATGGCCGACCCCTGCGTTGTGCTGGTGAACGGGTGCTGTTCGTCTGTCAACTTTTTTTGCCTTCACCTCCCTCTCTTTCACTCTTTCACGTCTCTTCCACGAAGTTCTGTTGTTTTGACATAGCAAGTGACCCGGAATTGACGGTTTGTGGGACGCTCAAATAAGGAGACAAATAAGAATACTTACATAAACCACGGAGAGATGGACGGAGACTAGGATTTGCCACGATAATGACTAACCTCTTTCCCTTCAACAACATTTATTAGTAGTTGCATGCTCGTACGCTGCCTTAGAATACTTTTAATTTTTTTAATATATGGGTATTGATTAAAAGCAGCTGCGGAATATGTAGTAGTGTATTTGCCAAGTTAAAGAAGTTTCTGGATTCCCAAGAATTCTCTTACGTAAACCTTTAGTGGATAGGAAGGTGCATTTGCTGTACGTTTACGACGACTTTACATAATGCCACTTCAAGCGAGCACCCATAATGTACCCTTTGCATGTTTCGCATCGCTCTTTATTTTTCAATTGAATTCGTAATCGTTAGTCTTTTAAGTGCTACAGTAGGACACGAAAATTATACTCTCGGAATAATTGAACTCTCTTGGCAAAAATGTGCTTCGTGTATTGTTTGAAATATCACACACGTCTAGGTGGTTCATCATGTTGTCAGTCTTGGCTTTTTATTTATTGAGAAGTTCTGCCAGACCCGCTCTGCTGATCTTTAGCACTTGAGAATCTAAACTGTTAACAGCTGTTAATTAGCCAAAGTTCATCGTAAATCGTAGACAAAAACATGTCAGGTTTGAACAGTACAATACTGCCGTCATAATGAAAAAGGCCATAACTTGATTTCGAGCAAATTACTAAAAAGCTAAATTTCAAGCATGTATGCTAAATTGTCGTCGATGATTACTATTTGAAAAACACAAGATTTTTTGTTACATATTTCATTTGCTTAAATTTAATAAAGTTTATTGACAGTGTGACAGTTCGTTTTTCTTTATTACGAGTCTATGTCCGATTATCCGAATCGACTCCGGTCCCAATTAATTCGGATAGCCGGCGTTCTACTGTATTATATCTTTATTCCGGAATCCCTCACTTACATTTCACATTAACATTTTTATCGGAAGAAAATCCGGAATTAGAAAGAAAGAAAAAAATACTTTTATTAGAATTGTCACAGAAACACAATGTAGACACAATAACGTAGTAGACAAAATACACAAAAGGCAACAAAACAGGGAAAACAAAACATAACATCTGTTTTTTTAAATCTACGGCAGCAGCGCTCCACACAGTAGTGTAGGATTATCTATTTGCTTAAATTTAAGTGTTACTTTTATTCAAATACAGTTCACTTTTTCTCACTAGTAATATGGAAGTTATGGCCTTTCTTCTTATGACGGCAGAATAATAGATTTTTAGCGTACGAGAAATCGAGGATAAAGTGCACGTTTTTCTTCTCGCTTGCTCAATTATTACTCGTTGTGTAGTTTTCTCTTTACTACTAAAACACAAAGTATTCTTGTGCCTTTGAAATCGAAAGTGCACAAAACCGTTGTGACATTAAACTAAACACTGCCAGTGTATGCAAATGATGTTTACCGGAATTACTTTTACATTGCTGCAGCAGTGTTGACTTCGCTTTCATTCATCTGCAGCAGTCTGTTGTGCGTTCGAACTGACGAAAAATTATAGTGTGCGGAAATTAGTATGATACAAATATAGTACCATTTTTTTTTCTTTTATTCGTATAAAAAAATAATAAAGTACTTAAATAAGTTCTATTCATCATCATCAATTCATTACGTCCCCACCGGGGGGCCCCGAGGGGTCCCCACGGGTTTCTTCCCTGAGGAAAGTATAGGATGTAACTATGGTTCAAAAATTTTACAAAAATAACCCTTATAAGTAATTAGTGTTTCAGGACAAAAATATAGTAATTAACCTGTAGAATTTTTGGTAGGCCCATCAGCTCACCAACACAATGGTTCTTAATCGATCTTTCAAGGTCACAACGCAACTGATTCAGTTTATTAGGTATCCCACACGGACGATAGTGTAATATAGTACTCAGTATGAAATTATAGTACAAATAAATACTATGATTACGTATAGTACGGAATGGAATACTGATCCGAAGTGCGACTTACAGCGGGACTCCGCCCGAGCATAAATTACTTAACTACACAGAAGGTAATATTCTGGCTAAAGTATTTGGTTCACAGAAGTATTACCATATCCGATCATCCAAGATGGTAAAGTTAGTTGCAGGCCGATCTTTACTTTTTGGTTTTTAATACTACAACTACAGTACTGTACAGTATCTGGAAACTATACATTTGCAACTAAATAATAAATTAATAGTCTTTGAAGTGCAGGAAAAGCTCAAAAAAAAAAACTACTCGATTCCTGAACAATTTATAGTATACGAGGGGTGTTCAATAAAAAGTGGTAATGAGTATGAAGCAGATATATTTTATTTATTATTATTTTATTTTTCGACATAGTCGCCTTTGAGGTTTATGCACTTAATATATCTTTTTTCTAAACCTAAGATTCCCTTCTTAAAAAAGTCTTCATCTTGATCCCTTAAAAAATCATGTACGGCGGCGATCACTTCCTCATCATTGGCATATCTGTGACCACTCAGGTGATCTTTTAACCGCGGAAACAGGTAGAAATCACTAGGTGCAAGGTCTGGTGAGTATGGAGGATGTTCCATCAATTCAAATCCAGCATCTTGGATAGCAGCCATCGCAACTCGGGACTTGTGTGCGGGGGCGTTATCTTGGTGAAACAACACAACTTTAGCCAGTTTGCCGCGGCGATTTTCGCGTATTTCTTGACGCAATTTTTTTATTTGTTCTGCGTATAAGGCCCCATTAATAGTGGCTCCATGATCGAGATATTCAATCATTATCACCCCCTGGCCATCCCAGAAAAGAGAGCCCATAATCTTACCGGCGGATGGAATTGCCTTAAATTTCTTAGATGTTGGAGATGACGGCCTCTTCCAAGTCTTGGACTGTTGTTTTGTCTCAGGATCGTAATGATGGAGCCATGTTTCATCCATAGTTACGAAGCAAGCCAAAAATTGTTCAGGGTCTCGTTGTAACAATTCCAAATTGATTTGAGAAATCCTCACTCTTGTTTGTTTCTGCTCGTCTGTAAGCATTCTGGGCACCCAGCGCGCTGATACTTTTTTCATGCCCAAATGTTCATGTATAATAGTATGGATACTTCCTATCGAAATCTTTAGTTCTTCAGCTATAAAACGAACTGTAACACGCCGGTCTGTCAAAACAATTTTTTCTACTTTTTTTATCATTTGTTCGGTAACTGCCGTCGTAGGGCGACCCGAGCGCGGGTCGTCTTTAGTTGAAGTTCTTCCCCTCTTAAATTCGGCACACCACCGCGCAACCGTAGAATACGGAGGAGCGTTAACTCCTAATGTTGTTTTCAAATCAAGATTTACTTGCTCAGTAGTAAAATTTTTCAGGTAGAGATATTTTATCACGGCTCGAATTTCAATTTTATCCATTTTGCGCAACACGCTCCAACATGAAGAAAACAAATGACTTCTATTTTTAAAATAAGAAAAGAAAATCAATATTTTTTATTTTTTTATTTTATCTAATATCTGGGCTTTACCTGCCAGTATTTACTTTTTTGTTGTTTAAGGAGATAATATGCCATTATTAATTTTTATTGAACACCCCTCGTAAAATAAGAATATTCTTTGTTATACATAAGGAATAACACAAACATACAATATTAACTAGGTAACAGTACAATTGTAAGTATAAGTAAAAAGTACCTACAGATTTGTACGGAACCCTGCCTCGGTGGGTGAGTCTGACTCACATATGCCCGGTTTTTTGCTTACAGCTTACTGCAAAGCTAGTATGAGGACGTGAGTCGCGCGCGACAACGTCAAAAGTCGCGAGAATTTGACAGTTAATGTACTGGAAAGTCGCGACTTTTGACGATGTCGCGCGCGACTCGCGTCCTCATACTAGCTTTGCAGTAAGCTGTAAGCAAAAAACCGGGCATATGTGAGTCAGACTCACTACCTTTACTGGTATTGGCTATCTGGCTTGCTCTGTGGTGCGTTGTTGACTTTTTTCTTCTTTCGCCCCATGCTGTGCTATTAAACTCCATTCTTTGGTAACACTTAGTTAACAACAATAAGTGACAAAAAAAACTACCTCCTACCTACTACCTACTACCTTTGCTGGTATTGGCTATCTGGCTTGCTCTGTGGTGCGTTGTTGACTTTTTTCTTCTTTCGCCCCATGCTGTGCTATTAAACTCCATTCTTTGGTAACACTTAGTTAACAACAATAAGTGACAAAAAAAAAACAAACTTGCACTTCCTATGGCGCAACGTAAAAAAAGGGCTTGACGTCTCATTTATTCGAATATCAAACAAAGATTTGTTATGGGTAGCCTACTCGGAGTTTGTAGTTGTCAATGTTGCTGACACTTCCTTTGAATTTGCATACCGTGAAATACTTGATCTTATAACTTCAATCTCGTGGAAGTAAGATAGTAGACGCTTAAGCGACGATGGCCTATTACGCTCCGTGTTCAATGGCCGGAAAAATATGGTAACACGATGGTAACGTAATGTTAAAAGCTTGTCAATAAACCGCCTTTGTCTGCTTAAAGAGAAAATAAGGGAGTGCCTGGTCAGGGGATTTCCGCTTTTGGTTAAGAACCTAAGACAAAGACTTCAAAAGTTCGCTCTAGCTATCTAGATGCTGCATACTGTAGACCTTTCCTTACCAAAGACGGCCCAAAGTAATTCTGCTTGTGCAGACCTTTACTTGCTATAGACGGCCCAAAGTTCATCAGGCTTGATCGACTGTCATATTAGTGACTATTGTTAAAATATTATGGAATGTACTTGCGAAAATATCTAAAAATACCGTTTTTGTATCAATGCTGGCAAAAGGTCTCCCACATGATCTTACACTCCTTCCTATTCTGAGCTTTCCCGTTCAGGAAAAAAGGTTGAGATTAAATTATTTTTTAACATTATGTTTATAACCTTTTTTACCAGTCCATTCTCCAGTCAATACATACGCACATCAAAAAAAGTTTGCGATCACTTTGATAAATCGAAATCTTTTTTGTTACGGTAGATTATATTTATTTATTTTTTAAAATCAAACTGGGTATTTCTATTTGAAGAAAACACACAACAAAGAATTTCTCTCGATAAAGTTCAATTTAAAAAATTATATTTAAAGCTTATGCTAGTGATCGCAAATTTTTTTTTATGTGTGTTCGTTGTTAAATTCAACTGAGTTCTACTATTTTTTTTATTATATTGATCTTAAAAGTGAGTTTTGAATAGCCTGCATTGGCTGCCAACTAGGAAGGAAGTGGGCCACGTAAAGTGATGAATAAGACGGCCGTGCCGTAATATCTTAATTGACAGTGTGTGCTACCGTAAATATATTATGACAAAGTACCCAGCAAATATGACAGCCGCAAGCTGAAGAAGACAAAGCGTGTTGTTACGCAAAGGCGAGCAAATGACCCAAACATAATGAGGAGGAAGGAAGGTGTGAACGCGCGACTTCCCTCATCTGTGTGCTTAGTGCGAGTTTTTTTAACTACCATATTCTATAGGAGTGACAAAGCGCGCCACCTAGTTGTCTCTCTGTCACTCCTATACAAATTGCAAACGCTCTCGCTATCGAAAGTGAATGAAAAAACTCTCACTAAGGGCCCTGAATGGAAATGTCTGAATGATTTCGTCAAATATCTGTGAGTAAGTAAGTATAATGACGAGGCAATAACTGTGACCTTTTTTACAAATTTGCGTTTTCGCAAGTAGGATTACTTGCATAAGTGCAACGTAAATGGTATTGTGCCAGCCGACTGAAGTGCAAATCATTAAGTTTATGCCATATTTATTAGTCGTAAATATCTGCGGTAGGGGCGGACGTATGAAATCGGTCACCATGGCAACGGGCCATGCAAACGGGCTCTCCTCCAATCAAGTGCAAGGAAAGCGAGTCCAATGCTGTGACGCAACTGGCGCTACGTGACAGCTGCGTATGCGCAAAGATTCTCTCGAGGAAGCGCAGGGATCGCTGACGCAACGATGACTTTACCGAATGTTGGTGACATAATTGACCCAATGTTTGCCCCATAGCGAACGTGATCAACGGTCAGGAACGGACGTCTGGTAACTAATTTCATAGCGATTTTGTCTTTAATTTCAGGTCACTTACTTTTTTAATGTCTAATGAAGTAGATGATAATTTTGCTTGTGCAATTAGTGGACAGCCGGCGGGGTAACGTTCATTGGCAATTACCTGCCAACACAAGAGTACCATAACACTAGGCTATGTATGCTAATTCGTGAAAGTCTCGACTCAAATTATTGACGCAACCAACATAAGAAGTGATTCAACGAGCTCGCGCTTAACTAATGACAATTAGTGCTTTGTCCTGGAACAGCCGTGAGTCGATCGCGTTAGTGGAAAATGAAAATAAATTTCCCGATAGGAATCCCAAGAATTCATTCAAGACAGGAATCTCAAGGGGAGTCTTTCTCCCATCGTAGGACTCAAAGGAAGGTACCCTATTAAACTATATCAGTCCGTGGACAACGACGTACACCGATAGCTTAGTGTCATTTGTTTTGTTATTTGTTCCAGCCATCCTATTATGTAACTAACTGTTAACTGAACGTATTTTATACTTTTGAGTTAGCCATTTTGACGTTCCTTTTACTTCAAAATAATTATGCATATAGATAGATCATATTACATGTACCTATTTGACAGAGTAGGAGAATTCGAACCTCTCCATGCATTGGAGAAGTTAGAATCTATTTTTAATAACAGTTCTGATGTCGGCTCTGCGTATTACGAAGTTCTCTAAGCCAAGCGATTGTTTGATTGCAAAACATTAAAAACTTATCAGGAAATATAAACTAAAGGTGAGAATCAGACTCGAAGCGATGCACACTGCAGTTGGTGGTACATTTTGCAAGAAACCGCTAGTTGTTATATAATACGCGCCATAATGCCGTCAGTAATTCCTTTCCAATGACGCTTTGGTGTTGCAAACAGCCTTGCTTTGGATGCAAGGACCTGGCTGATAGATTTAGTGTCTCGACACAGATTGCCAATGTTTTGGTGCCCACGTGGGTTGTTGAGCTGGTTTTTATTTCGCGGCTTGCATCATTGTCCTGGTTCTCGTCATAAAAATGATTGTCCTTGATATTTAAAAGATTCCCACTCAATTAAACTGCAATGATTGGTACACAATAAGCAAAAATTTTTAAATTAAGGAACTATTAATAATTTATTTTTATTTTTATTACGATTCGTTGCTGTAAATAGGTTAAACATTATTTGTCAGATAGCACCACCACTATGCAGAAATTCACTATAAACGAATAATTTGACCAAAAAGACGGTGATTTTGTGAAATTATGTCGAAATACTGTTAAAGTCGTAGGATAAAAGTTGTAAATGACAAAGACCGATTGAAGTATTTAAAAATTGGTTCTAGGATTTGGAAGATTTTGGCTTGACGCAAACGTGTGTATAAAGAAAGAATCGTGAATCTCTCATAAAAAATAATAACGTTATCGCGAGACAAATTGCAACACTTGGTTGGTTAGACATTACAATTAGAATTATCAAAGTTACACAAGATGTTCTTGTAATACGAAGTGTTAATTTGCGAAGCTAGGTAGATGACCAAGACCTGTGGGTGAGTGCCCAAGTGACACAGTTGTTCATACGCGTGACCTTATGAAAAGCAACATCCAAAATATTAAATAAGAAAATTGGCACTACGGCTACAGAGGGTAATAAAATAAGCATAAACATAACATAAATTTACATACAGGCAATACATTGCTTCTGGCCCCATCCTAGAATACCTTGTGTCGTGGGAACCCGAAACAGCGACATCACAAACATGTAAACATCAAAGACCTGGGTAGGTGAAATTTTGTTATAATTTAGTAATTACATCCAGAATCAGCAAATACTATACTACCTGTACTACCATTACCAGCTGTACAATGTTCTAAATTATTTTTTTTTTTCAATTTTGAGGATACATTCATAGTCTGGAACCGGCAGCACTATGTAATCTTACCAAAATTCTTTGTAGTTGATTGCTGTGGAACTGGTTGGAAACATAACGTTTTGCGCGTGTACAACCAATCGGTCAGACCTTACGCACTGTGATGTAATTGAACTATATCGGCGTTAGAATTTTTTGCATAATCGGCCAGCCAGTTACCTGCTTTGGAACTGTTTCGCGTGATAATATTGACTCTTTCAATTCACAACTTAATGAGGTCTTTAGGAAACCATGTTCAATGGCCTTAGGGGTTATGTCAATGTACTCAACGTACATGAATGATGATTGTTGGTTTTGTTAAGTGTGTGTGAAATCGCACGGTACTATTATACTGCTATCACTATCGCTTGTTCTGACATTACTATCATAATTTATTTTCATTGGTATGTAGAATAGTTCTTTTTCTGTTGAGAATTGTTGCCTAAGTAACTTCTTTATGTTTTGCGAAATTCCGATTAGAACTATTAGACTTCTCTTGTTTGTTTTGGCGCTCAATTTTTGAATGCCCGTTACTATCGCAACAGTATGGAGCTCAATAGTTATGTTTGTTCAAGGTTGTTCAATTAATTCGTTGTGTTTACTTAAACCTGTGCTAACGTAACAAGCTGCTTGATGTAAGCTGCACAATGCATTGCACGGAGATAATGAATGAAGTAACTTAAATTTTGTGTTCAATTCGTGGCCTTGGCACACATTCTGACTCGTTTTAGATATGTTGACATGCTGTCGTTGTTCTATTTTAGCATTTATATTAAAACACTCGAATGCAGTTTGAATTGTGTGTGGTAAAGGAAAAGACCAACTCAAGCTGCATTTGAAAAGTCTTTTACGGTTACTGATTTTATAAATAAAACTCTTATTTTTTATCAACTCCTTTCTATTATTTAGCTCGGAGAACTGAGGATGGTTGTTTGTGCGAAAAAGTTTTGACCTGGCTATCGCAAACCAGACGAGGCAGCGTGGGCATGCCCGCCACTAGATGGTCTGAAGACCTGGTTACGGTGGCAGGGAGTCGCTGGATGTGGCCGGCACAAGACCGGGACACTTGGAACACCATGAGGAAGGACTATGTCCTGCATTGAGCGTCAAACGACTGATGATTCTTCATCAAGAGTTATGATACATTGCCACATAAATTACCTTCAGATGCATCGATGAATATATAATTGACAACTAGAATTACACTGAATGACTGTAAGCTTGTTGGTACCAAATTAGGATGCCAGCTCAGGATTGCTTAGTTACCAGACAAGGGCATCATAGACGTAGTTATTTGCAATCCACAAACCATAGATATCAACGGATGAGATTTGCGTATTCTCATTTTACTTTCGTGTCAAGTCTTGTGGTTGCAGTAGACTTATGATATACGCGACAAACCACATAAGGTGTACAGAAGTAACGGACAACGTACTGTCTAAACAGGATTAGGGACAGATTCTCCTATTGGAGGCACACTGCTTAATAGTAAAGACTTTATGTGACTTAGGTATAGAAAATCATGTATTAGATAGTTTTTAATGAACAAAACTAAAACAGAAGTTGTGTCAGTAAAACTTACGATCATTTCTAAAGATGTCCTGTTATCTTGGTCCCAAATTCCAGCTTATCCAGGAAAGGGCTTCCGGTCCTGTCACGTTTTATCTCCCTGTCTGCTTCATTTGAATACTTCACTAATCTACGCACTCCCTAATGACTGAGAACATTAAGCACATTTCACAGCAAATGTCACTCGCTAGCTCGGGGCATCTAGTTGGAAAGTCTGCACGTAACGCCTATTAAAAGTCTGGCTTTTATTGTCTTAATACATAATACGTTCCCACGGATCTGGGCGATCTGTTTATTAATGCACTCCGCAACCTTCGATTGTCTTTTGTCTTCTACAACATTTGAGATATCGTTTTCAATTGCTGAATAAATACACTCCCACTTTAATCGCAATGACAAACAGGAAATGATATTGCACTTCGATCTGTTGTTAGAGAATGTTTGATGACAGCACCTGAACGTTTAAGCGTGGCACTTAGAGATGTTAGAATCATTAAGGTGGTGATAGACTGCAGGAGTAATTTAGCAAATAGCGTGGTGTAATGAGTTTCCGGGTAACCCTTATGTGTAAAAGAAAGTGAGGAAGTTAGTCGAGGTGACGTAATCGGCTGGGGTGTGCGCGCACCGTTATTGTCATAGGTCAAGAAGAGACGTATGATACGTAAGTTGGCGTGACATTAGGACAGTTAGTGCTTTTTGTTAGGAGATATAATGCCTTGTTAATCCTTCTCAACTATGTTTAGTTAGGCCGAATACAAAAGCTTTCGACAGTAGGCAAGGGAACTTCAAAAGAGGCAATACAGGTAATTACTCGTATTATTGTTACATGCCGAAAAGGAAGACATTGCATCCAGATTTCGGGAAAGCCTACGCACTACTGAAACCGAATGACATGCGCACCCTTGTAAGCCTCCCGATTGACCAGTGCGGTACTAAACGAGGTCGGTGTGTCGAAAACAAAAGACGATCGCGGCCCGTAACTTTCGGGAGGTGTCGGTAGCTACCTCTGGTCCGGCGGCTCGTCGGCGAGAGCGAATGGCTGAGGCTCGCGGCACTGGTGCGCGTCGCGACTCCGCGCAGGTGACTGCGGGCGGCAGCGCCGGGGCAGCGCCGGCCGGTGGCGCAAGCGCAGCCCCACGCGGCCCAAGCCAGCAGCCAGCAGGGACCGAAGACCTTTTTGGAGTAGGTCACCTTAGCTGAGCGATTTTTTGAAATTTTAATTGTTTCGCCAAATTTTGGAGTGTAAAGCCAAATTTTAGTATGTTAACGCATCACAGTGCTGTTACGAGACAGCTCAGGTGTTCCGATGCTGGTGAAGCGATTAGCGTGGAGTTCTTGCACCGTTTGAGATGATTTCGATGTGTCATACGTATGAATTTTATGGTCTACTAGCTTTTGCCCGCGACTCCGTCCGCGTGGACTTTAGGGTTAAAAAATAAGGGGTTAAAGGGTTAAATTTAGAAAAACGGTGAAACACGTGTTCAATTAATTGTGTTGAAGAGTATTTATTTCAAGTTTCAAGAAAATCAGACAAATTTTTATATACCTCCCATACAAATTTTGGCAACCCTTTTCGCCCCCTTAGGGGTTGAATTTCGAAAAACGCGTTCTTATTCCTTGCCTTCATTATATATAGATCCTCTGTGCAAAATTTCAGCTTCCTAGGTCAAACGGCTTGGGCTGGGCGTTGATGAGTGAGTCAGTCAGTCAGGACTTTGAATTTTATATAATAAAAAAATATATAATATAGAAGATTGGCGTCTACACAAGTATTTAGCCTGGGCTGCCTAAGTGAATCGCTCGTAGCCTCGTAGCCCTTATTTACGATCCTTCGACCTTAATCTTGAAGTAGCGTGCTGTAAATGTAAAATAGCTTAAGGGACCCAGTTACATTTTGAAATGTTCATTAGCTGTACATTGATAATGACAACGTACTTGATCTGTCTATGGTTATTATGTTAATTAATGAATAAGTTATTGCGGCGGCCTATGTGATACGTCAAATGATATCAGTCCAATAAGTTACAGTGAAATTGTAAAATAAAATACATACATTACGCTATCGCTTGCATCTGTTTCCTTTTATGAAGTTACACTCTGCTACATAAGCAACCTGCAACATTAAAGCCTGATTGCACCACCGACTAAAATCCATTTAACCTCCTCAGTCCCGTGTCGACAAAATAACAATAGAAAACTATTGTTATTTTCATGGTCATGACTGAAGAGGTTAACCCCGAGTTAAACAAAATTTTGACAGATAAAGTATGGCGGAACTGTCAAAATTCTGTTTAACTCGAGGTTAAATGGATTTTAGTCGGTGGTGTAAGCGGGCTTAAGGGGCCTTTTCCCTTCAAGATTAGCGGGAGATACATTATGGTGGCATGGACCAACTGAATAGCTATGTATGAAATCAACTCTGTTACTGGATTATTGTCAAAGTTCTTTGTGTTTCTAATACAGCATGCTGCTTGGAAATTGCAGTGCTCTAAGTGGGTATCATGTGTGAGACCAACCCTAATGTAATATCGAAGCAACTGCATGCTCGCAATAAAGTCATGAATTCAGAATTAAAGACGTGATTTGTTTTCGTTGTTTGCTCGATATGAATAACGGCAACAGGTAGACGCTTGAAATATTTAAATGTTGTAAAGATAATTGAACATAAACAATAAACTCTGCAAAACGTGGGCCCAGTTCTAGTGATTGGTGCCTCTACCTACCCCCTCGGGGATAACGGGCGTGAGTTTATTTATTTGGCGATTTTGGCGACCTCTGTGGCGTAGTGGTTAGCGCATCTGATTACCATGCGAGAGGTCCCGGGTTCGATCCCCGGCTGGAGAAAAAAATTTAAAAAACTCCAGGTCTTGGATGTTTACATGTTTGTGACGTCGCTGTTTCTGGTTCCCACGACACAGGGTATCCTAGTGTGGGGCCAGAAGCAATGTATGTGCCTGTATGTAAATGTAATGTTAAATGTAAATGTTATGTTATTTATTTATTTTTATTTTTAATTGAACATTTACGGAACCTTTCGTGTGCTTCCACCCTTCTCGAAACTTGACCTTTTTTTTAACCCTTTCAGATCTGACGTTGAAAATAACAATGGTTTTCTATTGTTATTTTCAAGGTCAGGTCTGAAAGGGTGAAGTAAGCTTTGCTGTCCCATAGCTAGGAAACTGCCACGACCAACAGCCACACTTCCCTGTATTGGTGCGCCATCCTCTGCTAGTCCGTCGCCTGGATCCAACTCACTGTCAATTTTCGCCCATCTTTCTGGCTCATACACATGTATATATCACTTATTACGTGGAAACACACTAGGCCCCCGTGGTGGAGCTTGGCCTATACCTTCCTCAGGAAAGAGACCCGTGCCCCTCGGTGGGGACATAATGGATCGATGATGACGATGATGATCAGGAAACAACTTTGTGTGCGACTGAGTTACGATTTCTATCAGTTCAAATCTCTTCTACTAAGAAAGGTTTCACTTCTTGTATTTGTCATTGCGTGACTAGTCTTCATAACTATAAAGACAGTTCAATGGAACGCGCCCCATGGGAAAATATTTTTTAGTTTTCAAGCTAATTGTATATAATTGTAATAGTATCTGGCTAATGTTGACATGCTTGTTGACTTAGCGCTAAACAAATCAACGTAATTATTTTAATGTCTGCGTAACCGATATGGTCATTGGTCAGTATAGCTGTCCAATTTATTGATTGTAAACTTTTAGTCCGGATCAACTTACGGGTGCTTATATCGGACTCGTCCGATAAAAGCCCCGTAAGTTGATCCAAACTAAAAGGTTACAATGTGTAGTGCTTACGAGTTTTAGTTCTAAAATTTATTTATTAATAAAATTTATTAAGTTAAAAACAAGTAAGCAATGACAGCGAACATATCGGTTCTTGTCGAACTTCCCTGTGGCCTTTTTCTACCTTTAGGTTCTATCCTGCAATAGGATCCCGTACCCAAAGGATAAGTAACCCTATTACTAGGACTTCACTGTCCGACTGTCAGCCTGTTTGTCTGCCAACAGTTTGTATCTCATGCACCGTCATAGCTAGACATGATGTATGTAGATATGTGATGTAGATATCACAGATGATGTATTTCTGTTGTCTTTTTATCAACAAATCAAAAAAACAGAATAAAGTAAATATTTAAGTGGGGCTCCCATACAACATACGTGAATTTTGTCGATTTTTAGTAGTAGTTTTTAGTAGACGCTTGAAATATTCACAGAATATTTCTTTGTAAATTCACTAAATTCGTTTTAATCATTTAAATAAACGATTAAAATAAAATAATGGGGGCTTCCATACTTCCATAACATACATAAGCCCACACCGGTATCCCAGAGGGGTAGGCAGAGACCAGGGACTGCCACCTGCCACGATCCCAATAAATCACCTTCGCTTCATCGACATTCATAGTCGTTATATGCACGTACATCGGCTTCGGTTTGTCGAAGTAAGTCCGCCCGGGGCGTCTCTTACCGGCCTTCCACAATCTACTTCCATAAATACATGATTTTTCCCTTACCTTATTTTTTATAAAATTGACGTCACGCTTAAGTCATGTTTAGATGTGTTCCATTCCAACCACTTGCCCCTTCTCGTTTCGATCATCTTACTCATATAACATTGTATTCCTCTTTGGTTCTCTCTAGAAATTGGCCATTTGTCAACTTTTCTACCCAGATTTTTTTCACTTAGGGAAGTTGGAAGTAGAATTATTTTTGGAACTATTGGTGAAGGTTGGAAGTCGTGACGCTGAAAGTGGCTTTTGACCGGAGCGCGTGGAGGAAGCTACACCAAGGAGAATTAAATTCTCCTTGGCTACACTGATCGGAGTTTAACTTCCAAATGGCTTCACTCTGGGTGTATTCTCATGTCCGTGATATCCTTGGCTGGTCATTATAGAAACCAATCCCTGGTTTTCTGTGTAGTATAGGTTGAATATTGTGTGTTTTACAAATGTTTCGGGTTCTCGATTTGGATCTGTCATCCTAAGACGTGAGAGACACCCGTGTTCTTCATGGTCTTATTAGTAGTACCTTGTTGATTGACAAGTTATCTCGGTTTTTTTTGTAATCTGGTTTTTCGAGCTTCCCGCAACTTGAAAGAAAAGAGAAAAATTTCGAGCGATTTCGGGAACGCATCTGCCTACCATGCGAGAGGTCCCGGGTTCGAATCCCAGCTGGGAACACAAAAAATAAAACACCCAGTCTTGGATGTTTACATGTTTGTGACGTCGCTGTTTCTGGTTCCCACGACACAGGGTATCCTAGTGTGGGGCCAGAAGCAATGTATGCGCCTGTATGTAAATGTTTATGTTTAAGTTTGGGGTAGCGCTTGGCCGTACATCATTTCTGCTTGAAATATTTCAAGCTCATCAGGGGTAGGAATCCTGATTCAAGTGAACAATGTCACAGTTTTGATTAGGTACATATTGACAATTTTCGTGATAAAATGTACCCGAAACCGACGTGTATGCAACGACTAATGAATGTCGATGAAGCGAAAATGATTTGTCAGGATCGTGGCATCTGGCGGTCCCTGGTCTCTGCCTACCTCTGGGATACAGACGTGAGCTTATACAGGGTGTTCCGTAAATCGACGTCAAGCCGGAACCAGGTGAAAAGGCAAGTCATAGTGGTTATCAGAAAAATACAAAAAAAAATTGCATGAAAAAAAATTATAGGCATTTAAAAAAAAATTCAATATCCTGTTGCCACAAATCTTTACTTTCCCAATTTTTTTTTGTTTTGTAACTCTGAATAATGCTTCTTCAAACTGTTAACAAAATTTCAAAACCAGCTGCTCCAGCTTGGAAGAAAAGGAGACTTTTAAAAAAATATATGAAAAAAGTGCCCATTTTTAATTTTTAGTTTAGTTTTCATTATGTTTGTGAAATGTCTTGAATAAATAATGAAAAAAAATTTTTTTTTACTTAAAATAAAAAAATCTATTTTTTTATTATATTTTTCTGATAACCAGTATGACTTACCTTTTCACCTGGTTCCGGCTTGACGTCGATTTACGGGACACCCTGTATATGTACCTATGTATGTAGTAGGTACTGTGTCGGACGACGCGTACCTACTAACTAGTTCTAGAGGCACTTGGCTATAAAAATGTATGATCTTATACATTTCCTTAGGTACACGCTATGATACTCTGAACTCCTTAACGCCGCCAAAGACTACCCGCTCGTTTGAAGTTTTCGCAACCCTGACACTACTTCAGCAATGCGTGTGTACGCGTTGCTCATAAATTATGCGTTATGTAGATGGATTTTCGCTGACCAAAGCGGTGCGCCTTATATTCGGCTGCGGAGCGGAAAATCGAGGGCGCAAATGTTGGTGCGCACGCGGTCACGTAGGCACTCACGCTTGTGCAACGTTGGATGAGGGGCCGGGAAGAGCTCGCCGGTAATTTTTTTTAATTTTTGCGAAATATTAGTTTGCCAATCAACTTTGGTTAGTAAGGAGGTGGAAGAATATAGGAGCGGTCGTTTTGCTCGCCCGGTCTACTGCTCGTCAATAATTTTGTTTTGTCTTTTTACATTTCTTTTTGCCTACAATGTTTTATCCCTTTCTAAGAGAAGATAAAGGCAAAGTAAAGAGCTTTGCGATACACTGCTTCTAGAACGAGGAGACAGTGAAGAAGAGATCGAAAAACAAATTAAAATAAACAAGGCACTCAAAGAAGAGCTAAGCGAATTGGACATCCAATGCCAGGACGCTACTGCCCAGCGAGATGAGCTACAACATCAACTCAACTCATTTAACAAGTGCCATGATGTTCATGATATGGCACTGCAGCGCATAAAATCGCTTGAAAACCAGCTTGCTGAGGCACACCCCGAGAGCCAACAAATCGTTGAGCGAGAAGAACAAAAGGAAAGTTCTAAAACCTTGTCCTTGTATAATGAAATAATGAGTGAAGTCAGGATACCAACTGTTGACTTAACTACAACCAGCGATAAGTCCTGCACTAACGAGAACAACAGCAGTATAAAAATGAACAGCGCAAACAAAATTAAAAAGTATATTAAAACAAAGAAATACATTCAGAAGGTACAAAAACTGATTAAACAAAGCCGGAAGAGTATAGATTGTGTACCTCTTCACCGCCAAAAGGTGCAATTAGAAAAAGAAATGGCGGAGTGCCAGAAGGAACTTTTTGACAACAAAGTTGACCATGAACTAGCGATGGCTGAGCTACAGTTGCAAGTGGAAGAACTGAGATTCCAACTACTGGACATCACTTGTAAGTACTCAGTTATACAGTCCCAGAATAATGACTGTATATCATCTATAAATGGGTTGATTGCTATAAGCAAGGACAATCTGGAACGCATTGAGTCTAATATGGTCCAGATTTCGGATGACCCTGAGGAAGGATTAACCTTGTCACCCCTGTCACCACCATCTAACCTGCCTGGAGACCAAGCCCCTCTAAATCCGAGCTCCAACCATCAGCTGAACCGTGAAAAAGTAACTCCTCGGCCAAGCGTACAGCCGTGCACTGTGCCAGACACAGCCTCTATACAGCTAGACTGTGCACAGCAGCATGGAAGAAAGCCAAGCGGACAACTTGAAAGCGGGAGCAGAGCTACATTGACCAAAGACACCAAAATGACACTACCAAAGTCGGGGCCCACAAGCAGCTTGATTGAAGACAATGGCACTCCCTTTAGAACTGTAATTTTCTCAGATAAAATAGGTGTAGGTTTAGGTACCAGGTTTCAGTACAATTTAAGGCAGCATGTAGAAAATCTATGTATGCCAAACGCATCTTATGTTCAAATAGTCAACCGTCTCCTTAGCAAAAACTATGATAGAAATACAACTATTGTATTGTTAATGGGGAACAGCACAGGTGTAAAGGAAATTGACTTAATAAATTATTATGAGTCCTTAGTAGCTCTGAAAGTAAGGAAAATTATAATCTGTGCTTTTCCCTACTCAAAAACTCTGTCAGATTCACAAAATGACCGGATAAATAAACTAAACCAGCTGCTGTACAATTTGACCTTTGGTCATAGAGACCAAGTACTTTTTTATGATACGAATAAATTTGCTCGAAATTTTATTTTAACCAGGGACACAATGCATGTGCCCCACTCTTCTAAACGACTTATTGCTAAATTGTTGGCATTCAATGTTTATGACCCTATTATTGTTAAGACAATAGCACAGGGACCTCTAGATATTACAAATTGTAAGTTAGGTGACACTTGCCAGCCTCTGTACTCAGAGGTTGTTAAAAGAACTAGTGCTAGGTTAAATTTGACCGCTGATTTAAACTGCCAGCGCCGACCAAAGAAAAGCCCCCCTTAAAAAACTTAATTTTAGTTAACCAGAACATACAGGGTGGTTTTTCTGGAAAGTTATTAGAATTAGAGTTGTTTTTAGGACAATATAGAGTAGATGTACTTTGCGTCACAGAGCACTGGCTACTAGAGACTCAAATGGTTTTTTCTGTAAATAACTATCAAATAGCCAGTTGCTTCAATAGAAAGTCAGCAAGGCACGGGGGATCCCTGATACTTACAAAAAATCATTTGAAATTTAAAGAACGGAAAGATATTTGCAGACTTTCTGTTGAAAAAGTAATTGAAATATCATGTGTTGAACTGTCTAGACACATTGTAGTAGCCATATACAGACCCCCTACCAGCGATTATAGTTTGTTTGAAACAGTATTGGAGGATGTTTTGAAGGTAGCCTCTAGCAGCAATAAAAAAGTCATAGTCTGTGGTGACTTCAACATCGACTTGATGGCAGACTCCGCTTTAAATACAAAATTGACAATTATCTTCAAATCGTTTAATCTAGTAAGTATTTTTTCGGAGCCTTCTAGGATAACTGAAACTACTGCCACCTGCCTAGATAATGTTTACTGCGACTGCGATTTTTCAGATTATTCTACAGTAAATTGCTTAAAGTCAGACAGCGGTCAAGTTGTTAATTTTGAAATAGATACGAAAAATGCAGAACCGGTTATCCTATGCCGGCCCGTAACAAGTAAAAAATTAATTTCGTTTAAATCAGACCTAGAGAGTAGCATAAAGACTCAAGAAAGTTATCAAAATGCTAATGCTCGTTATATTGAGTTATTCGAAGTAGTCTCAGATAGTTTTAAAAAAAACCTTAAATTGCGCCAGCTAAAAAGCAACGACAATAAAGTAGGATTTAGTGAATGGGCAACGTCAGGTATCCGAAAGAGCAGAGACACACTCTATGAACTATATGACAAAAAGACGTATACCTCCGATACCAACTTCATACAATACGGCAAAAAATATTCCAAATTATTTAAGGCCGTCTGCCATAAAGCTAAATGTGATCATATAAAAAATAAAATCCTACAATCACCGAATAAAATTAAAACAATTTGGACCATAATAAATAGAGAAACAGGTAAAGCAAAATTAGGAGAACGAGATATTTCGCTTAAGATTGATGACAAAATAATAACAACAAATGAAGATATCGCTGCAGCTTTCGAACAGTTCTTCACTAATATACCAATTGCAACCACGGCTCTGTTGAACTCGTCACCTGATCGTGCAGCAACGTTATTACAAGATCATGTCCCCGCGTGCGAACACGATTTCACATTTAATTACATTAAGCCTCATAACATAGTTAAAATTTTTAAATTATTGAATCTCAAAAAAACTGAGGACTTATGGGGTATGTCAGTAAAAATTGTTAGTTCAGTGATACATATTCTAGCATCGCCGTTATCAGAGATATTCAATAAATGCGTAGATGAAGGAGTATTTCCAGACCTCATGAAATACAGTAGGCTAGTACCTTTATTTAAAAGCGGTGATAAACAAGATCCAACAAATTTTAGACCCGTATCAGTCCTACCAATACTAAGTAAAATATTTGAGAGAATTATCTTGGATCAATTACTTTTGCATTTCAATAATTACAAACTCCTTCATAGTCAGCAGTTCGGTTTTACTAAAGGGCGGAATACAACAGACGCTGGAGTCATGTTACTTAAACATATTTTCAGTGCGTGGGAGGATTATAGGGATGCTGTGGGAATATTTTGTGATTTGTCAAAGGCATTCGATTGTGTAGACCACAAAACACTACTCTCAAAGTTAAAACATTACGGAATAAAAAAATTAAGTTTAGATCTTCTAAAATCATATTTAGAAGGAAGGGTTCAAAAAGCAGACATAAACCGTATTAAATCGTCAGGTTCACTTGTAAAAATGGAAGCCCCCCAGGGATCTATCTTAGGGCCGTTCCTTTTCCTGGTCTATGTAAATGATTTACCGTTTATGGTACAAAAAATGTGTGAGATAGTGCTATTTGCTGATGACACGTCACTTATTTTTAAAATAAGGAGACAGGAAAATAATCTTGACGAAGCAAATAATGCTCTCTCGCACGTTCTAGATTGGTTTACTGCAAATAATCTATTGTTAAATTCAAAAAAGACAAAATGTATGAAGTTTACCCTACCTAACGTAAAATTAGTTGAAAATAACATTGCGATTGGAAATGAAAAACTGGAATTTGTTGAAGATACTGTATTTTTGGGCATCACAATCGATGCCAAACTACAATGGGGTCCACATATTGTAAAATTAGCACATAGACTTAGCTCCCCAACATATGCTGTAAAAAGAATTCGAGAACTTACTGACGTTGCAACTGCTAGGCTTGTTTATTTTAGTTACTTCCATAGTATTATGTCCTATGGTATACTACGGTGGGGCCGGGCAGCAGACATTGAGACTATCTTCATCTTGCAGAAGAGAGCGATCCGATTTATTGACAAGCTTGGTAGTAGGGACACGCTAAGAGACTATTTCAAAGAAACTAACATCCTAACAGTTGCAAGCCAATATATATATGAAAATATTATGTACGTTAGGAAAAATATTACAGACTTCGAAACACTTGGTAGCCATCAAAACGTTAATACTAGGAATAAACATAAATTGTCATTTCCACGATTTAGACTTGCAAAAGTTAATACTTCTTTTATGGGGCACTGTATAAGGTTCTACAACAAGATACCCCAAGATATATTAGAGTTACCTCCAACGCGATTTAAGAATTGTATTAAGCACACTATTTGCAAAAAAGCTTATTATAAAATCAACGATTATTTAGAAGACAAGGAGGTATGGCATGAAATAGTAGTTTAATATCAAATTTAATCACAGGATAAATGTGTCTAGTGTTCAACACATCCAAGATACTATTTTGTAGGTTTGATTTGTATTAGCTTTAAGGTGATTTGAGAAAAGATGGTCAGAGTGGAGTTTTTTTTCGCTGCCTTTTTCTCCACTACAGACGGCCCCAAGGCAGCGGCTAACATGATACATAACTATATGTACATTGACATTCAACAAGCAGAATGTAAATTCTTTACGTTGAAATAAATTTTTGAATTTGAATTGAATTTGAATTTGATAAACTAAGAATATTCTTTATTGCACACAAGAAATAAGAGTTATAAATAAAAGTCGAATCCTCAAGGGTTAGAAACAACTTTCGATGCGGAAATGTGCTAAGTAACGAAACCCATTATAGTTCATTTCAGTTTTAAAACATCTAAACAAAGACTATGAATATTTCATCTATCATAGAAATTAAATTCATTACTCGCTTGCACAATAAAACTATTAGTATAAATTATTGACACAGATTCCTTATTATAATCATGCATGTATGTCGTAACAAAGTTAGTAGTAGCCTATACAGGGTTAGTTTTACAACGCGTAAATCCTGAAACTTGTCAATTAGAGCTAATGTACCTCTTGCGGCCCGACCTTGAAAATAACAATTGATTTTGTACATTTTATTTGACATTGGGCCACACGAGGTTAAAGTTTATTCTAATTTTTTTTTTCGTAATTTGATCAAATTCACGCGTGTAGACTACAATGCCTTGTAGTGCTTAGTGGTCCTCTCGTGAATAATTGTCCTACATAGCAGAATGTCGATTCTAGTTGGCAAATAACATTGATTCAGAAACGATACAATAACATTTACATACAGGCACATACATTGCTTACAATTTACTTATTATTTATTAATTTATTTATTCTTACAATTTATCAGACATAACCACTACAAAGCTGAAAATGCATAAAAGCCTGTAAATATGACATGTGTATGGAGTATACAGTTCTCCAGGTACGTAGTACTGCGATTTTTTGTAATTAAAAAATACAATCAAATAACGAACCCACATTAAAATGTTTCAGAAATTTCTCATAGAAAAATACCTGTAGTCAATTGGTCAGATTATTAAATAACGTTGGGGTAGAGCGTGGCAACCGGTCGGTTGCATAGACAAGACGTAAACACTTCGATAACGCCCAAACCATAACAGCCAGGTATTTGCTGTACCTAGTTGTTTCTACACTCGAGAGAAATGCACAAGGGGCTCCGTTCAGTAATATTTTCTCCTCCAATGGAAAAAAATATTTTTATTATTATTTTTCCTCTGAAGAGTACGGCCAGGTTTCGGTCTGATTCGCGAAACGTGGTCGAGTCCCCTAAATCGATAAAAGAAATCACACTATCATGTAGGCGGATACAATCAGCCCTAAGTATAAAATAAACAGTCTATGCCAAGTCTATGAAAAGTTATGAATGTAAGAAGTGGATGAAACTATATTTAATAAATCTTACCTACGGCCAACTGAAGACCTCCTCAAAGTAATAAAATACATTGTTTCTGTCCCCACACTTGGATACCCTGTGTCGTGGGAACCAGAAACAACGACTTAAAATAAAATAATTTAGATTTAGATTTAATTTAAGATTTTATCCCACTGTTTTGTCGGCGTGATCAATACGTATGACTAAGCCAAATTTTAGCTTTCTAGTACTAATCATCCCTGGGCTAGGCCGCGGACGGACGGACGAACAGACAGACGCATGGACGGACATGGCGAATCTATAAGGGTTCCTAGTCGACTACACAACGCTAAAAATCAAGTAAGTGAATCCGGAATGATGTGAGTGCTGACAAAAGTTTTAACTTTTCTTTTAATTACATCTTTTAACTAAAAGTTTCGTAAGCAATAAGACATTA
This sequence comes from Yponomeuta plumbellus, assembly GCA_947310845.1. Classification (NCBI taxonomy): domain Eukaryota; kingdom Metazoa; phylum Arthropoda; class Insecta; order Lepidoptera; family Yponomeutidae; genus Yponomeuta; species Yponomeuta plumbellus. The sequence continues at coordinate 13,408,049 of OX371212.1, read as the reverse complement.
TTTATTTTATTCCGGATACACTTACTTGACTTTTTATCGGAAGAGTCCGACCAGGTTTCGCTTTGATTCGCAGAGCTTAATCATGGTGAGCAGAGACGGAGTTCGCGTCGTCGGTTGCTCGTCCCGGTGTATCCGGAATAAAATTAATAATTTTATTGACTTAGCATTCTTGATTGCTGAGATATTACCAGCAGATAAACTTTTAGACGTTTAGGCCGACTATAGCGTTTAATTAAAATTCTTCATACAAAAGACGATTTAAATTGCGACTTAAATGACTTATTCATTGCTCTCGAATGTATTTAGGTAACTCTAGGCGCCCGTAATTTCTAGATTATGGATGACCACTAGCCCAATTAAGATACTCGTAGGTACGGGGGCTTATCGTTGGCTAGCCTATTGCCCACGTATCTATTGACTGGTCGTTTGTAGAAAATGACCATACATTCTAGATAATTGTTCTAATGGTAGATTAGGCCTAGTTATATGACTAGTGAAAATAAACTGCAGAAAACAGAAGTGGGACATTTTTTTTAACGTAACATTAATTATGTTTGTATTTCTGAAATGCCTAAAATTACACCTGTGTGTCGAGGAACACCCTTGCGCGGTAGGCGAGTGCTAGGAATATCAATATTATCAATACCTGTACATCGTCGATTTTGTAGGTATTAGTCTTGAAACTATTTAATCAAGTTACCTTTTGGGATTACACGAAAAAAAATTGATTATATTAGTTTCAGTAGAGTTTACGAATTATTTCATCAAATGCAATAATTTATTTCACATAAGTTACGTAGGATCGTTTATTCACTTCCGAGTCATTACCTACCTATAATTACTTAAGTAATTCATTAAAGTTTATGCTTTTATGACTGACCTTTAAATTAATTATCTAATGGACTCATTCTCTCGTTGAACTAGTAAAGTACTCTATATTTTTGGCCTTATCACTTATCCCCTTTCACAATACATCGGATTATGACTTTTATTTCTTGAATTATAAGAACTATGGGTTTTAGCTCAATTTGTGGCTGTCACTTCATTGCAAACATTCTGCTTCCGTAACGATCGCCTTATCGCAACACCATCGTAGATATTGTCTCGGCAACAGTTTTATATCGGCATGGATAGTTTTGTAATCTTATTGCACATACATCACGACAGCATTATCGTAATAACCAATTTTAGATATTTTATAATGTTTATGCCTAGCCGGTTACATAAGGGATAAACGAGCGTTTTGAAATTTTTGTTAAAAGGATTGCACCGGATTCTAGGTCAATGCTCGAGAATTTGAATATAGATTTTAGTGGTTAGCTGAGTCAACTCTGAATCTAGGTAGGTAAGTATGTAGACCATGTTTGCAGTGCACGTTTCTTTCACCTCGACCTTCCTGCGTCATATTTCTTTATATTATATATGTCTGTATCTATGCGTCCGTCCGTCTGTCCTTCCATCAGACACATTTGCTAACACAGTTAATAAAACTGTATTTAGATAGTGGACCTTAATCTGCTGTTTATTTCCAAAAAGGTAATTCCTAATTTTTCACCGTTTAAAACGTGTCGATGGCGCTGTAGTATTACAGTAGCTATATGTTACTACAGCGCCATCTTGTTTGTATAAAGAGTGGCTTTTCATCGATTCCCTCGGGTTTGTTTGTTGTTGGTGAGCATGGCGTCTTCTTTCGTTTAAAAATTGCTAAAAATTCCTACTCATCACTAGATGGCGGTGTAAGTACTTCTTTTCATCGGAAGATGGCGTTGGTATTATTTTAGTTAGCATTTTATAGAATAGGTAGTGATTTGACTGTTTTCTTTGTTTTGCGAATAATACTCCTTAAATAAATTAGAAAAAAATTGTACATGGAACTTACAGAATATTCTGTAAATTCCATGTTTGTGAGCTGATCGGTGTCTGGCTTCTAAGAAGCCATCAGAATAATGAATGTTTTTGTTTTTCTTTCTCATTATCCATTAAAGGGTTCCATGCCGTAATTTATTATGTCACCAATAGAAAAATATATTACGTATCTCTTTTTAACAGACTTCATTAAAAGGAGCAAAAGGAGGTTCTCAGTTTGTCAGCATGTTTATTTTTTATATATATTATTCCCGATTACTCGAACCCGCGTGTACTGATTTGGAAAATATGTTTTTGTGTATACCTACTTACTTCACAGCCAATTCCATAGCCACCAAGTCAGTATTTGATGATGGGATCCTGGATAAATCAATGGAACTCTTCAAAAGCACACTCGAAGCTATTTGATTGTTGTTTGTAATGACTATTATTTGCTCTCGGAGACATATTTTAGCAATGTCGTAGAGATATTTACAAAAAATTGTTAAATAAACATTTTAAAATAAAAATACTTCAAAACACTACAGCACTAAAAACAGGGAAGTAATTTTAATGAACATAGCTTTTAAATTGAATGCAGGTATTGTAGAAATATATTTTGGACTCTGTGCCCAAAAATGTATGTGCTAGCTCTGTAACTTAGCATCGTTTTTCATTTCATTATTAATTTTTTAGTGCTGTCTGTACTGCTTAGGAGTCGGGTTTAATTTTTACAAATCCAAAAGTGTCAGACCAATCTCTCAATCATATTAATAGTGAATTTTGAGACGCTCGAACATCAACGCGGAATCACGGACCTGGATAACTTTCATGTCAAAAAGGTAATTGTTTTATGTCAATGCTGTATAGTCCTGCGTTTTCGCTTTACGTTCGTAGGTCTATTTTATCACTATAATACATGATTGAGAAATTGTTCGTAGTCTCATCGCAAAAAAGATCTCTTCAAAAATAGGTGTATGTTTTTTTCCACTGCTTGGACTAGTTTTACTTTATAGAGTCCTTTAGTACTACTAAGCAATATTAACGTTATTTTTCACTCGGTGTAGTGATTACTTACTTTCTTGCATTTGCTCCTTTAAAAAAAACATTTATTTTATTTTGGTACATCTCTTTACTCATAGAATTACAGTAAATTCTCACATTATTATTATCTTAACAATATCTCACAATAGGAATTACTTCTATCTTAAAAAAAAAAAGTACAGACTGTTTAAATAATTACCTATTTACAATAGATAGATCTCGTTTGCTACAATTTTTAATGCAATTTAATAATGCGGTATGCAAGCAGCCTTAAAATTATGTCACATTTCAAATGGAATGTTTTAAGTGTCAGAATTAAACCAAAACACTGTCATAACACCAGCCAGTCCTCCTTAATCATATCCGATGCCTTTTCCGCTATCATTATGACCGGTGCGTTGGGGTTACCACTTATTATCGTCGGCATAATACTTGCGTCAACGACCCTCAAATTCGCGATCCCATGAACTCGTAACCTTGGGTCCACGACAGCGTCTTGGTCGTGCTTAGGGCCCATCTTGCAAGTACTAGTCGGATGGTATATGGTAAACGTGAAATGTTTCAAACAACACTCCCAATATTCGTCACTGAACATCACAAAATGCGTGCAACCAGGCATAGGGATATTGTGGGGCCGCGATCCGTACATTTGAAAAGCTGTAGTGTTTGACAATGCCATAGCTATTTTGATCCCTTCAGTCAACACTTTAAGGTCTTCTTTGTAAGCAAAGTAGTTTGGCTCTAGCGATGGTGGCGTTAACGGATTCTTGTTTTTCAGCTTTACCCAGCCCTTGCTTTTAGGTCTCAAAAGCAGCGGTAGAATAGTCCACGTCTCGGCTTTTTCCAAGGGCTTGTACACGGTATTGTAGACTCTATCGCGTAGATTTAAGATTGTTCTGATCTGCTCGCCTCCGTCTGAGTTTATAGAGCTAGGGGCGAAGTGGAATTGTATATCAGGCCAGTTCCCGGAAGATGGTGCGTACTTTGTGTTGACGAATGCTAATCCTTCCACGCCCTGCGTTGTCATGGGTCCTTTTTCGTAGAGAATGTAATTCATAGCCACAGCGAATGTTTGGAATCGATCTTTCTTGAACGTCACTGGTTTGTTGACGACAAAAGTCAAGCCACCCAGTCCTACATGGTCTTGTAGGTTGTGCCCTACTTTCAGATTAGCTAAGACAGGTATGCCGTGCTCTCTAAGATGTTCTGCCGGGCCTATACCACTTAGCATAAGCAACTGTGGTGTGATTAACGCTCCAGCTGACATAATAACTTCTCGTTTTATTCTTACTTTAAACTTCTGACCGTTCTTTATGAACTCGACGCCGTAAGCTTGCTTCTTTACTGGGTTCACTAATATCTTTGTCACTTGAGCTCCGAGAGCTATGTGCAAATTACTCCTTTGTCGCACGGGTCTTAAGAATGCTTTTGCTGTGCTGCATCTGCTACCTCTCCTTATTGTAGCTTGCGTCAACATAAATCCCGTCTGCTTAGCTCCATTTACGTCTCGATTTTCATATCCTAACTCCATTCCGCCTTTCAAGAACGTGACAGCTAGAGGAGTCCGCCATGGCGCTTCTTGAACAGTCAAATAACCTCCTGCTGCGTGATACGGAGTATTAACCAAGTATGGATTCCTATTGTCCTCTGATTTCAAGAAGTAGGGTAAGACTTGGTCGTAGCCCCATCCTGGATTCCCCAGCGCTTCCCACAGGTCGTAATCGTTCTTATTACCACGTACGTAGACCATAGCGTTGAGTACGCTGGATCCTCCGAGAACTTTTCCTCTAGGCCAGTTGCATCTGTCGCCGTTCATGGCTAAGCAATAAGATCGGTTATGCGAGGGCGTGGTCTGGAATTTCCAGTCCATATCTGACAGTTGCAAGTAGCCGGCTAAGGCTGGTACGTCGGAGATCTCGGTCTCGTCTTGCCCGGCCTCCAGCAGGAGAACCGTCCAGTTGCCGATCTCGGAGAGGCGCGAGGCCATAACGGCGCCCGCTGACCCGCCGCCGACGACGATGAAGTCGTAGATCGGTAGAACCTGGAAATGAGAGAAAAAAATTTGTTATAACATAGCACGTAACATAATCGCCCTTATTATCGACCTTTGTGGCGCAACGGTTACTGCATCTGCCTACCATGAGAGAGAAAAAAAAACCTCAGGTCTTGAATGTTTACATGTTTGTGATGTCGCTGTTTCTGGTTATCACGATACAGGGTATCCTAGTGTGTGGGGCCAGACGCAATGTATGTGCCTGCATGGATTTTTTTCACGAATGGAGGAATAATGTGGAATTAGCATTACGTTAATGCAAAAATTACAACGCTCATTGGTTTAACATTTATGATAACCAGAAATTAAGATTTTTGACTATCGATATCGCAAGAGGTGTTGACACCAATATCGATGACGAAATTCTATTATGATCTTAACTATGCGGAAGATCGGATAAGTTTCGTAAATAAGGTTCGTTTTAAGCTTGCTTATTACATACCATCGCCTATCTACACGATTTTTTTCCCTAGGCTAAGCTGATTTGTGAATTTTATATTCTTATACTAGCTATACATGGTGTACATGGGATTCTGATAAAAAAATGTTCTCTGTGTGTGCTACACGTTACCTAAATGCGTTAAGATGTTTTCGCGTAGTTGCTTGACATATACAAGTACTACCATTCACACTTTTACTATTAGGTGGGCTAAATTAGGTTAAAATAGAAATAAACTTACAGCATTAACTTCCGTGATTTGCGATTCAGGATCGAATTGCTGGTATCTGAAGTACGTGATTCCCAGAGCAAGGAGTGGTATCAGGCCCAGCACAGTGATCGGCGATGGCGCCAAGCTCCCCAGCGCCGTGAGACCACCGACCGCTTCCATCTTGATGACAAAACGCTCATAAAACTAACTATTTACAACCTTACGCTACTAGTCTTAAGCTCTCTTATATCCAATTCTCCAATTTCTTCTTCTGCTCCTCCTCGGACAGAATCTTTGGAGTGTAATTCCTTATGCCAGACTTTTTCGCCTGGTTGGGGCCCGCCTTGAGCTTCGCCTTCTCGCTCTCGCTGAGGTAGCTCTTCAGTCTGGTCGTTTTGATGGAGTCGCTTTTGTCTATGTCGAGAAGCTGCAGCTTGTACCGTTTCTCTTTGGGTATCTTGACGGGTTTGTACAGCTCCTTGTTGACGTCTTTGTAGTGGTCGTTCTTGTAGATCGAGAGTCTGTAGTAGTCGCTCGCGTTGGAGCGTTCCGAGGCGCTTCTGTACTCGTAGGTGCTGTTGGAGCCGCTTCTGTAACCGCTGCTTTCGGTCGAAGAGTTGTCGCTCTTGAAGCTGTCTCCGCTCCTCCGGACGCGGTGTCGCTTGTAGTCGCTGTCGTAGTCGAAGTCGGCAGAGCTATGGCGGTAGTGCAGCGGGTCGTCGTACTTGTCCTTGTAGCGTCGGACCTGTGTCGCGCTAGCGTGCGCGTACGACTGCTCCTGGCCCATGGTGGCGCGTGCGTGCGCGACGGCCGGTGACTTGTCTGGAAGCGAGAGAGGTGGTAGGTTAGTTTAGTGCTTAGACCCATGAGCTTAGAGTCGGTTTTGGTTCTTGAAGGGGCTAAACGCGATTATTACTTCGGTGTGCACGAAGAATCCAGCCAGTAACATAATATTGTATCTTTTTAATAATATTACATAAAATACATTAAACTTTTGCATGTATTCCTGAGGTGCCGAATTCGCTGATTTTAACTCTTTTCTGTATTGTATTCTAATTTCTAAGGTAATTGTTAGCTGTTTTATTGTCCTTATTACAGATAATCAATTATTGTACTCCAAAATGGCGGAGGACGCTGGTGCCTGTAATACAGTGAAATTTATCACTAGGATAGGCACCAACGGACCATCCTTATAGCTAATTAAACTAGATTTTATCTTTATTACGCCCTTTAAGTTTAAATAGTACGGAAAAAAATGTAGTTTCTTTTATAAACAATAAACGATTAATATTATTATAAAAATAAATTGCCCATACGTTCACGTCTGTCGGTGGCTTGTCTAGAAGCGGGAATGTTGGGAGGTTTGTTTTGCGCTTGGAGTCATGGGTTTTTAGTCGTTTAAATTTAACCATAATATAGCACACAAATTGTCCTTTTTAGAGTTCGGTACCCAAATGGTAAGGCATGGGGTAAGGGTACTAAAAGAGTAATTACTAATATTGCAAAGGCATAAATGAACTTCCGATTTGATAGCAGTAATGTATAATATTACGTCTTTAAAAAAGGAGTTTCAGTCCAAATCTGCATTTTCATACTTTGTAGGTAATATTAATATTAAGTTTGTACGGCTATGTTAGCCGTGTCTAAAAGTACTGTGAAATATGTATAAGCAAAAAGTACGGTCCGTGTTTATTCCATAATGTTGGATAGATAAGAATTAGGTACTTATAAAATTAATATAATTAGTAATTGAGATTGGTACCTATACTGTTATAATTTATACCATCTAGGGCCGGTTTCTGAATTATTGAGAATTACACAAAGTAAATACTTAAGTAACGTTCTGTCATGCCCTTTTCTGAGAAATTTGACGAGACAGCGCTACAATTAAGTATAGTTACTTAAAGAAATTCTCCATTCAGAAACTGGCTTCTAGTCTCGTTTACTAAGCCTTAAATTAGGTTTAGTCAACAAGCTTTCGTTGACATTACTTAGTTACGTTCGAATTTACAGCAAAATTGTTAATGTTGACCTGCTGTGTTATGTATCGAAATCTGAAATCTAACTTATTTTTAGTGTTTAGGAGATTTATTTTATTAATTGAAGATGCTGTTCGTAAACTATTTGACGACCGAGAGTAGAATATATTACCAGAAGGTTGTATCAGTCAGTTATCCATTTCTGTTATCATATACAATTAATCTCATGTTGGGTTGCGAAACAAACACTAGGTATAAGTATTTAGAACCTCATCATCATCATCATCATCATCAGGCTGATACATCATCCACTGCTGGAGATAGCCCTCCCCTAGTGAGCGCCATAGCGCCCTGTCTTCAGCATTTAGAACCTATGTGGGACTAATATTATAACCAGTTAATTTTTTAAAAGTTATATATTGTTTTCACAGGTAATGGAGACTTGATCGACACTGGCTGTACATTTCTTTCGTAAGTAAACAGGTAAGCTCTGCCGCTGTCGGATTTAAAAATTAGTGCGTGTGCGTGCTAATATTGAAATTTGCATTGACTTAATCTTCATTGAAACTATTGAAAGGCATTAATTAACCCTAATCCGTTGGTCGTGTGAAATGCGATGTACATACAGTACCACCATCTTATCATCTGTTCAGTTGATAGCGGCGCTAGTGGAGAATTTAGAAGTCATCATCAACCCATTATGTCCCCACCGAGGGGTACGGGTCTCTTCTCTGAGGAAGGTATAGGCCATACCACCACGGGGGCCGAGTCCGGATTGGTGGAGTATTTAGAAGTATCATTTAAGAAATTTACCTAGATGAAAGTATTTTAACCGGTCTTTCAATTTTAGTAAAAATATATCTACAATACATACATACAAATCTTAGTAAGTGAATAAATAAAACCAAAAAGTGGGGAACAGTATTTACAATTAATTATTTTGTTACAATTTTGCCCACCTTAACAGATAATCGGTAATTATGTAGTGACGTATTTAATTACATTAATCGCCAACTTAACTAACTTTAGATCTTTATAAGGGGGCCAAAAACAGCGTCAGACATTCACCTCGCAGGTCTGCGATAGTTGACCTACGAAGGAGCGGGTTGGAATCACAGAGATTCATATCCAAATTCATCACTCGCTGTTCAGTCGAGTCAGTTAAGACCCTTCTGATGGCAACGAGAAAAACGCAACTCCGTTCTTATATACCCTCGACAGAGGCAAAACCATACCGCGATGCACAACCTGCTTAGCGACACCTTGTGACAGACAGGCAGAACTAAAGTTATCAGTCCGCGTGGAAGTCTACGACCTTGGCACTGGTACCGTTATAGATTATGAATACCGCACAGCTGTTACGGAAGCTAAACACCGTGCTCCAATTATTATAATTGACTGTAGGGACTGGCTCTAGAGACATTACGACCGGTTTACTTGACACTAGCCGTCTTTTTACAAGCAAGTAGGTTTCGGGCTCAGCTTGTGTCCACAAAACTTCTAGCTAGGCTAACTGTTAAAAAAAATTTCGTCAGATTACAATGTGCCTAAATTTTCTCCGTAACAACTGAATATGTAGTTAATCAATCGAGTCTCATTTGTAAACACACATACATTCCGGTCCCTTCGAGCGGCCGGCACTTACTTACAATTAGCAAGTATAATAATTGTTATGAAACAGCCTCTAATAGTCGGGCTGGGCGCGAGATCTCTGGCGTGAAAATTGTAATTTACAACAAGTTCGAGTACGGTAGAGTTCGTTGAGAAAGACTTTCACTCGACAAGTCGAGTCACTTACGCTGGCTACGAGGCTAGATTGAAAAGTTGTGTTCTGCCGCGTGTGAGTTTAGTGACATCGTGTCACATAAATAGCTCGGCTGTAAGTCACGGCAATACCTATCTTCTTCATATAGTTTTAAGGTGGGGTCGCTAGAATACAGTTTTTTGGTATTGACAGAGAAAAAAACCTTTGAGGTCGCGGTGGGCACGTGGTGATAAAGCCCGAACTATATTTCTGGGAGAAGGTCTATGCCCTAAAGTAGGATTAGAATGGATTATGAAGCAATATAAAACGGATATGGATGAAAAAACTTCACATGGATATCTATATGGACTTTATAATACTGCTAAATTCATTTTATAAACCAACGCCAAAATGTGAAGCATTTTTTAATACGTTTTAAACATTCATAGCAAATCTCTTTCAAATTTTGGGCGTTAAGCATATTCCTAGTGGCACATTTGAATATTCACCACAATGTGAGTAATTCCTTGTAAGCATACATCACCCATAACTAAACTCAGCAGCTTTGACACAAGGGGAAGTTAATAGGCGTGAAAACATTACGGATTGTTGCTTTCGTCGCGGCGTGGTAATAGTAGTTCGGGATTATCAATATTGTGGTGTAATGTGGAGAATGGAAGGCTTACTTAGCAGTGTTTCAAGTTGGACAAAGAAATGTGATTTATAGGCATTTTATAGGCCTATGTACTACTATAACAGAATTGCCAGATGTCCAGAGTCACCGACTTTCGTAGGGCAGTTGCTTAGTAGTTATACTTAAAAAGGCTTAGTTTTAATTTACAAAAAATATGCTGTATCGCAATAACACGTTACTAAAATGTTCCTAGGATATCAAATTGGCAAAGTTTAATTGCAATCCAACACCTCCTTAAAACCAAACTAAGTTTGTATAGGAATCTCCTTGTGAAAATTATTTAATTGATTATAGGTCGGGTAAATTAATTAAAATATGTGAACAATAATATTTTCAAAAATATTAATTTGAGACCGAAATAAAATAACAACAGTTAAAAATCAAATACTGATGAAGGTCTTCTATTAATTGCTCATTTTAAAGTAACTCTGTAAAAGCCAGCAAAAATTGAATAAATAGATTAGTTTTTTCACTGATGTAGTTGGTTTTTACTTCAAAACAAATAAAAACATGACATACAAGTAATTTTGTAAGCAAACTTGCAACGTGTGAATGGAACGAAAGTGGTGTGTCGATGTGCTCGGCAAATATTTGTCCTTTTAAACTGCGTATCCTCTCAGAGGTGTTTTAGTTTTTATTGTTATTTGTTTTCGCCGGAAACATTTTGTTTAGCAACACAATGTGTAAGAATTAAAATAAGTTGCGTGTGTGACGGATGTTGATAAAGGTTTGTCAGGACCGCGGCAAGTGGCAAACTTGGACTTTGCTTATCCCTCCGGGACATGAGCATTTTTTTTAACACCTACCTACCTCAAAATAGGGAATGGATGAAAATATCAGAAGTACTTGATTTTTTTTTGGTAATAGGAATAACGCGAGAAAAAAGTTTCAATTTTTTTGGCCTCGTAGTTAATTTTTAAATAATCTTAATATTTTTCCATTCGTCGTTCTGGGCTCAGTACGGCTTATCAGACATATTCCTTGGTCCGCTACGTATAAAAAAAATAAATCTGTGGTGACAATGATATTGACAGCTCCCGTCGCTATGTCAACGCTATGGTTATGTCAACGAGGAGCTGTCAATGTCATTGTCACCACAGATTTATTTTTTTCATTGCCAAGATTATTTAAAAATTAACTACGAGGCCAAAAACATTTAAACTTTTTTCTCGCGCGAAGGAAGGTTATTCCTATCACCATAGACCCATTACTTATTGGTCTATGCTATCACCAAAAAAAATCAAGCACTTCTGTCTGATATTTTCATCCATTCCCTATTGCAATTTTATTTTATTTTTATTTTATTTTTATATAAAATTATCGTGTCACAGTGTTAATGGGCATTCTTCTCCGAAACGGCTTGACCGATTTTGATAAAATCTTATAGTATACTAGCTGTTGCCCGCGACTACGTCCGCGTGGGCTATAATTGAGTAAAGTATTTGCAAATAAGATAGGGATACTTTTAGCGCAATGCGAAAGAGCTTTCATACTAACTTCGCAACCCCCTCTTACCCTCTTAAGGGATGATTTTCTAAAAACTATTTTACATGTGTTTCATCACCTTCAATGAAGAACCTTCATATTGAATCTCATTCGAATAAATTCAAAAACGGCAAAGTTTCATACTAAGTTTGCACCCCCCCCTTTTAAATAATCTTAAATAATCCCCTTTTCCCCCTTAAGGGATGATTTTAAAAAAACTATTTTACACATGTTTCATAATTTTAAACGAAGAACCTTCGTACCAAATTTCATTCGAATAACTTCAAAAACGGCAAAGTTTCATACTAAATTTAAACCCCCACTTTACCCCTTTAGGGGATTAATTTTCAAAACTCCTTTCTTAGTCCTCCTCTACGTTACAAAAGGAACCCCTGTGCAAAATTTCAAGTTTCTAACCCTTATAGTTTAGGCCCTGCGTTGATATGTCAGTCAGTCAGTCAGTCAGTCAGCTTCTCGTTTTATATATATAGAAGAAGATTCGGTAGGCTTGAGAAACAACGTTTCCCGGGTCAGCTAGTATCATTATCATATCTTATCATCATCACTATATTTATTTAAATGAAAATAAGCTGTGTTTTTACACGGATAATTAGATAATAGCTTTGATATTTCTCAATGTTACTGAAAAAACATAGGGCTTTTGCAAAAACGCGTGTTCCTTTAGAAATATTGCGAAAAGAGTCGTTGAATTTTATGACCTAAGCATACTGATTGGTCGATCGCATCGCTCAAAACAACATCTTTTCTGATTGGCTGACGAGTTGACGCTTCACCTGTTATTTTATTCTGTCCCGGGCTTTACTTTGCGATGTTTTTGCATTCGCTGTTTTTTGATAACTAAATAGTATGCCAAGTAATATAAGGTGTGTTTGTGAGTGCAAAATGACAGATACAAGTGAAATTAATGCCGAATGGGAAAGCAATTTTGAATTTATGTCTGATAAGGAAAGATTCAACATAGAATTAAGAAAGTTTTACGCTAATAAACAGGTCGGAACAACTAAACCAGAACGGACAAAAGAACGGATAAATAGTGTGATTGCTTCAACAGAAGGATTATTTAGCAATCGAAAACACAACAATAGTATAGAAATGAAAAAAAAAACGACGTGATAAGTGTTGGTGAGGAAAAATTCAGATTTCACCTCACCTGTTATTCAAGTACCTCCAACTAATGAGTACAGTCGACAGCACGTCAACCTCACATTTTAGTTGCAATGTCGCCCATAATACAACGGAATAGAGTACATGGGTGCATAGGATGATGTGCTGTCGACTGTACTATGATATTATTCTGCAAGCACATAGGTATATCGACTTGACATGGGGGTCGAGATAAATTAATATAAAATATAAGTAATAAAATATAAATATTTGATACCGGTACCAATTATAACAATGTTTCTTAACTTGTGCAAGATCGTTAAAGTTATTTCAATAAAATGTATTTGGGTTATAAGTTCCTAATAATGAATATTGCCGATATCCCTTTTTATGAATTCAATCACTAAGGGAATAAAAGAGGGGTGCGAAGTTAGTATGAAAGTTCTCTGATTTTCAAAGTTATTTCAATAAAAAGATTATTCAATGAATGCTACGCAAAATAAGAATGTATGTAAATGAACACACATATCTTATTTGCAAACCCTTTTCTCAACGAAAGCCCACGTGGACGATGTCGCCGGCAACAGCTAGTGTTCAATAAGAAGTAAAGATACTATAGTTTTGATTGTCTTTTCTTAGTCTTTATAACTCTATGACAAAATAGCTGAAACCAACAAGGAAAACTAGGGACCAATCACAACAAGTGTTGTCCTGTTCAGGGTTCAAGATATTCAATCTTACTAAAAGAACTCGCGTTTTTGCAAAAGCCCTATCTTTTTTTAGTAAGGTTGAGAAATGTCAAAGCCTTTATCCAATAATCCGTGTTTTCGCGATACACCTAGGATTTTTGCGAAAATCCAATTTATCAAATCTCCCTACGACATATGCATGTATGAGGGAGGCTTATGTCCTGCAAAAAAATAAAAAACTCACGCCCGTTATCCCCGAGGGGGTAGGCAGAGGCACCAATCACTAGAACTGGGCCCACGTTTTGCCGAGTTTATTATGTTATGTTTATTATGAGTTTATGTCCTGCAGTGGGCGTCGAATAGCTGATGATAAAATACGATTATGGTTTCATTTATTAAGTCTACTTGTTAGAAGGTACTTCTACTTTCCGAAAGGCAATTTATGAAACAGGCCACAGATTGGAGATTAGTTTTCCAATATAAGCAAAATATTAACAATTTTTTTTTTCTTTATGCTTTGACGCTTAGCAATTTAACAGAATAATAGACCGATCCATACGTTATGAAATGGGGATTTTTTTGATCTGACAATCTCAATATTGACAAAATTGAATTGGAAACTGTGATATCTCGAAAAATAGTATTTGTAAAAAAAAACTAATTGGGGTGTTCCAGGAATTGCGCAACTTTAGGTCACCCTGTCTCGTAGTCACGTCATCTATTCGTGGAATAGAATTGATGTAATATAAAAATTGTTTTATTAAATCAAGGAGCATGATCTAGGAAAGAAAAGCGACAAACGAAAAGAAACTGCAATGATCAGCAGTAGGAAAAACTTCGGCTGTGAAACCGCTAAAATGTCACGGTAACTAATCTTTATTTTACTTTCACGTGAAACGCCGCTAGATTGTTTCACTGACAATGTCAAGTCTGGTTTTATTTTCATAAACTTCTCTACAAGTTTCGAATAAAAAAAGACTTTCTTTTCATTTGAACTACGTCAAATGAAAGAAAGCCTTAGCTTATTATAAAATCAACGATTATTTAGATGACAAAGATGTGTGGTGTTAAACAGTATAATAACACTAAATGTATTCAGAGGAAAATTGTGTCTAGTGTTCGTTGTGAATCAATTTAAGGTTGAAAGTTTGTTAATTAAGCTAAGACTGTTTTGAAAAGAATAAATGTGGAGTTTCTTTGTTAGCTTCTTCTCCACGTAATCTATTAATTGTGAATCTAACAACTTTGACGTTCATAAAATAAACATTTTGTTTTTATTATGAAGAAACAATATTTGGTTGATTGATTGATTGGTAAAACAATCTAATGTTTTTTGTTTTGTTGCAGTCTTGCCCTTTATCTAGGTATATTAATGAACCTACTTAATATAAAGTTTCCTGCTTCTTTACCGTTTTCTCCGTTACTTTGACGGAGTAATTACGGACAAAAACAATCAATTGCACTATTCCTTACATACACACTCACTCCTCTATAGAGGAGTGATAGATCCCTAAAGGGGTGGACAGAGACCAACGTTTATCACTTGCCACGATCCTGACATATATCTTGTGTAACATTCATCACTGGCTTCCCCCTATCTTCCAAATGATTCGAACCCCGTCCGAATCGAATTTGATCAAAATAATTCGGCCTGGAACGTTTTTTAACTGACTACCTCTGTAGCGCAGTGGTTAGCACATCTGCCTACCATGCGAGAGGTCCCGGGTTCGAATCCCAGCTGGGAACACAAAAAATAAAACACCCAGTCTTGGATGTTTACATGTTTGTGATGTCGTTGTTTCTGGTTCCCACGACACAGGGTATCCTAGTGTGGGGCCAGAAGCGATGTATTTGCCTGTATGTAAATGTTAATGTTAAAATGTAAATGTTACAGTCCTTCGCAATGTCTTATACATTCTTGCAAAGCCTTACTTTTAAAATGTCGTCAATCGTTGACATTCTAGAAAAGCCTATCGGGACCTAAGCGGCCGCATCAAGCGGGCGTAACGTGGCGGAAACAAGCAAAAACTATGGGCATCTAATAACGGTATTCATGTGTGATCATCGTCTATTACAGCACTGAACCGAGACTGTAACGGCATCCACTGTCATTGGTCCGTTTCACATTGGACGATAACAATAACGACTCGATATGGTCGGACTATGGTATGGAAGCCGGTGCAGAGCGCGCGGGGCGCAGCCTCCCGAACTACAATAACTTTTATATTATGTTACTTGCTGCTACGGAACCCTTCATGGGCGAGTCTGACTCGCATTTGGCCGCTTTTTATTCCTGTTGAGAAATTTCGAAGAAATTTTGTTGTTGCGGTTGGTATAAGTACATGTAAGTCTAGAATCTGGAAAGATGGGTCAATTAATAAAGAAAGATAAGTTATGTCGAGAGCAATGAAGAAGGTTCTTGGGGGTAAAACTACAGTAGATACCTACCTCTCACAGTTTGGAAGATAAATAAATTGAACAGACTCAAATAAATATTAACTTAATTAACTGGTTCAAAATTGATTTTCTTACACTTTTTATTATGTTATTCTGTTTATAATTTCTTTACAGGAAGTTGCCAGTAGAGAAACCAGATTATGTTTTAATAACAATGACGCATTTGTAGATAGTATTATTAGTTCCTTCCTAAATACCTCGTTTGGTTTAATTACTCAGGCTAGTCAAGCTCAAACTTTTTGCGGCATCGCATGCCGGTAACGTTTCGCGTGCAAAGCATCGACTCGGCGCACGCTTCTTGTGTTCTCGAAGCTTGGTCTAGACTTGAATTACTTTGATCCATCATATCTCCGTCATGCCATATCAGATCAGATGCCAGGAATGGGCAAATCCATCCCTTATTTCTACACATGAATCACACCTCAGCGATTTATTGTGATATTGGGGATTTTATGTTCTATTAATAGTCATTAACGCCGTATAATTGGCTATAACCGGACGGCCCCTCGTTTATCGTTATCTATGGTCAGTATTACTATGCGAGTCTTTCACGGTTTAGACAATCGCCCCAACTGAAAGCTCCTTTGATGTGGGCGTCAAAAACCGACTAAGATTTGCAGATCGCACGGCACATCGAGCGCGTTAGTGTTCCAGCTGCCACCTGCACCAACCCTTATCACCATTACAAATCTAAATAGCCACAGATATAGCTTAATAATAAGCAGTTTAGCAGTAAAGCAGTTGGTGCCGGCTGCCGTTGATAGATGGCGGTCGTTAAGCCAAGTCAGAGGCTTTAGGGCGGCTTGAAAACTTCTGACAGTAAGACCAGCCACTAGTCTTATAAGCCTCCACCAATCCGGCTTGGGCCCCCATGGTAGAGTATGGCCTATACCTTCTTCAGGGAAGAGCACCGTGCCTCTCGCTGGGGACATAATGGGTTGATAATGTAGCTTGATAATATATAATTCAAAGTTACCTACGGGGCGTAAAATTTGTGGCAGTGCCATATGGGAAATAATGCTCCCAGGTACGGTATAGTACATCAATAAGTTTGTTGATTTTGCCATCGATACGTTAAGAAGAATAATGTAGAGTAAAGTGTTTGACGAATGTAGTGAAAGACTATATTAGATGCACCTACACAATAACAGTGTATGAACCCGGCTCAAAATACCGTGCCCACGGCTGCTGATTCCGATACATGACCGCAACTATGCAAAGTTAAAGGCCTGGCAAAAACAATGGCCCCACTTTGCATAGTTAGAGGTTGACAATCTGTATGGAAATTGAAACAAAAATGTCAAAGGAGTGTTCAGGCCACTGAATATACAGGGAATTTTCAGAAACAGGGTTGAGTGCCAACGCACTTAAAGAATGACCTAATATTGACAATAGTATTTTATATAAGCGGGTCTAATCGCGATTATTTAATAAGGGAAATTAACTTACAAATTAAATTGAATTGCGATATACCCGTTTAATATATGACTAGATTAACAATGGGTAGAAAATAGTCGTTACTAGCAGACATTAATTGAAACAAAATCGGTACTTAAGTTAACCACTTTTGCACAAACTGCTATCAGTAAATCAGTCACTGTTTAATTGTTTATAGTTTATCAGACCGTTTTCTCCTATTAAATTCGGTCAAAGTCTCAGTGAGCACGTGTTTATTGATACTTTGACGCGTATGTACTGTTCATTGAGACGTAAGGAACCGTAAAGATGACTAACTTAAGTTTCAAACAAATCAAGACAATTTATTATCGTGGTACAGTACAGTTGACTTTATATGTGCTTCCAACTTAACATTTGCCCTAATCTTATAAAGTCTACCTAATACTATGTGAATGGTTGTATTTCAGTTTTATCTCTTATCAAATTATCAGTGTTAACTATAAAAATCGATTCCTTTAAAAACACATCTAAAATGCAGTTTAAATAGGTATAATTAAAAACAAAGTAACGGAAACTTGCACTTGAAGAGTTTTTTTAAGGAATTTTGTTATTTATAAATAAACCGGTATGAGTATGACGTTACAGGACAGTTTAAGAATTGAAAAGGAACCAGAACAAGACATCAGTATTGTTCGTGTCACTTATTCTGAATAAGAATAGCCGTATTGTGTTATTCGCGGATTCCTTTCACGTCTGGCGATGGCTACCGGTGTTGCTTCGACACAAGACTCCAATGCATAATGGCTTTGTTCGTTTTGCGTAGCGTAACAATCTATCGATTATATTAAAACTGTCGTTTATTTTAGTATGTAGATACTCCGACTCTCTAAGGTTTGCTGGAAGAAATCTCTTACAGAGATGAGCTCGCCATTGTACATGTTGTTTTTTACGTAATGTTCTGTTCTATGTCTCGTGTGCAATAAAGTATTACATATATATAAATAGATAGAGAACACTTTATTGTACATAGAAGAGGTAATTGTATGTATTGAATATGTAGTTCTTGTAGGGATTAACGGTCTCTTTAAATACGGATTGAATAGTCTAGTAGTCGTTTCCCTTTGCCAGAAATAAAGTAACCCAACTTGACCGGTAAGTTTTTTTACATTGTAACTTCAAATTAACAATTTGTTTATTAAGTTTACCTACTCTCACGATACTGGGTCGACGGAAAGTGTCCTGTTAGGCTTTGACAACCACTTGGAATCGAACAGTAATTAGAAAAATTGTTTCATAGTCACCAACCATGCTTCGGATCAGTTGGACTGAAAAAGTGACTAATGTCGAAGTCTTAAACGGATGCACAAGAAGGTGGATTATGTTTACACCATCAAGCAGCGGAAAGGAGTCTACTTAGGTCATATGCTACGAAGCAAGAAATATCAACTACTGCCGACCATTTTGATGGGCAAGGTGGAAGGAAAAAGGAGGCTGGGCAGGAGAAGGTGGTCATGGTTGTGCAACATCATAGAATGGAACCGCGGAGGAGCTTTTTAGAGACCCCGCACACTAGCGTCTTTCGAGCGTCGTCGTCGTGCCAGCGTCCACACAGCGTCGACGTCGCGTTGCCGCGGCGCCAGCGCAACCATTTTTTTTGCATATTTTCCCAACTGTATTGAAAAATACTTCTTGTAGTTGAAGTAAAGCGAGCCGCTATCACATAGTCTCATTATTCTGATGCGTTTTCCGTCGATGGCTCCAATACATTTGGCAAAATGTGCCAAAAAAAAAAATCGTTGCACTGGTGCCACGGTAAACCCGAGTTCGATAGACGGTCTGCGCCGGCGTCGCGTCGCCGCGGCGTCGACGTTGCGTCGACGCTGTGCGAACGCTGGCACGACGACGACGCTCGGAAGACGCTGGTGTGGGGGTCTCTTAGAATTGCACTGAACAGAGGCCGTTGTAAAGAACTGCTAACCTCCAGTGATGGAGAGGCATTTTAAGAAGACGAAACCATGAATTGTGGTTCTGTGAAATAGGCCCCGGGTGTCTCAAGCACTTTTGTAACAAGTCTGAATAAATAATGTTACAACATTTGAGAACTAGATAGTAGATTCTAAATAAAAGCTTCTGTTGTAATTTTCATCGCAAACAAAGAGATATTCGGCATTCGTTTGCGATGTCGAAAGATTGGATGACACTGCTACCTAGAACAGTGCATAGGTAGGACAGGAAACAATTTTGAACAAATACTTACATACTTATTTGGCGACTACCGACGTCGCATAGCTGCGTGTTGCAATGTTTCTACCTGTCTCTGCGTATGACATACTACACATTACCTAATAGCATTGACCACCTTTGATCGTAACCCGAAGTTAGGCGTCCTCTCTACATGGTAATGAGCGGTTATAAAACAACGGCGGTATTTATAAATATAAGATTCCATTCCGTCATTCAAATGCAGTTTGGGTTGTCTTTGGTAGAGGAAACACCTACTTGAATTACATTTAAGAAGTGTACTCAGTACTGTTTTTATAAGTATGACTGTCTAACTTTGACGAAGCAAGCGGCAAAAGGCATCGACTGCTCGAAAGGACTGCCTAGTTTGTGTAGGTGTGAAGTTTGATAACTATGCCTGAGGTCTATGGTTTGATCCCCAGTGGGGGCCGCTGTAGTTTCGTACAAATGGCCTTAGACTATATAATAATATACTCTTACTATTCATGTTTTTTCATCATTCCAAGTTTTTAATATCTCTTATTGCAATAGTTGGCAAAAAAAGTCTGTTTTTATAGTTAATTTGAGAAAATAGTTAATTTCGAGAGCCTAAAAGCTGCAATTTCGATTTGGACTGCTTTAATTAATTTTCAAACCATAAAAAAAAAGAACCGGTGTCTATAGAATTAGCCAAAATTACTTACATAAGCCTACTGGCAGGTATCATTAGAAACTGAAAGTTGTCTCGATACGAAAACTTAAAAAAAAATATAAAAACACACTAATGTGCAGACGGAAGATATAATTACTTTTATTTATTTGGCGCTATTCATTCAAAATATAAACGGTATGTTTATTCACGTGTAAAACTAACATTAGAAGATAGAATTAATCGCACACTTTTCATAAAATTCAAGAAAATATATGCAGTATTATATTAAACCTTGAAAATGAAGTATACAATTTGTTACACTTGTGAATATTTAGGACAATGCCCAGTCCAGAGATTTATCATCATCATCATTCAGCCACAAGAAGTCCACTGCTGGACATAGGCCTCCTCCATGGATTTCCAAAAAGAACTGTCGGAAGCGGCTTGCATCCAGCGTCTTCCCGCCACTTGGATGAGAGATTAATAGGTACTTATACCTAATATTACTTCAGTTATATACTAATACGTTTAGACTTTATTTGTTAGATCGACTACGAGACTCCGTAGTCTTGGAGCAATTTATCTAGGGTAAAAGGCAGGTCGGTTCAATAGAATATACTACACGATTTGATACAGTATGTACTGTCGGACTGATATTCATGATGGACTAGATAAAGTGTCTTAGTAGAATTAAGCCGTTGCCTGTTAATATGGACAGTCGGCAGAGATGGCAGCGTCGAAGAGCTGTTTCGCTTCTCAAGAAATAGGTGCAGAGGAATGTGATGAATTGATGGCTTATCTACGTTCACTCAAGACTATAGTCTTACCGGATACCGCGTATACCTCAGCCGCCCAATACTTGGAAGCTACTTCTTCATGTCGATGCATTAGAAATAATAAAAAATATCTTAAGGTAAACTAAAAAAAATATCCTAAATTGTTAAACTTAAAACCTATTTTGATTGCGCATTATGAGCTCAAGCTTCGTGATTTGACGTATCCTGTCATACTCGCTTTGAATGAGCTAGAAGGGTTTTTAGCGGCACGAAATGTTGTTTATCGATCTCCTCGACCCGAACTGAGAGGTCTCATTAAATCCACGCAACCAACCCGCGTAATTACATTGCCGAGATCGTGACAAAGGTTCGACAGACGACTATAGCCTTCGCGGATCTATTTAGCCACTCCTTCAAAAGGCAGAATCAAAACGACATGCAACATCTAATGTTAGCGAAGGAACGTCGCGTCGGCATTGAATTCAATGGCCAGAAGTTATACGGTGTCTATTTGAACATCGGCCCAATATAGTCGCGAGGGCCAAAGTAAACATGATGCAATGATTAAAAAAGGCTTTGGTGTCCTTTTTGGTGTAACAGTTCTGGCTCGATACTTGCGTCAAGTAACCATACGTGTTACTGCTGTAACAGTGCCTTGTAGAATTATTTATAGGCCCCTTATTAGTCTGAAGTCGTTCTTATTTAAATGAGGTGTTTGATGTTATAGTACAGTCGACAGCGGTCCAATTCTCTTCTTTCTCCATCTTTGTTAGAAAGACGCTTATAACTAAGTAGAGTTAGCTAATAACTTACAGTTTAATGTGCGATTGATGTACTGTTAAACACACTCTATGACATCCCTCTTTGTCCGATTTTTACCCTTATATCGCACATAACAGTCGACAACACATCATCCTTTACACTCATGCACTCTACCCCGTTGAATTATGGGCGATTTTGCAACTAAAATTTGAAGATTGACGTGCTGTGCGTTATTGACGCGATTGTACGTTACCTTAAACACAAAGCTGATAAAATAATGATAAAATTTGGATACTGAACTCTCCATTGATTTGTGTTGACATCTATTCACCAGGAACAACATAGTCAAAACATTTACAAAGATACAGTACAATTTGCAGCCTTTTTGCTTAAGCAATTTCTTCCTGACAACCGTCGATGGAGAGTTACTTAGGTATCTTGTTGGTCGAAACAGTATCTCTGTAGAATACTTGATTGAGCATCGTTGCTATTTAGGCCAACCTCAGTAGGCCAAGAACCAAATGGTCGAAGCCTACGTGACACAGGCTTTGTACAAGAAGCGGGTTGACGTAAGTGATCGATTTGGAATAGGCTGAGTGACTGATTGACTGAGTGAAAGCTGCGGATTGGTCTGTTGACACTTCGGTTAGCGGCGGTAGTCGGCGCGTGTGCAGTGGCGTAATAGACGAATTGTGGATGTGTCCTACACTCTCGGTTTCTAGTGGCATGCATGCTGAAAATTTAATATGTGATTTTTTTTTCTATTGTCAAATAGCTCGTTTTTTTGAGGTTTTGAAGTTTTCTAATAAAAAAAACGGATTTATATTGATTTTGTTACAAATCGCTTAGATAGATCTCATCGAGCTATTGTTGCCTACAGTAAAGTATTGGTCTTTCTTCCAGATGCACCGTCGATAGATAGTTTTTTTTAAATATGGTTTTTAAATATTAAATTAAAATTAATAAAAACACAAAATCGCGACATTCTGTTCTATACAGTTACCACCATACTAAAAGTTCCGCCGATAGTAAAAGTTATTCGTGTGAACGAGTAGAACCCCCAATTTTCTGAGGTATTTAGAGATCTTGTTACACCCCGTTTACTTATCACCCTATATTTTAAACATGGCAGGCGTTTTCTCTGCGCTCACAACTAAAATACATAATTATACACAATCAAATGTAGGTAACGAAACGTAGACATACATCGCCTTAAGAAGCCGTTATAAGACTATTAAGCGGCTGTTAGTCGCGACTTTGTATGCATTTAAGTACCGATGCACGCAGTAAAATATTTCGCCAATCGCACAAAACTAGTGACGACACCCGCACAGTGAATCTTGATGTTACATAAAAGCGAGCGTTAGCATTCTGTCGCTAATGAATGGATCTTTTGAACGCATCGAGCCTGCCACAAACTAGCGCGGTCAGACTGTGAGGTAAGCATTGCAAACAATTAGGACTGTTTTAGGATTCCTTGTTAGAAAGGTGCCAATGAGACCCTGGCAGCGCCACATAGTAGAAAACCAATCGTTGCCTGCATAGCGCTCTTCGAAACCTTCTTGCAACCGCTTAAACCCTGTGGGTACAATAGGCTAGTTTCCTAAAAAAATGTAATTAGTCCGTCTTTTAGATTATAAAAAAATATTGGATACGTATTTTTTCTTTTTTCGATTAAACAAAAAATAACAAAGATATAGCCCATTGAAGTTACGTGTGACGTCACTCAGTGCTGCATTTTGTAGCACTGAGTGACGTATCCAATATTTTTTTATAATCTAAAATACGGACTAAATAGAATTAAATTATTTTGACCCTGGAAACTACCCTATTAATAGACCTGAAAGGAGAAAAATAACCCCCAGTTTTCCTTACGCTAACAGGCTTGTAATCTGTAGAACTCTAAATGGTCCGATCGTACCACCACAATAATGGTTTTTAATTTTATTGTTATTTTTAAGGTCTTAAGCTAACAAGTGTCACTTATCTACTATGTCTACTGTTTTTTGCTTTTTTGTATAATCTTTGGCTAATTGACAGCTGTAAACAGTAGATTAACAGCTTGTTAGTGAATGAAATGAAGGGTCAGTCTTAGCAGAAGCATCCGCTATGCCGCCTTCTGGAACCGATAAACTCTTAAGGGTCCAATAACTACGAGCCAACTCTTGCAGGTGCTTCGTTCAAACACTAAAGTGTTTAGCCCTAAAGAAATTACGAACATTTGTACTAGGAAACCTGAACTGTCTGCATGACTTAGAAAAGGATATAAGTACAATCTCTTAAGATAAGTACTCATGCTTTTCACGGACTATCTTTTGTTATTTAATTTTTGATATTTTTGCTCCTAATAATATGGTTCTACAAAATAACCGACAAACTAGTGTGATTACTGATTACCCAGCAAAATTTATAGTAAAACAAGAATCTATAAAGTTGCAACTTATTCGGGCCTCCGCTATGACAACCCGAATTTAGTAAAATAAAATGAAATATTTCCAACGCAAGATGTACTAACATCTGCGACTCCGTCTCGACTCGACTCGCTCAGGTACTGAGAAAAGTTTATTATAATGTTGCAAGAGTGTCGTTTAACTCCCGCGCAAAGTTGAAAAGAAATGAACGAAATGTCTTGGTCACGAAATGTCTAGAAGAAACCCTGGAAATGCCGATGCAAGTTGCAAGCAGCCGCAAAAACTTAAGTGCTTTGTAGGTTTTTTGCCGAGCTCTAAGCTTGCAGTCGTTTATTTATGTTGGCACCTGCGCTACGCGCATGGAAAATTGTCGGCCGTAGCCTGTCTTCGCGTCTAGTCGCCGAGCTGTCGCAGTCGCGTGTCGCTAGTGTGCGCCTAGGCTAAGTAAATACTTAAATACTTACTTTGTCATCCTCTTTTCTGAGAAATTTGACGAGACATCACTACAGTTAAGTATTTACTATAGGTACGTCGAGACTCTACAATTTGGTGCGCGTCAGGTCTCAGGTCACCAGGGCCACGTTTTATAAAACTACTATTCATAATTTACGACTTAATCCATTACTGTCTTATTTATAAAAAAACGTCCAGATTCGTGTCGGGCCATTCGTCATGTAGGGTTCAGTAGAAAGAGGGTTTTTTTAGCCGCTTTACAGAACTAACAAATTCATTATAGTAATTTTCGCTGGATTTTCTACGAAGTTTTCATTCATTTGCTCAGACGCAGTGTTTGAAGACGAGGGTTTTGGAAATTCATCTAAGAACTGTTTTAAGGAACTGTATTTTTACAAAACATTCCGTTAAACATTTCCACGTGATTTTCCAACGTAATTTGGGATATTCTATCTCAAATCTGTTGTGAAAACAGGTCAGTGAGGTCGAGTGAACCGCGTAGACTCGGCCTTTGTCTGCGCTCGTCCAAAAGAACATCTTATGAACAATACGTCCACATGATATGACTTTGTCTCTGCGGCAAGCGTAGACAAAACGTGTGCCGTGTTAAGCAGGCAGATGCATCATCAAGACTTGAAGGTTAGGTGTTGAAATTATACGAATCTGTAAGTGGGTCGATTGAGCCAATAATCTCTTGTATAACATTTGTTTCACGATGTTTCGAATAGCAAATCTTCACATGCATTGCATACTGCCTTTTGACTTTCAAGCTGGTCTACCGTGGGATCTTCTGCAAGGTTATAAGAATTAGTCATGCCAATGTAGGTACATACTAAACTGGTACATTGGCGCGACTAATCGAAAATAATACGAAACTGTATCCAGAAATGTTTTTTTGGCAACAGGGGTTGGACTTGAAATTTTGGGTAAGATAAAACGCCCAAGGTGAGATTTTGCCCAGCAAGGTGAGTTTTTGGACCCGCACAAATGATACCGGCCATCCGCGTGCACCGGTCCTACTACCGTTAAGCCCAACGTCGTTTACCGTTCCCTCGACTTGATATCAAATCGTGTCTCATTTGCGAACTCACTAGATGTTTTTATAAGTGAGATAAGCGGTTGTCCGTTTTTTATGAGTGTTGAATTCGTCATTCGTGTAAAAACACTTCTCACTCAGGCATTTTCTTCAGTTACGTTTTATTCCTGTCTGGGGCGTAGCGATCAAATCGACTTTGGGATTCCCCTTTCCTAATTCACGAGTGTACTTGTCGACAACATAGCTGTAGATACTTATATCTTATTTCTGATCTGTCTGACTGACCATTTCTGTATGTGGGCCGACTTCACGGCCTCTGCTCAGGTTAACATGTTTTGTTGCACGTAGGCTGAGTCTCGATGTGCTGTGGCTTATAGTTATATGTAGTTTATACTTTTCTGATATAATGCACGGTAGATAATTTAACTAAAAATCTGAGACATTTGAGAGACATAAAGCAGAAAAAATTCGGACGGCGAGAGTTTCGAGGAAAATCACCCGCTCGAACGCAATCGATTGCGTTCAGTCAACTTTCAGACACTTTGGTGTTGCTTTGAACTTTAATTGTACCTATTTGAGGATGTTAATGGTTAGTAAGTACTTAATGTTTCGAAAAAATAATGGTAATAAAACAAACCCATCATCTTCCACCACAATACATACATAAAAAAAACAAATTATTACTAATGGACTGATATTATTCCTGATCCTGAGAAGCTAGAGAGTGTAAGATCAAGAAGTGTCTCAGAAACGGACCGTTATTATAGTCAGCAACCGGCTTCTTACATTCTACTTTATCTAATCTCTTTAAACGAGCAATTCTTGTATATATATTTATATATAATCAGAATCTCGGAAACGGCTCCAACGATTTTCACGAAATTTTGTAGGCAGATGCTTTCGGGGGCGTTTAATTGATCTAACTAGGTTACATTTTTAGAAAACGTTGTTTTATCCGTGTTTTAAGGCAATTGAAATTTGCTATGATAACATACAGAGGTAAATTTCGCGTCTATCTGCAAGCTTGGGATAGTCCTGACGGGAAAATGGGCGAACCGTTTCGGGCCGATTTCAAGAGACCCGTTTCGAGTCTTGATGTTTTTTTTCCAAGTTCTTTTTTTGTTGAAAAAGGATTATTTTAATTTTATATTACATATTTTATACTACAAAAAAAGTACCGAGCAAAGCTCGGTCGCCCAGGTACTAGTAATAAAAATAACAATAACTTCCACACAACAAAATCACTTGACCTGGTCCCAAACTAGGACACCCTGTGCGGACCAATATGGACATTACAAACGTTGAAAAACACCCAGACTGAGATTATTTGTACAAATGTACGGCGGCCTCCAGTGGGAATCGAACCCACGACTTCTTTCTTGGTAGTAAAGCGCCTTAACGGCTACACCAGCACGGCAGTCAAAGTTTTGGAGAGAGAAACAAGCAACTCAACTTGTATAAATGTAAGAAATTGATTATTAGCTAAGTTATAACTTTGCTTGTGTGAGTTACTAGAAGTTCTGGCAAGATTATAACTGTAAACTTTTATTCCGGATCTACTTACGGGTGTTTTTATCGGACGAGTCCGACCAGGTTTCGCAAAAGCTTACAATGTGTACCTAGTGCTTACGAATGTTTTAGTTCAAAAAAGATTATAACTGTTACATAATATGTAATGTCATATTATGACGTTGATAAAGTTATTTTTAGACACGAGCCATCTTGAGCGCATTAGCGATAATGGTACTTGGATTTTACTTTTTATCGTAAAGTGTGCTTTCAACCTTTGACCTGATAGAGAAACGCTGGAAACTAGAACCGTTCGTCATTCTTATAGTATGAGATTGGCCGTCAGCAACCTTCCTTTCATCTGCAAAAGCGGCTGCTTGTACGTTGCAATGTATTTACCAGACTTGGTAAAGTACATTAGCATAAAATAGAACTTAACTATTTTTGTATAAGCTCCAAATTACATTACTATATTGAGGTACAGTCGACAGCACATCATGGTATACACCCATGCACTCTACTCCGTTGCATTACGGGCGACTTTGCAACTAAAATGTGAAGATTGACGTGCTGTCGACTGTACGCCCGTTTGTAACTGCATTTACAAAAGCGTGACCTTTCGACCCCTCCATTAATCATTGTCTAAATTATTTCATTCTCTGCGTAATGACTGGTCTAGGTCAAGACTAGAACCTACAATTTAGTAGGACGGTTTTATGAAGGTAAATAAAATTCTAAATAAAAACTTGGAATATCAAAGGCAAACAAGCATGCATGTACATTACAAGATTGCAATATTGCATTTGCGAAACAGCAAAGTAAAAGGTACAAAAAGGAGGGTCACCCGCACTTACCTATTAGGTCTTAGCAAAAAAGAGGGGAAATGAAAAAGGTAGACTTCGCAAAAAAAGAAAACGCTAATTTCTAAACTAAATATTGACTCAATTGTAAATAGGTACCTACTTAAGTTTTGTGCTACCTCGTGCTTTGCAGAGTCATACTTCAGTAACATTTTAGTTTTTCCATAGTTAATTATTTTATTGTTACAAGGACATTGTTGCCAAAGCCAACTTTGTGTAAAGTAATATTGTAATTGAAATGTACATTAAAGAAATGTCGCATTACAACAGAACGGAAACATTTCGTTGCAAGGTTACAGTTAATCTTAACTTTTAATTACCGAAGGAATTTGAACGCACTTTTTGGTACTTGCAACGTCAGTGTTGAAATATTGGGAGCTCATTCAAAGTAAAGAAGAAAACTTATTAAAAAAAGCCCGATGGGGCTTTGCCAAATTATTCTGGCCAACAAGCTTAAGGCCTGGATTACATTTGCTTTATTTTCATGCTTTCCATAGAGCTAGAACAGAATAGAGACGCCAATTCCTTTTATAAGTACATAACCAAATAATAAACCAGTAATGGTTGGTTGTATACTACGTATTTAGATTTTTTTTAAGTACTTTTATAATATTATGGTGCGTAATAAAAGCTATGAATCGGCATACATTACTACTTTACCCGGCCCGGCGACCGGACGGGCGGCCGGGTGCATGTGAAAAGGCACTTAAACTCCGACTGCCTCGTTGGTGTAGCCGTAAAGGCACTTCACTACCAAGAAATAGGTCCTGGGTTTTCCACTATCAAACGTAGGATCCTACTATTCCCACTAGGGGTCGCCGTATACATACTTGTAAAAATGGCCCCAGTCTGGGTGTTTTTCGATGTTTGTGATGTCCTTGCCTGGTTACCATAGCGCTGGGTATCCTAGTTTTGACCTGGTCAAGGATGGTGCTATGTGGAAGTTTTATTTTTCTCAAATTTCCACTAAATCTTCACCGAGTAGGCAGTAGTTAGTAATTGTAAATATTTACTATATAGACGTTAGACATTGGTTGAAATGAATGGACAATTTTAAATGCAGCTGGAACACAAGTTTATTCCAATAAATAAATAAAAATCTGGAACAACCCGTATAATCCCAGTATGATTTCACCTATTGCACACTTTATTTTATTACACCTATACTTTTTGTAACACGAAACATTAGTTTATCTAGGCTGGCTGGAAGAAATTTCTTTAGAAATAAGTCCGCCTTTGCGCGTAATTTTCATCACAAACATGTTATTTAAGTTATATTTTGTATTTTTTTTATTGTGCAATAAAGTGTAACAACATTGAACATAACATTACCTACATACGAAATGAAAAGTAAAAATTGATGTGCTTCATAGGTGTTTTTTTTTTACGGAAATATAAGGAATAATATATTAAATAAGGATTTTGGTCACACAAGTCTTCTATTCACGGTAAAAAAAATCTACCGTGTAAACCTATATATTTTATAACGGTAACACCGCGTAATTTTTTTTTGCATTGAATTTGAAAACGGACAGTAGTAGACTGCAAAGTCATTTGTTTTCTGCGTTCAGGTAAATAGATACTGCATGAACTTTTAAGGAAGGGGCCGCTTGTTCGAAGAGACAGGCTTTCGAGAGAAGGCGTGGAATCTTGACTGACCACTATGGGTACGTGTACATCTCAAGCTGGTATAATCCTCTTAGAGCATGGATGTTAGTAAACATTGGGCAGCCGAGTTAAAAATATAGCAGCCTTTATACGTCCTATTAAAGAACATTTATTATTTCAGGTGGCCAGTGACAGTAATAACAAATACTGACCTTTATTACACTTTCTAGGGCTCTCTACAAAAGGGTAAAAAAGGGACCCCATTACGAAGACTCTGTCCGTCCGTCCGTCCTTCATACTCTTATCTTACATTTTTTCAAAGCCAATTATCCCACAGATTAACAAGTAGGTAGGCTCGGTTGCGCAATGGCATCGAATTGTCATGAACTGTACAGGAAAAGCGCCTCTGATGGTTTGTTTGGATACGAATGAATGAATGAATGAAAATTCTTTCTTGCACAAGAAAAGATCTGCACAAAGGTGAGCTTAATACTAAAAAGTATTTTCTTCCAGCTAACCATGGGTGATATGGAAAGAATAAGGGGTAGTGCTAGAGAAGTATTGCTACAATGATGCAGGTCGTTAAGCTCTATTTGACCTTTAAATTTCTGTTTCAAGCTCGCCTCTTGCCAAATTGTTTTCGGTTGGTGAGAAGTTTTTCGAATTAAGCACCGGTTTTTAGTGGGTCAATATATCGATGTGACGTCAGTGAGTTGGGCAACTTTCTACATATAATTATACATTATATTAAAGCATCTTCCATTAATCACGTACGCATTTGGATGGAATTGGAGCGTAATTACGGTTACAATAGACTTCGGTGCGTACCTTGAATGCATTGTTGCGGCCGAAAAAGTACAGCTTCAATTAAACCAGACCCCTCTCACTAGGTTTTAAATGGACACACAGATTTGATCGGTTCCGCCAACACTGCACACGAAACACACAAATGACCAGCAATAAAATCACTGCAGGCAAATCACTTTCATCTCACTTTAGAGTCTAAGGAACACTAAAACTGACCAAAACTTTGGTTTGAAATTCGAATTTCGATTCACTGGCCAGAAAAACGTCACTGTAAAAAAAAAGTATATTTTTCTTTTTCGTTCCTTTGTTATAGGAACGTTCTTGATCGATAGAAAGCTCGATGGCCAGTGTTCCGGCTACTTTCGTCGGTCGGCGCGTGCGCTGGCCCGCTTAGTCTTCACGCGAGTGTCTCTGGCGCAGCGACTCCGATCATCTTTCACTACTAGCTCTATAAATTTAATGCTCACGACGAAGATTCTCTGTTTAGGTGGACCGGCGACGTTGTGTAACGTTGTTTGATTTGGACTTGTGAGGACATTTGTTGTAATAAGGATTTTTTTAATTAGCATGTCTTTCAGCGGATTTATTTGCATCGTTGCAGCTACTTAATTTTGTCGACATTGCACGGGCGGGGGAGACCACTTAATATTTCTTGAAGCACCTGACAAATATAGTAAGTAGATAATAGCTGACATTTGCGAAAGGTCATAAGCGAGTGACACCGCTGTTGCGTAACCACTTAAAATCCTAATTAAATAATCGACGTTAAAAAACTTGTTTGTCTGGACGCGGTGAAATTCTCACTACGTACGAGCTTACTATGAAGCAGACTTGATTGATGCCTTTCTCGTTAGGTAAGAGCTTATAGAATCTATGTCTCGGGGGTCTGTTTTATGGAATTACAATTCAAGCTTTATCCTCTTAAGTCCTGACCTTGAAAATAATATTAGTTTTTCTATTGTTGTGACTTAACAGGTTATCGTGACAATCCTATGCACATTGTTAAGACGATGAGCCAAAGATTGAGAAGTAGGAAGATTCGGCTACTATATGTACATCGTACATAGTACTATACAACTATAGAACATTATAGTTTTATGGAACTCGGCCCAGGCGTTTGTTGAAAATGTTCGTTTTCCTAGACCACTGTCTTAGCTTAGTTGGCTTGATCCACAGGAAAAACACGAATAACCGTGGAGCCAACTAAGATGGGGGTTTCCTAACGATGTTTTTTTCAAGGTTATCGAGTGACGTTGTTACATTAATGCATCTATTATACGTCTTTTACATTTTTCCCCGGAACAAATTCGCCCGTAGTAGAGTGTACAGGGGTGATTGTCAGAACTGGATAATTTCTTTGGCGCGTTTCTTTTCATATTAACTCAATAAAAAATAATATATTTTGTATTAGATGCCACCAAAACCTACAAATACGTTATAATACAATCTTCAGGGGCCTACAATATATGTTACTTTTTATTGAGTTAATATGAAAAAAAATGTGCCAAAGAAATTTTGCAATTTGAGCCGTTTTCTGCGAATCACCCAGAGAGGCCTATTTCATAGAAGAACTATTATTTTTCTTCAATTTATTGTTTATGGTTTACAATGCCGATTCGATTTACATTGTAGTATGGGTTAACCTACAGATAACAAACACACACACACCTTGATCTGAGTGGCTAATATATTTATAGTTTTTTTGTTTTTCTCTGTTTATTATATTTTTTCTTTGCATGCAATAAATTTTGTTATATTGACTGGCAGTCGTCCGCTCAATGTATCTGTATATTTTTAACATTTTTAATTTTATTTCACCTTCTCCTAAGATGCAGGCAGGTTTTTCGCCTAGTTTAGGAGACGAGATGCAACGATTCACATGTAATTTGTGGTTTCTAAGATAAACAATTTTGTTTTTTTTTGTTTTTGATTAACAAAGTAGACGGAGTCGGTTACGCAATGTTCATCAATTTGTCATAATTAACTATGACTATGAGTTGCATTTTTATCAAACGCGACTTAGGTTGCTCACGCGTAAAGGTTGATGTGTTGCTGTTTGTACATTGTCCATGTAGATTGAAACTATGGCGTGGACTACCGCTCTAGGGCATATTTGATGCAACGGATCTCCCTGGCAGTGCAGCGCGGTAATGGTGCTAGCGTTATGGGAACCTTTGGGTCGGATATGTCACTGGGCGGTTTGATTGACTGAATTTATTTTATTTTATTTTATTTGTATTGTGTGTATGTATGTGTGTTCATTCTTTGTACATTGTACATAAGAGAGACTTTTTGCATAAGAGGCAGGAGTCCTACCGATTCTCCATCTAAAAATATGTCCCAGGGAGACACTGTCTGATCGTCTGACCGGTCAATTCACTTGTCTGTTGTAGGAGTTTCTACTTGACGCTTTGTGAATGATCTAACATGTAAATTTATAGTGACATCAGGTCAACCGTTACATTTTTGTTGCAGTCTTCCTTAACGTAACTGATTGTGTACGTATGTAAAGGTTAATGCACTGTCGACTTGACAATGTGCATAAAATATTTACGTAAATAACATAACATTTACATACAGGCACATACATTGCTTCTGGGCCCCATCATCATCATTCAGCCACAAGAAGTCCACTGCTGGACATAGGCCTCCTCCATGGATTTCCAAAAAGACCAGTAGGAAGCGGCTTGAATTTTCGTTTATTCGTTCCTAAGTATTTTTTGCCCCATCCCCCGAACCCGCGTTGATGTCTTTTACACGTCAAGATTAGCAGGATCAAATAGAGATTATTTCATTTAGATTTAAATTAGGAGTAGCTTTAGAGAATATAAATTATAATGTGTGAACGTAATCAAACTCAAAATTGTTGTATTGAGCAGTACAAAACTTAACAAATGAAAGATTTATTCTAGTGTTCTATCTATCTAGTACCTATATTAAATTTAAAATTATTTTTATGCATAAGGAATTTATCGTTACATTGGTTTAGCCAATATGAGATGGAAATAAAAATGAAACTTAATGTTGATAAAGTAAATTTCAACAATATATTAACATGATTTAAATGTTGGTAAAATGTTGTTAACGTTCACATTTAGTACCTATACCAATGCTCATAACATAATGTAAAATATCAATAGAAGTTATTTTGTGTCTATAAACCAATGTTGAACATTTGTTAACAGTTGAAAATAACTACGAAGAATCATAAATGTTAAAAACGGGAAGAAGTGGACAGGTTTTGCCTTGCAGTACATCCCTGAGAGCATTCTGATCTTCACCTTGAGTTGGTAAAGTTATTGCCACGTTCGAAGGCTTTTATAGCGCTCCAACCAGTCCTACTTATGCTCTTGATTGAAGGTTGAACTAGGTTATTTACTTGGTTTCTATGACAACGCCGGAAACTGCGTATTTTATGACGTGGAGTTTACTACGTGCGTATTTTCTTTCGACGACGGGGAATTTTCGAAGTGGAACTTTCGGGGGCACTGCACTCTAAGTGCCCTGCCTCACTAGGACGCCATGGCGAAGTCGCCAGCGACCGTATCCAAGCAGTTAATATTGAAATGTATGGTGCCTAACTCACTTGGCGACGGTCTGGCATCGTCGCCATTCAATACAAACTCCTTGGATACGTAGCTGGCGACGTCGCTATGGTGTCCTAGTGAGGCAGGGTACTAATCCGGATCATCAATAGCCCACCTCTGCCCACTGCTGGGATATGCCTTTTTCCCATCACGCCATACTTCGGGGTCTCTTGCGGGCGCCCGTTCGACCTGGCTACATCGTCCGACCATCGCGCTGTTGGTCTACCTACTGACCACTACCTGCTTCTCAGCCGCCATTCCGTTACTAGCCTGGCCCACCTGCCGAATCCTATCTTCGGATGAAATTTATTTGTAAGGAAATACTCTAGTCAGGGCTTTCCAAACTGTCCGTACGCCCGGTCGCTACGCTTCAGGCGCGACGGGCGTCGCAAAGCAATGCACACAGATTGCCAGTTGCTTTAACAAAGAACCAGTATAAAGAGAAAGAGATAATTAATTAATTTTAAAAAAGAATGTAGGAACTTAGTTGTTAGTGGTAATTTAGTTAACTTATTTACTTGGCCCTACAATAGGATACTCACAGACACTTTAGGCCAGTTTCCGAATTGAGATTTTCACTAAATAACTACTTAAGTTTGTCAAGACAGCACTAGTGCTGTATTGTCAAATTTCTCTTGAAAAGAGCATGACAGAACGTTATTTAAGTATTTACTTAGTGAAATTCTTAATTCAGAAACCAGCCCTCTGAATAGTGGGAACCAGAAATAAATAGTAATATCAAAATAAATTCAATAATATTTTAATTATTGTAACTTCAAATTTTATACCTCCAAGGTACCATACCGGACGCGGAAGTCTATTAGGTCGATGACAGTTTAGATTAATAATTCCTCTTTCTATTGACTCCAGTGTCGGACCGTGGGGGATGTAATGTCACCTTTGTAATTATAACATAAATTGAACATTATCCAATAGGTATCGTTAGGTATCGATCTTAGAGGTGGATTTCATTATTGAAATAAGATAATTTAATACATAAATATACTTAAATAAAATATTTTTATTGTTCTTCAGCAATGGACATTGTACTAAATATTGACAACAGTTACAAATTATACTTCATTTTAAAGGTAAAAGGTAAATTTAATGTATAATGCCACAATAGTAAATTAATAATATTCATAGAATTAATAAGTGTGTGACTAATTCGATCTTCGTTTCACACGTGTGCGAATAGATTCAAACATGGTTTGAAAAATTTAATAAAATACGCCAATGTATTGACATCTCTGCATTCCGTAAAGAAAACAAATATATGCTGCAGCATATTATAGTTCCTTTATATTCATAGTACTCGTACCTATTACTATTGGAAACCGACAGCTCGTAGGATCTCCGTTGATTGATCTCAGTCGTACTTTTATAAACCAGCCGAAATCATGTTATTTAACCGTGGCTCTGAAAATTAAATAATTTCTCAAAGAAAAACAGAACATAATTTTTGATAAGGGCTGTAATATAATGTAACTTTGGCTATATTATAAGAAACACAATTACTATACATTTCTCAAATGCTGTTTATAATTATAGCAGTGTTAAATGTGGCCTCTTTTTAGGAATTCAGGATACACTGATATAGGCAAGGCGTCCTGGATCCGCCTCTGGTTCGCACAAGCAGGTTACTTTCGCCCGCACAATGCCTATTTGCATGCGCGGACGCAGTGACTTTGGCGTTTCGCTGTTGCAAAGTGCAAGTGCTCTTTGCAATCCATTAATTTAATGCATTTATTGCAATAGCTTACATTACAAATGATAGTTGCTGCCAAAATTTCCTAATAAAAACTAATATTATTTTAAAGAGCAATGTAGACTTTTTGTATGCAGAATTAAGGGAAAGAAAACCATACATAAAAATGTAAGAATAATTAATATGAAAATAAATGAATAGTTTAACAAAAATGTTTTTAAATAGCGTGGCTGATCTGTTACTTTGAAATTTTATATGTTGCACCTTTCTATGCATATTATACGCAACTAAATATGATTGTCATAGTGTACCATAGTAAGTTCAGTTTTGTTTGACCTGTTAAGATTTTTTGTAAGTATGTTTTGTAGCTCGATTTTTATATTTACAGAGTCACGTACATACATCCACTGTTCGTATAAATTCATCGTTCTGTAGACAGCAGACGTCTATCTTTTCTTACTTACTATTTTCGCTACTATTTTGCACGTTCCAATTTAGATGTTCCTTTTTCATACAAATTTTTATTTTATAATATTATTCACATCCCTTACTATTCCGTACTGTACAAACTTGTTGAGAATAATATAGCTCAAGGTGGAGTTCTATGGAATTCTAGGATGACGTCCACACACCAATAAATCCTAATAAAAAATTCGTTAAATAGTTCAAAACTATTAAATAAAATGCGTTCCTCGAAAATCGAACCCACGACCCAAACGCTGACACCAAACTATCTCACCATTTTTAGTGCGCCATCTAAATTCTAGTAGCATAACTATTTAACCTGTTATAGCGCCATCTGTTGCCGAGTGGCAGTGTAACCTCGACTGACTTTATTGACTTTCAACTAGTTTCATGCTTGCTCACCAGGTGACGGTACTGGATGGTAGCGTTTGGGTCGTGGGCTCGATTCTCGTGGAAGGCATTTTAATTAATAATTTTGTTCTATTTAACGTATTTTTTATTAGGATTTATTGGTGTGTGGCCAGTATCCTAGATTTTCATGCACCTTTAAGATTGGATGAAACAATAGAAAAATATCAATCTTAAATAATTTATCCAACAATTTTTTGTAGAACCCTACAAATTTTTGTAAGGTATGTCCCACATACATAACTTAATTATTGTTAAGGAGTCGATGTCTATGTCGGTTCGATAGTGATAATTTAAATCAACTTTGTTGAGTGTTGTAAAAGCACTGAATAGGTACATTGTCCAGATTAATTAATAAAGTGGTTATAAATCACACAAACGCGCGGTTGTCCATACAATACGTATTGTATTTATTATTATAATAACACTGCAAATCGAAACTGTTCCCTGTAATATGGTTGAGACTGGCGATGGCTGACCTCATTAAGCTAATGAGCGGGCGCTATCTTGGTGTGTCTGGCCGCAGCAGCATTGGTGTTTTCATAATTTTGTAAGAAATAGTAACTATAGTTTTGGCATTGCATTGCAAGATATTTTTATCCGAGTACCTAGGATTAACTTATGTATTAGATGATATATGATTGGAAAAATTGACATCCTGAAGGCAACGCAGTTGACATTGTATATTGACATTCAACAAAGAGAATGTCTGAATTCAGAATTTATTAACGTTGATTGCTTTAAACATAAATATTTACACACAGGCACATACATTGCTTCTGGCCCCACAATAGGATACCCTGTGTCGTGGGAACCAGAACTAGCGACGTCACAAACACATAAACATCCAATAAGTTTTTTTCCCCAACTAGGATTCGAACCCGGGACCTCCCGCATGGTAGCCAGGTGCTCTAACCGCTGCGCCACAGAGGTCGTTATTTATTTTACTTATTCGATTACATAATTTGGATTTAATTAATTGCGTAGGACCATGAAAAGAACAATAAACCATTGTTATGGTGAGCCGTAGAATCGCTCGTAGCCCCGCCTGCCCGAGTGATCATAAACGATCACGAAGGTTAAGCAAATAGGGCGCGTTAAGTGCATGGATGGGTGACCGTTCTATGACTAACGCTAGTGGCATTTTTCCGAGCTGTTCCGTGCTTCGCAAGGCAAGCTAAGCAGTTGGTGCCGGCTGCCGTCGATAGATGGCAGTCGTCCAAGTCAGAGGCCTTAGGGGGGCTTGAAAACTTCTGACAGTAAGACCAGCCACATTCTTGGAAGCCTCCACCAATCCGGACTTGGCCCCCGTGGTGGAGTATGGCCTATACCAGGGGTCACCAATTGGCGGACCGCGGTCCGGATCCGGACCGCCAACCTATTTTGTGCGGACCCAGAAGAATCTGGGAATATCGGGATGAAAAGTAGTTTATGCCAAATTTAATTCAAATTGGTTCAGTATTTTTTGTGTGAAAGAGTAACAAACAAACGAACTGACATACTTTCCCATTTAGGATATTTAGTAGGTTTAGTAGTAGGTAGGATTGACAATTGACATTTCAAGTCTTAGTTGCTAGTTATTATCATAAACCAAACGGACCGCGACAGAGTTATATTTGTTGCAAACGGACCCACAATGAAACTAATTGGTGACCCCTGGCCTATACCTTCCTCAGGGAAGAGAACCGTGTCCCTCGGTGGGGACATAGTGGGTTGATCATGATGATGGTGAGCCGACGATGGGGACAAGAAAAATTCTGCAGGTTAAAACACTTAACAAAGGCGTTTTCACATATCAAATTATTGTAAACATACGTCTAACGTTTGTTAGAAAAGTTGTCAGCTTATACCGACCCGCTCAACATAAGGAAGTGGTGAAAGACAGTTAATTTGTAGGTAAGCTAGTAACCCGGCTTAGATCGATGTTCAGATTAATTTTATTGTTATGCAAACTGTGATTTGGATCTGTAATGGAACATTACGATCGCACTTAATAACTAGTTGTCTTTGTAATCTTGATTTGATACTAAATTAAAACTGTTCTTATGTGAAGAATGGTGTATCCCTCGCACAACCTCGACGACCTCTGTGGCGCAGCGGTTAGCGCATCTGACTACCATGCGAGAGGTCACGGGTTCGAATCCCGGCTGGGGACAAAAAAAAAGCCAGGTCTTGGATGTTTACATGTTTGTGACATCGCTGTTTCTGGATCCCACGACACAGGGTATCCTAGTGAGGGGCCAGAAGCAATGTATGTGCCTGTATGTAAATGTTATGTATGTAATGTAACAGTCTTAGTAATAAAATTGTAATAAAATGAGTAAGCTTTTGATTAATCTAGACCTTCATTCTGTTGACGCATTGTAGTACAGTCACGAGCAATAATATACACACTGTCACATTTTGTACGACGTATACATTTTGTTCTGTACTGTACATGTGTTCGAGAATTTGTCCTATATTATCTAACCTTTGGTTACGTAATTTAGGACAAATTGTCGTACACTTCTTTCTAGATTGTTTTAAGTTAAGACTTTTAGAAAATGTGACAGTGTGGATATATTATTGCTCGTGACTGCACAATGACAACGGCGTGAACATGGCCGTTTAATTTCATTGCCGGTTCAAGTCTACGCGCGCACATATTATATCAAGCAATCTAGGCCTCAATGGTGTAAAAAAACACGTCACGTGACCCGACCTGTCGTACGTACATACAGGCCATTTATCTATACTTGGCATTTTTTTGGACTTTAAACGACACTGAATTAAAAACCTTTAGCGGTAGAAAATTCGATACCGTTTGCAAATTTAGTACTAGCTAGCACCAAATTTGTAAACTGTTTCGAGTTTTCTACCGCTAAAGGTTTTTGATATAGGGTCGTTTAAAGTCTGAAAAAGATGCCAAGTATAGATAAATGGATTATATACATCTGTCATTGTACGCACTAACAGAATCGATGCCCAGGTCTGAGGGTTTGATGGATAATTAAATTGCGTATATTCATTCAATTCATGGAAAACGCCCATACTGATTACAGCTGTACAAATGTACGGCGACCCCTAGTGGGAATCGTACCCGCGTCCTCTGTATTGGTAGCTAAGTGCCTTAACGGCTACACCAAAGAGGCAGTCAAAGGCAGATTACGAGATGTTTCTCTGATTTAAGATAAACTATGTTCGAAAATTAATACGAATATGTTTGAATGGTCAATACTAAGGCCGACTTGGACCAACCGACAAGTTCAATATTAAGAACAGACGTGGTTATCAACTTCGCCGACAAAAGAATTGAGATCTATACGGGTGCTGCCAAGTCCTCTGTAGAAAATGAAATTTTAGTTACAAGATCACTTGACAGTTCCTATCACACTATCTGTCTAAATTCTATTGAATTTAACGCTACATGGATTTTAGTCGGTGGTGCAAGTGGGCCTAAGTGTGTGTCACTAGTTAATGATTCGATAGAAAAATGGCCATCTTTACGTAACAAGGCGACTGCTAGGCGCCTGCGATCCGTAACACGATTAGTTAAATTAATGGCTCGCGAAAAAGTGTTGGTGGTGTTGTAAGTTGCTTTAAGAATTATGAGGATCAGATTCAATTCCTGCTATCGCAGATAATATTCCTATCCTAATATGTAGGTAATAATATCAAGCTACTTCGGGATTATACGATAGATATGAAAGTACATAGGTTTTTTTAGCTTTCAAGTATTTTTTTTCATAAGAACTAATTTACATTTCATTCACTTAAAATGAGAAAAACAGTACTATAATCTGAGTAACATATTATAAAAATAAACATGCAACATATCTAATCAATTTCACTTATTAGATACGACAAACGCTTAAAGTTTATATTTTTCTTTATTTTTACCTCTTAATCGGAATTTTAACAATTGAATTGGATAGCTGTTCCTTACTCAACCCTGCCATAAAGGCTGAACGGCTTTCGATGAAACTAGGCACATCACATAGGTCAATAATTAAGTCATCATCATCAACCCATTATGTCCCCACCGAGAGGCAGCGACGCAATGCTGACGCAACGCGCCGTGTGGATCGGCTCTCAGGGATAGACAGTGACCCATCCATGGACTGAACGCGCCGTATATTGCTTAACCTTAGTGAACGTTTGAAATCACTCAGGTAGCCCAGAATACGAGCGATTCAAATATTAATTAAGTAATGTAAAAAACATGCGGTTGAAGTCGCGAGCGTCAGCTAGTACTTCATAAATGTATTGAACTGAAACCTATATTCTTTAAATAAATCCCCCAGCTGGTCTACACAACCACCGAAAATCGAAACCAAACATCGAAAAACAACCAGAATAAGGCCATTTGTACAAATGTGATCCCACAGATTAATAAGTCTGGGACTTCCTACATAATGAGCGTTTTTCCTTTCTTTTTTTTCTTAGTTCCTTGAGATCATCTAGATGGCGTCATTCGTTTCTATGATCCGTAGCAATCAATGTCAAAGTTAGTCCACAGATTACTAAACAGGAGAAAGAACCAGGGTTGCTATTCGGACGAGGTTTCTCGTAATAAAAATAAAAATTCAAACCCACAATTCACAACAAAGACTCCAAATTATCCAAAAGCGCACTTATCACCAAACGACATCAGCATTTTTTTTCTTAGGTAATCAACCATCACAAATTCCACAGAACCATAGTATTCTTTTTTGCTTTGACGTTTATTACAAAGGTACGGCAGCGCCACCTAGGGATTCTTTTAAAACTAAATTTGACATAAGGAAAACCGCTCATTTCGAAGTACCACAGCACAGTAGACGCAAGGCTTGAGCGATCACTTCCGTAATAAGCGAACGACACTTATAAATCCTCTGTAAGTGAAACTGAAACCGGAATGCACCCACAAGTGAGTGCACTGCTGCGGAACTAAACCTCGCAGACAAGAGAACCAACATGCATAAATGGTTAAATTGTATCTTGGGAGATAAGTAGGGTTTCCACTCCTAGAAAAATCCAGCCCAGAGATTTTGGGAAAGTTCCTTCTAGATTGCCACTCACGAGTACACTGGCACTCCCTTTTTTTTTACTAAAATAATTAATGTTAGCAACATTTTTAAAATAGAACTTTATTTTCAATGACTCGCAATGCTCATCTAAAGTTATACGGGTGAATATACGGTATTTGTTTTTTTTGTGTCCCAGAAGGAAATGTAATCTGTTCCATTCAATATTGATAATTTCTCTATTTGACACAATTTTTAAATGTTTAATGATGAGGGCCAGAAATTTTTCCATTTTTTTGAATTTTATAAGCACCAGAGGAAAATGTGTTACCAGAGGACTGACACTATTGGCAGAGTAATCACAAATGAAAGCAGGGAAGTGACAGGCCATTGATTATAGCTAAGAAAGGGGACACATATTAAATAAAACATGAAATATGCCAGAAGAGTGACGCCACAGGAGTGACAAAATCGCACAAAACCTACAAAAAACTTATCACTCGCTTTTCTGATCACCTTTTAACGTAATACATGACATCTACATACAATAAACATTGCTTTGTGCAAATATAAAATT
This sequence comes from Yponomeuta plumbellus, assembly GCA_947310845.1. Taxonomy (NCBI): domain Eukaryota; kingdom Metazoa; phylum Arthropoda; class Insecta; order Lepidoptera; family Yponomeutidae; genus Yponomeuta; species Yponomeuta plumbellus. Next base: position 13,366,062 of record OX371212.1, on the reverse strand, counting down.
TCGTAACTATAAAATACAAAAACATAGACTTGCCAGAGGAAATACTCCAACGACTAACAGAAACACGCTTTCCTACAGTGAATCGCAAATTGACGCTATTTTATAGGAATTTTGCTCAACGTAATTAGCTTGTTTCTAACTTAACACTATTGTATGCGCGTAGTTCATGAACAAAAACATACCTTTGCTGTTTTAAGTCAAATTTTACTTCTTTGAGTTTCGCCAGATGAAGTGACATTATTGTAACGTGACATGAAAGTAAGTTATTTTTCTTTATATTAATAAAAAAAAATACTGTATATTTTGATGAAATATGTTTCGATGTTTATAAAAGCGTATGATCATATTTAAAAAAACATAATGGCATACGTATTTAAAAATATCTCGCCATAAAATCATTATAATCTAGAAATGGGGAGGCCAGAGGAGTATACATTTACAACTATTTTTAACGATTATGTCTTAAATTAAACAATTATCGTGAATAGACTATGTGGGCCAAATAAAAGACCATATTCTTTAATGCTTAAGCATACGGACGCAATAATATAATAAGTTTAACATAATATTTGTCCATGGACCATAGAAATTCAAATAGCGTATATTGACCCATACATTGAACGAGTCTACTCGAGATTATTTATTTGATTTACATTCATTATTATTAATACTTTATAATTTGAAATAAGAAGAAAGAATCGCTCGTTGCCTGGGCTGCCTGAGTGATCTTGAACGATTACTAAGGTTAAGCAACATACGGCGCGTTCAGTCCATGGTTGGGTCACCGTCTATGACTAACGCTACTGGAATTTTTTCCGAGCAATTCCGTGCTTCGCAAGGTACGTTAATCAGTAGGTGCCGGCTGCCGTCGATAGATGGCAGTCGTTAAGCCAAGTCAGAGGCCTTTAGGGGCGGCTTGAAAAACTTCTGACAGTAAGACCAGCCACTAGTCTTACAAGCCTCCACCAATCCGGACTTGGCCCCCGTGGTGGCGTATGGCCTATTCCTTCCTCAGGGAAGAGACCCGTGCCAGTGCCTCTCGGTGGGGACATAATGGGTTGATGATGAAATTTGAAATAAAATTAACACTATAACTATTTAAAAAAACTTATTTTGCACAGTATGTTTTTAATAACTTACGATACTTGTACGTAGTTGTATCTACATTAAACGGGTCTAATTCATACTATTTATTGGTACATTTGGGTTATGTACCTGAACTAATTTTAACATTTAATAATATAAAAGAAAAAAAAAACAAACTAGATGCACCATTGAAACCGGTAGAGTAGATATTAAGATCCTATATCTCCAGAATAAAAAGCACCAATCAACCAACGAAACGCTGATACCGGATATAGTCTAGTATCTATATTATTTTTTATTATTATATAATTTTTTTTACGTAGCCTCGATTGTGTCCCACTGCTGGGCAAAGGCTTATTTTATTAAAATAATTGGCGCTGTTTGGAGTTATCATAATGAGTCCCTTCCCTGCTAGCATTGCAATCACTAAACATCTTGCCAACGTATTTCCATTATTAATGTCGATACTGATACCGTTCTGCTGGAAAATGCGTGTTCAGTTGGCTAAATGGAGTTAAATTGCATACATATACATATACATACATAAGATCACGCCTGTATTCCAGAGGTGTAGGCAGAAACCAGGGACTGCCACCTACCACGATCATGACAAATCACTTTCACTGCATCGAGTTAAATTGCAATATTATTTTATTCCAAAGATTCACAGCATCGTGACGACCTCTGTGGCGTAGCGGTTGGCGCATCTGCTTGCCATGCGAGAGGTCCCGGGTTCGATCCCCGGCTGGGGAGAAAAAAAAAACTCCAGGTCTTGGATGTTTACATGTTTGTGACGTCGCTGTTTCTGGTTCCCACGACACAGGGTATCCTAGTATGGGGCCAGAAGCAATGTATGTGCCTGTATGTAAATGTTTATGTTTATCGTGGCGTGGACAAACTCTGGTCCCCGCCTACCCCTCTGTGTCACAGGCATTAGTTTATGTTTGTATGTGCATTTTATTCGAATCCCACGTAAATCGAGTTGCGGGCTTAACTTGTCCAACGGATACCACTAAAAGGATACCTGAACCGAGAATTTACTTCAACGCGTTACGGAGAGCTGACGTTGATTTAACGATGGTCGGCTACCGGGTGCTTGTTGTTATTCGAGTGTTAGTTGCTTGTTACATATTTTCAACCGCAAGTCCCATCGTAATTCTTGCACAATAGCGATTAAAGTCGATGCACAATGACGGCGATTAAAATCCCTGGTAGTTTTTTCGAACATTGTCTGCCTGTAATGTAATTGGATAGAGAATGTATTGCATCTTTGGAACGTCGATTTGTAAAGGTATGTTGATTTTAAAATTAAAGTTTGCCTGACTAATACAGAGGATCGAGAGAATAGTGTTGGAGCTATTTAGATTATAATAGGTTCCGTAACTAATTATTATTATTATTATTATTGTATCTTCTACTAATATATACAATTCTCGTGTCACAGTAAAAGTGCGCATACTCCTGCGAAACGGGTTGACCGATTTTGATTATATGTATATTCTGTAGGTCTGAGAATAGGTTGTTATCTATTTTTCATAGCTCTATCTAGCATAACAACGTTTGCCGGGTCAGCTAGTAATAATATATAATTATAAATTAAGCAGTTGGTGCCGGCTGCCGTCGATAGATGGCAGTCGTTAAGCCAAGTCAGAGGCCTTAGGGCGGCCTGAAAACTTCTGACAGTAGTGCATGACTATCGACCTTATCAACCAGATATTAAATTTATTCGTTTATCCGTGGATGAGTATTGAACTGTTTACTTAATTTATTGATTAATAATAAGTAAAATAAGACTCATTACATTAGAAATTAAATTAGGCTAGCTAGCAAGTAAGAATTAAATTTATAATATTCATAATCTTAAGTCAGCAGCGCCCATACAGGGTTCTTGTTCTGCTGATAAAGTTCTGGATAAGCTATCCGCAACCAGGGCTGCCGTTTGTTCTAAATTTGAAGCCATAAACGAACACACGCAATATAGGAAAATTTATTTAAATTTAGAACAAACGGCAGCCCTGGTTGCGGATAGGTTATTTGGAACTTTATTTGAACATTGTGAAACAGGGCCTAAGTGCAACAATAAAGCTAATAAACATCTATTCTATTCTATCCAATGACTGGCGCAAGTGGCCCTTAGGATTTAGCTGAAGAGAATAACCTTTCAGTACCGGACTGTGACGTGTTTTTTCATACCATTGACGCCTAGAAGGTTTGACATGTGAGCGCGCGTAGACCTGAAACGGCAATGAAACTACATCGCCATCTTCATGAGAGAGAGAGAGAGAGAGAGAGAGAGAAATAATTTATTCAACGGCACAATACTCAAAACATAACAAAACAACAAATATGTACATATACACTGCAATACATAAAAAAAATAAAATAAAAACTAGACATCATGAACAAAAACTTTCTTCATTTTAAAATTTATACAAATGTCATGCAATAGGGTAGTTTCCAGGGTCAAAATAATTGAATTCTATTAAGTCTGTATTTTAGATTTAAAAAAAATATTGGACACGTATTTTTTCTTTTTTCGACATTGGACACGTATTTATTAAACAAAAAATAGCAAAGATATAGCCCATTAAAGTTAAGTGTGACGTCAGTCCGTGCTAAAAAATGCAGCACGGCGTGACGTCACACGTAACTGTAATGGGCTATATCTTTGTAATTTTTGGTCTAATTTACAAATAAAAAAATACGTGTCCCTTATTTTTGAATAATCTAAAAGACGGACTAATTAAATTTTTTAGGGCAACTAGCCCATTGTCATTGTACTACAATGCATGAGCAGAATGTAGGCCCTGTACTGTGTCAGGGAGTAGTTGGATACGGGCGGAACAAGAGCGGGAAACATAGAAAACAATGAACAGAATGTAGGCCCTGTACGGTGTCAGGGAGTAGCTGGATACGGGCGGAACAAGAGCGGGAAACATAGAAAACAATGAACAGAATGTAGGCCCTGTACGGTGTCCGGGAGTAGCTGGATACGGGCGGAACAAGAGCGGGAAACATAGAAAACAATGAACAGAATGTAGGCCCTGTACGGTGTCCGGGAGTAGCTGGATACGGGCGGAACAAGAGCGGGAAACATAGAAAACAATGAACAGAATGTAGGCCCTGTACGGTGTCCGGGAGTAGCTGGATACGGGCGGAACAAGAGCGGGAAACATAGAAAACAATGAACAGAATGTAGGCCCTGTACGGTGTCAGGGAGTAGCTGGATACGGGCGGAACAAGAGCGGGAAACATAGAAAACAATGAACAGAATGTAGGCCCTGTACGGTGTCCGGGAGTAGCTGGATACGGGCGGAACAAGAGCGGGAAACATAGAAAACAATGAACAGAATGTAGGCCCTGTACGGTGTCCGGGAGTAGCTGGATACGGGCGGAACAAGAGCGGGAAACATAGAAAACAATGAACAGAATGTAGGCCCTGTACGGTGTCCGGGAGTAGCTGGATACGGGCGGAACAAGAGCGGGAAACATAGAAAACAATGAACAGAATGTAGGCCCTGTACGGTGTCAGGGAGTAGCTGGATACGGGCGGAACAAGAGCGGGAAACATAGAAAACAATGAACAGAATGTAGGCCCTGTACGGTGTCAGGGAGTAGCTGGATACGGGCGGAACAAGAGCGGGAAACATAGAAAACAATGAACAGAATGTAGGCCCTGTACGGTGTCCGGGAGTAGCTGGATACGGGCGGAACAAGAGCGGGAAACATAGAAAACAATGAACAGAATGTAGGCCCTGTACGGTGTCAGGGAGTAGCTGGATACGGGCGGAACAAGAGCGGGAAACATAGAAAACAATGAACAGAATGTAGGCTCTGTACGGTGTCCGGGAGTAGCTGGATACGGGCGGAACAAGAGCGGGAAACATAGAAAACAATGAACAGGCCTATGTCTCAAGTGGCTGATTATGGTGATGACCGGGCTTAAGGCAAAGGTATAAGAAGGAAATTGCGTGTTTCAAATGTGTGTGAGCACCCGAATTGTATGTTATTTCCTACATTTCGTCACTCGGCTGTGATTACTCTACAAAGTTACGACTCTGTACACGTTCATCGTGGCTTCGTTAGTTAAATAATTGCTACGTGCATCAAATAGATTTATGATGGAGCGGAAATCAATTGTGTAACATTTCGGTGGTTTTATATGTTTTGTACAATTAATTAATTTGTAGTTAAGCCAGCGTAAAGAAGAATTGACTAACGAGGAGAATAAGTCAAAAAGTATGTTTAAATGTGCAAAGTAATCACCTACTTGCTTGGAATCGTTACTCTATTTATATAATTTTAGTCAGCTTTTATGTCAGCTGACCGGGCAAATGTTGTTTTGTCAGATGGGGGTATGAAAAATTGATAACAATCTATTCTCAGACCTACCAAAATCGGTAGAGTCGTTTCGGAGGAGTATGCGCACACGGTGACACGAGAATTTCATATATTAGATTTTATTATTTTATATTTTATTTCGCTCGTAGCCGGGGCTGCCTGAGTGATCTTAAACGATCACTAAGGTTAAGCAACATACAGCGCGTTCGGTCCATGGATGGGTCACCGTCTATGACTAACGTTAGTGGCATTTTTCCGAGCAGTTCCGTGCTTCGCAAGGCACGTTAAGCAGTTGGTGCCGGCTGCCGTCGATAGATGGCAGTCGTTAAGCCAAGTCAGAGGCCTTAGGGCGGCTTGAAAACTTCTGACAGTAAGACCAGCCACTAGTCTTACAAGCCTCCACCAATCCGGACTTGGCCCCCGTGGTGGTACTCCACCACCACCATCTTCTCCTGGCCTATATCTTCCTCAGGGAAGAGACCCGTGCTCCTCGGTGGAGACATAATGGGTTGATGATGATATTTTATTTTATTAATATTTTTATTCCGCTTTATTAATGTAATTGTAGAAATCGACAGTTTTAATGCCGTGAGTATTTTCTACTAATCATCCGCAGGTGTTAGAAAAAAGGGTAAAGGTACAAGGTTTTTAATTATAAACTGTTTTCCGGATAAACTTACTTACCTTTTGTTGGAAGAGTCCGACAAGGTTTCGCTCCGATTCGCACAGCTTAATGATGGTGAGCAGAGACGGATTTCGCGTCGTCTAAATAGGTATGTAGTGCAAATTGTCTGGCAGTTTCGCCTCAAAAACAGAGCTGTATGTACCACAGTTTGATGCAGACAGAGTCCATCCATTAAGTTACACATGTGCTAACTCAAAATTAAACTAGGTTTTCTCTCATTAAGTTTTAATTAAGTTACAATAATTACACAGCGAAAGCGAAAGTAGATTCCGTTGCCAACAAGTAGGTTTTTCATTAAAATTACTATACTATTTTTGTCTGATTTCTTTCTTATGCTAATTGGTAAGTCTACTGTATCATAGTACGGAATAAATTCAGGTAGATATTTCTCACTCAGTAGAGCTGTAAATATTATTACACCAGTTGTAGTAGCCAATGTGGGATTATTTATTTTACCACTAACACCTCGTGACTGCCTCGTTGGTCTAGCTGTTAAGGCGCTTGCCTATCAAGACAGAGATCGTGGGTTCGATTCCCACTGGGGACCGCATACATTTGTACAAATGACCTCAGTCTTTTTCCATGATTGTAATGTCCTTGCCTGGTTACTATAGCACAGGGTGTCCTAGTTTGGGACCAGGTCAAGTGATTGTGTTGTGTGGAAGTTATTTATGTGTGGTTACACATACATTATATCACGCCTCCCGGAGGGTAGGTATAGACTAGGATCTCTCACGATCCTGACACATCTCTTTCGCTTCATGAACATTCATTAGTCAAAAACCAATATTAACAGAGGTACATAAATTACATTTATTAATATTGTATTAAAGTTATGTCATCTGTGCCTCAATTTATGTACGAGTTTTCAAATACATAAATAAAATGCCACCCTATACAGTGGACAGAATTTCTTTAAAAATAAGTCCGCCTTTGCACGTATTTTTTATCAGAAACCTGTTAATTAAGTTATATTATGTATTTTCTTTTGTGCAACAAAGTCTATCAACAACAACAACAACGACAGAATAAAGGCGCTTCAAAAAACTGTACAGTCGAGTTCATAAATATATGAACACTTCCGCGGCTTCAAAAATATGTGTGCAAATAAGGTTACAAAAATATCTAGCATGTTATGCAATCAAAAATATATCAACGTTTTACTGGTCATAAATATCAACACAAGGCTTCAGAAATATATAAACAACTGAAAATTTACAAATATCTGCACAAAATGTTGTCATATGTATGTCAACAACTACAGTTACACAAATATCTATACATTAATTGGTCATTTTTATGAGGACAAGCTGACCTACAAATGTATCTATACATATGTCAGCCATATTTATGTGAACAACTTATAGGTACGAACTCCATGATAATCTTCTAAAGAGGTTGTATTATATTTATGACTTCTTGATGGCCACTTATTTATCTAAATTAAAAGATTTGAAAGAAGAAAAGAAACAACCGTCATCGTGCCTTGTAAGAATTGTATGTAAAGTTTGTGTATTGCACAGGTACATAGGGTAAACTATACATCGATTGGCACCTTAAGCAAAACCTTGACTTAATTTGCTTCCTAAGCATTCAATTTCATATTCAATCACTATTAACCATTTTTATTTGTTAGAATATGAGTATAGGTTGGAAATAAAAAATAATTCTTGCTTGTTGTCATAGTTTTATTTAAGAAAAATAATAATAATTTGAAAATATCTCCAAAACTGCAGTCATTGGCATTACAGGTATAAACATTGTCACTAATAATATCAGTCATTGGCACTTATAATTTGTATGTATTTTTTGTACTTAACAATGCTAATTATAAAAAACTATTAAAATGCCCTTTAAGAAATTTTAATTCTTAATATTTGTGTTTAAAACTCACTGTGCCAATGACTAGGGGGGTGCCAGCAATACTATGGTTTACCCTACGTGCTGCGAACAAAAATGTATAGAGAGAGACTCATTTTTGCTTACTGCAAATTTTTTTGACCCAGACAACCATCAAATTGAATTTGTACAAGGCAATTGTAGCATTCACAATGCTTACTTAGCACAATTGTGGATATCTGAGATGGAAAATCGAGAGGTACTAAAATTAATTAAAATGCCCCCGAAAAGCCCCGATCTTAACCCCATAGAAAATCTATGGGGTTAGATGGTGCAAAATTGCGATGCGACAAAATCGCTCGTAGCCTGGGCTGCCTAAGTGATCTTAAACGATCACTAAGGTTAAGCAACATACGGCGCGTTCAGTCCATGGATGGGTCACCATCTATGGGTCACCATCTATGACTAACGCTAGTGGCATTTTTCCGAGCGGTTCCGTGCTTCGTAAGGCACGTTTAGCAGTTGGTGCCGGCTGCCGACGATAGATGGCAGTCGTTAAGTCAGAGGCCTTAGGGCGGCTTGAAAACTTCTTACATTAAGACCAGCCACTAGTCTTACAAGCCTCCACCAATCCGGACTTGGCCCATGTGGTGGAGTATGGCCTATACCTTCCTCAGGGAAGAGACCTATGCCCCTTGGTGGGGACATAATGGGTTGATGATGATATTTAATTAATAGTTTGTTTACTTTATTTTTTTTATTCATATAGGTACTATATCTACTGCATTACCTATAAGTAGTAGTTCTGGGATAACAGGATAATAAATAGCAAACTCATTGTATATAAGAAAGATATAAAAATATCAAAATGTACTGAAATGTACGTTTCAACCGTGATAAAGAGTAAACACATCCAAATTTTTGACTATATACCTCCCAATCTAACCATGTCATTTCTATTAGACTAGACTAGATTGCCCATCCTCTATTGTAGGTAAGTATGTTCTTTTTGCGATTGAAAAACTAGCGATGTAAAAATGGCAAAAAAGCGTAGTTGGAACACCAAACAGAAGTTGCGTACAGATACCCCCAGGCCACTGCGTCATTACTACTAAGTTCTAAAATAGTCAACGGATAAAACAAAATAGCACTGTCTTTTGTCCTCGCTGTTTTCCCGTATTCTTCATAAAATGAAAAATTTTGCGAGCGATGACGACGTTGCCATATGGTGCATAAGAAGTTTGTATCGCATACAGATACAGAAAAGAGACAGACATATGCACTGACAAGTCTGCACTCTTTTCGTGAATTGTCAAATCACATGTTCACATAAATATGGCTGACATTTGTGTAGATATATTTGTAGGTCAGCTTGTCCTCATAGAAATGACCAACTAATGTATAGATATTTATGTAACTATAGTTGTTGACATACATATGAAAATATTTTGTGCATATATTTATAAATTTTCAGTTGTTTATATATTTGTGAAGCCTTGTGTTGATATTTATGACCAGTAAAACGTTAATATATTTTTGATTGCATAACATGCTAGATATTTTTGTAACCTTATTTGCACACATATTTTTGAAGCCGCGGAAGTGTTCATATATTTATGAACTCGACTGTACGACCACCTTAAAAGCTGTGCAGAGCAAAAGCCACATTTTGTTTACACTGCAGCAGTGGAAAATCGTTACAAAACGATTCTAAGGGAATTCGCTAGCGCCCCCAGCGAACCTATGAATATTCATCGTCTAAGGTTATTTAACAGATTCGCATTGCAAATAGTTGCGGAGATGTAGGCCAAAACTCTTATGGAGTTAATTGAAGAGTAGATATAATTTTATGTTCTGGTTTTGCGGTTAATTCTTATCAGAATAGAAACGGGCGATAGAGTTAATTACTTATTAAGAAGAAACGGAGTAGAGTGGCCGGAAATAAATTTTTTTTACAAATGAATATTGGATCGAATTGCTTCAACAATGATAAGCCAGTTTAGTTATGGGATTAAAAAACGGTGAGAATTGGTTTAGTCACCATATCACGTGTATTAATTTTTTCGTAGAACGCGCTATTTTTGACACACTGATTTTAACATGGTTAGTATGGTTACAACTTTCCTATATTACTTAAATGCCTGTCAATAACGACTTGCAGTTATAATGACTGTACCTATTACGGTGCATTACAAGTACAATATGTTTTACTGGTCCATCCATTTCTTTCAAGCATTTCACTGTGATGCAGAGCGAGAAACGATTATGTTTCAAATCAGTCTGGTCGGACAAGAACGTCCCAAGATCTGTTAGATCTTGCTTTGGATGCTTTTAAAGCATGTTAACTGTCAGGAGACGATTTATTTACTAAAAATATTGACATTTGCATTGGTATACATTTCTAATGTGCCCGGGCTCAGAGCAGCTCTGATTTGGACAAATTGCTTATTTTATTAGTGCTGTAACTGCCGAGTTATCCTAAATTCTGTAGATTGCATCTGAGCTTGCTCAACCAATGTCTTATGTATGTGTTTAATTTTAACAATTTTAGACCCGTAGCAATACTACCAGTATTTAGTAAAGTACCTATTTGAAAAAATCATTTTACACCAATTGCTGACACACTTCACATTAAATAAACTCTTCCATAAAAAACAGTTCGGTTTCACTAAGGGTCGTTCAACGACAGACGCAGGTGTGGCGTTGATGAATCACATCTTTGATGCGTGGGAGGAGGCGCAGGATGCCATCGGGGTTTTCTGTGACCTATCCAAAGCTTTTGATTGCGTAGACCACAAAACCCTCCTTTGTAAGTTGATCAGATACGGTCGCAGTAATAAATCTTTAGGACTTCTTAGATCGTATTTAGCTAATAGATTGCGAGAAGTTGATATTAATGGAGTTAAGTCATCCGGATCCGATGTTAAAATAAGAGTTCCTGAGGTTCCATTTTAGGGCCGTTCCTTTTCTTAGTGTATGTTAATGATCTGCCGTACCTAGTTGAGAAATTGTCACAAATAGTATTGTTTGCGGATGCCACTTCTCTAATTTTTAAAATCAAGAGAGGTCAATCTAATTTAGACGATGTAAACAATGCTCTTTCTAAAATTCTGAACTGGTTTACCGTAAACAATCTTATGTTAAATGCCAAAAAAACAAAATGTATTAAGTTTTCATTGCCCAATGTCAAAAAAGTGGACACAAGTTTAACAATAGCTGGTGACAGACTAGACTTAGTTGAGACAACGGTGTTTTTAGGCATTACAATAGACTCAAAACTACAATGGGATCAACACATAGAAAAGTTAGCGGGTAGGTTGAGTTCAGCTGCATTTGCAGTTAGAAAAATTAGACAACTAACAGATGTAGAAACTGCGAGGCTAGTTTATTTCAGTTATTTCCACAGCATTATGTCATATGGTCTGCTACTATGGGGGCGGGCGGCAAATATAGAAACAATTTTTATTCTCCAAAAAAGGGCTATTAGAGGTATTTACAATTTACCTGCCAGACACTCACTACGTGAGTTTTTTAAGGAAATAGGAATTCTTACGCTAGCTTGCCAATATATATTCGATAACATAATGTATGTACGTAAAAACATAACTACATTTAAGCTAAACAGGGATATACATAACGTTAACACCAGAAATCGAAACAAAATTGCCTCATCTAGATTCAGATCAGCCAAGGTAAAAACATCATTTGTAGGATATAGTGTACGTTTTTATAACAAAATTCCTGAAAGTATTCTATCCCTGCCAGGAAATAAATTTAAATTTGCTATTAAAACTGCGCTGTGTAAAAAGGCATACTACAGAATAGATGACTTTATAGATGATAAAAACCCTTGGCAGTTTTAACCAATTCCTGTACAATATAACCAATTCCACAACGAGCTAGTTATTGGTATTCTGTAGTGTAGATCATCATAATATATAGGGTTTAATAAATTTCTTACAAATGTACAGACGCTGTGATTGCATACCAAAGTTATTATTATAGATAACTGACAAGAACTTTATCACACAAGTTTGCCAAAGGCCATGCGAATGGTGGCGCGGTGGCCGTGGTCGCCTATCTCCCTCCAATATGGTTGAGACTGGCGATGGCTGACCTCTGCGTTACGCTCGTGAACGGGTGCCGTCCGTGTGTCTGGCCGCAGCATTGGTGTTTTACTACCTTTTAAGAATATTAAATGATGTTTGACTTTGCAAGTATTGATTGCACTCATGGATCTTGAGATTCTTGATATACGAACACTCATACCTAATTTGTATTAGCTTTAAGGTGATTTGAGAAAAGATGGTCAGAGTGGAGTTTTTTTTCGCTGCCTTTTTCTCCACTACAGACGGCCCCAAGGCAGCGGCTAACATTATACATAACTGTATGTACATTGACATTCAATAAGCAGAATGTAAATTCTATACGTTGAAATAAAAATTTTGAATTTGATTTTGCATTTGAATTGCCTGAGGCGATGTCCGCATTATTTTTAGTAATGTTACTTTTAATTATGGTAAAATCGCCTATTTACGGGTACTTACTAAGGTACCTTAATTTATTACATTAATTTATCACTCTTCGACCCGTTTAGTATAGAAACTACGTTTGAATAGTGTTATTCGAACAAAACATATCATAAGTTAATATGTTACCATGTAACAAGGGCGAATGACTTTGAGCATTTGACCTCTGAGTTATAGAATAATAAACTAGCGCAATCTCTTGAATGTTTGTTGTACTTCTTCGGCGAATACTTTGAAGGCTAATCCATAATCCAAAGATTACACAGATAAGAGATGTGGCGGATGTTCGATGGCGATTGTTCCCTGCGCTAATTAAGAAATCGTACAATTTTGTACTAATCACGCTTAATATTAACATTAAAAAATATATGAGCAGTTAGGATTGCAGATATTGATGTGGCCGTTTGATGTATCGTTTACCAGCGAAATTAGATTTTGTGGAAAATAAAGCTTATGGAAAAAAAAATTTTTTTGCCATCTAGACAGGTTAAATGCAATTTTTTTTCCTTACGAAGTAGTCACTGATATTATATCCTTTATTACCAAAGATTTTATTCAGAATTTTTTTGTGCGTACTTTTGCCTAACATTTCAGTTAAAGATAGCCAATTTTGCAACATTTACACCCTTAAGCAGTTGGTACCGGGTGCCGTTGGTAGATGGCAGTCGTTGAGCCAAGTCAGAGGCCTTAAGGCGGGTTGAAAACTTCTGAAGGTAAGACCAGCCACTAGTCTTACAAAGGTCTACCAATCCGGACTTGGCCTCCGTGGCGGAGTATGGCCTATACCTTCATCAGGGAAGGGACCCGTGCCCCTCGGCGGGGATATAATGGGTTTATGAAGAAACAGATAATATTCAACACAGTAAGATAAGAATATTCTTCACAATATTATCCGGTGAGACGTAAACGTGATCGAATCTTTTGGGCATTTTAGCCTGCGCGATTTCTAGAAAAAATTATGTCAAAGATCGCAACGTTTCTTGATTAAGTAATTTACGATCCTTCTCGAAATTCAATGCGTATTTGTTTACTCCTATTTTATTAGAATTCATAAATACAATTTGACTACTACTTTTGGAGTGAACGTAAACGATAATACGACACGTCTTAATTTATGCAAATCTATATTTAATATTGTAAATTGCATGTGATCTATGACCACATGGGTTTTAATAGTCAATTAAGTAGCTAACATGAATAACTAATTTGTTTGGACCAGTTTTTTTAACAAATTGAAGAAAGGAGCTCCTCTTTTGACCTTCACCGATGTTTGTGTCTTTAATCGTTACCTTTTTGTGACATAAATCGATTTGAAAAAGCAATTCTTGCGATTACAGAAATCTCTAAAACGACTGTTACGAAATTGGATTTATTAAGTGACAGGCAAGCGTACTAATGATGTCGTATAGTGTTGTCCCTACGTAAGGATTACACGAGTAGTCAACTTAATAATATCGGTCTTGGAGACGTCACGTCACGCGTCACCACACTATGACGACCTCTGTGGCGCCGCGGTAGGTAGCGCATCTGCCTACCATGCGAGAGGTCCCGGGCTCGAATCCCGACTGGGTCAAAAAAATTAAAACCCTTAAAAAATTGTAAAAAATCAATAAAACTCTTGGTTTACATGTTTTTGATGTCACCGTTTCTAGATCCCACGACACTGGGTATCCTAGTGTGGGGTCAGGAGCAATCTATGTGCCGTTTGTAAATGTTTGTGTTACACGACTGTAAAGATTTCAGGAAAATTTCGTTTGTGGATTTTGCCGTATTTTTTTGTTTCGGAGGTGATACATGGAAGTTTGAAACATGGTTATATTAAATTAAGTATTTATGAAGCATACCTACTATATGATAGTTTTACCATTACTTTTGTGTTAGTTTTTAGAGCTACTAACAATACATTTTTTTCTCAAATAAATCTTTTATTATTATTATCATTTTAGGTAAACTTCACGTACGGGAATTTTTTCGCAGGCACCACCACATTATGGGTTATTTAATTTGGATTTGATACTGGCAAAGTTTTAGGCGTCGGGGAATTTGCTGGAACGACTATGTGAGGCTGACGGCTGACAACGTCTGGATGAGGATGGCCGAGGACAAAAAGAAGTGGGCGTACCTTGGGTACGTCTATGCGCAGCAGTGGATGAGTATGGGCTGATTGATTGATTGATAGAGTGAAATGGGCTTTTAATACCAGCCAAATTAATTTGCTCTTATCAATTTAAAAAATGCCTATTAAAAAGAATACAAGAAATCAGAAATGTATTCATCATCATTCAGCCACAAGAAGTCCAATGGTGGACATAGGCCAAACGAAATCCATGGAGGATCTATGGATTTCGTTTAAATAGTAAGCTGTAGAAATAAATAAATAAATAATAAATAAATTGAAAAAAATCCAAAAAGACCGGTTGGAAGCGGCTTGCATCCAGCGTATTCCTGCCACTTGGATGAGTTCGTCTGTCCATCTTGTGACTGGTCGTCCTACGCTGCGCTTGCCGAAATTTATTAATTCAACGTAAAGAATTACATTCTGTTTGTTGAATGTCAATGTACTTGTAATGTTAATGTGCGCCGCTGCCTTGGGGCCGAATGAAGTGGACAAAAAGGGAAGGAGAAAAAACTTCGCTCTGACAATCTTTTCTTAAATCAACTTAAATCTAATACAAAGTTAGTATGAATGCCCATCTACCTAAGAAGGGTCTTGACCCGTGAGTGCAATGACCACTTTTGCAATGTTAAACATTATTTAATATTCTTACAAAAGTAAGGAAACACCAATGCTGCGGCCAGACACACGCACGAGCATAACGCAGGAGTCAGCCATCGCCAGTCTCAACCATATTAGAGATGAGCGACCCGGCCACTACGCCACAATTCGCATGGCCTTTGGCAAACGTGTGTGATTAAGTTCTTGTCAGTTATCTATAATAATAGCATAGTTTTTGGTATGCAGTCACAGTGTCAGTACATTTATGAAAAACTTCTCAATCGATCGAAATCGAATCTGGGTTCTGAACTCGGATACTAAATCTATTTTCTCTTACGGCACTTATCGTTTAGTCAGATGATCCGTATGCGCACGCGATCTGAGCCCGTTATGTTTACCGGGCCGTGAGTAAATATGCGTAAAAAACTGTTTATCATGTACGATATAAACCAACCAAACCAAACGAAAAAAAAGTAAACCGTAGGTAGAAGCAAATAAAGTGGACATAAAAATCTGACTTGCAGTAATAAATTTCATTTAAATATATTAAATCTGCACTTTTTCACATGAATACATGAAATAGTTACATGTAGTGAGCTGTTACCTGCCAGGGTTTATTATCTCAAGTGACAACCTTCCTAGAGTGACACAAAACACAATACACATAGCAGACTCCGCAATGCAATCCATCAAGGGCACTCTAGCAGATATGATGGGGCTTTTCAACACCCGCATGACAGCATTTGAAGAGGAGCTTCATAAGGGGTCCCCATCCACTCCGAGTGTCTCCAGTGTTGCAGCAGACTTTGCCACATTCAAGGCATTTATAATGACGGCCTTGCAGATGTTACAGCAGCAGGTGGAGGCACTGGCACAGGAAACTGACCAATTGGAAATGCGGGGTCGCCGTAAGATTATCCTTATCCATGGAGTGAGTGAAGAAAAGGAGGAGAACACTGGTGCTGTGATTGCGAAGCTAGTTGTGAGCAAGTTAGATGTTGCTGGTTTTACTGTTGGCAATATCAGCCGCTGCCACCGAATGGGACGTCCCACAAATGGGAAGTGCAGGCCAATACTAGTTAAATTCTGTGACATTGCTGTTCGGGACAATGTGTGGTTCGCTAAGACGCGGCTGAGGGGCACCGGTGTTACTGTGTCGGAGTTTCTCACAAAAAGGCGTCACGACGCATTCATGGCTGCGCGAGAGCGTTTTGGTATAACTAAATGCTGGACGAGGGAGGGCTTTGTGCACATTGTGGCGCCGGATGGATCGAGGCACCGCGTCGTAACTATTGCAGAGGTGAATTTAATTCCGGCTCCCCCGGCGGACAGTCCCTCCGCCCCGACTGGCAGTGCCGACAAGTCGGATAAGAAAGCATCCACTTCGCAAAAGCTGAAGAAGGCGAAGAGATCAGATGAGGAGCGGCCTGTTCGAGCAGCGCGGAAGTGAATGAATGCTCTAATTTGCGCCATACATATTGCATCTCGCTCACTTGCTTCATTTTAGTTTAACGTGAAATTACCCTGTTTCGCTTGCTGACTTTTATATTTATTACTTTGTTTTGTTTTTTTTCATGCATTCACAGAGTGTATTGCGATGTGTCAATCATAGACTATTGAATGTCTTGTCATGTGGTTGTCAATGTTTGCGTTTCGGTTTAGCAGATCAACATTTTCTATCTGTGCTTACAACTTACGTTTCAATCCACGCATGTAAATCGATCGCGCGAAATTTTTCATTTAACTGGCGGGTGGATGTTTGCTCTTGTGACTTTGTGCGACTTTTGAACCTATATAAATTATATATTATATTTTATTTACATAGGTATCGTATTTATTATATTTATTTGTATTTATATAACTTATGAAACAACAAAACAACAGCAATAGTGATGACCAATACCACTCCTTCTCTTCCTCGGATGAATTGGATAGTAGTAGTAATAGTTTCCATAGTTTGCCATCTCTAGCTGACACACTAGACACCCATTTATTTTCACTTTCGAAAAATTTCAATGTTGTACATATCAACGCACAAAGTATTCCGGCCCACTTTCCTGACATGCTAGCATCTTTTGATAGTCAAAATATCCATGCCATCCTTGTCTCTGAATCCTGGTTAAAGCCGTGTCTCCCCTCTACCTCATACTCCCTCCCAGGATTTCAGCTCATCAGAAACGACCGCTCTCATGGTCGCGGCGGTGGAGTTGCAATCTACCTCCGCGCCCATATACCCTACGCCATCATCAGCATGTCAGCACAGCCTCCTCCTTCCAATTCAGGTGAACATCTTTTCATAGAAGTTGTCATGTCTCACACCAAGATCTTGCTAGGTGTATATTATAGTCCATCCTTACATGTCAATTTCTTTGATTCTTTCGGAAAGCTCTTGGAGGACTTAACTCCCCGTTACGGTCACACCATTATTATGGGTGACTTTAACACATGTCTTCTCAAGAATGACTCACGTTCGAGCACCTTCTCATCGCTTGTCCATTCTAGCAACATGCACATTCTTCCTCTTAGCGCTACGCATAATTTCCCAAACAGCACCCCGTCTCTTCTTGATCTGATTGTTGTATCATCCTCTAATAATGTTGCACTTCATGGCCAATGCCCAGCCGACTCATTTTCTTATCATGATTTAATTTTCCTATCCTACAAAATTCGTCCCCCTAAAGCGAAGCCGAGAATTCTTCTGCAGCGCAACTTTAGTAGTATGGACCACACCAAACTCCACGAAGATGCATTAAAAATAGACTGGACATCTGTTACAGATGCGCAGTCTGTTGATGAACAGGTTGAGATTTTCAATATGCTCCTTACTCAACTGTATGATGTTCATGCTCCTATCCGAGCGGTGAAGATGAAGCATCTTCCGGCACCATGGCTCACAGAAGAGATAAAACTACTTTTGCTTACTAAATCACAGGCCAAATTTAAATATAAACGTCGCCCGTCAGATCTAAATAGATATAAATATGCCCTCATTAGAAATCGCTGCAATAAGGTGTGTAGGGATGCACAACGACGCCACATTCACGAATCAGTTGAAAATGGAGATCCAGCTAAAGTCTGGAAATTTCTTCGGTCACTAGGAGTTGGAAAATCTCGCCAAAACTCCATTCCAAACAATTTAAACATCGAGTTGCTTAATCAACACTTCTCCCGTAATGCGTCTACCTTTGATGGTACTAAAAAAGCTGAAACACTTGATCTTCTTTCTTTGCTTCCAACTCCTGACATCTCACCTTTTAATCTGAGCCAATTTACTGATTGTGATGTTAAGAAGAACATCATCTCCATTACCTCGGGTGCAATCGGTAGTGATAGCATTGGCCGTAAGATGTTAGTGCCCATCCTTGACGTCATCCTTCCCGTAATCACAAAATTCCTCAACAACTCCATTTCCTCTGCTATTTTCCCAGCGGTTTGGAAGGACGCCCAAATTACTCCACTCCCTAAAACGACTAATCCTTCTTTATTTTCCGAGTATCGTCCCATATCTATCTTACCATTCCTGTCCAAAGTACTTGAGCGCCTAGTCAGTCACCAGTTAAGCAACTTCCTCACTATGAACCATCTCCTTAACCCTTTCCAGTCAGGTTTCCGTCCAGGACATAGTACAGTTACGGCCCTTGTAAAAATTACCGACGACTTTCGCTTGGCTATGGAGAACGGGCAGTTGACTGTTTTGTCACTGCTTGACTTTAGCAATGCCTTCAATGCTGTCGATTTCGACATATTGTTGGCGTTGCTTCGTTCCCTTAACATATCTCCAACGGTAATTGACTGGTTTCGTAGTTATCTACAGGGGCGCCGGCAACGTATTCACATCGGAGACGCCATCTCTGGTTGGTGTAGAATATCCGCCGGTGTCCCACAAGGTGGCGTGTTGTCCCCACTTCTTTTTGCCATATTCATAAACAGTATCTCTCACAAATTATCTTCTTCCTACCACCTTTATGCAGACGATCTTCAGATATACTCGCAAGCTAGTGTCGATAAACTTGAATCAGTGATTCAGGCAACAAACCGTGACCTCATGCACTTATCAAACTGGAGCAGGTCTTACGGGCTGAAAGTAAACCCAAATAAAACCCAGGTTATCATAATAGGAAGCCCAAGAACAATCCAAAAGGTTGACCAGCAGTCGCTGCCACCTGTGATTTTCGACGGTATAACTATCCCGTTTAGCAAGACGGTGAAAAATCTTGGCATCATAATTGACTCTAAGTTGTCATGGGCTCCGCAGCTGGAGATGGTTAGCCGGAAGATGTTTTCTTCGGCAGGCGCTCTACGTAGACTTCGTAACTTTCTTCCCACTGCTACTAAGGTTGCGTTAGCCCAATCACTCCTACTACCAATTCTCGACTACGCTGATACCTGTTATCTTGACCTCACTGAGGAGCAATTAAATAAGCTTGAGCGCCTTCAAAATTTTTGTATCAGGTTTATATTTGGTTTACGCAAATATGACCACGTTTCTGCATTTCGCGCACAACTCAAGTGGCTCCCTATTCGTCTCCGCCGGAATACACACATATTGTCTCTTCTCTACTCTATTCTATTCAATCCGGCTACCCCATCCTACCTGAAGGAGCGATTTGATTTTCTACATTCCTGTCATGGCCTATCTCTTCGCTCATCCCAATCCCTCCTCCTTAAGATCCCATCCCACCGTACCAATTTCTATGACTCCTCTTTCTGCGTGCAATCTATTCGGCTCTGGAATGCCTTGCCAGAGCAAGTACGGAAAGCAAAGTCCCTTCCTATTTTCAAAGCTCTCGTAAAGTCTCACTATCTCGCTGATCAGCTGTAATGCTGTTGTTATAATTCTCTGTAATGTATTTTTTGTGTTCATATATATTATATTTATTTTTATATAATATATTGTATTAGTACGATATTACTATATAATATTTAGCTATTATAACTGTAGTTTTAAATATATATTCATGCGTATGTATTCATGTGTACTTATGTGATTATTAAATATATTTTCTATCGGATTAAATGCTGTCTGTAAGTCAGTTAGTTTATGTACATATCCCATCACTGTATTTCATGTACATTTACCTACCTTCTCTCTAATTTTTTTCTTTGTATCCATCCCAAGGTTGTCTGGAAGAGATCGCTTTTAGCGATAAGACCGCCAATTGTATACGACTTAGATGTAAGGTTTCAAATGTATATATATCTCTTTCTGGTGTGTACAATAAAGAGTTCTAATCTAATCTAATCTAATCTAATATAAGGGTTAAAATAGAACGGGCGATGCGTTGGGTGGCATGTATTTCTATGGGTAAGTGTAACATGATATTGCATAATTTTTGCCTTTTTTTTGTCACTGTATGGGATGTTTAGCGGGCTTTGCCACGGACTGCCGTTTGTTTGATTGTAGCACTTATGCTATACCTACGTCACAAGAACTGCCGTAAGATACGTTGTTAGTGGTCATCAACAAAATCTTAATTTTAGAACTGCCTTAATAACACCGATGAAAACCTCTTTAGAAAGTCATCACTTCCGAGAACACTGGATGCCTAGACCTCAAGTCTACTAAATATTGATAAAGATTTAGATTTATTGGCTAACCAGGAGAAATAATTCAAAAGATTTAATATACGAGTGAGTAGAGTAGAGAACTTGGTATTCTAAATTTAAAAAAAGACTGAATACAATAACTCTACCCTGCTAAGCACGAAGGTCGTATCTGAGCCTGTTAGACATAACAGATAGGATATAATAAATTATGCGGTAGATATGGTACTAACCAATGCCAATCCAGAAACTACCAAAGCTGTCAAAGGTCTTCCTACGATTCCTAGTCATAGTCCCCTTAATTACCCCTCAGGTTATGGTTTTTTAAATTTCAATCTTGGAGATATTTGTGCGGCCGTCTAAAATTAGAAGGAAGAAAGAAGAAAGAAAAGTATATTTATTTGACGACACAATACTCAAAAACACAAAATCACGCAACAAAATAGAACTGTCAGCAGAAAACACAAAATCAGCCTAAAAGTTGGAAATGGCAGAAATACAAGGAACACGAAGACAAACAATAATAACAAAATATATCGCAAAGGTGTAAGTATTGAGTTCCTAAAATGGGAAATGCCCAAAATGACCCCGAAATTAATTCTATTCTATCTGAAATGAGTTTTAGCGCATAGTATACGGCACCACTAATAGTGGTGACTTCACGTACATATTCCTCCGAAATATAAGAATGACTTTATTGTGGGAATGGCTTCCCACAATAAAGTAAATTTCGTGCTAAGTATTAAAAAACTAACTTTAGCAGACCCGGGTCCCGATCGGTGTTCATCCCTCAGTACACACGACGTAATAATTACGCGTTAATCGATAGTTTCCTCTGTCATTCGTCCTAACACTACGTCGTGACTGCGGTGACAATGCTATCACCGATATAACACTTCTGCACCAAAGCGAGGTAAACAAAGGTGGATGTTACGCAAATTTCGTAACTGGGCTAGTTAAAATCCAATAAAAACGCTTCTAATACTAATTGATCTTAGTCTTGGGTTGCACAAAACAAAACTTCGCATAAAACAAAACGGAGCACTTATGGGATCTTTGATCTAGATATTAGGTACCTTATTTTTGTAAATTACTGATGAGCAATAATGTATATCCTCGTGAGGCCCAATGTCTTCAAGTGATCACAAAATCAATTGTTCTTTTCAAGGTCGGGCCTCACGAGGATATATAACTATGTATTTATCTATGTATATATATAACTATTGTTTGTCCGTCCATCCGTCTAACTATTTGATACCGATAAAGATATCAAATTGAAATGAATAATAATAATGGAACTTAACATATTTTATAGTAAGCCTTACTTGCGGTCCTACTCGCGAGTATTACTAGCACTTGCCTGTTTTTAAAGCTGTAACATTATGGGCTTACCTAAAAAAATACTAGGATCCCTTCGATGTTAGTAAATCAATAAATAGCTCACAAAACGAATAGACGAATAGAAAAAAATAGACGAATTCGTATGCGTTAACTTTTTAGCTGTCGACAACTTCTTAATGCATAACTAAAGACTTAAGCTCACGCCTATGTCCTCAACGGGTACCCTGTTAGAGTATCTACATCGCAGTCGAATCACAATGAACTGGACATAAAAACTCACCAAAAAGAACACTTCCTCAGGGCACGATGCAGCTAAAATCCACAAGAGTTTATCAACCAAAGAGCACGTTACCACTAACAGTCATACTCATAGAGTTTCACTTCTCCGGCGCGGTCACAGTACGGTTGTCGTCGCGAGCGCAAGGCTGTGACTGTCAGCGGCGCGCGCGCCGACGCCGATGCACCACCACGCATGCGCTGTCGTAATCCGTCTGGCCGCGACGCGGTGAGTGAGCAACGGCCTGAGATCGAGATGAAGCCGTATTTAATTAGGGATAATTATCCCTAATAAATAGACTAGATGGAATAAATAGATTTTAATCTAGAGAAGTAGAGTAGGTAGAGGATTTATCAGTGAAGGTGACAAAATCTAGTTACTCAAAATCTGTCTGAATCCACGAATCTGTTCGAACCCACGATCTCTGGATGGTAATCATACGCGTTACTGAAACTGAAGACAAGCAGGAGTGACTATGACTTCCAGTGACCACAGTTTTATGCGTGCCATCCTGTATCATAACTTCAAGTTAACACGTACATCATTTTGTAATTTCCATGCTTTAGGAAATAAATATTCTTTTATATTAAGTTACTTACACTAACGCGGGTCGTGGGGGTCACTAGTTAAATAATTTCTAAGTCCGAATTAAATCATAAACATGCTTGCTGTCTTTTAGCAGAGTCTGCATTTTCAGATTCTTATGATCGTTGGGAACACTTGACTATCGAAACTAACATAACATTTACATACAGGCACATACTTTGCTTCTGGCCTCACACTAGGATACCCTGTGTCGTGGGAACCAGAAATAGCGACGTCATAAACATGTAAACATCCAAGACCTGGGTTTCTTTCTTTTTTTTTGTCCCCAACCGGGATTCGAACCCTGGACTTCTCGCATCAAATTAAATCAACAAATCTTTACTTCCACAAAATTTCTGGAGTTAGCCTTTGGTCCGTTCCCAAAAGTTTTCTAGCGTGATACATCATCTAACATTTCAATATCGGTAGCCGAAAACTGTTATGATATGATATAACAGATATGATGTGTTGATGATGCATTCCACGTGAGGTTTGCTAATGTCAATATTAATAAGCAAATTAGTCGTATAACTGTAATAATAATTGCCCAGCGATTTTCTTGCTAAATCCGTAGGATTACGACAGCTGACGCTGTGGAAAGAGTATCATGTTATACTAGTAGCTATTCCTTGACATCGGTTACATAACTGAAGCAGTCTTCACAGGGTTGCCTAAAATTATAGATAGATAAAAGGTTTATTTCCATAAGATACACACACGTACAGATAGCATCACATATTGAATCACAAATCAACAGCACATAGCAAACATAGACAATACAGAAATATATACAAGGGATACAAACATAGCAAAATGCACAAGTTCTGAAACACTCCAATTAGAGTTTGGGTTATTGAATACAAATTTTCTTCTCAGTTTTTCTCGAATTGATAAACTCAATCATCATCATCATCAACCCCACCGTGGTGCCCGGGTCTCTTCCTTAAGGAAGGTATAGGCCATACTCCACCACGGGGTCCAAGTCCGGATTGGTGGAGGCTTATAGGACTAGTGGCTGGTCTTACTGTCAGAGGTTTTCAAGCCGCCCTAAGATCAGTGACTTGGCTTAACGACTGCCATCTACCGACGGCAGCAGGCCGCCTGAGTGCTTTTAAACGATCACGAAGGTTAAGCAACATAGGGCGTGTTCAGTGCATGGATGGGTGACCGTTCTATGACTAACGCTAGTGGCATTTTTCCGAGCGGTGCCGTGCTTCGCAAGACACGTTAAGCAGTTGGTAGATAAACTCAAACTCAAATGTTTTTATTCAGCATAGCACAATACATTGCGCCTTAATAAACATCGATATCTAAGACCTTTATATTGTCAGTGTCTGCACAGTAAATTATGTGAAGAAAGTTGTGTGAACGAAAACATCGTGAGGACACCTGAGTGGGATACAGCAGCGCTGGGAATTGCCAATCGTGGTGTGCACGCGAGGTGATTAAACCAGGACCAAGATTCTTTTAATACATTGTAGTACGATGACAACTGCATAAACGTGGCGATTTAGTTTCATTGCCGCTTCAAGTCTACGCGCGCGCACTTAACAAACCTTCAAGGCGTCAATGGGATGAAAAAACACACCACGTGACCAGACCACGTGTCTGTCATCCAACTGTAATGCACTAACAGAATCGAGGCCCTGTTCACTCTCTCTCTCTCTCTCTCTCTCTCTCTCTCTCTGAGAAGGTCTGTGCCCTTCAGTAGGTCGGTTGCTTTTCAATAGGTAGACAAGTAAAAAAGAGGAGATAAGTGGATAAGAGAGTAGAACTACAGTCTGTTAGCTTTTAGCGTTAGAATATACCTCGGCTACTATCGGATAGAACCGATTATATTGCAACAAGGTAAGATTTATTTTATATTGTTATTTGTAACTTTACATAACTTTTCAAAATAGTTAAGAAAAGTTTTATACAGAGCAGGAAGTAGTATTACACTCGTGTGCTTTCGGGGAAACCGAAGCCTACTCTAGAGCCCGAGGTATAAACATAAACATACATTGCTTCTGGCCCCACACTAGGTTGTGGGAACCAGAAACAGCGACGTCACAAACATGTAAACATCCAAGACCTGGAGTTTTTTTTTTCTTCCCAGCCGGGGATCGAACCCGGGACCTCTCGCATGGTAAGCAGATGCGCTAACCATGACGCCACAGAGGTCGTATATTCTAAAAGCTAACAGACTGTGACACACAGACTCACAGAGAACGCAGAAAACATTATTAAATTTCTAAGTTTTACGCTACATAGTTTGCTAGACAACTTTGTTAACTCTCGTAGATCTTGGCATATTAGCTTCCTGGAAGAAACGTCATGATTATAAACACGTTCAGCTTTTCCTGATTGAGACACAAGTCGGGTAAAAGCCAAATTGCAACGAGCAAATGACTTTATAGTGGTTATGATAATTTAATATAGATAGGCAACGTTCATGTCTAGAGGCAATAAGCGGAGGAAAAAATGCCTAAAGTTTAAACACACATCGACGTAATTACTCCTATAAATAAGCAGAAAATTGTTTTCCAAAGTAGGTAAAAATAGACATTCAAAGATAGCATCTTGGTTGCATGTAACGTTAACTATCTCTAGTATTTACTCGTACGCAGTTGTTTTCACACAAATAATTATTTCTAGTTCTTCAGGGTTGCTTGTGTGTAAGAATAATGTAGGTGTTATATAAAAGTAATCGCTCGTAGCCTGGGCTGCCTGAGTGATCTTAAACGATCACTAAGATTAAGCAACATACGGCGCGTTCAGTCCATGGATGGGTTTCTGTCTATGACTAACGCTAGTGGCATTTTTCCGAGCGGTTCCGTGCTTCGCAAGGCACGTTAAGCAGTTGGTGCCGGCTGCCGTCGATAGATGGCAGTCGTTAAGCCAAGGGCGCCTTGAAAACTTCTGACAGTAAGAAAAGCCACTAGTCTTACAAGCCTCCACCAATCCGGACTTGGCCCCCGTGGTGGAGTATGGCCTATACCTTCCTCAGGGAAGAGACCCGTGCCCCTCGGTGGGGACGTAATGGGTTGATGATGATATAAAAGTAATATATACAGTTACACCGCTTTGCAGTTTGGTGAAAATTGTAAAAGTATTAAGTATTAAGGTAAAATATCTACCAAGACACAGGTCGTGGGCCCGAATTCTACTGGGGTCCGCTGTACATTTGTACAAATGGTTTCAGTCTGTCAGTTTTTCTATGTTTGTGATGTCCTTGCCTGGTTACCATACCTATAGTTTTTATTACCATAGTTTGGGACCAGCTCAAGTGATGGTGTTGTGTCTAAGTAATTGTTATTTGACATGTAGCCTCACAGGCGTCGCTTGTTAGGTTTAGTGTTAGTGTTGAATATGTCATATAATTGATGTAAGGTTCATTATACAACGCGCAACCAAGTTATCTGTTCAGGTGGCCAAAATTGTAACTAACTAATTAATTGTAAATCCTGTTCCCCATTTCATGTGTTATTTTATTCACTTACTATGATTTATAGATATATTTTCATTAAAATCGAAAGACGAGTTAAAATATTCCCATTCTTCTTGGTAATTTTATTAAATGTTACTACTAAATTCTCCACTAGCGCCGCTATCAACTGAACAGTTATGGTGGCACTGTAATTCCAAAAAATGGATCTCACGTCAATCAAGGATAAAAAGTACTAATAGGCGTTAATTGTGTTTTTCTTTTATAATGATTATAAAAACTGATTGATGTCATTTATAATGGTTTTATTAGTTAAATATCAAAACAATTTTGAATCTGCCAAATGCAATTTATGACAAAATTTAACTTCGGAAGTAGTAGGCGTCACGTCCCTTATAGTGTTATAAATATGTCACGTCATCAGTTAAAGGTTAATATGATGATGAATAAACGTAAAGAACTACAATTTATAACTTATTATGATAATTCGAAATTAATTGCCTAGTTTAATCTTCCTACTTTCACGTCGATTTTTGGGTTAATCTTGTTTAATCTTCCCACATTGACGCCAATGTGGGTTAATCAGCTATGCAGCGTATATGGAATTGATGTAGTAAACCATGAAATAGATCCCAGGGTGGCACTTCATAAAAACGAGCGTTTTAGAAAACTAGAATACAAAGCTTTAAGATTTGTGAACAATACATATGCAAGCTTTAATTGACAGATCGCGTGTAAGTACTCCATTTCAGATTTTTCAATTTGACTCGTTAAGAATCATGTTTGATTGACTATTCCGTTCTACGATTTTGTATCAACACACGAGAAGCGTGTATGAAATTACTTATATGTATAATTTTCAGAGTTTCTAGACGTGAAAATGCAGCTTTAGCTATTCTGTTTTCTGTTGTAACCGATGATTTATTTGAGTTACACATTGCTTTGTCAATGCATTTCAAAGCTATGCCAAAGTTTCAAAATCCATTGCGAAATGTATATGTCAAGTCGTAATAACAATTTCTCCGTCTTCTTGTTTTCTTTTTCTTAAGTTTCTTAAGAATTACTTCCTTATGTAAACGCTTTACGCTTTACTGTCGTACGAGTATTACTGTGTGTCGTATCGCTTGTCTTCATAATTTTCGATTTTATTGCCTCGTAGTATTTTGAGGATGCGCTATGAGGAATACCTTTAGGTAACCGCGGTGTATTTCTGTCAACATCGCCGCAAAAGCGCGTAAAAACAACCATAAATTATCAATTATGCAGGTTTTTCCAACTGTAATACGGATTAACTGGCTTAAGTCAAACTCGAGCGATAAAAAATGTTACATTATGTAGCGATTGGCGTTACATAATTACTAATAGAATTAGCATGAATATTTATGAATTAGGTTTCCTTATATTGTCAATTGATTGCCTATACATCGGTAAAACTATTTTTGCTATTGAGGTGGTGTAAACATTTTTGACTCTATTTTTGGATATATTATGTCGTGGTAAGGGTAGCTCATATTATACAGGGTGTCCCAAAACTCGACGTCAACCCGAAGCCGGGTGAAAAGGCAAGTCAAGCTGGTTGTCAGAAAAATAAATAAAAAAATCTAAGTTGTATGATTTCAAAATTATAGGCATTTTTTTAAAAATCGCAAAATTACACACCCTGTGACAGTCTTTTTACTCCTGTTGCCACAAATCTTTACTTTTTCCAATTATTTTTTTTGCTGTGTAATCCTGAATAATGCTTCTCTAAACTGTAATCAAAATTTTGAAACCAGCTGCTCTAGCTTGCATAAAAAATAGGACTTATTTCCTAGAAAAACTTTCAAAATAAAAAATTGCCTAGTTTTAACTGACTGTATTGAAAAAAAAAGTACTACGCGAGTTTGGCAAGTTATGTCAAAAGTTGGCGCATTTAGTAAAGATTCCAAAATGGTATAATACTTGGTAAATTGTAGCTGATAACATGGATAAACATTTTTTTTTCCTGTAAAACCCAGTTTTTAACAAATTTTTCTTACTTGGTTAAAAATTATTCTAATGGGCGCAAGATTTTCCAAAGAGTCGTAAATTGTAGCTTGAGATGAATCAGGCATTCTAAGAAGTATAAGCGAGATAGGTATTGACGCTTAAGTGACTAAGACGGAAAGAGTCACCTTATCAAGTGCGAGCGAGATAGGTATGGACGCTAAAGTGACTGAAACGGAGAGAGTCATCTTAGTAAGTGCGAGCGAGACAGAGAGTGACGCCAGGTATTCGCTTTTGTACTCACACATCACAATCACAAATCAGTACGTTACGCTCCTTCGTTTACTGCACTTGTTTTCGTATTCGTTTGTGTTGATTTCGTACTAACAACTTTTGGCTTCGTTTATGGACTTGTGATTGCTTGTGATTTGGATCCGAACTGTTTATTTTCCCTCAACGACGACCTTTGCTTTCTCCTGGACTATCGTGTGACTAGTGCCAAGATGTCTGCGTATACCACTCGCGAATACGCTAATATGCACCTTATTTATGGTGAATGCAGGTGTAATGCCAGTGCTGCCGCCAAACTTTACCGTGAAAGGTACCCAAACGCTGCTCGTTACCCTGATCATCGAGTGTTTACGAATGTGCATCGTTTACTCTTCTCAGAGGGCCACCTCCCAAATCAAGAGCATGGTGGAGGAAGACCCGCCAACCCGATGGAAGACGATGTGCTAGAAGCTGTCGAAGAAGACCCAAGCACTTCAGTTAGGGCTATTGAAATAACCACCGGAGTGCCCAAAAGTACAGCCCATTGTATTTTAAAAAGACATGAATTACACCCATACCACGTACAGCGAGTACAGACGTTACTACCCGGGGACTACCAAAATCGAGTAAATTTTTCCCGGACAATATTGGAGAGGTACAGGGATGACCCGCTTTTCTTAACGAAAATTTTATGGTCTGATGAATCGACATTCAAAAAGGACGGCTACATGAACATGCATAACTTGCATGAATGGCATGTAGAAAACCCTCATCTAACGAGGCAGGATCGGTCCCAGTACCGATTCAAAGTAAACATGTGGACCGGAATTTTAAATGGTCAAATAATTGGTCCTTTTGAGTTGCCTGATGCGCTGAATGGCGAGGTCTACTTGGACTTTCTACAGAACCATCTACCAAGTATACTAGAAGACGTGCCGTTAAACATTTACAGAGAAATGTGGTTCCAGCAAGATGGGTGCCCAGCGCACTATGCTCGCTCCGTTCGACAATATCTCGATGAAGAGTTTCCCGGGAGATGGATCGGACGGTCTGGCCCAATCTCGTGGCCGGCCCGTTCACCGGACTTGAATCCATTAGACTTTTTTTACTGGGGAGCAGTCAAAGAAAAAGTGTATTCAAAGCCAATTGAAAGTGAATTTGAACTACGGCAAAGAATAGCAGAAGCAGTTGAATTCGTAAATAATGGACGATTCGCTCGAAAGATAGCTCGATCATTTTTAAAGAGATGTCGGGCTTGT
Source organism: Yponomeuta plumbellus (assembly GCA_947310845.1). Taxonomy (NCBI): domain Eukaryota; kingdom Metazoa; phylum Arthropoda; class Insecta; order Lepidoptera; family Yponomeutidae; genus Yponomeuta; species Yponomeuta plumbellus. The sequence continues at coordinate 13,336,198 of OX371212.1, read as the reverse complement.
ATTGCCGCCGAAGGAAGACATTTTGAACATTTGTTGTAGTAAAAATAGTTGTATTGGTACATTCATGAAAAATTTTAAAAATTATTGTAAATTTAATAAATAAACCTTAGCATTAAAAATTTTGTGTCAATTAAAATTTAAACTTTTACAAAAAAATGGTGCCTATTTCATACCACACACAAAGAGAACTAAACTAAATTTAGTGGACAATCTGTTTTTTCAATCGGTTTATGATAGACAAGCACAGGTACTGGGGTACCCTTGACCCTGACCGTGGGGTTGACCCTTGCTTCTCGATCATGAGGGTCTGGGTTCGAACCACGCATGTACCAATGACTTTTAGTTACGTACATTTGTTTGTACAGCAACACCATTCGCTGATAAATTGTGCCCGGATAACGGCGACAGGCTTGCCACTTGTCACGTTTGGGACGTAATAAACTCGGCAAAACGTGGGTCCAGTTCTAGAGACTGGTGCCTCTGCCTACCCCTTCGGGGATAACGGGCGTGAGTTTATTATTATTATTATTATAAGCACAGGTACAATTAAGTTAAATTTAATCAGTATGTGCATTGGAATCGGCTCCAATGTAAAAAGCAATAAGTTTTGCCATTTTCACCAAATAAGAAAAATTTGTTAAAAACTGGGTTTTACAGGAAAAAAATTTTTTTATCCATGTTATCAGCTACAATTTACCAAGTATTATACCATTTTGGAATCTTTTACTAAATGCGCCAACTTTTGACATAACTTGCCAAACTCGCGTAGTACTTTTTTTTTCAATACAGTCAGTTAAAACTAGGCAATTTTTTATTTTGAAAGTTTTTCTGAGAAATACGTCCTATTTTTTATGCAAGCTAGAGCAGCTGGTTTCAAAATTTTGATTACAGTTTAGAGAAGCATTATTCAGGGTTACACAGCAAAAAAAATAATTGGAAAAAGTAAAGATTTGTGGCAACAGGAGTAAAAAGACTGTCACAGGGTGTGTAATTTTGCGATTTTTAAAAAAATGCCTATAATTTTGAAATCATACAACTTAGATTTTTTTTTATATTTTTCTGACAACCAGCTTGACTTGCCTTTTCACCCGGCTCCGGGTTGACGTCGAGTTTTGGGACACCCTGTATAAACGCTTGAAAGTAATGGAAATTTAATTTATCTCTCTTGAACTTGGCTGTACCTAGTACCCAGAGGTTCAGCTTAGCCAGTTATCATTAGGTAAACACATTTATTTGCATCTACACTCACACACACAAACACAGCTATAGAACAGAGAAAAAATATCACAACACAAAGCAAAATTGGAAAGAAAGTAAGCAAGCTCAAGCATTTAATTGTACTTCTTATACAGGGTGTTGATTTGTACAGTTTCGTCCGACTCCGGGTGGTTATTTAGATACATGATACTGAAGCAACTAAATTTTTTTTTTTAATTAGTCTGACGAAATTGTGCAAATCAACACCCTGTAAATTTATGAAGCTGTGGAAGCTCAGCAGTACGACCGCCAGCTTCACATTCGGGAGGTTGTGGCTTCTAACCCCAGCATGTACTAATGAGTTTGTTTTCTAAGTAGTTTGTTTTCTTCTTTGTTTTTTCTCAGCATTTGTAAACTTGCAATAGCAATGTCACTAGCTAAAGTGAAGGAAACCATCACGAGTAAACCTGTGTGACTAAAGTGTTTACATATCTCGGCGCTTGGCATTCTTCGGTGGGCAAGCGTGGTAATTATGCCCGTTCTCTCTCTCTCTCTCTCTCTCTCTCTCTGTTTGAGATAAGTCCTGTGCCCTTCAGTTGGACATATGTATATCATCATCATCATAGGCCTTCGCGTCCGTTACGGACGATTCAAGCAGTGCCTAAGGACACAGGGCTTGACACTTTTTTGAGTGACTGAAAAGTCCAATTCGAGAGCGGCAGCCCCTTCCGCATGTAAGACATATAAAGAGAAGGCCCGGAGTCGGGTCAGTACGGATTTGGTGCCTCCTGGTTCTTTTGTCTGCCAGTGCCGAGCACCATACTTCGTCGCAGCTCTTGCGGCCCTCCCGAACCTTCGCTCTCCAGGCTTCTCTGTCCACAACGAGTATATAGGTATATAGGCTGCATATAAAAAGTTACTTATGTGCAATAAACGTATCAATAAATAAATAATTTTCTGTAATCAACCAAAAATAATTACAGACTCGAGCAACGTTAACTATGGTAGAAATTATGATATTATAGAGGTGGGCTCAGTGCGGGATGGCTATTGTTTATGCACGTACCAGAAAATAGATAGAAAGGAGTAGGATGAGAAGAGAACGTTTAATTAAATATTATAGTGTTTTTTTTTTCTATTTTACGCACATAAACTCTCGCCTGTGTCCCAGACAGTAGGAAGACACCAGGAACTGCTACTTGCCACGATCCTGACATGTCACTTTCGGCTTATCGACATTTCTTTTTAAAAGTTTGCTTTTGCACGTAATAAGATAAGATTCGATAAGATAAGAATATTCTTTATTGCACCAGGAAACAAGATACAACATAAAAGTTACAATTTTACAAGTTATAATTTTTGTGAAAAAAAAAAGAGTTTTATTTTCTTCATTTCTTAAGTGTGCAATAAAGTGTAACAGCAACTACAACATTTTAAAAAAATTAAATCTATACGTTACAATTTAATGAGACATTTGGGTAATAAATGGAGTTGGAGACGTAATTGCGAATATTTCTCTGTATCTACTGGCCCAATTTTCTTTTAACTAATCGATGCCTAAATCGTTCTAAACTGGTCCACTAACTGGTTAACTTTGGAGTCACGTCATCTAATTGTCGTGGGTACTACGAAATTTGCCGCAACTCGATAACGGTCAACAACCGGTCTGTGGATCTATTATGAACTTTACTTTACGATTGGCACGGGTCGGCACGGGTCTGTTCAAGCCGACCTAAGTCCTCTGACTTGGCTTAACGATACGATTATGGTACAACATTTATGAATAACGGCGGATTTCTGAATTGAGAATTTCGCTAAGTAACTACTTAACTCTAGTGCTATCTCGTCAAATTTTTCAGAAAAGAGTGTGACAGAAAGTTACTTAAGTATTCACTTACGTGAAATTTTCAATTCAGAAACTGGCCCTAAGAATATTATTTTTGTTCACAAATACAAGTAATACTAAATTCATAAAGAACCCACTCTAGAGTCGTCTTTTTGTACATGCAATAGAAACTACTGCTCTCGAATCAGATTTCAATTATTCGAAAACCTGTGATGATGGTAACATTAGGAGTAAATGTAATTTCTTTGAGACACAGAGATATAAAAAAGATACATAATTATGTTGAGACATAAAAATCTCGTGTCACATTGTTTGTGATAGAACTCCTTCGAATTCGGCTTTCTCGTTTTTTACGATTTTTTTGTGTATTTTTATTAGGTCTGAGAATAGGTCGTAGGCTGATTAATATGACAAAACAATGTTTGCGGGGTCAGCTTATCAGCTAGTAGGCATATAAGAGCGGTGGTAGCGGAGCGGTAGCACGCCGACTTCTGAATCGGTAGGTTGTGGGTTCTAATCCCGACGTGACCAATAACTTTGTTTTCTAAGTTAGGTAGGTTCATTTGTGAAGTTATACTCGTATAGCATACCTAGCAATATTTAGCTTACCTAGAGTTCGTTACTAATATAGGTTAAGTAATACTAATAATAATTTTTATATGGATGTACTCCGAAATAAATAAATAAATAATAATAATAATACCACTCGCCAACTGCCAAGGAAACCATCGTGAGGACACATGAATGTCTGTTCACATAGTGAACACGACTAAATTGTTCACATATTTTATATTTAATAATCTTATTGGTCGTAAGCTAGTCTGAATAGAGGGCTCGAAAATCAAGACAAAGTAACGAGTGCTAATAGTGGTGACCGTTACTGACGGTGCTATTAAATAGTTACCGTTAAGTCAAGCTTCCGGTAGGCCCACATTGGCCGAATTGCGCATACTTATCCAAATTATATCATCGAGATTATTCTATGTTGAGGTTACTGCGATGCGATAACCTCGTTTCTACTTTCGTTGCTATTTATTGACAAATGTATTTGTTAATGATTTGTTAATTTGCTAAATAAATTCTTTGTTGTAATGTTTGAGATAGCTTTTAGACGATTCTGTTTGACGTTTGCTTGTGTAACGGTCAAAACCTCTTTACATGTTTTTATATATATATATATATAATATATATTTCATTCTATCATTTTCAAATCAATATTTAATATTATTTCACCCATTTCTAGATTTCATTTGACATACATTCCTACTTCACCTTTTGACTAGATCATCAACTGACAATTTTCTACTTGCAAATTATATTTTATTCTGTTTTCCTTCTATTTTTACCATTGTCATTGAAATAAAAACACAGTTCTTCTAAATCTACATCAAGAACTCTAGATATTAAAGTGATAAAATCAGTACCGTTTATTCATCATCATCAACCCATTATGCCCCCACCGAGGGGCACGGGTCTCTTCCCTGAGGAAGGTACAGGCCATACACCACCACGGGGGCCAAGTCCGGATTGGTGGAGGCTTATAATACTAGTGGCTGATCTCAATGTCAGAAGTTTTCAAGCCGTCCTAAGACCTCTGACTTAGCCTAACGACTGCCATCTATCGACACCAACTGCTTAACGTGCCTTGCGAAGTACGGAACCGCTCGGAATAATGCCATTAGCGTTAGTCGTCGAACGGTCACCCATCCATGCGCTGAACGCGCCCTATGTTGCTTAACCATCGTGATCGTTTGAGATCACTCAGGCAGCCGGGGCTACGAGCGAATATTGACATTAGGGAATCAAAAATACATAGGCTGCTACTTATGTATGCGGAATCTGGCATTCCAATAATTTTAAACGCAATGTCTGACCTCCATGGTCAAATTCGTTCTTTTTTTAAATACTGGCCGCTAATACTTTTCTCTTATATACGTTAGTGTTTTGTTTTTGTTGGGTTTAAAATGTCATATCGCTGAAAAAATGGAACTCACTCGTGAAAATATTCGTGCTATGATTTATTACGATTTTCGACGTGGTTTAACGCAACAACAGTGCGTAGATCAATTAGCTTCGACTTTTGGTGGTGAAGCTCCATCAAAAACGACTGTGTATCACTCACTGGTTTAGTGAGTTTAATCGCGTTCGCAGTAAGCTCACGGACGAAGTTAAAGGAGGTCGCCCGAAATAGGTGGTTGTGCCACAAAATATTGAAGCTGTGCGAAAACTAATAATGCAAGACCGCCATGTTACGTATCGCGAGATAGAGGCTATTCTGGGCATATGTATGACGAGCATTCATAGGATATTACATGAACATTTGTCTGTAAAAAAAATTTGTTCGCGTTGGATCCCGCACAACTTAACTCAGGATCAAAAAGATGCTCGCGTCGAATGGTGCAAGAAAACCTTAAAAAAAATTAACGGAGGCAACTCAAAATCTGTTTATAATATCTACACAGGTGACGAATCCTGGATCTACGCGTACGATCCCGAAACTAAACAACAATCAACAGTTTGGGTGTTTCAAAATGAGCCGAACCCTACGAAAGTGGCTCGTGCACAAAGCACTGTAAAGCAAATGGTGGCCTGCTTTTTTGGTATTAATGGCCATGTGGCTACAATACCACTGGAGAATCGCAGAACGGTTAATTCGGAGTGGTACACGACCATTTGTTTGCCGGAAGTATTTGAAGAAATACGCCAAGACAACCAGCGACGCAGAATCATACTTCACCATGACAATGCCAGCTGTCATACATCTCAGGAAACAACTACATTTTTGGATGGTCAAAAAATAGAATTGATGGGTCATCCACCGTACAGCTTTGATTTGGCTCCCTTCTATTTATTCGATTTCTATTTATTCCCAAATGTAAAGAATAAATTACGTGATCAACGATTTTCGACCCGTGAAGATGCCGTAGATGCGTTCAAACAGCACGTTTTGGAGATACCTCAATCAGAGTGGAAAAAGTGTTTTACAAATTGGTTTCATCGAATGCAAAAGTGCATCGATCATAGTGGAGAATACTTTGAAAAACAATAAAAAGCATATTTAGCCATATACATTTGTTTATTTTTTCTATTCCGCATACATAAGTAGCAGCCCTCGTACATAATATTATATGATAAATTAATTAGAATTAATTATGCGTGTTCTTGTATTTTTGGCTGGTGCAATCCAGTTGGTTCATGAGTTTGTTGGTGGGTTCGATTCCCACTGGGGGCTGCCGTACATTTGTTCAAGGGTATCCTAGTTAGGGACCAGGACAAGTTGTTGTGTCGTGTGGAAGTTATTAACATTATCATTATTTAGACATGACCGCAAATATTTGCAAGATATATGATACAGTAATTTCCTTTGTGGTTAAACAATATTGTATAACTGTTGTTATATTAACATCTTTACTGTGATAAATCATTCGCTAAGTGCGTTAGCTCTTAGCGGGTGGAAATAAAAGCCATAATGGCACTGTGATAGTGCCTGACAGAGGAGCAGTGTACTTAGTAAACGCATCTACCACGCGGGCTAGGCTATGAACAACGAACATTATTACATTGAAACACTTTTTAAGCGGTAATTCCACGATCTTAGTTCGCTCGCGGTGCCTGAGGAGTACACTTACTGTACATTATACAGCAAAATTTTGTATATAAATCGTCGGTGTACGTGTACTATGATCGTGGTACTAAAATTGACGAATCCCGCTCAATAACGAAAAGAAAGTGTCTTTACGTTTTAGAATAATTTTTTTAACCCTGTTAATTAAAGGAAAAACGACTTTAAAATTAGGAGTTTTTTGTTCACTTTATATACAAAACAATCCACATGTTGCTTGATACGGACTCCTTTTGAACTTACATTACTTACTAGTTAAACAAAAGAGACCGCAGTTTCTTTATTTCGGGTAAACTACATACCGCAAGCCCCTGGCTTATGTAGCTCGCGCTTAAACTCGATGCGGCAAATTAAAAAAAAAAGTGCTTTGTATTAACTTTCCTTGTACTTTTTTTAACTTCACTTCTTCTACACTTACTTGACTTTTTATCTGAGGAGTCCGACCAGGTTTCACTCTGGTTCTTTGACCGGAGTGTTTATACTGAGTTTTTTCATATCACTTTCGATAGCGTTTGCAATTTGTATAGGAGTGACAAAGAGACAACTAGGTGGCGCGCTTTGTCACTCCTATACAAATTGCCAACGCTCTCGCTATCGAAAGTGAATGAAAAAACTCAGTATAAGCACTTCGGTCGAATTCTTCCAACAAAAAGTGCAGTAAGTGTATCCGGAATAAAGTTAATAACTCTGTAGTTATCTACAGTGGCCGATTATTCATGTATTCATTTGTTTGTTTCAGGTAATTTCTTTCCTCAACCGTTCAGGCAAGGTGCTCCGGTGAAGTTCGCTGCAGGAAAGCCGTACGCGGCCACTGTGGCAAGCGTTAACAGACCTACCGAGAGTGAAAGTCAAACTGGCGCAGTTTACTTGATCTAATAGAAAATTCACACAGAATGAGCCTTCGCGCTGGAGGCCTAAGCTTTGCTCTAGTTCGATGTCTCGCGATGTTAAACAAGCAAGGTTTTCACATTTTTCGAGCGGAATTTCTTTTCCGTATTTTCTTCAGCACATTTTCGAAGTCTACTATTCCAGGAAACCTCCACATACTTACTTCAAAATACTTCAAAACTGACGGGTCCAAGCCGTCAAACACATAAATTGCTGAGAGAAAACTGGCCGGACTCTTCCGATGAAAAATCAGGTAATTGTATCGAAATAGCGTATTGTATATTTTAAACAATAATACTCGTAAAACTCTGAAAAGTGATGAAATGTTTAGAATAGTCGATTTCACTCCATGGAACGACGATTGGAACAGAGTTTAAAAAATAACAAAGTAATAGCGTCGTCATAAGCAAATTACGGTTCACCAAATTGTAAACTATCAATGAGAAAAAATATTTTCGTGTATCAATCTCTCTACAGTCTATTTTTTGAAGCGAACGACTAAGTGTCAACATGTCAAAAATTTGGTTTTTCAATATGCCACATTTATAACACTGCATAATATTTAGCAAAGTTATACAAAACGATATGCCTAATAAATCCATTAAGCAATTAACACAATAACACTGTTATTACCTGATTTATCCCCCACTTGCAGTTTATTTAACTAATATTTTATTTTATCATGAAAATACCATTTGCTTAAGAGATCTATGCCCCAAAAAATACCTAAAATTTCAGTGGTCCTCAAATAAAAGCGATCCTACTGCTGCCAAATAAGTTCGCAACTAGGAAAGATGACGGAATTTTGTTTAAAGGCCGATTATGATCGACTATTTTATGCTAATGGGCTACGCGAAGTGTGGGAAGAAGTATGGAGAGCTGACTACGAACCTCTTTTTTAATTAAAGACAAAAAAAGTAAGATTGACGTTGTTGTTGATGGGAGTGCGACTAAAGAAAATAAAATAGGTAACTTATCTTTAGTCCGTTCATCATTGTAAATAAGGTATTGGTAAAGTTTTTTGGTCCATCGTCCAGTTGTTTTATACTTTTGTGTTTGTTATTACGAAACGGAAAATATGGGCGAGCGAGCCGGACCCAACGCTGATTCTGCCAAACCGATGTATACGATGCAAGCAAAGCTGCGTGCATGAGCTATTTTGAGTGAGATGTAAGTTTGAGAGATGCTGTGTCTTTGTTTACCTTTAGTCGTTCGCTTCAGTAAATAGAATATAGATATCATTGTAAAGAAATTGAATTATTGCTAAATATTTTTTGAGCCACATACTGTCACAGTAAAGCACAAAAAGAAACATAAGTCATTAAGATGCGCTCATTTCTTATAAATTAAAAAATTGACATCCGCTCAACGTATTTCAGCCCGATTGAATTATCTTTGCCATTGAAAGTCTGGATAAGAGAAGACCTGTCCAGCAAAAAAATATTAGGATAGCATAATAGAAGATACATAAAATAAATACTATCTAAACCAATCCGGACTTGGCCCCCGTGGTGGAGTATGATCTATACCTTCCTCAGAGAAGAGTCCCTCGGTGGGGACATTATGGATTGATGATGATGATGATGATCTGGAACACAGTCAAGCATGGGAGAGACCTACGTGTTCGGGCTGGTCAAGCATTAGACTGTGAGGAAATTGTACAGGGTTGGTTAAATCGCGCTTGAATTGACCTCAGCCATATTAACTCCATCAATCCGGACTTGGCCCCCCGTGGTGGACTATGGCCTATACCTTCCTCAGGGAAGAGACTTGCCGCTCGGTGGGGACATAATGCGTTGATGATTATGATATTGAATAAGCAGACAGATAATAATTTATACGAAAACACGAATCGCCTCCCGGAACCGACACTATCACTTGATAGAAAAAATTACTGGCAGTTGCAAACACCACGTGCCATTTCACGTATATCGATTGCAAAATGATGATTGTATCATACGACTCCAAAGATTCCACAAGTCTTGATACGGAAGAGGAAAGTCTCCATTGAAATCATAGAGCTTAAAGATATTTGAAATGATTGAAAATAATATTCTTCGCGCGCAAAGTCAGAGGATTTATTCCGAGACACGCTTTAAGCGAGCTTAGCTAGATGCGAAGATTTCCCAATCCGCTGAGACTCAAACTCTTTTGTAATCTCAAAATTTATGCTCCAAAATTACTTCGGTAATTTAAAAGTGGAACGTTACAACGCGGCCTAAACCGGTAGGTTGCAGTTAAGGATGTAACATGTCGATCTACTCGTTTGTGGCTTAACAACAGCCTATCCTAGTTAGGTCTTATTTAAGCTGCAGGTACCGCGCTTAAGACATATCCTGTGAGGTTATGTAACATGAATTATACGGCCAAAGTGCTCTTGCACTCTGCCTTTTTAGACACATGTTTTAGACCTCATTTTGTTTTGATTACCTTGGTGTGATTAGCATGTTTCGAATACGTCGATGTTTTGCGCACTGTCCTCATGAATGAATTCGATTCTTTATTGATTTTAATATTGACTGCCTCGGCGATGTTAGGTCCGATTACTATTCAGGAGGTCGTGGGTTCGATTCCCACAGCGGAACACAGTATATTTGTAAGAATGGCCTTAGTTTGGGTGTATCTTCATGCTGTGCTGTACTTACCTGTCCTACTACAGTACAGGGTAGCGTTGATGATGATATTCGCTTTATTAGTATTGGGAGGCCATTGCCATAATTCGGTGGGGCACAGTAAGAGGCTAAAATAAAAATTGGTCCTTTGACCCAATCTAGGTTGTTTTGGATCGTAATTGAATGAATTAATGACTTTTTTTTTATAAAGAAACTCACGCCCGTTATCCCCGAGGGGGTGGGCAGAGGCACCAATCACTAGAACTGGGCCCACGTTTTGCCGAGTTTATTTAGAATATTTTTATTGCAGTAAATTAAAATTGTACAAAGGGGAGATTAATGTAGGTAGATGGGTCGTCTAATACGCTACAGAGAAGCGTCAAAATGCGAGAATTCCAGAGGAAACAGATGTTTAGCCAAATTAGCACCATGGAAACAATTTGGAAATGTGGTCATACTTACTTACAAGTTTATTGCGGCTAACATTATACATAACTGTATGTACATTGACATTCAACAAGCAGAATGTAAATTCTTTACGTTGAAATAAATTTCTGTTTCTGATTCTGATTCTGATTAAGAACTAGCGGTGTTACCCGCGGTTTGTTAGGGAAAATAATTTGTGTATTAACAGTAAAAATAATATCTATTCACATTTTAGGGATTTTCCCATGGTAATAAGATATTTTCCCGTCGTGAAACGTTACCTATGTGTTAATCCAGGGTGTCAGCTAACTCCATACTAAATTTTATTAAAATCGCTTTAGGCGTTTAGACGTGAAGAAGTAACAAACATACACGATCACACACTCACAAACTTTCGCTTTTATAATATTAGTGTGATGATTTCTTCGAAAAGGGCGGGATAACACACATCTGGGAGTAGCAAAGCGATAAAGAACGCAACTTTGGCGGTATACGGTAGGAACTTATGTCTGCATATTATTATTTATGCTTAATCGAATGCATGGATGCGAAGATTTTCCTAATGATCTCTGCAACGTGCTATATTTACAATATATTTGTCTAGTTCATATCATCCTGATTATTTTTTGTAAGTTCTTCTTATTATTAGGGGTTATTCACCAACTGGACACACATGACTGGACACACCTGTGTCGGGTTGGTTAAACTCAAATTAGTATCATTTATTCTTTCGTCATCTGTACACACAAAGATTTTTATGTGTGTCCAGATAGTGAAACGTATTTAAATCGTTTTAATGTTTTCGTCAACTGGACACACATTCGAATTTTACCCGAATTTATGACGAAGTACAGTCGTGCGCTGAATGTTTTCTGTCACAATCATCATCCTCCATCAAACGTTCCACCGCTGGAAACGGGTAATTTTACAATAATTTTACAGTAAATAGTACAAAAGTACTAGGGTAGCAGAACTATGTAAGAGATTGCGGCTAAAATAAAATCTCATGAAAAACATGCGGCTTAGTTCATAGTGTTGCTTAATACTGCGCAGTATTAAACAGGGTTGTTTACTACTACTACTACCTACTAACTTTTGTTACCCTAGTACTTTTAACCGCTTTGGACTATACCATAAGTGCGACGGGGCGTACTGGAAACCACTGTGAAGCAAGGAGCGAAGTACTGGGAATTAAAGTAGCTCGCAAAGCGACATTATGGGAATCGAGATTCAGGGAATAAAACTTATGATGAAGGTCCTATAGCAAGAAAAAAAAATTGAAACTATCAACATGAATACTATGATCGCGACCATTGTTAGTGGTCAATAATTCCATGAGCGAGACGATTGTTAACCTGACTGTACACTTTTCTGCAAAAAAACAGAGTGTGTACAGTTGGTGAAAACATAAAAAATATTATTTTAGCTTTCACCATCTGGACACACATTAAAATCTTTGTGTGTCCAGATGACGAAAGAATAAATGATACAAATTTGAGTTTAACCAACTCGACACAGGTGTGTCCAGTCATGTGTGTCCAGTTGGTGAATAACCCATTATTAGCACGCAGGATTTAATTTCGTATTTTACTGTTTACTTACTATGCTCTTAATGCTCATACTGTTTTTTTTTAATATAAGGCAGATTACGCACAATGAGTCAAGAGATTACGACGCCAACACAAAAGCAATGGCCTGGCAAAATCAACATAAACGTTGCAACCAACCACCTCACACATAACATTCAAGCACTCATAAATCTAGTAGCTATTAACTAGGCAACACCTACTAACCTATTAAAGTAAACTTTAACACAATACTCGCTGGGGTAAGGGGTCAAAAATGAAGATAGAAAACAAATAACCATCTCCACGTCCCATTTGCTCTGTTGCCAGACATACTTGCAATCATACGACCAGCCACGAAACGTGTGAACTTAGAAAAAATCTGCCTCGCTCTACGATCTTGCTCGTCGTACTCTTGCTCCGCAAGGCACGTTAAGCAGTTGGTGCCGGCTGCCGTCAATAGATGGCAGTTGTTAAGCCAAGTCAGAGGCCTTAGGGCGGCTTGAAAACTTCTGACAGTAAGACCAACCACTAGCCTTACAAGCCTCCACCAATCCGGACTTAGCCCCCGTGGTGGAGTATATGGCCTGTACCTTCCTCAGGGAAGAGACCCGTGCCCCTCGATGGGGACATAATAGGTTGATGATGAAAACACTCCAGCGCAGCACTAAGCACAGTGTAAATAGTCTGTGAGATATAAAACATATCAAAATTTTTAATAATAAGATCGTACATCGCATATACGGCATAAGTTACATAATGTAAGCATTTTCATGTATTTTGTTTTTTGGCGTGTACAATAAGGAATTCTAGTAAAAGTTTATGTTCTTAATTTAAGAAGCTGTAGTCTATCTGTTTGTTCTTGATCCAACATGAAAATAAATAACTAATTGGAAATCTTAGAAATAACGTTGCAAGATTTACAGGTTACAGGTTACGATAACAGACTTTTGGTCCCTCTAAAAATTGAGAACACAAATTTTTTACTTAATTCCGAATTAAGTTAGGTACTTGAGTTTTTAGTCGGATGAGTCCAACGGCGGAATCCCTGAATTAATTTAATACACTTATGAAATTTTAGAACGAAAACTCTATATTGTACATCACCATCATCATCTTCCCATTAAGTCCCCACCGAGGGGCACGGGTCTCTTCCCTGAGAAACATATACATAATAATATACAAAACATACAAAAGTTCTTAAAAAAAGTATTTAAAAAGAAAAAATACTGTGGACTTATTATTATAAGTGATCTCTTCTTATCTTCTTTTTCTCTTCATTACAGTGTTCTCAGTACTTAACACAAATTATGTAGTTTGAAAAATCTCGTACAAGTCCAAAGCCATAGCTCCTAACTCGCAAGTACGTATAGTAAATTGTAAGTAAGTAATGCAATAATTCGACATTAACGTTGCGTCATCGCATCCGACCATCGGAACCTTCATTTGACACTATCGATCGGACAAGATTGCGGCTGCTACTCGAAATGTACAGAAAGTAACTTTTACTTTTCGTTTAGAGATGAATTTCCGTTTGATTTTCCGTTTATAGTATAAAAAATAGTCCTTACTAAAATACATATCTTATCTAAATGCCTGCATAGATCTAAGAATGACAGAAATATATATGTTATTTAAACGTAAAAATATATAAGTACTTAAAGTAAACAATAATAAACATACATATGAATAATATATTATTACACAGAATTTCAGAATATTTAGTGAATTTCTTTAAGTATAGTAGGTTTAAGAATAGTTTGTTATTTATTTTTCATACCCCTAAGTGATGAGGATAACCAATTAGGCAAAACAACGTTTGCCGGGTCAGCTAGTTTTATTATTAGATTAGAGATATAGTGCAGTGTTCTTTCAATTTGGAGCTCACGTATGGACTAATCAAATGGCATGACGATGGATTTAAGACTGCCTAATTTACTAACAAGCATGACTACCAAAACATGCTTACATGATTCAAGCTTCCATTACATTTGTATAAATAATCGGGAATTTATTTATACAAATGGCCCAATTCTGAGTGTATTCCCATAATTGTGATGTTCTTGCCTGGTTGCCAAATCGGTTTTGTTACTCAAATGTGTTAGCCAAAGCACCACACTTGACTACCAAATCCGAGTCCGTTTGTTCGATTTCCGCTAGGAGCCGCCGTACTTGATTTATATAAAATGTTCTCAGTCTGGGTATATTTCATCATCAACCCATTATGTCCCCACTGAGAGGTATGGTCTTTTCCCTGAGAAAGGCATAGGCCATACTCCACCACGGGGGCCAAGTCCGGATTGACGGAGGCTTGTAAGACTAGTGGTCTTAATGTCAGAAGTTGAAAAATGTTAGTCATAGATGGTTACGGTCCATGCACAGAACGCGCCCTATGTTGCTTAACCTTCGTAAACGTTTAAGATCACTCAGGCAGCCGGGGCTAGGAGTGATTGTTATTTTTTTATAACAATGGTTGTATTTACATTTTGTTAATGTCTTTGCCTGGTTAACATAGCACAGAGTTTCTTAGTTTGGGACTAGGACTAGGGTTGTGTTGTGTGGAACTTATTTCCATGATTACGGAGCATAGTATATGCTTGGTATTTCAGAGTAGAGCCTGCGGTCAGATAATGATGACTCGGCAAAATCATTGTCCCGCGTTAGGTAATGTTGCTGGTACTTGCGAGGTAGGTAGGTCGTGTCTCATAAGTGCTTACCTCGTGGCCTGATTTCACTGAAGCAATTTATAGGTTTTATTATCGGTAGGAGTAGGTGACCGCCTTTACAGCATTTCAGTTAAGAGCCTGATGAGTTCGTGAAATATTTTTCCGATCTATAAATCGATCCTTCTACGATTTTCCATAGAAGCAAAGAAGACATTTATAATCCATTTACTTGGCATTTTTTTCAGACTTTACTAGCTAGCACTAGTAAACTTTTTCGAGTTTTCTACCTTTAAGGTTTTGGATTTAGTGTCGTTTAAAGACTGAAAAAAATGCCAAGTATAGATAAATGGATAGTAGTTGAATTAGCACAGAGTAAAAATAATCAAGAGCAGCATATGAAGATACTATCAAAGTTACATAGGAACACAGGCACCCGGGTACCTTAAAATAATGTATGGTAATAATGATTTCACATTTTAGTTGCAAAGTCGCCCGTAATGCAACGGAGTAGAGTGCATGGGTGTATACGATGATGTGCTGTCGACTGTACATCCACTGCTGGACATAGGCGTGTCATAGGCACGCCAATTTTTTTCTGTATTGACCAGACTACATAAGAATGAAATAAATGCGCAAAATGACCTTTAAAAAAAGCTTGTTAGCTTGACATACTTACATACATAAGCTCACGCCTGTATCCCAGAGGGGTAGGCAGAGACCAGGGACTGCCACCTGCCACTATCATGATGAAAAATCAGTTTCGCTTCATCGACATTCATTGGCACATAGCTTGATTTTTTTATAAATGAAGAAAATTTTAAAAAACAAGGATAAATATAAATAGAGTTTCGAATAAAAAAGACTCTTAGAGAGGCATTACGTCACTTTTATTTACAAATAAGAGGGTTCCCAAGTAACAAAGTTCTCCTGTAGTGCAAAGTTTACAGGCTTACAACACTAGTACCTCTCTCTTAGTGGTTCCAGGTTTTACTACCAAGCTTATAACAGGTTACACGGAGTTCGTTTGGGCTAATAGTGCACCTGTTCTTATAAATTGACTTATAGTCGTGTATTGAACGAAATTACAGGCGCAGTAAAAAAGCCGCAATAAAAGTGTCGCAAACGTGTAAATACACTTGAGAAAACTTGCTCTAGTAAGTTACATTTATAATCGCCTACAAGAAGTAATTATAAATTCGCAATAAGTGTGATACGCCAGTAATAGTAATTTATAGAACTAAATGCACTTAGAACCATTTGCACTTGTTACTTGACCTTATAGGTGTGTAAAAGTCAATTTTATGTGCCAATTATAAGTGAATTAGTTCTACAGTGGTTTCTTGTAAGAGTAGTGTACTTAGTATTATTGTGTACTCTCGAATGCTGTTATAGTCTTAATTTCTTTATAAAGGTTTCTTGTAAAACTATGAGTGTTCAAAGATATCTTCGTGAAGTCCATTTTAAGAAGACAATTGCTTTTAATATTTATCGCATTTTCACGGCCATTTTTTGTAGTAGTTGGTGAGGGTTCTGTGAAAAACTAGGTTTTACCCACAACACGTGATTTAGACTCTGATGATGACGAGGAATATATTTGTGACTACTCTGATTCTGTGCAGGAAGATGAAAGTGACTGCTTTTCAAAATACGAGGAAAATATTACACTACGTGGTACCCTTAATAAATGGGCTGTAGAATACAACATTTCACATGAAGCATTATTAAAATTTTTAAATAAAAAGTTGAAAAATATCCTCCCTAATGACACACGAACTCTTCTGCAGACAAATAAAGCAAATGTGAATATTATTTGTTCAGTTCCAGGGGAATATTAGCGTAATGGCCTGAAAAAATGTTTTAAAAATATTTATGAAGAGCTCACCTGATGAAATTTCTTTAAAAATAAACATTGATGGCCTTCTAGTGTTCAAAAGTTCTACATAAAAAGTAAGTTTATCGTAGGTACCTTTGGCGACGGCTTCGTAGACAAAATGATGAAAATCTTAGATTACAATATTTGCTTTTTTCATCAGGTATCTACGCTGGTGATGGAAAGCCTCAAGATATTGACACTTTTTTGGGACCTTTTGTAACAGAAATGCAGCAACTTCAAGAGGGACTTAAAGTAAAAGAGAAAAAATAATACATGCCAAATTACGAGCATTCATTTGCGATTCACTTGCAAAAGCGTTTTTATTTCACTAATAAGTATAAAAACATATAGTAAAGTCAGCTAATTAACTAATTCAGCTAATTAAAAACAAGTTAATTGTTTCAGGTGTGTCGTACGAACGAAGAGTTTTTGCTGTCGCTTTTTTCGTTACTGCTCTAACTTTTGGAGCCGATATCCTTTGATTGCTTTCGCTGCGGTTTTGGTCAACAAACGGTCTTCGCCCAGAAATAATATGACCATGATAGTTTGAGCAGTCACAACTAAGACATAAAAAAATAATTTTATTTTTATAAATATTTTTATTCATAATCCAAATAGAACATTTACTTTATGAACGTCAATGTTGTTAGTTTTACAACAACATTGACTCAACAATAAACTCTTAGCTATTAAAATTAAGCATAAGACATGTATCATCATCATCATAACATCCTATGACGGTCCACTGTTGAAGCATGGCTTCTCCCAAGAACCCTAATTCGCCACAATATGGCGCGACAATGCTGTTACGTCTAATATTATTTTTAAACACAACTTAGTAAATACGCCGTGTTCAGAAGGCGAACAAAAATTGAGATTTAAAACACAATATACTTCACCGAAAATACCTACGCGTTTGCCATCCAAACATGTATACACGTATAATTACGTGCGAAATACATGCGAAATACATTTCATATAAAATAGATGAACTTAAGTTTTGTTTATTTTTTCTCCACAACTGCACGACACAACGCAACACAATTCACAAATGTTTGAAGTAGCTAGTAATAGAAGCGCGGAGTACGTTACAGGCCTACCTGCTTCTATTAAATGCTCATAGTGAGCTTCGCGGGAGCAAATGGTTCTCCGGAGTCTAACTATAAGTGTATTATGGACTTAAGTTATGGTGTTGGGTTCTATTAGATGCTCATGGTTGGCTTCGCGGGAGCAGATAGTTCTACGTAGTCCAACTATAAGTGTATTATTGGTCTAAGTGGTTCTCACCAAGTCTACTATGAGTGTTTTATTAGCAAAAGTACGCCTATAAAATGGGCCCTTTTCCGTAGTTATAACCGTTTACTAGCCTGTTATAGACCTGGCTCCAGAACCACTACAAGACCACATTTTGTTACTTGGGGTTAAACTTTACTTTATTTACATACATATGTATTTACATACAGGCACATACATTACTTCTGGTCCCACACTAGGATACCCTGTGTCTTGGAAACCTGAAACAACGACCTCACAAACATGTACACATCCAAGACCTGGGGTTGTTTTGTTTTTTTCCCCAGCCGGGGTTCGAACCCGGGACCTCTCGCACGGTAGCAGATGTGCTAACCGCTTTGCCACAGAGGTCGCCAAACACTAGCAATAAAATGTTAAAATTTAAAGGTTACGCAATTTACATATATGTAAACGTTCTTGTCCAATTTCACACCAGAGAATAAGTTACTACCATACTTATTTAGCAACGATTGTCTTTCTGTTATCAGGTTAAGCATTATTTAGGCGCTTATGTCACTTCCTTGTACGCCAAATGAGGGGGCCACACATGGGTGTAATCCGCGAATCTGCATAATGCATTTAATATTCAGCTGGGATGCAATAAATATACGGTGCGCATATCGATAGCCATAACTGGGAATCTTTGTAACATCTGATTGAAATAATAAGTCTATAACTGCTCTATGTAGATACATACAATAAAGTAAAATAAAAAATAAAATAAATAAGCCCACGCCTGCATCCAAGTTTTTTTTAGTAAAAACTTTACTACGAAAATTATTTTTGTAATGCCATGTAGTTCTTAGTCAACATTGTTATACAAAATTACCAAATAGTGCTTGTATGTGGTCACCCTATAACATTGAATTATGGGCTAGGACATTATAGACTTAAATGAAGAGATAACAATAAATTCGGGGTTGATTTGTCTTGATACGGTATTGAATAAAGATGAAAAATTTGCTAAGTAGGTATTACGTTTTGACTGTTATGAGGAATAGTGATAGATGTCTGTGACATAGTTCTTAATTTATGACTGCCTAGTTGGTCTAGCGGTCAACGGTATAGACAGCCAAAGCAAAGGTCGTGGGTTCGAATTCCACTGAAGGCATTAATTCCCGATATATTAATTATTATTCCCGTATACTCAATGAGTATATGAGTATTACTCATTTCCAGATACAGATTAGATTAGAACTCTTGTACACCAAAGAAACCAATAATGGGATTGTTTGACATCTATACTGCCGTCATAACCTCTTCAGTCCTGAGGTACACAGAAATCCATAGTTATTTTCAAGGTCAGGACTGAGGAGGATAATAAAAAAGGCCAAAACTTAATTTCGAGAAAAACTAAATTTCAAGCATGTCTGCTAACTTGTCGTCGATGATTACTATTAGAAAATCACAAGAAAAAATTTTACATACTTCATAAGCTATTTGCTTAAATTTAAGTGTTATTTTTATTTAAATACAGTTTACTTTTTCTCACTAGTAAATATTGAAGTTATACCCTTTCTTCTTATGACGGCAGTATAGGATATTACCTATCAAACAATCGCAATGACACCTGATAATGGGCCGGCTTCTGAGCTGAGAATTTTCACTGAGTAAATACTTAAGTAACGTTCTGTCACGCTCTTTTCTGAGAAATTAGACGAGACAGCACTACAGTTATGTAATTAATTAGCGAAATGCTCAATTCAGGAATTCGGTCTTTTCTAGATTTATAGACGCTGTTTGATGCTAATTGTAAAACTACTGATTTGCAAAATTTGTTGATAAGATAGCTTCAGTTAGTTAGTTGTTAAATTAGTTGTTCAAATAAAACATACCCATATCTTTAAAAAGTATTATAGGTTGACTTATTACCTGGTACCTGTTCTTAGAGACGCTCCAATACAAAAGACATCAACGTGGGAATGGGAACTTCCGAATTCTTCAGAGGTTTTGATCGTACTTTTTTTAGGTTAAACAGAGTGGACATAAAAAATCTATGGTCCATGACCATAATTCTTAGAATATAAAAAATAACCTTATTATTAAAGCCAAGCTATAAAAAACATTTACAGCGCCATCTGTGATTTACTATCGGAAATACCTTGCACCGTCGTTAGAGCGCTACCTTCTTTGTCGTTAAATAGAACCAATTTGTTTTCAACTTTTCTACGTAAGACTAGTACCAAATTTTTACCGTCTCTTAGTTATCCCCGAAAGCCACCAGATGGCTCTCTAGCATGATTTATAGTAGTTATTTATTCAACTTTGTTGTAAATGATAGACTAATTAAAATATCCGTAAGGTTTACTATAATTTAGAAACCTAGTTTTTTATCCTACCAAAATGAGGTCAGTGGTACGGTATTGCACTTTGTAGCATGTTGCATATTACATTAAGTGAGTTAGAGAACTTAATTTCCTTGAAGTTTAATTGTAAGCAAGTCGTTGTATTTTGAACGCAATTGTTTATTTACACGTTTCAGCAGATTGTTCAGTGGATAGCATATTAAAATTGAATTAATATAAGGTTGAGAATGAAATTCCTTTGAAGCCTGAAGAGAGTTCTAAGCTTTTTTTATGTATGTAGAAGCACTTCAGTGAAATACTATAGTAAACAAGGTTTTAAATCTAATATAAGAATGTTTTAGGTCGATTTTTTTGGATTTGAATTTTAATCCCCCATATGATTGACCATATTCATATATTCATATTCATTTATTCATTGCATTGTCATGTTCATTACATTAAAGTTATTTTTTTCATTTCGAGAGTCGTTACATGACACCCTGTAAGGGCACTACAACATTTATTATTGTTTAATAATAATAGAACATTGATAATAAAACATTGATTAATAATTTATAATTCGACATGCGACATCCATTTAACATGAGAAATATTTCCATTGTAGGTACCACCATAGAGCACCAGTAAAGCTTGATGTGGTGACGAAAATCGACTGATCACCAGCATGTCAGCTGGCTGATAATCAGAATTGCATAATTTCTTTGGTGTATTTTTTTTCATATTAACTCAATAAAAATTAACATATTATATTGTAGTGTAATGTCACCAAAACCTACAACAAATTATGTTACAATACAATCTTCAGAGCCAATAAACCTACATACAATATTATGTTACTTTTTTTGAGTTAACTAGCTGACCCCGCAAACGTTGTTTTGCCAGATAGGGGTATGAAAAATAGATAACAACCTATTCTCAGACCTACCGAATATACATATAAAAGTTCATCAAAATCGGTCAAGCCGTTTCCTAGGAATAAACATTGAGACGTGAGAATATTAGTGATAGTGATATGATAAGATATGAAAAAACATGCGCCAAAAAGTTATGCAATTTTAGCCATTTTCTGATAATCACACAGCTATTTTACAGGCCGTATTCTGATCAGCTGCAATAAGAGAATACGCGATTGACTGGCTGCACACCAAAAATATCCAGCTAGATATAGATTGCTGTTTTCGTATCTGACGATCTTTACCCGAACCAAGTATGATTTGAGAAAAGGTTCACGCTTCAGAGCGGAATTTTTTTCGCTCCACTACAACTCAACCCTACAGTAGCGGGTAATCTTGTACCTTGATATTCAAGAAATAGAATGTTAATTCTTTACCTTGCAATTAATTAGGTATTGATTTCTGATACACGTGATTTATAGATATGAATGAGGTGGTCAGACAATTACAGTGTAAGTATGTTTATATCGAAAAATATGCGTAGATATGTTTAACATCTTTTTCTTATTATATCTAAAAAACAATTTTTTTTAATTTTTTTAAAACGACCCAGTTACCTACCTTGCAATTTGTAATACATGATTGCGTTATTCGAACAAAGTATTTTCTCTTTTTTGTTTATAAAAAAATAGAAACTAAAATAAAAGTTTACAATACATTTGTGATGATTTATTTTAGCCTCGTTTCTCAAAATAAATGATATTAAAATTCTTTCTAAGACTGCTTATATCTAACACTTTGGATACATTCATTCATACATTTGGACACAATTAACAATAAAACAAATACCCTTTGTACAATTATAATTTAAAATCCAGACTAGAAAATTGTCTGCATGTCTTTTTTGGACCAATAGTTAACTAGCATCAAGCCTAGTCATAGATTGCACTTGGAGTTTTAATAAATCACAATAGTATAAGTACCTTCAACTCTTTTTTCCTTTCCAATATTACAACATTTTACTTTCAAATAATCTACTGATAGCGCTTGGTAAAGAAGAGTTATGGGGATCATTAAGACATCAGACAGAGTACATTCAGACGGAGTATAAAAATTATACTAGTTTTTGAATGATACAAATCCATCGAGAAATGACAAAGTTAGAGAACTAAAAAAATTATTTTTTAACACGATCACTATAATAGTAGAACAATAATAGATTTGGTTTTTCGTTGAAATGTAAACGTTTTTAATTTCAACTCGATACCTCAACACATCATCATCAGGCTATATTAGTCCACTGCTGGACATAGCCCTCCCCTAATGAGCGCCATAGCACCCTGTCTTCAGCTTGCCGCACCCAGCATCTGCCTCAACACGTTTCCGAGATAAAGGGTCTTGACCGATAAACAAAATCAGTCAAATAATGTATTTTTTTCCTGCTCTTGTCATGGATGATTATTTTCCTTTCCAAATACAACCAATTTCGTACTTTTTGTATGTTTGGTCTACATTAATCTAGAACCCTTGTAACGTTATTACGAGTATTTTAATATTTCCCCTCTGTATTATTATTATTTATTTGTTTGTATACCTAGGTCTAAATATGTAAATAGTATATTTAACATTCTAAGTTGCACGACCTGTAAATTATTTCATCATTACTTAGGTTAGCTGGTAAATAATGCTAAGTAGCGTTAAGCTCGTGTATATGCAAAACTATGTGTTTTTCTGCTATAAAGAATTTTAATAATAAAAATAATAAAGTTACCGTTACAAATATTGCATTTTGTTATGATTTAACCAACATATTTTAAAAAAACGTCCAAATACAGGGCCTCTAGGCCCTCTCAGAGAGAGCGTGCCCACCGCGGGTTGACAATTTCAACCTCTGAGGTATGTGGAGACCTCCAAGAGTCCTCATAATGTTACCTCTACGGTTAGTTAACGAGCGCCAAAGTCAGCATGTATTGTTTTTGATGTCTCTATAATATTGCATACTTAGTTCAATACGTGAATGATCCCCATTACCATATCATAATTATTCTTTACTATGGCTTAGTTGTGGACTTTCAATACTGTAAGCTTCTGTTTAAAGTGGTAACTATTATTCCAATACCTTATTAAGGGTTAAACCCTTCTATCACAATAAAATGCAGACGACAGCAGATCAATCTTTACTGCTTTTTTTTTGTAAATTTTGTCGTAACGTGACTAGGCAGAGTAAAGCCAGTAACGATTCATGAGCTGTTGACTGCAAAATACTACTACCTACTTATTTTAAACATTATTATGTAAACATCACCAGTCATCGTAATACTATTCTTTGATGCCTCCTGTTCACTGTGCTAAATATGGCCCTAAAGTCTACAGTAAGAGGTAATAGTTTTACACATTGATAATTTTACTTTTGAACCTACAATTGAATGAAAATCAATACGATTTTCTAACTCTACACCACGGCGATTTTTGCACTCTATTCCACTGTACGAAATCGCTTTCTAATTTATTTGTACTGAATATAATATGCAGTGGAATACAGTGCAAGTCTGGCATTTTCTGTAGACCTATTTTTCCATAGAGGTTACAATTACCCGGCTGTTTTAACTCCACTGTGCCTGTTATCGATTGATTGATAGCGCTCACAGTGGAGTAAAAACAACCGGCCGAACTATTATCTACAGACTGTACTAACATTTTGACTACTGGTACGCCTTTGCTACCGTCATCTTTGTACCCTACACCTGTTGGGACCTAGTCCGAACCATCCTACTCTTGCACATTTCAATCTTTCTGCCGATCGACCTTTCGATCTTTTATTCCTAGGAGGCTTCAAACTCTCGCCCCAATCTTCCTTGATAAGATCTGCCCCCTTCTCGGCAATCATGATTACAGGAGCGTTTATATTACCATTTGTAATAGCCGGCATTATGCTGGCGTCGATTACTCTCAAACCTTTGACCCCGTAGACTTTCAAACGCGAGTCGACGACCGCCATGGGATCGCTTTCCGGCCCCATTTTAGCTGTACAGGAGATGTGGTAAATCGTCATGGTGTACTGCCTTATAAGGCAATCCCAGTACTCATCCGTGTAAAGAGGTAGGTGTTTGCAATTTGGTACTGGTTTTGAGTGGAAGCGAGCGCCGAATCTCTTCATGGCTTGAGTTTCTCCGACAGCTACAGCTGCCTTTACCCCTTCTCTTAAGACACCCACGTCATCGGGGTGCGTCAAGTAGTTATGAACCATGATAGGGTAGTCTAAAGGGTTCTTCGAGCGTAACTTTATGAAGCCTTTGCTCTTCGGACGCAACATCATTGGGAATACACCGAACACGTCCTGATTATTAATTTCGCCGAATACTTCGTTGTAAAACTCGTCTGTCAGGCCGTGAGCTCGTTTTACCTGAGTACCTCCATCGGAGGGTGTAGACGCTGACGTTAACATAAATTCGATATCGGGCCAGTCGTCCGAGGCATTCGCGTACTTCGTATTAATGAAGGCGACAACTTCGAGGCCAACACTGGAAGTCAACGGTCCGTCTTCAGTGACGGCGTATCTCAGAGCCGAATTAATATTCACCAATCGGTTCATCACTAAACTGACGGGATAGTCTACTCTGAAAACCAGGCCGCCGATTGCGATGTGATCCTGTAGATTCTTCCCAACTCCCGGAGAGTCGTGGATCACTTCCACCCCGACCTCTTCTAGTTCCTTCTTTGGTCCAATTCCTGAAAGCAGCAGCAACTGAGGTGAGGCTATCGCCCCAGCCGATAGTATCACTTCTCGTTTAGCATACACCACTTGCTTCTTTCCGTCTCGTATAAATTCGACTCCGTAAGCTCTGTTCGTCTCTTTTTCTATCAGGACTTTGGTCACGTGTGTGAAGAGAGCCACGTGGAGGTTCTGCCTTAGCCTTACAGGTCTGAGGAATGCCTTTGCTGTGGAGCATCTGGATCCTCGTCGAATGGTGAACTGGTACCATCCGTAGCCGGTTTGTTTAGCTCCGTTGACGTCTAGAATGTCGTAGCCCATCTCTTCACCGGCTTGCAGGAACGCGGCCCCCAAAGGCGTGTTGTATGGAGAGTCTTGCACCGTCAGGTAGCCACCTGGAAATAGAGAAAAGTAGATGTTATTTAACTGCTTATTATATTCCGCTCTTTATAAATTATCTAGCATAGATTGACTACGTCGTTGGTCTAGCCGTTAAAGTGCTTAACTACTAAGACAGAGCTCGTAGGTTCGATTCCCATTGGCCGCCGTACATTTGTACAAATGACCTCAGTCTGTGTCTATTTTCAGAATATGTTTGTGATGTCTTTGCCTAGTTACCGTACCACAGTGTTTCCTAGTTTGGGTCACGTGATTGTGTTGTGTAGAAGTGGTTTATTTATAAATTTTTTAACTAAATGGCTTGAAAAATAAATATTCTCTCTCTGAGAGATGGTTTGTGCCTTATATTGCGTAAATAGGCTGCTTTAATTACGACCTATTTTATCGTAAAGGTTATAGTAATTTTTTCTGTCGACCAGACCCACATAACATAATCTTTCGACACTGTATACTTCATTTATTAACACTATGGACTTAATATTTCGAATCACGTAGATAGATCAATAGTTACGAACAATTTACGCAAGTAAGCAGCGGCGCTATTATGTTCGAACCCCAGTTTTGGTGCTAAGCGCTAATAGAACATTAATCATTCGCAATGTACACTTTCCAGGAAGAAGGACACTTGGAAGCCAAATACATTATCATGACTACACAATTTACAGAGTACAGTGCCTTGTTTGTACTGGCAGCCTCAAAAAGCAAGGTAGAAAAATTGGTTGTCATGGCAACCTCCGACTGAAGATGGTAAAAAATAAACCCACGTTCTCACCTGTAGCGTGATGCCTTGTATCCTTAGCCAAGTAGGGGTTTCTCTGATCCTGAGACTTCTTAAAATAAGGCAGCACGTCCTCGTAACCCCAGCCAGGGTTGCCAAAGGCCTCCCATTGGTCGAAGTCCCGCTTGTTTCCTCGGATGTATAGCATGGTGTTGAGTACCGAAGACCCGCCCAGGACCTTGCCTTTGGTCCAACAGCAGCGCTTGTCCACCATCGCCTGGCACGCCGAGTCTTGGGGCTGGGTGCTGGAATTTGGGTTGAGAGTTGAAGCAGATTGTGTAGAAGCGTTGGTGCGTACAGACTGGTGAAACGCAACATGCAATGTATCATGGAATGAAAGAATTTGCCGTACACATTGCCGCAATGTATCATAACTTTAAACTGAGTGTGAATCCGGAATTAAGCTACTACTTGTGTGATTTTGTTTAAATTAATATGTTGGGTTCTATCAGTAAAGTACCGATTGGTACCTCCATAATAATGATTTCCCACTCCCATTATTTTTTTTTCAGAACTTTTAAGGCGTAAGTAGTCGTAACGCAACAGAACATAAAATATAATTATGCACAAGGAACAAGTATTACATTTCGTGTGTCTATTCTATTACATGAAATGCTATAAATAGTAACCCTATATTTCACAACCAGGAGAAAGAATTATTCAAGATTTCTTATAACTTAGTAATAAGCAATGTATTGTGGTCACTTTTACAAGTGGTTATTATTATCAATGACATAAAATCTCTACTTAGATATTTAAGGAACCCTGGTTTCTGCTTTCTCCTAGTTTCACGCGTGATTTTATGTATTTATTTAAAGGCAGAGATTTAAGATTTCTTACAGAGGCGAGTCGAACAATATAACATTATAAGAAAACTTTAGTAGACAAATGTTTGATATTTATCATTACCTAAAAACGAAAACGGTACGTAAAAAGAATCATGATCCGAAAATTCTAATTTATAATTTAATACATATTAGAAAAAAAAAACATTTCTCACCGATACTTCCAGTCCAGCTTACTCTTATGCAGATACAGCGACAGCAGCGGCACATCGCTGATGTCCGTCTCGTGCCCGCCTGCCTCCAGCAGCAGCACCTTCCAACCCTCAACCTCAGACAGTCTGTTCGCCATGACAGAGCCAGCCGACCCTCCACCGACAATCACAAAGTCGTATTCGTCTCGCAGAAACTTCTGGTTAAACGGTCTGTTCTCGGGGTCTAGGAGATCGTAGTTGAAGTAGGCCATTGTGGCAAGCATGATGGGGATGAAGGTGAGCTTGCTGAGGCCCCCGATGCTTAGGGCGCCTTTGACGGCTGCTGCTACCACTGTGCCGACCGCCATGATGGCTGGATTTGTCAGGCGTCAGGCGGAGAGCATGTCAGCTTCTGAAACGATGCGAGTTTCTTATTGTTTGTTCTAAAAATTATATTATTACTAAACTTATAAAAAATAGGTACCCAAAGCCTGCATGCAACCGCTATGAATGTCGATGAAGAGAAAGTGATTTGAAAAAGAAACCCAGGTCTTGGATGTTTACATGTTTGTGACGTCGCTGTTTCTGGTTCCCACGACACAGGGTATCCTAGTGTGGGGCCAGACGCAATGTATGTGCCTGTATGTAAATGTTATGTTATGTTATCAGAATCGTGGCAAGTGGCAGTCCTTAGTATCTGACTACCCCTCTGGGATACAGGCGTGAGCTTATGTATGTTTGAATGTAAACTTTTTAGAAACAATAAATTTTAAAAGGTCAGATTGGTCAGTCAGCTGTTTTTTTCATATCGCATTACAAAGATGGCTGTCATTATAGTCTCTTTGACAACATGACGCGAAATGAAACGTAACGTAACTACATATTTCTAACAGTAAAACCAATATTAGCTATACTGACTCGATAACTCTTGCATCTTATTTAGAATTTCAAACTCCTGTGCGCGAATATACCTAATTCAGGTTTTTTTAAAATAATGACTCATTAAGTTGAACATAAAAAATATTCAGACTTACTGTAAAAAAATGTTACACTAGTAACTAGTAAGGACTAATCGCGCTTCGTCAATTTTGACAGAAAAATGAGAGCATAAAGTGTATTGCTCCATTTCACCATACCTAATGGTATTGTGTTAAGATCCTCATACAGAGATCTGGGTTCAGCCCCCAACTATTGATTTTAAAGCTTCGTTATTGTAGCAACTTTTAAGATGATGATTGTTACTACCCGTAAAATTGTAGTGCAAACCATTTATTTTAAAGAGCATACGAAATAGTTGGAAACCTCTATTTTTTTTATCAATATGTCCCGACGAAAAACGTACTCCGCTGGCTCAATGGCTAGAAGTGGCTCTGTGCCTCTAGGTAGGCCCGGGACTGCCACCTGCCACGATCCTGACAAATCACTTTCGCTTCATCGACATTTTTATTAGTCGTTCGTTTAATGCACGCACGTCGATTTCCAGTACTTTTTATCGTGCCTTTTACTAATACATCCCCTATTTGGTCGAAGTATGTCTGCCTGAGGCGTCCCTTACCGGCTATCCACTCACATTCGCTCAATAAATTTGCTTCGTCAGTATTTCTTCCTTCATACTCTCCAGAGTTTCGTTCTTTCAATTCTGTACCTGATGAGCTTTGTATGATGAAGTTGCAAAAAAATATCTGTATATTTTTGCGCAAGAGCTAATTTATTGACGTTGAGCGTACGTAGTCTTTCGTTAATGTCTTCTTTGAGATTATAAATGTCAGTCGAGGCATTAGAAGAGCCAATCGGCGTATGATTCACTGGTAAATTTTCAATGCGTGTATCATTCAGAGTTGTAAAAGCCGAGCCGAAATGTTTGAATAGTATAATTATGACACAATCAGTATTTGGGTGCTATCCGTATCTCAGGCTTCAGGATACCTACTTTTACGAGTATAAGAACAGTGAGTAATGTTTTAGCATTGCAAGTAGTTGATTTTACTCGTGGGATCTTATTAGGTAGGTATTTGTGTTGACTAATTATTAGAAAGAAAGAAAGAAATAAAGACAGAGAGAGAAAGAGAAAGAAAGAAACAAAGTATTTATTAACATGGCCACAAACATACCTCGAAGGCATTGACTAACATTTACACTAATATTAGCTGTCCCGACAAACGTTGTTTTGCCAAATTTGGCAAAACAACGTTTGTGATAAGCATATGCAGTGATAAGCATAAGCAATTGCTTATGCTTTTCACTTAGGGGTATGAATAGATAACAACTTATTCTCAGAATTACTAAATATATACATAAAATTTCAACAAAATCGGTCAGGCCGTTTCGGAGGAGTATCCCTTTGCAACCGAAGAATTTTTTTTCTTAAATTTTAACTATCTTGGCTAAAATACCTTGTTTTGGTATGCCATAGATTCCAAGAAAAATAACCAAAAAATCCTAGTTAACTGCTAGTCCGGCTAAAAAGTAACTACACGATCGTGCAACTACATTTTTCCAGCCATATTTTATGACTAAAAACTAACTTTGTATTTATAAAAACATTCTACAATGCTTCCTATACACATTCAAACTTAATTATTGTAAGGCTTCAAACAAAATATATTAATTATCGGTACTTTAAGTGAAGCACGTTTACCGCCAAAATAAGCAGAAATCTCTACAAGCGGCTCGCGAGCCAATCTGTGGCCAATGGTCGCCGACAAGTGAGGCACCGCACCTTGCAGTATTTTTTGTAGGTAAAACAGATAAATGCACGATCGATCGATGGCGGTTGCGTCCCGAAAAGTTAATTTGTATGGAGTCAGGATTTTTTTTAAAATTATATGCACGGTTGTGATAGCTCGGTTGCAAAGGGGTATGCGCACTAACATTGTGACAAGAGAATTGTATATACTTGATAGATTATAAAGTGTAAGAGTTTGTATATTTGTGTATTGGGGGTTACTTCTCGATCATGAGGGTCTGGGTTCGAACCACGCATGTACCAATGACTTTTAGTTATGTACATTTGTTTGTTTGTACAGCAACACCATTCGCTGATAAATTGTGCCCGGATTACGGCGACAGGCTTTCCACGTGTCACGTTTGGGACCTAATAAAATCAGCAAAACGTGGGCCCAGTTCTAGTGATTGGTGCCTCTGCCTACCCCCTCGGGGATAACGGGCATAAGTTTATTTATTTTTATTTATTTGTATCGGGGGTAAACTCCAAAACTACTTTTCCGATTTCAAAAATTCTTTCATTGGGTTTATGCCAGTATGTAAAGCAAAGAATAAAACATATACACTGAAGAGCAAAAGTTTCGGGTCACTAGCATTTACTTCAATATCTTGAAAACGAATAAAGCTATCGTATTGAAGTAAATTGAGCCTTATAGACAATTTAATGTTACTCAAATAAAATGCATTACATTTACTACTGACCATTTATTTTATTGTGTTTAAAACGACAAATTAAAAATGGCGTCATTTTGCTTGCAAAACCAAAACTGAAAATATTGAACTTTTTATATTTACAAGTAGTTTTAACACAGTTTAGTACTTGGTATTACCCCCACGTGCTGTCTGGACTGCTGCAATGCGATTCGGCATGCTGTACACCAAGTTTCTGAAACACTGTTGGGGAATGTTCTCCCATTCCTCTACCAATGCATGTTTCAAGTCACGAAGCGTAATTAAAGGAGGATCTCGTTGTCTTACACGTCGTCCGAGCTCGTCCCAGGCGTGCTCGATCGGGTTGAGGTCGGGGCTACGTGCTGGCCACACCATAGGATGAATATTCACCTCATCAAGGTAGTCTTGCACAACACGAGCAGTGTGGGGACGGGCGTTATCGTGCATAAAGATGGCATTCTCACCAAGTCTTGCCATAAATGGACCGACGTGCTCGTTGAGGATTTCATCCACGTATCTTACGCCATTGAGAGTACCGTTTTCGATCAGTACAAGCTCTGTTCGGGTTTCCGCAGAAATTCCAGCCCACACGAGAACCGAGCCACCACCGTATGCCACCTTTTCTTCAATACAGGCTTGCATAAATCTTTCTCCTGGTCTTCTGTACACCTTTGCCCTTCCGTCGTGTATATACAGCATAAATTTTGATTCGTCCGAGAACACGACATTTGACCAATTTTCAATCGTCCAATGCGAGTGTTCGCGTGTATAAATTCGTCTTGCTGTACGATGGTGCCTCTCGAGTTTCGGACCATTTGCGGGTCTAAATGGTTTCAAATTACCTTCAGTATGTCGCCGTCTTACAGTCCAAGCAGAAGGGTTGCTTCTACCAAGCCCTAAAAAATGATGAGTCAGTGCTGTTCCCGTAAGAAACCGATTTCGCAGCATAGAATTGACTAGATATCGATCTTCCCGTGCCGTCGTACACCTGGGTCTGCCTGTTGTTGGTCTGCGTAGGTTCGAACCAGTTTCTAGAAACCACTGGCGAACACGCTGAACTGTAGACAACGATACACCCACTATTCTTGCTGTTTCTCGCTGACTGCTCCCATTTTCCAGGATCGTGAGGATTCTCGTACATTCCTCAGGTGTGAGTGACATAATTACTACTTTAATAATGACTATTGGATACCTGGAAGACTTCTTATAAATACATTTTATGACAGAACAAAAACAAAAGCAAAAACAGTTGCGAAAATTAGAAGTTCTGATTTGAAAAAAAGAGATCATTATGTTTATAACTTTTTTAATGACGTTACTTCCCGCCAACCAAAAAGTTTTTATACGTGTAATGAAGGATTATTAAATTGTCTATAAGGCTCAATTTACTTCAATACGATAGCTTTATTCGTTTTCAAGATATTGAAGTAAATGCTAGTGACCCGAAACTTTTGCTCTCGAGTGTAGTATCGAGTATTTTCTTGACGTGTTTCTCAAAAGATTGTGGAAGCAGCCTAAATTCGTTCCACTGTTACAATCAAGGAAAAGATAACAATCTAGTAATCTAGGGCAAAAGCCTTCTCTCAGAGAGAGAGACATTTTACTTGTCGTGTAATTTGGCAGTTTTTACCAATGGTCGAAACTTTTAGAGCTAGTCCTTAGTATTACTGTATTCTATAACCGATGTAATTGTCATAAACTCTGTATTTCAAAACGCTTCGTGGAGGAGTCAATGTTATGAAATGATAGGACGCAACGACCTTCACCTATACAATCATTACATACTGTCAAAATTTCATATCCATACCTTTTTGAGACACAAATTGGTCTCTAAAACAACAGTTGTAGCTTATGTGCCTTTTTCTCAGCATTCTTTGATGGAACTTTGTAACAGCTTACCTACGTTGTGTTGTGAAATAATTTGTTGAAGCATTTTAAATATGACGACTTCTTTTGTTGTCGTCAGACCATTGTTAGCAGATATTTTAACATGAAATCAGAGAGATATACATTTAGCACACAGATAGACCAAACCATGGCAATAGTATTTTTTCTTCAGAATCTCCTGTGATTAGAGGTATGAGATTTGTAAAACTAGAATGTTATCTTATCCTTGATTGTTATTGTAAAGAATCGATGGTATCAAATTGACAACGGAACAATTCGGTAAGCATAGTGTGTTTTTATGATGTTGTTGATGTTTTTCTCACATGCGACATAGCGGTCGTATTTCATTAAGATATAATAAGGATGAGATATGATAAAAAAAGTTTAATTGTTGAACACTAAACATTATTAACTTTAACCCCCTTATTCATAAAAAATTTTAAGCATTGGTTAAGTAAACAACTGATTAAATGTCATGTTGTCCTTTATATTTCAATGACATCTGTCAAGGACAGCATGACATTTAATCAGTTGTTTACTTAACCAATGCTTAAAATTTTTTATGAATAAGGGGGTAAGTGTATCCGGAATTAAAGGTAACAATGTTTACTTGCACAACAAGTAAAATGTCTCTAGCTCTCTCTCTGAGAGAAGCCTTGTGCCCTATAGTGGTACGAATATAGAAATAGAAAAAAAAACAAAAAATATATTATTCAAGTCAAATTTTTCTTGTAGATATATTTATACTTAAGAGTTATCTATTCAGTCCACGCAACAAAACCTCGGTCGTTAATCACCGAACCGCAAACCAAAACCGAGAGATTAGTGTCGATGCTAACTGAACATACCACATACCACACGGGCACTACCAATTACATTACATTCAACTAAAGGACTCTTAGACATATTTCTTTGTACCTCTGTGTCACACAGCTTACGCAACACTCATGGCGTAACTGTTCAGTACGTAATGGTGCAGACGCGGGCTGCATCGCGCTAGTGTGGGTAGGATGGGTGTTGCTGGGTATCCTTGGAAAGAGAGAAGCTCCTGCTCTACTGGTTCAACAACTACTGCGGGTCATAGAATACAATGGGATGTAATCCGATTGAAACCGGTTGACTGTACGAAATGCGACTAACTGGAAACTTTTTTTTTCATGTAAAAGTCGGTGTTACAGAGGTTATTTTGAATAAAATAGAAAAGCTTTATTCTAAAGACAAAACACACATGATACAAAAATAGTGCGATTTTATATTTTAGTGCTTGTGGAAACTAACATTGTGTGGAATAAAAAAAAACATTTATGCCTGTTTTCATCGACCAACCCATAAGCTCCTCATAACTAGGTAACCCTTTTCTTAGTTGACCCCCTAAAGTACTCTCGAACTTAAATTTAGTTTTACCAACCTAAGTGACATGTAACTAGGTATACCCTTTTGAGATTTTGGTTTAATTTACCGGTTTATTACTGAGTTTCATGAGCATTTAATCAATGTAATCTAAAGAAACTTTAATATGTTTTGTTTCATAAGAAATACAATGATTTTCTTTTAAATTAGCTAAAAACTATCAATCGTAAGGCTGTATGAGATGGTACAAACATTTTTGACTGGCACGACAAATGAGGAGCCATCATCATCATGTACACATACATTAACTCCTTGTCTCCCGAACAAGTTGGTAAAGATAAAAATTACAGACCTTTTTCACTTTATCAACATTCATTAGGCACGCATGCATGCACGCCGGTTTCAGGCACTTTTTATCTTGCTCTTCGCTTATACGATGGGATGTGCCTGCCGGCCCTTCCACCCACATTGACTATATACATTTCGTCATCGTCTTCGCCGTAAATTACTTTTCAGAGTATATTAAAACGTTATGTAATTTACAATCCAGTTACTGTTCGAAAGTTGTTTCTCAGGATAACTTCTTATTGAATTCTCTCTTGAAAGACTTTTTGTCGGAGATGTCCGGACCAGGGCTTCGATTCTGTTAGTGCATTGTAGTACGATGACAGATATATAGTCGGGTCTCGTGACCTATTTTTTCATACCATTGACGCCTAGAAGGTTTGATAGGTGTGCGCGCGTAGACTTGAAGTAGCCATGAAACTGAATCGCCACGTTCATTCAGTTGTCATTGTACTACAATGCGTTAACAGAATCTAGGTCCAGGTTTCGCTCTGATTCGCAGAGCTTAATCATGGTGAGCTGAGACGGAGCTCGCGTCGTCGGATGCTCGTCTTTGAGTAAATTTAATTATCTATCTATCTATCTATGTTAATAAAATTCAAAGTCCTGACTGACTGACTAACTCACTCATCAACGCACAGCCCAAGTCGTTGGACCTAGGAAGCTGAAATTTTGCACAGAGGTTCTATATATAATGTAGGAAAGGAATAAGACCGGATTTTTTGAAATTCAACCCCTAAGGGGGCGAAAAGGGTTGCCAAAATTTGTATGGGAGGTACAAAGAATGTCGTCTGATTTTCTTGAAACTTAAAATAACTCTTCAACACAATTGATTGAACTGTTTCGCCGTTTTTCTAAAAACCCTTAACCTATTCTTAGACCTACCGAATATACATATAAAATTTAATCAAAATCGGCCGCACCGTTTTCGAGGAGTATGCGCACTAATACGGTGACACGAGAATCTATCTAATAAAATTCAAAGTCCTGACTGACTGATTGATTCACTCATGAACGCCCAGCCCAAGCCGTTGGACCTAGGAAGCTGAAATTTTGCACAGAGGGTCTATGTATAATGTAGGCAAGGAATAAGACCGGATTTTTTTAAATTCAACCCCTAAGTGGGCGAAAAGGGTTGCCAAAATTTGTATCGGAAGTACAAAGAATGTTGTCTGATTTTCTTGAAACTTAAAATAAATACTCTTCGACACAATTGATTGGACACGTGTTTCGCCGTTTTTCTAAATGTAACCCTTGAGGTAGTGAACGGGGTTGCAAAATTTTGAACTGAAGTCCACGCGGACGGAGTCGCGGGCGAAAGCTATCCTGAATAAAGCTAATAATGTCTAGTGCTTACGAAAGTTTTAGTTCAAAAATAACTATTGTCCATCAGTGGTACTAGCGTTACTGCATAGAGCCCTTTAAGGCTGGCTACGAGTTGACGTAATGGAAAGCCAAAGGAAAGGTCCTCTTACACAATGTTATAAGAAAACAAGTTGCTAGAATACAGGAAGGGGCCAACGTGCAACGTGAATTTCAACTACACTCCGTTCCGCGAGTCGAACTAGGGAACAAAATACTCACATCTCATTCGGCGATGCGCGTCGCTAGAGTTAAGTGAAACTTCGTATAGTAGGGTAATGGCTATTGAAGGTCAGGCGTTTAAAAACATGGACGATTTTCTGTGGGTGCTTTTTTCGTGGAATGGAGTAAAGCAATGCATGCAGCTAGTGGCATTTTTCCGAGCGGTTCCGTGCTTCGCAAGGCACGTTAAGCAGTTGGTGCCGGCTGCCGTCGATAGAAGGCAGTCGTTAAGCCAAGTCAGAGGCCTTAGGGCGGCTTGAAAACTTCTGACAGTAAGACCAGCCACTAGTCTTACCAGCCTCCACCAATCCGGACTTGGCCCCCGTGGTCTAGTATGGCCTATACCTTCCTCAGGGAAGAGACCCGTGCCCCTCGGTGGGGACATAATGGGTTGATGATGATGATGATGATGAATGCATCCAGAACATCGGGATCTCAGAAAAAAATATCGCTGTTTTAATTATTATGATCCCTGCCATCGGAACGCTTTAAGTTAGGCGTTTATTGTGTACTGATTTTGGCAGCATAAACTCACGCCTGGATCCCGGTGGGGTAGGTAGAGAGCAGCGTTAGCCGGTTGCCACAATCCATACAGACCTCTTTATCTACATCAATATTCATTATGCCCGGTCCACACTCTCGTGCGAGAACACGCGAGAACGATATAGTTACATTGATTTTGTGATTATCCTAGGAGTGTGCGCCAGCAAAGGTAGTATGAGGACGCGAGTCGCGCGCGACAACGTCAAAAGTCGCGACTTTCCAGTACATTAACTGTCAAATTCTCGCGACTTTTGGCGTTGTCGCGCGTGACTCGCGTCTCTTACTACCTTTGCAGGTGTACACCGTTCTCGCGTGTTCTCGCACGAGAGTGTGGAGCGGGCTTTAGTCGTTGCATGCACGCATACCGGTTTCGGGTAGTTTTTATCACAACAACATTTTGGTTTTGAAACATTTTAATACAATACGCTACTTGCCTCGTATCAAATTTGACGCGATAAATGGATATTTCCTGTAGTATCTAACGTAAGAAACCGAAATATATTGACTTTGCTAAGTAAATATGCAGGATGGCTGCAAACTCTGCAAACTTTTCTATAATACTATGGGGGCCGGGCAGCAGACGTTGAGACTATCTTCATCTTGCAGAAGAGAGCGATCCGATTTATTTACAAGCTAGGTAGTAGGGACTCGCTAAGAGATTTTTTCAAAGAAACTAACATCTTAACAGTTGCAAGCCAATACATTTATGAAAATATTATGTACGTTCGGAAAAATAGGACTTAGAAGGACTTCGAAACTCTTGGTAGCCATCATAACGTTAATACTAGGAATAAACATAAATTGTCATTTCCACGATTTAGACTTGCAAAAGTTAATACTTCCTTTATGGGGCACTGTATAAGGTTCTACAACAAGATACCCCAAGATATATTAGAGTTACCTCCAACGCGATTTAAGAATTGTGTTAAGCACACTCTTTGCAAAAAAGCTTATTATAAAATCAACGATTATTTAGAAGACAAGGACGTATGGCATTAAATAGTAGTTTAATATTAAATTAAATCAGAGGATAAATGTGTCTAGTGTTCAACACATCCAAGATATTATTTTGTATGTTTTATTTGTATTTCAATTCTTAAAGCTTTAAGGTGATTTGAGAAAAGATGGTCAGAGTGGAGTTTTTTTTTTCGCTGCCTTTTTCTCCACTACAGACGGCCCCAAGGCAGCGGCTAACGTTATACATAACTGTAAACTGACTGTACATTGACATTCAACAAGCAGAATGTAAATTCTTTACGTTTGAAATAAATTCTTGATTCTTGATTCTATATAGTACTTTGTTTTGACGTTTAATAAAATAAATTGCTTTCGGCTTGGCCCATTTTCGTGATGTCTTTACCTAGTTTACAATATCACCTATGCTATTTTGTATCCAAGTTTGTGACCAATACGAGTGATCGACCTCCACCAATCCGGACTGGGCCCCCGTGGTGGAGTATGGGCTATACCTTCCTCAGGGAAGAAACCTGTGCCCCTCGGTGGGGACGTAATGGGTTGATGATGATGATTGTAATCGTGTTATTTTATAATACATTTATTGCACATAAGTAAACGTTACAACGGCAAATGTTATGTAGAAGTTATTTTTTAACGCTATGAGTATCCCTGATCTCCCAGAATTAATTTACATATTGAACTACTAACCTCGACATGTTAAATGAATGAGTATCGCGACTTATAGAAAAAATATCCTTTTTCTTCCGGAACAGGACGCGTTACCGTGTAGAAGCTGTTATTATAAATTCGTAACATTTCCTGTACTCTGTACAAAAGCCTAACGTACCTAGCCATCATCGCTTCCATTAGCCGCCATTACGGCGCGTGCTACCGCGCTTTCACCGGCTTACGTGCGCTTGCGCATGTCGTGGATCTGCGCGACCTTGAACCGGTGCCTGAGGGGTCCGGGTGCCTTTCCATTTGGGCCAAGGTGCAAGAGGCGCCTAATTGGACGTCGCTAATATAAGTGTCTTCCCCCCTATTAATCTATGAGGTAATCCATAGATTTATAAGAAGGAAGACTCGGCGAAGGAAGACCAGAGTGTTCCTACTTATTAATCTTATTATAGTTGTAAAAAACTATTGCTATTGGTGGCAATAATTTTGCTTTCCGCAACCCTACTACTGTGGGCTCACAGGAGCCCATTTTGCGTTTTTGGAAGGTTTCATGTATTACTGCCACCCCAACTCCTCGAGGAATAGTAGCAGGATTTTTATGTCACCACACGCTTCTTGGGGGGTTTGGGTTTCCGGAAATTCGTAATAAACTGTGAATTTGTAGTTTTGTAAAAAGTGACTCTGCAGGCTTTTGCAAGTCTTAAGATCTTAACACACTTCTTAACATTTACTGTACTACATTGCAGCGCACTCAAAAGCCAAATGTACCGAGCTATCTTGTCTGCATTTGCCACCATTTTACAAGAATGCAAGGTTCTAGAGGCGCCTAATAGAACACTACTAATTGCCGGAAGGAATACGTGTATGCAGATCCGACGGTCGAGGAAGTTGGTGTAGCCTCGAATATAGATCTAGTTGATTTTTTTTGTGAACTTATTTTAGTGTCAGAAGTGTATCTACAAATAAATTGAGTCATATAGGGTTGATTATTGATTGGTATCGTTGACTTGGTTTGGTGAACTCACTTTAATATCATACGTGTTCAAGCTAGCAAAGTAAATCTGTTAGTAGATCGCTGGCATAACCCTAAGCACAGGTCAGTTCACGCGGCGAGAACATTGTAAAGTTAGTCATCTCGAGGCACTCACCACTAACACACTACCAAGAATTAATGTGGTAGAAATATGTACAAATAAAGGTCTGCCAGCTGAACCATCTTTCAATCACCGTCCATCATCTCTACTGTGCGGCAGAACGAGAGTCGCACACGCTCTCCTCTCTGTCCGTACAAAAAGTGGTGTATCTAAATACCTGACATAAACTGTATCTAAGGGAGCAGGTGTTGCCACAACCCACCATCCTGACAAACCTCAAGCACAATGCTTGAGATTGCAAGTCCGCGGTGGGTTGAGTAAAGGTCTGTGCTCTGCGATACTTGCGGTTATTTAAGTAGGTAGGTAATTTATTAAGTTAATTGGAGATGTTTATTCCAAACGAAGCCAAATAAGTTTCACCTTTCAGAATAAACTAAGATTTCTCGGGTTCTGAAGGTTACCACAAAATTTTAAATTCCCGAAATAAGTCCATAAGACTGTCGCTTACAATTTTCCATTTTTCCTTTCCATTAAAATTCTTACTACTTTATAGTGGGCCTGTTTGATAATTGTTAAAGTCGTATGTGTAACATAGAATTGACATTTACAACAATTATTTAGATATTGAAAACATAGAGACCATAAAGAGCATAATTAATAAATGAAGGCTGGTTGGCACCAACTTTCTCTATAATAACAGAACTATCTACTATCTATCTATTTCTTCACGGGTAAGTACTATCTTGTGCAATTACGTCTTGCACCATACCATTTCCAGAGCTTTTCATATTATAAATTGTATGACTGACAGCCCTGTTAATTAGCTATTTACTTGTTTATCCCTGGATACGTATTTATATATTTACTCAATTATTCTTACGTAAACGCAGATTTTTAGAAACACAAATTTGAGAACAATTCGTAGAACTAAATTAGTTGTAAAAGACGAATTGACTGGTCACCATCATTGCTATTCAATCATTATATTGTATTGCAACGGTCAAGCTTTGTAAAACTACAGCTAGGCAATTAAGATTCATCTAAAGTACAAAGTGTAAAGGTGGTGACGCTCTCGTATGTGTACCTTCTTAGCACCTTGCACAAGATCACTTGAAAAGGCTAGGATTGTGTGCATTGATATCGCAACGAGTGGCCGATGCGGTAACTCTCTCAGGAACTCTCTATATACGTAGAACTATAGCGAGATAAGGAGACTGTACCCATTCACTTGTAACCCTTAAAAGGTTGTAATGTTGAAATACTGTACTTCTGCCTTGAAGCGTGAAGCTATGGCAGGTATTACCTAGTTTCGAAGTTAGATGACGATGACCGACCCTTTTGATGATTGATATATTAATTTAAAAATAAATCCTTATAAAAATATCTTAACCTATATTAGTAACTAAAACAAGATAATAGGGTTAATTTAGTTTAATTTAAATATTTAGTGGATCTACTGCTCACGTGTACGTACGGATCCAGTGCCTGAAAATGTTACAGTCAACTTTGTCAATTTTTCTTTACTTTTACTCGGCATGTGAATCCGGCTTGTTTTTGTTACAAAAAGATTCATGTCATGATTTTTTCAGAAACAGGAGGGACATAGTTCATTAAATCAATTAATTTTTCCCACATTTTTTTGGTACTCATAAGTTTTGGTTACGAAAAATATGTGGGTCAAATGTGATTCGGGAAGTCTATTTATTAACACAATCTATGTGTTAATAAATAGACTAACATGTAGACACTGCTGCGCAATGTATCTCGAACTGCCATAGTAAACTGCGAATTGTAGTTTCATGAAAACCGACTCAGGTATCGTTGCAAGGACGAAGTAGCCAAGCAGAGATAAGTTATAGTGACTTCTTATATCGGCTTAGGCAGTGAGTGAATGAGTTATAAATTAATAAATTAATAAATTAAAGGTACAAAAAACATAAACAGTATCACAAGTTTTTGTAATAACTTTTCAATCTTGAAAGAAAGAGATGGTTGTCAAGTTAATTTTCCCAAAATTGGGTTTGTGATCAGAGTCAAGGCTCTCGTCTCGCGAGTCTCGTTTTAATCACACATGCATTAGGTATTTGTCAGGAACATTTTTATTT
This sequence comes from Yponomeuta plumbellus, assembly GCA_947310845.1. Classification (NCBI taxonomy): domain Eukaryota; kingdom Metazoa; phylum Arthropoda; class Insecta; order Lepidoptera; family Yponomeutidae; genus Yponomeuta; species Yponomeuta plumbellus. Next base: position 13,295,207 of record OX371212.1, on the reverse strand, counting down.
CGATGGAAAATATAATTTAAACTGTTTAAAAATGTACAACTTGTGAAAGTTGAAATTGTAAGAAACATTTCTTTGTTTTAGCTACATTTTGGTTCAGTCCTTTGTCACGTTATGTGGTCGACGCAAAGTTACAGTTTCCGGAAACCTGTAACTTTGCGTTCCAGGAAAAAATAAAGAAAGCACTGATCGGTAGGTGGAATGGATTATGATAGAGGGCTTAGCGAATGTTATTGTGCAATACAGTGACTTATTCACTGGAAAGAACATACCCCTGGATAAAGAGATAGGTGTACAAATCTTGAAAAATAGTAAAAAGAATTGATCTATTGAAATAAATTAAACCAGATATTATATTAAAAAGAATTAACAAAAAAAACCGGCTTCAAACAAAAAACTATTCTAAAACAAACTTTATGCACTAAAAAATTTAAAATAAAAATTGCGTATTCTTACTCACTTAAGTTACAATTATTGCTAGTTTTGGAGTCGGTGTTAGCCAAAGGTAATTTTGCGCTTAATTTGGTTCCTGCAGACTGGTCGAAAGTGTACATGTAGCTTAGAGTTCATAATAATTATGAGGTTTGCATATCATAACCGGTTTATTGAATTTAAAAGTTGTATCTAATTTTCATGGCCGCACTGGCGAAACTTAAAAGGCGTGTGCGGTTTTTTTGGCTCTTTTTTTTAAGATAACTTAGAATGGTACTCGTACTTTTTTGGGGAATGTAATTTTTGAGGTCGCCATTAAAGACTAAACCTAACTAAACGTAATATAAAAATCGCAAAATGCTTGCCAATTTTTCTTAGATCCGATCCGATCCGATTAATTAAGGACGTAAAACTGTCAAATGTCTCCATGCCGTAAAGCTGTCAAATTCCATACTAATTGAACAGTTAGACAATTGAAATCGCTCAGGATTTGGTGCGAATAATATACTGGTTGATCTACCTACGACATTGATCTATCCAATCAATCCATAAACAAAGCTCGCTGCTGAATTTGTCGCTAGTCTATCACGTAAACACATATGGTAATTTGTTAGTGACATCCGATGTTTTGCAATCGCTTTCTTTGGTTGTGGTCGTCGGCCCACCGGGCTGGTGGTTCCTTCGACTGGTTCTTGGCCATCGCCGTGCTGTGTGTGCCTACTATAGGCGGACATACCACAAATAAAATAGGTGCTTATATAAAAAAGAATAGCAATTTTGGTCTTAGAACATTAGTCACCTGTATCACCGATTCTCATCTACCACAGGTGTCAGAGTCAAACAATAATTCTAATTGTAATAAAACTGTATCAACCTATGAGCTATGGAAAGGGCTATGCTCGGAATTTCTCTACGAGACCGAATCAGAAACGATGAGATCCGTAGACGAACGAAAGTCGTCGACATATCCCAGCGGATTCGTAAGTTGAAGTGGCAGTGGGCGGGGCACACAGCACGCAGAACTGATGGCCGATGGGGCCGAAAAGTTCTCGAATTAAAACCACATATCGGCAAGCGCAGCGTAAGACGACCAGCCACAAGATGGACAGACGATCTCATCCAAGTGGCAGGAAGACCCTGGATGCAAGCCGCTTCCAACCGGTCTTTTTGGAAATCCATGGAGGAGGCCTATGTCCAGCAGTGGCCTTCTTGTGGCTGATGATGATGATGATGTATCACATTTTTCTCCCAAATTGAAAGACTTGTGTTATTACAATTGTAACATGGCATAAATTATTCGCAATAAATAAATTATATTCTATTCTAAATTCTGCGAGTATTAGTACCTAACCTAGTATTTCATCATCATCATCAACCTATTATATCCCAACCGAGGGACACGGGTCTCTTCCCTGAGGAAAGTATAGGCCATACTCCACCACGGGGGCCTAGTCCGGATTGGTGGATTGATGGAAGCTTGTAAGACTAGTGGCTGGTCTTATTGTCAGAAGTTATCAAGCCGCCCTAAGGCCTCTGACTTGGCTTAACGACTCCCATCTATCGACGGCAGCCGGCACCAACTACTTGACGTGCCTTGCGAATCACGGAACCGCTCGGAAAAATGCGTAGGTCATTTAAAAAAAATTAATAGAGAAAAAACGTAATTAAAATATTGCGTCTTTCGCTGAAGTCATTAAAAAAATTAAAAAAACTGCTCGATAAGCGAGATGCGATTTATTTTTAAAGTACGCAAGGTTGGGGTGCCCTTTATTTCCGGTGGTAGTTTTTGGTCGGTTTAATGTGAGACAGGACGTATTCAGTTGGCGTGGCGACATAATATACGAGATAGACATCAATGAACTTTTGCCCTATAAGCATTGAGCAAAATAAGTGATAGTACGACCACTCGCTGGCTAGCTGTTGTAGGTAAATGGGAGTGAACTAACTGAATACTAAGACGTAGCAGACTTATCTTACATTTATAGGGTATTAATTAAGATAGTAACTAACCTGAGAGAACAAAAACTCCTCCACCAGCTATTTCATAACACAATCACACAGCACTCATCGAAAGTCCCACAGTTAAAACTATTGCGGCATGCCGAACGCAGTAATGAAAGGCGCCTAATTACTGATCACAGATGCACAGTATGTCACGGATTTTTTGCCCATTCACTGCGTTATTTAAAGTCTATAGCACGCAAGGAAGCGCATGCATAGAGTCTTGCTCGGGTTGCAACTGAGTCCGCGAGCATGCTTCCACCACGCCGCGCCGCAAGATTGAGTAATAGCACCACGGTGCAGGAGTTATAGGCTTCTGACGAACGGTCAATGCCAGTGGCTTTTCCCCTCATACATTGCATCGTTTGACGCGCCATCAACTATGAAGGGTCAAAGGGCCCGAAGTGACATCTTGTTTCTTAAATTGTGGGTGTCTAGGTGGATCGGAGATTGAGACGTGTGGCGCAATTCGTTAGCCAATATGGGTGGCTTTAATTAGTGAGAGAGAACGTGTTCGTGGTGGCCCTGTCACAGAGCTATTGCAAAATAATTTATTCGGCTTTTTCGAAAAAAAAAAAAAAATGGGTTTCACAATCAGAGGTTTGGACTCGTATAATACGAATGACTAACTTAGAACTCACTAAAATTACAATTACTAATGACAGTTTTTCCATAATTTTATTGTAAATTCCTATTGTGAAATTTATTGCTAAGTAGGATCTTGTCCCCCCTTTTTAACTTTTGGTTATCGAAATTACACGCTTTTTCTTTCTTGTGATTTATTGATTTACTTTCTTTCTTCCAAATAGTATAAGAGACAGTAAAGTTCCGTGATAAAATAGATTATTTTTGGCTTTTTTGTGTCGAATCATCATGCTTGACTGGAAAACGTTATGATGGGTCGCCGATTAAAGAAACAAGTTTTTCCACGTACCGGTTTTAATACAATGTAATAACCGAATGCTCTTCGTTTACAATTCAATGCCAGTGCGTGTGATTCGTAATTAACCCAAAATTGTGACGGGTTTTGCATGATTAACTGATTAATTTCTAATAAAAGAAACGTGGAAAAATCGCTATAGTAAATTAGACATGCTCATTTGAATTACCTGCAAACGGATGACACTCTTACTATTAGTCATTTGTTAATTTCTTCATTGTTCCGTTCTGCCCAAATGATAGTCATTAATAATCTTTATAATGTTCCTATCTATACCGCTGTGGAAAATACTTTATTAATTGTCAGGGAATCGGTTAAAATAGTGGGCTAATGGTCTTTATTAGAGTAATAAAAGATACAAATTAATAATTCAGCAAATTCACAAAAGTTTCGTCCGAGTTTTAGCCTAATTAACAAACTTTAAAACTTTAAAATTATTACCCCTGGATGTGTTAACAGTAGACACAGATATTCTCTGATTAAATTTAATATTCCTACTGTTTAACACCAGACACCCTTGTCTTCTAAATAATCTTAGATTTTATAATAAGCTGTTTTGCACAGTTACACACAGTGTGCTAAACACAATTCTTAAACCGCGTTGAAGGTACCTCTAATATATCTTGGGTTATCTTATTGTAGAACCTTATACAGTGCCCCATAAAGGAAGTATTAACTTTAGCGAGTCTAAGGCCGACTTGCACCACCTAGTCGGTCCATTTAACTTTAAGTTAAACAGAATTTTGACAGTTCCACCATACACTATGTGTCAAAATTATATTTAACTAGCTTTCGCCCGCGACTCCGTCCGCGTGGACTTTAGTTCAAAATGTTGCAACCCCGTTCACTCCCGTTAAGGGTTAAATTTAGAAAAACCGTGAAACACGTGTTCAATCAATTGTGTTGAAGAGTATTTATTTCAAGTTTCAAGAAAATCTGACAACATTTTTTTATACCTCCATACAAACTTTAACACCGCCGTTTACCCCTTTTGAGGGTGAGTTTCAAAAAATCCTTTCTTAGTGCTCCCCTAGGCTCCCTAAGGAACTCCCATGCCAAATTTCAACCCCCTAGGTTCAGTAGTTTGGGCTCTGCGTTGATTCTAAGTCAGTCAGTCAGCTTCTCCTTTTATATATATATATATATATATATATATATATATATATATATATATATATATAGAAGATAGAAGATTTAACGCTAAATGGATTTTAGTCGGTGGTGCAAGTCGGCCTAAATCGTGGAAATGTCAATTTATGTTTATTCCTAATATTGATGATGATGATGTCCTCCTCGTCGTAGTCCGACGACGGCGACCTTAAGTATTGGTAGGACTTCTGCGACGGTGGGCTTTGATGTGACTTGCGAAGCCCAGCTTATCTTTGAATGTTCGGTTACATTGGCCGCAGTGAAGTTCACCGAAGTTCCTAATATTAACGTTATGATGGCTACCAAGAGTTTCGAAGTCTTAAATGTTTCAGCTTCTAGGGACCGTAGACTTGAGGCTTTAATTTCAGCTAGATTCCGCCGTGATAAAGAGACAGACAAATGGATGGATGAACGGACGACAAAGTGATCCTATAAGAGATCCGTTTTTTTTCTTTTTTAGGTACGGAATCCTAAAAATTAGCGAATTTCAAGACTCTATCAATCTTATTTATAAAAACTCTTTCAAATACTGCTCCAATGCAGTTTAGGTTATTCATTCATTTTGCGCAATACTATAATGTGTAAATGTAATTTATGTGTACAATGAAGTTTATTCTCAGGTAATCCACATTGAGCACCCGCCTAAATAGAACCTGCACAAATAGCACCTGACCTAGTCCAGATTCAGCACCTATTGATATTTTTGGCAGAATAAATACATTTGATTTCACTAACAGCACCTGCCAAAAATATCAGTGGGTGCTGAATATGGACTAGGCCAGATGTTATTTGTGCAAGAGCTATTTAGGCGGGTGCTCAAATAATATCTGGCCTAGTCCAGATTCAGCACCTATTGATATTTTTGGCAGAATAAATACATTTGAATTCACTAACAGCAACCTCCAAAAAAATCAGTAGGTGCTGAATATGGACTAGGCCAGGTGCTATTTGTGCAGGTGCTATTTAGGCGGGAGCTCAATGTGGATTACCTCTTTATTCTATCTGTATAAACTCCATTTGAGTAGTGTTTTAGAGGAATCCTTGTACATGTCATAAACTCACGTGGTATCTTAGAGGGGTAGGCGGAGACGTTGTTTTTATAAATAACACCGTTAAAGTTCAACTACTTTAGCATTTACCTCTGATCCAAGTAATTCACTTAGAACCACATTTCCTCTGCCATCTACTTCCAAGGGACCTGTCTTTACGAAACCAAAGACCGGTATTGGTTGTCGAGATTTATGTCGTAAGCGTATAATATGCCGCTAAACTTGGGTAACACCTGTGTCACCGACTCGGGTCTTCTTTGTCACTATGGTGTTCTATGGTCCGCCAGAAATATTCTCCGTACCAAATGAACGTTCCATATGTGTAAACCGACAACATACATTACATTGCATTACGTTTCATTCCGTTTAGTTTCGTTTAGTTTCATCACATCACATCAAATCACGTCATGTCACAACACATTACATTACATAAACTCACTCTTATATCCCAGAAGGGTAGGTTTCACTTCATAAATATTCATTAGTCTTTGCATGCACGCACGCCTGACTCGGGTACTCTTTATCTTTATCCTAACAGACACTTACATACAGTCTGTTAGCTTTTAGAATATACCTCGGCCTCTAGAGTAGGCCTCGGTTTTTGCCAAAAGCACACGAGTGTAATACTACTTCCTGCTTTGTATAAAACTTTTCTTCTTTTCTTTCTTTTTTCGAAATGAAGTGTTATAATTCCGATATTTCTATCACACGAATATATCCGATTCTATCAGATAGTAGCCGAGGTATATTCTAAAAGCTAACAGACTATACCATGACTTTGAAATTTATGCGACCTAAGGTGAGAAAAGAGTTATTCGAACTCGCGTACAGTCGACAGCACATCATGGTATACACCCATGCACTCTACTCCGTTGCATTACGGGCGACTTTTCAACTACAATGTGAAGATTGACGTGCTGTCGACTGTACATTGGCCTCTGTCCTCTGTCAGTCCTCTCCTCTCTGGAGACGACAGGACCTGGGTGTATTTCCATGTTTGAAATATCTCTGTCTGGTTAACATAGAATGGGGTATCCTAGTTTGGGACCAGGACGAATAATAGAGTCGTTCATTTCTTTGTCTATATCTAGCTAACTTGTATCTGGTACAGACTATAAATAATGCGTGAGATCAATTTGCAAATCTTTAGAGGTCGTACTTACTATACAATGCTTCATTCAAACTCATTTAGTCGCGTGCGCCCCAGGCGCTTGTTAAAACCTCACGCAATATGCTTGGTGCGTGAAACGTCGCCATTGTAGGTGTTATCGTAACATTTTAAGAAACACACATACATAAATTCACGCGGAGTTGGCGGAGACCAGAGTTTGTTCTGAAAAACCTTTTTCTCTTCATCAGCAATCATTAGTCGCTGCGTACAGTCGACAGCACATCATCCTATCCATGCTTTCTACTCCGTTGCATTACTGGCGACTTTGCAACTAAAATGTGAATGTTGACGTGCTGTCGAGTGTACGACAGTTTCGATAGCATTTTAATGACATAAAAACCGGCCAAGTGCGAGTCAGACTCGCGCACGGAGGGTTCCGTAACATTATAGAGCCCCCCCATAAATATTTATTTTATTTTAATTTAATTATTTATTTCTAAACTTTTATTTTATTTATATTATATATAATTTATATAACTCAATATTCTGTGAATATTTCAAGCGTCTACCTGTTGCTGTTATCAATATCGAGCAAAAACGATCAAAAAAATATCGTTTGTTGTATGGGCGCCCCCTTAAATATTTATTTTATTCTGCTTTTTAGTATTTTTGTCATAGCGACAACGTAGATACATCATCGGAATATGAAATGTTCAACTGCCTAACTATCACGGACGGACGGACGGATGGACGGAAGGACAGCGGAGTCCCCGTAATAGCGTCCGTTTTACCCTTTGGGTACGGAACGCTAAATACAAAAGTTTCTACTACAATTTCGGATTCAATTCTTAATCTTACCTAGTAAAAGAATAGACTATTGAGGAGATTTTATTGTAGAGTTACAGTGGAAACTTCAGATTTAAGTAAATATACATTAGTTTAGATTAGAACTCGTTATTGTACATGCCAGAAAAAAAACGACAGACTTCAACATTATGGCAGCATTATTACTAGTAGAGAGAGAGGCCTGGTTTGTTTTGCTTAATTAACTATTGTGTTTGTACCCGTTAAAAATTTGTATGACTATTTTATTCACACATTGTTTGTATTGAAATATGCCGTAATAAAAATACGAAACGGTTCAGTAATGTCCAAATTGCAAAACAAACTATCAATAAAGACGTAAAATTCGTCTTTATGGTGCATACTCCAATTACTGTCATAATTAATTATACAGGGTGACTCTAAAGAAAAATGAGATTTCGGGCGGGAGCTGCCGCCGGCTCACCGCGCAACCCGCCGGCACACCCCGCGCCGGCAATGCCGGCGTCATGGCCGGCGGCATAGTGTGTAGCAGCCATAACACTATACTATACAGTACTCTACTAAACATGATATGACTTTGAAGTATTGTTAGGAATAAAACCGTTCGGATGAGGTTTAAATAGACCGGGAATTTACCTGTTATAGCGTAAGTCGACTGCCTCGTTGATCTAGCAGTATCACGTCTGGTCATCATGCCATGCCATCCAATGTAGGTACATATATTTGTACACATTGGCCTTGGATGTATTTCCATATTTGTGATGACCAGGAGTGATTGTGCGGATTTTTTTAATTATTGTTTTTTTATTACTTTAACTATCCAAATCACTCTATAGAAAGTCGTAGACACACTACGATTTCATTACGACATAAATGTCGTCTTCGAGTACGTGTTCGAGGCCATACTGTGGCTTTCTAGGATGAGACGCAGCGTACCGTATGTGACGATGTGTTGAGCCATTTTTTTCAATGAACTTTTGACCTTTTCGTATTTTTAGTGGTTAAACTTTATACTATAAATTATTGCCTTTTCGAACTGAATTCCTGGGAGTCTAATGTAATTTAAATCGTTCGTAGCCTGGGCTGCCTGACTTGCCTGAGTGATCTTATTTTGAAATACTGATTAATTAAATTAAATAAATATTGAAATAATAAAAACCAAAATCGTCGATATCAAATGGCCTCAGTCTGAGTGACCCGCAGAATATACTAGCTTATGACCTGGACCTCGATTCAATTAGATTAGTGCATTATAGTACGACGACACACAGTCGCGTCACGTGACGTGACTTTTCATACCACTGACGATGACGCCTAGGATCATTGATATACGTGCTCGCGTTGACTTAAAGCGGAAATGAAACCAAATCGCCTTGTTCATGCATTGTCATTATAAGACAAGATAAGATAAGAATATTCTTTATTGCACACAAGAAAAAAAAAGAAATAAATATTTAAAATTAAAAAAAAAACAAAAGGTTGTACTACAATACATTAGCCGTACTATATAGGCCCAACACAAATGATTGTAGGTATTGTGTGTACCTTATTTATATTATTTTTCAACTTAGTATTAAAAATAGATGTAACTATAAGAAGTGATGTCTTATTCGTAGTTTAATTTCTAATTATACCACATCGATCCGTGCTTCTTAAAACTTTTGTTAAATTAGTTCGTAGTTTGAATAATAAAGCATAATATGACTAATTTAATAATAAAGCATATTAATGACCGTCATGACGGGTGACGCGTCATCCCACATGGTAATAAAATGTATAAAGGTTGTTAGCTGATGACGGTACTAAGTAGTAGACTTTACTTTGCCCGCATATAAAAAACGTCAACTGTTTGTAACAATAGTAATGTTGCTTGTTGTACAAAATGTTCAAATATTCATTTAACTCATTTGTGTGCATTATGTTTTCACATCTTCTCATAGTTCGATGGTGACTTGACAGAGATCAAAGGTCAAAATGCCCTATTTTATTTCTGGCTTCGACCTCTGCGTTACGCGATGTTAAAACCAGTTTCATAACTCAACTCAGAGCTGTGTGATTTTATTTCATACAGTACAGTAATAACATCAACAAATATTTACTTATTTCTTAATTATCGCTGGTATTTTGCTTTTGTATTCCTCGATGTCAGTGTTATTTTCGTAACTGTTTTGGATATGCGAATTTATTGCCTAAAAGGAAAGTCAAATACAGTCATAACAAAAATCAACAAATGCCAGTTTCGTAATCCATTTGCTGATTACACAAATGGTGCGCATTTTATTCCATCGAACCAAATTTAATTTCACTAATGTTTTGATGACAACTTAATAACGAAAATTATATCGCGTGCAAGGCCACTATTTCGTTTTTCGATACTTCACTATTTCAATAAACAGCCCAAGATATATTATCTCATAATTATTGTAATGTCAATAATTGCTCGTAGCCTGGGCTGCCTGAGTGATCTTAAACGATCACTAAGGTTAAGCAACATACGGCGCGTTCAGTCCATGGATGGGTCACCGTCTATGACTAACGCTAGTGGCATTTTTCCGAGCGATTCCGTGCTTCGCAAGGCACGTTAAGCAGTTGGTGCCGGCTGCCGTCGATAGATGGCAGTCGTTAAGCCAAGTCAGAGGCCTTAGGGCGGCTTGAAAACTTCTGACAGTAAGACCAGCAACTAGTCTTACAAGTCTCCACCAATCCGGACTTGGCCCCCGTGGTGGAGTATGGCCTATACCTTCCTCAGGGAAGAGACCCGTGCCCCTCGGTGGGGACATGATGGGTTGATGATGATTGTAATTCATAGTTCATCGTTCACTTTGTAATAATTTCTAATGATATCCTCTGCTTTTTCCGCAATTACTAGGGTTGGGCCCATAGTGTTACCTCCGGTTATGCTAGGCATAATACTTGCATCAATCACTCTTAAGTTTTTTATACCGTGAACTAACAAGTCAAAATTAACGATGGAATTCTCATCAGAACGTGGTCCCATTTTAGCGGTTCCTACGGGATGGTAGATGGTTGCTGCCATATGTTTAATGTAGCATTTCCAATAAGAATCGGAATCTACTGGATTTCCTAAGCAAGCGTCAATTTTAAAAGTGGGGAGGGTTATACCGAGTTCTTGAAATGTTGATGTTTTAGTTAGGTTTTGTACGATTCGTACAGCGCGTAGCATGACGGCCATGTCCTCGGGGTGATGGAAATAATTGGCCTTTATCACTAATTTTATTGTAGGATCTTTAATTTATTGCTTTGTGGGCAAGATCTCGCCTCTTGATTTAGGATGTAATAGCGTTGGATAAATACCCAGTAAATTATTTTTCTTGTTAAGTCTAAGTATTTCTTCTGCAATTGCATCTGCGTATCCAACTCCGTTCAAATATGTTTTTAATATGAACTCGTCGTTTTTCGTAAAGAAATGTGGTGAAACTGTACGTCGGGAATAGTTTCGTTTTTTGTACTTGTAAAACACATAAAATCTGTGAGACCTATGTTTGATAACGGACCCGTTTTAGCCACCATATACTCTATTAACATTTGTATACAATTTTCAGCAGACAGCTCTGTAGAGTGTTCTTCGTCAAATTGTATAAGGAGTGGAAGCATTATATGGTCTTGTAAGTTTTTTCCAACCGGATTATCTATAATATTTTCCACGTTTAAATGGCTATCGGTAGGGCCAATGCCGGACAGCATCAATATTTGCGGAGTTGCAATAGACCCCGCTGATAATATAACTTCCTTTCTTACGACAATTAGTTTCATCTCTCCATCTTTATTCTTAACCTTGACACCTTTAACTAAACTACTTTTTGCGTCTATTAAAACTCGTAGAACTAATGTATTCTTCATTATATTTAAATTACCATTTAGTGATGCGCTTTGAAGACTTATTTTAGCAGTGTTAAGGCGTTTTCCATTTTGTATGAACAATTTGTTTATTCTGTAACCAATTAACGCTTCGTCACTGCCATTATCAGATTTTTTAAGTCCAAGTTTACTCCAAGACTCGCCTAACAGACGATAAAGCGGATTTGAAATTTCGCTATGTTTCAAAGAAGATGTAATAAATTCCTTTTCTATCCTTTCAAAATACGGCAGCAAATCTTTGTATCCCCAGCCTTTGTTGCCTTGTTTGCTCCACTCATTGTAATCTGACGGATGACCTCTGAGATAAAGCATTGCATTGATGGAACTCGAGCCACCCATTCCTTTCCCTTTGCTCCAAATGCATTCGTTATTCTTGTAGCCCATGCAACTGTTTTTGTCCGGGCTGGATTTGTATGCCCAGTCTATGCTTGAACTTTGACTCATGAAGAATAACGCAGGAACCTGAAAGAAAAGATCGAAAAGGAATTTGAACTAAGAAAGACATCGCGTTTGTTTGCATATAAGAGATGGTGGGGGAAGAAAGAGCGACTTAAGAAATATATTATGAAGTGAATGTTTGTGGCAGGGCCATCATTGGCATCGGCTTTGGTATTGTCTGTTTAAAAATGAAACCAAACTAGTTGTGGATAGATCGTTTTGAAACTCTCGGAGATCTTCTCTCTTTAGGAGAAGAGAAAGGAGTTGTAGTTGAAATAACGAAAAATCTGAAAACTGTTTTTTTAGTATAGATAATGGAACTACTTCCAGTGAGCAAAACTCTAATTTCATTAAAAAAACTATTCATCAACCATCTGGAACCACCTTGGAATCACCCCCACATCTTGGAACCATCTTGAAATGCGGATTTAATTATTTGTGTTAATTTAATAACAGGTTGTATTTTTCAAGCTATCCATTATATGACGACATGAGCTGCGTGTCATCTTACCATGATTAGATTAATCTCGAAGAGTCGTATAATAGCGAATCCGGTCTCTTCTGACGTAATTCGTAAATCAGTATACCGGAATAAAGTTTGCCATTTTTTATATTTCTTGTCCTACCATTTTTAAACCAAAATTTTAAAATACGCCAGTCACTCTAGATTTCTTTTGGATTTTCATTGCTACTTCACTTTTTGACGAAACCCTGCGGTCGCCAATATCGACATCAAATTTATTATTCTACCTGTGAAATTACCTTCTATTCTGTATTTAATATAATTGAATAACAAATCATCAAAATAACGTAATTTATAATTACCTATCTGTTTTGGAAATATGTATTATACGATTAATATAAAAACCACAGAGTCTCTGCTACCACCCCTTTTAGAGAAAATACAACAACAAATACAATAGACAACCTTAAAACTAGTACTCACAGTTCGTGAGTATACTCGCACTCCAGAATGTGAATATTAACCTAATCAACCCTCCCTTGAGAGCTCTCACCTAATTACTATAATTCATCCTGTTCTCAAGACCGGGGGCTTCCAGAATCTTAGGACGTTTCCTTGACACAATTTAACACTATTTCCCGATAGCTTAACAAGAAACACCTGTTCACCAAAAAGACAAGTTACCGACTCGACCCATTTTTCTTTCGCTAGTGAGGTGACACAATTAACTTAGTGCGAAAGCACAGACGCATCGACCCCTAAATATTAATCGATTTAATCTAAACACTACTGACGACCTCTGTGGCGCAGTGGTTAGCGCATCTGCCTACCATGCGAGAGGTCCCGGGTTCGAATCGAAAAAGAAGAAACCCAGGTCTTGGATGTTGACGTGTTTGTGACGTCGCTGTTTCTGGGTCCCACGACACAGGGTATCCTAGTGTGGGGTCAGAAGCAATTAAAAAAAAACACCACCCCAAAGTTAATAAAACGTCGTCGTATAATCAATCTCTCACCTCGCTATCGGCGCCCGGATCGTCACCAGCCTCGACGAGCAAGATGGAGTGGGTCGGCAACTCGTTGCTGAGCCGACTCGCCAGGCGCGAGCCCGCTGTGCCCGCGCCTACTATCACGAAGTCGTATGTCGGTACTGCAATAAGAATGAGGGCTTTTCCGAGCGTCATTAAAAAAAATAGTACCGCAAATTACCGATATATGGTGCTGACTTCATGACATCACTGTACCTTATCTGTGGTTCCTGTCCTATGTTTTTACAAAAATACACAATGCATGGGCTAGTCATGAGCAAAGTCACAATTCACGTACCTAAGTAATAAACAAAGTAAAAATACTTCGATAACTTTCAAGTTTCAACAGTTTCGAAACAAAGTCTAGTTTAGATCACAGACTACAAAGAGATGTTTAGACTATCACAGATTAATAACGATTAAAACCACAGACCTAAAAACATGATGACATTTTGGTCTTCTTGCAGCGCCATCTAGTTTTTTTTTAATGAACTCGACTGACAGCTGTCATTGAAAAGCCCTCACTGGCTATATTATTATTCGATCAGCCCTTAGTTACCATTCATAGAAGGAAAGAAAGAAATAAAAAGGCTAGGCGTGGGCCCGCTGTACTCGCGTCACTACGAGTATCACGATGCGAACTCACGTACTCACGAACGACATCTCGTTTGTTAGTACTGCAATAAGAATTGGAAGAAGAAGAGGAAGAAAACACGTTTATTATAGCAACAACAAAACATTAGACATACTGACTATTTAATACATTGAGACACCACAAAACAAAGTACTTAACAAAACATTTACGGAGCGGAGGGGAAAGTACTTAACAAAACATTTACGGAGTGGGGGCGGAGCGGTTTCTATCTCACCAGCCTCACATTCGTAAGGTAGTGGGTTCGCATACGGGTATGTACATTGCATGAAGTTATATTAGCAATACCACTCGCTAAACCGTGAAGGAAAATATTGTGGGGAAACCTGAATGTCTGCAGTGTTCACATACTTCAGCACTTGACATTTCCTTACAGCGGTGGGCACGCGTGGTGATTAAGTCCATGCAGTGAGTATAAGCCTTCTCTCAGAGAGTTTGGGCTGCTAAAAAAACATTTCCTCAGAATTTCTAATTTCAATGGTTCCAAACCACACAAAGTAAGTTTTGAGATATTTGAGTTTTTAGGTTTAAGCTGATTTACGCTCTCCATACATGTGGGTAAGACTACCAAGTGCCATAACTTTGCATATACTCATCGGATCGCTAAGAAATTCTTTGATTCTTAAAATATAGAGCATAGTGATTTTTGGTATATTTACCTAAAAATTACCATGTTGTGGGTTGGAACATTTTGCTAAACTACGTCCAATAGTCAAAGAGAAATTTAACGCAATTGCTTATATCTCGGGTGTTTATTAGTCTCTCAATTAACCTCTTTACACCATTTTTTGTATTTCTTTTATTCAGTATCATTTTTAAATCAAAATTTAAAATCACATCACCCATTTCTATATAGATTTTATTCAACATCGATTCCTACTTCACCTTTTGACGGGACCATAAATTGATATCTTTCTACTTGCTTGAACTAATTCAACTTTTTAAACTTTAGAAAGAAAATGCACAAACCCTCCGTTTTACTGAATATTTCATCAGCTTGGTCCATCGGCCAGCCATCATTGACAGCTGTGCATTGGGCAGCAATCACTGCCGCTATAGCTTGAGCGAATACCGCCCCCGCACTGCCAGCAAACGCCAATGGACACGCGCCAGTGACGTTTAATATCAGTCCTTCCATGGCTACTATTGGTGATAAAACAATAACAGCTGAGATCGACAATCCGTAAATGACGTACAGTTGACTCATAGTTTTAAATACCCACAAAATGACAGTGTTCCGTTCCTATCCTTATACTTGGTCCATATCTTCATATCATTATCTGTCCATGTCTGACCATAAATTCACACACAGGTATTCAACATCTTCACAATAGACGTACCAATTATACACTGAAAAAAAAATTGTCATTTTAACAAAGATCTTTTTTGATCGTATTATACAACATGACTCTATATGAGCCTGTCAAGATCTTAACTTTATTGACTAAGAGAACTTCGTTAATCTGCGGTTGTTTATATCTACCAAGTACAAGGCTCGTTAGTATTTCAAAACTATTCTTGTCTAGTGAAAACAATGTACTAAATCCATGTTACAAAAAGAAATTGTTGAGCTAACCAAGTGAATAGTTATTAGTAGTAATTCTCATCCAACGCAATCATCTAACATTGTCATATAAAATATGCTATCTAGTTGCATTAAATAAGGAATGTGCTGGCCTTATAAAGATACATGGTCGTAATAACATTTTTTTAATTCAAGTTAAGCACGATATTTTACTAAAATAGTAAAGTTTGGTGGTGGATTTAACTAAGCCCTTATTCACTATCAATAAATATAAAAGTTGGTTCCACCATACAAATTAATACTTCCAGTTTTGTTTCTTGTTTCATTTGATTATTAAACTTCATTTAACCTAATATTATATTATTTAGCTAAACCAAGGTACCTATTTGTAATTATTTAGTGTCTAGGATATGTTTACCAAGGTGATTATTGTTGGAACTACGAAGGGTTATCGATTTGATTATGTCACTAAATCAATTCAGTTATATTGAATACTACGTCATTTCGTTCAACAAAGTTAATTGTTTGTATTAATTTAGTGTCTAGGTTATATTTGACAAGGTGATTATTATATAAACCAAAAAGGGTTGTTGATGTAATTATGTCACTTAATAAATTAAACTATGGCACTTTTTTATCATACACAAGATTCAATGTCGCATTTACTTAGCTAGTTTAGTAGATACCTATACAGGGTGTGCAAAAGTATTTTGAATCTTCAGAATGTTATTCTGCTCTTCATGCCCACTATTTCACCCAAGGAACATGGGTCAGGACTCGAGATCCTTGGGTGAAATTGTTGGGCATGAGTAGCAAAACTATCCTGAAGATTCAAAATCCTTTTGAATAGGTACCTACTAAACTAGCTAAGTAAATACGACAATAGATCATGTACATTAAATGTGCCATAGTTTAATTTATTAAGTGACATAATAATTATATTAAATAATAATTTATGCCAATTAATAAAACAACAATGTAAGAAAATCACATTTATTTTAAACTTGTCACTAACTATTATACTTTTCTTATACACTACATCGTAGAGTAGTAACATATAACTTTCCGTTAAGTATTGAGAGTATTCGTATTACATGTGTTACATTAAGCTACATTATTACATGAAAATGTATTATTAGTCACTTATGCCAATTAATAAAACAAGTGTTAAAAAATCACATTAATTTCAAATCCATTTTTCGGCCGGACACTTATTTGGAGACTCAAATTTCATAATAATTATTTATTGTACCAATATTATTCTCGTATGCAATCCAGGCCCTGTGAACAAAAATAAAGCATATAATGTAAACAGGTAATAAAAAAACATCGAAAATAGAAATTATACAGGGTGGCCGATGGGGTGATGGATTTTTTTTTTAGATAGCCCATCCCGAGACCTATCCAAAACAACCCCATGTATGTTCAGCGATTATTGATAGTTTCAGAGTTATAATTTTTTTTTTAATTTAGAGATTTTCCACGAAATTGTCAAAAAAAAAACAAAAATGCTTTTCGGCTTTTATTTCTTCTGTAATTATAATCAGTATTAAGCCTATTTTCATATCAATAAAGAAAACTAGTACATCCGCACAATAATTGAGTACATTCTGAGCCCAAAGTTTGAAATCACTGTTTTTTGTCGGGAGACCAAAAATTTCAAAATAAAATTAAAAATAGCTCCAAACTAATGTTAAAAACTTTGCAAGACATTACACTTTCGATATAATAAAGAAAAAAATGCACTTACAAGGACATTTTCCGCCGTACGTGATTGTTAAAGGTAAAAAGGTGATGGTTCACGAATTTCCAAAATTATTTAAAAAACTGTTAGGTATTTTACTTTATTATGACAAATATCAAAAATCACAACTTGGGTATTAGTTTATTTTATTAAAGTTATTAAAACAGCAATTATTATCGTGTTTATTAGTTGCTACGAGTTATTTCTCTTAAATTTGTCATAATAAAATAAAACAATAGTTTTTTAAATCATTTTGGAAATTCGTGAATCATCACTTTTTTACCTTTATTAGTCACGTAAGGCGCATAACGCCCCCATAAGTGCTATTGTTTCTTTATTATTTAGAAAGTGTAATATCTTGCAAAGTTTTTAAGATTAGTTTGGAGCTCCAGAACCAGCCATAAGTATTTTTATTTTATTTTGAAATTTTAGGTCTCCCGACTAAAATAAGTGATTACAAACTTTGGGCTCAGAATGTACTTAATTATTGTTCGGATGTACAGGTTTACTTTATTTTATATGAAATAGGCTTAATACTGATTATAATTACAGAAAAAATAAAAGCCAAAAAGCATATTTGTCTTTTTTTGACGATTTCTTGGAAAATATCAAAATTTTCAAAAAAAAAAAATTACTCGAAAACTATCCATAATCGCTGAACATGGGGGTGTTTTGGGTAGGTCTCGGTACGGGCTATCTAAAAAAAAAATAACGTCACCCGATTGGCCACCATGTATTATTCCAAATAAGTCTTCATATAAGAATGCCAGTGTTTCAATTTTTTATCTTTATTTATAAACTCTGGCAGTAGCGATAGTCGCGTTGGTTGATTGCCTCTCATTACAAAGGTCCTAGTCCCGGCCCGTACCACTGAGCTTATAATTCGTGTATGGATCTTACCTAATGAGATTATCACTTGCTCGGTGTTTTGGATGGCACCTTAAACTACAGGTCCCGGCTACGTCTGTGGTGGTCGTAAGGTCATGTGAGAGGCCCTGTGGACGGTTCAGAAACTCTGACAACCAGATGGCTCTGGCGTGGCTATCCCTCAGGCCTGCCCTAGGGGTTAGGGGTCAGACGGCTGTCGCCCCGGTAAATAGCAACATAACCAATTACACACAAAAAGCGGACCCTGGGTTCTTCAGCTCTAGGTGGGAAGAGCAAGTATGAGGTTTATAATACGCTCTGGCGTACACCGGCTTCTTAAGACTTAGTCATTAAAATAAAAATGAAATTCACAACCACTTACCGAGAAAGAGACTTCTGTAGTTGTAATAAGCTCATTTTTCCAGGTACGCCAACACCTTGTGAACAAGACCCTTGGTCCTGTGTGGGGAATTAAGTCCTTTCGGTCTTCCGAAGTTAGGGCCGATAAGATTTTCTTCGTTTTTTTTCTGGGCGGTAGGCTGCAAAAAGTTAACATCGACATAATTTCTGCTCCTTAGAAATTTAGATGAATTTATTTAAAAATTCAATTTCAAAGTGATTTATAGGCTACTTATTAGCTAAGAATTGTTTTCAAGCATACCTGCTGGTGTTCACTCTCTTAACCACAAAAACACTGTCACCCAAACGTCACGAAACGAATGAAAGTGAGATAATGAAGGGCGGGCGGGGTGGCGCGGGATGCACGGGGTCCGAGGGGTGTCGCTCTTTTTAGCGTCAACTATAAACACGGTTGAATTAATACTTTGCTTGTTTAGATCTACCAAGTGCTGATTGTTGATGCTACTAAGAACATTGTTAATATAATAATTTAATAAATGAATTGTTTTAATATTTTTGATGCTTGTATCTATAATGATGAAAAGTAAAATTAGTTACTAGTCTTATTCAAATTAGAGTATAAAATTATTTGGTTTGATTTGATAAATGCATTGAACCAAATATTTTTTGATGCTTATATCTATAATGATAAAACGTAAAATTAATAAACAGGCCTACTTTATTCAATTTTCATACTTGTTTATTGCAACATGTACATTAATTATTCTAACGTTGCACTTCTGTAACTTAATTAACATATTAACGTAAATACAAACACTGCATCTTAGTAAACCCAAAAAATAATAAGACATGTATTCAATAAAGAGCAATTTTGAATAAAGAATAAAGATATTTATTGAGCAACAAACATCGGTATTCGTGTAGTTATGCTAATTTACAGGTTGACTTAGTTAATAAGTATACTTTATTTTCAATCACATTAGAAACCAAACTAGGTAGATCCTGTATTTTGGTTTCCAACGCCCCCCTTCGGTTATCGTTAAGTCAAAGTGAAATTTAAATTTACAGCAAAACTAAATAAAACTATAGTTTAACACCTTTTACAGTAACAATAGGTAATCTGCTCCTATACCACGCGCACCAAATTCTGAGCGATCCCAATCGTGTATTTGTCACGTCCAATACAAATTGTTATCACAAATGCCATGGTACTAACAGAACCTGGTGAGCGCGATTAGGTCCCACATAATCAAGTTCAAGCAAAAATTACGAAATCCTTGAAAAATAGCGGGTAGAAGAACAATTCAACAATAGCAACAAACCAAAAACTTAATTTTAGATTATACTCACTTTAGTGTTAATTAAATAACATTAGACAAATATTTGCCTTTAAGCTAAGCCCTGGGATATACAAGCATTGTTTACCTACACACACCTGTCCCGCCCTACGCAATAGCTTGGGATCGGTTGTGCAAAACCACAGGACAGGCCAGATGTCCAAACAATACACATTTTACCACATTTAAAACAGACTGAAGGTAAGTGTAAAAAAAATAATAGTAACTCAAGCACTCCACAATACTCGAAAGTGACAAAGTCGACATTAGGGAACTTGCGCCAAAGTTACATTCGAGCAATATTTCTTTCATACCATAGAAGACATGTTACAAAAAAAAAAAAAAAAAACTTTCTATTGGATTTAAACTTTTCATCCTTATTAGAAAGCGTTCAAGAGTTCTCCACCAATCCGGACCTGGACCCGTGGTGGATCACGGCCCACACCCTCCTCACTGGGGAGACCCGTGCCCCTCGGTGGGGACATGATGGGTTGATGATGAAGAGTTTCAAAACGCCTTCCAATAATAGTAGTTTACGTTTCACGGGGTAACTCGAATATTTTAACACTTAATACATTATAATTATATCACGTTTAGTTAGATTTCGTTTCTTTCAATGAATTCTTTAAAAAAAAAAAAAAAAAAATACTGAATACATTAAAGACATAATTTGACGAGTGAAACCCAAATTTTATATATACTCCTTACATTAGATATTGGGCATTACGTGCAGGTTGTGACGTCATAGTTAGAACCCAACTTCTATGGCGCGTTTTTGCATCTTGTGTCAGAAACATACTTTCGACAGGTTAGAATTAGATACTTAGATGAGATACAGCCGAGTATATCGCAAATAATATGGGAAAAAAATAAATAATACTTCAGTCCGTCTCAGTTCCGTCAACTCCGATCCCATTAAAACATTATTTTTCTGTGCAAGTTCTCCATAATAATTACTGATATCGTAGTATAAATAGCCTAAAAGACAGTCATCTCACCGAAAATGCGACGTTATCGTGTAAGATTTAAGGATTATCATAGTTTGATACAAGGCTATACAATTCAGAGTCTAAGACCTTTTTGCCAAGTTGTTGTTTATATTCCGATGAAGTTAGCCCACGAAAACTTCTAACTTGTAAGGATATTTTAATATTTTAACTGCTGTACCGGAACAAAGATAGACCTATGGATAGACATTTATGGAAGATCAACTTTTGCAGTCAAGCAGCTGTCTCTTAATTTATTTACAGTAGGTAATTGGTATAGATTGGCCTATAGATACCTAGCATAAATAAGATTTATGCCTAGAGAATAGTTTGATACCTATGTTAGAATTGTAAGTAAGTTTTCTGTTGAATTATAATTTAATTTTTTTAAATAATTATCAAGATAGGTTTTACAATTAAATCTTGTATAGTAGCTAATATTATGGTGCCGATTGATTTTGTTATATATATAAGGACCTAAAAAGGTAGAGAAAGTTTGGGCAAATTTCGTTTTGCAAGTGGGTAGACAAAATACCCTGTACTTATTTCTTGAGGAGCTCAAATCTATTTTCGGCAGCTGGTGCTGCCTTAACGTAAGATATTTTAGAAATAATTGACGAACAGTTAGTACATTGGCCTCGTCGTACAATTTAATAGTAGGGTATCGAAAGTTCTTAAAAAGAATAACTTTTAAAACAGCTCTTTGAGCTCTTTCAATTTTAATAAGGACGGTTTTATTTGCACTACCCCAGGAAACTACACCGTAAGCAATCACAGACTGGCAAAGTGCAAGATAAGTCATCATAATAGTACGCATATCATTGACATGTCTTAGTTTTTTGAAAATACACATTAATTTTCTAATTCTTTTACTGAGCATTTCAATGTGGTCATTCCACCTGAGGTTTCTATCAACAATTATGCCCAGATATTTTATGTTGTTAGTTGAGGATAATGCGTAGCACTTACAATTTGTCAAATCAGTACAAGTATGAGCCTTAATAGTAAGACTAGCTTGTGGCTGCGTATTATTCCTTATGGAAAATGTAATATATTTAGTTTTAGAGTAGTTTATTGTAAGAAGATTCAGGTTAAGCCATTCTATAATCCCTCTGAAGCCAGTCTCCGCAACTGTCTTAACATCCTCCCAAGATACTCCATTAAATACTATAACAGTGTCGTCTGCAAAAGTTATTATTTTGGCATTACTTAATTGCTTATTACAGAGTTCATTAATATAGACCAAGAAAAGGGTTGGACCTAAGACTGAACCCTGCGGCACTCCGAAACAAATGTAACATCTGTCACTAAGCACCTCATCAACTCTAACTAATTTTGGGTCAAATAAGAATTTGTCACTTTTAAAGAGAATGTTTATTATATCAAGGAATTGCAAACAAATAGATTTAAGCAAATTAAGTTGGTTGCTGCACCAATTACACTCTTGTTGCAGCTACTATATTGTTGCTTAGAATAGACAAAAGCAGCTTTCTTCCAACCAATTTAGCGTCAACTAAGAGAAAAGACAACTTAGTTGGGATCGAGTTTTTTCAGAACTAGTCTGGTAGGAAACTATAATACAGTCCGACCTCTGCACTCTCCCATGACTCAAACTGGATTCTGTGTCCTGAACTCGAGAGATATGATCTGCTCACCTAAACAAACCCACTATGTAAAGTAGCTTCTTTGTGTTATAAGACGAAACGAAGTAGGTACTTAACAAGTAAAAGACCCGCGTCCTTAAGATTTCTCATATACTTTTGCTTCCGGTTGTTGTAACATCCCTCAAGATTTGAAAGAAGGGTTAGGTAAAGGTACGGAATAAAGAAATGTTGCATTGGTCCGCTCCAAGATGGGATGTATGGATGTTATATTAGATGGAGAAGAGGACTAGAAAAGAAAGAATGACAATATATTTGTAAATATTTTTTTTATAGTCTTCTATCCATTATTTACATAACTACAACACAGCGTGACTAAGTTCTAAGAATGTCTTAAATTACATTTTCAGGTCAAACATTTTGAACGTCCAAATCAAAGAATCAATATGCTTTTCGAAGTTGTAAATGATTAAAATGACAGGTGTTAGCGGGAGAGCCGATTCGGACATCCAGGGCGTACACAAGCCGACCAGGAATTATTTGCGGAGGACAAGATGAAAAGTACCATACATCGGAGGCGTGTCTACATGCCGCGAATCATTACCAACCCATTATGTTCCCACTGAGGGGCACGGGTCTCTTCCCAGAGGAAGGTATAGGCCATACTCCACCACGGGGGCCATGTCCGGATTAGTGGAGGCTTGTAAGACTAGTGGCTGGTCTTACTGTCAGAAGTATTCAAGCCGCCCTAAGGCCTCTGACTTGGCTTTACGACTGCCATCTATCGATGGCAGCTGGCCTCAACTGCTTAACTAACGTACCTTGTGAAGCACGGAACCGCTCGGAAAAATGCAACTAGCGTTAGTCATAGACAGTGACCCATCCATGGACTGAACGCGCCGTATGTTGCTTAACATACGGCGTAAGTAGGATATTAGAAGTATAGTAGGATGACAAAACAAACAAGTCTTTTTTCCTCAAAATGTTATCTATTTACTATAGAATTAACAATTGCATCAAAATTATAGTGTAACTAGCGATGAGTGCTATCAACCTTAAAGGCAAATCGAGGTCGATAGTAAAAATTCCATAAACTGATATAAGATACGGTTCACCTTCTGTTAAACGCAGCATCTTCTTTGCCACTTCTCTTACAGGATCTGAAAGCAGTTTACATTGGTCATTTAAACAGATCGTCGATCTAGCGAGCTGAACTTAGATTCTGATAACGTATTGTAGTATGCGTCGTAGTATCTCTTGTCTAATTCCTGGTGTACATACAATAAATAATGTTCTATCTATCTATCTACAATGACAAGTCCATGAACCTGGCCATTTAGTTTCATTGCTGCTTCATTGTTCGTTTACATCAATGGTGTGAAAAAACACCTCACGTGACCTAATCGAGTTTATCAGATTCTTGACTTGACTAAAGAAAGAAGACTTGAGAATCAAGGCCCAGGTGTTCTGTGTTTGTCAGTTCGTGGTGTCCACTCGAGATACTTTCGAACAGCCTAATAGATGAGCAGTTATTTTGCATGTGACCAGTCCACCGCTACAAATAACAGATTTTGAGGGAGATGGCTGGCAGCGGCTGAATGAGCGAGGACAGAAGGAAGTGGCCATTGTCGAGCAGTGGAAGAACACGATCTGGTTGATTGTGCATACATACAATTTAAAAAGAGCTTTGAATAAGAAGAAGAAGAAGAAAAATATAGGTGACGCCATATAGACATACATAATTATATAGGACTAGCTGTTGGCCGCGACTACGTCCGCGTGGGCTTTAGTTGAGTAAAGAGTTTGCAAATAAGATAGGGATACTTTTAGCGCATGCGAAAGAGCTTTCATACTAACTTCGCAACCCCCTCTTACCCCCTTAAGGGATGATTTTCGAAAAACTATTTTACACATTTTTCATGACTTTCAATGAAGGACCTTCATGCTGAATTTAATTCGAATAACTTCAAAAATGGCTAAGTTTCGTACTAACATTGTACCCTCCTTGTTAGGTTTTAAATTTAGCGCCATGTGGGGCCGTCCATAATTTCCCCATCCTACCCCCAACCTCCGATCCTTTTGGAAACGCGGGTACATGAAGAAAACCCACTGATGATTAGCTGTCAAGGGGAGTGTCAAGAAGATCGTGGCGTTGCACGGACGGTTCGGTCGATCAGCTCCTTATACTGGTCCCGTCAACTGCATATTCGTGATCACGATCCTCGCGCCCGCGCCAACTCCACCCGGCGCCTCACAATAAAGGCCATCATCAAGGAAAACACACGTAGTGGAAGGTTTGAAGGGAAGACAGTCGCAAAGGCACGCCACCCAACACCATTTGGATTGCCACGCTACGTGAACCAGGTATGCGTTTCCATCCCTCTCTTTAAACCATCCATGAAATTGGTCCTTCCACCCGGATAATCATCTTATTTTCAAGGCAATCATCTTATTTCCTAACTAAAAACCTAAAAAAGTATATTTTTTTTCTAATTTCATACATTTGGGGGTAATTTTGTTTCACCATTCGTGTCACTATTTTGAATTTTTAGTGTTCTCATTTCCTGTAAAACAAATTTTGTCTATGGTACTAAATCATTCATTCACTTTTATTTACCGGTTTTTGTACATCACTAATTGTGAATTGATATTGAAACGCAATATAAATTACTGGCAACACCTAAACGTCAAAGTGATAATCAACATAGTCTGTGATACAAGTTGAAGTTGTTGTATTGTTTTGATTTGTTATTTCGTCTGCTTCTTGCTAATTTCTCGTAATAAAGCAACCATGTCTAAGGATAGGGAAGAGCAACAACTTAAAAAAGGAGTCTTACGAAGTGGTCATGCCGTAGCCATGACATCGTATGAAACTTATATCAGTGGTTTGTATAAGATAGCTGAAGAATTGTACATGAACTTAACGGAGTTGGACCCAGCGCGTCTTGCATCATTCAAAGCTCGTTACAAGGATGCACAGTTGTTCCGCGATCGGTACCACCAGGCTTTCAATTCATTTATATCGGAGTGCTCTGACGAAAGGCAGCAGGATGAGACCAACGCTAAGTTTAACAAATATAATGAAGTGTACTACTCTATCGAAGTTATGCGGGATAGTATCATGGAACAAACAGCACAGGTGTCGGAGACTAGTAAACCTAAAACTACTCAGTTTTGTCTTCCGAAAATAAACTTGGGTACATTCTCAGGGGTTTATACAGAATGGCCTAACTTCATAGCTTTGTTTGATAGTCTTGTTCATCAAAATCAGGACTTGAACAATATTCAAAAGATGCACTATTTACTGAGCATCCTTGAAAAGGAACCATTGAATCTCGTCAAACATTTATCACTCTCGGAACAAAATTATAAGGTTGCTCGGACACTTTTAAGGGAAAGGTATGAGAACAAAAGGCTTATAGCCGACAAACATTTGGAAAGCATATTAAACATTTCTACATTAGCTCATCAAAACACAAATGGTCTTCGTAAACTTGTTAACACACTTAAGGAGAACAAGCAGGCTCTTGTGGCTTTAGGATTTGATGTCAAGTCATGGAGTTTTGTAATGTTGCACATCATCTCAAGGAAACTTCCCTCAGAGTTACGCAGTAGGTTTGAACTTAGCCTCAGTGGTTCACCTCAGGACATTCCTAGCTTTGACACTTTGCTCAGTTTTTTGGAAAATCAGCTCAGGGTGTGGGAAACTGTCGGCGTATCAAAGGGAGTCAGCGGTTCTAGTGGGACTGCCACTAACCCAACAAGATCAACACTAACAGTCAGTACTTTCGTCTGCTGTATTTGTAAAGGGGAACATAGTGTCTATAATTGTGAGAAGTTCAATGCGATGACACCGGGTCAACGCAGGGAGCTTGTCATAAATAGTGGGCTATGTTTCAATTGTCTAAGGCCACACTTCGTAAAAAAGTGTTTATCAAAGAGTCGGTGTTCAATATGTCAAGGTAGGCACCACACTAAGCTTCATATTGAACAACAACAACAGCAAGGGATGGGTAACCCTGCTCCCCAGGTCTCTGGGACTGCTGTGTCGACATTTGGGTCCACAGTCCAGTCTCTCAGTGAACATAGTGCTCATCTTGAGTCCAGTATGCTATTAGGTACGGCCTTGGTAGGAGTCCAGGACATTAACGGACATTTTCACACAGCTCGGGCTCTACTAGATAGTGGTTCACAGGTTAGCATAATGACGGAGAACCTCGCCCAGAAATTGCGATTCACTCGTTCAAATTCTGGTGCTTTATTTGGTTTGGGAGGTTCCAACAGTCAACGGACAAATGGTAAAGTCCAGTGTGTCATCAAATCGCTTCATGATAGCAGTCACATTCCTCTTATCACTTCAGCTGTAGTGGTCAAGCGTATTACTGGTTTTCTTCCCAGTATTATGGTTTCATCGGCTGTCCAAGAGAAGTGTAGAGACATTTTACTCCCACTGGCTGACGACAAGTTCTCGGTACCCAGTCCCATCGACTTACTTATCGGAGTCGATCTCTATAATGAAATTTTTGATGGTAAACGGCAAAGTCTGGGACAAGGATTACCTACTGCCCACTCCTCCCTATTCGGTTGGGTGTTGTTGGGTAGAGCGCCAGTGGAGCAACAAGGGTTGTCACGTAGAGATGTCTCTCTACACAGCGCAGTTGATTTGGACGGCATGCTTACTCGTTTCTGGGAAACCGAGGAGCCACCCTCACCAACTATAAAAGATCCTGAGGACCTATTGTGCGAAAGGCATTTTGTGGATACTCATTCAAGGGACGACACTGGTCGCTTCATAGTTAGGCTACCTTTTAGACCTATTCGTAAGCCATTGGGGAACACTCAAGGGTCTGCTCTCAAGCGATTTTACAATCTTGAGCGCAAGCTTCTCAAGTCAGAGCAGCTTAGGGAAAGGTATACAGCGTTCATGGCTGACTATCTAGAGTCAGGCCATATGAGACCAGTGTCTAGTGACTCATCTGAAGGAAGGTACTACATACCTCATCATGGGGTATTAAATGAAAGTAGCAGTTCCACAAAGCTCCGTGCAGTCTTCGATGCATCTGCCCCAAGCAGCTCGGGTGTCTCTCTCAACCAGGTGTTGATGCCAGGTCCTAAACTTCAGCATAACATCGAGGATATTGTGTTGCGCTTTCGCGCGCATGCTGTCGTCTTCACCTGTGACATTAAGCAGATGTATCGGCAGATCCGTGTTCACGAGGATGACTGTAAATACCAGACCATTTTTTGGCGCGATTCCCCCAACAAGCCGCTACAGCAGTTCGAGCTTACCACTGTCACTTACGGAGTTTCAAGCTCAGCTTATCTCGCGATGCGCGTCGTGCACGAGCTGGCTGTGCTCAATGAAGCCACACATCCAGAAGGTGCTCGTGCCCTCAAGGAGGATACTTTCGTGGATGACGTGGTCACTGGTAGTTCTGATGTAGAGTCGGCTAGGGATCTACAACTTCAAATTGTAGAGGTGCTAGGACAGGGAGGGTTAGCTGTACGTAAATGGGTCAGCAACAAGAAGGAAATTTTAAAGTACTATCCATCAGATCATCTTGAGGTGCCCTTTCGATTCAATGAATCAGGGGACAAGGTATTTAAGGTATTGGGGGTAGAGTGGAATGCTGAGTGTGACAATCTCATGTTTCGCGCCGGGACACTCAGTCCATGCTCCACTAAAAGACAAATTCTGTCTAATATCGCACAGGTGTACGATCCTTGTGGCTATTTAGCTCCAGTGGTTCTGTACGCAAAACTTATCATGCAGCAGTTGTGGCTGCGCACAGATCTTTTGTGGGATGATATGCTGCCCCAAGAGCTGTCTGATTCGTGGGATTCTTTCGCAGCTGGATTCGACATTTTACGTCGTCCACGTCTTCCAAGGTTTATTTTCAGCAAAGATCCTGCGCGAGTTGACATTTTGGGATTTAGCGATGCATCCGAGCGAGCGTTTGGAGCTGTGGTTTATCTTCGCGTAGAGGATCGTAGCGGAGAAGTTGGAGTACATCTACTTCTAGCAAAAACTAGAGTTGCTCCGACTAGACAGCGGCGTACCATTCCTTAATTAGAGCTCTGCGGTGCAGTTCTACTGGTCGGCCTCATCGGTCGCGTCCGGGACATTCTGCAGCGTAGAATCAAAATTGATGGTACCTTTGCTTGGTGTGACTCTACGGTCGTCTTACATTGGCTTCGCACGCCTCCTCATAAGCTTAAGACGTTTGAAGGAAACAGGGTCTCTCAGATTCAAGGTCTAGGGTCCTATGTCAGCTGGCGGTACGTACCCACCGTTCTCAATCCGGCCGACTGTGCCAGCAGAGGTTTGTTGCCAAAGGAAATGGTAGAGCACAACCTGTGGTGGTCTCCTGACTGGCTAAAGGAGGATCCCGACGCTTGGCCCGAAAACTTGGTTGTGGAGGCAGAAAATCAAGAGCTCACGGTTGCTGATGCTGGAACGACTCTAAGCATTAGCATAAAACAAGAAGAAACGGCTCCATGTCCAGTCATTGCGCGTTACAGCTCGCTGACAAAATTACAATACGTCATAGCGTGGTCGTTGCGTTTTGTTTTCAACGCTCGCCACCAAACACAACAGAGAAGACAGAGTTATCTATCGGTAGATGAACTTGAGGGTGCTCTACATAGAGCTATAAAGTTGGTGCAAGAGGAGGTTTTCCATGGACATCTTCAGGCACTCAGGGATAAACGCGCCTTGAAGGATGTCTCCATGGCTCGCCTACAACCATTTATCGATTCTGAAGGTTTATTAAGGGTAGGCGGCCGACTTAAGCATTCCAATTTGCCCTTCCAGGTTAAGCATCCAATTTTGCTCCCTAAGGCACATCATCTAACAAATCTTATCATTGACTATCATCACAAATTGCATCTACATGCTGGGGCTTGTATTTTGCGATTTTGCGGCAAAAATTTTGGATCGTTTCAGCTCGTCGGGTGGTACGGCACAGAATCTTCCAGTGTAGACGATGTAGTCAACTCAAGGCTAAACCCCTGGAGCCCATCATGGGCAATCTCCCGCCAGCCCGTGTGCGTCAGGCTCGTCCGTTCTTGAAAGTCCGTTCTTGAAAAATCCGTTCAGTGCAGGGCTAAGGAACCTCAACGTTTCCTGGCACATGAACCCGCCTTATAGTCCCCACATGGGAGGAATCTGGGAAAGCGCCGTAAAATCGGCCAAACAATTATTTAAGCGGACCATCGGTGACCAGATTCTGTCCTTCGAGGAACTCACCACAATCTTTACGAGAATTGAAGCGGTGCTTAACTCGCGACCCTTGTGTGGTTTGTCCGATGATCTTACCAGTCTAGATCCTCTCACACCCGGGCATTTTTTGATCGGGCAACCGTTGGTTTCTCCTGCTGAATTTTGTTTCGAGCATACACCGATATCTCGCCTCAATCGTTGGCAACTTGTTCGGCAGATATCGCAGCATTTCTGGCGCAGGTGGCAGCAGGAATACTTGACCCTATTGCAGCAGAGGGCTAAGTGGATTAAAGGCATCCCTAATTTAGAGGCAGCAACAAGCAGAATGTAAATTCTTTACGTTGAAATAAAAATTTTTGAATTTGAATTTGAATTTTGAGGTCGGAGATTTAGTTCTCATTAAAGAGGATAACTTGCCTCCCCTGCAATGGCGCTCAGGTCGAGTGTCCGAGCTCCACCCCGGCAGCGATGGTGTAGTTCGGGTTGTTAAGCTTAAAACTAGCGCTGGGTTCTGCCTCCGTTCTGTTTCTAAGGTGTGTCCTCTCCCTAGGAGTGACACAGAAGCTTAACTTTAAACAAAAAAGTTTTTTTTTTAATGTAGAGATTAGGTTAAGGTAGGTTAAGCAACTTAAAAAAAAAAAGGGGTTAATCAACTTAAGGGTTTCAATTAGATTTAACAATTAAAACATCAACTTCAACTTGTTCAGCTTGTTCAAAGGTGCCATGTTGCGATTTTTCATGAAAGAGCTGGGTAGCTCTTTGGGGGGCGATTATGTTAGGTTTTAAATTTAGCGCCATGTGGGGCCGTCCATAATTTCCCCATCCTACCCCCAACCTCCGATCCTTTTGGAAACGCGGGTACATGAAGAAAACCCACCGATGATAAGCTGTCAAGGGGAGTGTCAAGAAGATCGTGGCGTTGCACGGACGGTTCGGTCGATCAGCTCCTTATACTGGTCCCGTCAACTGCATATTCGTGATCACGATCCTCGCGCCCGCGCCAACTCCACCCGGCGCCTCACAATAAAGGCCATCATCAAGGAAAACACACGTAGTGGAAGGTTTGAAGGGAAGACAGTCGCAAAGGCACGCCACCCAACACCATTTGGATTGCCACGCTACGTGAACCAGGTATGCGTTTCCATCCCTCTCTTTAAACCATCCACTCCTTTTATTCCCTTAAGAGTTGATTTTCGAAAAACTATTTTACTGTGTTTCATGACTTTCAATGAAGGACCTTCATATTGAACCTCATTCGAATAGCTTCAAAAACGGCAAAGTTTCATACTAAGTTTGCACCCCCCTTTTTCCCCCTTAAGGGATGATTTTTTTTAAAAACTATTTTACACGTGTTTCATAATTTTAAATGAAGAACCTTCGTACCAAATTTCATTCGAATAACTTCAAAAACCGCAAAGTTTCATACTAACTTTGAACCCCCATTTTACCCCCTTAGGGGATGAATTTTCAAAAATCCTTTCTTAGTGCTCCTCTACGTTACAAAAGGAACCCCTGTGCAAAATTTCAAGTTTCTAACCCTTATAGTTTAGGCCCTGCGTTGATATGTCAGTCAGTCAGTCAGTCAGCTTCTCCTTTTATATATATAGATAAGTAAATACAGAAAAATAAGGCACGTATAGAACATAAGTACGGAAAGTATCGTAAACTAACGTAAAGTGGAAGAAATGTGAAACTACAGTGAGAAAAACAAAGCCTAAGAGTATAGTATATGTATGATGTATGTCGATGCAGAGGAATATAGGCCTCAAGCTCAGTATGAGCCGAGAGTTTGCACCCACAGCACTGATTTTCGGCTAGGGGCTTCCGGTGACTCACGGAGCATTAAAACGGAATATGCTTTCTAGGCTCCACATAAAATTAAGGCACACATAACACAGAAGTAGGAGACATGTGAAGCTACAGTGAGAAACAAAAGCCTAAGAGTACAGTAGATGTATGATGAATGTCGATGCAGAGGGAGAAATCTCTCAAACTCAGTACACCAGAGCTTGCACCCACAGAACTGATTTTCAGCTAGGGCATTCCAATGAATCGCTCGTAGCCTGGGCTGCCTGAGTGATCTTAAACGATCACTTAGGTTAAGCAACATACGGCACGTTCAGTCCATGGATGGGTCACCGTCTATGACTAACGCTAGTGGCATTTTTTCCGAGCGATTCCGTGCTTCGCAAGGTACGTTAAGCAGTTGGTGCCGGCTGCCGTCGATAGATGGCAGTCGTTAAGCCAAGTCAGAGGCCTTAGGGCGGCTTGAAAACTTCTGACAGTAAGACCAGCCACTAGTCTTACAAGCCTCCACCAATCCGGACTTGGCCCCCGTGGTGGAGTATGGCCTATACCTTCCTCAGGGAAGAGACCCGTGCCCCTCG
The DNA here is from genome assembly GCA_947310845.1 of Yponomeuta plumbellus. Taxonomy (NCBI): domain Eukaryota; kingdom Metazoa; phylum Arthropoda; class Insecta; order Lepidoptera; family Yponomeutidae; genus Yponomeuta; species Yponomeuta plumbellus. The sequence goes on along the minus strand of OX371212.1, from coordinate 13,263,217 downwards.
GTGGGGACATAATGGGTTGATGACGATTCCAATGACTCACGGAGCATCAAAACAGAACAAGCTTTCTTGGCTCCACCTTTTCTTACCGCTCTAGGAATAGAACACTTGCACTAACCATTATTCAATTCACAGCTTCTTGCCAGTATGTGAGTACAAAAACGTCGTAGATCCTTGATTTCGCTCCCAAAAGAGTGGTAAATATATACGATGATAATAATGACGAGGAAGAAATTTGCAAGATACAAATACATCAAAACCAATGCAAGCCAGGGTATTAACTGAAAGGTATTGTAAAGCACAATTATATTCGTGGCCAGCTCTCGCAGCTAAGGTAAATTTTGAACATACTGGTAAATACCTCGACTTGAGTACCTTCAATGCTCGCTGTAATCACTAAAAAAGCCCAAACAAAGATTGTAGCTGTAAATGATAATATCTGGAATGTCAAAAATGATAACTAATTAGTTCACAGGTCGCAAGCTCCTAGGCACGCGAGGTCGGAAAAGGATGTGCTAAGTAAACAAAGTACTAATCTCTTCTTGCTAAGCATCTGTTTGTCCACTGTTGCACTTATGTCTCTTCATAAGTTCTAATTTTTACGGTTTTCTATCTTAAAAAAATAACCACTGTTATCTGCATTAGAAAAAAAACATTTTTCATTACTCATACTCGGCCTACGTTGCCTGATTAGAAGTGTAAAAAAAATACTTTTCAGCCCTAGAGATAATTGTTTGTCAAATTAAAAAATTAACTCTCGTACAATACAATTACTTGATCTGGTCCCAAACTAGGTATAGTGACCAGGCAAGGACATTAGAAACAGCCAGACCGAGGCCATAAGCACAAATGTACGGCAAAGAGACACAAAGACAAATTCTATTTTCACATTCTGTTGCACAATAAATACAACTTTCTATACAGCCACCTTTAAAATTGAAATAACATTACGTAAAGTATTCATGATTAAAGAATACATTTTTAAACGATTTCATTATAATTTACGTTTAACTATTTATTTAAAATATAAAAATGAAAAATAGCAAAAGCAAAACTAGGTGTCCCTTTAAAAATCTAGATAATTTTAAATTTTATTCTAAAACCTAGTTCTTATTAATTGAAATGGCTATAATTTCAGAGATCTGTTCATCGTTTAGTAAAAATCCATTTTAGTTTTAGAAGTTCCTCAATTTAAAGTTACGTAGTCTCATTCATAATAATAATGGTATAGTCAGTGTCCTGTTACTAAATTTTTAAGACTTAACTCGATAATTCGTGTAGCACCTTCCATAATACTTACTTGAAAGTTGTATAATTTTCCAATTAATTTAAACGATAGCAAGATATCATTCAAGCAAATGACATATCCTTCTAATTTCTGTTCAGTAACGCTTTCAACAATCGGCAGTAAGTGTTCATCGAGAGTAATCGTCTTTCCTCCAAGTGTTCTGTAGACTTGGTTCATATCTCTTGACACTTTTATCTTGAAAATAGACTTCAGGATTTCCAAGCGATCAGTCAAATAGAAGAGAAAACTGATCATTAGTAGCAATTCCATGTGCATTAAAACAGTTCCCAATCCAGCTATAATGGAGGTAGCAGGAAAATGACCAAGTATGAGAAAAAGGAAAAGTGACACTAGCGGTGCGATGCCTAATAGTATTAGAGTGACTAAAATAATGTGAACATAGAACTTTGTGTTGTTCACATCAACTAAACGACCTATCTTAAGAAAGTTGTCAATTTTTTGTAAAATATTATATATAGCTACATTGTCGTTTTGGTTGAAATATGTTATATGAATGTAGCTGGAAATATCTGTTACATAAAACATTAGTGTAGGTGCCACGAAACTTAAATAAACAAATGTGTAGTCCTTAAATTTATCATAAAGATCAACTAAGATCTCGACAATTGTAAAAGTTCCTGCAATTGCAGTCGTCAATCTATACATCTTTTGTTTGGTCGTGGCGTATGTCACAAACTGGTCTCGAATATCGACTCTTAGGTTGCCGAAAGCGAACTGTATTAAGTGTATGGGGGCGTAACATTTTACAAAGTTTTTCTCTAGTATATCAGGAGATACGTATTCACACTTCATGCTGACATTCGACAGTGAAAGTGTGACTATAATGAAATTGTCTTTCAATAATTGACGCTATTAGTTTGAAATTTGAACTAATCAAACCACGTATAATACTTGTAATGTAACCTCACTTAAATATCTATATATATAGAAGGAGAAGCTGACTGACTGACTGACTGACTGACTGACATACGAGGGTGGATTTAAAAGTAGTCCGCCTAACACTGATCCATTTAGTTCTAAAAATCAAATCTATTCACATTATTTAGTTCGGTTCAGACCTGTTAATCGTGTGAAGTTTGAAAAGTGTGCGATATTTCATTTTGATTTCATAAATTTATTAACAAAGCAATCCGACATCATTTCCGCAAATGGAGCAAATCGAGCAGCGTGCCGTCATTAAGTACCTCCATAAGAAGGGGCTGTCATCAAAAGCCATCCATGATGATATGGTCAGTACATTAGGGGATTCTGCTCTTTCATATTAATTCGTCAAAAAATGGATAGCAGAATTCAAGCGTGGTAGAGGGAGTGTGAAAGACGAATCCCGCTCTGGAAGGCCTTCGACGTCCACTATTGACGAAAATGTTAAAAAAATACTCGACTTAATTATGGGAGACCGCAGATTGGAAATTAGAGAGATAGCCGAGATTATAGAGATCTCTTATGAACGTACTCAAAACATAGTAGTCAACGTGTTGGGTTTCCACAATGTGTGTGCGAGGTGGGTTCCGCGACTGCTTGCAGTTGAGCAAAACAGGATGCGATTGACTATTGCACGCGACTGTTTGGAGTTACTTGAAGCTGATGAATGTGATTTTTTGAATCGTTTTGTTACTATGGACGAAACATGGGTTCATTACTGTACACCGGAAACAAAACAACAATCAAAACAGTGGAAAAGACCTGGTTCACCACCCTCAAAAAGGCTAAGTCGATTTTGTGGGCAAGTAAGGTGATGGCTTCAGTATTCTGGGACTCGAAGGGTGTGATTATGTTTGATTATCTTGAAAGGGGTCAGACTATAAACTCTGATTACTACTGCACCTTACTACGTCGTTTACGAGAGGAAATAAAAGAAAAACGTCCAGGAATGATCAGAAGAAATGTCCTGTTTCGCTCGTGTTCACACGTCTGTCCAATCAATGGCAGAAATTCACAACTGTGGCTTTGAACTGTTACCGCATCCACCTTATTCGCCTGATCTGGCACCGTCAGATTTTTTTCTGTTCCCTAACCTAAAAAAGCACTTGGGAGGTCAAAGTTTTTTGTCAAATGACGAGGTCAAAGCAGCAGTAGACGCATATTTTGACTCTAAGGAAGAATCATTTTTTTTCAAAGGGCTAAATTCTTGGAAGAGAAGACGGCTAAAGTGCATTGAACTTGATGGTGATTACGTTGAAAAATAAAAATATATTTCATTTATTATGTACTAGCTGTTGAACGCGACAACGTCCGCGTGGGCTTTAGTTGAGTAAAGTGTTTGCAAATAAGATAGGGATACTTTTAGCGCATGCGAAAGAGCTTTCATACTAACTTCGCAACCCCCTCTTACCCCCTTAAGGGATGATTTTAGAAAAACTACTTTACACGTCTTTCATGGCTTTCAATGAAGGAACTTTATATTAAATTTCATTCGAATAACTTCACAAACGGCAAAGTTTCATACTAAGTTTGCACCCCCTTTTTTCCCTCTTAAGGGATGATTTAAAAAAAACTATTTTACACGTGTTTTATAATTTTAAATGAAGAACCTTCGTACCAAATTTCATTCGAATCACTTCAAAAGCGGCAAAGTTTCATATTAACTTTGAACCCCTATTTTTACCCCTTTAGGGAATGAATTTCGAAAAACCCTTTCTTAGTGCTCCCCTACGTTACTAAATAAACCTCTGTGCAAAATTTCAAGTTTCTAACTCTTATAGTTTAGGCCCTGCGTTGATATGTCAGTCAGTCAGTCAGTCAGCTTCTCCTTTTTATATACTGGGTGAAATTTTCACCGGTACAATAAATTTTACCATATCATTGGTATCGTAAATAGGTTACATTTATCGAATAATATTACCATATATTTTTTTTCATTTTTATTAATTTATCCTTCATCCAATTTGTAACTCATGGGCACCCCTTACAAGGTGTCATCGCGGTGCGAGGCAGAGGGCGGCGGGGTGGGGTGAGTGAGCGGGCGGCGGGCTGGCCGGCGCACGATTTGGCCGAAGGTCTGATGATGAAGAAGGGATGATGAGGTCGAAGACTATTACGATATGCTCAATAAGGCTTGCGACGAGCACAGAGGAACATGGACCATGGTAATCGGTGATTTTAACGCGAAAATAGGCGCGAGGCAACCTCTGGACAACGAATCCATACTTGGGGCACACGGTATCGGAAGCCGAAATGCTCGGGGCACTCGTTTACTGCAATTTGCCTTCGGCCAGAGCCTCAAGATTTGTAACAGTTATTTTCACAAACAGCCTCAGCGTCGCTGGACATGGGTCTCGCCAAATGGCAACGTGTGTTGATTATGTGTTGTCTTCTGATAATTATATAATTAAGGACATAGGAGTTCTGAGCCAATTTAGACACGGTTCCGACCACAGAGCAGTCAGAGCAAAAGTAAGATTCAATATAAAAATTTATTTAACGCGCAAGCACTTATTTAACAGAATTAGGAGAATTGACAAACAAATTTTAATAAGTAACAAACAACAATTTAATTTAGAGCTCCATAATTACTTTAAAGACCTTACAACAGATAGAGAGGAAACAGAAGGCCAGTACACACATCTAAAAAAGGCAATTGAATCTGCCAGTAGGACAATCAAACCTGGCAGAAAGAATCTTGGTATGTTCTCTTTTGAGACTTTAAATTTAATAAAACAAAGGGAGAATTTGTTAAAAGGTACAACAGAGTATAATACAGTAGATAAAAAAGTCAAACGGAACATAAGAAAGGACACAAGGTCACACAACACACAACTTGTTAAAAAAGCTATCGAACAGAACAGTTTTCTCCGTGTAGCCAAGCAAGGGATAAACAAAAGCAAATCCTGGATCACCAGGCTTACGGACGAGAACGGTGTAAAACACGGTAGCAGAGACAAGGTTGTTGACATATGTACCAAATTCTATAAAGAACTATACTCCGACTCAACCAAATCTGTTTCTACACCAACTTATATCTCTCCTGATGTCAATGTGATTCCTCCTATAACTGGCTTCGAGGTGCATATAGCCCTCAAAAGTATGAAGTACAACAAGAGTCCAGGGCAGGATGGCATAACCACAGAAGCCTTAAAAGCTGGCAAACATATATTGCTGCCACAACTTGCCAACCTGTGCAACGCCATCCTCTACACAGGAAAACTTCCAAGTAGACTCTGCCACTCAAACATCATACTTCTTTACAAAAAGGGTGACAAGACTGACATTGGAAACTATCGACCTATTAGTTTAATATCACACATTTATAAGGTACTTGTGGTAATTATTCAAAACCGCATAGCCCAAAAACTAGACGCTCAACAGCCCCCAGAGCAGGCGGGCTTTCGTCCTGGCTTTTCAACCACAGATCACTTGCACACAGTTAACCAGATCATCGAGAAGGTCAACGAATATAGTATACCCCTTTATGTTGCATTCGTTGACTACTCAAAAGCGTTCGATAGTCTGTCGCACAAGTCGATCTTTGGTGCACTTCGGAGCCAAAACGTAGAACCCACGTACATTAATCTCCTCGAAAATATATATTGTGATAGTACCGCTGATATAAAATTGCACGTGCCAGGTCCATCTTTTTATATCGAAAAGGGTGTAAAACAAGGTGATGCGCTGTCTCCCAAACTGTTTACCAGTACCTTAGAAGAGGTTTTCAGAAAACTGGCAGTCCCTTGGGCGTCCAGAGGCATTGACGTCGGCAGCAGCAGAAGACTTACGAACCTCCGTTTTGCTGACGACATTGTGTTATTTGCACCAACAGCTTCAATACTGCAACAAATGCTGCAAGATCTCAGCACTGCAAACCTTGAGGTTGGACTGAAGATGAATAGGTCAAAGACACAGTGTATGATGATATGGATGAAGCGTAAGATTGAGGTAGATAGTCAGGAGATACAATACGTCGACGAGTATACTTACTTGGGCCAGATAGTTTCCTTCGAAAACAGGCAGGAAAAAGAGATCGATCGGCGTATCGACAACGCCTGGAAGAGCTTCTGGTCCATGAAGGAGCTGATGAAGGGCAAGTTACCGCTCGCCCTGAAGCGTAGGCTCGTCGACGTATGTATATTGCCTATCCTAACCTACGGTGCTCAGACCTGGTCTTTGACTGAAAACCAGAAGTCCAAACTCAAGGTTTGCCAGCGGGCCATGGAGCGCAGCATTTTGGGTGTGAAAAGAATAGATCGTATCAGAAACACGACGCTGCGCTCAAGGACTAAAGTTGCAGATGTTGGTGTTGCGACCGCCAAGTTAAAGTGGGACTGGGCTGGCCATGTCTGCCGTATGAGCGAAGATAGGTGGGCAAAAATTGCGACAGACTGGGTTCCGCAAAATGGCCACCGACGTCGCGGCAGACCAAGGCGAAGATGGTGGGACGACCTAAATGCATTCTTACCGGGATGGTGCAGGGTGGCTGGAGACAGGTAGAGATGGAAAGCAGAAGGGGAGGCCTTTGCCCAGCAGTGGGACACACGAGAGGCTACGTAAAAAAAAAAAAACATTTCATAGATTGAAACACACATCCTTCAATCAATACAGAACTTTGAAGGTTATATTTTATTTGACATTGACAGTGACATTTGAGTTGCTTTTCCTCTGGGTGGCCGTCTTGAAGTGTAAGAAAAAAAAAAACAATAATTTCATTTTCGGGAGGAATTCTAAAATATATGAAGTATCTTAAAATGTTACATATTAAATTAGCTTTCGAATGACATACATTTCATTGCTGGCGGTTTTGTGGTTCCAGAGATGTCTCCTTTTGCACAGAAGTTTCTTTTGTAACGTAGGGGAGCACTAACAAAGGATTTTTGAAAATTCATCCCCTAGGGGTGCAAACTTAGTATGAAACATTGCCGTTTTTGAAGTTATTCGAATGAGATTCAATATGAAGTTCCTTAATTAAAAGTCATGAAACACATGTAAAATAGTTTTTCGAAAATCATCCCTTAAAGGGGTAAAAGGGGGGTGCAAATTTAGTATGAAACTTTGCCGTTTGTTACTATTCGAATGAAATTCAGTATGAAGGTCCTTCATTGAAAGTCATGAAAGATGTGTAAAGTAGTCTTTCGAAAATCATCCCTTAAGGGGGTAAGAGGGGGTTGCGAAGTTAGTATGAAAGCTCTTTCGCATGCGCTAAAAGTATCCCTATCTTATTTGCAAACACTTTACTCAACTAAAGCCCACGCGGACGTAGTCGCGGGCAACAGCTAGTTGATGATAAAAGTGGCTGCGAATAAGGTGTTAATTTAACTAAAATAAGTTGTGTTTTAATGATTGTGAAAACTTCTAGACTTTCTTTCTTCAAATTATAGGAGCTTTTTTTAAATTATTAAGCCACACCGAATATTGGCTGTTTTTTATGTATTATGTGTAATATTTTTTTTATCTAAGTATCTAATATTGACATAAACATTATGCAACACGTAAAGATAACATATCACAATATTTATCACACCATCATTATTATCATCATTTTTATCACTTATTTTCCACATATCAGATTTCAGATTTCTTTATTGCAATAATCATGTGTCATTACAGTTCTTATATGTAATTCAACAGGTACATGACACCCTGTAAGGGCACTACAATATAACTTAACTAATTCCTTAATTGCTGACTTACAACTATCTATTACTAATATTATTTTAATTATATTTTTTCTTTTCTATTGTGTATTTTAACATTTATCATTGAAAAATTCTTGAAGAGAATAGTAACATTTGTGGCCTAAGTACTTATTAAGGGTTATTTTAAATAAATTATCGTCTTTTATATCTTGTATGTGATATGGTAGAGCATTGAAAACCTTTGCTGCCATTGAGTGGGGACCAGAGTTTACCATTTCTAGTTTAGCAGTCTTGGTGGCGAGGCGTTGTCGATGTCTAAGACCCTCAGGGCGAGTATGTTGTGAAAAAAGGGGCGTATTTTTCCTGACAAAGATGCTGATTTCTAAAATATAGAGAGCTGTCATAGTTAAAATGTTAAGTTCCACAAAATATCTTCTACAGCTCGTCATCGCGTCTATACAGTGTGGCCCTGGATAAAGTGCAATCCCGAAAGGGGATGAAACTAGACCATGAATCATTGACTAGAAAAATATTAAAAAAATATATAAAAAATTATTGTAGGATTTATTGGTATTTTAAGATTTTCATGTTTCATTAAGGACTCTATGTACAAAAGTATTGATTTCTTCCAAAATAATGGGTCTATTTCTTTGAAATAAAAAAAAACAGTATGCCTAATACCTGGCGATGACCATGAAATAATAAATAGTCTGCAAAAAAGTAACTATCTTGGGTAAAAAAATGTATCTTTATGAAAAAAAATGATTTTTTTAGACGTTTATTTTAATAAACTTCAAATTACTAAAAAAATGTGCCCTATAACTATGTAATTTTATAGCTTACTTTTATTCTTTACCATTTTAGCTTCCAAATAAAATAAAAAAAAACAATGTTCTAACTAAAAAAATGGCTAGGAGTTATTTACATTTTAGTAGGTAATAAAAGTCAGACTTTAATCACAATAACTTTATTAATAAAATTATCCGTAATTTACAATTTTGCATTTTTATTTAATGCATTAAATGTTCAAAATGGCCTCCTCGATTTTGCAAGCACATTACTGCACGAATATTAATTTGCTTAGTGGCTCTGCGAATCATTCCTGGATAATTTTTAATGTCATTTGCGCACTGAATTATTCGGTCGTGCAACTGTGCCTCGGTATTTATTGGCGTGCTGTATACTCTTTGCTTCATGACACCCCATAAAAAATAATCTAGGGGTGTCAGATCAGGTGAACGCGCTGGCCAGCCTACTGGCCCTCCTCGGCCAATCCACCGGTTCGGGTAATTTTCCTTCAAAAATCGCCGCACCTCCCGCCCATAATGTGCAGGACATCCATCCATTTGGAGATACATACGCCCACGCCGTCTCGTAGCCAGGGGAACATCTTCCATCGACATGGGTAAATTTTGTAGTAATTCTAAAAAACGTTCAGCATTTAGGGTTCTGGGTAAAATGACTGGACCAATTAAAATGTCGTCGATTAAGACTGCCCATACGTTTATTGAAAATTTCACTTGAAAAGTAGATGCCCGCTTCAATCGTGGATTTTCGTGAGACCACTGGTGCAAATTTCTGCAGTTTGTAATGCCGTCTCGGGTAAATGTCGCTTCGTCCATCCAAAAAATGCGTTTGGGAAAATTTGGGTCAGCTCTAATTTTTCTTAGAATCCACGTCGACATTACGCATCTTGGACGATTATCTACATTTTCGTGTAAATGTTGTACTCGTTGGTAATGGAAAGGATGCAATCCCTCCTTTTTCAAAATTCGCCAGACAGACGTCTTCGATATGCCATGACGCAACGCTAATCGTCTTATGCTTGTTGTAGGGTCAGCAAACAGATCGTTTAAAATGGCCTCTTCTATCGCATTGTCAATAACGACAGCTGGATGCTCACGGCGATCTCGTGCCAAACCAAGTCCAATGTTGGAGAGCCTCCTATGAATCTCTTGAAAATTTCGAGCTGAGGGTATGAGTCTGCCCGGGAAAGCATTTATGTATGCAGTACGAGCGACTGTTGTGCGACCATGTGACATGCCATAATAATAATGCATGTCGGCTATTTCTCGAGGTGAGAACTCTGTCAATCGCGGCATTTCGTCAACACTTAACAGCAGAACAGGAACAGTCCAAACGTAACGAACAGTAGAAAACGTAACAGTCAACAATGTAACAAAAACTTAATAACAAATCAACGAGAACACAATGCGAGAACGAGAACAGTAGTAGCAGCGGCGAGAATATCGGAGCGACTGTGTAAGTCCTGTTTCGAACCCCCTGCCTCCCCTCCCCTCGCCTTCCCTCTACCTGAGTGTAGAACAAAAGGACTGCGACTGCCGAAGGGCACAGAGTAGGACGGAAACAATGGAAAAAACGGTCTCTACCTGCACGGTAACACGATTAGGCTCCACTTTAAAAGTTCGTAGATAGCGTGTTTTTTTAGTTAGAACATTGTTTTTTTTTTTATTTGGAAGCTAAAATGGTAAAGAATAAAAGTAAGCTATAAAATTACATAGTTATAGGGCACATTTTTTTAGTAATTTGAAGTTTTTTAAAATAAACGTCTAAAAAAATCATTTTTTTCATAAAAATACATTTTTTTACCCAAGATAGTTACTTTTTTGCAGACTATTTATTATTTCATGGTCATCGCCAGGTATTAGGCATACTGTTTTTTTTTATTTCAAAGAAATAGACCCATTATTTTGGAAGAAATCAATACTTTTGTACATAGAGTCCTTAATGAAACATGAAAATCTTAAAATACCAATAAATCCTACAATAATTTTTTATAATTTTTTTTAATATTTTTCTAGTCAATGATTCATGGTCTAGTTTCATCCCCTTTCGGGATTGCACTTTATCCAGGGCCACACTGTATTGGCCAGAATCCTAATACATTTTTTTTGTAATATAAAGACGTTTTTTGCGTCCGTGCTATTTCCCCAAAGAAGCCAGGCTTGTGCGTATGCATGATAAGCGCATGTTGCCGTCTTGAGGTCTGTAGTTTTTTTCAGCTCTGTTAGGGCATATATAAAGCTTGAGAGCTTGCCAGTTATCTTTAGAATGTGGCTTTTCCAATTTAAATTATTATCAATATTGATACCTAGGAGACAAGATGAGTCTACATTTTCTATTATAGTTCCGTTGAATTTATAGTTTATAATATCTAGGGGTCGTTTTTGGTAAGGTCTGAATTCTATTAATTTAGTTTTTTTAAAGTTAATTTCTAAGTTATGGTCATCTAACCAAGTTTTTATTCCATTTAGGTGTGAATTTAGGTCTATATTTAATTGCTCTACATTTTGACTAGGAAAAATCAGGGATATATCATCTGCAAATAGCGTACATGGTATATTAATAGTATTAGGAAGATCATTTATATATATTAAAAATAGCAAACATCCCAGCACGCTACCCTGTGGAATTGATTTGGTTAATTCTACCTCATTTGATCGTATTTTACCGATTCGCCCGGTAGTTGAGTTATAATGTTCTATATCAACATATTGTACTCGGTTATGCAAGTACGATGAAAACCAGTTGAAAGCCATACCTCTCACTCCCACTCCATAGAGTTTTTTCAATAGAGCTCCGTATAAGACCCGATCATAAGCTTTACTCATATCCAAAAGAACTCCAACGGCATGTTTTTTATCGTTTAATATTCTCGTTAACATATGTAATTACACGATCTCGTTAACATATGTAATTACTGCAGATGTAGTCGATCGACCCTTGCGGAAACTTGCATATTTAGTACTCTTGCATCATTATGTGGTCCAAAGTGACTAAAAATGTTGCTTGGCTTAATAAATTAGTTTTTTATACTTGACTTTATGTTGGACTTTTATAATGTGACCTATTTAATGTCTTGAGGACGGTGATTTTTTTTTTTTTTTAGTTATATACATTACATGTTTTTTTTTTTCTTATTCATTAAATATTTGCATTAAGAGAGAGCATTGTAGCATTGGTTTACAATGTGTAATAAAATAAATGTGATTCTAGTATCATGACTGAGAGATAGTACAGACACGATTTGGTATTTATCTACTGATTAGTTTAAATCACCAGTATGACACCAGTTTTTTTAATGGTTTAAAACAATATTGTTCCAAGAAATTTACTTTGGACATAATTTCGTAATTTTATTAAGTTCACTCTGACAGTAAAACACTGTCTTTAAGAAGAATGACCGTTGTATAAGTGATATTATTGGATTTATAGTATTATCTACCCGACAACCCGAAAAAGAAGAACAACCATATAATTCACGTTTTGGAGGATTTGCTCATCAAAATAACTTTACTCAATAACAATAATCTAGTATAACCCTTTACGATAACAATATCATAAGATCCGTTTATTTGTCTGTGATCTTTAGCCGTGAAGTTTTCATTCAGTGTATCTTCTGCTTTGATGCTAGGATATTTTTGTCAAACTTCTGAAAAGTCACCTTTCTATTTTATAGTTTCAACTTTTAAATTAGTTAACTATAATTCAGTGCGCTTTTCGAGCCAATCAATTTTTATCAGATCAGACCCTTTTTCGCCTATCATAATTGTCGGCGCGTTGGTATTACCTCTTGTAATACAAGGCATTACACTAGCGTCAATAACTCTTAGGCCTTTACAGCCTTTAACTTTTAAGTCAGGATCCACTACTGAGTTCTTGTCACTTGCCGGGCCCATCCTTGCAGAACCTACTGGGTGGTACAAAGAGAAAGTGAGTTCTTTTGAAACACATTCCAAATGTTCGTCAGATGATTTTTTCAGTCCTTTGCATGCGTCAAGCTCGATCCACTGCTTTTTAAATCCAGCTGCCTTGAAAACATTAGTTTCTCCTAATTTTTCGGTAAATCTGAGTCCTCTTATCATTGTTTTCAAGTCATCTTTGTTTGTAAAGTAGTTAGCATAAATCAAAGGAAGATCTTTAGGGTCACTGCTTTTGAGAACGATTTTTCCTTTTGACTTAGGTTTTAGTAAAACTACGTAGGGTATTAGGATAAAGGTGTGCTTGTTCATTTCATTGAATTTAGTTGTGAATTCTTCATTAAGACCGTGCTTACCGAAGAGATCCAATAAATTGGTCTGATTTGGTCCAAAGACAACAAAGTGATTTTCAATGTCAGGGCTTCTTGAAAAAGGATCTGTTGTGTTGACGAAACTGATTACTTTATGAGGACTGATATTAGACAGTGGACCTCTCTGATGGTAGACGAATTCCGAAAACATGCCAGCTATGTTCGGTAAAGTAAACAACTCTTCATTAGAATCTTTTGTAAAAAACAATGGTACGAACGGATGATCGACCAGGTTCTTTCCCACTGGCAAGTCTATTAATTGTTTAATGTTATGTTTCGATAATTCTTCTTTGGGACCTATTCCAGAAAGCATGAGCAATTGTGGAGTATTTATAGCTCCAGTAGATATGATGATCTCTTTTCTAGCTTTCACCACAATGTCCTTAGTGTCTTTGTTTATAACTACACCTACGGCTTGTTTAGTGTTTGGTTTAAATATGATTTTAGTCACAAGAGCGTTTTTAATAACATGCAAATTAGGTCTGTGCATGATTGGCCTCAGAAAAGCTTTAGCTGTGCTGCATCGAGTGCCATCTTTTGTTGTACTGCTCGATCTTACTACGCCCATCTGCTCCGCTCCATTAATATCGTGCAGGATCTTTACTCCTAATTCTTCGTTTGCTTTTAGGACCATTTTCTCGATATCATTTATCTGCTCTGTGATTTCTACATTTAGATATCCGCCTGTGGTATGGTAATGTTTCATTTCGGGGGTCATGGGGTCTGAGAAGTTTTGGCTTTTCTTGAAGTAGGGAAGTACATCGTCGTAGCTCCATCCTTTGTTTCCAAGTGCATCCCATTCGTCGTAGTCAAGTTTGTTGCCTCTGACGTAGAACAATGCGTTGATGCTGCTGCTTCCTCCCAAAACCTTTCCTCGAGGCCACGCGCATCCTTTGGTAGTATAGGAGCGGCAAGCATCTTGTGGCTCCGTTTTATATCCCCAGTCTACTGAAGTGTCCATATTTGTGTAGAACAGTTGAGGTATCTGGAAATCAATGAAACCCTTATAAATATTTGTTTAACACAGTGTGTTTCCGTGACACTCCAGACGCTTTACTCCAATATTACTTTTGTTTGATTAGTATTTGGAAAATAAGGTCCGTTAGTTTAAAGTAGAAGAACTTATTCGTATTTCTGTAAAAATTAAATACACGTTTCTTCTGCGAAATCAAAGGATGGTTATATTATCGGCTGTTTACCTCAGTGCCCAAAGTAGGGTTTCCTCCGGCCTCGATTAGTAACACTTTCCAGTGTGATATCTCTGATAGACGGTTCGCAACCACCGACCCAGCTGAGCCGGCCCCCACCACGATGAAATCGTAGCTTGGGTCTGAAAATGGTGTGGAAAATATATGTTATTTATGGCAATAACTTATAGTAAGGATAAGCATAAAGTTCTTAATGTCACAGTCGCTTAACAATTATGGAGCGTAAAACGTTATCTCTACCCACATCGATGGATAATTGATGTTACGCTATACACCGTCAAGGGTTGATGCATCAGATGCACATGCTGATATCGACAAATAACATAACATAACATAACATTTACATACATGCACATACATTGCACATAAATAACTATCCCCCTAAAGCCCCATTTAGCAGCATATTAGTTACGCTCTTAAAAGAAGCGCAAGAAGACTTCGAAGTAAGTCACTACCCAGATACCATTTAGTATGACGAACGCAAACTAGGAGGTTTTATTTTAACTCGCAGCAAGTTTATATGCTTGCTGCATATAAAATAAAGGTTTCTTATAGCTTAATAAAGTATAAAGTTTGACAAAGAAAATACTAAGTACTCCTTGGTCAAACTTCATGCTATGATGGTACTGCAACTAACAAACTGGATCGATAGTTTATTAATTCACTGTAATACGAATGATAACTGCATGAACGTGGTCATTTCACTGCTGGTCCTACTCATAATATTGCGAGCATCAAATCCTGGACGCTTTCAATCGGCTAACTGTCAAATACAATTTTGATTGCTGTCGCAAACGTCATTTCATCAGAATTTGGTGGATATAATTAGGCCTTTGATCGTATATCTCTTTGTATTATAAGGACTAACAGAATTTAGGGTCATAACATAATATATACTTAGTATGTATTACATATTATTTGCACCAACTAGCCGTCTTTATCTCTCCTTCGGAAACCTTTCCATCACGAGGTTGTCTTGGAAAATAGTTGAGAGCAATAAAGCCACTAAGTATACTATTTTCAGTGTAATTTTTATTTATGTCTTTGGTTTCTTCTGTGCAATGAAGAATATTCTCATCTTATCTTACCTCTCACAACAGCGTCTGTGGTGTCAGCAGGCCACATGTGGTCGCCGGTGAGCGCGCACTGTGCGGCTAGCCAAGTCCGGAGTGCGGCCACGAACAGCGGGCCTGCCACCTGGTAGCTCTCCACGATACTGGCCGTCAGGGCCGGGTCGCACGCCCACATCTTTACTGCTTATTCTGGGAAGTTACATGGGGTGGTAATTTGAGCAAAGAGTTTTGACTTCAAAAGGATTTGTTCCGGACTTGACGTGTTCCAGATCTGTCGTACTCCAGATTTGTCGTATTCCAGATTTGTCGTACTCCAGATTCGCCGTAATACCGTCCACCATAGAAGCATACTCGCTATGAAATAAAAAACAATATCTAGACTCGCGCCAGCGAGTCCAGACTAGTTCGAGAAAAAAGGAACTGGCGACGCAGCAGCCGTGTGTAGTATTACAGGAATCACTTCGAGCTACTTTTGACCCCTTCACAAGTCTACAACTATTTAACCTACGTATATGAAATTTGGCACATTTCTTAAAGTCCATTAGCTTGCCTAGAATACAAAGTTTCATCAATGTTGCTCAAACAGTTATAGATATATTAACGTTTAAAAACCGGCATTTTTATGACTGACTGACTGACTCATTTATAGATCAAAAACCTAACCCACTTCTAGATGACCTAGAAACTTGATATTTGGCATCAAGGTAGACTATTAGGCATATACAAAGGAAAAAATCTAAAAACTGAAAATTATTGATATTAATATCCGCATAGTATTTCGTTCAAAATTCTGCCAATAGATGGCGCTTTCTAATTCTATATCGCAGTATGGTTTTGTCTCAACCGATTCTATATAATATCTGTAAACTACTTCCTATGCACGTTTCTCTGAAATGTAAATGAGTTTCTGAAAAGTCATATGTTCGTAGCCGATTTCTAACCCATCGGTTATCGGTTCCTTGGCAGTAAATAACGATGTATATATTAGTGATCAATACCGATAATCTCTGTACAAAAAGCAGTGATATCCCATCAAAAACATAGATGTGAATGATATGAGAGCCAAGTTCAATAGGTATAGTAGATAATAGACGTCGTTATCGACAATAGTAGACGTCGTTATCGACATCGCCGACAAAAGAATTGAGATCTATATGGGTGCTGCCAAGTTCCCTGAAGAAAATCATGAAATGTTAGTTACAAGATCACTAGAGATGTAAATTGTTATTCAAGCTTAAGATTTTAAATTCAATTTTAAAATCCGTGGTAAAGAAGTATTTCTTCCGGATTCCGCGTAAAACAAACAGTTCATTAACTGGTACGGTTTTCTGATTACTACATTTCTGCTGCTGTTTTATGGGAAATAATTATGTGCGGCTATTTAGGTTTGCAGGGCGACCACAAAATGCAAGCCTGCAGCTGTCTACCCGACCGACCCGGGTAATGTCTACAACGGGGGCATATCATAACAGAGCGAAACAGCTCTAATAGTTCTTTTTTTAATAGATGTGATAAAAAAGTATTTCTTCCCGATTCAGCATAACACGAAGAATTTATAAAAAGGGTCGATATTCTAAATAATTTGTTACCTTGTTATAGGAAATAATGAAAGAATTCAACAGCAACAAAATATCAGCAAATAAATCACGCAAAGTCAGCAGATCTATTAAATTAAATACAATTGAATTTTCCACTAATCAAAATTAGGCTTTTCCGCTGATCAATTTGGATTAATCTGACAACCACTACAGCGTATGTTCTTTTCATTGTGATAACAAACAAAATTGTTTAACAGTAATATAACTAAATTGGGCCCAGCACGCAACACTCGTTTTGTAGCGCTCAAATGTCAAAATTTCACAATTAACACGCCGGAAATTCGCGACAATTGACTTTTGTAACAACGCGCGACTAGCGTTGTCGTATGGTGAAGAAAATTAAGCTGCTTTCTTTACCTGAGCGTTGGGTGAACAACTGTATAGTAACTCCACTTTGACCTTCCTCTAAAACACTGCGCAGGTACTTAGTCAGGCTTAACGACGCCGGCCGGTTTCCACAAAAATGTTGTTTTTATTTCTCTCCATACACAATAGTTTTGATTGAGTACGAGTTTTTTCTTTGACGTGTGTCGGGTATACATCTACTGTGCTCGTCTGCAGACGAGTGACTGAACCCGGGCCGTTATAATCCCTTCTTGTTCCACTAGTCATCTCGACAGGCGCCGCGGTGCGATGAACTAATTGTAGCATTAAAATATGAAAAACGTTGCTCGCAAGCAAAAGTTATTACTAAAACTAAGTACATCCTGTGCACCTGTGTTATCTCCTTTTTTATGTACAGTAAAGTATTCTCTATCTATCCATCTATCTATCTCCATCGACCTACCACTCGCTAACTGTGATGAAAAATATCGCGAGGAAACCTGAGAGTGTCTGACGTGTTAACAAACCTCAGCGCTTAAAATTGTCAAAACGCAGGAGGAATTGGTAATTAAGCCCATGAGTGGTTGGACCGCTCGAAGGATGTGCCTCGGACAAAGTCCGACAACAGTATCTTTATAAATATATTACTAGAATATTAGTAATAGCAACTACAATATTAGTAATAGCAAGAGGTCATATCGCACCCTTGCAAGAACAACGTGATATTTCGAAGAAAACCATTTTTTATTCATAGATTATTTTTTTAACGCGATTTTATTTACTCCGAAAACCCCGGAATAATGAGCAAAAGACACACTGCATTACGTTATATCGCTATCCCTTTCGGCCATTACTTTGAAACCTTAAAAAAATGCTCTCATGTAACGCAAGGGTTCCGAAATAACACGTTGTTCTTGCAAGTGTGCGATATATTGTTAAAAAAAAAAACCATCCGTAATTTGATGCGGACTAAAAGTTTACAATGTGTTGTGCTTACGAAAGTTTTAGGTCATATACTCGTATTAACCAGAATGTCCGTTAATCAGACCACACTGAGACATCTCCGACACAATGGCCACACTAATGCTAGCAGCGTTACCGTCCAGCACAGCAAGGGAGATCCTCTGCATCAGGAAACATTTGAGTAAGGATCTGATCAGAGTTAAAATTTTTCACGCTGTCTTTTTCTTCACTACGACTGGCATTGTACATTGACATTCAACAAATAGAATGTAAATTGCAAATAAGAAAAGGATACTTTTAGCGCATGCGAAAGAGCTTTCATACTAACTTCGCAACCCCCTCTTACCCCCTTAAGGGAAGATTTCCGAAACACTACTTTACACGTCTTTCATGTCTTTCAATGAAGGACCTTCATGCTGGATTTCATTCGAATAACTTCAAAAACGGCAAAGTTCCATACTAACTTTGCACCCTCCTTTTACCCCCTTAAGCGATGATTTTCGAAAAACTATTTTACATGTAATTCATAAATTATAATGAAGGAACTTTATATTAAATTTCATTCGAATAACTTCAAAAACGGCAAAGTTTCATACTAACTTTGCACCCCCCTCTTACCCTCTTAAGAGATTATTTTTGAATAACTATTTTACATGTATTTCATGACTTTTAATGAAAATTTTTTATTTTAAATTTCATCCGAATAAATTCAAAAAAGGCAAAGTTTCATACACCCGCCTTTTTACCCCCTTAAGGGATGATTTTCGAAAAACAATTTATATGTTTTTCATAACTTTTAATGAAGAACATTCATATTGAATCTCATTCGAAAAACTTCAAAAAGTTTGCACCCCCTTTTTTTCCTCTTAAGGGATGATCTTTAAAAACTATTTTACTCGTGTTTCGTAATTTTAAATGAAAAACCTTTGTACCAAATTTCATTCGAATAACTTCAAAAATGGCAAAGTTACATACTAACTTTGAACCCCCATTTTATCCCTTTAGGGGATGAATTTCGAAAAATCCTTTCTTAGTGCTCCCCTACGATACAAAACGAACCCCTGTGCAAAATTTCAAGTTTCTAAGTCAGCTTCTCCTTTTTATATACTGGGTGAATCCGATTTTTGACTATGTTCGACTGTCATAACGAACGAACAGTCGACGACGGCACCTCGAATGTTAAGCCCACCATTCACTACACGCACCGCGAGCCGAGCCCCGAGCCGTACCCATTCGTGGACAAATCCGTCATCGCCCACACACTACACGAGCACCGAGCTGCTTAGGTCCTACTTTATTTCCAGACGGCGAGCGCCGCGCCGTTTTTACCTAATATTTAGCTTAACATAGGCGTATATAGACTAGGCATTAATGCAAAATAATTATGTACAATAGTAGAAAGCGCGAATCGGTTTAAAACTCATTAGCTGATATCTGACAATTGTCTAATGATCCTCTAAATCTATCTTCTATATTATTATTATATATATATAAAATTCAAAGTCCTGACTGACTGACTCACTCATCAACGCCCAGCCCAAGCCGTTGGACCTAGGAAGCTGAAATTTTGCACAGAGGGTCTATATATAATGTAGGCAAGGAGTAAGACGGGATTTTTCGAAGTTCAACTCCGAAGGGGGCGAAAATGGTTGCCAAAAATTGTATGGGAGGTATACAAAATTTAGTCTAATTTTCTTGAAACTTTAAATAAATACTCTTCCACACAATTGATTGAACACGTGTTTCGCCTTTTTTTCTAAATTTAACCCTTAAGGGAGTGAACGGGGTTGCAAAATTCTGAACTAAAGTCCACGCGGACGGAGTTCGGGCGAAAGCTAGTCTTCAATAAAGTTAGGGAAATTATAGTTTGTAAATGATGTTTTAAAAAACTGCTGACTTGTTGAATACCAACATGAGTTTATTTATCTGGCTGTATTAAATGCAGTCCATGATGACATAAGATCGGACGATAAAGAATTAAAAGATCCTTATCACCAATTCCAATCAGACCTTAAAAGGGAAGTTTTCGTGGCAGCAATCACATATGGCCAATTCGTCAAAAGGACTAGTAACAAAACAAAATGTGGGAGTGTCATCCAGCAGGGGCGGCAGGATTAGTTCAGGTTTATCAGGTGGCGGGGCCACCGTTTGTGGTGGCATTGCAGGCCACCCATTGCGCTCTAATTGGAGGTCATTCGTGGCCTGCTGACGCCACTAATTCGATTGAATTGATGGACGACTATACAGGGCAAGTGCCAAAAATATTCTTCTGCCAAAAGTCTTCATTATTCATGTGGAGTTCTTTGTCCTTTGATGCTCCAAAATGATCCAGATTTTGACGTTCATTGTGTCGCAGTTTCTGTGTTATTTTTAATAAAAATCACTTTAAGGACAAGTGTCCAGAAGCAGTTATTGTAGTCCCAAACTAAGCTGCCCTGTGCTATGGTAACGAGACAACGACATCACAAACGTGGAAATACAATCATCACACATCAGACACCAACTATGTTGTAGACCCTGAACTAAAACTACACGTACAGTAATCTTTATTTATTTTATTTAGAACACACACAGTAATACAGGGAAAATAAAATTAGGTGTTTACAAAAAAAAAAACCTGGTTTGGAGGTGCTTTAAGTGAGCAAAATAATAATAATAAAGGATGGTAATTAACCAGTATTAATACCTTTTACTACCTTCGTGTGCTTAACGGTTCAGACTATAAGCTATTAAATCCATCCTAAAGGAACATTCTGAAAGAATGTTTGAAATCGCATAAGGACTTTCGGAGACCCCCTTCAGACAAACTTACGAGTACAAAGATAATTAAAACCTTACATAATTTTCCTACAGGGATTTTCCAATGACAATTTTCCTTTAACTTTCGCGGGTCGGCGCGCCGACCCGCGAGCCACGCACCGAACCGAGAACCAACACATTCACACGCAGATTTGTCTGCGGACTTGTCGCCAGCGACAAATCCGGCGGATGGGCGCGTCTGTGAATGCCTTTACAGTTTCGTTGAATTCGTGGGTAGAGGTCAACGTGTTGTTGATTGTACTATGACCTAATAGTAGGCAGCCATCATTCACGTCTTTTTGTTTACGTCTCTTTAGGTCAATGCTGACCTCTAAATTAAAAACCGTCCTTGAATTAAATATTGAATCATGAATAATCTATATTAATAATTTCGTTCGGGTCTACGGTAGACTCGAACGATATGCACACCAAACGAAAGAGCGTAAAAAAATAGTTGATCTGAGTCGACAACATATGGGCGGAAAATTCGTATTATCGAGCAGCATCAATATAAAAATTATTAAATTCAATAATGGCGTTGCTAAGTAAACATGTCAATGTCATCATTGTAGTGTCACAAGTTTTCATTGTGAACTGTTATGGCCGGTTTATATTATTTTAGTGTTTAGGAGAGTGCTATAATACAATTAGAGAGGCAAGTGCATTAGTACATTACTAGACGTTCGAGTGAACGTTTATATTTCTTCCAGTAGAGTGTCACTTCGTCGACGTCGCGAAATATGCGCTATCCTACTCAAAATACTATGAGTTTTAATGGAACACATAAGTAAGTTTGATAATTCGAGTTAATGAAAACAACACGCACCCGTCACGAGTCACTTGCGCACTCTCCTAAAGTTCTCACTAAATTTTTAGTTTACACACACACACAGAATGCGTACAATAATAAAAATATATCACAGAAAGCATAAAAAACGTAAAAATAAATAAACTGTACAACATGAAAATAATAATTTACATTTACATATTTACATTTACATACAGGCACATCCATTGCTTCTGGCCCCACACTAGGATACCCTGTGTCGTGGGAACCAGAAGCAGCGACGTCACAAACATGTAAACATCCAAGACCTGGGTTTATTTTTTGTCCCCAGCCGGGATTCGAACCCGGGACCTCTCGCATGGTAGTCAGATGCGCTAACCACTACGCCACAGAGGTCGTTAAAGGTTGAGCCCCCAAAATGGGCCCGATTCAGCATAATGTTGCAACAGAGTGTAAAGTAAAGCACTCTCCTAAACACTAAGATAATCTAAACCGGCCCTTTGATGTAATTTGTTAACTTCATGGTGTGTGGAATACCGTGGCATCCAAAAAGGTTATTATAATCTGTGCCAACTGAGAAGGTGTAGTAAGTAATCTGTGGTGTTTTTCATTGGCGGGAGCTCAGAAGAAGGTCCTTCTTCTGAGGGCGGGAGGGAAGACAATAATTTGACATTGAGTTTTGGAAGGGTCTGAAAAATAATTGAAAAAGGAAATCAAATTTATAAATTGATCTTTATTGTTTTGCTTAGTTAGGTACCAATAAACTTATTGAAATGAAAAAGCCACTAGATAAGGAAAATACCAAAAATTAAAATGATGAAGAAAAACATGTGGTCAACACAAAAATAAAAGCTGTAAAGCCAAAGAGAGGGAGCTGTTTTTAGTTGATTAGCCAAGTGGATTCTACGTCTCATACGTCATTAGATTCACTAGCTGTTAACTAAATTCAATGCTGTTAAGTTTATGAAGGAAGCTCATTTAGTAATTTGTGATGAGGTACCCATGACAAAGTTATGATAAGTATCCGATTTTCGCCTTGCATTCCTTCGTGAGTAGCCAGAACATGTCCAAAAGAGCAAGATTGGTTATCCGTAATAGTGTGCTGGTTCCAATACTGATGTAAGCATGGTAGCGAGATTTGGGTATGGCAAAAGAATCATGAAAGTAGGATTAGTGCAGTACAAATGAGATCCTTAAGAAATATGTGTGGTGTTACTTTGAATGACAGAATACGTAATAGTGTGATCAGAGACCGAGGATGTAGAGAAAGAGGATGTAGTGAGTGACTAGAATTGAAAAAAGGAATGTTGCGGTGGTTTGGAGATGTGGAGAGGATGAACGAAGAAAGACTGACAAAGCAAATATATCGGGCGAATGTGAGTGGAAGGGCCGGTAAGGGACGCCCTAGTTGGACATACTTCGACCAAATAGGGGATGTATTAGCAAAGGGCAATATTAAAAGTACCCGAAACCGATGTGGGTACATGCAACGACTAATGGATGTCGATGAAGCGAAAGTGATTTGTCAGGATAGTGGCAGGTGACAATCCGTGGTCTCTGCCTACTCCTCTGGGATACAGGTGTGAGCTTATGTATCTGAATGTATTAAGAGATTTATATCTACTGGTGGTTGATAAATACAGAGGCGTCACCATATAAAAAAACATAGTGGAATATTATTTTGCGTCTACATTTTACCCGGGTTTTCGTCTAGTTAATAAAATTATGTTACATAAGCCACGTAAGCCACAAGATGGACAGACGATCTCGTCCAAGTGGCAGGAAGACGCTGGCCGCTTCTAATCGGTCTTTTTGGAAATCCATGGAGGAGGCCTATGTCTAGCAGTGGACTTTTTTGGCTGAATGATGATGATTATGATGATGACATAAGCCACGTAAGGGCTTAGGTAAGAATAATATCGTCTCTACTTAACATGATTGACCTCTGTAAAGAGGGTCAGAGCGGAACTGTGTCGGACTCTTCCAAAATTTTTTTTTAGTATGTCTATGCGGACTTAAGATAATGTATAAGTATTATTATTACCGGACCGGGCTAACGTTGTGTTGCCATATTAATTACTCACTACTATCTTCATAAAATTCTGAAAAACGGCAGCCCGCACCAACTCTCGGAAAAATTCCGCTAGCGTTAGTCATAGACGGTGACCCATACATGGACTGAACGCACCGTATGTTGCTTAACCTTTGTGATCGTTTAAGATCCTTCAGGCAGCCCAGACTACGAGCGATTCGTAGTATTCGATTCGTATTCGAGCGAGATTACGTAAGATTACGTGTAATTATATTTGTATACAAAAGGAAAATTATGTAAGGTTTTAATTATCTTTGTACTCGTAAGTTTGTCTGAAGGGGGTCTCCGAAAGTCCTTATGCGATTTCAAACATTCTTTCAGAATGTTCCTTTAGGATGGATTTAATAGCTTATAGTCTGAACCGTTAAGCACACGAAGGTAGTAAAAGGTATTAATACTGGTTAATTACCATCCTTTATTATTATTATTTTGCTCACTTAAAGCACCTCCAAACCAGGTTTTTTTTTTGTAAACACCTATTTTTATTTTCCCTGTATTACTGTGTGTGTTCTAAATAAAATAAATAAAGATTGCTGTACGTGTAGTTTTAGTTCAGGGTCTACAACATAGTTGGTGTCTGATGTGTGATGATTGTATTTCCACGTTTGTGATGTCGTTGTCTCGTTACCATAGCACAGGGCAACCTAGTTTGGGACTACAATAACTGCTTCTGGACACTTGTCCTTAAAGTGATTTTTATTAAAAATAACACAGAAACTGCGACATAATGAACGTCAAAATCTGGATCATTTTGGAGCATCAAAGGACAAAGAACTCCACATGAATAATGAAGACTTTTGGCAGAAGAATATTTTTGGCACTTACCCTGTATAGTCGTCCATCAATTCAATCGAATTAGTGGCGTCAGCAGGCCACGAATGACCTCCAATTAGAGCGCAATGGGTGGCCTGCAATGCCACCACAAACGGTGGCCCCGCCACCTGATAAACCTGAACTAATCCTGCCGCCCCTGCTGGATGACACGCCCACATTTTGTTTTGTTACTAGTCCTTTTGACGAATTGGCCATATGTGATTGCTGCCATGAAAACTTCCCTTTTAAGGTCTGATTGGAATTGGTGATAAGGATCTTTTAATTCTTTATCGTCCGATCTTATGTCATCATAGACTGCATTTAATACAGCCAGATAAATAAACTCATGTTGAGTATATAAATCAATGAACTCTGAACGTGTGACGAGCATTGTTTAACTTAGCTTTGTAGCAAGTACGACTCGTTAAGAGGATAAGCCAAAGTCACAGAAAACAACGTCTTAGTAAGTACCGAATTATTGCTTCTTTATTCTAGTCAAAAATGTATTTCTAGTTTACTTTAAGCATATATCACAGGAATGAAATAAGGCGACAGGCTTGCCACTTGTCACGTTTGGGACCTAATAAACTCGGCAAAACGTGGGTCCAGTTCTAGAGACTGGTGCCTCTGCCTACCCCTTCGGGGATAACGGGCGTGAGTTTATTATTATTATTTATGAAATAAGTTTTCTGCTATATTTTTTTCGTTTAATTTTATATGATTTTATATATTTCGAAATATAATGTTTTTGATCACAGTTCCATATTTTTTTCCAAAGGAAACCAGTCTTTTTTCACTAACTCAGCACCTTTTTCGCCAATCATTATGGTTGCGGCATTAGTGTTACCTCTAGTTATGATTGGCATTATACTTGCATCGATAACTCTTAATCTCTTTATTCCACGTACTCTTAGTTCTGAGTCCACTACTGAAGTTGCGTCATCTGCTGGTCCCATTTTTGCAGTTCCTACAGGGTGATATAGAGAGAATGTGATTTCTCTCGCCATGCATTCTAAAAACTCGTCAGATTCTTTTTCTAAAGTTCTACACGCTTCCACATCGACCCAAACAAGCTCGAAACCAATACTTTTAAAGGTTTTTGTTTCACTTAATTTCAAAACATATTTCATACCCTCTATAATAGTTTTCATATCCTCAGGATTTTCAAAATAATTAGCGTATATCAAGGGAAACTGATTGGGGTTCTTATTTTTCAATTGTATCAGTCCTCTTGATTTCGGTCTCAAAAGAACAGTGCAAATTATAAGGACTAAATTATTTTTGTTTATATCATTAATTTTTTCATTTAACCCTTTTGATATCCCATGTTTTTTAAATGAATCAAGTATAATGTAGGAACTTGGTGGTGAATAAAAGTAATGATGTTGAATATTAGGACTGCTTGATACGAAACTGGTAGTGTTCAGGAAACTTATGACTCTATTCGAATTCATTCCCGTAAATGGCCCTGTTCTATTTATTAGAAAATCAGCAAGACCTTCTATAATATTTGTAATAGAAGCGGGTGCCATTTTAGTCTTTAGTGTAAAAAACATTGGTACAAAAGGATGGTCTTGCAAGTTTTTTCCTGTCGGCAAATCTGCCTTTACTTTTATTCTTTGTTCTTTTAAATGATCCGCAGGCCCAATGCCAGATAGCAGTAACAACTGTGGAGTATTCACAGAACCTGCTGAAATTATAACCTCTTTCTTGACCATAACATGCATTTCTTTGCCGTCTTTGTTTATTATTACACCTTTAACTTCATTGCTATCTTTTTTGTACAGGATTTTGGTCACAAGTGCATCCTTCAAAACATACAGATTTGGTCTATTTTTTATTGAGCTTAAGAATGCTCTAGCTGTACTCTGTCTTACTCCACCCTTTACCGTAGTTTGAGCAATAGTCACACCCATTTGATCTTGACCATTTATGTCCTGTAATATGGTCATCCCTAACTCCTCGTTAGCGTCGATTAAAATGTTTTCTAATTTATGTTGGTCTGTTCCAGGTTCGACTCCTAGGTATCCATCATTACTATGATACTTAGATGTTTCTGCAGTAATTGGTGCAGAAATGTTTTCACTCTTCCTAAATAAAGGGAGAACATCTTCGTACCCCCAACCTCTATTGCCTTGAGCGGCCCATTCATCGTAATCTAACTTATTTCCTCTGACGTAGAACATGGCGTTGATACTACTACTTCCGCCTAGGACTTTCCCGCGAGGCCAGGCGCATCCTTTGCTTGTATAACTGCGGCAAGCTCCGGGATCCGGCTGCGTTGCGTAGCCCCAATCTTGAGCAGTTTTCATATTAGATGCAAACATACGTGGCATCTGAAAGCCAATGAGGTATAACTAGGTGCAATTCTTACGTTGAATGTTGAGTGACATCTTTAATTAAAGTCGTAGTTCTAGGAAAATGGAATTTCATAATGATTTCTATCGTAAACTTTTAGTCCGGATTTACTTACGGGTGTTGTTATATCGGAAGTTTACAATGTGTTGTGCTTACGAATGATTTATATCGTTTTAAGAATCCCGTTTCCTGACAATTCGGCAATCATCATTATGTATTTAATATTGATTGTGCAGCATAATTTAACTAAGAATTTTATGTCAACCCTACATGCACGTTCTTTCTGTAATGCATGTAATGTAATGATACCTACTACTGTATCTCTTATCAGACCGATTGTTCAGAAATCAGAAATTAATTTCAACATAAAGAATTTACATTCTTTCGTTAAATGCCAACTTACATACTATTACATACTTATAGGTAATTTTAGGCGCTGCCTTGGGGGTGAAAGTAGTGGAGAGAAAGGCAGCGAAAAAAAATCTACTCTGAACAATTAACTTTGTTGTTCTAATCTTATCTTATTGTTAGAGAATTGTTTAAAATAAATTATTTGATTCTGGTCTGCTATAATCTATTTTGCTATGTTGTTAAATACAAGGTTGCAATTCAAATGAATGTAGTATATCTTTTCCTGATTTCTTTTGATTATTTACCTCAGTAGCCAAGTTTGGGTTACCACCAGCTTCGATGAGTAGTACTTTCCAGTTAGGTACTTCAGAGAGACGATTTGCCACCACAGCTCCGGCTGAGCCTGCTCCAACCACTATGAAATCGTAGTTTGGATCTGAAGGGAAAACAACATAAATGTTAATAAATCCCGGAGATACGGTGAGGTTCGTATGGCCACTTCAGTACATTTTTTTCCTTTAATTTGAAATTAGTTTACCTAACCTAAACTGGGGACACCTGCTGACAGTATCATCATCAACCCATTATGTCCCCACCAAGGGGCACGGGTCTCTTCCCTGAGGAAGGTATAGGCCATACGCTGAAAGTATGATACTGTCTTATTATTCTGCTCCAGAATTTGTTGATCCACAGTTGGGCGTATGCCTTTTTATTTTTCCTCTACTTCTTTCAGTCTGCAGCTATTGCTGCCACCGCAAAAGCTCTGATTTTATCAAACCATCGCCTAGGTTAAACATAAAACGTAAACATTTACATACAGGCACATAGATTGCTTCTGGCCCACACTAGGATACCATGTGTCGTGGGAACTAGAAACAGGGACGTCACAAACATCCAAGACCTGGGGTTTTTTTTGTCCTCAGCCGGGGTTTGAACCCGGGACCTCTCGCATGGTAGGCAGATGCACAAAGGTAGGTGGTATAACAACACTTCGTGCTCCTGTGCGTAGTCTGTCTGCCAATTCTTGTGCTGGAAATCAATTGAAACAACGAATAAATAGAATAGCACTAACTGCAGACCTTCCAATACGCTGTCAGTGGCATCGTCCGGCCATAGGTGATGTCCAACGAGGGCACAGTGTGCTGCCAAGAAAGCCTGCAGGGTACTCGCGAACAAAGGTCCAGCTACCTGGTAGCTGTCCACGACGGCGGACGTCATAGCTGAGTCGCAAGGCCACATTCTGGTTTGCCTGGTTGATGGAAACCCCTGGACTGAAAACATAAGCATGATTCATGTCATGTTTGTGTGGTAAAATTATACAATTGTTTGCGCTGAACCTAAACTAGGATCACCAGTAACTATCATAAACATTTAATGAATATTTACACACAGACGCGTACATTGCTTCTGGCCCCACACTAGGATACCCTGTGTCGTGGGAACCAGAAACAGCGACAACACAAACATGTAAACATCCTATTTTTTTTGTTCCCCAGTCGGGATTCGAACCCGGGACCTCTCGCATGGTAGCCACATGCGCTAACCGCTGCGCCACAGAGGCCATAGGTAACTAGTTAGTGACATTATGGAAAGCTGATACTGACTTCCGCTCCTCTACTTTGGTAACACAAATGTTAAATTCATTCACCTACATGACTACATGACAACAGCACAAGACGAGGTTATCTGGAGTTATACTCGTAATAATATTTTTATGTAGTATTAGCCGTACTCGCTAAGTAAGTAGATACATAAATAGATAGATAAATAGAATATTCTTTATTGTACATATAAATTACAGTTACAATTTTTTTTATAAAATGACAACACGGGCGGCCTTGTTACCAAGTACAAGCAATTTCGTCCAGGCAACCTTAGACGGAGACAAAACAGAAATTAGAGACTGGTAGTCGTGCAATAAAGAAATATTTTTATCTATATTAATATTTTCGTTCCGGTCTACGGTAGACTCGAACGAAATGCACATCAAAAATCGACAACTTGTAGGTGGAAAATTCGGATTATCGAGTATTTTCAATGTAAAAATGATCTTTCTATATAATGGCGTTCCTAAGTAAACATGCCAATGTCACCAATGTGCCGGTGGTGTCATACAATCACGTGTCACAGGTGTCACAGGTTAGCGAGTAATGTTGCTTCTAAAACATAATCGTACGTAAATTGGAAAACAAAGTCATTGGTCCGTGGATTCGGGATTAGAACCCACAACTTCCCAAATCAGAATCCGGCGTTCTACGACTCCACTATTACTGCATCAGACGTAAAAATCATCATCATCATCATCAACACATTATATCGCTACCGAGGGGCACGGGTCTCTTCTCTGAGGAAGGTTTAGGCCATAGGTACTCCACCACATGGGCCAAGTCCGGATAAAAAAATCAAGTAAATAATATATTTCAATTCTTAATTATTCACTTAGGTCCGAATTTACTTACTTGGTTGTAATGTTACTAACAAAGTTTCGCTCCAAAAATATTAAAAATCTAATACATTTTTTCGCACTTGTTTCACTTGTTTTATGTTTCGTTAAAATCTTATCAAAATGCACGTCTACTCCAAAGGATCACAAATTGGCAGTTGAAGGCAATGTAACTTACCGACCATCACCTAGATTGTCTGTGACGGTCATGTATTATTCAGTAGTCAAGGGTGCACGCCGACTTATCTCAGAATTATAAGTATGCAGAGAGTATTATTTAAGGTAAAAAGACAAAAGTAAACTTTAAATTATAGTCATCATAAGGAAGTTCCTCAGTGGCGGACATAATAAGGTTTTTAGGAAAGATAATAATAATCAATTGTGGAAAACGGAAAATTATAATTTTCTTAAAGATTTGTATTTTTGTGTGTTTGTATGTTTGTAATGCTCAGAAACTACTGGGCCGATTTTAAAAATTCTTTCACCATTACCACCCATAATGTTACCCAAGAAGGTGTAAAAAAAATTACTACCCCGGGAATTTCCACGGAAACGGTTTTGTCACCCGTCCGAAGCCGGGGCGGGTCGCTAGTGTACCATAATTATCCTAGGGAAACAATAGGGATAAATGTGTTTCTCAGATGGTTAAAAAGAGCTCGACGAGCTGAGACAAGATATAAAAAGTAATATTCGTCGGAATTGAACATACAACCATATGCTTCTGAAGTCTTAATTATTTAAAATTGTTTGTGTTTAATTTTTTTTTTTAAATTGGTAAATAGTACAGTCGCTGGAACTAGCACCTAGTACCGGACAAACTTTATTTCGAACTTGACATTGATCATCCGGCATAGACCATCTACGTAGTAGGCGTATTAACATTCCGAAATGCATGCTTCTTAAACCAGTTGGCATTGTCCAAAAGAAAACGTTCTGTTTTTATATGTATACATATAAAAACATAATTATGTATATATTTTTTAATAAATATTTCACGACCTCTGTGGCGCAGTGGTAGCGCAGTTCATCCTAGTGTGGGGCCAGAAGCAATGTATGTGCCTGTATGTAAATGTTATGTTATGTTAATAAATATCGGAAGGACTTCACGCACGAGTCATCAACGGATATTCTACGAGCTGTCAGTTTCCAGTGATAGGGAGGTACCATCTCGATAGAAAGTCTTTAAATCAACGAAACGAAAAACACTCAACAAGAGAATTAATTTTATTTATATTTTATTTAGTCTACAAAACACAATACAGTCGATTTTATTACATGATACAACTATAAATGGACTATTTATAACGGACGACATTATAAAGCTAAGCGTCCACTGCATCGGAACCGCTCCGTACGGAGCGGACGGATTTGTTGCTTTGCTATGGTACTGCGTGCACTGGATCGGCATTTCCGATGACGTCATCCGCAGCCCATACGCCATTTGGATTCCGATCAGTGTTGCCACTTTAGCCACTTTTTAGCTAGATCTGGCCACTGGCCACTGGAACGAACGGCATGCAGCTGATGGGCTCATTAATAATTAATTAAGTCATTCATTCATCACTTAGAATTTCATTATAGGTAATTTCTTTCGATTCGATTTCGAAATTTGCAATAGGTTGTAAGATTGTGCCGTTAGTGAGATGTCGAAAGTGCAAAACAAAAAGTACCAACAAAATACGTTTTATTTTATGAGTGAAAACTACTTTTTGAAAGCCTACACAACACATAGCAATGAAATGATATGGATATAACAATAAAAAAATTGAGGGTTTTAATGGGGAATTTGAAGATTTTCTTGGGGGATTTTTTCTGTAGGGGTTGGCAACACTGAAAAATACCGATATTGCCGACGGAAAATCCGAATGCAGTGGAAGCACCCTTTCGGAGTTTTGTAAATGCCGACGGCTCGTACGGTGCGTACGCCCCGATTCCGATGCGGTGGACGCTTAGCTTTAATGGACTGTTTTTATTCTGGACTGTAGTCGAAAGTATGTAAACATAGAAGTTTGCCAAAATTTAATTGGGATGTACAGTAAGTACTTAATCTAAAATAAAACGTATAGTAGGTAATTTAGATGTAAAAAAATGGATATTCATTATTTAATTGTAATCTGTGAAAACGCAAATTTTGGACAAAGCACATTGCAGCTGGAGCACTGTATCAAGTCTACGTCGTAGACGTAGGCTGCAATAGGCTGTTTGACCGATTTCTGAAAACCATCTCATATTTTTTGTTGGTGTACTCATGGAGTCCCATTGAAGACATTGACATGTTTACTTAGCAACGCCGTTATTAGCAATCACTTAATTATGTTTTATATTGAAAAATACTCAATAATCCGAATTTTCCGTATATAAGTTGTCGACTCAGATCGACTAATTTTTTATGCTCTTCAATTCAAGTTTGAGTCTACCGTAGACCGGTACGAAATTATTATTATCTATTTATATAAAAGGAGAAGCTGACTGACTGACTGACTGACTGACTGACTGACTGACTGACTGACATGTCAACGCAGGGCCTAAACTATAAGGGTTAGAAACTTGAAATTTTGCACAGGGGTTCCTTTTGTAACGGAGGGGAGCACTAAGAAAGGATTTTTGAAAATTAATCCCCTAAGAGGGTAAATTGGGGGTTCAAAGTTAGTATGAAACTTTGCCGTTTTTGAAGTTATTCGAATGAAATTTGGTACGTAGGTTCTCCATTCAAAATTATGAAACACGTGTAAAATAGTTTTTTAAAAATCATCCCTTAAGGGGGAAAAGGGGGGGTGCAAACTTAGTATGAAACTTTGCCGTTTATGAAGTTATTCGAATGAAATTCACAATGAAGGTCCTTCATTGAATGTCTTGAAACACAAAAATAATTTTCCGAAAATCATCTTTTAAGAGGATAAAAGGGGGGTGCAATGTTAGTATGAAACTGAGCCATTTTTGAAGTTATTCGAATGAAATTCAGCATGAAGGTCCTTCATTGAAAGTTATGAAAGATGTGTAAAATAGTTTTTCGAAAATCATCCCTTAAGGGGGTAAGAGGGGGCTGCGAAGTTAGTATAAAAGCTCTTTCGCATGCGCTATAAGTATCCCTATCTTATTTGCAAACACTTTACTCAACTAAAGCCCACGCGGACGTAGTCGCGGGCAACATCTAGTTATAGATATTGTTTTGCTGATCATTGCACTGGAAGGGTAAACATTATTTGTAATTATTCGTGATTTATAACCTGTTAAAACGTAAACGTTTAAGTCTATCTTTCGATACGCGTATAATAGTACACAAACAATGGAGATGGCCGGCGCTGCCCAAATATAAGAGCCTGTCCAGACGAAGCGCTTTCACTCGCGCGTAGACTCTCGCGCGTAGACTCTCGCGCGTTCTTCGAAGTGGCTGTGAAATGACCGATTTACTGCTGAAAGGCATAGAAGTGCTGGCAGATATGCTTATCGTCGAGCTGCAACAGCAGCAGGATAAAAAAGAAGAAAAAAATAAGACTTCTTTATTTTAGCCTTTTCTAGAGCTCCGAAATATTATTTATTTTAGCATTTACTTCGGTTATACTGCTTTCCACATTCAATAGTCTGGCGTCTTTATTTTTATATGATGCCAAACACACATTAAGAAGTCGAAGAATTTCTTACGAAGACGCCATTTTGTTTTTGTTATTGCATCAAAGTCAACTAAGACGAGTAGAGGGCGGTCCGAGTTGGCGTTTTGATACGAGTGCACTAAAATGGCCAGTGTACACGATACGAGTAGCATCTTAGTAGTCATCTTAGTAAACTCGGTCCGAGCGCAATAAGGCCGTGAAAACGCGGCTTAAGGCGCTGTAACCATCTAAGTCATTCGATTTTTATACCTTTGGTATGTTACTACTGGTATTAGGCCGCCAATTGTACTGCATCTTTTTTATGTTTTGTATGTGTTTTCCTGGTACAATAAAGAATATTCTTATCTTATATTATCTTATCTTACTGTTGGTAAGGTAAGCTAGAGAGAATATTTTTTACGACCTGTTTCATTAACACTAGTACCATTTTATTTCTAAATCATGATTGCAATATTATACTGAATGTACCCTTGAAAACTACCTGCAGATAAGATATATGATTTGCATGAATGTACAGCATAAGTTGTATAATTTGCATACCTACATCATTTTACATTTTACAGCAAATAGGACCTGGGTTTTTTCTAACATACTTAATATCCATCTGCAGTCGATGTAAGTACTTCTTCCTAGACGCGAAAGAAAACTTTGTGGTGAAACCTGTGGCTCTAACGTTTAACACCTCAGTACTTGATGTTAGTTAACTTTTTCGATTATAAAAACGATTTAGTTACTGCATTTAAAGGATTGCCTTAATGCTTTATTTAAGTTTACAGAGTTTTTCATTTAGTTAGTGTAAGTTATTTGTTTGACAAAGCATGAAGTCTATACATTTTTTGGTTACGTTGTGTCTATCGGCGAGAATCTGTTATTAGCTCCTAGTTACCTATTTTTATTGTACTAGATTCTCCTAACTGAACAAATAAATAAATGTACCATAGAACATTCTAAGATTTCCTTACTTTACTCGTTGTTTTACTTTCGGGATAGTCCGAGCATGATGTCAGTAACCAACTTTCGTTAATGCTGTCCACAATGTAACCATGGCACATATAATATGTAGTGTAATCCTACTTCTAATGTTATAAATGTGAAAATTTGAGAAGATAATTTGATATTTGTTACTCAACAGACGGCCCCAAGGCAGATGCTAACGTTATACATAACTGTATGTACATTGACATTCAACAAGCAGAATGTAAATTCTTTACGTTGAAATAAATTCTTCATTCTGATTCTGATTCTGATTCAACCACGCAAAAATAACAAAACAGATTTACATTAAGCTTAAACACAACATAAACATTTACATACAGGCACATACATTGCTTCTGGCCCACACTAGGATACCCCTTGGTCCGGTTGGTTCTCTTGGGAACCAGAAACAGCGACATCACAAACATGTAAACATCCGAGACATGAGGCTTTTTTTGCCCCCAGCCGCGGTTCGAACCCGGGACCTCTCGCATAGTAGGCAGATGCCTTAACCGCTACGCCACAGAGGTCGTCAAAACTTGGCGTACAGATAGACAAAGATCTGAATTGAGACATGGGATACTTGATACTATGTCCAGCAGTGGACTTCTTGTGGCTGAATGATGATGATGATGATGATACTTGATATCTCGATAAACCTGTGCAGACGAAGTAGCAGGCACCAGCTAGTAATATATAGTCTTGAACCTATATTAATTTAATTTAATTTAATAAAACTATGTGAGCTTGTACTTATGAGCAAGTGGCTTTATACGGCTCATTAAATTAGGTAGACTACGTAATCCCATAGGATTGCCATTGCGTAATGCCATTACATATAATGGCATGTATTTTCACTAACTTTGTTCAATGCATTTTCGCCATTGCATTTGGCTTCAGAATATTTCTAAACCAATGGCTTCTGGTGATGATAGTCGTTACTTACCTACCTTTTCATATCTTGACACAATCCACCAGTTCTCCACCTTAACACATCAATGAATTTCTTTACACTGTACTATTGGCAGTTCAAATTGCACTGTTTAAACAATGATCAAGTGTTAATACTACAATGTACGATAATAGAGCAGAAACTGTCAAGCCTGAGGCACATTATAAGCGTTAGTATGTCGCATATGAACTTGTTCAGGCGGACCTTGTTTGTGTGAAGGAAACTTATGCTACTATTGAGAATGGAGTTGAGTATCTTTCATGGTGGAATCACTGTATTTCTCATTAAACGTTGGTGGGTCTATATTAGTCCAGCAGTGGACTAATATAGCCTGATGATGATGATGATGTTGGTGGGTCAGTGGATAGGAAGTTGCTCAGGTTTTGGGATTAAATCCTGGCATGTGCCAACCGAATCCCTATTTTGATAGTAACCGGGAGAGCAATGAATAAAGGTCAATGACGGTTTCGTTCTTTATCAGCAAGGAAGGATTATAGTATCCGTTTATTATTACACATTTATGTCACTTACGTAATTCATTTTACTGTTAATGATTTATTGCATTTTTTATGTAGCCTGTATTCGCCCCATTGCAGGGCAAAGCGCTTCTCTCAGAAAGAGAATATGGCCTTCCTTACCACGAGCGCCCTCCACGAGTAGGCAATTTCAACCGCTTCAGTAAAAACACTATGCGGAGGACATTTTTTATGAAATTTTATTTATAAATGACTTTCGATGAAGCGACAGTAATTTATGAATAAATAAATAGATCTTCACGGCACAAATTAAACAAAAAAAATTTGAAGTCGGTGAAGATTTAACGAAGTCATGCGATAACATATAAAAAAAGGAATATATGGGTGGAATTGAGAGCCTGGATTTAAATTTAAATAAGCCTACACATTCTGAATTTAGCCATCCTCAAGCAGCCTGCAACGGCATTATGCTCCGAACGTTTCAACGACGGTCTAGGTAAGGCAATTCCAGGACGAATGTGGACGAAAGAAAACTCACAAGAATATTTCACAAACACTAGGATTTATAATATTTTATCACAAAACAACTTCATACTTGGTGCCATCATAGTACAGCCAGATTCGACATTTCTTCTGACCTCGACTCGTTACCACCTCATCAGTCTCATAATATATTGGTCTCTCGGCTGCTTTTAAATTATTTTTATTGTCTAACACATAATTGTAAACAGTCGGATTATAATTTTGCTGTTTGAAAATTCCACTTTTGCCGAGACCCAATTTAGGCCACAAGTTCAATTTATTGGTCAATGGTGAATGTATCCTTTTGTAACTATTGAAAATGTTGCTTGGTGGCAAACTAGGAATACTGTACTGTCCCTGCAGAACACTTAAAGGCCAGTACTGAGGAGTTTGTGGAACATATGCTGGAGATAAAACGTAGCTGGGATAGACGGATCCTGGTGCGGTGAACTGGTATGAATCCGGATTAGCTGCAGGCGCTTCTACAGCCACAGGTTTAGATTCGTAGTAATTCTCTATCGGTGCTATTTCTTGGTACCTAGTTTGGTATTCACGGGCAACCATGGGATACGATTTCTCTGTTTCCTTTCCTTTTTTTGGTCTTTCATTTGTCTCTTTATTTTGTGCCTCAACCTCTTTAATATTAGGAAACAGTTGTGTAGTTTCGTTAAATATATTTGGTTTGTGTACTAGTGAAATATTACTTGGTTCTTCTGATTCCACCTTTCTTGTTTTGTTGCCTTCACTTTGCCTGTAGGTGTTCGTGCCGCATTTCAGTAAATCATCGTCTGTGGCTTCGGACCAGTCTTCCTTGATCATGTCGGCGGCTTTTTCGGCAATCATGATGGTGGGGGCGTTGGTGTTACCGCTGATGATGGTCGGCATGACGCTGGCGTCAATGACTCTCAAGTTTTTTATTCCGTAGACCTGAAATTGAGAAGTAGGATTGTGAGATTTGAGATCTACAAATGTGAGTGGTTGACCAAAAAGGGACCTGGAGGGATTGGAAACAGTTATTTTTTATTTGAATTTTTTAATCTGTGGTATTTTAGCTTTGTTTCGGTCTAACCAGAATATTTTTAGGTGCTGTAGTTATTTTTTTATGATTTTTTTTGTGAGTCGAGCACGAGTCGAAACTTATAGAAACACGAAACTTCAAACGCGATTTTCTCGAAATCTATTATTTTCCCTTGAGGTTGACCAAAAAGTCAACCACTCACAAATTAATAATAATGATGGTAACTTCCACACCACACGATCACTTGCGCAAACTAGGATACCCTGTTTCATGGTAACCAGGCAAGGATATAAAAAAATGGAAATGCATCGAGACTGAGGTCACGTGTACAATTACGGTTCTGCAAAAGCGGAAGATATATTTTTTTCCATTTGTAGCTCTATTTAACATCGGGTCACCCCGTAATACTTCAATTGTTTACAGTTAAATCAGCTCGTTTTTATGTATCATCAACCCATTATGTCCCCACCGAGGGGCACGGGTCCCTTCCCTGAGGAAGATATAGGCCATACGCCACCACGGGGGCCAAGTCCGGATTGGTGGAGGCTTGTAATACTAGTGGCTCGTCTTACTGTCAGAAGTTTTCAAGCCGCCCTAAGGCCTCCGACTTGCCTTAATGACTGCCATCTATCGACGGCGGCAGCCGGCACCAACTGCTTAACTTGCCTTGCGAAGCACGGAACCGCTCAGAAAAATGCAACTAGAGTTAGTCATAGAACGGTCACCCATCCATGCACTGAACGCGCCCTATGTTGCTTAACCTTCGTGATCGTTTACCTTGAAAATAACAATAGTTTTCTATTGTTATTTAGTCGACACGGGACTGAGGAAGTTAAGATCACTCAGGCAGCCCAGGCTACTAGCGATTCTTATTTACTTACTCTTAACGAGCGAGAATTTATTTACTTACTCTTAATCTCGGATCCACTACAGCGCTGGGATCCGACACAGGCCCCATGGCGCAGGTCCCGACCGGGTGGTAGATGGTGAGTGAGTGGTGCCTCGCCTGGCACTCGAGGTGCTGGTCTGACATGAGGTGGTGCTTGCTGCAGCCAGGGTTGCGGTTCGGGTTGGGTCGCGTATTCAGCTCCTTCAGGGCTGGTTGTTCCACGAGCGCTTGGACTATTCTGGCGCCCTCAATCTGAAAGTGGGTTGGAAAGACCAGTGTACTGATAAGTTAACCCTTAGCCAGGCACGGGTTGTTGGAATTTTTCATTGGTTTTGGACGGGTTCATCATCATCATTCAGCCACAAGAAGTCCACTGCTGGACATAGGCCTCCTCCATGGATTTCCAAAAAGACCGGTCGGAAGCGGCTTGCATCCAGCGTCTTCCCGCCACTTGGATGAGATCGTCTGTCTATCTTGTGGCTGGTCGTCCTACGCTGCGCTTGCCGATATGTGCTCTCCATTCGAGAACTCTTCGGCCCCATCGGCCATCAGTTCTGCGGTTCTACGGGTTAAACGACTTTATTTCAAAGTGATAGGGTTGAATTTAAAGTGGTAACTATTAGACCCGTGCCTGGCTAAGGGTTAAGAAATCAGAAATGTATTGTCCTTTCCTGGTTACTATAGTATGGGTATCCTAGTTTCGGACCAAGGCCTAGATTCTGCTAATGTAGTACAATGGCAACTGCATGAACATGGCGATTCAGTGTGCGTATACTGAGTTTTTTCATTCACTCTCGATAGTGAGAGCGTTTGCGATTTGCATAGGAGTGACAAAGAGACAACTAGATGGCGCGCTTTGTCACTCCTATGCAAATCGCAAACGCTCTCACTATCGAGAGTGAATGAAAAAACTCAGAATACGCACTCAGTTCATTGCCGATTCAAGTCGACGCGCGTCAACAAGCCGTCTTGGCGTGAATGGTACGAAAAAACACGTCACGTGACCCGACCGTGTAACTGTCATCGAACTGTAATGCAATAACAGAATCGAGGCCCAGGTTAAGTGATTGTGTTGTGGATGTTATTATTATTTCAACGTAAAGAATTTACATTCTGTTTCATCATCAACCCATTATGTCCCCACCGAGGGGCACGGGTCTCTTCCCTGAGGAAGGTATAGGCCATACTCCACCACGGGGTCCAAGTCCGGATTGGTGGAGGCTTGTAAGACTATTGGTCTTACTGTCAGAAGTTTTCAAGCCGCCTAAGGCCTCTGACTTGGCTTAACGACTATCGGCGGCAGCCGGCACCAACTGCTTAACGTGCCTTGCGAAGCACGGAACCGCTCGGAAAAATTCTGATCGATCGATCTGTCGATTCTGTTTGTTGAATGTCAATGTACAATGTACATAGGCGCTGCCTTGGGGCCGAAGGGGGGCATATAGAGTAACTATAGGGCAGCCGAGGAAAATAATCATGTCTTGTTTTACATATCGGATTTGCAAAAAGTGTCTGTCTGTACACTCTCTTGATCATGTTAACAGTGATTTTTAGTACCCACGACTGAAAATTTAGCGTCACGAACCAGCGACTAGTTGGCGTTAATGCTAGGCAAGTACTAGGGCTTAAGTTTGCAGCCGTAAGTCCTAAAACACTTTTAACGCGATTGAGAGATAGTACAGACACTTGGCAAAGTCTATCTGTAGAATAAATAAGATATCATTATTATTATCCTCGGTAGCGCTAATGTTAAAAAAACATAAAAGTACCAGAAACCGAAGCGCGTGCATGCAACCACTAATGAATGTCGATGAAGCGAAAGTGATTTGTCAGGATCGTGACAGGTGGCAGTCCCTGGTCTCTGCCTAAACCTCTGCCATACAGGCGTGAGCTTATGTGTGTATGTAGCGCTAATGTTACTTGCTGGACCCCTAAGCCTAGGCGCACACTAGCGACACGCGACAGGCGACAGCTCGGCGACTAGACGCAACGACAGACCATGGCCGTCAATTTTCATATATTTTGTTCGAATCTCCGCACACTTGGCGTCATAGTCGCGGAGTCGCGATGGCAAGACGCCAGAAGCAAATGACAACGTCGCGTCTGACGCGGCGACAAGTCGCCCTGTTTGCGATGGCTCTAAATCAGCGCATTTGGGACAAGATACAGATATATTTTTAATTCCTGTATTACTCCGAGATACAGGTGTTGTTTTCATTCACGATTAACGTGTGATTTACTAATTTCAATTTTCGACTGTACGTAATTTAAAAAAAAAGAAAGTTCATTGACATATCGCGTTTCGAACCTATGATCTCTTTAATGCGCTAGCATCTTATCTCCTGGACTCCCCAATGACCGACCGACAGACATCTTTTTACTTATTAATTTTTGAAACATACTAGTGTAAGGTAGTTTAAGAAAAACGTCTGTTCTACCTAAAAAAATCTCATTGTTAATCATTGCTGGGCCCCCGCGATACAGGCCTGACCTAGTGCGGGGACCACAATCAATCCCAAGATCCCTAATCAAAGTATTCCATAATAATACCTTATTTTTAAATCTAGTTTTAGTTCTAGTTCTAAGGATCAATGTGGGTTTTCTGGCAAATAAATTATTTCTATTTTATATTTCTATTTTCTACCAATGCGCTACCACCACTCTACTATGTGTAAGTAATGATATTTAACGTACAACGGTAAGAAAAGTTTCAGCTTGAAGTAAGATTCGACCCTGCTACTTTTGGTTTACATAAGCTCACGCCTGTGTCCAAAGCAGAGAGAATTTCACATTTACTGACCACACTTGGTGCCGGCTGCCGTCGATAGATGGCAGTCGTTCAGCCAAGTCAGAGGCATTAGGGCGGCTTGAAAACTTCTGACAGTTCCACAGACAGTGACAAGCCTCCACCAATCCGGACTCGGACCCCGTGGTGGAGTATGGCCTATACCTTCCTCAAGAAGAGACCCGTGCCCCTCGGTTCTATTTTATATTGAACTTTCAAAATAGTATTTCATCTTTTAGCTTATAAAATTGAAAACTAAATATTTTAGAATAACAACGTGAAGAAACGGACAGCAAATAAATAATAAATAATCACGCTGATTCCCGGATTTTAGGTCTTATCCGTGTTATGCTTACGTTGACTTTCTTTCTGCAAGTACATAAAATTGAACTGCTTATTCCGACCCCTAGTTATAAACCAACTGTCGGCGCAGCGATAGCGCATTTGCCATGCGAGGTCTCGGGTTTTTTTTTTTTAGCTTAGGCTTGGGTTTTTGAACTAAGTTTTACATTAATAATAGCACATTACACCTGTGTCCCAAAAGGGGTAGGCAGAGGCCAGTAATTGATGTAAGAAATATATTGAGTGAATGTGGATAGAAGGGAACATAATAATATTTGTTGGATATACATTTGTTTTCTTTCTTTCGTGCTTTGATTTGTCAGGATAGTGGCGAGTGATAGAGCCAGCTCTCTACCTATCCCACTGGGATACAGACTTGAGTTTATGTTATGTTTATAAATTAGTTTATATAACTTACCATGACTTTGACGTCATCAGGGTGGCTGTAATAATTCGGGTAGATCTTCGGCGGCGAAAATGGGTTAGAATCTTTCAACTTTAGATATCCTCGGCTTTTAGGGCGCAACAGCAACGGCACCACTGAAAACGATTCGTCGTACAGTATGTCTTCATACAGTTCAGCGTAGGTTTCGTCGTCCAAACCATTCGCCCTTTTTCCGAAGAGACCACCGTCCATATTATCAGCCGTCGGTGCTATGAATAACTGTATATCAGGCCAGTCTTCCTTTGGGTCC
Source organism: Yponomeuta plumbellus (assembly GCA_947310845.1). Taxonomy (NCBI): domain Eukaryota; kingdom Metazoa; phylum Arthropoda; class Insecta; order Lepidoptera; family Yponomeutidae; genus Yponomeuta; species Yponomeuta plumbellus. The sequence continues at coordinate 13,221,179 of OX371212.1, read as the reverse complement.
TGATATTTCGTATTCACAAACGCCATTGCTTCAGCCTCCATCATGCTGTATAGGAGTCCATTCTTCGTAATAACAAAGTCAATAAGAGCGTTTATCGTGAGGGCTGACTTCAAATTGAAGCAGTAATCTGTCCCGTTTTTAAATGGATTGTCAAACAGAAATGAGTGGCCGCCCATAGCTATGTGGTCTTGTAAATTCTGGCCTACTCCAGGGAGATTAACAACCGGGTATATTCCAAGTTCTTTCAAATGCTCGGCGTCCCCCACTCCAGATAGCATGAGTAGTTGAGGCGATTGTATCGCACCAGCAGACAATATGACTTCCCTGTTCGCTTTTATAATCTTTTCGTGTCCACGTTTAGTGAACTTCACACCGTAAGCTCTTTTTCTTTCGTCTATTAAGACTTTCTCTACCAAAGAGTGTACGCTCACGTGGAGGTTGGGCCTTTTTGATGCAGGTCGAAGGAACGCTTTCGCTGTGCTGCATCGTAAACCGTCTCGTACAGTCGCGTGTGATCTTGTGAAGCCAGTCTGATACTCCCCGTTGCAATCGACGATCTTGTAACCTAGTTGCTGTCCAGCTTCAAGAATTTTCCTTGTGATCGGCTGTTCGTATCTAAAGTACTCAACTGATAGCGGCCCTCCCGTCGAATGGTACGGATCGTTTTGGTACTGAGGTATCCGCATGTCTTCCGCTTTCAAGAAGTAGGGTAAGATGTCTTTGTAGGACCAACCGTGATTGCCCATGGCATCCCAGTTATCGTAGTCACGCTTATTGCCCCTTATGTAGAGCATAGCGTTGAGTACACTTGATCCCCCGAGCACTTTCCCCCTGGGCCATTTACATCTTTTGTCCACCATACTTAAGCAGTATTCATTACTCGGTTCAGTCACAAATTGCCAGTCTATAGAAGAAGTCTGCAATATCGGGAACAACACAGGCACTTCAGATAGAACATTCTCGTCAGATCCGGCTTCCAAAAGTAGCACAGTCCACTCAGGATTCTCTGATAAACGGTTTGCTAGGACAGACCCGGCGGAACCACCTCCGATGATTATGAAATCGTAGCAATCGTAAAGATGGTCTAATGGATGGTCGCGCACTCTATGATCTGCATCTTCTATATCAGGCCGGTACAAATGAATAGCCATTCTCACAACTATTAGCGCTCCTAGACCAGGGAGCAGACCGAATAAGATTCTCGTGTTAGAATAAAGTGGTTTTAGCGACATGGTGAAATGAACTACGCCCGGTTACTGACACATTGAAACTGATATGCCGCTCGTTTGAATGGACGCTGATTTTGCAGTTTTGATGAATGTGCAACACTATTGTTGAGCGGCCCAATTCGTTTGAGATGCAGAGTATCGAATATCGTAGAGGCATCAGGTTGGTGAATATTCGTATTTATGGTGGCCGATTAATCTAATGATTTCATTAATTTCAGTTTAGAACATTAAATTGCTTTTACGTGATATACCGCGGGCTATTTCGCATAGAATTTGAATAAAAAATACTTTATCTGTATCTCTAACATCGATACCCGTTTAGCAGCTAAAGATTAATAGGTAATGAGTAAATATCTCAATCTAAATGAGTGAATATCTTAGTAACTCGCTGTACTGATGAACCACAACTATAATAAAGCGTAAACTGCATAAACTTAAAAAAAGATACAAATTAATTAGAGGGCGTCCATTAAATAACGTGAGGTATTTAGGGGGGGTGGCGAACCGAATCTTGGGGGACCTCAGGGTCTTGGCAAATATCACGTATTTTTTTAGCAAAAAATTCATAATATTCTGACTACGATAATTTTGTCAGCAAATTTTGAAGCGAAACGACGATTGAAGTATTTACTTATTAGTTGTAAGTAAATTGATTTTATACATTTCATGAATGAAATACGTATACGAAGCTACATATTTTGTTACATTTTATTGCTTATCTTATATACAATATAAATAAACTTTCTTATTTACTCAAATAAGATAACACTCTGTTTGAGCCGAACTATTTACATAGTTGAATACAACCAAAATAATAAATAACTTGATAAATAATAAAACAATACTGAACTTTCACAAACTTTCTTAACAGTTTTGTACTTCTTATCTTTTAAACGTAATAGTATCTCGACGTCCGCCGCTTAAGCCAATAATCTTTGATCATATCACTGCCTTTTTCGCCAATCATTATAATGGGCGCATTCGTGTTGCCACTCACCAAATTGGGCATTACACTTCCATCTATCACTCTGAGGCCTTTCACTCCATAAACCCTCAACTCTGGGTCTACCACCGCCGCTGGATCCCAGTACGGACCCATCTTCGCTGTACCAACCGGATGGTAGATTGTACAAGTGTATTGTCTGATCATGCATTCCCAGTAAGCATCACTGTATCTTGTAATACTCGCGCAAGCCGGGAAAACATGCTTATTCAACGTTGAACCGTGTCTTTGGAATGCCTTTGTTCTCGACAAGGCAACAGCAATCTTGACGCCCTCAATCAATGTCTTGACGTCTGTTTCATCCGTTAGATAATTCGGATAAATGTAAGGGTAGTCGTAAGGGCTTGCACTGCGTAATTGGATGTAGCCTTTACTTTTTGGTCGCAACAGCATCGGTATTATGCTCCAAGTGTCTATGTTGTTTATAGGTCGAAAAACAGCGTCGTAAAACTGTTCGCTTAGGCCGTGAACCTTGCGGAGTTGTTCGCCCCCGTCAGAGTTAGTGGAACCAGATATGAAGTGAAATTCTATGTCAGGGAAGTCATCTGTGGCATTCGCGTAAATTGTATTGACAAAAGCCAGGCCTTCGACTCCACCCATAATTGTCAAAGGTCCTTCTCCTAGTACAGCGTACTCCATTAAAGTACTTACTGTATGAAGTCTGTGTTCTACTATAGATATTTCCTTGTTCACCATAAAGGCTAGTCCTCCTAGGCCTATGTGGTCTTGAAGATTCTTTCCTACTCTCAAATCTTGAATGACCGGTATTCTATGCTTGGTTAATTCTTCCGCGGGTCCTATACCAGATAACATAAGCAACTGAGCGGAATTTATCGTGCCAGCTGATAGTATAACCTCCTTTCTAGCTCTAATGCGATAGACCATTTTGTTCCTGACGAATTCCACACCAAACGCTACTTTGGTTCGAGGATCTATCATGACTTTAGTAACGTGAGAATGCATAGCAATATGAAGATTATCTCTGTACTTTGCCGGTCTCAAGAAGGCTTTAGATGTGGAACATCTGCTGCCACGCCGCAAAGTTCCTTGGGCGACCATAAATCCTGACTGCTTTTCTCCGTTTATGTCCCTGTTGACGTACCCCAGTTCGGTGCCGGCTTCGACAAAACTTGTAACTAGAGGCGTATGGTACGGCGCTTCGGCGACTGTCAGGTATCCACCAGTGCTGTGATAAGGTGTTTGGGCCAGGTAGGGATTTTGGTTATCTTCGGACTTCTTGAAATAGTAAAGGACGTCGTTGTATCCCCACCCTTTGTTACCAAGTGACTCCCAGATATCGTAGTCCTTCTTGTTTCCTCTCAAGTACAACATGTAGTTGAGAACCGAACTTCCACCAAGGACCTTCCCACGGGGCCAGTTACAGCGTCCACCCTCCATCGCTGAAAAGAAAACAAAATCGTCTTCTTATCGTCAGATTCCAATTAGCACCGCCCCATATGATTGTTAAACCGATCAATTTTGTTTTTAATCCAAGCTTTTATCTTAATGAATTATTCGGAGATTGCAGCGGTGTCTGCTTCAGCATTCTCGATAATATCTGATGGAGACTATAGTAGTTGATCTGGCTATTTCTCACCTACGACGTTAATTAATTCTGCCTACGAACTATTCTCAGACCTTCCAAAAAAACACAAAAAAGTCATAAAATAAAGCCGTTTCGGAGGAGAGCGATAACAAACACTGTGACACGAGATTTTTATAATTGAGATTAATAATCGAATATCATAGTCAACCGGACAAACGCTTTTGTTGTTGTTCATTATGGTAACATAGAGGTTCACAGCTTGCGCCACTGTTCAGATTCAGTGTTTTACTGACCTTTGCAAGTATCTTTACCAATCATCAAGATGATTAGGTAGGAAGTAGGTGGTTTTTATATTAGCGGAATTACTTTACTCAGATTTTAAAATAATTTGACGGGAATAACGTTATTATTGTTACTTTAATTATTTTTATAGTATTTTTAAATTCAATCAATCAACCAATCAGCCTGTATTTTCCCACTGCTGGGCCTAGGCATTGCCAAGGGAATACAATTCTGTCTGGTCCTCCACTAGGTTGATTGATCGACGACAATCTGAGGTAGACTGCAAGTAGCAGCTGGATTATGATAGCCTTTAACCCTTTCAAGACAATTTTTTTTGAACATCCGATGGTACGTTATAGTACCAAATAGTCTTAAAAGGGTTAATCTATATTTTTAATTACCTAAACAAGTGGTCCCCTGCGGTTCGGTTTTGTACTTCCAGTCCAGCTTGCTGAGCTGCAGGTAGCCGGCCAGAAGAGGCACGTCTGATATCTCAGTCTCGTCCCCACCTGCCTCCAGCAGTAACACCTTCCAGTTGCCGATCTCCGAAAGCCTGTTGGCCACCACGGCACCTGTAACATAAATTGTCACACTATTCTTATGTGCTGCTAAACAAAAGTGCAGTATAGTCAGCTCTTGTTCACTTATATTTTTGTCTATTGAAATAACCGGAGTTTGGGGTGCGCAGGGCGAGGCCTTTATTTGGAAGTTAGGACGATGCTTGAGGGACCGCGGCTTGGACTGTCGCTCTGGGGCATATCTCTTGCAATGGATCTCCCAGACTGTTCAACGTGGTAATGCAGCAAGCGTTTTGGGAACTTTTGCATCAGATATGGTCCAAGGCGCCTAAAAATGTTGTTTAGCTTAATTGCTACCTAATCCTTGACTTTTATAATGTGATCTATTTATTTTATTTTATTCTCTTGACGAAGCGCGTGGTGAATTATTTTTATTTTTCGTAGTTTTATGACATGAATTTAACTTTTTACTATTCTTTGTTTTAACTATATTAATAGTTTAGAAATTTAACTTAATTTGACAACTTATTACATACATATTTTAATTCAAACTTCCGTGAGCACTACAGCTTATTGCATAATTGCAGATCGGATCGTGATTCGTGTCTGAGCATACTACAAGTGAACAGTTTATTGTGATTTATTTATCGAATAATTTACTGTGACATTTCATTGAATAAATTTTACACTCACTCAACCGGTCGGCTCAGATTCACCCACCTCGATTGTTCCATTAATTTAATTATACAAGAAATCATTAATTTCAAGGTTGACTATGAGACAGTTTCGAGAATTTCGCTAAATAACTAAGTAACTGTAACGCGACTTAACGAGACTTCGTTCAATTTCTCAAAAAAAGGACGAGAGAGCGTATTTACTTAATGAAATCCTCAATTCAGAAACTGGCCCTTAATAACTGATTCGTTGATCTTGACGACCTCTGTGGCGCAGCGGTTTGCACGTCTGCCTACCATGCGAGAGGTCCCGGCTTCGAATCCCGGCTGGGGACAAATAAATACATTCCCTGGTCTTGGATGTTTACATGTTTGTGATGTCGCTGTTTCTGATTTCCACGACACAGGATATGCTAGTGTGGGGCCAGAAGCAATGTATGTGCCCGTATGTAAATTTTAATGTATATTGACTGATTCTGAACCAGCTACTAGGTGCATACGTATATAATACTAGCTCACCAATCCGGACTTGGCCCCCGTGGTGGAGTATGGCCTATACCTTCCTCAGGGAAGAGACCCGTGCCCCTCGGTGGGGACATAATGGGTTGATGATGATGATGATTGACTGATTGACTCCCTTACCAGCTGATCCAGCCCCGACGATGATGAAGTCGTACTCTGGCAGCATTCTCTCGTCTCCCATGTCGGCGGGTCGCCCTTCTGGGTCCGTCTGGTCGTACTGGAAGTAGGCGATCGCGGCCACCAACATCGGGATGAACCATGCCACCTGGGAATGATGATGCAGAATGCTAATGATCGTGCAGAAACCTGTGAAATTGCCAATCCGCGGTGGGCAGACATAGTAGGCTTGTGGCACAAAAAAAAAAAATTGTATTAGCGGACTTTTATTATTGTTATTTACATGGTAAATATGGAGAGGATGATGGGAAAATTATTAACAAAAGAAATATCTCGAGATCATTTAGGTGGAAGTGTCGGTAAAGGATGCACGTGGGACATTCAAAAGTACGCAAAACTGGTGTTGTTTAACTGATAAATAAAACATAAACTTGTAAATTCACATACAGGCACATACATTGCTTCTAGCCCCACACTAGGATACCCTGTGTCGTCAGAACCAGAAACAGCGACATCACAAATATGTAAAAATCCAAGGCCTGATGTTTTTGTGTCCCTAGCCGGGATTTAAACCCGGGGACCTCTCGCATGGTAGGCAACCGCTAATTATAAATAAAAATAATAGCGTAATAATCCAGTTCAAGTTTCATTTTCTTCAGTCTCCAGCTATGCCAGGTGCATACGTACTGCATATTTACTGCGTCTCTTTGCAATAATAATAATAGGTCTTTACCTATGAAATTCCCGTTCTGCAGTACTGGCCATTTCAAATCAAAATAATTTTTATTTGGCTAAGAATTCTAATTTCAAATTAATTTTATTTTAAGAACATGGAATCAAATTGGCAAGGTAAAAAAGCTTGACAAATTGGTGCCCCACAAACTCAATGATCGCCAGCGCGAAGTACGCGTCGAGACATGCCTTGCACTGCTCAACAGATACACAAATGAAGGAATTTTGAACCGCATTGTTACCTGCGATTAAAAATTGATTCTGTTTGATAACAGCAAGTGCTCAGCAAGTTGGTTGGATCCTGGTTCAACACCTAAACAATGCCCTAAACGAAAACTCACCCCTAGAAAATTGATGGTCACTGTTTGGTGGTCTAGCGCCGGTGTGATTCAACACAGCTTCTTACCAAACGGGGTGAGCATTACTGCAGATGTGAAAAAACTGAACACAATGATGGAGAAGCTGGCACATCTCCAACCAGCATTGGTCAATCGCTCGTCTCCGCTGCTCCTGCACGACAACGCGCAACCTCATACTGCACAGCAGACGGTCTCCAAGTTGCAAGAACTGGGGTTGGAATCTCTCCGTCATCCGCCCTACTCACCAGACCTTGGGCCTACAGACTACTACTTTTTTCAGAATTTGGATAACTTCTTGGCGGGAAAAAAATTCAATACCCGAGAGGCACTACAAAATGCCTCTGAAGAATTTGTTGCCTCCTGTCCAGCTGATTTCTTTAAGAAGGGCATCAATAAACCGCCACTGCGTTGGCAAAGATGCATTGATTGCATGGGTGATTAATTCGATTAATACAATAAAAAATACATGAAAAAAATTCGTTTAGATTTTTTCATACAAAACGGCAATTTCATTAATATAATCAAACTAATTGACCTATTAAAGTCCCACGTGCCGTGTTGCCTGAGCTGATAACAAAATTTTTATTTATATTTTATTACATTAACTTCAAATCAACGTTTAACAACATACAGAAGTTTTCAACAGTACAGTAAGACCAGCCACTAGTCTTACAAGCCTCCACCAATCCGGACTTGGCCCCCGTGGTGGAGTATGGCCTATACCTTCCTCAGGGTCTCTTACCCGTGACCCTCGGTGGGGACATAATGGGTTGATGATGATGAATTAAGCCCTAGGGAAGGCTGAGGATACATACTGTTAGAGTGTGAACACGTACCTGCGTGCCGGCAGCGGCGATGGCCCCGCCCGATATGACGTCGGCAGCCGCGTTCACTATTGCACTCATCTCGCCGTCTGAAATGTTACGGGCGAGGAGTTACAATGAGGCATATTATGTCAATGAACTTCGGATTGATAGATATTCTTCGTGAGAGTTACCCATTCAGTATACTGACTAAGGATAGACTCCAAAGGCGCACCAAATACTGTCGGAATTCTAAAGTTTGTCAGAGCAATTAGTGTGGAATTTTAAAGCTAGATGTTAGGACTCGTTCACAATGACACGATGTGGATAAAAAAAAGAATCCAGGTCTTGGATGTTTACATGTTTGTGACGTCGCTGTTTCTGGTTCCCACGACACAGGGTATCCTAGTGTGGGGCCAGAAGCAATGTATCTGCCTGTATGTAAATGTTATGTTATGTTATTTGTTGCGCATATGGGGCAACATAGCGACAAAATTTTGATACTTCATTTAAATTTAATTTCTTACTTTAAGTCATGGAAGAGTGTTAAAGAGATCAATGGAAATAAATAGTACATGGAACATTAAAATACATTATACGCTGATACATAAGGAAAAAAAGACCTTTGCATCTACGTAATGAGATGATTTATGCAGCGTCGAGTGGCACCTTCACTCACATTAGATCGATTGTTTTTTAAATGGAGTAGGCAGTAACGCCAAACACAGTTGCTAAATGCCTCGAAATTTGCTCTTTACGGGGTGTACTAAAGTCGCAGCCTTCATCATTAAACTTGATTGTGCTACATAGATGAATTTCCGCTCTACCTACCGCATATCGCACACTTGCAAGAACAACGTGTTATTTCGGAACCCTTATGTTACATGAGGGCATTTTTTTAAGGTTTCAAAGTAATGGCCGAAAGAGATAGCGCTATAACGTGATGCAGTCTCTCTTTTGCTCATTATTCCGGTGTTTTCGGAATAAATAAAATCGCGTTAAAAAAAACTCTATGAATAAAAAATGGTCTTCTTCGAAATATCACGTTGTTCTTAGAAGGGTGCGATATGGTTTTGAGCATTATCTATCAACTGCAAGCCAAAAAATCTTAGAAATCGTATATTTTTAATTGTAAAATCCAAATGTTAAGAAAAACAAAATTAGTCGCAGAACAAAAATTGCTGTAAACGACGAACTCAAACCGACGTATTTTAACTATTGCGCATTTATCGCGCAATCCTGAACAAACTTCCACAGTTTCTAAAGGGTCAAGCAGAAGTCTGAAAATGAAGAAAGTAATCCGCACCGAGGCATCATGAGTGTCCTTAATTTATGTTCGTTTAGCACATAACACGACCGGTACCGTTACTGAGCGCATGCGCCGACGCACGTCGCAGCCATTACCGGCCTGTGTTTCGACGACACACTTCACTGGACCTACTTTCTGGCAATGCATTGTACTTTTTTATTTATGTAGCCTGTAAACGTCCCACAGCACGGCACAAACCATCATCAACATCAACCCATCATGCCCCCACCGAGGGGCACAGGTCTCTTCCCTGAGGAAGGTATAGGCCATACTCCACCACGGGGGCCAAGTCCGTATTGGTGGAGGCTTGTAAGACTAGTGGCTGGTCTTACTGTTAGAAGTTTTCAAGCCGCCCTAGGCCTCTGACTTGGTTTAACGACTGACATCTATCGACGGCAGCCGGCACCAACTGCTTAACGTGCCTTGCAAAGCACGGAACCGCTCGGAAAAAATGCCGCTAGCGTTAGTCATAGACGGTTACCCATCCATGGACTGAACGCGCCGTATGTTGCTTAACCTTAGTGAACGTTTAAGATCACTCAGGCAGCCCAGGCTACGAGTGATTCGCGAGCGAGCGGCACAAGCCTTATCACAATCAAACCACAAACGAAGTTCCCGAAATATCCGGGATTAACTTATTTTGATTTTAAGGAAGCAGCCGTAGTTTTATCGTTAGTTCAGAAGAGGGTTTTACGTCTGTGTTGACGCACACATACAAATACAAGTAAAATAAACCGAACCTTTGGCCAGCCCTCCTATTATGTGACGTCCACTGTACAGCGCAACCAAGTTATATGTTCAGGTAGGCAATATTGTAACTAACTAATTGCAAATCCTGTTCCCCGTTTTTTGTTTTCTTTATTCATTTAGGTACTAAGATTTATAGGTATATTTTCATTAAAATTGGAAGACGGGTTAAAATATTCTCATTTTTCTAAGTAAATTTCTTAAATGTTATTACTAAATTCTTCACTAGCGCAGCTATCAACTGAACAGATAAGATGGTGGCACTGTATTGGGTTATGCATTTTGACGTTTTTGAAGTGCCAAAATGTAACGTATTTGAGACGATTGATACAATCTTTCATAAACTTACGCCTGCACCCCAGAGGGGTATTCAGAGACCAGGGTAAGCCTGGCAAACCTCTTTCGCTTCAGCAACATTCATTAGTCGTAGCAAGCGCGCACGCCGTAAAAACTAAAACTATGTAAATAGAATTCTTCTCTAAGCCGATCGGTGGAAAAAGTTCAGGAAATTATTTCTTACTTTGCGGAGAATAATCGCATTGTGTTTATAATTGGTTTGATTGGAGTGAGAGAGGGCGCAATCGGCTCAATCAGTTTCCGTGTCACACGAAAGTGAGTATTGGAGAAAATATCAGAAGCCTTGCTAATCTTCAAAACTACAGAATGGAACTACAGGATGGCCGCTGGGGGCAGTCTAGGCGTACTTATATTATTGCTTACGGCTATGAAAAATAGATAACAACCTATTCTCAAACCTACAGAATATACATAGTAAAGTTTCATAAAAATCGCACTAGCATTGAGACATGAGAATTTTATATATTAGACTAGCTGACCCGGCAAACGTTGTTTCGCCAGATAGGGGTTTGAAAAGTAGATAACAACCTATTCTTAGACTCACCGAATCATAGGCCTTCGCGTCCGTTACGGACGATTCAAGCAGTATCCTGTGGGACTTCGACACTTTTTTGAGTGACTGAAAAGTCCAATTCGAGAGCGGCAGCCCCTACCGCATGTGGGACATATAAAGAGAAGGTCCGGCGTCGGGTCTATACGGAGATGGTGCCTCCTGGCTCTTTTGTCCGCCAGTGCCGAGCACCATACTTCGTCGCAGGTCTTACGGCCCTCCCGAACCTTCGCTCTCCAGGCTTCTCTGTCCACAACGAGTTCCTCCCAGCTGTCGTGTACGATCCCAAATGCCGCCATGTCACGCTTAACGCAGTCCTTAAAGCGCAGTAGCGGTCTGCCGACACGCCTTTTGGCGTGCGCTACCTCACCAAGCATGACAGCTCTCGGCAGACGAGTAGAGTCCATGCGCTGCACATGCCCCAGCCAGCGCAAACGGCGCTCCTTGAGTAAGGCTGTGAGACTGGGCAGCTGTGCTAGTTCGAGGACTCTCTCGTTTGTGACTCTATCCTCCCATGTAATGCCTAATACGTTGCGAAGACAGCGCATGTGGAAGGTGTTCAGCCGACGTTCCTGTTTTGCATACGATGTCCAGGTTTCGGCTCCGTACAAGATTATGCTCAAGATGCATGCCTGGTACACGATGATCTTGGTATTGGTGGTAAGATGTTTATTATCCCATACTCTTGTCTGGAGCTTACCGAACATTGTGGCCGCCCTGCCGATGCGGGTGTCGATCTCCACATCTAGTGAGAGATTGCTCGATACATGCGAACCCAAGTAGCAAAACTTATCGACTACCTCCAATGCCGATCCGTCCAGCAAAATTGAAGGCTTTTCCGACGAGCCTTGTGCCAAAATTACAGTCTTTTTCGCGTTAATAGACATGGAAAACAAGGTGCACGCCCGGGAGAACTTGTCCATCATAGACTGGAGCTCTTGCGGGGAGTTTGCCACAAAGGCTGCGTCGTCAGCAAACATCAGACTATCGACATACAGACGTTGCGTTTCCGCCTGGATTTGAGGAGAGAAAGGTTGTAAAGTTTCCCGTCGGTCCTTGTATGTAAATGGATGCCCTGCTGGTTGTCGCCAAAAGCTGTTTTCACGAGCAGCGAGAAAAATATTCCAAACAGGGTGGGAGCCAAGACACACCCCTGTCGCACACCTCTGCGCATGTTAAAATATGGGGATGTGTTGCCATCAAACACAACAGCGCCTTTCATGTCCTCGTGAAATTCACTCACCGAATATACATATAAAATTTCATCAAAATCGGTGAAGCCATTTCGGAGGAGTATGCGCACTAACTCGGTGACACGAGAATACGGTATTTGACACAATAAATTATTTGTGATGCTCGATTAAAACTAGAATTACAAAATGTTTCGGAAAGTGTATTTCTTTTAATCGTTTACTAGTTATTAGAATTTTTAAATAGATGAAACATAAAAACAGTGCTCTGAAATGTGACGTCATAAGCAAGTATTTTCATACAAAAATCCGTTTTAAAAGTAACTCATTTGACATTTTGTCAAATACCCAATTTTATATATTAGATATTTGTGATCTCTTTGCCTGGTTACCATAGCACAGGGTATCCTAGTTTGGGACCAGGTCAAGTGATTGTGCTGTGTGGATAACTTCCTTCTTGTTATTATTATTATATTATATTATATTACGCATGCACCAATGACTTTTCGCACTACACTATTCGCTGGTAACTTGTGCCCGGATAACGGCGACAGGCTTGCCACTTGTCACGTTTGGGACCTAATAAACTCGGTGAAACGTGGGCCCAGTTCTAGTGATTGGTGCCTCAGCCTACCCCCTGGGGGATAACGGGCATGAGTGTAATTTTTTTTTTTAAATATATTATAACATAAGTAACTTGCTCGATAGAGTTAACAGCAATTAAAATAGTATCTATATAATTGATTACTAGAATGCAAATTGTTTTTGTAGACACTAAAAAAATTGCTTTTCAAATGTCTGCATAAACAAATTCCTTGCCGTTCAAGGGATCAACGTTATAATGTTACACTTAATTACTGCTTATGTATTACCAAGCTTATTTTAAAGTGCTCTACCATTATCCTCTAATTGCGGTGTTAGCGCAGCGGAAGAGCGATGACTTCATGTTCGGGAGGTAGTGGTTTCAAATCCCGGCATATACCACTGAATTTGTTTCCCAAGCTACGCACGGTTACGTTTGTACGTTTATGAGTAATAGAAATACGTCTCGCTGATTGTAAATGAAAATATCGTGAGAAATCCTGAGTGAAAGAAAGAAGAAAGAAAGAAAGAAGGATTTTATTAGAATTGTCACAGAAACACAATGAAGACACAAGTACGTAATAAACAAAATAGTAGTAAAATACGTAAGTACGTAATAAAAGTCAACAAAACAAGAAAAATAAAAGAAAGATTAAATAAAAAAAAATGAAAACAAGACATCCGTTTTTAAAACTCTACGGCAGCAGTGACTGAGGTACTCACATGCCTCAGCGCTTGAACTTACCTATCCGCCGAGGTGGGCATGCATTCATCAACATCATCAACCCATTATGTCCCCACCGAGGTGCACGGGTCTCTCCATGAAGAAGGTAAAGGCCATACTCCACCACGGGGGCCAAGTCCGGGTTGGTGGAGGCTTGTAAGACTAGTGGCTGGTCTTACTGTTAGAAGTTTTCAAGCCGCCCGCCCTAAGCCCTCTGACTTGGCTTAAAGACTGCCATCTATCGACGGCAGCCGGCACCAACTGCTTAACGTGCCTTGCGAAGCACGGAACCGCTAGGAAAAATGCCACTGGCGTTAGTCATAGACAGAAACCTATCCATGGACTGAACGCGCCGTATTTTGCTTAACCAATCGTTTAAGATCACTCAGGCAGCCCAGGCTACGAGCGATTTCATGATTGTTAAAGTCCAATTTCATCATCATCAACAATCTATAAGCATAGCCCGTTTCATAGCAAGTTGAGCGACTGACCAGCACATAGCCACTTCAACTTGCTGAGTTGAAGTGCCCACAGCTATATTAATAGTTCAACCGTTTCCCCGAAAAATCCGCCAGTTTTTTTTCCACCGACCGAGTTAGAAAGTGCTTATTCAAGTGCAGCGGTCCAGTCACTATGAGTGATATAGCGTATGCGAGGCGAGCCGCTCTGTTTCCGGTGAAATGACCGATATTGCGTAACGCTTAGAGGTGTAATTAGATTGCACGCTGTCACGCTGTAAGTCACGTGTGGAATATTGATACTATGATCTGGAGACTTCGGCTACGAGCGAGTTCGTCCATCCAACATGTCTCTATGCACGCACACATGGCAAAGTTTATACATAGCCAGGCCCGAATCTAGAGGGGGCACGCGGGGGTAACTGCCCTGGACCTAGATTCTTTTAATGCAATAATTAATATTTAATGCAATAGGATGACAAGCGCGATTTAGTTTCATTGCCGCTTCAAGTCTACGCGCGCACACATATCGAACCTTCAAGGCGTCAATGGTATGAAAAAACACATCACGTGACCCGACCATGTGTCTGTCATCGAACTGTAATGCACTAATAGAATCGAGGCCCTGGTTGGCTACCTACTAAGTTCGCCTACGGGTTCGTATTTGTATTCCTTAAATCAAGAGAAAAATGTAGAGCCTTCCTCTTTACTCGGACTTAATTCAATCAGTAACATAACGAAAGCCTTTTTTCTCTGAAACAATCAGCAGATTCACCACAGCCAGCGCTCCTCATGTTTTTTTTGCGACTTTTTAGAGGGGTGCAAATCGGGCGTAAATGTAACATGTTCGTTTGTAACGCCAAAATCGTAGATCCGTGGCTGTGCAATCGTGCATGGCATGGTATGAGTAGCTTATAATGCACGTAGGACACAATTCTCTCAGAGAGAGAGTATGAATCACGCTTGCCCAACCCGGATTGATGATTTCGAACGCTTAGCGCTTAATTCATCGTACCACAAGATACTCCGCTTTCCTGTAGATTTTTTCCTTAAGTGGTACAGTTGACGCTCACCAAAATACGTTTTCGACCCTAGTAAGTACAAAGATCAAAATTAAATAAATTTTGCGTACATTATAAACTCACGCCTGTATCCCAAAGGGATAGGCAGAGACCAGGGACTGCCACTTGTCACGAATACACAAAATAAATTAAAATTACACCAGAATTATTATTTATTAAGATACTAGCTGACCAAGCAAACGCTGTTTTGCTAGACAGGGGTAAGAAAAATATTTCCCAGAATTAAAAAGCCTCAATAGAAATCGTTTTTAAAAATAAATAAATGGTTACCGAAATGCTCACCTTATTCTAATATAGGGAGTTTTTGACAAATTCAATTTGGTGAGAATTCTATGTATCATATTTTGGTACGGATTTTGAGTTTTCTCCGAAGCATATTTTAATTGATATTGATTTCAGTTTTTTTTTGGGAAACAAAATTTGGTGAGAATTTATTGGATGCTCGAAAATAATTCTAAACACGTACAGAATCAGGTGTAGAATATTAATAAGGGCAATAAAATTTGTCTGTCACTTGTGAGAAAGTGTAGTATAGTGCAATAACAATCACGTAAGAATATTTTAGAATCTGATGTGATGATCAAACTTTCGGCACTCGACTTTCTTTTGATCCTTACATAACTGTATTAAGAAAAGTGACTGATAACGATGACCTCTGTGGCGCATCGGTTAGGTTAGGATTCTAACCCGGGACCCTGCGCGAGGACCCGGGTTCGTATCCCGGCTGTGGATTAAAACCTGGAGAAAAAAAATCTCCGTCTTGGATATTGACATGTATTATTACGTCGCTGCTTCTGGTTCCCTCGACACAGGGTATGGGTGACCAGAAGCAATGTATGTGTCTGAATGTAAATGCTTATGTTAATTCCTGATTTCTTTTCATTAGGAATAATAGCTTTTTGTTTATTTTTTTATTATTCGAGATGAAAATATGAATGAAAAAATCACTCACCTTTAAGGTGATTTGAGAAAAGATGGTCAGAGTGGAGTTTTTTTTCGCTGCCTTTTTCTCCACTACAGACGGCCCCAAGGCAGCGGCTAACATTATACATAACTGTATGTACATTGACATTCAACAAGCAGAATGTAAATTCTTTACGTTGAAATAAATTTTTGATTCTGATTCTGATTCTAAAATATCCGGAGCTAGGTCTAAAAATATATATTTTAAATCAATTGTTCCTGTGGAAACCTGAGTGTCTGTGGTTTTTCACCTCAGTGTTTGAAATTGCCAATCCGCGGCGGGTACGCGTGGCATACCTACTCTCTCTCTCTCTGAGAGAAGGCCGTTCCCGGAGGGACGTATACAGGGTATCCCAAAAAATTTTGTCAAGCGGAAGTCCAGATACAGAGCACCCCTAGGGGTACCCGAATCACCCTCACATATGTTGCGCAATTTTTTGTAGTTTTCGAGTCATCAAATATTTTAATAATTTATAAATTTTAACTAACTTTGCGATTCTTCATTTTTTATGGCGCTATTGTATCAGATTGACCCACAATTGAGTTTGTGTCTGCAAGGCACACTATTCACCTATTTTGAAAAAAAAAACAAAGCATGTAGTTATCTCAATAATTCATGGCTCTGTAGTCAATAATGTCTTGTAGGTCAAGGTGGGACAAGAAATACGAAAATAAAATGATAACTCGAAAACTACAAAAAATCGCGGAACATACATGGGGGTGATTCGGGCTGCAGTGCTTGACACTATTTTTTGGGACGCCCTGTATAGGCTACACAAAAGATATTAAAAAATAAAAAAATAATAATAATTAAGTATGAAATACCTTAAACAACCAAACAATAATAAAAAGAAAATCTGCTAAAAGAAAAACGTAATGACACAGAACAAAATTAGTGTTAACGATGACTTACCTTTGGTTAACCCTTAATCTAATAGAATACAGCGACGCGATCTTCATCCAAATCTGTCACCGAGGACATCCTCGCACAAAACTCTGCACATTAACAAGAAGTATAAACTGCACAATGTCTCGAAAATTATAAATCGATTAACTACACCCAAATTCCTTAACACTTTCGCTGATCTACACCCAGTTTGTCTCACTTTAGTATTTTCTATATTTTCCTTTTTTGTTAGCGTTCTACTTTCAATTAACTTCTTTGATTCTTCTAGCTATTTCTCCGCAGAAATAACAGTGAATCGTCTCAACGTTGTCTAGGTTAGGCACGGTCACCAAGGTAACGGGTTTCACCGATCGCCGATGGAACGAAACTCATGCGCACAGCCGCAACACCGTCGCCGTAGAAATGGTGGGAGAATGTGGTTTGTACCATTTGATCCGTACTAACTTTAACGGCTAGTTTGATGTGACTGTACCTTAACTAATTGATGCTCGTCGAGGTTGAATTGATACCCAGTGGGTGCTTAAGGAAACCGTTTTGAAAATGATACTGAGATGAAAGTTGGGGCAGAGAAATCTTATGAGTCAGGTTCTGACGCTGTGTATGTATATCTTCCTTTCTGCTTCATTAATTTGTGACGATATGCCGTTTCCTTACGCTCTAAGATATCTGTGTTGATAATATGTTCTTCTTATTACGTATTAACATGTTCTTCTTAACATTTTATTTCTATTATTTTTTACTGCTGTATGACATTATTGTGACCAAAACGTAGCCATCAAAACGAAACAATGTTGTGTTTTGGAATAACTACTTATTGTCTGGATTTTTTTAATGAAAATATTCTTCCTAAGACCACGTAGCCGAGAGATACAAAAACATATTTATCACAAACCTAATGATAGTGAAAGCGCAGCGAAAGTGTTGTCAATGAGATATAAATTCGTTTTATTGTACACAAAGCGTCTAGAGCCCTTTGTGGTGCCAAACTGTCTGCTTTCTATTGTAGCTTGTCAATTGTAGGTACTTACAACAAGTTTAACACACGCAAGGCCTGATTCTGCTTGTTAAAAACAAGCACCTAATCTAAAACTACTTGCCAAAAAAATCCAGAAAAGTAGAGCAGAATAGAACAGAATAGAATAGAATATTTATTGGGCAAAAACATTAGTACAGAGCTTTTACAACAGAATGTTACAAATGGTTTACACAAGATTAAGCTTCTGACGCTGTGCTAGGTTAAAAACCTGTGTTACAGCAATCAGTGCCAATTCCCCACCGAAGTGACAATTTATTTAAATTGACCTTGAAATTGTACATAATATTCAGTTCTATTTGACAATAATAGTTTCAATGAATTTACTAAACTATTAAATATATATATATATATATATATATCCTAGGATTAAGTTATTTCAATTAAACAAAACAAAGTAGTATGAAACTAGTTATGTATGTGTAGTGTGTTTGGTGAGTGAGTTCCTCTTTTTGTGTAGTGTATGTGAGTGTATGTAAGTGTTGTGAATGAGTGTGTGTGAGAGGATGTGTTTAATACATATAATTTTTTAGTAATAGAGTAGTTATGTTATTTTAATTTAAGAGTTACTTTAGTATAGCGAGTAGGCTTTCAGTTTCATCATATGTGAGATGCTGTAGCCACTTAAGAACTTCATGTTTGCAATCTGTGCTGTTTCTATGGTAGATGTTAATTTGTTTGTTTACTTTGTTGTAAATATGAGGTCCTAAAAATTCGGCAAATCTTTGACTAAAAGAAGTATAAAAGCGGCGCTCATATTCACAAACTCTGTAATTTCTTCGTTTGGACATAATGCATGGGTCGAAGGTAATTTGAAGGAAAGAGAATAATTTGTGCTCTTAATGTCCCAATTAGGTATAATGTCATACATACATATTAACGATCTCTGTGGCGTAGTGGTTAGCGCATCTGACTACCATGCGAGAGGTCCCGGGTTCGAATCCCGGCTGGGGACAAAAAAAAAAATCCCAGGTCTTGGATGTTTACATGTTTGTGACGTCGTTGTTTCTGGTTCCCACGACACAGGGTATCCTAGTGTGGGGCCAGAAGCAATGTATGTGCCTGTATGTAAATGTAAATGTAAATGTAAATATGTAAATGTATTTAAATTAAAAACTTATATTAAATAATCTACAATAAAAATGTTTTACAAGAAATAATCTCCGTACTTTGCTCCAGAATCTCAATTTGATCTAACCATCAGCGTATGTAGGTATGTGGCAAAGCATCTGTTTAATTTCGGATACCGACTTTGTAACGCATATTTTCGTTCAGACATTCAAAGGCACACGTACCAAAACTAATTACTTATTATTGTTTGTCCATTTTAAAAACATTTTACAACATGTTGCCTTAAGGTTGTACTCAAATGTCTGCCTAAAGCATAAAGGAGCATAAGCATCCTCAATAGGTATATTACATTGCAGGGCGCAAGTATTCTCTTAGATAGAAAGAGTACCTATCGGCTTAATCTTCACGCGTGCCCACCGCGGATTGGTGATTTTAAGCGCCAAGCTATGTAAACTCTTGTAAATATATATATTTTTAAGTTCATAGTATTAAAACGAAAGAGTGGGCGGCCAAGGATCACCTGGAAAATATCTAGGGACGGTTTCTGAATTGAGGATTTCACTAAGTAAATACTTAAGTAACGTCCTGTCACGATCTTTTCTGAGAAATTTGTTGAGAAAGTACTACAGTTAAGTAGTTACTTACTTAGCGTAATTCTCAAATCAGAAACCGGCCCATAGCCGAATAGGCTGAATTGCAATCATCATCATCAACCCATTATGTCCCCACCGAGGGGCACGGGTATCTTCCCTGAGGAAGGTATAGGCCATACTCCACCACGGGGGCCAAGTCTGGATCGGTGGAGGCTTGTCAGACTAGTCGCTGGTCTTACTGTCAGAAGTTTTCAAGCCGCCCTAAGGGCTCTGAATGGCAATAGCTGGCTTTAATTGGGAGCTGCCCCGAACCACCGTCAGAGGCGGAAATCTGTGCCAGAGGCCTTATGTTCCCCTAGAAGTTAAAGGACCAAAGAAGAAGAAGATTAAACCGAGAACTTTCTTCGTCTTGTAAAACTAGTCGAGTAGAATAATATCTGCACTTATCCGCAAATGGCGTTTCTTCAACGGTTGTTGTTTTCACAAAGATATTCAACGATGCATCTAGGTCTAGGTGCACTAGATAGAAATCTCGGCTTGCACTCAGACAGTCACTAAAAGGGAATTTAGTAATTTAGTTTCATTCCGTTGTTTTAGCTTCTCTCTCTTGATGCCTATCGCATTAGTGTAAGTAGCACTTTTGCTCTAAGGGTATCAAATAAGAAAAAACAAATTACAAAGAAAATTTACAGTGAATAAGTACCTACGCTCTCCTATAATCAAAGAAAACATTTTATTGCACACCCAGAAGAAAAAAAATCAAATAGTTTCAATATAAAGTTGTCTTGATTACGTCGGTTAAGTGTACCGAATAAACAATCGTCACTAAAAAATTAGCAATTTTCTGTTTTTTCTTTCAGTTTTTTTTAGAGTTTTTCAGTTTTCTGATATGATAGGTATGAGTCAGACAGGATTTTTATCAGCCATGAAGTGACACCCATCAGAAGTAATTATAATTCATATTAATTTAAACTGATAACTCCATCTGTACCGGGGACAAGGCGTGCTTTGTAAATATTTTGTGTTTCTTTTTGTTTTTTCTAGTGTGCAATAAATAATATTCTATTTATCTATCTATTAGTAGGTATTTATCTACCGGACCACAAAGTTCCGATTTTTCTATTGAGATGCAGAACCCTAAAGTACCTTTTCATATTTTCGAGTCTTATAGATTTAAATTATTGAAATTTTTGGTAAATTACTCTTCATCCGGATTTGCTAACAGGAAAAGTGGTTATGTGGTGTGGAAGTTGTTTATTTAAACTACTGTCTGCTCGTAATTTATCTCTAAATATATTTTACTGACTTATCTACACTTCCACACCAAAAATAGTGAGACACGATTTCAGTCTCCGTTGCAACTTCCTGTAGTGAAAGTCCTGACTAGTAACTGTCTCAACCTGGAACTAACTCAATGCGATAACCTGTTAGATTGATGCAGCTAACCAACGGCTTACTACAAAAATCGAAATATGTCTAAAATTAATTTTGTACATGTACAATTGTACATATATGGTCATTATGTACTCTTAAGTTGAGGAATGTCGGCGTAATTACCATTTTTATGTACAATACAGTGTTCTCTATCTATCCATCTTTAACGATTTTACTGATCTGTCATGCATTTTTTTGTTATGTCAGAACAAAGAACAGCATGAATGTTTTTTGGGAAAATCCACATTTTGCGAAGACGCGGTCGGTCGCTCGCTATCTATTAACGATTGAGAAATTAAGAAACTGTCGTACTATTAAAATTTGGTACGCGTATCAGGCAGGCCCCAATTCAGGCCTCGAAATTAGCCAAATGAACCGTTCTTCTAACGGGAGGCGATGAAGAACGTTGTTACGTTTCAAAGCGATGTAAAATAACGTGCAAATTTCTTTGAAATACGAGAGATTCGTAAGAGCGAATGACTCGTCGCTGAGCAACTCTTTGGCATTCTGTCCCATTTACAACTTTTTGGCGAAACGTAAACCGTATCGTCGACAAGCCGTCAGAATATAGGTAGTGTTATATTTAGGAGCCGTGCTTTCTGGAAGGCAAACTCGTTCCGTCTCCTCGAGTCAGGTGGAATGAAACTCTCTCCTGGGGTTACCGCCCTTTGAGGTTGGCTCAGGTGCGGCAATGTGGTTTCTGTTACTTTTTATGTAAGAAGAATGCTGCTAAATAATAGCACTTTAAGATAGAGATTTCCGATTTTAACTTGGGATGTTTAAAAAGATTGCTTGCAAAACATAATTATGTGTTTACAACGTCGGCATTTCCATTAGAACCTAGATATAATGAATGTACATTCGAACGTACATTCCAAAATGTTCAAATGTAGATTGTAAAAGAATGAGTACTTTTTGCAAATGTATGAGTACATTTGGCATGTAGTCTTTACTCCTAAAAATTACATCACGGATATCTTTGATGGAGAAAATTGTTTAAGACAAAATACGAAATTCTTCCGTTAAGTTTCGGTTTTGAAATATATGAAAATTAAAGATTATACAAAACACACGGCTATATCCTCGAAGGGTAGGTTGAGACCAGAGCCTTTATGATGCGCATCAAGTCCTGAAGGATTCCTAAAGTTAAATTCCATAGTATTTGCTATGGAAAACTTGATGATTCAAACAGGAAATCCGCATCAAATGATGCGCATAATGAGGCCTCAGAGTCCCGTTTGCGATATTGCGAATCACAGCCCGCGAGCACGCACCGTCGCGCGCCGCACGGTGTGTGCTCGCTCGTGAAAGTTCGTCCACGGGCGAGCCGTATGCAGACGCGTATGGCATCCAGCTTTAAACGTACTTGGTTTGTTCCAGGCGGGTGCTTCGGCTCGACGAAAAAGCGCACCATCGTGGGGGGTTGGGCCTTCGCCTGGTGGCTGGTCACCGACGTCCAGCGTATCTCCCTTGAGGTATAGTCTCCTGCAGTTCCTTTACTCAATTCCCAGGGCGTTTTCACACGTATTACGGATGGTGTATGCAGCATTCATTGACGCTTTTAGGCTGCTGTCACGTCTGGCTTCCGGCGTGCTCGCGTGTCCTGACGTATTTAATGATTGTAAAATAATTAGTATATTTATATAATCTATCTATCTAATCTCTTTAAACGAGCAATTCTTGTATCTCGGAAACTGCTCCAACGATTTTCATGAAATTTTGTAAGCAGAGGGTTTCGGGGCGATTAATTGATCCAGTAGGTTTCATTTTAAGAAAACATCGTTTTAACCGTGTTTTGGGCAAAGAAATAACTGCTACCCTATAAGAACGTAAATTTCGCTTTAATCAGTAAGGTGGTCGGAAAAAGCCCAGGTGGGAAATAGGACGACGTTCGAGACTTGCGTATGAAGTTTCTCTTTTTTTTCAAGCTCCTTTTTTGTGTGAAAAACTATTATTAGGAGCTCTATTATCACCGCACCTAATTCGTATACAAATATATTTTCTAAAAGAATTACAATTTTTTTTCCAAAAAACATGATTCACCAAAAAAATACCGAACAAAGCTCGGTCATCCAGGTACTAATTTTACTTTTGATAAGAATATTCTGAGGTGTAACTAAATGTATGCCAGTTGTTCGAGACTTAGGTATATTGTAAAGGCAGTTGGTGCTCGATGTGCTGCGCATCTTTGTGTCTCTTGAGGTTCCTTTCACCTGCATATGTTGTGACAGTTTCCTGTGTATCGTTGATGTCCTAAAGCAGTAAAGAAGAGCTGCCCATAATAAATAATGTACCTACGAGTATTTTTAGTACATTACCAAACTAAAGAATTGAAAAAACGGCTGGAGCGCTGTGATAAAAAAAACGTACGGAGTTCTTTCGAACAAAATAAAATATGAACCCAACTTAACTTTGTGGGATTCCTAATACGCCAATGTCTCGCAGTAAACGAGTACAGAATAATTTATTGAAGATTAGTTGAAAACCTTTATTTTAAGCACTTTTAAATATACTAAAACTCAACGCTCTCCCCAGGTCATGACCCTTAACCCCATGTGCGAGTTCGTGGAAACTGCCCAGGGCGTGCCCCTGACGGTGACCGGAGTGGCGCAGTGCAAGATCATGAACGAGGACGAACTGCTCACGACGGCCTGCGAACAGTTCCTCGGCAAGTCCGTGCGCGAGATCAAGATGACGGTCCTGCAGACCTTGGAGGGACATCTGAGAGCTATTCTCGGTGAGTACCTATGTATTAAAGTAGCTAGTATGATATAGTTGACGAGCTGCTCACGACGGTGTGTGAACAGTTTCTCGGCAAATCCTTGCGCGAGATCAAGATGACGGTCCTGTAGACCCTGGAGGGGCATCTAAGGACTATTTATTCTTGGTGAGTACCACACGGATATTTTCGGGACATTAAAGCTGTAGCGGCCTCGATAATTTGCTCCGTTTCATATAATAATAATATAAGCCTTTATTAATTTTTCAAAATAATAGTTAATTACATGCAACAATTAGAAATTGAAATTGACATATTGACAATTGTATTACTCGAGTTAATTATTAAATTAATTTTATACATTGTAAACTTTTTTTTTTGCATTTTTTTAGGGTGTCCCTCTCCGGGACATGCTTGGCCTCCCACAAGCCTTGTGGTTTGTGGGGTGTGGTCTAATCACCCTCGCTGACAAGGCTTCGCTGGGTGATTTCATATACACTTACACAAACTCACGTCTCTATCCCCAGGAGTAGAGATTAGAATTTGCCACTTGCCACGACTCTACCAAACCTTTTCTCCTTCAACAACATTAATTACCAAGAATCCCTCTATTTCATCGATGTATTATATCAACCTAAATTGTTTGCTAAAGCTGTTTGCTGGTTTGCTAAATCAGTAAGCTGCCTAAATAGTTTTATTTGGCGCCCTCTGTTGGGTGACGGCGGAGCTAAAGAACGTTGTAGCGTACGGGTAGAGCGCTGCAGTTGGAATGCTTTAATCTTATAAAAGTTTTTAGCTAGTGTCTCCTCGTTCGACTAGATGGCATTGTTCTTACCAGTATAATGTTGGAACTTAATTTCGGTTTTATTATTTTGGAGCCCTTGAAATTTTTATTGTTTGTTGGTTTCTAGGGATTGTATTAGATTTGTGTTATTGAATAGGTTATTACGCCTATTTTACATACGTTCGATTTTGTGAAAATGTTGACTAAGTAGAACTTACGTATGTATTATGGTTCGAGAGACAGACATACATGCATCGTACGAATATTAATAAGGTCCTTAAAATATTAATAAATTCTGAAACTACCTTAAGAAATTGCCTGGAAGAAATTTCTTTTGAAGTAGGTACAGTCGACAGCACATCATGGTATACACCCGTGCACTCTAATCCGTTGCATTACGGGCGACTTTGCCACTAAAATGTGGAGGTTGATGTGCTGTTGACTGTACCTAAGTTCCCCTTTGTTTGATACTTACCTGTTATTTAAGGTTTTTATGTATTTTCGTAACAAATACACAAGGTCCAATTTGGCACCAATGCGGTAATGAGCTCTTAAAAACATCCAAGTAAGCACCTATCAATAGCCCTTTGCACACAAATCACAGAGTCCGGAATAGGAAAGGAACCTACCGTGGCCTCGCCCTCGGGCCCTCGCACGATCCACTCTTCCGCCTGACATGCCGGAAGAGACCGGAACTGATGAGGTGCTGTTGACATGTAGGTGCTGCACACGTTTTACATGTGTATATACGGGGTGACCCAAAAATGACACGTCACTGTGACACCGGAGGTAGACCTGCCCAAAAGGCATCGAGCCAACCTAACATGACCTCAGTAAAAGTTGCACGGTTTTTGAGATATGGCCAATTTAAACTGGTTCTAAATTTTCACTTTTTTTAACAAGTTTAGTGCTAGCATTAAGTTAGTAAAGATAGCCCTCGTGTTTGTTTTTTTTAGTTGTACTCGGTCACGAACTTACTAACGCACTAAAGTTGTTAAAAAAAGTGAAAATTTAGAATGAGTTTAAATTGGCCATATCTCGAAAACCGTGCAACTTTACTGAGGTCATGTTAGGTTGGTTCGACGCCTCTTGAGCAGGTCTACCTCCAGTGTCACTGTGACGTGTCATTTTTGGGACACGCTGTAGGTTCTCAGAGCTCAGTCATCGTTAGCGAGAAATTGCTAGTGATATTATTATTATCTAGGGTCGGCGGCCTAAGGGCCGGTATTAGAGTTGAGAATTTTCACTAAGTAAATACTTAACTGTAGTGCTGTCTCGTCAAATTTCTCAGATATGAGCGTGACAGAACGTTACTTAAGTATTTACTTAGTGAAAATTCTCAACTCAGAAACCGGCCCTAAAGCATAACGCATGTTTAGTGAAACATTGACCCATTAATAGATAGGTAATTTGAGTTACGTGCATTTCCTGACTAAATGCAAACGTTTTAAGTGTTTCACGATAGCTGAACTTGTATTTCGTAAATACCTACACGAGCGTAGATTTCTAGGCGCAGCGGTAAAGAGCTCATCCATCACAGAGGCTTCGGTAATTCGATTTGTAAAATTAATAGCACTCCAACCTACATGATCAGCTGTCGTTAGTCATGTTTTTTTTTATTTGAGGTCATCATTTGGGAGTTTGGGACGGACTAACACCGCAACGGTGTTGACACGTCATTGGTATTCATACAGCTTTCACACGTCACAAATCCATCTAGCTGTCCGTCAAAATGTAGAGCATTTGAGTTACGCACTTGCTATGGTGGACTTATCCTACTTGTTGACGCATAAAATTAAAAATTATTTATTTATTAATCATGAATGCTCGTATTTTGAACGTATGATTAACTCTATTGATGAGATCCGAGGAAAAAAATTCTGTACGTAACTCAAATTACCTATCAACTAATGGGTCAATGTTCCATTAAGCATGCGATAAGTTAAATTGTCATTATATTATTGTTCTTTACAAAATAAATAATCAAAATAGTAATTTGCTTATTTTTTGGTTGTTTGTTTTGACTTTGCTCTCAGTTGATATAAAAAAAGGTAATAAAAACGTTACAGAGAGATTTTCTAATAGGTTTTCTCACAGCCTCAAAAATTTGTGTTTTGGACTTATGCTTTAGTCCGCGCGCAATGTAAACATTACAGTGGCAATGCGGCGGACTTAATGCTGTAATAATTTCCTACCAGTCAACCGCAGGAGGTGGATGACAATAACTGATAAGATAATAAGATATTATTACTAAAAACAAAAATGTGTGTAACTTGGAAAACAAAGTCGAACTTACGACCGGCTGAATGTGAGGCAAGCGTTCTAAGTCGCTTTGAAACTTATATTACAGCACAAGTTTACAAAAAAAAAAGACAGCTGTACAAACTTTACAAATGAAGGATTTTCCTAATGTATCTACTGTAACTAGGTTGAGTAGTTGAATGTGAAGGTTGATGATTGCTGACGATAGTACCTATAACCACACTTACCATAGACAATGCACTGTAAAGTACATCGTGACATCGAATTCGTTAGCAAACATTCAAGGGAACATTCTGTTTATGATATAAAACCCTAAAGTACTATTTAGAAAATGCTTAGGAAAATCAAATTGCTTTGATTCATAATAAACAAACTATACCAGCACAACGAACAATATGTTTCCATCTAGTGTCTTATTGTCAGCAACTCGGCACCCACCAACTTCATTTCTCACTTGTCACATATCAGACAATACTCTTAAATTTATCAACGCCACGGTACAGTCTGTTAGCTTTTAGATTATACCTCGGGCTCTAGAGTAGGCTTTGGTTTTCGCCGAAAGCACACGAGTGTAATACTCCTTCCTATTTCCGATTTCGAAATTAAGTGTCATATTTGTTCCAATATTTCTATTACACGAATATATCCGATTCTATTCGATAGTAGCCGAGGTATATTCTAAAAGCTAACAGTACTTCCTTCCGTACTGTACTTCCGACCACTTTGATTTGAGATGACAGTTTTAAACAAAAGGTGGAATAAAACGAAAATTTTGAAAAAACTAGTGAACACAGTTCCGAATTCACGCTGAAGGGTAGGACAATCGTTAAAACCACGGATTAAACCCACATACCTCGTGAGTTTATGGGCTTATTTTTGCGCACTCCCTACCACAACTTAGCGCACAAGGTTAGCGCATATACACTGTCTAGCTTAAATGTGTATAGTATAAATTTGCGATCAGAAAAGGAGTATAAATAACTTATGTTAACGAGGAGACATATTATGGAGTTTTCAAAGTAAAACCAGCAAAACTTTGCGAATTGGTCGTGTAATGTATGCTCTGGGCCAACTGTAGGTGTCATACATACATACATAAGCCCACCTTACCAGGGCCTACCACCTGCCACGATCCTGACAGACAAATCACTTTCGCTTCATAGACAGGTGTCTGCTCTACTTATTGCGATCATACTTATTGTTATAGGATTTTTTTATAAAGAGCTATTAATAATGCTCCGGAAACATATCCGTTAGAGTTTGTCACATAAGAAAAAAAAAATTGTAATACTTTTAAGTTAATTATAACAGCAATTTTTTATTTATGTGAGCTTAAAGTTCCTTTCAGCTTGCCGCATCCAGCATCTGCCTGCAGTCCTTCGCAGATCGTCATCCCACCTGGTTAGAGGGCGTCCTACACTACGTTTGCCGAGTCGCGGTCTCCACTCAAGAACACGTTTACCCCAGCGGTTGTCGGTTCTTCGCGCAATATGGCCAGCCCACTGCCACTTCAGCTTGCTAATTCTCTGAGCTATGTCGATAACTTTGGTTCTCTGTCGGATGTATTCGTTACGAATCTTGCTGGATGCGGCAAGCTGAAGACAGGGCGCTATGGCGCTCATTAGGGGAGGGCTACGTCCAGCAGTGGACTAATATAGCCTGATGATGATGATGATGATGATGAAAGTTCCTTTGTCTTTCTTATGTAAGGCACTTAATTTCCCCGATCTGTGAGATTTTTATTGAACTCTAGCTGTCCTGGCAAACTTCGTACCGCTAAAGTTTTCGTTTTTTTTCCATATTTTCTCGCTATTTAAACATTCCCTGGAGTTCCGCAAATATAAAGTTAGAGACTAACGAACACCAATTAATTTTTATATAAATTCGAATGCAGTTTTAACCCCTGGGCCGCATTCCATAAACTAAAATCATACATAGTGGCATTACCAGCCCCGCCATAAGATAGGTAACCGTCGCTGTTTCTCGCACCCCTTATATTAATTTTAAGTGCTTAGTTATGTTTTATATAGGTACCAAATACTAACTAGTGATATTATTATTCTAAATGTACTAACTTTTATATGGGCAAAGCCTGAAATAAACGATTTATTATTATTATTACTTAGCCGAGTCTTTCTAATTCTTGTAGTCTAGTTATACATATAAAATAGGCCCTGGCGATTACAGTTTTAAAATGCGCCTCGACAACTCTTAATAATTTCGTATAATGGACCAATAAGTCACCTCACGCGGTTAACACCGACAGTCGGAAACACAATGAACTTGGCCTCGGCTAGAGTATGTACTCTACGGTAATTGTACTTTTTGGTGAGGGTGTTTTGTGATCCACTGGTCTATCCTATGTTTTATTGGTGAAAGTATAAGATTAATTCTTCTATATCCTTTGAATTTTCAGTCTCACCCAGTATAGGCGGTGCGTCACTTCTCTAAACTGAAAACAACCCCCTCCTAACTAACGTCGAATAGGTCTTTAAAATCATAACAGGTGGCGTTACTTGTATCGATTTTAGAAATATGTTGCTGAAAAACTGTAGGGGTGAAAGGGTAGACCCTTTCAGTCGTTACAAGACCAAAAGAGATTTGGTGGATCGATCAGCTCATTGTGACAATGGTTTTTATTCTCCTTTTCAAGGTCATAATGCTAATTAACAGACTGCAACTAGCCAAATAAACAATAAGTCTAATGCTAGTTTTGCCCAGGTTTCCACCTTGTTTTTCCGTCCAAGTGGCACGCTCTACATTTTGACGCACAGCTTGGTGGTTTTGTGACGTGTGAAAGCTGTATGAATACCAATTACGTGTCAACACTGTTGCGGTGTTAGTCCGTCCCAAATGATGGCCTCAAGTAAAAAAGTCATGTCTATGTTTTTCCTGGTACAATAAAGAATATTCTTATCTTGTACATAGCTACTACAAATAGGGTAAAAATTATGAAAACTATCCATTTTCAATAATAAAACAAAAATTCTTTGAAGTTCGGTGAAGTTCTTGTCCAGTTTTCATACATTTTCCGAGGTATACATAACATAAATAACATTTACATACAGGCACATACATTGCTTCTGGCCCCACACTAGGATACCCTGTGTCGTGGGAAACAGAAACGGCGACGTCAACATGTAAACATCCAAGACCTGGGTTTCTTTTTTTTTCTGCCCCCAGCCGGGTTTCTACCGATTCAGCCGGGTTATAAAAAACCGATTCAGCCGGGTTATAAAAATAACGTCATTCCAATCGAAGTTTGAAGCAAGTTCTCCATTAAACAAAGTTCATGGATGTAGGTTGGAGTGCTATTAATTCTACAAATCGAATTACCGAAGCATCTGTGATGGATGAGCACTCTACCGCTGCGCCGATGTTATGCTTTACATAATCGTGTAGGTATTTACGAAATACATGTTCATCATCATCATCATGATCAACTCACTATGTCCCCACCGAGGTGCACGGACTCTTCCCTGAGGAAGGTATAGGCCATACTCATGATTTGTGATTTAAGTACTCCATGATATAAGATACTCCACCACGAGGGCCTAGTCCGGATTGGTGGAGGCTTGTAAGAATAGTGGCTGGTCTTACTGTCAGAAGTTTCCAAGCCGCCCTAATGCCTCTGACTTGGCATCTTACATGTTCACCTATCGTGAAACACTTAAACGTTTGCATTTAGTCAGGAAATGCAGGCAGGCGGCGGTGCACAAAGGAAATGTGTTAGCGTTAGTTCTGTATTTCTAATGGTAATGAGTGTTGACTGCAGTAGCTGTTTACCTTGACAAAGGTCAGCGGAAAGATAGCTGCATGCGGTCTTACATTTCGCCTTTTCTTTTCATTATTTACATTTGTAGACGGTAGTTATAGTAGCATTAACACTCGCTCGCTTTGAAGGAAATTATCGTGGGGAAGCCTGAGTATCAGAGGTGTTCAGATTCCTCAGGGCTTGAAATTGCAAATTCGCGGTGGGATTGCTTAAGCCAATAGTATCTGACTATGACGATACAATACTATGACGACCTCTGTGGCGTAGCGGTTAGCGCATCTGCTTACCATGCGAGAGGTCCCGGGTTCGATCCCCGAATGGGGAGAAATATGTTTACATGTTTGTGACGTCGCAGTTTCTGGTTCCCACGACACAGGGTATCCTAGTGTGGGGCCAGAAGCAATGTATGTGCCTGTATATAAATGTGTATGTTTATGTTTATATCTCTCTCTCTCTCTCTCTCTCTCTCTGAGATAATATTCCTGGAAGCGGCAGGTTGAGGATGACTGAAGGCAGAATGAAGTGACGTGCCTTGGGGTAAGTCCACGACCAACACTGGACGAGTACAACAGAGCCAATAAGGAATGCCCCAAGCAATCATACGCCTTAATAGAGTGTGTTAGTGAAAGGCAAGTTGAACGGGGGACCGTGCATGCAGCAACTAACAAATGTAATGTTGATGAAGCGAAAGATAATAATTGTAATAACTTCCACACAACACAATCACTTGACCAGTGGCTCAATTCTGCTATCCCATTGTAGTTCCATCATAGTGGCATGGAAGGCAAAATCAGGAACCATGACCCATACGTTTCATTCAACAAATGACGCAATGGTTCTTGATTTTAACTTCCATGCCACTACAATGGAACTACAATAGGGTAGCAGAATTGAGTCACTGGTCCCGAACTATTATACCCTGTGCTAGGGTAACCAGGGAATGACATTACAAACATCGTATATCACCCACAGTGAGGCCATTTATACAAATGTACGGCGGTCCCCAGTGTGAATCGAACCCACGACCTCTTTCTTGGTAGCTAAGCGCCTTGACGGCTAGTCCAACGAGGCAGTCAAAATCATATTATTGGCGAACCTGACATTCTCTTTCTGTGGTATCATAAAATATATCGTCTTCAGTGAAGTCCAGTATTGGATTAGATGACGTCAATTTAGATATTTTTACGCCACCCTTAATACATGTCATTATTTTGCCACTTCGGAAACGGTAAAAGGGATAACCTGAGATAGTGGATAGGTTCACAATAGGGGACCATTTAGTTCGGCTTGTGTGGGTAAGAGTTTTGGTATATGTACTCTACACCAAATGAAAACTATTTTGGTAACAATCGATATAATGTCAAAATAACTGAGTGTTCTGTAATTCCCCAAAATTATAGAACACTTATTTAGAAAACAAGGAAATAACTAAATGTAATTTCTGTAAGTCAAAGCCACTTAGTTATTTCCTTGGTCTAGGTCCTCAATATTAGTCTCAAAAAATATCAGTCGCTATGAGAACATTTTAGGCAAGTGATTGGTTGTGTACACCGGGCGTTTCATTTGCTACTGTCTGTAAGTGGGTATGATGTGGCGCTTTGAAATA
Organism: Yponomeuta plumbellus; assembly: GCA_947310845.1. Lineage (NCBI taxonomy): Eukaryota > Metazoa > Arthropoda > Insecta > Lepidoptera > Yponomeutidae > Yponomeuta > Yponomeuta plumbellus. Next base: position 13,189,248 of record OX371212.1, on the reverse strand, counting down.
TTAAAGACTTCGCTTACGTCGATCGATGGAAACGATATCGGAAAGTAAGGTCATAATAATATTTGTCAAGGACATGAAATATTATTCTGAAGACGATATATTAAACATAAAAACATTAACATTTACATACAGGCACATACGTTTCTTCTGGCCGCACACTACGATACCCTGTGTCGTGGGAACCAGAAACAGCGACATCACAAACATGTAGACATCAAAGATTCTGTTAGTGCATTATATTTCAATTATAGTCGGGTCGCATGACATGTGTTTTAATTCCTTTACGCCTAGAATTATGTTCGCTTTGACTTGAAGCGGCAACTGTCTTTGTACCTCAATACATTAGCAAAATATAGACCTTTTTAAAAAAGAGCTCTTGGGCAGTGGCACTGGGAATTTAGCCAAGCAAATCTTTAATCACGTATAGTTTGTCCAAAAGCACTAGAAACCGGAAGTGAAAGTTTACTAATTGTTTTATTGAAAAATCTAAACATTTACTATATTGATTGAAGCACAATACCCTATTTTATGTAATAGCTCAAGTTTTTAATTTATATAATGCTGGTAAGCGCAAGCTATTAACAAACACAGACAAAAAGTTTGAGCAAAACCATACTCTTTAATTTCTACTCTTTCTGGACAAGCTGTATGAGGCTAGAAATGAGGCTAGCATGATATCTCAGCCGGCTGCTTTCCATTATCCATTTATTGTGTGATTCCACAAGACCCTTGCCCCGTCCGTGACGTCGACAGCCGTAAGTTTGTCAATAAATTTCGAAATACAACCTTGTTACAGTAGTAGCTACTTCACGGTTAGTTACGATTCGTGACTCATACTAACGTGGTGTTCCTCGTGCCTTGTGACGTGGCTAACTTTCGGTTCCGTTGCAGCATTTCTTGCTTAGCCGTCGGCGGTTTTGATAGGGTTGGCAAGATAAAAAGAAAGAAAACTGTTTCTTTAAAATACGCTCTAGAAAGGAAAGAAAGAAAATAAATTTATTGGAAAAAGACACACCACAGAATCAAAATAAACAGACATGTAACATAATAATAATGAATCGCTCCTAGCCCCGGCTGCCTGAGTGATCGTAAACAATCACGAAGGTTAAGCAACATAATTCGCGTTTAGTGCATGGACCGTCTATGACTAACGCTGAGGCATTTTTCCGAGCGGTTCCGTGCTTCGTAAGGCACGTTAAGCAGTTGGTGCCGGCTGCCGTCGATAGATGGCAGTCGTTAAGCCAAGTCAGAGGCCTTAGGGCGCGCGGGCGGGGCGGCTGTAAAAGTTCTGATAGTAAGATCAGCCACTATAAAATCTTACAAGCTTCCACCAATCCGGACTAGGCCTCTGTGGTAGAGTATGGCCTATAACTTCCTCAGGGAAGAGACCCGTGCCCCTCGGTGGGGACATAATGGGTTGATGATGTGGTGATATAGTAACATAATACTAAGATCAAACATAGAACGTTTGTTCAATTTAAAAAATAGTTTTTTTGATATGCCTCTAAACGTCCCACTGCAAGGCACAGACCTTCTCTCAGAGAAAGATTTTGGGCTTAATTACCACGCGTGCCCACCGCGGATTGGAAGTTTCAAGCGCTAATCCGCGGTGTGAACACCTATGATACTCAGGCTTCCCTACGGAAAATAGGCTAAAGGGACTTAATTGGAATTGAATCGGGACCAGTTCCACAATTAATTTATTAATGTAGTTAATACCGACCATGAAACCAATATATTGGGCTAAAAAAATCATTAAATAATCACAGTAAGAATACCGTTTGTCCCTTAAGTCTTTTGTGAAACTCAAAAGTTAGAAAGAAATATTAATGGAAAGTTTGAAATGTACTTAAATTACTTTGTAAGGACACCGATTAAGTTATTGTCCACTTAGTTAATGAAGAAACGTAGGTTATTTCAATTATACTCGAAACAATCGAAAACCGAACTAAGTACAGCTAGACTGTAAACGTATTCAATTTTATGAAAACAATCAACCTTGCTAATTGCGCTCTACATCTGTGTATTTCGATAAAACCAAACTCTCACCATAAATGGGCTATTTGACAGAATGAAAAAAACAGTTTTATTTATACTTCTTCTTATAAATTTTTAGTCTTAAAACCGCTTTTAAGGCATTTCAACTAAAAAAAACACAAAATATAATTTGATAATTATGTATCTGCAGCCATTGTATCGAAAACGGCCTGGATTGGCCGATTCTATGATGAGGTCACATGCCAGTAAAAATGGCGTCTGTCATTCATACGTTCTTACGTTCATTGGTTGATTTACTGGGAAGTTGCGTCATAATTCCTGTGCGACGCCATATTGCCGAAGATAGCGTTTTGGCGGCTTATGTCGAAAGTAAATTTTCTTTTGCTTTTTTTAGAAGAAATACGTGAAAGAATTTAAAATTACCACTTTCTGAGGACTCCGTGAACACCAACAAAAAATATGAGATGGCTTTCACAAATCGGTCAAATAGCCTATTGACTTGTGCGTCACACGTTATGTAAAGCATTCGCCCCACAAGCTCTCACATTTCGCTGAACTTAGAAAGAGCTTGGCTTCCCACAGATTGCATCTTCTTTTTTGCTATCGCTACCGTGGCTGCGTGCTGCCAGTCACGTAGTCACACACATCCCTCGGGTCCGGTGGGGCACGGTGAAAGCCTTTCGCTTTTCCGTTATCCCTTCGGAGGGCAATGTGCAGGGAGACGAGTCTCTTAATAGCGAGTTGTTAAATAGTCACGTTAGTACGGTAATCGTGATTTGATGGACTTTATTGGTAGCGTCAGAAGCATTAGAGCGGCTTCATACATAGCTTCCAATGTTACGTGTGGCAGTCTGCAAGCTGATCCTTTATCTTTATTTCAGGGAGAGATAAATATATTATAAAGATTTATTATAACAAAAACCTCAACCTAAATTGAGCCTCAACTTTCTTATTTAGGTACCTAAATAGATATACAGACAACTCTTTAATAACTTCTTTAATAAAATAATAATTATTGCTGGTTGCAATTATTACTAGTTATAATTATTTTATGCCAGTTATTGTTATAGCTAGCTAAATGATGATTTACAGATGGACAAATGCATCATAGTCCTTTAACGTAATTACAAGTATTAGAGTATTGAGAATCTAAGCCTTCTAAGGTACTAAATATTTGGTCGTGTCAAGAAGACTTCAAACGTTCCAAAATATATTTTACCGTGACCCTCTTTAGACCAACAATATACTTCAAAGGTATCTTCAAATAAACGTAAAAGTCCTCGAAAGATGAAGGAAGTCACTTGACTAAGAAATTAGGTCAAATGGGAAATGTTCAAAATGATTGAATTACAATCATAAATCGTCTGGGTTACAGAGTTGTCATAATAAAGCGCTTCTGAGTGGAAAATAAAATTATAAGTAGGTGTACTCTACCTGATGAAGAAAATGCTAATTCTTTATAATTTTTGTCGCGTTTCTTTAATAACACTTACAGTTAGATACATTTTATTTCGTGAGATTCACTAGGTTTAAATTTGTTTAGTTGTCTACATGCAAATCTTTTGACACGAATAAACTCACAAACATATTGAGGCATGGAGGCAGGCATGTGTTTCATACAATTTGTGGAATTTACGCGGTTGTGAGTTCTATTGTGACGCACGCAACTGTTGAACAAAACACGTAACGCACGTGTTTACCGTATTGTATGATATGACGTCAAAATGTTCAAAAATAAAATAAAACTAATTACCTCCATAAATATTAAAATTCTTGATTTAATCAAACCTTTGACAGTGATAGAATTACCCTGGTACTTAAAGGAGAAAACTTTGGAATAGCAAAAATGTTCAGTTTAATTGAACAGGGAAATGCTAGTAATTTTTAAGTGATTTAAATGTTTTCCCTAAAGTTGCAGTTGTTGTAAGAATACAAAATCATTACAACTTTCAGATGTACTGCAAACGTACCGTTGCGCTACCACCCTGTATAGTTAAAATATTTTTATTGCAAAAAATGGGTCAAGAGCCTTTGTCGAGAGCATAGCAACTGCGTGTTCTTAATTCGAACTAATCTTCTCATCCATTCTTAAAGCGATGTTATTGCACCACGAACAAAAACAGTAATATGCGTGCTAACCGCGAGAAAATAACTGCTTACAAAAGTTACAAATCGGGCACATAGAGTGGGGGGAAACCGCCACTTTATATCGGAAACCCAACGTAGCTGCCTTCATACTCGTTTGAACTCGTAACCCGCGCACTTATTCACAGATTGACATTGAAAATTGTTTAGCTGACCCGAATATTCATTTCCTAAAAGGGAACAAATAACGTCCGCAATTTTCATCTGCGCTAAAAGCTGTGTTATTTTTTTTTTATAAAAAAGACGCGCGCTTTCGTTTTTTATTTGACAGTTGCATTATTTGAACGCGTTTTGTTTTTTTTTTTGTTTCGTCTAAAATCTTTTAAAAGCCCGCGAACATAATACTGTGCCAGCCAGTGCATTGTTTTCGGAGTCCTTTGTGAAGTGCCATCGTACGCGTTGCTGTTGGCAGTATAGAGGACATTCCTGGCCATGTCGCTGCTATGGATGGGCGCTTTTAATCTGGGATTAACAGTTGGTGTCACTTTTGCTGTTGTTAAAAGGTAAGGAATACTGTCTCCAGGGTCGATTTAGCAAACGTTAAATTGACGTAAACGTCCACTATTGGGCAATGACGGTCAAACATTTTTTTAGATTTGATAACCTTATCAGTTGAAGACCGTTCCGGAAAATGCAATGTCAGCCCCGTTGTCGATATTATTTCTAAGTTTATGAACATTTGTTTTGCAATTTATTTTCTTTATTTGAACATTCCGGCTCCGGAGAATAAAATGATAAATGCAATAACACAACTTTGCAGGAAAATTAAAAGACTTTTTTGATGAGATTATGTACTTCTTTTGGGTCTTGGGTAGGAACTTGGGAGTTAGCTGAAATGATATTAATTTTTTAGTGTTATTTCTATATGTATTTACTTGAAATTTTTAAAAATTACACTGAACTTGAGACAATTACGAAATAAAACATTTTATAACATGTGCGGCTAACATGCACTTGTAATTTTTTTCTGGTTTAAACTTCAATAATTCGAATATTGTTCTATGGTCTTATCATTATATTCTAGAATCTACAAATTCGCCAGCAATGTCAATAATATAATTTTAATAATTTTATCCTTATATTTCAATTCAATAATTATGTTTGTCTAAGAACGCATTAGCAAACGGGCTCAGCAAATTTTTAACGAGAATAACATTTTATTCTTTATTATCAAGTGCCGTTGACATAGACACGGTAGGTAATTATTATTTACTAGAATATTAAGATAATAGCAGATGTTATGCGTAGTTAACAAGAATATTTTGCTAAACCAATGGTATGGTATATTGTAAGGTAAAAAAAAAAACGTTGAACATAATATTTTTTTTAACTTATTAAAACTATGATCATCATCATCATCGTCGGCCTACGGTTGTCCACTGCTAGACATAGGCCTCTCCCATTACACTCCACTGAGCACGGTCCTCGGCTATTCTCATCCAGCTCTTGCCTCAAGATAATAGCAGATGTTATGCGTAGTCAACAAGAATATTTTGCTAAACCAATGTTATGATATATTGTAAGGTAAAAAAAACGTTGAACATAATAAAATTTTTTAACTTCTTAATTCTATGATAATAGCGGTTATCATTTTGTTCTCCGGAGCCGGCGATTATTTCCACATGCAATTCACTAAAAAAATGACCAATATGAGATTCAATTATACAACGTGTTTTAATAACGAAAATCGTGAAAACGGTTTCTTCTATCGATGATTAAACAACTGAGTAAAAGCTTATTAATTTTTCATAAAATATTAAAACTAGACGAGGTCAATTGATGAGAGAATTTTAACTGTTTGCTGTTTGAGTGGTTGAATTAAGTATTTAATTCACTCTTAATATTAAAAAGGTTTGTCATTTTATTTGGAAGCAATCACAAGCGCGAGCGTAGAAAATAACGTTTCATACCTAGGCTGCTCATAAAATTGCTTAGTTCAGAATCCCCTGTATTTCCTGTGTTCTCGTAATACTTGAAACGTGGTGTGGACCAGTGGTTCCCAATTTTATTTGGCCAGGGAACACTAATTTTTCATACTTTTTTTAGCGAAACCTACTACCTGGCTATTTTGATAACTGAAGTGTTTATTTACCTAGTAGATTGTTTGAAAAATTACAATTGTTTCACGGATGTTCTTATGCACAAAAAATTAAGCTTTCTTACCATTGAACGCGAAGACGCCCATTCCAGTTTCTACGAATGTTTTATTTAACTCTCTGATAAACCACAGAAACCCTGTGACCGTTCCACGGAACCCCAGGGTTCCGCGGACCACATTTTAGGAGCCGCTGGTTTAGACATCAGTAGGTACCTCAGGGATGTAACGGTTTGATCCTACGTCGTAAATTATTATGTAGGTAGCAGGATTTGTACAGAAAATGTATAAAATGTATTACCTACCCGTATTTCCCAGTGGTATACGGAAGGTAGGTAATACATGATACCTCTTTATTAGCACACCCCAGTAATAGTATAAGGTTTTTACGTCTGTTTCAATACTGTCGTCAGCTGTTACGGATGACTGCAACTAAAATGTAAGATTGATCAGCAGTCGACTTGACCTAACTAAAGGGACTGCCTCGTGCCAATAGTACAGTCGATAACGTATCAACCTTCACAATATTATTTATTACATTACTATTCATTTACATTACGGACTATTTTGCAACAAAGTAAAGTTCTCACTGTCCCTTACAAACGTAACATTTACAGCAATCTACCACACATTATGGCTGCCGTCCTATAAACGCTTAGTCACTGAAAACTTTGCCAAGACTTTACGAAGCATTTTGTTGAAAAGGCGTAGCGCATAGGAACGAACAATATTATAAATTTTGTAGAAGCGTCTTTGAATTACACAAAATTCTAATTTCTGTGACGATGATGATTTGATGTCTATTACGGCTGGTTACGATAATTATTAGCTATTATGTTGTAACCTAAGTGGGGTAGATAGTCGGGATGAGGTGCTATCTGCTAGAGATGAAAACATTCGGTGGCTTTAATTTCATATTAGACTGATACCTACTAATAACGATGGAAATGGTTTGATGAAATGATAAATAATACACGTGGCGCGGGTGGTGGGCAGTTGCCAAGTAAATGATTTTTCCGCGCTAGTTGGGTGAATTGGGTGAAATAGTCACTATTAAAAAAAATGTTCTAAAGAAATATGAAGTGAATTTTTCACAGAGTGTGCGAGGGAGAGAAAGAGAGAGAAAGACAGAAAGAGATGGAAACAAAACGGCCCACAAAAAGTTCTAAAATGTAAAAGAATATATCAAGTGTGTTGGAAAAATACAGTTAGTTACAGCGCCATCTGGTCCGACCTAGAAAAACTTAGGACGGGCCGTATCCCGCAGGGTCATTGGTCACTAGTCGAATAATTAGTTTGGATTGGGCTTGATACTTAGATATTTTATATCTAAGCAATGGGTGCTTACATAAAGAAACGGGTAACGGCGCCGACACCGACACGACAGGTCCGGACCCGCACCGGCAAGTCCATGCGGGTCCGGACCGATCGGTGCTGGTATTGACGGTCCCAACCATTCTCTATGTGCCTGTGCTTGTACTTGTCGGTACGTCAGTACGGATTACCTGCACCGGTTGAACAGTGAGCACTTTGCCTGAGTAGGATGTACACCCATTTTTATATTAGCATTATTTTGAAATTTTGATAGCCTTGGTTCTTGGCATTGATCCGTACGAGTTTAAGCATTTGTCAGTATAATGGGCATGTCATCGTGAAAATGAATCTGGATTGCGATGTTGTATAGCATTGATATATGATAAACCACCTTTGTGGGACAAAAGAAATATATTATATTATTATTTTAGATGCCAGTTACACCAATTCTTGATTAATCGGTGCTCTATTTTATTCAATATGTACTTTATAGGTTCCTTAAGTGGTCTATAGGAGACCACACGGGGATCCACGTAGACGTGAAGGTAAAACAGGGGTTCACAAGTTGTAAGTGGGGGTCCACGAAAAATTTTCTGGTTTTCATAATAAAGAACAAAAATTTTGGCTTGCATTACCTATCAACGTCAATTGATGATTGTTTGTAATAACAAATGTTTATAATTTTGTATAACCACAATTATTATTTTAATGAATAGGGCACAAGAAAATGTGCTACTTTATTTTTCTTCTTAACAATCCCAATTTAGGGTAATATTTTTTAGGAGCTTTGAGAATACAGTAGAAATGTAACAGCAAGGGGTCAACTGAAAATAGTAAAACTTTGAATGTGGTCCACGAGAACAAAAAGTTTGGGAACCTCTGATGAAGTTAAAATGTTTCTGGTGCCATGCCATCCTAGTACAATCATGAAACTTAGATTCATCAAACTTTATGTCTTGTAGACATAATTCGTATTAGAAACACCGACTGTCCTTTTTTTACATTTATAATGAACTCTTCCGAGGAGAAAAAAAGTCCTCGTCCGACGAACTCGAAGACCATGATGGTCACTAAGGACAGATTTACCTGTTTTTATTGTGTGGTATGACCCAGTACCTAACGGTACCGATCCGGGCCGACTTACCGGGACCGAAAAACTTTCTTTATGTAAGCACCCTAAGGTACAAGGTAATTGTTTTGATATTCTACAAGATGTTGTAGAAAGGTCTGTGAGACCTCAAAGACGAAGAGACCAACAAATCATTGACAATTTCATTCGAAATATTATACTATTATGCAGCGGGTGACGAAGTTAGTATAGAATCGCCATTGGGTGATCCTCGGAACTGCGTAAAAATTTTTTTGGAGCATTTTTTTTCATATTTACTCAATAAAAAGTAACATATAATTGTAGTAGTTGCCACCAAAACCTAAAAATACGTTCCAATACAATCTTCAGAGGCCAATAAACCTACAATATGTTACTTTTTATTGAGTTAATATGAAAAAAAGTTCGCCATAGAAATTATGCCTTAAGATTTTAGAGGTTTTAGCGAAACAAATTATGAAAAAAGTAATAGCCCTTTTGAAGCTATTAGGTTATTCCACTAATATAACGCCACGTGTAAACTCAAACAGCTTCTAGACCTAAAGCGGTCTTTGCCACTTCGTCATTGAAGAGTTTATTGGTTTTATTCCAGCAAGGTCAAGACTAGACTAATATTAGATTCACTTGACAGTCTTCATACCACCCAGCAGTAGTGACCTATACTGTGGAAAACTGGTGACCTTCATAGTCATTCTGGTAGCTGGAGCGATCAGGTCACTGTCGTTTGGTTTCCTTTGCAACACTCTGCATAAGCTACATCCTAAAGTCGTATTTTTTATTAAACTGAGTAAACTGACGATAAAAATAGTGTTGTGACAAAGTGAATGAATGAAACAATGACATCAATCTTTTACTAGCTGGCGCCCGCGACTTCGTCTGCGAAGGATTAGTATTTCGAGTAGCTCGTTAGCGTAGCGTAGAAAAGAAACATTATGACATTAAAATTATCACATAAATATTTTTTGGGTCGCATTTGAAAAATATAACAGGCTGACAATGTTGAGATGTTACAGTGTAAGGTAACAATATTGTCAACATAAGAAATACGGTAATTAAGCAGAGCCTTAATCATAGACCTATAGGTAGCTACTGCAGTATGCTCCTATAAACTATATTATATGGTTCACTGTTTTGGCTATAATGGCTTACACATAAGATAATAGACGAACACTGTGATGGGCTTTTTTGTAGGACTATTTACGAAAAACATTTTAATCAAATTCAAATATTTTATTCATAGTACCTGCAAACAAAATGTTTAAATGTGTACCTAATTAATAGATTATATGGAGTAGAAACTAACAAAGAAACTCCACAATTGTATTCTTTTCAAAACAGTTTTAGCGTAATCAACAAACTTTAAAACTTATATATTATAACCCCTAGATGTATTGAACATTAGACTGAACTGTTAGTTAGTTTCTAATTAAATTTAATATAAAACAATATTTTTTATTATAGGTCATAATTTAATATTAAAGGCAATACCCCACCATGGGGGCCAAGTCCAGATTGGTGGAGGCTTGTAAGACTAGTGGCTGGTCTTACTGTCACCAAGCTTCACCTAACCACATTGTTTCATTTTGGCTTAATATATATTTGAAAATTCACGCGTTATTTGACTTCAATAAGCTCATCCTATCATCATTGTCGGAGGAAATCAAACTAGTTTTTTTTTGTCCAAACTGTAACATTGTCAAATTAGAGATAGGATTTTACCCAGAATTTAAAAAATTAGTAATAAAGTTAGCCAAGCCAGAGACAAGTGGCGACTTCTTGTATCAGAGGCCAAGATCCACTTCGGGTCGCTGAGCCATCGCAGTAAGTACCTAAGTAATAAAATTAGCTAGATCACAATCGACATGTGAAATTGGTTCGTCAACAGTGTCTTCCAATAATAATATAGTGATTAAATTAGGTATATTAGAGCAAGAATTTTACTTATTTATGCTAATTACCGGCATTAGAAGGGATATTAGATATAAGATAGATTATTTATAAAGAGGAAAAGTTTGTATGTAAAGGGTAATATCCGAAAGTAGATATCTAATTTCAAATATGGTTTCACGAGTGTTTAGGATCAACCTTCAGGGTGGACATAGGCTAATCCTGTGGCTCGAACAAAGTCGCGGGCACTGCTAGCGTAACATATAAATATCGAATAAAAAGATACCGGAAGCGGTGGATGACGTTCTTAGGCCGTATCATCGTATCACCGTTATGGTCGTTGTGTATCATCAACCCATTATGTCCCCACCGAGGGGCACGAGTCTCTTCACTGAGGAAGGTATAGGCCATACTCCACCACGGGGGCCAAGTCTGGATTGGTGTAGGCTTGTAAGACTAGTGGCTGGTCTAACTGTCAGAAGTTTTCAATCTTAGGCCTCTGAATTGGCTTTACAACTGTCATCTATCGACGGCAACCGCCACCAACTGCTTAGCGTGCCTTGGGAAGCACGATACCGCTAAGAAAAATGCCACTAGCATTAGTCATAGAACAGTCACCCATTCATAAACTGTATGCGCCCCTTATGTTGCTTAACCTTCGTGATCGTTTAAGATCACTTAGGCGGCGCCGGGGCTACGAGCGATTTTTAAGGGAATGTTAACGAAGTATTCATTCATTCCTGTGATTGAACAAAACTGAACGCATCACTATTACATTGAACATGGCAACATTATTTTTCAAGCTACTGTCAGTTTCCTCCGTTTAATAAAAAATACGATTATATACACAAAACATGTAACTCAGAAAGATTTATCCTGATTCTAAAGAATATAGTTTATTTTTTTTGTGAGATATTTTAACTCTTAGGTACTTTATTTATTTGGTCACGCTTAGTCAGCCAATGGCTGTAAAGACCCGAAACAAACAAAATAAATTCACCCCGGTATCCAGAGGGGTAGGCAGAGACCAAGGCCGGCCACTACTCATCCTCCCTTTTTTTCATGAACATACATACATAAGCTCACGCCTGTATCCCAGAGGGGTAGGTGGAGACCAGGGACTGCCACCTGCCACGATCCTGACAAATCACTTTCGCTTCATCGACATTCATCAAGCTCGCACGCCGGTTTCGCGTACTTTTTATCTTGCCCTTTTCTCGTCCCTTACCGACCCTTCCACTCACACTCGCTTGACATATTTGCTTTGTCAGTCTTTCTTCCTTCACCCTCTCCACATGGCCAAACCAACGCAATATTGCTTTCTCAATTCAAGCTACTACATCCTCGTTCAGTCCACACCGTTTTATATCTAATCACACTATTGCGCATTCTGTCATTCAGAGTAACACCAAACATATTTCTCAAGGACCTCCCTTTTACTGCATTAATCCTGCTTTCATGATTCTTCTCCCGTACCCAAGTCTCGCTACCACACATCCGTGTTGGGACCAGCATTTTTCTACATCCTCTGAAATCTGTCATAACATCACTTTAATTCTATACCATACCATCCCATTATCATCATCATCACTCCCTTATGTCCCCACCGAGGGGCACGGGTCTCTTTCCTGAGGAAGGTATAGACCATACTCCACCGCGGGGACCAAGTCCGGATTGGTGGAGGCTTGTAAGACTAGTGGCTGGTCTTACTGTCAGAAGTTTTCAAACCGCCCGAAGGCGTCTGACTTGGCTTAACAACTGCCACCTATCGACGGCAGCGGGCCCCATCCGCTCGAAAAAATGCCACTAGCGTTAGTCATAGACGGTCACACATCTGCACTGAACGCACCCTATGTTGCTTAACATTCGATTCATGACTCACGACCCATTATATTATGCTCTTGTTGAAATATAGCAATATTTCAGTTTTAAACTAATTTGAGCAATTAATTTCATCTCGTGCTACAACTTCAACTCTTCAGTTCAATTTCTTAAAAGTCTGAGTCAAAAGTAGAATATCGTCATTTAGACCTTCTGCAGAGACAAATTTACTATCTGGGGCTTGCGTTACGTCACTGAAGGTCCGCAGTCAAGTTCAGGGTACACTGATAAACACGCTCACGTGGGTTAAGGCCAGGCCGGCAGTCGTTAATTTTGAAACAGTTATTCTCTGTGTCAAGAGCTTCCTTTGTAATGCTACTGCATTAGCATTGAGTAAAGGTTATTCAAAGATATTGTTGAGAATGGTTTCCTCGACTTTCACCGAAGCGAGAAAGGACACAGAAAGCTGATACGAGGGCTGCTACTTATGTATGCGGAATAGAAAAAATAAACAAATGTATATGGCTAAATATGCTTTTATTGTTTTTCAAAGTATTCTCCACTATGATCGATGCACTTTTGCATTCGATGAAACCAATTTGTAAAACACTTTTTCCACTCTGATTGAGGTATCTCCAAAACGTGCTGTTTGAACGCATCTACGGCATCTTCACGGGTCGAAAATCGTTGACCACGTAATTTGTTCTTTACATTTGGGAATAAATAGAAATCATTGGGAGCCAAATCAGGGCTGTACGGTGGATGACCCATCAATTCTATTTTGTTACCATCCAAAAATGTAGTTGTTTCCTGAGATGTATGACAGCTGGCATTGTCATGGTGAAGTATGATTCTGCGTCGCTGGTTGTTTTGGCGTATTTCTTCAAATACTTCCGGCAAACAAATGGTCGTGTACCACTCCGAATTAACCGTTCTGCGATTCTCCAGTGGTATTGTAGCCACATGGCCATTAATACCAAAAAAGCAGGCCACCATTTGCTTTACAGTGCTTTTTGCACGAGCCACTTTCGTAGGGTTCGGCTCATTTTGAAACACCCAAACTGTTGATTGTTGTTTAGTTTCGGGATCGTACGCGTAGATCCAGGATTCGTCACCTGTGTAGATATTATACACAGATTTTGAGTCGCCTCCGTTGAATTTTTTTAAGGTTTTCTTGCACCATTCGACGCGAGCATCTTTTTGATCCTGAGTTAAGTAGTGCGGGATCCAACGCGAACAAATTTTTTTTACAGACAAATGTTCATGTAATATCCTATGAATGCTCGTCATACATATGCCCAGAATAGCCTCTATCTCGCGATACGTAACATGGCGGTCTTGCATTATTAGTTTTCGCACAGCTTCAATATTTTGTGGCACAACCACCGATTTCGGGCGACCTTCTTTAACTTCGTCCGTGAGCTTACTGCGCCCGCGATTAAACTTACTAAACCAGTGATACACAGTCGTTTTTTATGGAGCTTCACCACCAAAAGTCGAAGTTAATTGATCTACGCACTGTTGTTGCGTTAAACCACGTCGAAAATCGTAATAAATCATAGCACGAATATTTTCACGAGTGAGTTCCATTTTTTCAGCGATATCACATTTTAAACCCAACAAAAACAAAACACTAACGTATATAACGTATATAAAAACTAGAATTTGTTGAAGATACTGTATTTTTGGGCATCACAATCGATGCCAAACTACAATGGGGTCCACATATTGTAAAATTAGCACATAGACTTAGCTCCGCAACATATGCTGTAAAAAGAATTCGAGAACTTACTGACGTTGCAACTGCTAGGCTTGTTTATTTTAGTTACTTCCATAGTATTATGTCCTATGGTATACTACTTTGGGGCCGGGCAGCAGACATTGAGACAATCTTCATCTTGCAGAAGAGAGCGATCCGATTTATTTACAAGCTAGGTAGTAGGGACTCGCTAAGAGACTTTTTCAAAGAAACTAACATCCTAACAGTTGCAAGCCAATATATATATGAAAATATTATGTACGTTAGGAAAAATATTACAGACTTCGAAACACTTGGTAGCCATCATAACGTTAATACTAGGAATAAACATAAATTGTCATTTCCACGATTTAGGCTTGCAAAAGTTAATACTTCCTTTATGGGGCACTGTATAAGGTTCTACAACAAGATACCCCAAGATATATTAGAGTTACCTCCAACGCGATTTAAGAATTGTGTTAAGCACACTCTTTGCAAAAAAGCATATTATAAAATCAACGATTATTTAGAAGACAAGGACGTATGGCATTAAATAGTATTTTAATATTAAATTTAATCAGAGGATAAATGTGTCTAGTGTTCATCACATCACAGGCTTGTTTATTTTAGTTACTTCCATAGTATTATGTCCTATGGTATACTACTTTGGGGCCGGGCAGCAGACATTGAGACAATCTTCATCTTGCAGAAGAGAGCGATCCGATTTATTTACAAGCTAGGTAGTAGGGACTCGCTAAGAGACTTTTTCAAAGAAACTAACATCCTAACAGTTGCAAGCCAATATATATATTATAAAATATTATGTACGTTAGGAAAAATATTACAGACTTCGAAACACTTGGTAGCCATCATAACGTTAATACTAGGAATAAACATAAATTGTCATTTCCACGATTTAGGCTTGCAAAAGTTAATACTTCCTTTATGGGGCACTGTATAAGGTTCTACAACAAGATACCCCAAGATATATTAGAGTTACCTCCAACGCGATTTAAGAATTGTGTTAAGCACACTCTTTGCAAAAAAGCATATTATAAAATCAACGATTATTTAGAAGACAAGGACGTATGGCATTAAATAGTATTTTAATATTAAATTTAATCAGAGGATAAATGTGTCTAGTGTTCATCACATCCAAGATATTATTTTGTAGGTTTGATTTGTATTAGCTTTAAGGTGATTTGAGAAAAGATGGTCAGAGTGGAGTTTTTTTTCGCTGCCTTTTTCTCCACTACAGAGGCCCCAAGACAGCGGCTAACATTATATATAACTGTATGTACATTGACATTCAACAAGCAGAATGTAAATTCTTTACGTTGAAATAATTTTTTTTTTTATAAGAGAAAAATATTAGCGGCCAGTATTTAAAAAAAGAACGAATTTGACCATGGAGGTCAGACATTGCGTTTAAAATTATTGGAATCCCAGATTCCGCATACATAAGTAGCAGCCTATGTATAGCTGTTCAGCTTCGCAAAATAATTTACATTCCCTTTTAATTCCACATCTTCGTTGTAATATCCAAAGGACACCATAAAAATCCTCTTAAAGAGGCACGGGCCTGCTCCCCATACATAACACAGGCTACATCTGAGCCTAGCTATGGCAGCAGACATGGACCCAACTAAATTTTATGATGTGTTGTCTTTAACCATTACTTTCAATAAAAAAATTATTATTAATATAGCTTTAATATTAATAATATTTTTTTCAAAGTCGAGCCTCCTGAGGCCCTTGAAAATAACTATGGTTTTTGTACTATTTTTAGGACACGAGGACTTAGGAGGATAAATCGGTTTCATTCCTTTAATAAAGCCGCCCTAGCCGGCTTAATGACTGCCATCTGTCGTTAAGCCGGCTAGGGCGGCAGCCAGCACCAACTGGTTAACGTGCCTTACGAAGCACGGAACCGCTCGGATAAATGCCACTAGCGTTAGTAATAGAAAGGTCACCCATCCATACACTGAACGCACCCTATCTTGCTTAACCTTCGCGATTCATAATCACCATTAAATATTCTTATTTGTTTATTTTTTCTCCGTTTTCGTATTTGTTTAAATTTAAAAATAAGAAAGTTTTTTTGAGTCTAGAAGTCGGAAGTCTTTCTTTTCTTTTTTGTATTGCTGTATAGGTGAACTTTGTGTATTTGTTACTGTTTTGTTATGTTTTGAGTATTGTGCCGTTGAATAAATCCAGGGTCGGCGGACTAAAGCACATAAGTCCAAAACACTACATTTTTGAGGCAGTCAATTAAACTTGTTTTTTAATTACTCTAAACTATTTATTTATCTTTATTGCATTAAAGGAGAGCTATCGTGAAATGATCAATTGAACATATTGTTTTTTACACAAAAAAAAGCAAACTACTGTTTTATGTCGTAAAGAACAGATTTTTCGACAATTTGACTTATGTGCTTTAGTCCGCCGACCCTAGAAATTATTTCACTCTCTCTCTATTGTATTTGTATTTACGGGTACGTAGCTGCATGCAAAAGCTAGCTCCGAATAATCCTCATGGGCGAATGTAATCGCTTCAACACAAAGTAATAGCCACGGCCTGTGTTCAACGGTACGGGTTACTATTTTCACACCCCATCTGTCGTGGCCAGTCATCTGAATACGCTCCTATCTAAGCTCTAAGCTTAGCTGCTTTGAAAAGAATAAATCTAGGGTTGGTGGACTAAAGCACATAAGTGAAATGGTTAAATTATTGTTCGTTACAAAATAAATAATTAAAATAATAACTTTCACAAAACACAATCACTTGACCTGGTCCCAAACTAGGATACCCTGTGCTATGGTAACCAGGCAAGGACATTACAAACATCGAAAAACACCCTGACTCAGGCGATTTGTATAAATGTACGGCGGCTCACAGTGGGTATCGAACCCACGACCTCTTTCTTGGAGTTAAACGCCTTATCATCAACCCATTATGTCCCCACCAAGGGGCACGGGTCTCTTCCCTGAAGAAGGTATCGGCCATACTCCACCACGGGGGCCAAGTCCGGATTGGTGGAGGTTTTGTAAGACTAGTGGCTGGTCTTACTGTCAGAGGTTTGCAAGCCGCCCTAAGGCCTTTGACTTACGCTAACGCCTTAACGGCTCGACTAATAAGGCAGTCAAATCGAAAATAAGAGTTTGCTTAAATTTTGTTTAAAAAAAAAAGTAGATATTATGGTCTATTCCATGTTTCACGACAGCTCTCCATTAACATAATGAGGATAATAAAGACCGTTACGGAGTAATTTTATAATCTGGTTTTTCACTGCTTCAAAAATTTTGTGTCCGCCGACCGTAGAATGTGATATTTCTATGCTAACTTACTCTCCACATAATTGATTAATCTATCTATCTATCTATCTATCTCATCTCTTTAAACGAGCAATTCTTGTATTTATATTTATATATAATCAGAATCTCGGAAACGGCTCCAAAGATTTTCACGAAATTTTGTACATTTTTACACATTTTTAGAAAACGTTGTTTTATCCGTGTTTTAAGGCAATTGAAATTTGCTATAATACCTTACAGAGGTAAATTTCGCGTCTATCTGCAAAGTTGGCATATCCTGACGGAAAAACGGGCGACCCGTTTCGGGCCGATTTCAAGAGGCCCGGTTCGAGTCATGATGTTCTTTTTTTCCAAATTCTTTTTTGTTGGAAAAGGATTATTTTAATTTTATATTACATATTTTATATTACAAAAAAAGTATGTACCGAGCAAAGCTCGGTCACCCAGGTACTAGATAATAATATAACATTAATAACATTTACATACAAGCCAAGCCCCCGTGGTGGAGTATGGCCTGTACCTTCCTCAGAGAAGAGACTCGTGCCCCTCGGTGGGGACATAATGGGTTGATGATGATGATGATGATGATGACATACAAGCACATACATTTCCTCCGGCCATAATTTGCGACCAGAAGTATGGAAGTTGTTATTATGTTCATTTGCTTTTTATCTTACTTTTTATCTTTTTATATGTATCTTCCTGAATACACTCTTCCCCACACTCTAGAACGCTAACAGTCTGTAGATATCTCTATCGTATCGTATCGTGGTGAAAAGTTATGTGAAATTAATTCTTTTATGTTATTTTCACTGCGTCACAAAAGATTCTGTTTTCACTGTCATGACTTCCACTACCTGGAGGAAAATATGTAACAAGTATACCTACATATACTTGTTACATATTTTAATTTGCTGCTGAAATTTTCTCGATGCCTTGGGAAACGCGTCCGCAAACTTTCTCTGTAAAAGTATTGATAATAGATACAAAACTACTTTACACGTAGCCTATACAAATTAAAATTATTTATCCACGGGACAGAGAGTACATGCGACTGCTTTTGTAGAGAGAGAGAAGATATACCATCGTATTAAGGGACCTGAAAATATAAGTGTAGATTGCAAACCAACTGTTTTTAAAACACTACTTAGGTATCTTAAAACAATATGCCGTGGTTTTTGATGGTATTCGGTTCTTAATAAAAATACACCTTTCCTCTCATCTTCTCTACTTAGTCTCGTTGCTATCGTTTACGTGCTTGGGTTGCCAGAACAAACTTTGACAATATTTGAACTAAAACTTTCGTAAGCACAAAACATTGTAAACTTTTAGTTCGGATCTACTTACGGGTGTTGTTTATCGGAAGACAATTTGACAATTTTCATTGTATTTTTACTCCCGAACCCCTATCAGCCTATCGCCGTGGATACAGCTCCAGCCTTACCAGGCTTATAAATGGAGCTGTTTATCTTTGAAATAATCCATCAATCAAAGTCCGGATATTGGCACTTTAGCTTGGCTTTCCGAGTGCCCTTTTCCTTATCGGAATTTTCTTTTCCGGTAATGGTTCTGATACGTTTTTCAATCTGTCTGCATACAATACGGATAATAAGGAAATGGTTCCGATATGAATATTCTTTATTGTACTGGGAAAAACACGTACAAAACATTTACAAAAATACAGTACAATTGGCGGCCTTATTGCTTAAAGAAATTTCTTCCAGACAACCGACGATGGAGAGTTGTTGAAGGAAAAGTGAGGTGAATGGAAATGAATGGTTCCATGTTTTATTAATTTATTTTAATTTCATTTTATTGCAAGTAACAAAGACTCATTATGTGATTTTTAAGACCCACGACAAAGAACCTAGGATTAGGAAACTGAGACTAAATACTCGTAGTATTTATGCCCAAAAGGGCTATTTTTGTATTGAAGCTATCTAGTCCTAGGTTTTTTGCCCTACGTTCACGGCCATGAGCCCTAAAAATATTTAATGATTGAGAGATTGTACAGGCACAATTTGCAAATTCATTCTGCAGAAGAAGATGTGATTCTTTTTCATTGGTGACGCTAGTTGGACTCCTTATAAAATCACTATTCACAAGCGACCTTTTATTCGAAGTAAGTAAATAGGGTAGAAATATATTTTGAAGGATGTAGTACAAAGTAAATATATTTTGATGTCAGTGCCCGAAATGTATGTGATTATCAGGTCATGTATTATATGATTGTTATATAATATCTACCTACATCGGTTTTTTACCTTATAACTTAGAATTTTAAAGTCATGTTTGTTCAAATTATTTCTGTGTTTATAGTGCTGGTTTTATTTAAAAAAATAGTTTAGGTAATCGAGCAAAACAGAGGAACTTGATCTACCTTAAACTTTTTGTAACTATACGCAACGTAATTATAACATGGAAGGCCGCTTAAGTTGAAACTTATAACTCTTATAAGCCTGTTACTAAGTTTAAAAAAGGGCCTTGATTATAGCTACTGTTTCAATTTTAAGCCTCATGAATATGAGCTTAAAAGGAGACCCAAGCTTCGCTCTTTTTACAAGCGACCAAAGTTTCGCCACGCACCCTTGAACAATAAGGAGATCTGCAATCTTTAGGATCCTAAGTAGATTAACTTTCAAAGCGGCTTATGTTGAAAATTAAAGATACTACGTATTATCGCATTTCCATCATCGGCTTAGTGCCGATTCCAAAAACGAAACTAAGGTTAAAAGAATAGGTCTAAAAGCGCTTGCCTTGATTTTCTTTCGAATTTCCAATTAAACTATCACCTTTCTACGGACACCATTTCTGTAGTGCGATTGTTTGCTAATGTTGTTTCTGTGAACAGCAGTAAAATTGCGCGCACTCAGTCATATTCCCATATATTTTTAGTTGCAGTAATCTGTTACAAAAGTTACAAGACTCTGAAATAAAATGAAGAATTTGGACAAAAAAATATTTCCTGTGTAATTGCAGAGGCCATGTGAAATGCAAAATAATAGTGACTAAGATTTTCCTCTAGGTATAATATATTTCTAGTAACTTTCTACAAAAACGGGCCGTACAAAGCGAGCTCAAACTATGGTGTTCGTAACGCATTATCGTGCGTGAAACATTGAAACATGATATTTGAGTTTTTATGTATCAATATCTGTATCAAAAATCTTTAAGATTAGGATAGATAGAAAACCAAACCCTATAAGTTTTTAGTCGTTTTGAATCGCTCGTAGCCTGGGCTGCCTGAGTGATCTTAAACGATCACTAAGGTTATGCAACATACGCCGCGTTCAGTCCATGGATGGATCACCGTCTATGACTAACGCTAGTGGCATTTTTCCGAGCGGTTCCGTGCTTCGCAAGGCACGTTAAGCAGTTGGTGCCAGTTGCCGTCGATAGATGGCAGTCTTTAAGCCAAGTCAGAGGCCTTAGGGCGGCTTGAAAACATCTGACAGTAAGATCAGCCACTAGTCTTACAAACCTCCGCTAATCCGGACTTGGTCCCCGTGGTGGAGTATGGCCTGTACCTTCCTCAGGAAAGAGACCCGTGCCCCTTGATGGGGACATAATGGGTTGATGATTATAAGTGTTTAGGGTGACGTATGTAACCCAGTTTTTTTCTAAGCTCTCTATGCCCTATGTAGTTTAAAAACAATGACACTCCAATCTAAGTTAAAGTTAATTTGACCGTTGCGCTGCTTTCCGCGCCACACAATTCACTATTTCCTCAATCCAATTTTTTGCCTAAAAGCGGAGAAAAACAACCAAGAAAGTTGAATTACTTAATTTTCCATTGGCGCGTTACCTGGCGAAACTATGTCGTAATCCAATTTAGTTTAGGGGAAACCTCACCAATATTGCCCAGTTGTCATTCGGCCATTGTCTCATGGACACCGGCGCGCGTTTCTT
Source organism: Yponomeuta plumbellus (assembly GCA_947310845.1). NCBI lineage: Eukaryota > Metazoa > Arthropoda > Insecta > Lepidoptera > Yponomeutidae > Yponomeuta > Yponomeuta plumbellus. The sequence goes on along the minus strand of OX371212.1, from coordinate 13,167,918 downwards.
AATTACTACAATTTTTCTTAGCTCAAGTTGTATGCTAAATTTTAATCGTTTGTGTTTTTCAATAGTGTATTTTTTCTGTTTGTGGGCGATTATAAAGTAATTTAAATAATACGGTCTCTTTTTGTAGTATTATAAAAATATGTCAGACAGATATACTTCCAGCAAATAGGGAATGTGTTAGCAGAGGGCAAGATAAAAAGCACCCAAAATCGGCGTGCGTGCACGCAACGAAAAATTCAGGTTTATAAAGCGACAGCATTAGCATGCTGAAGTGGCGGTGGACCGGCCGAAGAACTCATAACCGATGCGGATCGGTAAACGTAGTGTAGGACGTCCTCAGACTCGGTGGAGCGATGATCTCCGCAAGGAGGCTGGCAAGAGCTGGATGAGAGTAGCCGAGGACCGTGCTCAGTGGCGTGCAATAGGAGAGGCCTATGTCTAGGAGTGGACAAGCGTAGGCCGATGATGATGATGGTGATGAAGCGACAGAGATCTGTCAGCATCGTGGCAATTGGCAGACCCTGGTCTTCCAGGATATAGGCGTGAGTGTATATTATAATAATATGCACAGTACAAGTATTTGTTTTTTTTTTTGTGAACACAAAATGTCTAACCCTTGCTGCAACTAGGATTGTCCTCTCAGAGGGGTACTTACTCCTCAGCGGTTAGTAGCTGACTAAGATAAACTGTCGCCTCTGTTAGAGAGGGGTAGACAGAGACCAGAGTCTGCCCCTTGCCACGATCTTGACAAATCTTTTTTTCTTTATCCACATTCATTAGTCGTTGCACGCACCCCGATTTCGGATACCTGCATGGAACTTTGCTCACCAAAATATATTTTGCAGTATGTTGTGCATAATAGAGAAAAATCGTGTTTTTAAATTTATTCTTTTAGCGAATTCAGAAAACTTGTGGAACAAAGGTAATGTAATAAACATTAATTTAACATACCTCACTCGGTTTAAAATTTACGAATTAACACCTCGTGTACAAGTAAGTCTGGCTAAGTCTCATAACATTTTGGTCCATAAGGAAAATAAAATGAAAAGTCTACTACAATGTAGGTCCTTTCATTTGTCGACGCCTCGAGGCTTAGATCTTTTTAGTTTGCAAAAGAAAAGAAACTGGGACAATGTAGAGTGGTACCAAAGTACAAAAGCTCAGTGCTCTTTTCCAAGAATAAATCTTACATCCGTCCTTATAACATAACATTTACATACAGGCACATACATTACTTCTGGCCCCACACTAGGATACCCTGTGTCGTGGGAACCAGAAACAGCGACGTCACAAACATGTAAACATCCAATACCTGGGTTTTTTATACATTCCTCCTCCCCATTAGTGGCCGAGCCTAGCTTAGTTTCCTACAATTTTTCTGTCCAAGAGATCGCCCGTTTTCAGTATTAGTTCATACGGTTAATTAAAGCTTTTTTAAATCTTTTTCGCTGTAGTTCTATCGTAAAATTACACCTTTCTATACACATGTTTGACAAATAAAAAAAAGGCTTTTAATTGTTCCTTTCAAGGTTATAACGCAACTGATTGAGATACATCATCATCATCATTCAGCCACAAGGAGTATACTGCTGGACATAGGCCTCCTCCATGGATTTCCAAAAGACCGGTTGAAAGCGGCTTGTATCCAGCACTTGGATGAGATCGTCTGTCCATCTTGTGGCTGGTCGTCCTACGCTGCACTTGCCTATTTGTGGTCTCCATTTGAGATTGAGATACAATAGTATTTTAAGATAAAATATTATTGTATCTTCTCGCATCACAAAAGATGCCTTTAAGTGTCATGCGCGGAAGATAGAAACCTTATTTTCTGTACCATGGAAGGAGCTGTCATTAGGTTGTCGCATGGCTAGTGCTTTTAAGTGGTAGAAAGAAACGTTTCCGCTTCGGTTTTCTTCGTTGTTTACAATGTGTCACGTTGTATTGCTAGCTGCTTTTTATTAGTTCTGTTTTGTCGGACGTATATTAAAGTATTAGCAAAGCTTAAAAAAAACAATAATAATAAGATTTTAATAGACAAGGAAGTCCTTAAGTATCAAAACGTAATTTTCCTACAAGATATGTCTTACGAATGTCTCTTAGGAACCATAAGCGTACGCTGCTGGACGGTTGATGAATGTGTCATTTTGAGAATTACCCCCGGTTTCTCATACGCTAACAGTCTGTTAATCTATTGTTAACAGCTGTCAGTTGTCAAAAGTCAATATAAAAAAAACAATTGACAGTTGTTAACAGTAGATTAACAGGCTGTTAGCGTTCGAGAAACCAAGGATTAGTTCTTTATAGGCTCCAATCCTTTCCAATAGGTTAGTTTCCATATTTAGTCCATATTTTAGATTATAAAAAAATATTGGTCACGTAACTATTTTTTCTTTTTTCTATTAAACAAAAAATAACAAAGATATAGCCCATTAAGTTACGTGTGACGTCACTCCGTGCTAAAAAATGCAGCACGGCGTGACGTCACACGCAACTTTAATGGGCTATATTTTTGTCATTTTTGGTCTAATTTACAAATTAAAAAACACGTGTCCCTTATTTTTAAATAATCTAACAGACGGACTAATTACATTTTTTAGGGCAACTAGCCCATTGGACGTTCTGCATCTAAATCGTGCAGACGAATGAATTTTCAATGCAAATAGAGTTCATACTTGAACACCACATGCACGTCGCACGTCGACTTTGTCTTTCATTTAATTTTCAGTATCTGCAGACTCAATGTTGTTGTAGTTTACTTTCAGATAATATTGTCTTTTAATAAGACATTTATTCCAGGGTACCTACATATTATAAATAGACTGAATATTTTTATTTTATGTGCACCAGGAATTGTATGTGAGACATATAGGATGAATATATAAAATTCTCGTGTCATAGTCCTCCTCCGAAACGGTTTGACCGATTTTGATGAAATTTCATAGATAAATTCATTGGTTTTGAGAATAGGTTGTTATCTATTCTGCCGTCATAATAAAAAAGGTCATAACTTGATTTCGAGCAAATTAGTGAAAAACTAAATTTTGAAGCATGTCTGCTAACTTGTTGTCGATGATTACAATTTGAAAAACACAAGAAAAAATTTTACATATTTCATGAGCTATTTGCTTAAATTTAAGTGTTTTATTCAAATACAGCTTACTTTTTCTCACTAGTAAATATTGAAGTTATGGCCTTTCTTCTTATGACGGCAGTATTTTTCATAGCCCTAAGTGAAAAAAAATATATATGGCGATATAGCGAAACAACGTTTGCCGGGTCAGCTAGTTTGTATAGATAAAAACTTACCTATTTTCTGTGCTAAAAAAATTATGATAAACTCACGCCCGTTATCCCCGATGGGGTAGGCAGAGGCACCAATCACTAAAACTGGGCCCACGTTTTCTGTGCTCTTTTTTTTTAAAAACAAAATTCTACCCGAATACTAAAATAATAACACAACCTTATAACTTTTGTCTGGTTTTAACAGTAACATAATATGATTACAAATATTTGCTCTTGAAAATTTGAATTTTGCGATTACGACTTTATTCGCCGGAGGTGCCGGTATGTACTTAATTTAGTTAGATACTTAGCAAAAAGCACCTTAAGGAGCAATAACATCAGACTCTTTCCTATCAACACTATATACGGAGTGTTGGGTCGGGGCGATCAGGCAAATGCGCTTTCAATGTAATTTAAACGTGTGTAATAAACAGTCGCATACAGGGACAGGCTGGAAGCAGTAAAATGTAGTGTTAGAGGAGAAAGGATATCATCTAGATATCTGGATATAATACATCTGGATATCTGCTAGGTCGACTGATAAGATATACCTATAATACTCTCTATTATGAAAAGAAATTGAAAAAAATAAGATGAAGAGAAAGGGTGTAAAAAAATAAAGCAAGTTATATTAAGAGTGAGGGAACTAACAACTTTGACGTTCATAAAGTTAACCTTGTTTTACTGTAATAAAAAAAAATTTTTGGAATGTAGAACTAAGTACGTTGAGGACTATGAAATGTATGAGAGAAAAGATTTTGGGCGACATTTTGCTTCACGACAACGCTAAAAAATACCATTGAAATTAAAAGATACAGAGGAAGTTCATAGAAAATTAATAAGCCTAATAATTGTGAGTAGAGATTGAACTCGCGTCGTCAGTTGCTCGTCAGCTCGGACTCTTCTGACAAAAATCAAGTTTCCGTAAGCCATAGCGAATGTCATATTTATTCGTATTGTTTGAAGAATACATGAGAAAAAGAACTCGCAGAGGACAAGCTCGGACGGACAACCAATATTATTAACGATGTTAAAAAAACTAACAATAGTATTTTTAACATCGTTGATAATATTTTTCAGCTTCTATTTCTTCTTCAATGTAACGTTAATATGCATGTGCACCTTCTAAATAACATTACATAAAATATATCAATTTCTTCAACAAGATACTTACTTGTACTGTACGAATTTATGATCTTAAAGCATTGAACAACGTTTCTCTAGAGAATGTATCTTAATAACCATCAACCTCAGCAACAGCTTCAGGCATTCCACTTTCCATCATCATCATCCACCCATTATGTCTCCACCGAGGGGCACCGGTCTCTTCCCTGAGGAAGGTACAGGCTATACTCCACCACGGGGGCCAAGTCCGGATTGGTGGAGGCTGGTAAGACTAGCTTTCCACCCATCAACACCACTCACCATCACTTACCACTTTCCTTTCTTCAAATATTTTTTTAGTGAATTAGAAAAAAACTAATTAACGCGCATAGGTAATGGAACCGAATGCCTCTCGGTTCAGAACTCACTACACCGTCTAAATTTATCGCTCTTCTGAGCAGAGGCCTCTCAATTAAATAATGTCTTCCGCCTGACCTGCTACCACCCTACGCGAGGTTAGTCCCGCCGCGACCGTCGCGAGCGGCGGGTCGCTCCCTCCTCGACCAGACTCCGTTGACTCGTGAAATCACTAGTTATAACCCCTTTGACACCCTTAAGAGAGGGCTTCGAGGGAGGCAGGGAAGGTCACGGTGGGCTGGTAACAGCTGACGATCGGCTGACCACTTCTCTCGCGGCGCTATCGGAAAGCAATCCATCGCAGGAAAGTAGGGAGGCTTTTATGTGACGGTTCGTGGCTTAGTAAGAGTGTATAGAGATATACTGACACCATTTCCAATACGCACGGATAATTATTGTTATTGATTTATTGAAATACGTTACCGATAGCATTTTTTTCGAAAAGAGCTTTGAAATTAGGCTCTTTAGCTGCAACATATTACAGGCTTGATTTCGCACACGATTATTTAACACGCAAATTGCTTGACAACCTAGGAATGAATAAAAAAAAAAGATGGTTGGTTATCCTCTTAAGTCCCGACCTTGAAAATAAATTTGGTTTTCGATTGTTACTTTTAATGCCAGGACTTACTTTTAGCACGATTTATACCACACACACTCGCACTGTAATCCTGTACTTTATTTGAAATTCATGATTTTTGAAATTCATTCAGTCGAACATTATCCACCTGTAAACTTTTTTCCACATACGCGTGTAGGCTCACGCCTATATCCTCGTGAGGCCCGACCTTGAAAAGAACAATTGATTTTGTGATCACTTGAAGACATTGGGCCTCACGAGGATATCCCTGAGGGGTTGGCAGAGACCAGGGACTGCCACCTGCCACGATCCTGACGAATCACTTTCGCTTCCTCGACATTCATTAGTCGTTCCATGCACGCACGCCGGTTGCGGATACTTTTTATCTGGCCCTTTGCTAATACATACATCCCCTATTTGGTCGAAGTATGTCCTGAAGTATGCACTCACATTCGCTCGACTTATCACTTCCGCTTCCACTTCTGTTTTTAATACGAATTTTCCGCTGAGGTAATCCAGCTGGGTTTCCTAACTTTCTCAACTTTCTGAATATTCATTTATGACGAAAAATTATGCGGTTAAGCAGTAGGTATTACCCGGATTTTCAACATGATTCATACCAAAAGCCGGCGTACGTGCTTGCAACGACTACTGAATGATGATGATGCTTAATGAGTTTGTCAAGATTATGGCAAGTGGGGAATCCTGATTTCTACTTACATTTGCGATATACAGACATGAGTTTATTTGCTTCAAATCAAAAACTCATCGAACAAACCTGTCGTCGAAAGCCCTACGTAGGTATGTAAATTGTGCGCTAAATTGTAAATCTGAAAAATAAACCCTGCCACAATTTCCATTCTATTTCCTTTCGAGATGAGTAGAATTTTTTTCGTCACTGAATTTTAACATCTTGCATGCTGATACGGTATATACCTACATATATTTATTTTAAAGTAAGATTTTGTTTTATATTTGCACTGCTCTAACAAAGGAGTGTTTATTATTCAGGGTTCATGTTCAATGCTTATCAAATTATCAATCCACTGTAAGTTCTAAATTCTTGAACCAATTAAGTAGTATATGGTTTTAAAATCCTATCAAAACATAAACGTGAAAAAGGAAACCCTGAAAACGCTGGAAATGGAGAGGTGATAACATAAATGCCACTCCTAAAATACTCTGAAAATGTCATCCATTTTCATAAATCCAGGCCCATCTATATTTCTTAGTGAATAATTTATTCGAATTCATCATCTAGTTTCCTGGCAAACAACGTGAGCAAAGAGATAAATTGTTTCAAATTTATAAAAACGAGTGAGCAGGATAATTTTATGAATAATATGTTCATACAAAACTACCATGGTCAAAAGCACACGGCTTGGAAATTATAGATATATAGAAAGATAGAATATTGTTTAGAATATGTATTATTATTTTTTCTCAACTTCGATATTTCGCTTCACGAAGTTCGCAAAGCTGATTAGTTTTTCGTAACTTCAACGTAACTCTTGCGAAGTTTCTTTAGGAAAACTCATCTTTAACCAACTTTCACCACAGAAATCTACATTCGACTAAGGACCAAATTACATTATAAACATTTACATACAGGCACATACATTGCTTCTGGCCTCACACTAGGATACCGTGTGACGTGGGAACCAGAAACAGCGACATCATAATTATTTATAAACATCCAAAACCCGGGAATTTTAATTTTATCATAGAACTTTGATCACAGGTGATGTAGGTACTTTGCTTTTTTAATTCAATACCTAAGTACAAGACACGTGTCGACACCAGCAATGGATATCTCCTAGGATTCTACTAGGGACTAGTGTAATATGGCCCTAAAGCCGGGTCCAGACGTGTGTAACGCGTCATGTAAGATTACGGGTAATTTAGCGTCAACAGTGTGGACGGCACACGGACTCAAAGAGAATTGTATGCGAATCAGTTGCTACGAAAGTCGTGATAGCTCACTCCAAGCATTGTATTTCAGTTTTTTTTTTTAAGTAACCCGGATTGTTTGGACCCCAAACAACAGGTGTTTCTTGATACAAACTAATACGTTCAAGCTAATACGTTGTTCGTCACTCCACATCATAAACGTACACACGACACAAGCGTCACGAACGCCATCCAAAAAACCGACATCCGATGGATCAGCCCGAGCGCCGACCGACGCGAGCGTCATATATAATGCTCGTAGTGCCGTCCACACATAGAATTCATGTTACGTTGCACGGTGGATTACATTACACGTTACACTCGTCTGAACCCGGCTTAAGAAACGTTGCGTAATACAAATTTAATATAAATTATGTCTTAAGCCGGGTTCTACGTGTGGACGGCACTACGAGCATTACACATAACGCTCGAAGTGCCGTCGACACGTAGAATTCGTGTTACACGTTGCACGTTACACGTTGGATTACATTACACGTTACACTCGTCTGGACCCGGCTTTAGAACACGAGGACCTATTTCTTCCAGCCGAAACGTATATAATACAAACGAGCCGAGCTGCGATCTTGATCAATCACATTATTGAAAGACTATAAACGGGCCAATGATGGCCATTATTCATTGCCTTTGCCTTCGGTTTTTAATGAAATCGATAAGTACCTTTTAAGTGACACGGACGACGTGGCAAATCGTCAAAAAGAGACCGCAAAAGATGGCGATAATGTGTGGAAAAGGGCTATACCCAGTAGTGGGCACATATTATAGTTGTGGATATGAAACTTTCGTAAACGCACATAATTTACTTCAGGATTCAATTTCTTGTGATGTCGTCGGAAGTGTCCGAACGTTTTTCACACAGAAAATTACAAGTAAATCCGCACTTGTTAATAAACTTGAAGGTAAAGATTTCTTCGTGTGCGACTCTACATTTAAGCCCTCAATTTCTCTATTCAAACTAAACCGACTTCAGTAGACGAAGTCACAGTTTTTAAACTGTGACGGAGTTAAGTACTTAAACTTTCAAAGAAATAAGCCCGTGCTGGATTTTAGAGTTTCTTACTCAATGGGTAAGGGGCCATATCTTACACTAGAAATCGCTAAAATCGCAAACTAACTTCTAGTTCTGCTTTTTAGAAGGTATATTCAATTTGAAAATAAATAATATTTACTACATAACAAACGTGTTTTTTTTTATTTACGGAATTCTTCGTGCGGATGGCTTTTTTCGGACGTTTGATCTTATCTTTTCATGTAGTCTAATACGTCCCACTGCAGAGGATAGGCCTTCTCTCAGAGAGAGAATAACGGATTGGCATTTTCCAATTTGCACATAAATACCGCTGATGTATGGGAACACACCAGTCAGACACATGTCATTTGATTTGAGAGTAGATAAAAAATCGTGTACTATGTAAGGATGGTGAGAGGCACTGAGCTTGTGGGTGAAGGAAAACCGTTTTTCGATTCAAGGATCTCTTTGCGAAATATTAAACTTTAAAGCGCAATATTTCGTTAGGTTGGAGCGTTCCCTACTAAGCGGCTGCGTGTAGAATCGTGAAAAAAAGCGTTTGGGCCAGTAGCACGTATAACAAAATGAAAAGGAAAAATGTCATAGCTTACAAGTCAACTAATACATAGGCTGCTACTTATGTATGCGGAATCTGGGATTCCAATAATTTTAAACGCAATGTCTGACCTCCATGGTCAAATTCGTTCTTTTTTTAAATACTGGCCGCTAATATTTTTCTCTTATATACGTTAGTGTTTTGTTTTTGTTGGGTTTAAAATGTCATATCGCTGAAAAAATGGAGCTCACTCTTGAAAATATTCGTGCTATGATTTATTACGATTTTCGACGTGGTTTAACGCAACAACAGTGCGTAGATCAATTAACTTCGACTTTTGGTGGTGAAGCTCCATCAAAAACGAATGTGTATCACTGGTTTAGTGAGTTTAATCGCGGGCGCAGTAAGCTCACGGACGAAGTTAAAGAAGTTCGCCCTAAATCGGTAGTTGTGCCACAAAATATTGAAGCTGTGCGAAAACTAATAATGCAAGACCGCGATGTTACGTATCGCGAGATAGAGGCTATTCTGGGCATATGTATGACGAGCATTCATAGGATATTATATGAACATTTATCTGTAAAAAAAATTTGTTCACGTTGGATCCCGCACAACTTAACTCAGGATCAAAAAGATGCTCGCGTTGAATAGCGCAAGAAAACCTTAAAAAAATTCAACGGAGGCGACTCAAAATCTGTTTATAATATCTACACAGGTGACGAATCCTGGATTTACGCGTACGATCCCGAAGCTAAACAACAATCAACAGTTTCGGTGTTCCAAAATGAGCCGAACCCTACGAAAGTGGCTCGTGCAAAAAGCACTGTAAAGCAAATGGTGGCCTGCTTTTTTGGTATTAATGGCCATGTGGCTACAATACCACTGGAGAATCGCAGAACGGTTAATTCGGAGTGGTACACGACCATTTGTTTGCCGGAAGTATTTGAAGAAATACGCCAAAACAACCAGCGACGCAGAATCATACTTCACCATGACAATGCCAGCTGTCATACATCTCAGGAAACAACTACATTTTTGGATGGTCAAAAAATAGAATTAATGGGTCATCCACCGTCCAGCCATGATTTGGCTCCCAATGATTTCTATTTATTCCCAAATGTAAAGAATAAATTACGTGGTCAACGATTTTCGACCCGTGAAGATGCCGTAGATGCGTTCAAACAGCACGTTTAGGAGATACCTCAATCAGAGTGGAAAAAGTGTTTTACAAATTGGTTTCATCGAATTCAAAAGTGCATCGATCATAGTGGAGAATACTTTGAAAAACAATGAAAGCATATTTAGCCATATACATTTGTTTATTTTTTCTATTCCGCATACATAAGTAGCAGCCCTCGTACTAGTCGACCAACTCATTGAAGGAAAACATAAGTTTTGCCGTTCCGTCTTCTACAAAATGTTGGTATTTTCGTGACAGTGCAAGGGGCTACTCGAACTTATATTCTCATCCCCTTTCTTCCATCGGACAACCAGACGGGGCGGGCTCGTATGCAGGCATCTGTCGTGGAAATTCGATTCGAGAATTCTTTTATATTAAAAACTAGCTTTCGCCCGCGACTCCGTCCGCGTGGACTTTAGTTCAAAATTTTGCAACCCCATTCGCTCCCTGAGAAGGGTTAAATTTAGAAAAACGGTGAAACACGTGTTCAATCAACTGTGTTGAAGAGTATTTATTTTAAGTTTCAAGAAAATTAGACAACATTCTTTATACCTCCCATACAAATTTTAGCAACCCTTTTCGCCCCCTTAGGGGTTGAATTTCAAAAAATCCGGTCTTATTCGTTGCCTACATTATATACAGACCCCTGTGCAAAATTTCAGCTTCCTAGGTCCAACGGCTTGGGCTGGGCGTTGATGAGTGAGTCAGGACTTTGAATTTTATTTATATAGACTAGCGACCCGCCCCGGCTTCGCACGGCCCCTCGGCCCCGCCGCAACCGCTATGTCCCTGCATTTTAAATCTGTAATATCTTCGAAAATATTTATTTAAATGACATGCTGTAGGTAGAGGACTATAATTATCAATATTAAATGCACAATGTATTTAGGGTACTTAATTGGATAAGGATTAATGCTATATTGCTTAAAATCGCTTCGTAAATATTTCTCGTAAAAAGTAAAGGATCAAAAATGGTTACTGTAGGTTTTCCATAAGAGATAGACATATATCATCGCGGGCTTTTTTGTAGACCTTCGTAATTTGTACTGAATACTGTACAACATTATTTTGATCTGTCTCGTAGGGTACAGTCAGCGTTTGCAACGTAAGCGCCAAATAATGTGACATAACAATATAAACCTCTAGAATTATCAGTGTTTATCTACTATATTATGCATGTATTATACAAATAAACCTTTCTTTTAAATCACTCTATCTATTAAAAAAAACCGCACCAAAATCCGTGGCGTAGTTTTAAAGATCTAAGCATACACAGGGTCAGACAGACACATAGCGGGCAGTGACTTTGTTTTATAGTATGTAGTGGTAGTGATAATGATGTTGGCAAAGATGTGGAAGGCGCTGCCGCCGTCGTCTGTTTTTCTAGAGAGATATAACCTGGGTGTCTTTAAAACTAGCGTTAACTCACTGAGAACACTGTTGATCATAAATAACCTGAATTCAGATTAAAGTATGGTGAATTCGCTTTAAGTACGTAGTATAGTGATATCACCAAAATTACTATGATAATACGGTTTCTGATGATAACGGCATATAGGATGACGCGTCACCGACTTTAATAGGACGAGAATACATTATAGAAGAGAATACATTAGAGAATATAGGACAGTAAACCATTTTCTATTCAATAATGTTATTATTTGAAAAAGGAAACTATTACTTTATGTGATTAATTTTTAAGATGATCATAATACTTCGTTATTTACCCAAATAATTCGATTCCATCTTACACATTTCAATGATAGCGTAATATTAACCTATTATTTCTTTATTTTAGGAGAACACACCTATTTTATTCTTATGTCATGATATTTTAAGATTACGCCAAAATGACATTTTTTTCAGTGCTGGCATTTAACAGATAGACACCGAACATCTTAGGCCCGTCTTCTCTTACCGTCAGGCATGACTGTGGTCAAGTATCCTAATTAAAAAACGATAAAATCACAAACTCACTTCTGTATGTTGGAGGGGCCGGGAAAAGCGAGAGTTGAAGTTTTTAACAGAAACAGTAGATTAGCCCATTTTTAGTACACAAGAAACAGGGGGTATATTTGTCCAACGCTGCGCTTGAAGCAACTAATACTTGATGGGCTTGTGTACAATGCTAGCGGCAGTGTTAAATATTTAAAGGCCAAGACCATATTAATTCGGTACAATTTGGTCGACGGAACGTTACAAATTCAAGCGTGGGCATACAATGTACCTCACCTATGTCATACATTGCTTGTAGCCTTATAGGTAACTGTGAATTATTAGCACGTTAGTACAAACAGTGTAATGCATTGAATATTGACTATTTGGTGCGATGTCTTTGTATAAAACTAACGATTGCTAATTCTAGCTTTCATTTTGATTTATGTACACAATGGAATAAAACAAATAGTTACAACGTACCACTAAATAAAATTACTTAAACGTAAATAAATAAAAAACTTATACGAACTCAGCAATATGGTGAGTCGGGTCCTTTCACAAACGCATTATATATTTTTTCAATTCAATTCAACTTTTTCTTACTTACTCTGTTTCCCATAATTTAATTTAATATAATTAAAGGTAAAGATTTAGATTCTGGACGTATGTTGCCGCATTACTCACAGGTGTGTGATGTGAACTGATTATTTTACAATTCTAAATGAACATTTCGAAATTATAATACAATGCGCGAGTGAGGGCATACCAGCCAGGGGCCTGTTTCATAGAAGTAAAGGGCTTACCGCCACTATTCGATGAACATTTCGTAGTCGATTAACCCACATATACGCTATTATTAGCAGGAAAAGTCCGCTACTCAATTCACATCCAATTATCATAGTGAACTATGAATTTTTGTGTTATGAAACGCGGGTCTGACGGAAGTTGACGTCAGTTGACGTAAAAAAATCACAAATGTCCCTTTTAGCATCTAGGTTATCGCATTAAAATGATATAGCAACACGCAGTAAAGCAAACCAATCAGATAAGATAACTGTGGAGCTATCATACGGCAATGCGGCTTTAATATCAGCTCTGCTGCCTCTTGTATAGCCAAACACGTGAAACCACTCTAACTTGACCTTTGGCTCAGGGATAATAGATCCTAAGAAATGGGAATTAAGAGTCAAGAATAGGAAGTTAGGGCTTATTAGACAGGTGTGTACATACGTTACCGCAAAATGGGAATCTTCATCATTTTTGAATTGACAGTGATAGCATCGGGTGCTGATTTTATTAGTAGCTTTTTTTTTGTTTGATTTAATAGAACATCAAATAGAACAAAGTCGTATAAAACCTGTGCAGGAGGCATCATATTTAGTATTCATCACATATCGACAGTCTAGTGCTTACAATGTGACCACCATTTGTTATTTATCATTGAACAATAACAACCAGAAGATGAGTTCCATCCAATCGGTTGTATATACGTATATACGGTCACGCCTGTAGCCCGGCCGGAGAGGGATGAATATCAGGGTTTGCCACTTATCCTAAAAAACATCTTTCGCTTCATCAACACTCATTAATCCATGTATGAGCCTTAGCCCGTTTCAATATTCATCTTCTGCAACTGCATCATCATCATCACCATAATTTGTCTGCCTCTGCCCACTGCTGCGTATAGCCCTTTTTCCTATCACGCCATCTTTCCCGGTCTCTCTGCAAGTCTGCAACCGGTTTGCAGTCATCTGGCATGTTAAATCTTTGTTGGTCCTTTAATCTGTTTACGCTTGTTATATTTCTCACTACAAAGTGGTCATAATGATTTACCTGCTCAATATAACATCCGTTGCAATCGTTTGTAAGTTCAGCACGTCCCATGTTATTTTCATTAACTGGAGCTATCTGTTTAGTCTAGTCTAGTCTAGTTCATCCAAGGCCGTGCAAGGCTACAACCATATCAATGAAGTTCAGTGTTTATATCAACGTGTACCAAAGTGCTAAAAAGTCTTCCACAAATGCAATACAACAGTGTAGTTAAAAGTTAGTGTAGAAGTTTCAGAACAATGGAATTCTTACGAATAGGGCTGGTGCCGTTAGCCCTGACTTTTGGATTGACTTATTTGAACGTGAAAAAGTGAGTATACTTCTGGGATCAATCTTGTTCCCACATTTCATCTTTCATTCTATTATTATAATTTAAAAAATATTGTAGAAACGCATTTCTTACCACAAAATTACTATTTAACATTATTAGGCATATTTGATTTTCTGAAATATCTAAATGACAGCGAGTACAGACGAAATACAGAGATTAATGATAATATTAAATTAATGAAGTCAATACGGAATCGGTTGCTTTTCGTTAAATTTTACTTAATATATTTTAATGTTATTACTAAGAACTAAGTTGTATTGAACTTGTTCTGGAAAATAATTTAATTATTTATTTAAATGAATGCAACGCCTAAATAATTTCTAAAACAATAACCTCCTCAGTCAATTGAAATCCATTGTTATTTTTAAGGTCAGGACTTAGGAGGATCATCATCATCATCATCAACCCACAATGTCCCCACCGAGGGGCACGAGTCTCTTCTCTGCGGAAGCTATAGGCCATAAGGAGGATAAAAAGCACAAATGTGATAACTCCCGCATAACACAATTTGACCTGGTCCCAAACTAGGATACCCTGTGCTATGGTAACCAGGCAAGAACATTACAAACATCGAAAAAAAACCCAGACTGGAGCCATTTGTACAAATGTACATGTACAATGTATCTTTGCGTAATACTTCCAACACACCTCGTCTTTTTATTCGTATTGCACACACAGCACAGCTCAACCCTAAAAATGCTCTCGCTCCTCTCAGTATTTAGGTCAATGACGACGAATTCTGTGAATTTCTTTGGAAATTCCAATCATTGCAGCTTTTTATCACGGATTACTAATGGTTGACCAAAAAATTATTGACAAATGGTCATTCGACAAACAACGTTTAACCAAATGTTCATTTGGCAAACGAGACATTTGACAAAAGTATCATCTTACAAAAACTCACTTAGCAAATGATCCATTAGCAAACACTACATTTGTTAAATGTTTTGAATATTAAAATGTCAATTGACCTTTTTTAATTTCACCAAATAATATGTTTCGCAAATGAAGCATTTGTCCAAATGTCATTTAACAAAATGTTGAACGCATCAAAGTCGAGTCTGTTTTCGATCTTACATAGAGAACCTAACGCTCCGACGCGCTCCGCTTCGCCACGCGCGTCGTCGCACCTATATTTCTGTTGTCACGTATTCTTTACATCGCCGACCCCCCGTTCGTAAGATTGATTAATAAACGAAACATTTGTCAAATAATACATTTTATCAAACGTTTTTAGACCAATAGTAGTTTTGTCTGATAACTCAGTTGTTAAATGTTCATTAAGTAAAATAATTATTTGTAAAATGTAAATTTAAGTGTTGATCATTTGGATAAGTGAGTCATTTGTAAAATGATTAGTAGTAAAATGATCAATTGGCGAAAGCATTTTTTGTCAAACATTGTTTGTCAAGTGTAATTTTGCCAAATGACTTTTGGTCAAACAGCAGGACCCCTTTTATCACGGAAACACCATTATACGCCAACCTTTTGGATTAATTGACTTGGTAGGTTACTATTCGATTTGTTCGTATAAAAGCATTACATACGTATTACATTGTTTAAAACATGGATAGTGCTTTTGATTGTTTCCAAAGCTTACTCGCTTTGACCAAATAACTTTCGAAACGTATAATTTTTATTCTTTATCAGCGCCTCGATCCATTTAGTCACAAATGGGTGTCCTTTGCCTTCCAGAAATGCTTTTTACATGCAGTAATTAAATTATTCATAATTTTTGCCGAAAAGATTGCTATTACTCGCAGTCATTCGCAGTCATTCGCAGTCAGCCATTCTCTTGAATGCAGATGCTAGAACAGGATGCTAGGGGTACTACTCCAAACGGTATAAATTGATGTCCAACTGGTGTCTGCAGCCAGCCTAGAGTCTCCCAGATCACCATGGCAACGTCCAGGTGGCGGATTCTCAGGAGACACGCGCCATACTAATCATAAAATTTCTCTTGCCTTTTGGTGTGGTCTCTTATAGAACAGACGAACAAAACAAAATGGCGCTGCCATCTCGGTCACGCTAAGGAGCTCTCGAAGTCATGACCCTTACTCTGGTACGAGTAGAGTATAATATGCCCAAAACTTACACAAAGCTAAAGTAGTCTTTTAGCTTTTAGAATATACCTCGGGCTCTAGAGTAGGCTTCGGTTTTCGCCGAAAGCACACGAGTGTAATACTACTTTAAATTACTTACTTTCGAAATTAAGTGTCATATTCGTTCCAATATTTCTATCACACGAATATAGCGGGGTCCTGCTGTTTGACCAAAAGTCATTTGGCAAAATTACACTTGACAAACAATGTTTGACAAAAAATGCTTTCGCCAATTGATCATTTTACTACTAATCATTTTACAAATGACTCACTTATCCAAATTATCAACACTTAAATTTACATTTTACAAATAATTATTTTACTTAATGAACATTTAACAACTGAGTTATCAGACAAAACTACTATTGGTCTAAAAACGTTTGATAAAATGTATTATTTGACAAATGTTTCGTTTATTAATCAATCTTACGAACGGGGGGTCGGCGATGTAAAGAATACGTGACAACAGAAATATAGGTGCGACGACGCGCGTAGCGAAGCGGAGCGCGTCGGGGCGTTAGGTTCTCTATGTAAGATCGAAAACAGACTCGACTTTGATGCGTTCAACATTTTGTTAAATGACATTTGGACAAATGCTTCATTTGCGAAACATATTATTTGGTGAAATTAAAAAAGGTCAATTGACATTTTAATATTCAAAACATTTAACAAATGTAGTGTTTGCTAATGGATCATTTGCTAAGTGAGTTTTTGTAAGATGATACTTTTGTCAAATGTCTCGTTTGCCAAATGAACATTTGGTTAAACGTTGTTTGTCGAATGACCATTTGTCAATAATTTTTTGGTCAACCATTAGTAATCCGAATATATCCGATTCTATCCGATAGTAGCCGAGGTATATTCTAAAGGCTAACAGACTGTAATTAAAATTGGGCTTTGGCTCAATGCTTACAAGGTATCTTAGGTTCGAGACTATCGAGACGAGCTTTTGTTTCTTTTCTAAAATAACTGTTTCTATTTATGGACGGTGCGTGCCGTAAGCAGCACCTCCAAAGGTCCAAGAGTATATGAGAGTAACCTATCTATTTGTATGTCTTGTCTCCAGGAACGCTTACAGTCGAAGAGGTCTACAAGGACCGCGATCAGTTCGCGGCGCTCGTGCGCGAGGTGGCGGCGCCGGACGTGGGCCGGATGGGCATCGAGATCCTATCCTTCACCATCAAGGACGTTTACGATGACGTCCAGTACCTGGCCTCGTTGGGAAAGGCGCAGACGGCGGCGGTGAAGCGCGACGCCGATACTGGAGTCGCGAACGCCAACAGGGATGCCGGGATCAGGGTAAGACGATACATAAACCAAATTACAAATTACTAAGGCCTGGGGCACTCGGGAAGGACGTAGAACAAGGGTGCGGAGGGTCCTATCGTTTTGTATGTAAGTGAATTGAAAGGGCGCCGCGTCGTTTCCGCGCCTTCATCCCACTCCTTTATGAAAATTAGGTTAAGCATGCTGGCTACATTCTCTCATTGCGAGAGATAAACTATATTTAGCGCCATCTAGTGTACAAAAGTTTTAGAACAGTTGCAAATTGAAATTCAATACAGTCGCTGGTCAGCCATCAAGGCCGCCAATTGTAATATTCTTCTGTAGTAGGATATTTTTTTCTTGACTTTATAGTCATGGTCAAGATAAACATCTGAATATTCTTATCTTATCTTACCCTAACCTAATAATTCTGGGGCACCTACTACTGACAGACGTAGTATCCACTTAGTGAAATGCTACATACTCGTAGTAAGTCTACCATATCTACATTGAAATCCAATAGTTCCATTCCAACAATGCACACGCATATTTAAAATAGTTACGCAAGTCATCGTATTTCTCTGAAACTTTTATTTCCTGGCCACCGCTTCTGTTCGTAATTGCAGAATAGTTTTGCCCAACTTTCCTGATTGTCCGATCTGTTATTGACTGCCCAGTTGATACTCCTACCGGTTTGTCCATTAATCACGAGGGGCGAGGGGAGAGCCTGTTCCGAAAAATCATGAAATACCAGTTGGTGTGGAGGGAGATATCACCATGTTTTGTTAAGACGTGTTAGAAATAACGTGATTTGATTTTCTTAATTTTTCGGTATTGAATGAGATTATACCTGTATTTAAAGATAATGTTCTGAAAATTATTATGGTTTTTGCGAAATACACATGATTTCGGGTAAAGAAAATTATAATAGCGACCAGCTGACTTAAAGTACAACTACTAAAATGTAATTTACCATCATTATGATAAGTGCAACGTCACATGAGGGCACATGGCCGACATATTCTTCAGGACCAATAGTCGCATCATTACCACCTTTGTATTTGGTGGTATTTGGTATTTATACCCTGGTATTTGTCTCGTTGTAAGGTTGTAAAGATCGTAGCACATTGTAGCAGTCTAGCAACAGCACGGCTAGCGGCTCGAACCCAATAATTACCTTTTCATTTAAATTTCAGCATTAGGTTGTGTGTAGCAAAGTTTCATGATGTCACTGTAAAAGTCAATGACGGGTAGTCAGCGCGCTTGCCACTACCATACATTTCAACAAGCAACTGGCGCGTTTCTAGCTTGAATATGCCATGACCTTAACTCTCTATATTTGTCCATAGGAAGCGGAGTGCGAGAAGAGCTCGATGGACGTGAAGTACTCGATGGATACCAGGATCGAAGACAACGCTCGCCTCTACAAGCTGCAGAAGGCGCAATTCGACCAGGAGATCAACACCGCTGTGAGTTGCAACTTTCTGATTTATCTCGACTTGGCCACACGGCATATTTGGAGAGGCAGTTTCATTGATTTTGAAACCGTAATGTGGCCTCCACACTGCTCGCGAAGTTGACCGAGGTTAGGCGAATACGGTAGGTGTGGAGAGGCACTTTGTCTTACTTTTTTTTTCTACGCTGGGAAAAATGCGTTACGCATCTCCTCTCGTCGGGGGACGGAAGGAGTATGTGAGACTCCCCGGGAAGTGATTCCCGGTATACCCACTAAACAACCCAGCGGCACTCCCTCTTCGCCTTGTTGGCGAGGGCCTGGGAAACCGGCACAGCCTTGACTTCCAGACCCCCACCGGCGAATGCCCGCCTATGCGGCAGTCCCCTCACGCCCCTCCCGAGCACGGGTAGGAGTCTGAGGACGACCGTGAGTGCCCGGTCATCCTCGTCCGACGGGGTGATGAGCGGTGCAATGCGGGCGAGGGCGCCCCCGCGCCTTTCGCCCGCTGCTCATCACCAAGGGGCGAGGCCCCTCCTGCTCCGTCCCGGCCCACCTTCTATGCCCTCTGCTGATCAGAGGGACATAGAGGAGGGCCCTCCGTCCTGTTTTTTATAGAGGTTGTCTCCTCGCGGCCCGAAAGCCCCCAGTCCCACTCAGTGTGGGGTTCCGGGTTTGGCGACGGCCCGGTAGCCGCGCTAGCGCATTTACCGAGCCGACCGTCAAGTGTGGAGCCCAAAGTGGGCCCCGCTGGACATCCAGCAGCAAGCGCCGCTGGACGTCCCCCTCCCCTGGTTTTGGTCCGCGCCGGCCGAAGCCTGGAGTCTAGTCTGGAGGAGGCATTACGGGAATATTGTGTTAACTAATCCTATGAGATTATTTTGTGCAGTTACGGTTATCACTTATCAGTTATTACTCAGTGTGAATACGGCTAATCTACATCAAAATATTTATTGCACCATAATGTAAACGAGGACTTAAGTACAGTCGGTTAGCTTTCAGAATATGCCTCGGCTACTATCGGATAGAGTCGGATATATTCATGTAAAGAAATATCAGAACTAATATGGCACCTAATTTCGAAATCAGAAGTAAGAAGGAATATTACACTCGTGTGCTTTTGGCGCAAAACCGAAGCCTACTCTAGAGCCCGAGGTATATTCTAAAAGCTAATAGACTAACACAGAGTGTATAGCACCAATTATGGACCCCTGTCGGGGGCGGCAATATAACTTAAATAAAACTAACATATTTAGTTTAGTAAAAATAATGTACTAGTGAGAACACAAATATTTCCTATTCTTAACTTTATTAGGATTTTATTTTATACTAAGTTGTTAAATTATCGTAGGTCTCCAATTGCATAAGGACAGATTTGTATTAGATATTTTTTTAGTTTATTTAAATACAAAAGTGCACTGTTGTTATTTATTTCAGAAATTTGGTAGTTTCTTAAATAATCTTATTGCCATTTTTATTCTAGATTGTAGTTGATTTAATCTTTCCTTTGTAAATATTACTCTTCGACGTCACAACGTCAACAGGAAAAACCACGTAGGCGCATTTAGTACTTTCTCGCGCCAACTCGCCGTAGCGCCGCCGCGGAGCGGTCTCCCCGTTAACCCCGCTTACTCTCTTAGTCGAGTTTCAAAGGTCGAAGTGAGGATTAAGGATGGAGTGAGAATGATGAAGTACGTCAAAGGGGATACAAGAATCTACTTAAATTACGACATGTCCGAAGACTTTCTGAGTTTTGAAACTAGACCTGCGCAGAGAATGCCCATGCCCATGTCTTCGCAATCTGGTCCTCATACGAGGAAAGGGAGCCGTTTGTCTAATCCCAACTCTGTGGAACCACCTCCATTAGTAGAAAGATTCACACTGCCCGAATTAAAACCACTGTACGAACACCCTTTGCCCATCAGCGCAGCAAAGAAAAGGGACTTAATAAGCCTTAGCACGAAAGGGGTCATTCCAGAAGAATACCGTAGATGGTCCCAGGATGGTGTCGGGTTTCTCGTCCACAAGTCCCTCGTGAACAACATTTTGGCCATCGACAGTGTGTCGAGCAGGGTGGTATACCTAAGTGCCCTGCCTCACTGGGATGCCATGGCGACGTCGCCAGCCACGTATCCAGGCAGTTTACATTGAATGGCGACGTCACTAACAGTCGCCAAGTGAGGCAGGCACCATACATTTCAATACTAACTGCTTGGATACGGTCGCTGACGACGTGGCCATGGCGTCCCGGTGAGGCAGGGCCCTAATACTCAGAATATCTAAGAGGTTTTCGCTGAAGGTCATTCAGATATACGCAGCAACCTAGTCACACTCCGATGAGGAGGTAGAGGCGATGTATGAGGACATTAGTAGGGCCATACGTACCTTGGAGACCTATTTCAATGTGGTTATGGGGGACTTCAATGCGAAGCTGGACAAAAGAAACGAAGGAGAGATGAGAGTGGGGCAATTTGGTCATGGGCAACGGAACCCTAGGGGACAGAGATTGGCTGACTTCCTGGAGAAAAAGGTACTCTTTATGATTAACTCTTTCTTTCAGAAACCACTTCACAGGAAATGGACCTGATTGAGTCCCGATGGTTCCACGAGAAATGAGATAGACATCATCCTGACCTCCAAGAGACAAATATTCAATTATGTCTCTGTGATCAACATGGTGAAAACCGGAAGCGATCACCGAATGGTAAGAGGCACATTGAATATCAATGTTAAACTTGAGAGGTCTCGTCTCATGAAGTCCGCGCTCTGACCTATACGTGTCCATATCCAAAACCCCGAGAACTTTCAACTCGAATTGTCAAATCGCTTTGAATGCCTGGAAAGCGCCGCATCGGTGAATGAGATCAATAACAGGTTTGTAGAAACTGTTAGTACAGTGGGCTCGAGGTTTTATAAGCCCAACCGAGCGAGAAGACCACAAAAGCTCTCAAACTATAGGTCGAGAGACCTCATGGCTAAACGTCGCTCGTTGCAACTGCAGTCTTCCAAAGATGCTGAGTCATATAGGGAGCTCAATAGACACAAATGTATCAAAGTCTTTGCGGCACGATATTCGTTCCTTTAATACCGAACGTATTAAAGAGACTATAGAGCGGAACAAAGGCTCTAAAGTGCTCGCAAGAGACATGTCTATTGGGCAAAGCCAGCTGACGAAGCTGAAGAGAGAGGACGGGAGTATAACGTCAACCAAGTCAGAGGTGCTGAGGGAGATTGAGGGCTTCTACGGACAGCTATACACCTCAGTCGCATAACCTGTTAGCAGTTTGCACAAAGACCCAAGAGTCAAACTGACCCGACATTATACCGAAGATATCTAATCATTATATCGAAGATGCTTATAGCATTAAGTCCGCCGCATTGTACTATATTTTAATTTTTAAATGTAAGTGCAATAAAAGTATTAATAATAATAATAATAATATCTCGGACGTCAGCCTGTACGAGATTAGAATGGCCCTGAAACAGCTCAATAATAACAAGGCACCAGGATAGGACGGAATTACATCAGAGGTTCAGAAAGCGGGTAGAACACCAGTACTGAAAGTCCTTCAGAGGCTCTTCAATTCTGTCGTGCTTGAAGGAACAACGCCAGACGCATGGAACAGAAGCGTGGTGACACTGTTCTTCAAGAAAGGGTGAACAAGCCGGTTTCCGAAAGAGCTATAGTACCATAGACCACATCCACACGCTGCGGCAAATTATACAGAAGACTGAGGAGTATAATTTGCCATTATGCTTAGCGTTTGTGGACTATGAGAAAGCCTTCGATTCGATTGAGACATGGGCGGTGCTCGAGTCTCTCCAGCGTTGCCATATTGACTATCGGTATATCGAGGTGCCGAAGTGGTTGTACCACAACGCCACCATGTCAGTCCGAGTACAGGAGCAGAATTCGGAGGTAATTCCACTGAAAAGAGGCGTGAGACAGGGAGATGTCATATATCTCCGAAACTGTTCAAGAACGGACTGAAAGATGCCTTCAAGCTTCTAGAATGGCAGGAACGCGGCATAAATATCAATGGCGAGTACATCAGTCACCTTCGATTTGCCGACGATATAGTAGTCATGGCAGAGATGCTGGAGGGCCCCGGCATAATGCTCGAAGACCTCAGTCGAGTTTCCTAACGGGTGGGCCTTAAAATGAACCTGGACAAAAATAACACTCGACTCTCGAAGTTGTACACGAATACGTCTACTTAGGACATACAGTCCAACTAGGCCGGTCAACTTCGTGAAAGAGGTCAATCGTCGAATCTAACTCGGCTGGGCAGCATTCGGGAAACTTAGAAAAGTCTTTTCCTCCGATATACCTCAATCACTCAAAGCAAAATTATACAACCAGAGTGTGTTACCAGTGTTGACTGGCATTGAAACGTGGTCACGCAACGAGCTATGGAAAGGGCTATACTCGGAATTTCTCCACGAGACCGAATCAGAAATGATGAGGTCCGTAGACAAACGAAAGTCGTCGACATAGCCCACCGGATGAGTAAGTTGAAGTGGCAGTGGGCGGGGCACATAGCACGAAGAACTGATGGCCGATGGGGCCGAAAGGTTCTTGAATGGAGACCACATTGGCAAGCACAGCGTAGGACGACCAGCCACAAGATTTATTCATTTATTATGAATTTTCAAGATTTATTATTCATTTTATTGTGTTTCGTGTTATTTTCATTTAAAAATATAGAAAAACAAAACAGTATGTGTTGCAAATTAATATAATAAGGACACTTAAGCCTTAGGTAATAAACTCTTAGTAGAGGAAAAACCAGTTATCTGCAGCACCCATCAGAGTAAATGCTTAATTTTACCCGTTAATTAAGATAATTTCGTTAGTCTTTCTCAACCATTTAATTATTTAATAAATGAAGTAATTAAAAATATACATACGTTCCTGATATATCAGGTTGTTAACAGAAATTGCACCGTGCAAACCTTTAATCACGTTTTTCTCAAAACTACATTTTATGCAGTTACTTGGTTTTTGCAGTAAGGGCACGATATCTCATTACATCTTTCCATAGAAATCGTCAAAAGGCCACACACGACGACTATAATATACATCTTTACATTTTCGTATCTTAGGGAATCCACACACGGCGGCTATAAGGTAAAGATGTATATTATAGCATGATATATCTCATTACATCTTTCCATAGAAATCGTCGGGAGACCACACACGACAGCTATAATATACATCTTTACATCTACGTATCTTAAAGATACTGAGCGGTGTCTAAGCTATACATCCTGGGATGTAATGTATATTATCCGGACCAATCCGGACTTGGCCCCCATGGTGGAGTATGGCCTATACCTTCCTCAGGGAAGAGACCCGTGCCCCTTGGTGGGGACATAATGGGTTGATGATGATGATGAATGTATATTATAGCCGCCGTGTGTGAAGTCCCTCAAAGGTACTGAGCGGTCTCTAAGCTATACATCCGGGGATGTAATGTATATTATAGCTGCCGTGTGTGAAGTCCCTCCGTAAGTCGGCCTTTGATGAGACGGGTCAAAGCTTTGCGCTGCGTGGTAAAATAATATTTGAAATAAATTTATTGTTTAAACCTTGCTATGGTTTTTATTCTGAAATACAATTACAACCAGTAGAATGTTTGGTGGGCGGATCAGCTTACCATAACAATTGAATTGTTCCTTTATAGATCATAACGCAACTTATTAATTTCTAACTATCGCTTACCAAGTATATCGTCGAGTACACAATACGTATTGAGGGCTTCGAACTGAAATATTTTTATGTGCCAATCATTAAATTGATGTTATTGATTGATGGTATTGTAATATTAAACGATTGCCACATAAGAATTGAAACAATCAAAAGCTTACTTAGCTATCGTTAATGGCGCAACATATTATTATATCAATGTGTTTTTTAATTTGCAGTCGAAGGTACATTCACTAAGTGCCACAAAGAAAAATGAAGGTTTTTGAAAGAAAATTTGCTATAAGGAAAATACTGAAAAAAAACGAAAAACTGAAATTCAAAATGCAAAAAACGTTGTGTAGACCCCTGTGGAGAGTCCCCGTAATGTCAATAAAATAAAGAATGAGGAGCCGGACGTATTGGGCACCATTTTCTTTTTTATCGAATCGTAATCATTATTAACGTTATAGAAACTAAACTAAATTTCATCATTTTCCAGCAGTTATAGTTACGGAATCTTTTAAAATGATTGAAGATGATTTGAGAAACGATACTAGAGTATTTCTCAAATTTGCTTCACTACGAATTCTAACTAAACGCAGCGGCTAACATTGTACAATTGACATTCGAAGACGAGATTGGATGAAGGTGATAAGTGCATTTCTTCAGATTTTGAGTAAATTTAAGTTAAAGTTTTACTACAATTTTCTACAATTGGTTTCCACACCAAAAACACCGAAAACCGAAATTATGACATATCACCTTCATCCACTCACGTCTTAATTCGACAAACACAATGCAAATTCTTTACATATTTTGTTTAATATGTTTTTGATTTTAATTTTCCTTAAATATACGAATGCCTATTTAAACATTACAGAAAGCTGAAGCAGCGCTCGCCTACGAGCTGCAAGCGGCGAAGATTAAACAGAGGATCCGAAACGAGGAGATTCAGATAGAGGTAGTGGAGCGCCGCAAACAAATTGAGGTGGGTATTGTTCTACAAACGTAATTGTTTGGACAGACCTGACTCTCGTCTTGATTACAGTCGACAGCACGTCAACCTTCACATTTTAGTCACAAAGTCGCCCGTAATGCAACGGAGTAGAGTGCATGGATGTATAGGATGATGTGCTGTCGACTGTACTTGGGGATTCCGCAAGAAATAAACATAGATTTGTGTGTATCCCACTATCTCCATAAAAACACAAAATAGAAAAAGTGGGACTAGCCTTTTTTCTAAATTATACTCGTATCCCATTATTTTTCTATTGCTGCAAAAAAACGCGTTGCGTTATTTGGAAATCTTAGAATAAAATAAACACAAGAGGTTTTATCTAAAGAGGAAATAATAAAATAGTTTTTATGTGCAAATCGACATATAAAAGGTGATGCCGATTTTTTTGCCGCCGGCCGCTGCCAGCAATGGAAATAGTGATGCTGTCCCAGTATTTATATCAATAGAAATACCTAATAGAAATACTGCGATACACCCATACATTTACGGTCTTATTTGTAAAAATACCTTGGATTAAGGAATCTTGTTAATCGTTTGACCGCCACTGACGAAAAATATCCGCAAATGAAAACGTCCCAGCAAAAATTCCAAAGAGCCTTTAAAAATGGCGATGAAAATAACATACTTCAAACAAGCTGATCGGTTGGATTCCAGGTGGAGCAGCAGGAGATCATGCGCCGTGAGGAGGAGCTGATGAGTACCGTGAAGCTGCCGGCGGAGGCTGAGGCTTACCGTCTCCAGGCCATCGCTGAAGGAAAGCGGTAAGGGGGTCTCATCCAATTTAAGCCTTTGCTGTTGAATAAATTTGCTTGAGGTTTAGCGTTCTCCTACTAGAGATCCTACAATTTTGTAAAGTCCATATTTTCCAGGCCATCGCTGACAGAAAGCGGTAAGGGGGTCTCTTCCAAACCTTTGCTGTTGAATAAATTTGGTTTAAGATTTAGCTTTCTCCTACTAAAGATCCTACAATTTAGTCCATATTTTCCAAGGCATCGTTGAAAGAAAGCGATAAGCGGGTGCCTCCCAAGACTAGGTGGTTAGGTAAATATTCTGGTGGTTTACCCTTTACTTAATTGAGATTATACAATTTTGGATAGTTTATATTGTCCAGGTCATCGCTAGGATTACGGATACGAAAGAAACCGATAGGATTGTCTGTCCCAAGAATCTGCTGTTCAATATTATTTTCAAGTGGTTTACCCTTTCCTTAATCAATATACGATACTGTTCTTTCCCTACTAGAGATTCTACAATTTTGGAACGATTAAATTGTCCAGGCCAACGCTGGAGAAAACCAGTAAAGGAGTATCATTCAAGCCTCTGCTGTTGAATAAAGTCACTGCTGTAATCATTTCCATTGCTGTTAGGTCTGACTTTTATCTAGTAAAGCCTCAGATCACATTTACAGACCGCATTAAATCTACAAATGTGCATGAAATACTTAACAGCAGCCTTACTTAATAGAGCTGTAGGATCTCTATTAAGGCCAGCATTACCTATTTAAGCTTGTTTTTTTTTTGTCAAGCTATCAACGCGTTTATTTTACTCTCGCGTCGATAACGAGGTACTTGGAGGATTTGGTGAAAAAGATTACGAGACGGTGAGCTAAAAGCATATCAAAGTTTTCGTTTCATTTTAAAAACAATTGACAAGCTGAATTTTTTTTTCTGGTGTTTTATTGTACGCTGAATACTGAATAGTCATTATTATCTTTAATTCAACTTCGCTAAAGTTAGAACATAGACCAATAAGTCTATGGTTAGAAAAAAATCGGGGTAGTATTGGTTCATTAGTTGGCCTTTCAGGTATACCAAAGCAGCGGTGGAATGACATTGTAGATGAGGATCTGCGAGCAAAGGGGAAGTTAATGAACTAGAGGTAGCCAAGTTCCTCCAAAAATTGCTAGAAAATTGTGATGGAGGTCTAAATCCCACAAAGGGTTTTAGCGCCACCGAAAAGATGTACATACAGTCACGATTCTGACCTCTTTTCGAGGAAGAAAGAATGAAGTTAATTTATTTATCTTCAAGGAAATCACTTTCGCTTCATCGACATTAATTATTAGTTGTTGCCTGCACGCATGCCGGATCTATCAGAATCGTGGCAAGTGGCAGTCCCTGGCCTCTGCCCACCCCTTTGGAATACAGGCGTGAGTTCATGTTACGTAATATGTTATGAAACATCACTTCTAACTTTCCATGATCGCAGAACCCAAACGGTGGAGTCGGCGAAGGCTGATGCGGAGCGCATCAAGGTGCTGGGTCTGGCTGAGGCCAACGCCATCGGTGACGTGGGCAAAGCCGACGCTGAGCGCATGCTCGCCAAGGCCAAAGTCTACCGCCAGTACGGAGACGCGGCCATCATGGCCTTGGTGCTGGAGGCTTTGCCTAAGGTAACATCGATCTCATAGTTAAAACTGACCGAACCCAAGCTTAGGTGTATGGCAAGGAAGAGGGTGGTGTGTAGGGCGCTTCAAATATCTTTTTTGTATTTGTATAGCATTAAGAGTAATTTAAATTTAAATTGTAAAACCAAGAGCATCTGATGCAGTTTGGCAGAAACCAACTTCTGTATTTTTCTGTAACTATATTTATTTGAATAAAAAAAAACTAGAAACAGGCAGCTAGTAGGATCTCAGTTAATGACGTTTTTCCGTAAATTACGCACTTCTGGTAACGTGAACTCAGATTTTTTTTCGCTTTAAATATTTTATTAAAGCAATCTAAAATGAAATATTTCGTTTTCGTTGAATCGCTCGTAGCCTGGGCTGCCTGAGTGATCTTAAACGATCACTAAGGTTAAGCAACATATGGCGCGTTAAGCAGTTGGTGCCGGCTGCCATCGATAGATGACAGTCGTTAAGCCAAGTCAGAGGCTTAAGGGCGGCTTGAAAACTTCTGACAGTAAGACCAGCCACTAGCCTCCACCAATCCGTATTTGGCCCCCGTGGTGGAGTATGGCCTATACCTTCCTCAGGGAGGGGACCCGTGCCCATCGGTGGGGACACAATGGGTTGATGATGAAAACGAAATATTTCACCTAGGCTGTCATAGTTACCTGTTTTCCCGAAAAAAAACCATCCATTTTTTTTAGGATAATGCCAAATTGCAGCTATTTCTTCCACAATTTTTTTTCTGTCCAGATGATTAAATTTGAATTTGATTCCTTTTCCCCACAGATCGCAGCCGAGGTGGCGGCGCCCTTAGCCAAGACCGACGAGATAGTGCTTGTGGGCGACGGCGGCGCGACCGGCGAGATCGCCCGTCTGGCGAGCAACCTGCCGCCCGCTCTCAAGTCTCTGACTGGGTTGGACGTGTCCGCCATATTGAAACGGATGCATCCCAAGGAAGGTGAGATCGCCGCATCGGTTTTTAGAGTTCCGTATCGGTCTTTGAGTCCAACTAGTTAAGTCGGTTTCCCACGGTCCGCGATATCGCGGACGGACGTGGACCAGCTCGCACGGCACACCGTGGGAAGGGTCTCGGTCCGCGGTAGCACAGACGCTTGTGGCGGTGCGCCGTACCGGCACGTGGGTACGTGGTCGTATCGATATCCGCAGAATCGCGCACCGTGGGAAGAGCCTCGTGCGTGGTGCATGGCATGGCTGTCCGTGGTCGTCGGCCGGCGTCGCCCGTCGGCAGACTCGCGCCTCGTGGGAAGCCAGCTTTAGAAGCGAAACGATAAATCACTCACCTTCCCGCCGTCTTTAGTTTTTAAGTAATATACGCACTTATGAGTAGCGTACTCTGCACGAACCACGCTCACTCTTAAGTATCTGGCTGGCTTGGACGTGTCCGCCATATTGAAACGGATGCATCCCAAGGAAGGTGAGATCGATTTTTAGAGTACCGCATCGGTCTTTTAGTCCGACTAAATAGAAGTGAAACGATAGATAGGAAAAGTTAAACTTTTAGTTTTTCAGTACCTAATTTACATTATGAGTATCATGCACTGGACGAGCCACGCTCGCTCTCAAGTCACTGACTGAAAAATAAAATAAAAATCGTTTATTGCCATATAAAAATTATTACAGAATATAGTGTGTACGGACCCCCACACTAGGCGTTGCCTTTCCCGTGGGGGATTGAAATAATACTTTACATTTAAATTCATTATCAACCCATTATATCCCCACCGAGGGGCACAGGTCTCTTCCCTGAGGTTTGTATAGCCATACTCCACCACGGGGGCCAAGTCCGGATTGGTGGAGGCTTGTAAGACTATTGGCTGGTCTCACTGACAGAAGTTTTCAAGCCGCACTAAGGGCCTCTTACTTGGCTTAACGACTGCCATCTATCGACGACAGCTGGGCGCCAACTGCTTAACGTGCCTTGCGAAGCACAGAACCGCTCGGAAAAATAGGTACCACTAGCGTTAGTCATAGAACACCCATCCATGCACTGATCGCGATTGTTTAATCGATCGTCGATAGTCGATCACTCAGGGGGCAGGGGCTACGAGCGATTCTGTTTGCTGAATGCTAATGCACTGTTGCCGGTGCCTTCGGGCCGTGTTTGTAGTGGAGAAAAAGTAAGCGGGGAAAAAACTCCATTCAAACAAATTAATTGTGGCCTTTACGATAACATTCCATGATTCCATCCTTTGAAATCTCTGTTTATCTTGCTATTTTTGACGAGGTCTGAATAATGTCTAATTTGCTTTCAGATGAGTCCATTATCAATGCTTCGGTCTCCAAGAAGCTGGTCAGCTAAGCGTACGTACAATCAAGTACTCGCCCGATTTCTTACAGCTGTGTGTTCAAATGCATTACATTCATTGTTCCAATAATTTATAGTTAATTAATTCACACAAAGAGTATTTAAATCAGTACGTAAAAAACTATTTTCCGACGGGAAAGTAAAGAATTCACTTCGTGTTTTTCCGTAAAGCCGAGTATTTCCGAAGGAAATTCTCGTGATTTTATTGGTTGATGGGCAAATGAAGACCGGTTTTCTATCCAATAAGAGGCGATGCTTTGTTTTTTTTTTGTCCCACGACGAGGAAAATTATTTACTTTTCCGACGAATCATTAGTATGTATTTTAGTGCCATATGATTTATTATCAGTATCCAAATGAAGATTTATTTTTATTATTCGACCGAGACGAATGCCCATTTATCCTAGTAAATAAGTGATTATATAAAATATGTGTTCATTGTTTAGATACATAATGTGCATTATGACTCAAACCGAGAATTACAATTAATTTATTACAATTTATCTGTACCCACACCATAGGTACTTTCTATAGGTAACAAAGAATATTGAAAACAAATATATATATTGTATTTTTTCTGAATATCTAAATGTAAGTATAAAATAGGTTTTTTACTATTTAGGTAGCTGGTGGTATTGAACCAATCTCTCCTGAGACCTGAGTGATATTTGTGTAAAAACATTATAGAGCATCTAATTCCGTAAAAAAGCATTTCTCTTCAATGTTATTAATTAATATTTACCTTTAAATGTTTTCGTAATATATTATTTTTAGTACTTACTCCAAATAAGTTACTACGTAAGTTTGCAGCTGTTTATTTTTCCGACCGGGCTTTTCGCATATAAGATTGACTGTGCCACCAGAGCACTGTGAAACGAAATCCAAGAAATTGTGCAGAATTAAGGCAATAATCAGATTTTTTTTTTCAATTATTTTATCTCCGACTAACTAATTTATTGTAACTGTCAAAAATTGTTGGAAATGAGTCGTCTAAATAAAGCTGGCAATAAAAATGTTATACCAAAATAGATACCCACGTAACTTTATTTCTTGTATCGTCTTATCTTACTGCACAATACATCTATATGTTTATGACATTTTTTCTCTTTAATTGTTATTGTAATGTAATACTTATTAAAATGTAAGCGAAGGCCTCTGTATGCATAATTTTATTCACATTTCTGTTATTTGATTATATTTAATAATAATATACTTTAATTCAGCATTTTGTAATTTGACATAAGAAGCACAACTCGCGCATGTATCCGTAAGTAAATTGAAAAGTAATAATTTTATGTGTGGAACAAAATTGTATTTTTGAAAATAAAACACAGTGTATGATGTGTATGGTAACGTTTTATTTTAATTAACTAGTGGCCATGATTTGGGTTGTAGAGCTCTCCCCGTATGTTGGTCTTCATAAGCTGAAAAGAAAAAAATGCATAAAACATTTTTGCAAAACTCGGTAACAATAACACTCTTTGTTTCATTTCATTATTTTTGCAAAACTCGGTAACAATAACACTATTTCATTTCATTCAGCTTTTTTCTAAATGTCAATAATGTGTGGACTTAAATCGTGAATTACGGAAAACAGTATTGTTAGCACTTTGTTTCCTTATTAGAAATCATTAATTTACTTTAACGCTTAACCAGGCATGGGTAGTAAGAATTGTTCAATGGTTTTGGACTTTATTTCGAAGTGGTAAGGTTCAATTTAAAGTGGGACCTATTAGACCATTGCCTGGAGAAGGGTTAAGATTAACGGTCGGTTTCTGAATTGAGAATTTCACTTAACTGTAGTGCTGTCTCGTGTAATTTCTCAGGAAAGAGCATGACAGAAAGTATTTACTTAGTGAAATTCTCAGTTTAGAAACGGCTCATAGTCTTATTAACGTATCAACGTAACTAATGGGAGATTTTCTTCAATTGGGGGACTTTCTTCAGACTTAGGAGACAATTATGACAAAATTTATTTTTCTTTAAATTAAAAAAAAACATTGCATTGGGTGACTGGTTAGGGAACGTATGGTATGACCCGTAAGCGAAGAGACCTATGCTAACATTACCGTGTCTGTGTATGGACTAATAGATGGGTAAAATTACACTAGAGAGTGGGGGCGGGGGTCTCAAAATGTGTAAAAAGGATGGAGGAGGGGAAAAACCACAAAATTAAACATAAGACATAAACATAAATATTTACACACAGACACATTTTACTGCCTCCGGTCCCACACTAGGATGCCCTGTGTCGTTAGAACCAGAAACACCGACGTCACAATCATGTAAACATCCAAGACCTGGAGTTTTTTTTTCTCCCCAGCCAATTAGTGTGACGTACTTAATAGATTACCCCTTAGTAGTTGAACAGTCGCGCAACTCCTTGTAATGGGAACAGGCCAATATACATAAGACTTACCTCGACTTTCTGTCCATAAGACAGCTCAGTCTTGGTCAGCACATAAGACAGCTTAGCTAACGCCGCCTCCGCTGTCATATCGAACGCTGGTACGACACCGCATTCCACCAACAGCTGGAAATAAAAAAAACGATGACACAATGAATCATCTGTTTCCGGAATACAGACGTGAGTATCTAATAATAATAATCATCATCATCATCATCATTAACCCATTATGTCCCCAGTAAGGGGCACGGGTCTCTTCCGTGAGGAAGGTATAGGCCATACTCCACCACGGGGGCCAAGTCCGGATTGGTGGATGATATAATACACTTTTATAAGATCTTGCGGAATCCCATCGTCATATAAAATTAATTTAAGGTCAAGGCTTATTATTGAATATCTTAAAGAATATAGACTTATTTACAAATCTGATAAAGAGAATTTGTACTTAAAGCATAATTCTCGAAATGGTTTTGAGATTTCCGTTCATGTTAAAAAATGTAGCAGGGCCAATTGCCAATCCGTGGCGAGGGACGTGGTGTTAAGCCAGAACCCTCTATCTCTCTGAGAGAAGGTCAATGCCCTGACATGTATATGTTACATTATTTGAACGTTATATTAATACTAGCTGACGTGGCAAACGTTGTTTTGACATATTAATGAGCCTGCGATCCGACCAGGTCTACAAAATATACACAAAAAAAATCGTAAAAATCGGTGAAGCGGTTTTGAAAGAGATCGTTAAAAAACACATGACAAGAGATTTCATATATTAGACTAGATTTTACCCGTGACTTCGTCCGCGTAAGCTTTAGTTGAGAAAAGTGTTTGCAAATAAGATACGGATACTTTTAGCGAATTTGAAATAATTTAAACAACAAAATTGTGTGTTCATTTACGTTTCATACTAACTTTGCACCCCCGTTTTATCCCCCTTAGTGGTCCCCTATGTTATAAAAGGAACCCCTGTGCAAAATTTCAAGTTTCTACCCCTTATAGTTTAGGCCCTGCGTTGATATGTCAGTCGGTCTCCTTCTCCTTTTATTTAGAGAGATTAACCAAAGTATTTTTACCCGTCCAGTCTCGTAAATGGCCTTGCCCAGCACTGTCCCGTTTATGCACTGCGTCACATTGACCACGATGACCTTATTTTTCACGGCTCTGGCGATCTCCTGGTAGATCTCCTGACGCTTTATGGGGATGTTCCCGTTGCCATACGTTTCTAGGACCACTCCTGAGAGGAAAATAAAAGAAAACAAATTCAAGTTACATAAATCAGGGCTTGATCATCATCAACCCATTATGTTCCCACCGAGGGGCACGGGTCTCTTCCCTAAGGAAGGTATAGGCCATACTCTACCACGGGGGCCAAGCCCGGATTGGTGAAGGCTTGTAAGACTAGTAGCTGGTCTTACTGTCAGAAGTTTTCAAGCCGCCCTATGGCCTCTGACTTGGCTTAACGACTGCCATCTATCTACGGCAGCCGGCACTAACTGTTTAACGTGCGCTGCGAAGCACTGAACATGCCCTATGTTGCTTAGCCTTCGTGATCGTTTAAGATCACTCAGGCAGCCGGGGCTACGAGGGATTCAAATCAAGGCTTTATAAACTAGTGCAATAAAGCACTCCATTCGTCGTTAATAAATCATAATAACGTTCTTAACTATTCTTTACAAAAAATCCTATGAACTTATTGTCCAATTTATGTTGATTCGGCAACACTAACACCTTTTTATAGACCAAGACATTTGTGTTTAGTCGACAACATTTAATAGTGAAAAATTACTAATGATTAATGTGATACCATTTTGGTGGTAGTAACTGTTACAACCAATAATAACACAAGTGATCTCCGCTAAATACATTACTTAGAATCAAAAGATAGAAGAAACAAGCAGACTTCAAAAACTTGGTGTTAGTTTATGTAAATTGACATTCAACAAGCAGAATGTAAATTCTGTACGTTGAAATAAATTGCTGATTCCTGAGGTGATTTTGTCTGTATTATTATTCTAAATTCAAACTAACCCCCTGTTTCTCGTACGCTAACAATCTGTTAATCTTCTGTTAACAGCTGTCAAACGTTTTTTTCGTGTGCGCTTTGGCCAACTGACAGCTGTTAACAGTAGATTTACAGCTTGTTAGTGTACCAGAAACCGGGGGAATGTCACTCAAATTTCCCAAAAGAACTCACCTTCCATAGGCGCTTGACAGATAGACCTGATAATCTCGGGAGTGATTGTGGGGGCGACCTTCAAGACGTAAACCTTTGTGGAGAGCTGGTCGTGGAGCCGGCACTCGTCAGGGACGGATCCTAGTGGGTGGATCAACATCTTAGGGTCCACATCCAAGCTAACCTTCGCCTCTAGTAACGGGGGGAAGTTGGGAGAATCGAACGCGTAGATGCGAGTGTTGGAGACTTTCTTGACCCTGGAAAACGGGAAGCGGTTTTGCTACAATACTTTGAACAGTCTAATTACATTATAACTAATTACTAGCACACACACAATACAAATAAAATAAAAGCAGTCAATCAAACCGCCCCGTGACATATTCGACCCAAAGGTTCCCATAACACTAACACTTACCGCGCTGCACTGCAAGGGAGATCCGTTGCATCAAATATGCCCCAGAGCGGTAGTCCGAGCTACGGTTCCTCAGACGAACAGTCTTGTTTTTTAATTAGCCGTGACTGTATCCCACTGCTGGGCAAAGGCCTCCTCTTTAGATTTTCATTCCTCCCTGTCTCTAGCCAATTCTTCCCACACAGGTAAATATTTGTTCAGGACAGTCGTATCAACTTCTAAACCCATGCTCTCTGGTCTATGGCGTTACGGCCACTTTGTAACTAAGCTGTACAGATCGATGTGCTTTCGACTGTACCGGATTTACTGGAGATAAAACACGTTCACTCCCATTTTGTAGCACCTGTCTGTGCTACAAAACGGGAGTGAACGCATCCCATTTTTTACCATCGGGTTTACGATGCTAAAATATTTTTTTATTCGCCGATTCTTTTAATTTCTTTTCCGAATTATTTATTTTCTTTCGGTCGTAAAATTCCACCGTTCTCGTTATATGCATATCACCAATATAACTTAAACTAATAGCTCAAGTCGGGTCATCATGTTATCAACGGCCGTTTCCTCTCATATTGTTAATTTTGTTATTTATTTCAATATACTTATCGACGATAACGTTTGCTCTGTTGTTAGCCTCGGCCTTTCTAAGATATCCGATAGTTTCTTATACTCGTAATATTACGCGATAAGCAGACTTAACAAGCATTACATAATTATGTAAACGATAAATAATAGTTACGATTAGGTTTATAATCTTCCCGCGTCTGTAACCGCAGTAGAGCAGTAAAGACGTTATCTTGTAACCAGTTCGATAAAAAGTCAAGTAAGTTGATCCGGACCAAAAATTTGCAATGTGTAGTGCCGACAGTTTTAGTTTAAACACTGTTATCTTGATTACTCAATGACGATACTCTAGTCATCTCAATCATTATACATCTTAGAGCTTTAAGTTACCGTTCCATGGTGAAGGTCGTGGTGATTAAGCTCATACTCTCCCACTGAGAGAAGGCCTGTGCGCTGTGGGACGTATGTAGACTGCTTACTCACTATACGCTAGTCAAACAGCGGATAGTGGACTTTTACAACGTCTTCTTAGGCTTCTGCTGTTTCTTGGTATGGCTGACAGGAGCGCCGACTCCGTGGGTGCTCGGGGGCTCGAGCACCCATGAGAAATAAACAGTGGGTGCCGAGCACCCCTGAGAATATACATCAATAAACAGATCAGTAATTTAAGAGATGGGCGTTTTCTCATTACCGGACGACCCGTTTAGCGCAGTGGCTTAGAGCACCGGTTGAGTCGCAAGGGTCGCGGGTTCGACCTTATTATATTTACATAACTATTATAATTTATACATAACCTACATAGGTTACGTATAAATAAATAATAGTTCTTGATGATAACTAGTTTCATTTTTTATAATTAATGGTTTCATTTTATATTTTTTTATCAAACATAATTAGTAATTAAGTACGCAGTATGTAAGTTATTTGTCCGTCGATCAGTGTGCATTTCACTTCTCACACTTTGCCGCTTTTTCGAGTCATCAAATAAGCATGAGCACCCATGAGGTTTTCTAAAAGCCGACGCCCCTGATGGCTGAGATTTTTATGGTACGATTGAACAAGGACAGTGTTTACGTCCATACCTGCAACCCCTAAAGAGCTTCGCGCCAAAGAAGACGGTGACCTCGGGGATGCGCTGCGTGGCGGCTATCAGTATGGCGCAGAGCAAATTGTTGTTTCCGTCACTGCGCGGCTGGAAGATGGGGACCTGAAGCGTCAAAGGTAAGGCTGGTTACTGGACCGAAGATTACGTAATCGTGTCTGGCTACACCTCCGAAATACATACGGGAGTTTATCTTATGTCATGTATCCACGTCATGGGACCGGAAGTTTACAATAAACTTCCGGAGGATATTACGAGTGCAAGCAGTGAGTCTGCTTTTAAAATTAAATTAAAAAAATGGCTTATTGAGAGGTGTTTCTATACCTACGGCGAATTCCTCAATTAATAATGTCATTGCGCAGCCGTGTTAGTTTAATTAATTAATAAATTTTATATTTTTGACATTTTGTTTTTTTTACCTAATATGAATCTGATTTTATCTTTGTTTGTAAAATTTTAATAAATAATGTAAATGTAATTTGAATTTTAAATGTGATTTTAATTTTAATGTAAATGAAATTTTAATGTGATTTTAATTTTAATGTAAATGTAATTTTAATGTGATTTTAATGAAAATGAAATTTAATGTGACTTGTAATGAATATTACGAATAAAGTATGTCTGTGTCTATGTCTATGTCTAAAGTAGATTATATCTACTTTACGGCTGAGTTCACACCAAACTGACCGTCATTAGCCGCCGAAAGAGAGCGAGCGTTACGCAGTTTATTGTATTTCCATACATATTCACTTTTTCGTTCACATCTAACCGACAATACGTTATTACGTTTTGGCGTAATAACTCACATTCGGCGGCTGACTATACGTTTGGTTTGAACACGGCCTGCAAGTCGAGTTACTGCAGGTAAGGGTTATTTCTGGTGTAGAATCAAGACCTACGCATGTCTATGTATTTGAAACTTGTTTATAGCCCTAATAATAACAAAGATACAGTTAGCTTAAACACAGTAAGTATTTGACAATTGACACAAAAGTGCGATTTCCCACACTTCAACTTTTTGAAGACAAGGTTGTAATAGCTCAGATGGGAAATCGGGCGGTCCGATATTGAATTTTTTCAACTAACGTATCAACTTATAGCTATTTCCGCGGTTTCGCCTGCGTGTAATTCGTGACAGAATTTTCGAGATCAGTTGTCCAAATGATATTAGTCATGTAGTCAATCTTATGACAAAATATAATATTTATATTGTATTCATATCTTAGCTTCTAAGTTTTTTTTACTAAATTCAGAAAATATTACCATGAAACCTAGCCAGGCTACCCATCGCGCACGGAATCCTAGTTTGGGATCCAGGACACAAATTGTAACACTTTCATGTGCAATAAATATTTCTTATTTATTATTTGGCTTTTTACAATGTATTTAATTAATTATCTCCGTTTCATTTTATACAGACTGATGATTTCAATGACGTTGATATTGAAGTTGACAAGGATTCCGATCGTAATGATGGTAACGACGACGACGATGCCAAGAATGATGACAGTCTACTGAAAAGTTACCTGTGCCCCGGTGAGGACCACCGTTTTCCCGACGCTCTCCAGCATGAAGGAAAGTATAGAGGCTCCGTAGGCAGTGGTGTCCGTGCCGTGGAGGACCACGAAGCCATCGTAGTCATAGTAATATTTCTGTCGATGACAAAGAATATAAAGTAAGGTGGTATGATAACCTGTGATTTGTTGTATTTTAAATTTGGATAAAATGTGTCCTACAAAACGTGCTCATTCTATTAGTGATATGGCCGCCATCTGTACTTTTAGATTAAGAAACATTTGTGTAATCTCCTTTTTTATGTACGATAAAGGGTTCTCTATCTATCTATGCATCTAAGTCTGTCTATGGCCCAAATTTTATGCAAATCTGTCAGCCATTTGCGTTAATTTTGTGGTAAATGTTCGAACATACAATCGTTATGCTGGTGTTCCCATTACTCTCCGAGATAAGGACACATAATTTATATTCTATCTAATTCTATAATTCCGCCGAGGCGGGCAAGAGATAATTTCGAAGGAGCTGATTTCAAAATTACGTACACTCAGACTTGCTCGTAGCCCCGAGATAGCGATTGCAGTCGATAACAATACTATCGACTTTGTTAACGGAAAAATCAACGAATTATTATAGTCCAATTACTTAAGCAAACAAGATTAAGGTAAGAAAATTAATTTACAATGGAGTTTCGTATTCATCAACCCATTATGCCCCCACCGAGGGGCACGAGCCTCTTCCCTGAGGAAGGTATAGGCCATACTCCACCACGGGGGCCAAGTCCGGATTGGTGGAGGCTTGTAAGACTAGTGGCTGGTCTTACTGTCAGAAGTTTTCAAGCCGCCCCAAGGCCTCTGACTTGGCTTAACGACTGCAGCTATCGACGGCAGCCGGCACCAAATGCTTAGCGTGCTTTGCCAAGCAGGGAATTTTCATAACGCAGTAGCTATCCAATACATAGTGGAGCCAATAGATATGTCGCAGTAAAGTAGTTAAATCAGAGAGTCAATTGAATCTCTAGACAGTCAATCAAAGATCGATATTCAATCAAGTCGCTAGCATTTTGATTTAAATAAAGCAGCGTCGAAAACGTTTAACTATCTGACTGACCGAAAGCCAGCATGTTGATTAATAATGTAAAACAAGATGGTGGTCACGACAACAGCTGATTACTTTTAAAGTCTTTCTTTTGGCAAACGTTGTGCAACATTGGTTGGTTGTGTAAGTGGTTATTTTTTTCAAATTGCGGTCTTTGAAATTGTAAACATGTTGTTGACTCCGCCACGATTATTTCATTTGTTATTGTTATTTCGGTGTCATCGTGAAGAACTGAGAGCTTGGAAATTCCGTGTTTTGTTTTATTGTAAATGGTTACTTAGCAAAATTAAGAAGAAGAGAAGATTTTGGAAGATGATGAGCGACATCAAGGTAGGTTTGTGAGTTTATTTCGTTAGTTTTTTCATTTTCCTAAATAATGAAATATCTTGGTCCCCTTAAAGCTAAATTCTTACCAAGTAAGTGGGCACGACGACGCCTAAGATGAACGTGACGTTACATCATGAAATACCTAGAAACGTTTAGGAAACTCGTTAAACGTTTCGTTCACTCACTTGTCTGACGGAACTTTAGCGACTTGATTGAATATCGATCTTTGATTGACTATCTAGAGATTCAATTGACTCTCTGATTTAACTACTTTACTGCGACAGTTACACATCATACAATAGATAGCGCTTTTTTATCGATAACAATACATGACTGTTGCAAATTTAACCAAAGGCAGTAAGTAATACTGCAAATGTCACTCGCCGTTTACCTATAATAAAACTCTACCTTATCAGGAGCGTTACAACAATCTTCCGTAATTTAATTCTTGGCGACATTTTATATATTTCTTACCTTAATATCACGCGCCTGTTTGATCCAGTCGTCGGTGGTAAAGTCAGAAGAATCCTTCAGCTCATCGTATTCGAGAATTTTGTATAAAACCTTTAGTTCTGTGTCTTTGCCGTCTGAAATCACAGAAAGGAAATTAATACATGATACCAATACTGAAATTTTGCTTGTAAGTGTCCGGTACCTGATATTCAAGTTCTACTATTCATTCATCATCAACCCATTATGTCCCCACCGAGGGGCACGGGTCTTTTCCCTGAGGAAGGTACAGGCCATACTCCACCACGGGTGCCAAGTCCGGATTGGTGGAGGCTTGTAAGACTAGTGGCTGGTCTTAATGTCAGAAGTTTTCAAGCCGCCCTAAGGCCTCTGACTTTGCATCGATGGCAGCCGGCACCAACTGCATAACGTGCCTTGCGAAGCACGGAGCCGCTCGGAAAAATGCCACTGGCACAAATGATACATAGGAATACAGAATTGCACAACCAGAAAACGAAAAAACATTATACCTTTATTTTAAATATTTAGTTTATTCGAAAATAGTAGCAAAAGTTTCAAAAAGTTTTTTTTTATGTTGACGGAGACTTTGTCGATGACCTTCAAATAAAACAAATTATTAATAATATTGCGCAATCTTGATTGCAATACGTCGATATAGTCTACCACTTAGCAGCAGTAAGCAAAATAGTAGGTACTTCTAGCTTATAAATAGCGTGCATAAATCTATTTGCAAATTAGCCACTACAACACCCAAGTTGATGATATCATACTATTAAATTGGAGAATCCGTGATTTAATATTAGTACCTGGGTGACCGAGCTTTGCTCGGTACTTTTTTTGTAATATAAAATATGTAATATAAAATTAAAATAATCCTTTTTCAACAAAAAAAAGAAATTGGAAAAAAAAATAAACGGGTCGCCCGTTTTCCCGTCAGAACTATCCCAACCTTGCAGCGCGACGCGAAATTTACCTCTGTATGTTATTATAGCAAATTTTCCATTGCCTTAAAACACGGATAAAACAACGTTTTCTAAAAATGTAACCTAGTTACATCAATTAAACGCCCCCGAAAGCATCTGCCTACAAAATTTCGTGAAAATCGTTGGAGCCGTTTCCGAGATTCTGATTATATATAAATATATATACAAGAATTGCTCGTTTAAAGAGATTAGAATAGAT
Source organism: Yponomeuta plumbellus (assembly GCA_947310845.1). Lineage (NCBI taxonomy): Eukaryota > Metazoa > Arthropoda > Insecta > Lepidoptera > Yponomeutidae > Yponomeuta > Yponomeuta plumbellus. The sequence goes on along the minus strand of OX371212.1, from coordinate 13,126,236 downwards.
AACTTCTGCACAACACAAGCACTTGATCTGAGCCTCGATTCCTTTAATGCATTGTAGTTCAATGACAACTGCATGAACGCGGCGATTTCATTTCATTGCCACCTGTAGTGTGGTGACACCTCACCCACACATTCATAGTCATTTAGGTATGTAACGCTCTCTCCTCGACAGTAGAATACACAACGTCACTTCATACAGTCGCTGTTTTAATAAACACCCTTACTAAATAGTTACGTCATTACACACCTTTAATCTACGCGCGCACACCGACCAATCCTAGGCGTCAATGGTACAAAAAATTATGTCGCGTGACCCGACCGGGTATCTGTCATTGAACTATAATGCACTAGCAGAATTGAGCCCCTGTTCCTAAACTAGGGTACCCTGGGAGTAGTTTTGAATGAGTAAATTCCTTACCCGGGAGTGCTAGGTACTCTTTTTTGTCTGATTTGGCCAGATGCTCCTTCCAGTAATCGTCGTCATGCAGCTGTGGTAGCCGCCTGATGACCTGCTCTATGTCTTTCTGGGGTACCAACACTGAAAATAATCAAGTCGTATAATACTCTACAAGATGTGCTTCATATTTTTGTGTCAGATTTATTAATATCATCTAGTATTTATTTATATAATGTTTTTGATTCTTCTTTCCCGCAGATTATGAAACGTTTTTAGGTATTGTAAAAAAAACTGTTAGTATTTAAATAAAAATATTTAATTTAAAAACAATATATTTACAAAATATTGTATTCATGTTTATTTTAATACAATTATAATTATATTTTTATTCGTACGAAGAATGTTAGTTAAACGCTGTTTAAGCCACATTTAAGAATGTACATCACATTCTTAAATATGGCTTAAACAGCGTTGAACTCGCCGAACAAAAGGTGCGTCCAAAATAATTAATTTTAGAATATATTTTCAATTCAATTCAAGTATTTTTATTTTTCACTAGCTGTCCCGGCAAACTTCGTACCGCCAAATTTTTCGTAATTTTTCCATATTTTTTCACCATTTAAACCTGGAATTCAACAAATATAAAGAGCCAAAAATCAGCCAAACCGATCCAGCCGTTCTCGAGTTTTAGTGAGACTAAGGAACAGCAATCCTTTTTTATATATAAGATTATAAACTCAAACTCTTTTCTCAATCAAAAAACTAGGACAGCAATGTATCTATTAAATTTATGCGTTATTTTATTACCTACCTACTAGCTGAAAAATTAATTTCAATTAAATTAAAATTTAATAAATAAATTTTCCAGATGAAAAATAAATAGCAACCTATTCTCAGAACTCTCGAACCATCCCTACTCATAAAATTTCATCAAATCGGTTAAGCCGTTTCGGAGGCATATGCGCGCTAAGACGGTGACACGAGAATTTTATATGTTTTACCTATTAAAGCCTCAGACCACATTAATTTATCAAAAGTTTACTAATTTCTTTACAATTTTAGTTGGTATAATGTGCCACCGGGACGGCATTCCAAACGTAACAGCACCCTTAAGTCTTGACCTTGAAAACACTAACGAAAAACCATCGTTATTTTCAAGGTCAGGACGAAGAAAAGTTTATTTTTTCTTATTAGTAAAAAAAAAATTAAAAAAAAATCCTTACCTCCCTTTTCGTTCTTCAACATTCCAAAAGTGCCGCCAGTGTAGATGACCAAAACTCTCTTTACGTTCGTCATGATGACTGTGTTTCTTATTTAATTTTACTTCTTAGAAATCTGTAACAAAATGTCATGGGAAGTTATTACAATAGGCATGAATGATGTCATCTATGCTATCTCGGGCGTGTCAAATCTATTTATACCAATAACAAGATAAGGAAGGTATCCCACAAATGTAGAGGAGTGTCAACTCCCACTATTCCGAGAGTCTTTCTTAATCAGCCAGTTTCTGAATTGCTAATTCAAATTAAGTAGATAAATTTATTTCAACGTAGATTCTTTACGTTAAAATAAATTTCTGATTTCTGATTTGAAAAGGATAATCAAACTCTGTCTCTCCAGACAGGTTCTGTAAATAAGTAGCTCTAGGTATAATACTAGACAAATAACTTGAACAAATATCCTAGTGGTTGGGATGAACAACTTTGCGAATATATAATATGCGTAAGATATTTTATACCACTTACTCGTATTTATTTAACTAAAGTCCAAAGGATTCTAGTCATACATCATATCCCGCGTTTCCCGCTAGTGGGATCCAAAATCCTTTCACACGTGTCAGAGTTATTTGGTCAACTTATTTATCGGGCACACTATACTTATTATCACTAGAGTTATATTTGTATAGTGACCAAGGCCTGTCGCTAAAACTCTGCTGAACAAAAACATCACAACCAACAAACTTACCCGAACAACACTTTGACACTAGCACACAAGTTATCCAATACAGAGTTTTTTAACGCTTAACTTTTAATATCGTTGCCTATAGCAAGCACATTGGGGGCCGTGCGCAGTAGACGTGCGCTGTAGGCGTGCGTAAACTGTTGAATTTGATAAGACAACAATTTGAGAAGTTTTGTGAAAATAATGACGGGCAAAGTGGAGGGGAAGAGAGCTCGGGGCAGACCACCCGCTAAAGCACCTATTACACTACCCAATTTTTAGGGACCCTAACCCTAACTAAGGGTAGTGTAATAAGAGTTAGAAAGTAAGGATCCCTAACTAGGGCGACCGGACGAGCTCGGCAGCCTTGCTCCCTGACCGCCCTTACGATCGAGTAGTGTAATAATACTTAGGGCAGTTAGGGAACTCAGTCGTCGCGCGGCTAAATTATTAAGTTACTAAATTTAATAAGTATTCAAATTCCTCCTCTCCCATTCTTAAATAATTTTTAAAGTCCACTGGTTCCAGAGCACTGAGAATCCTCATATTGGAGTGCTTTTCTCTTAATTTCAAGTATTGCTTGACCCAGATCCTTTTCCTCTTCTTTTTTTCTTCTATAATATTCAAAGATGCAACTGCCAAAGCCACCGCAATCATTGTTTTTTTAATGGTTTAGATAAAACTGGTGCCATGATACCCCGCGTCTCTAACGAATGTCCTCGACAATACGTCTCTATCCGCGCGCGTTCGAATGCATACTGTACACAGAGAGTGAGGGAGCCGGTATTCAGTGCAGTGTAATAAATCGACGCCCTTGCAAGTGGCCAGGCCTTCCTAACTACCAGGCCCTGAATACCGTGTAGTGTAATAACCGCATAAATGAAGTGACCGGCTCCTATACTGCACGTATCAGGGGCCTAATGGGGAACTTACGTGGAACTTAGATTGGAGTGATAATTTTGTATCAAAGAAATTCATGTAACATTTCTTATTAACATTTTTTCTTGGGTTTTTAGACAAAAATTTCGAAAAATATGTTTATGACAATGTTAGAATGTATGGAAACCAAGCATGCTGATGTTTATTACCTACCTTCTACGTAGGAAAATTGAGTGAATATCACCTCTTTCTTGAGTACCTATACCTACTTATATTTATTACAGTATATAATTAAAGCTAGATTTTATATTTTAAGACGCCCGACTACGATAATGGCCGAGTGCGAACAGAGTAGCGTCCGCAGAGGTGCCAGAGTGCTTAGTGCGAGTTTTTTTAACTACTCGATCGCGTTAACGTAAACTCATATTCTATAGGAGTGAGTGACAAAGCGCGCCACCTAGTTGTCTCTTTGTCACTCCTATACAAATTGCAAACGCTCTCGCTATCGAAAGTGAATGAAAAAACTCGCACTAAGCACTCTGGCAATGAGCCGTTTTCAGAAGAAGAAAAAAAACGAATGGCTGTCAAAGTGTTAGTTTTTTTTTCAATACAATATAACTCCGAAAGGACAAACATTTGGCTGTTGGCGTCATAGTAACTTTTATTCAGCTCGCTGAGACCTATTCTGAGGCTATTGGGCTGAGGTCCAAAATTGCATTCCTTTGACAGCCATTCGTTTTTTTTTTTTAGTTCTTCTGAAAACGGCTCATTATGTTGGGCAAGTGAAGTGGTAAGCTTGGTTTTGTCATATCTGTGTTTCTCTATTTCTTCGAACAGTGGACAACTGATCATCAGCATATTTGTTCTATTAAAGTACAAATAGTTGTAAAATAAATGTTACAAGTAGCTACGAGGGCTGCTACTTATGTATGCGGAATAGAAAAAATAAACAAATGTATATGGCTAAATATGCTTTTATTGTTTTTCAAAGTATTCTCCACTATGATCGATGCACTTTTGCATTCGATGAAACCAATTTGTAAAACACTTTTTCCACTCTGATTGAGGTATCTCCAAAACGTGCTGTTTGAACGCATCTACGGCATCTTCACGGGTCGAAAATCGTTGACCACGTAATTTATTCTTTACATTTGGGAATAAATAGAAATCATTGGGAGCCAAATCAGGGCTGTACGGTGGATGACCCATCAATTCTATTTTTTGACCATCCAAAAATGTAGTTGTTTCCTGAGATGTATGACAGCTGGCATTGTCATGGTGAAGTATGATTCTGCGTCGCTGGTTGTTTTGGCGTATTTCCTCAAATACTTCCGGCAAACAAATGGTCGTGTACCACTCCGAATCAACCGTTCTGCGATTCTCCAGTGGTATTGTGGCCACATGGCCATTAATACCAAAAAAGCAGGCCACCATTTGCTATACAGTGCTTTTTGCACGGGCCACTTTCGTAGGGTTCGGCTCATTTTGAAACACCCAAACTGTTGATTGTTGTTTAGTTTCGGGATCGTACGCGTAGATCCAGGATTCGTCACCTTTGTAGATATTATAAACAGATTTTGAGTCGCCTCCGTTGAATTTTTTTAAGGTTTTCTTGCATCATTCGACGCGAGCAACTTTTTGATCCTGAGTTAAGTTGTGCGGGATCCAACGCGAACAAATTTTTTTTACAGACAAATGTTCATGTAATATCCTATGAATGCTCGTCATACATATGCCCAGAATAGCCTCTATCTCGCGATACGTAACATGGCGGTCTTGCATTATTAGTTTTCGCACAGCTTCAATATTTTGTGGCACAACCACGGATTTCGGGCGACCTTCTTTAACTTCGTCCGTAAGCTTACTGCGCCCGCAATTAAACTCACTAAACCAGTGAGTGATACACAGTCGTTTTTGATGGAGCTTCACCACCAAAAGTCGAAGTTAATTGATCTACGCACTGTTGTTGCGTTAAACCACGTCGAAAATCGTAATAAATCATAGCACGAATATTTTCGCGAGTGAGTTCCATTTTTTCAGCGATATGACATTTTAAACCCAACAAAAACAAAACACTAACGGGTACAAGAGAAAAATATTAGCGGCCAGTATTTAAAAAAGAACGAATTTGACCATGGAGGTCAGACATTGCGTTTAAAATTATTGGAATCCCAGATTCCGCATACATAAGTAGCAGCCTATGTACAACAGGAGATTGTGCATCACACTTTGCCTTGCACCACGCGAATTACCTAATTTCTTGATTGATTTTTGATTTTATGGCAACCAGCCGATGGTGATCTAATTTCTTTGTATAATGAGTATTAATGAGGGCTTTTCAATGACAGCTGTCAAAAGAGTTCATTAAAAAAAACTATATGGCGCTGCAAGAAGACCAAAATGATGTCATCATGTTTTTATATAATAGGTCTGTGGTTTTAATCGTTTCAATCTGTGATAGTCTAAACTTCTCTTTATAGTCTGTGATCTAAACGAGATGGATGGACGTTGGGACGAAAAAGCCTGATGACCGGGACGAAATGGGGCTCGATTCTGTTAGTGCATTATTGGTCGGGTCACGCGACATGTTTTTAAATTCCATTGACGCGTAGCATTACGGATATGCATGCACGCGTTGATTTAAAGCGGCAATGAAATTAAATCGCCGCAGTCATGCAACTGTCATTGTACTATAATGCATTAGCAGAATCAAGGTCCTGTTTGCGGCGCCAGCGGCGAGCGGTCGCTGGATACGGGCGACACAAGACAGGGAAACTTGTCGAGGGAGACCTATTTCCTGCACTGAGCTTCAAAGGCCTATGATGATGATGATCAATCTTAGGTCGACTTGCACCACTTCGTAAATGTCATTTAAGTCGCTATGTATATCGACTTTTGTATGAAGAATTTTAGTTAAATGCTGTTTAGGTCATCAATCTAAAACATGATAATAGTAATTTTTAAATATTTGTTTAACAAAAAATGGTAATGAATTTCCTGCAGTGTATTATTTCCTAGAGATTTCATGTTTTATTCAAACCGTCTTTTTACTACATACATATTTTATTACATATTTCTTTATTAGATTTTTTTTCTTATATTTGATTGTTTTATTGTGCTAACGCTACTCTTGTACCTATAATGAGTTGATAAAGAAGGAAGGTCGATAACACTGACGGGTAAGCCCATTTTTAAGGGTCTGTAGTCAACAGGACCCCTCATAGTTCCGCCTCTATGGTGTAATAATTAAAATGAAAAGCCCCTAAAAATCAGAAATGTATTTCACCGTAAAGAATTTACTTACGTTCTGTTTGTTGAATGTCGTTGTACTTACAATGACAGTGGGCCTTGGGGCCGAATGTTGTGGAGAAAAGGCAGCCGGAAAAAACATCCTGATGATATTTTCTTTAATAATCTTTTTTTATATTTATTTTTCTTAAATCTAATAATAAGTTTGTGCCAGTACCTAGCAATGAAGATCCCAACCTAGTCTTCTTCTTAAGTTATATTTAATACCCAGTGTAACAAAATCTCCATTTTTAACCGAATCGGATAAAAATATTTATATTATTGTATTTATTTCTTATTTTATTTTGATTATATTATTAAATTTTGGTTAAAACGTTTATTCATGAACGATGCTAACATTAATTATATTTTATTATTGGTTCTATTTACATTTACAACTCAACGCATCCATCCTATACAGTGTGTCCCTGGATAAAGTGCAATCCCGAAAGGGGATGAAACTAGACCATGAATCATTGACTAGAAAAATATAAAAAATTATTGTAGGATTTATTGGTATTTTAAGATTTTCATGTTTCATTAAGGACTATATGCACAAAAGTATTGATTTCTTCCAAAATAATGGGTCTATTTCTTTGAAATAAAAAAAAACAGTATGCCTAATACCTGGCGATGACCATGAAATAATAAATAGTCCGCAAAAAAGTAACTATCTTGTGTAAAAAAATGTATTTTTATGAAAAAAATGATTTTTTTAGACGTTTATTTTAAAAAACTTCAAATTACTAAAAAAATGTGCCCTATAACTATGTAATTTTATAGCTTACTTTTATTTTTTACCATTTTAGCTTCCAAATAAAAAAAAAAACAATGTTCTAACTAAAAAAACACGCTATCTACGAACTTTTAAAGTGGAGCCTAATCGTGTTACCGTGCAGGTAGAGACCGTTTTTTCCATTGTTTCCGTCCTACTCTGTGCCCTTCGGCAGTCGCAGTCCTTTTGTTCTACACTCAGGTAGAGGGAAGGCGAGGGGAGGGGAGGCAGGGGGTTCGAAACAGGACTTACACAGTCGCTCCGATATTCTCGCCGCTGCTACTACTGTTCTCGTTCTCGCATTGTGTTCTCGTTGATTTGTTATTAATTTTTTGTTACATTGTTGACTGTTACGTTTTCTACTGTTCGTTTCGTTTGGACTGTTCCTGTTCTGCTGTTAAGTGTTGACGAAATGCCGCGATTGACAGAGTTCTCACCTCGAGAAATAGCCGACATGCATTATTATTATGGCATGTCACATGGTCGCACAACAGTCGCTCGGACTGCATACATAAATGCTTTCCCGGGCAGACTCATACCCTCAGCTCGAAATTTTCAAGAGATTCATAGGAGGCTCTCCAACATTGGACTTGGTTTGGCACGAGATCGCCGTGAGCAACCAGCTGTCGTTATTGACAATGCGATAGAAGAGGCCATTTTAAACGATCTGTTTGCTGACCCTAGAACAAGCATAAGACGATTAGCGTTGCGTCATGGCATATCGAAGACGTCTGTCTGGCGAATTTTGAAAAAGGAGGGATTGCATCCTTTCCATTACCAACGAGTACAACATTTACACGAAAATGTAGATAATCGTCCAAGATGCGTAATGTCGACGTGGATTCTAAGAAAAATTAGAGCTGACCCAAATTTTCCCAAACGCATTTTTTGGATGGACGAAGCGACATTTACCCGAGACGGCATTACAAACTGCAGAAATTTGCACCAGTGGTCTCACGAAAATCCACGATTGAAGCGGGCATCTACTTTTCAAGTAAAATTTTCAATAAACGTATGGGCAGTCTTAATCGACGATATTTTAATTGGTCCAGTCATTTTACCCAGAACCCTAAATGCTGAACGTTTTTTAGAATTACTACAAAATTTACCCATGTTGATGGAAGATGTTCCCCTGGCTACGAGACGGCGTGGGTGTATGTATCTCCAAATGGATGTCCTGCACATTATGGGCGGGAGGTGCGGCGATTTTTGAACGAAAATTACCCGAACCGGTGGATTGGCCGTGGAGGGCCAGTAGGCTGGCCAGCGCGTTCACCTGATCTGACACCCCTAGATTATTTTTTATGGGGTGTCATGAAGCAAAGAGTATACAGCACGCCAATAAATACCGAGGCACAGTTGCACGACCGAATAATTCAGTGCGCAAATGACATTAAAAATGATCCAGGAATGATTCGCAGAGTCACTAACCAAATTAATATTCGTGCAGTAATGTGCTTGCAAAATCGAGGAGGCCATTTTGAACATTTAATACATTAAATAAAAATGCAAAATTGTAAATTACGGATAATTTTATTAATAAAGTTATTGTGATTAAAGTCTGACTTTTATTACCTACTAAAATGTAAATAACTCCTACCTAGCCAATTTTTTAGTTAGAACATTGTTTTTTTTTTATTTGGAAGCTAAAATGGTAAAGAATAAAAGTAAGCTATAAAATTACATAGTTATAGGGCACATTTTTTTAGTAATTTGAAGTTTTTTAAAATAAACGTCTAAAAAAATCATTTTTTTCATAAAAATACATTTTTTTACCCAAGATAGTTACTTTTTTGCGGACTATTTATTATTTCATGGTCATCGCCAGGTATTAGGCATACTGTTTTTTTTTATTTCAAAGAAATAGACCCATTATTTTGGAAGAAATCAATACTTTTGTACATAGAGTCCTTAATGAAACATGAAAATCTTAAAATACCAATAAATCCTACAATAATTTTTTAGAATTTTTTTTTATATTTTTCTAGTCAATGATTCATGGTCTAGTTTCATCCCCTTTCGGGATTGCACTTTATCCAGGGACACACTGTATTCTTACATAATGACAATATGCTAAGTGGGTTATTGTATATGTAACAATTGTATTTAAAAGAATTTCTTTTCCAAAAATAAATGTGTGATTTAATAAAAATATAAGTAACATTATTAACTAAGTTTAATTTTACTTATTGACACTCATTTCGGGCCTGATTTGGATTGTAGAGCTCTCCTCGTATGTTAGTCTTCATCAGCTGAAAAAAAATTGAACTTATGCAAAACTTAGTTATTATAGGTTATTTTATAACTATAGTTTTAAAGCAGTCATTTCATTAATGTCAATTAATTGGCACAATAATCTAAACAACATTTTGCTGTTATCAATATGGAGCAAAAAAACGTTAAAAAAAACCATGTTTGTTGTATCGGAGCTCCTCTTAAACGTACCTATTTATTTTATTTTAATTATTTATTTATAAACTTAATATACAATTCAATATGCTGTAAATATTGTCTACCTGTTGCCGTTCTTAATATCTAGCAAAAAACGGCAAAAAATCACGTTTATTGTATGGGAGCATAACTTAACTATTTTATTCTGCATATCAACTGTACTCTGACTTCAAAGTGGTCGTGCAGATGCAGTTTAAATAGATAGATAAAACATTTATTTTCATAAGACACACACACGCACACATATCATCACATATTGAACATCAACAGCACATAACAAACATAGACAATACAGAAACATACACAAGGCATAGGTACAAACACAGTTTGACACAAATTAACAACAATAATAAAAACATGGCAGCGTGTGTGTGACAAATGCAAACGGGTTTCGACTCAGCATGTGCTGAGAGCTTAAAAAGTAAACTCCAGCGCTGGTATTCTGCCGATACCCATTGGGAACGGCGTGCCGAGCCCAGAGAAGTGAGTAGGCTAAAGTTTGAAAGGAGCTGGTACTGCAAACACCTTTCGTTGTTGGAACTGCACGCCGACTGCACACCGACCATCAATCAGTCTAAGGTCAATCATCAATCAGTTTTTAGGTGCAGCAGAAAACCAGCGCTAGTCGCCTCTGACTAGCATTTTGCTGAGCTGCAGCCTTTTTCTGTTGTAGCACTTTTCGTTCAGCATAATTGTATGAGGTACCGTATTTTTGTGTTTTTGTTTTACTACAAATATTGTTTATCATTTATGTTATGGTGTTACAATCGAAATAAATGCTTTTCACTTTCTTTCAGTCTGCTCGGCTGGTTGGCAGTTTCATTGCAGTCCTGCCAACTGCATTCGAGCTGCTATTGAACTGCAACTTATAATAGCAATAACTTCCACATACACAATCACTTGTCCTGGGCCTCGATTCTTTTAGTGCATTACAGTTCAATTGCTGTTGCATAGTCGGTCACGTGACATGTTTTTAAACTCCATTGACGTCTACAATTACGAGTACGCTTGCGCGCGTCGCTTTGAAGCGGCACTGAAATGAAATCGACTAAGTCATTCTACTGTCATTGTACTACAATTAGTGGAATCTTGGCCCTGGTCCCAATCTAGGATACCCTGTGCTATGGCAACCAGGACACATTACAAACATGAAAAAACACTCAGACTGAGGCCAACAGCGGCTCCCAACGGGAATCGAACCCACGAGCTCTGCCTTGGTAGTTAGACCAACGAGGCAGTCAAAGTTAAGTCAAACTTGCAGTCTGAAAGCAGTTGGACCGCAGAGTCCGCAGAGCTTAAATCAGAGACAATATCGGGGAAGTGTTGGGGAGCACCACATAATCGCTCCCTAGATCGCCTCTCGTGTAGGCAAATCGTACCCTAATTTAATAATCAGGAATTGGTTCGGGCGAGCTCACGATTTCATCACCACCACCATTGTCCTAATATCGCCACTGATTTTAGGGCCGTGTGTAGCCGGCTTAAGAGCCAGATGGCGCGACGTTCTATACTGGGTGTAGGATTTGTACAGTTTTATCCGACTCAGGGGTGGTTATTTACATGATACTGAAGCAAAAAAATTTTTTTTTTTTTTTTTTTGTGAAAATCACCTAAATATCATAAAGTTTAAGTAAATCTAATTTTCAATTTATTCAATTGAAATTGTTATTTGATACAATGTAATTAATTATTATTTGTAACTATGTCGTTAAGCTAAGTCAGAGGCCTTAGGGCGGCTTGGAAACTTCGGACAGTAAGACCAGCCACTAGTCTTACAAGCCTCCACCAATCCGAACTTGGCCCCCGGTGGGGACGTAATGGTTTGATGATGATGATGATGTAATATTATTGTACCTCAACTTTCTGTTCATAAGACAGTTCATTTTTGGTCAGCACATAGGACAGCTTGGCCAGCGCCGCTTCGGTCGTCATGTCGAACGCCGGCACCACTCCGCATTCCACACACGGCTGGAAACAAACGATTTTCCCCACTACAGTGATATTTGATCACCTTACCCCTGGTTTAGGGTGAAGCCAAACGAGCGTAATTTTTTGAGTTGTGAGTCGCGCAATTTCGGTCGCGTAATTTCTGCTACATTCGGTTTCATACAAAAACCCCTTTTTGCTACACGGCGACGCAAAATGAGTTGCGTCGCCGCGCGCCCGTGCCGTCGAAATTATACCTAAATACATTTAAAGGAAATCATGTGTTGTACCTAAATGTAAAAATACAACTACCAATTCGCCGGAAGAGTGTTTTTTATAGTTACAAAAGACGTTAAAATGCGAAAAAAATGAATAAAAGCTATGAAGAGGTTAGATTAGATAGATAGACTAGATAGATTAGATGAGATTAGATAGAAGTGTTATACAGCATGTACCAAAATCTTTAGCTTTAATCATTTTCAGTTTGGTACTAATACCTGAAAGCTTGGATTTTTCCAATAACACTTGGTAGCAGTAGTGGAAGGCTCCTTGCTTCGACGTTGTAGCCACATTAAAAATGGTATACCTAGTATGTTTACAGCCACCTCTGCTGGCGGCACAATAACATAACATTTACATACAGGCACATACATTGCTTCTGGCCCCACACTAGGATACCCCTGTGTCGCAATCTTCGCAGGTTACGTTTAAAACTTCTTGATCCTTTTCATTGCATTCTAAAAGGTGTGGTACCTACGTACGTGGTGTTCTGGCATGATTCTACATTTAACCGTACATACATCACCTACTATTTTTACTTGAACAAAACCAATAGCATCATCGCCATAGCTGTCTCTTGCCGACTATTACGTATTTTGTAAGTAACAAAAATACTAATAAAAAAGGTTTATACATCTGTACTGAATCGCTCGTAGCCTGGGCTGCCTGAGTGATCTTAAACGATCGCTAAGGTTAAGCAACATACGGCGCGTTCAGTCCATGGATGGGTTACCGTTTATGACTAACGCTAGTGGCATTTTTCCGAGCGATTCCGTGCTTCGCAAGGCACGTTAAGCAGTTGGTGCCGGCTGCCGTCGATTGATGGCAGTCGTTAAGCCAAGTCAGAGGCCTTAGGGCGGCTTGAAAACTTCTGACAGTAAGACCAGCCACTAGTCTTACAAGCCTCCACCAATCCGGACTTGGCCCCCATGGTGGAGTATGGCCTATACCTTCCTCAGGGAAGAGACCCGTGCCCCTCGGTGGGGACATGATGGGTTGATGATGATACATCTGTAACGTTCAACCCACTACATCTGCATCCTAAGTACCTATCCTACTTCCTACTAATATTATAAATGCGAAAGTTAGTGAGTGTGTGTGTGTGTGTGTGTGTGTGTGTGTGTGTGAGGGTGTGAGGGTGTGTGTGTGTGTGTGTGTGTGTTATCTTTCACGAAAAAACTACTGAACGGGACGAAGTCTAGAATAAGTAGAATAACACATAGGCTACTTTTAATCCTGGGAAAATGTACAGTTCCCGAGGGAAACGGGGGCGAAGCTGCTGGCGGAAGCTAGTTTGCAATAAATCAATGTAGGTATGTATTCATTTAAATTTACTAAGAAGAGCGTATATACATACATACCTACCAAGAGCTACAAAACTATAATACGTATTTGTTGTCATTAACGTAAGAGTTTAATGCTAGGTCGGTACTTCTACTATTTGAGTTAAATTCTTCGATTATGACATTAGTTGGGTAGGTATTTTGTTTTGATAAAACCATTTAGAACAGAGAAACTATTAAGCATAACTAGTAGCACGGTAAGTTCACTCACCTTTGCATTTTTATTCCTCGCATTTCGGCGGCAACGAAATCACTATTTGTTGATAAATAATGCGCAACCATTAATCCATCAATTTTAGATAGATTATCCGATTGCCCTTTTTCGAATCCTTCATCCATTTTATTAATCGAATAATATTTACTATTATTAGACTATTAACCTAATACGCGAAAGAAAACACAACAAAATACTGCGCAAGCTACTACACCTACTACTATAACCGCTGGCGACTTGATATTAGGCGGGCGGCCCGCGCGGCGCGTTGTAACATGACGTCACAAGCGGTCTCGTGACTGTTAGCGGGACGCGATATTTTTCGAAACTTTGAATGCCTATAAAATCAAAACTACTAGGTATTTTTGACTAAAACAAAAACTAGTGTATTACAGTGTAGTGTATTATACTGGGACAACAATTCAAGCGATTTGGCATACCTAGTAACATTCTCCATTAATTAGTTAGTTACAATTTTGCCCACCTGAACATATAATTTGGTGGCGCTGTACAAGAAACAGGGGTTAGACGTTCAGTCAGGGCTCCCTAGGATATAAATTTTCCTTTGTACGAAAGTCTGTAGTTTTTGAAGCAACAACCATAAATAAACACGTTGATCAGCGCACAATTCGAAAAATTCTATCCCAAACCCCTCAGGCCTAGAACATGAATTTCTTTCACAGCTCAATTAATTATAGCCTGCTCTATTATTCACATATAGTACTTGAAATTTATCACAGTTTTCAAAGAATAAACCATGCTCATACAACTGTGGTATATCATCATCATCATCAACCCGTTATGTTCCCACCGAGGGGCACGGGTGGTGGAGGCTTGTAAGACTAGTGGCTGGTCTTACTGTCAGAAGTTTTCAAGGCGCCCTTGGGCCTCTGACTTGGCTTGTGGTATGTATCATCTTCAAAATTCGATTCAAAGTGCCGTTGCAGACCTACCCGCTGGCGCCGGCGGGTCTACGGGGTCTGACGGAATGCGCCTTAGTTTACATTGGACCCGCCAGCGAGTCCTCGGCTCGAGGGGATAAGGGGGTAATCTTGTAATGGCAAAATAATAAACAAAATTTCTTAGACTCAAGTGAAAGTATTACAAGTCTTACAAGCCTCCACCAATCCGGACTTGGCCCCCGTGGTGGAGTATGGCCTATACCTTTCTCAGGGAAGAGACCCGTGCCCCTCGGCGGGGACATAATGGGTTGATGATGAAGTGAAAGTATTTACCCGTCCGGTCGCATAAAGTGCATTGCTCAACACAGACCCGTTGATGCACTGCGTCACGTTGACGACAAGGACCTTATTCTTCACAGCCCTGGCGATCTCCTGGTAAATCCCCTGACGCTTGATGGGGATGTTCCCGTTGCCATACGTTTCTAGAACCACTCCTGAAAAGAACGTCCATACAAAAAAGTAATTTTGGACCCCGTAACATTATAAGCTACGTGTAATTTCAAAGAGGTTCAAAAATTCATGAATCAGTGTATTAATTTGAAGTTTCAGTTACTTATTTATATTTGCTTAGATACTTTAATTAAACTAATATTAAGGGATAACATATTTTACAGGCTAAGGGCCGATTTCTGAATTGAGATTTTCACGTAAGTAAATACTTAAGTAACGTTCTGTCACGCTCTTTTCTGAGAAATTTGACGAAACAGCACTTGAGTTAATTAGTTACTTAGCTAAATTCTCTATTCAGAGATCAGCCCTATGTAATAATAATATAATAATAATAATAATAATTTAGCTAAAATTAATCTAAATATAAAATAAGAATAACTAATATACCTAGCCTAAACATAAAAAAATGGTCTCTAGACCGGTGCCATTGGGGAGAGTTCGCAAGATACTGGCATCATTACCCCTCTGAATGGCCAGGCTGATGCGCTGTCCGAGGTAACTACTGAAGCATGATGATGGTTGAGGGTTCGAGTGGAGTTAAACGCAGTATAAATTTACATGTTTATTCTTGAGTACAGTCTGTTAGCTTTTAGAATATACCTCGGCTACTATCGGATAGAATCGGATATATTCGTGTAATAAAAATATCGGAACTAATATGACACTTAATTTCACTTATACAGAGCAGGAAGTATTATTACACTCGTGTGCTTTCGGCGAAAACCGAAGCCTACTCTAGAGCCCGAGGTATATTCTAAAATCTAACAGACTGTAGTCGGGTAGAGAGTGCATCAGTTTACATGGAACAAGTTATTTTAAATGCAACGTATTGCTAACTTAACAATATTCGTCGCTGTGACACGGTAACTACGTTAATAATCATCACATCTCACTACGTGCTGTCTGAGAGCAAACGCTCTCACTATCGAGAGTGAATGAAAAAACTCAGTATACGCACTCAGCTCTATGGTGGCCTAACGAGTCGATGAGGCGCGTCGATATTTCTTTTTAAAGTTTACGCGCCTCAGGGCCCCACGGGCCCATTACTTAAATTCTGTATCAATGCGTGGGGTAAAAAAATTAATGTACAATAAAAACTTTCCGTAACCTGTAAAGAGGTTTCCTCGCGATGTTTTCTTTCCCAGTTACGAAACAGTATTGTTACCACAAATTCACAAACGAACGTAGATAACAAAGCCGAGATTGGAGCCCACGACCTCTCGAATCAGCGGGCATCGTTCTACCGATGCTAAGCAGTAAATCTAACATCTTCTAATGTATAAAAATTTCGTGTGACATATCACACACAGTGTGTATTAATAACACACACAGTGTGTATTAATACAGTGTGTGTATTAATACACACACAGTGTGTATTATCGAAGTCCTCCGAAACAGCTTCACCGATTATTATGACTTTTTTTGTGTAAAGGTAGGCCGGAAAATAGGGCGTAGGCTAATTAATATGACTGACACATTTCATTTCATTTCATTTCATATGGCAAAACAACGTTTGCCTGGTCGGCTAATACATGAGTAAAAGTGATTTTTCACATATATTCATATCCACAAAACGTTCCAAATTCTGGTGCGTACCATAAAGATATCAATCCAATCGAAACTAAGGTGTTGGTGGGTTTTGAGGTGTCGACTCAGGGTACTTTCTACTCATCAATAACCATCATCTTTGTACTCAACAACTTTTAATATCGGACCAACTCTAAAATCTTTAAAAAAATCCACTGTTCTCTAAATTTTGTCCAGTCGATTTTTAATATGGATTTCTAGGTCAACTCCATAGTAAAAGTGATACGTGTTGATGAGTAGAAAGTACCCTGACTCGAATTTTACTTTACAAATCAACATATTGTAGGTATATCAAATAGAAAAGAAGAATAGAAAAAAACATTTATTTGCATTTGCTTACACACACATATACAACAGTTGAAATAGAACAAATAAAACAAACAAAAAAACAGCAACAAAATTAGCATAAAATACAAGGTAACAAATCTTGGGTGTGGCAAATGCAAAGGGGCTCTGACTCAGCATATGCTGGAGAGGCAGGCCACTCCAGCGCTGATCTTCCGTCAGTACCCGGTGGTGTGCCGACGTGCAGCACTCGGAAAAACGACACTAAATTAGTAAATAAGTTGGCAGCAATTGGATAATTAGATATCATATTATAAATAATTCATGATAACATAATCGTAGTTAAATTTTATTAAATAAGTAATTCTCCAAAACTAGCTTACCTTCCATTGGAGCTTGGCAGATAGCCCTGACAATCTCTGGGGTGATGGTGGGGGTCACCTTCAAGACGTAGACCTTTGTGGAGAGCTGGTCGTGGAGCCGGCACTCGTCAGGGACGGACAGCAGGGGATGGATCAACATCTTCAGGTCCACATCCAGCCTGATCTTAGCCTCTAGGAGGGGAGGGAAGTTTGGAGAGTCGAACGCGTGGAAGCGTTTGTTGGAGACTTTCTTAACTCTGGAAGAGAAAGAATTGGTAAATGTAGCGATAGAGTAGGCCCAATAGTAAAAAAACAATTAAATAAATGATAAGGTTTAAATAACTATTGTTAGCCATTGCGCAATTACATGCAATGCGCGAATTCGATGTCAATTCGCGCAATCATGTGATCGAACGATTTGGAGAGAAATTAATACAAAAATTTACTTAGTCACAAACTAACAACACTAACTAATCCAATCTAATTAACAAACTCATCACAAACGTGAGAGGTGAAGCTGAAATCAATAGCAAGGTAGCAAACATTTGAAATGAAGCGTTGAACATCTATGCCATTTTACATTATAAATGAGAACTCACTCAACGTCATAGAATTTTGCCCATGCACTCTACTCTACTGCACTACACTCTACTAAAATGTGAAGGTTGACGTGCTATCGACAGTTGATGAATTAATTACATTCATACAGTTATGAACATGAACCCAGTGATAAACTAATATCACAGTTTTATTAGTTCATAATGATATCAGTGGGGTTTTCCATAATTTGTCACGACCTTACGCGAGCCTGTAGATACAGAGTAACTCTGCAGGTCATCATTTGTTCGACAAGTTTTGACCAGCAACAGCCATGAAGCGAATCAATTATATTGTAGTTTTAGGGTTGTGTAATCCAAAGAGACCCTATTCCTATGACTTCACTGTGCGCTCGTCGGTCTGTATGTGTATCACCAGACCAGGAGCTAGATTCTGTTAATGCATTGTAGTACAATGACAAATGCATACACATGGCGATTTAGTTTCATTGCCACTTCAAGTCTACGCGCGCACACATATCAATTAATCTAGGCGTCAATGGTATGAAAAAACACGTGACCCGACCGTGTATCTGTCATCGTACTATAATGCACTAATCTCATGAAAGGTAATAGCTAGACAGTTGACATGTTTACTGATGATGTATTTCTGAAGCCGCTCTATGTATAAATACTAGAAACAGAATGTAATAAATGTTTAAGCAGGGCTCCCAGTTAATACTTTTCGCTAAATATTTTTTATTGCGCGTGAAACATTGAATAGGACATTACAAAAAAAGTATGAAGGCGAGCTCAGTAAGAGAATTCTTGTAACCGCATCGCTAACGGCGTAGAAAAACATGGCTGAGTGCCTGAAGTTTTCACATACCTCTGCTCTCAAAGGTTGCTTGATGCTTGATTGAATTGATTATATTTCACACCGAATACATCTTTAACATTATATGAATCTTTAACATACATACATAAACACACGCCTGTATTCCACGGGTTGGCAGAGACCAGGGACTGCCACCCGCCACGTTCCCGACAAATCACTAAGCTTTACATGATATAAAATAAAAATAATTTTCCTAAGTTTTTATGTACAGTTACTCCAATTTAATTACAATTATTAGGTAATTAATCTAATTTTCAATTTAATAAATTTAAATTGTTATTTGAAAAAAAAAATTCCTTATGTAAAACTCTAATTCAAAATAATCTTAAATAAAAATAAATCTAAATTGAATAACATAACATAACAATTATAGACTAAATAATAAAACTAAACTAAATATTAAAACTAAACTAAATACATATTACATAAAAACTAAATATAAAAAACAGTCTCTAGACCCGCTGCCTTATGTAAAATGATTAAGAGAAATTGAAAATGGAAGCCAAATCCCTGCATCGGCCGTTACGGTGCCCAGAAGGCTGGCAGTACTAACCCGCTGGAGAGCGAGGTAAAAAAAAAACAACTACATACATACGTCCATACCTGCAACCCCTAAAGAGCTTCGCGCCAAAGAAGACGGTGACCTCGGGGATGCGCTGCGTGGCGGCTATCAGTATGGCGCAGAGCAAATTGTTATTGCCGTCACTGCGGGGCTGGAAGAAAGGTACCTGGAATCGGAAAAATGATCTAGATTTTGAAATAGACACCTAGTTTTATTCAGTAGCCAAATCACAAATTGTATTACTTTAAATAAAATAAAAATAGAATTTCAATAGCGGTTATACAGGGTGTCCCAAAAAATAGTGTCAAGCGGAAGTCCACAGATAGAGCTCCTCTAGGGGTACCAGAATCACCTTCATGTATGTTCTGAATTTTTTTGTAGTTTTCGAGCTATAATAACGCTATTCTGTAGTCTATAAAGCAAAATTATAATGTCATTCCAATGGTATTATAACCGGAGTGAAATAAATAATCAGCTCTCGCGAAGCGAATTGCTCCGATTGCTCGGGTTATAGGAATGATATTAAAACTTAGATAATACACAGATAGTATCAACACGACCGTACCAAAATCAGTCTATTGAACAACTATGCATTTAAGTAACTCCCACAGGTTACCTGAGCCCCGGTGAGGACCACTGATTTGCCGACGCTCTCCAGCATGAAAGAGAGCATGGAGGCTCCGTAGGCAGTGGTGTCCGTTCCGTGGAGGACCACGAAGCCATCGTACTCATGGTAATACTTCTGTCCACGAAAGAAATCGCTAAAGAAGTTAGGTAGATAGACAGCTTTACTCGTTATTGGGCGCGTTCAATGCACGGATGGGTGACTGTCTATGACTAACGCTAGAGGCATTTTGCGAACTTGGTGTTTGGTAGAACTTGGGTGTTAAGAGTGTTGTTAAATGTACTTAATTAAAAAGTGTCTCGGATGTTATTTATTACAAAAAAAAACATGTTACATTAGTTACATAAAATAATTTACTAGGAAATATTGGAAATGACTATTATTTCAGCATGTTACATGAATTACAGATCCTACTTCTGACTCATTCTACTAAACGGGTATAAAATGTTTGTGTGTATGCAGCGAAAGAGCTTGGGTTTTGAATAGTATTTCAGTATTGCAGAACGGTTTGAAAAACACGTAGGTTTCGTGAAAAACTGGTTATAAAACCAGTCTAAGTAGTGTAACGTTATTTATTTTAACCTCATTTCTACGTTGTAGTTGTTCTTGGCCACTATTTTGAAGCTCTGTGAATGAGTGATTGCCTATGGTAATCGCTCATTCAATACGTTCATTCAAATATTCTTCCGTTCACTCATCTCGGCTCTCGCAGCTCACTGAAAATGTGACCATGGAAGGAGATGGGTGTGCGCTCTATTACGCCGCCTCTCTCCAACCGCTCTAACGGCCATTTTTTCATGTCCAGTTTTCATTGTAAAACTGTTTACTTATAATCTGCGACCTATGCCCCTGCTTTTGGGTGAGTGTGAACAAATATTTAGTTTCTACTACTGCAAATTGTACTGTTTGCTACATCTTTTATTTCTTGTAATTATCTAACGGTGAATGGGCTCTGCATGTTTTGTTATATTCCTATTTCCACTATTTTCCACCGTTCTGCCTAGTTTAGTGTACCGCCACCTTCAAACTTCCTTCTGGTGCTTTCCGGTTTGGGTGGTGATGCACGGCAGGCGTCTTTTGGCTGAATTTTGATGCGGAACACGGTTTCCAGGCTTCAAGATCCAGATTGGGCATTCCTAGGTCTAGACTAGACATTTCTAGTCCAGATTAGATCGGCTCTACATTTTCCCCCGTCATCCACTATCCCCGGGCTTTCTGGAAGGATCGTCGCCAGCCTGCAGCGTCCTAAGCGAGACGACACGGCGCGCCATACTGCCCAATCTAGGGGAGCACCTCTCGGCAGCAATCCCGGCCTGAACCAACCTAACATGGTGTAGGGCACGAACCCAATCTTTTTTAGCGACCCATTTCTTTTACCGAGCCTATTGTATATATTTTTGTAAATAAACTGTTGTATATAGCATACATTGTACCCGTTCATTTCCACCGGCGACGACAGTAGGCCTTGTGCAAAATACGCAGCTGCCTTGTTATATATGCTGACATAATTTTTAATTAAAATTCCTTACTTTCTATAATGTCTGTGCCTACTTAAAAACGATCTAATCATCCTCCTCTAAGTATCATAATCGCTCGTAGCCTGGGCTGCCTGAGTGATCTTAAACGATCACTAATGTTAAGCAACATACGGCGCGTTCAGTCCATGGACGGGTCACCGTCTATGACTAACGCTAGTGGCATTTTTCCGAGCGGTTCCGTGCTTCGCATGGCACGTTAAGCAGTTGGTGCCGGCTGCCGTCGATAGATGGCAGTCGTCAAACCAAGTCAGAGGCGGCTTGCTAAACCTCCACTAATCCGGACTTGGCCCCCGTGGTGGAGTATGGCCTATACCTTCCCCTGGGAAGAAACCCGATGCCCCTCGGTGGGGCACGTAGACTAAAGAAGTGAGGTTGGAGTAGCATTATTGTTTTGATTGTAGTGATGTGCCGCTAAATAATTAGATGCACATTATTGCACATCTATCTATCAAATTGAAATGAGACAAATCATTCTCACCTTGATATCACGCGCCTGTTTGATCCAATCCTCGGTGGAAAAGTCAGACGAATCCTTCAGTTCATCGTATTCGAGAACTTTGTATAATATCTTCAGTTCTGTGTCTTTATTGCCATCTGAAAATATAGACGTGGGCTGAGTAAGGTTCTCGGAGATGAAAATAAAGACTAGCAATAAATACTTATTCGCATACATAGGCTGCAATAGGTCTGTGATAGGCTGCTACTTATGTATGCGGAATCTGGGATTCCAATAATTTTAAACGCAATGTCTGACCTCCATGGTCAAATTCGTTCTTTTTTTAAATACTGGCCGCTAATATTTTTCTCTTATATACGTTAGTGTTTGGTTTTTGTTGGGTTTAAAATGTCATATCGCTGAAAAAATGGAACTCACTCGTGAAAATATTCGTGGTATGATTTATTACGATTTTCGACGTGGTTCAACGCAACAACAGTGCGTAGATCAATTAACTTCGACTTTTGGTGGTGAAGCTCCATCAAAAACGACTGTGTATCACTGGTTTAGTGAGTTTAATCGCGGGCGCAGTAAGCTCACGGACGAAGTTAAAGAAGGTCGCCCGAAATCGGTGGTTGTGCCACAAAATATTGAAGCTGTGCGAAAACTAATAATGCAAGATCGCCATGTTACGTATCGCGAGATAGAGGCTATTCTGGGCATATGTATGACGAGCATTCATAGGATATTACATGAACATTTGTCTATAAAAAAAATTTGTTAGCGTTGGATCCCGCACAACTTAGGATCAAAAAGATGCTCGCGTCGAATGGTGCAAGAAAACCTTAAAAAAATTCAACGGAGGCGACTCAAAATCTGTTTATAATATCTACACAGGCGACGAATCCTGGATCTACGCGTACGATCCCGAAACTAAACAACAATCAACAGTTTGGGTGTTTCAAAATGAGCCGAACCCTACGAAAGTGGCTCGTGCAAAAAGCACTGTAAAGCAAATGGTGGCCTGCTTTTTTAGTATTAATGGCCATGTGGCTACAATACCACTGGAGAATCGCAGAACGGTTAATTCGGAGAGGTACACGACCGTTTGTTTGCCGGAAGTATTTGAAGAAATACGCCAAAACAACCAGCGACGCAGAATCATACTTCAACATGACAATGCCAGCTGTCATACATCTCGGGAAACAACTACATTTTTGGATGGTCAAAAAATAGAATTGATGGGTCATCCACCGTACAGCCCTGATTCGGCTCCCAATAATTTCTATTTATTCCCAAATGTAAAGAATAAATTACGTGGTCAACGATTTTAGACCCGTGAAGATGCCGTAGATGCGTTCAAACAGCACGTTTTGGAGATACCTCAAACAGAGTGGAAAAAGTGTTTTACAAATTGGTTTCATCGAATGCAAAAGTGCATCGATCATAGTGGAGAATACTTTGAAAAACAATAAAAGCATATTTAGCCATATACATTTGTTTATTTTTTCTATTCCGCATACATAAGTAGCAGCCCTCGTATAAACATGTGTCAATTGCATGCATTACATTGACTAACATAAACATTTACATATAGTCCACTGAACAAAGCAGATGTAGAGTGCGTGAGCTGGAACCTAATAGAAGTAGTTTCTTCAGGAGTTTGTTCAGGATGCCCAGAGGGTAACATACTAAAAATCCCCACCTCTAAGGGGGGCGCCGGGGCGGGGCAAGGGGGTTAATGTTACCACTTTTGAGTTTTTCGCTAATATCTTTAAAATGGTGCGTGGTAGAGAAAAAGTGTCTTCTACGTAATGAAAGCTAATAAAATTTCCTACAACTTTTGTCCTATACAGGCTTTTGGATTATTCTTTAAGCGAACTAATATGGCCATATCTGGCCCTACACTAGGATAACCTGCTTCGTGCCAACCAGAAACAGCGACATCACATGTCAACATCCAAGACTTGGGGTTTTTACTGTTTTTGTTAAATAACAAATATAGGTACAATGTATTGAATTAAACGTAACATTTCATGTTATTTTTTAGTTGAGCTTCGAAATGTTTTGCCAGAAGATGGCGGTCCACCAGTTCATAATAATGATTAATTAGTCACAAAAAGGGCCACAAAAGTACGTCAACACGAAAATTTAAAAAACAATGTTAGTAATATTCTCAAATTGGGTCGAAATTAATCAGAATTGACCATTTTTTATGAACATGATATGTGTCATAAAAATTGGTCAATAAATTTAAACAAAAGTTTAATTAACATTAAAACGAGTGCATGATTATTGTGCCGCATGGAAAACGTCTATTTTTTGAAGTGCCTTTTTAGAAATTACATATTTTTAAAATAACAGAAATGCTCAAACCTCACAATAGTTTCAATAATCAATCAATTCAATCAACTCATTATGTCCCCACCGAGGGGCACGGGTCTCTTCCCTGAGGAAGGTGTAGGTAGGCCATACTCCACCACGGGGGCCAAGTCCGGATTGGTGGAGGCAATAGTTTGTATATTCAATGATAATCAAAACTCAGTAAGTATATCGCCAATAAAACATATTTGGTATACATGAAGACTCATACATTAGTTTTGATGCAGTAAACTCTAAATAATCAAAAAAGACAATACCTACATAGAAAAATATTATTTATATATTCAATATCGGTGTCCGGGCTCGATGACTCGGTTCATCTAGTCTCTAACCCTCAAAGTACAAAGATCATTCAATCAAATGGAACGGCAATTAACTTTATTGATAGAATAGCGAATACAACGAGTTATTGAATTTTTATTTTTATTTTAATAAGCTTCGTTAAAAACGATCGCCCTACCAAAAATCCTACATGTTTAATAAAATTTATATTCCTTAGATACTCCAAAAAAGAAAATATTTTTAAAATATTTTTCTTAAAATAATATTTCGAAGCTTAAGGGTAAATCACACTACGTTTACTATTTGTGTTATCAAAAAATAGAAACATTTACTATATTTAATTTTATTGAAGAACAGTACCTTATTTTATATTAGCTCAAGTTTTTAATTTACATAATTCTTGTATTCTATTAACAAGCACAGACAAAAAGTCTGAGCAAAACCGTACTCTTTAATTTCTACTTTTTGTGGACAAACTATAGGTATGTTCTTTACGGCAGTTTTATTTTGTATGGACCGCCATCGCGACCACGACCGCACTCGTGTTTTGTCCTTCAGCGGTAAATTTGAAAAAATAACATATTAGTCAGTTACTGTGTTGCGTTATGATGACGTTGGAAAGAATAATTAAAAACCATTGTTAAGGCTGGACCAACCAAAAATTCCACATACTTTTATATTATATGATAATATATTTTATGTGGTTTTATTTTCATTTTCGAAAATTAATTCAATTAATGGTCTGAGAATCAGTTAATGTTGATAAGCATAATCATTAACTAATTGGTCCTATTTAATCTATGTGCAAAATGATTACTTGGTTAGCATATAGTGTGTCATCATTTGTCCGGTCCCTAACTAGATACATTTATGTCCACTGAACATAACACATCACATCTTCTGAATATAAATAATTAACAATAAAATCCTGTATATCGTTTGTAACTTTATGTTAATTGAAACGTTATTGTATCAGGAAGAGAGATACTTTTCCTATCTGATCGACTATATCGTCGGTCGGAATCATTACCGGAATATTTCCAAAAATACGATTTTTGAGTTAAGTATGCAGAATAGTGGACATTTTGACGATATTTCCGAATCACTAACGTTTATTCACAAAAAGACAAATTCCAACAGAGAAACAATGATTTTACTGCGACATAATGACAATTTTTGAAATCCTTAAACGTCAATTACTCGAAATAAAATATTTTGAAATGTACCATTGTTAATGATTCCGACGAATGTATGAGTTTCAAGCGATAACTTTTTAAATATACCTATGTGCTTTTTTGCCTTAAATTTAATTTTACAAAGGTAAATTTTCAGAGTACTTTTTATTGCAATAGGGGCGAAAAAGTGCTATGAAAATTACGTAGAAATAAAACCAGCTAATTCCTTACTAGGGAGAGCTAGATACTCTTTCATGTCTGTATTGGCTAGGTACTGCTTCCAGTAGACGTCATCATGCAGCCGCGGCAACCGCCTGATGACCTGATCTATGTCTTTCTGAGGTACCAACACTGAAAAAGAACAATTTCGTGGGTGGACCGATGTTTCCCTTGGTCACAGATTATTTAAAAGGCATTTGAGGAGTTTTTTAACTTTGTTTCTCACCTCCCTCATCGTTCTTCAGCATTCCAAAGGTGCCGCCAGTGTAGATCACCAATACCCTCTTAACGTTCTCCATTCTGCTATCCTTATTTAGTTTCCTGTAATGTGTGAGTTTAATACTAGTGATCGCTAAGCCAAAATACATAATGTCTTAAGTGCAATTGTGATTATTTCCATGCACTCGAGGAAAGACAAAGACTGGAGATGATAACGTATTTGTCGTGGATGAAGGGCGGTAAGAAGTAGATCATAATAAATAAAAATTTACATATAAATAATCGCGATTAGACCCGTTAAGTATACAAGTAAAAAAAGAAAGACAGTTTTAGGCCGCGGTTTAGGCGGGATAAGGGCGGGAAAAAATCGGATACTTTAATTGAAAAAAAAAAACTAAAAAAAACATGGCTGAGACAGCCATATATAAGTATAGGTACAAGGAACAGACTTCTTTTTTTACAAATCGGTTTTACTAAAATTGTCTATTTATTTGCAATAAGTACCTACCACGATTAAGACATTGTTTTGTCTTTTGCAATACTATCTATAAAAATAGATAAGATGTTTTTTCTATTTCAGGAAAACAAATTCACTAATGGGCACCATGCATTGTGGACCCCTGGAAAAGCTCTAGCATTTCTAGAACCACGAAGATCCGCTTATTCAACTCAAATTTGAAATCGGCTCTACGGTTACGAAACCTGGTAGATCACCAAAGCCATACCATCACAAAAATCCAAGTTTTCGTCAACAAGTTTCTGAGAAGCATCTTATGAAAACACTGGCCGAACATCATCTCAACTGCTGAACGACAAAAACCAAACAAAAACCTTTACAAAGACATTAGGAACGCTTGTCGGCTGCAACATACGCTGCAAAGACCCTATCACCAAATCCCGAAGGTGTTCTCAACTTCTTACCAAACTCAAAACTCTTGGGATGGTATTTTTTAACCTACATACTGTTTTTATTACTCGTTGTGTCATTAAAATATCATTTTGTCGTTGTCTAAATTTAAAAAAGGCAATGTGGAAATTGCCTTTAGAATGATTCACGGTATACAACAGATATTTTTTAACGACATAAAATGTGTTTAATATGACATACATTTAATTAATCATTCACTATGGATTTTGTACAACGTATAGTTAGATCTTGTAATGTTTTAGTAAGTCAAATCTATGCCTTATTTGTGTCTTCATTGGAATAAAGCGGTTATGTTTGTAGCTGCACTGAGTGTTGTAGAGGATTGTATTTTATAAATATTATTACTTAATAAAATAGGTATTGAATTTTACTTAAAATCCAATGGTAAATATTATTTTAGTACTTTTGTCAAATTACGTTTTTACTCGCCTACCTCATTTTTGCCTCTCCTGTACTTCCTGTGGGTTGACTGGTAGAAAATGACATTAAGTCCTCCTTTTTTACACTATCTTTTGTGCGATGATGAATTCATAATAATAATTGCGACGCTGGAAAGGAAAAATTATCCAAGCGACATTTTTGGCCAAATTGAGTTATATACATTGTTAGAATCGCCTGATTTTTTTGCGTCGTTTGGTCTTACTCACGTCCTTCTACGACGACTTTTGATGTCGCTTCGACATTTTGGAGTTAGCGGGATTTCACTATTTTTTCCTTACTAACCGACAAAATTTTCGACCATTTTTGAAAATTTGGTGGTTGTCGTAATTGTGAAATGCTAAATTGGCATTTGGTCAAGTTTGACATTTCTGTTCGTTCCATAATTACTCCACTTAGTAAATTTTTCCAGTATCTGGCAATATAGTGTTAGCGCATGTAATTTATGTCAAAATTACGAAAAATATATATATTCAATTAATATTTAGTTTCCACATGTTCTTTATTTTGTTAAGGCAACTTTTACTGTGATAAAATTCTAAAAAAATATATGTATTACATTTTTACCGTACCTTCCTTAACCAAAGCTTGTCGGTTAGTCAATTTTTCCCATCTCTACTTTAAGGTAAAATTTTACTAAGCGACACTAACTTTAAAACTAAGCATTATTTTTAATATTTACGTATACTATAACATAGATAAAAAAAATTATAAATAAATTTATAAGAATCAGGCTTTTTGGACCATTACAAGAATTTACACGACTTTTTTTCCGAAAATTCAATCTTTAAACAGCTCTACTGTAAAGTTACTGTAAAGTCTGATGTCGCTTGGATAACTTTTCCTTTCCACCGTCGATTGGGATCTATCACTCCCACAAATTTTATTCATCTAAAACACTCTTAAAACCGAGTTAAAGCCGATTTTAAATAGGATTTCCTGCCATAAACCAGCTTTAACTCGATCTTAAGAGTGGCGTAGTGGAATTAACTAATCAAAAATAAGTCTCTCTCTAAAAACTCGTTAGCAAAAACCTTACACCCTTGCAAGGAGTAAAAGCAACCAACTTACCCGGGCAAAACCTTCACACTGAAACAAGTCTTTCAATAACTCTTTGCTTATAACAACTGCGCAGACTGATTCATTTTATACACAGATAATAACTTAGCGTAATTGAAGCACTCAACCTGGGAATTCCAGAAAATCTATTTATAACCAGCGATGGAGCCAAAGCTCTCTTATGCGCAGCACTGAAAGTATACCAATCAGATATTAAATGCCTAAACGGATTACAAATTACTGAATTAAAAAAAAACAGTACCACAAAAATCACACGCAGCATGTAGGCATTATTCTATTTATCTTTTTTGAACCGAAACTTTCGTAAACTTTCGTAAGCTTATTTGAACTGAAACTTGGTTTTTTATCGGACGAGCCCGACCAGCCCTACTACGTAACTTTCCACTCTATCGGGTAAGCATTTAGACAACTCTAAAGAG
Source organism: Yponomeuta plumbellus (assembly GCA_947310845.1). NCBI lineage: Eukaryota > Metazoa > Arthropoda > Insecta > Lepidoptera > Yponomeutidae > Yponomeuta > Yponomeuta plumbellus. The sequence goes on along the minus strand of OX371212.1, from coordinate 13,097,361 downwards.
CCAAAATAAGAATGTATATGACAGAGTAGGAGTATGACTCATACTCCTACTCCACTGTCATATAGACCCCGACCGTATCTCATACTGTATGAGATACGGTCGGGGTCTAAAAATGTTTACCAGTTTTCGAACTTGATTCTTTGTCGCAAGATGTGCATTAAAGTCTATAATGCTTTAACAATGTACGTATTACCTTTCAAAGTTCCGAAGCCTCGATTCTAACAAGTATCTAAATTCATTTCTTATTTTAAAATTATTACATTTGTTAAAATGACACAGATCAAAACTCTGTCATAAATCGGTCATACATAATCGTGGACGTACATAATAGAGGTTTGAAAATATAATGAATACTCAGAATAATAATTATGAGATTGAATACTATTTTCACAAAATAAATAAAATAAAACCTCCTTGAGGGAGCGAAGAATGTTTGCTCTAAACTTTGACAGGTTGGTACTCAACTCTTTATTCTGAGCTCTATGCTTTATCTAATCAAATCAATACAAATATCGACCTTGCGTTGTATAATTGTCTGTACAATTATGAACCTTAAGGTGGTAAACTTTCAGACCCCGACTGTACCTACCTACTGGGACAAAAAGTCTCAGAATGTAACAGTGTGACATTAGGTGGTGTGACATACCGGGAACAAACGGGCTAAATCAGACAACTCCATACAGTGGTCCCACTCCAACACCCCAGGTACTTACCTGGATCCGGAATGAATGAATCCGGACTATATTTTTCAATATTTAGCTTTTTTTTGCAATGTAATAAATAGGTAAAAGCTCTTAGGAATGTTAATTATTGTTATGTATTTCTTGATTATTAATTTGGTGTATCAGCAAATGTAGGACGATCAAACAACTTAACTGCATTTTGCAGTTTGCGTTGTAACGATTTCTATCGACAGTTTCCTTCACGTCCATGGAAAATCTGAATGTATGGAATTAAATATAGGGAATACTTATGTACGCGGTGATAATAAGGAAATCGTTTGGAAAAGTTTTAAGAATCATTACCTCTGACCGTAAGTTTGAGACCTATGGCTCCTTCTTAAAAAAACCGTGAGATAGCATTTTTTATGCTACCAAAAATTATAAAAGATTAGATTAATGCTCTATAGGACACACCATACATTATTAAAGTACGTGAAATGTTATATTTTTAATTATTACTTACTTACAAAAAACTGCAGTCTCAGCAAAACTGCTTCTGTGAGCTAATATTATTGCTCTCCTCCCACTTCAATGACCTCCATGAGTAGATAGTCACCATGGAGGTTAGTGTTCCCACTGCGAAAACCTTCATGCGTAGGTAGGCACCATGGAGGCCAGTGCTTCTACTGCATAGACCTTCTTGGGTAGGTAGGCACCATGAAGTTAAGAGATCCCACTTCACTGACCTCCATAAGTAGATAGTCACCATGGAGTTTACTGTTCCCTCTGTACCAACCTTCATGCGTATGTAGGTAGGCACAATAGAGGTCAGTGCTTCTACTGCACTGAACTTCTTGGGTAGGTAGGCACCATGAAGGTTAATGCTCCCACTTCAATGTCCTCCAATGAGTAGACACGCACCATGGAGGTTAGTGGTCCCGCTGCACCAACCTTCATTCGTAAGTAGGCACCACGCAGGTCATTGCTTCTACTGCACAGACCTCCTTGGGTAGGTAGGCACCATGAAGGTGAGAGATCCCGCTTCACTGACCTCCATAACGGCCTAGCCACGGGGATCAGCGGTGCGAACGGCGGTGCGGCGGGCGGGGTGACAAACTGAAACAAACTCATAGAAATGTACGGTGCAAGCCACGCGGAGCGGCGACCGACGTGACTGGCGAAATGTACCGAGCGGCGACTGGCGGCGACTGGCGGCGCGGCCGGCGAGTGAAACAAACACAATGAACAAGTACGGCGCAAGCCACGGCGTCGAGCGGCAGTCGCTGCGACTAGTGCAGAGATCAAACAAGTTTAGTTGTTTTCGCCGCGAATAATAAATACCGAGACTGTTATTGCTGAAATACTTAACAAAATGGGGTATATTTGTTTGATAAAGATCATAATTACCTAAAAGTTATTTAATTTCATGAAACATTAATATACAGAGTAACATTTAATTAACTGACCAGATTTTAGCAGCGATATTTCTGAAAAAATGTAGTCATGAAAAAAATTAATTGATACCTACTATCATTCTCCAAAATATGGTCAGCTTAATTAAATGGCACCTATGTATTAGATCAATTTTTCAGCGGCACTTAAAACTCTAGCTGCATTGACTTTTTTTCCAATCCTGAAGAATATAATTCGACAATAATTCTAGTAGACTCGAAAAATGTTTCGGTGGAAAAATGTGGAATTCTCCATAGTATACCTCGATTCCTATTCAAATCTATGGAGTAGATTACGCTCTTCCAAATATTATGTATTGAACAAAAAATATTACTTTGAGATAAAGACATTTCGCTCTTGACCGGCCTGCCCTACTCAGCCCTACTAGTCGCGGCGGCAAACGCGCCTGCCCGTGGCCGGCAAACCGCGCCGCGCGAATTTTCGTCCCGCTTGCCGCACCGCCGTTCGCGCCGCCGTTCCCCGTGGCTAGGCCGTAAGTTTTACTCAATCAACGGTGTCACTACATGGTAGCAATTTGACACCGATCAGTGGTTCTCCGTGGATAAATAGGCACCATGAAGGTCTGTGTCCTTAATGCACTAACCCCACAGACTAACCCCCTTGGATAGATAGGCACCATGGAGGTCGGTCTGTTCTCGCATTGCACTGACCTTCTGTCGCACAGTGCTTCCACTTTAGTGATGTCTATGAGTACAGTGTCACCATCTTATCTGTTCAGTTGATAGTGGCGCTAGTGGAGAATTTAGTAGTAACATTTAAGAATTTACCTAGAAAAACGAGAATATTTTAACCCGTCTCTCAATTTTAATGAAAATATATCTATAAATCTTAGTAAGTGAATAAATAAAACAAAAAATGGGGAACAGGATTTACAATTAATTAGTTACAATTTTTCCCACCTGAACAGATAACTTGGTGGCGCTGTAGATAGGTACCATGGAGTTTAGTATAATCCATTGCACCTACCTTCATGCTTATCTAGGTAGACACCATGAAGGTTAGTGCCTCTTCTGCACTGACCTTCTTGCGTATATAGGCATCATGGATTCCCACTGTATTCCCACTGCACCAACCTCCACAGGTATTGTCCGGCCGCTGGGAGTGTACGATCCTGACAGGTCATGTTCGAACGGACGACGTAACCTTGAAGTGGCGTCAAATTTTGGATTAAAATATTTTTAAGTCCTATTTATCCTACTAGCAAATAATTGTCATACAAACTATATTATTGTGTAAACTTACAATCAATGTTATATTTTGCACAGTGATTCAAAATTAATAAAATAAAAATTAAAATAAGAAGAAATCAATATTTAATGTTCGTGCGTAAAACCCTTCTACGTTGTCACAAGTTTATGTCAACCGTGTTATTTTGTAGAGACGTACGGTCTGTTTAACGATACGAAGTTGATGAACAGGCTTTAGAAAAAGATCATCGTGTTCTCAGAATCTCTCCGCACCACTGCCGTACAAAGCGATTGAGCTGATCTGGGCTCAAATAAAAGGTCGCACAGCTCGCCACAACACTTCACCACCATTCGACACAAAAAAGATGATGACCCTTCTAAAATGCCTGCGAAAATGTCACAAGAGATGATTGAGTGAAGGTTATCTAAAAAACAAAACTAAAAGCTAGTTAAGAATAACGTTATAACGTTATAATCAACGTTATCATTCCTTAAATGAAAACGTTGATTATCTCCCATCACTAGTCATATGAAACAGACATGTGTCAGGATCGTATTCTCCCAGCGGCCAGACGGTAGATACTTCACTTCAATGACCAAACCTTCACGCTTAGGTAGGCACCATGAAGGTTAGTGACCCCACTGCACCAACCTTCATTCGTAAGGCACCACGGAGGTCAATGTTTCTACTGCACAGACCTCCTTGGGTAGGTAGGCACCATGAAGGTGAGAGATCCCGCTTCACTGACCTCCATAAGTAGATAGTTACCACGGAGTTTACTATTCCCACTGCACCTACCTTCATGTGTAGGTAGGCACCATGAAGGTTAGTGCATCTGCCATGACCTTCTTGCGTAGGTAGACACAACGGAGGTTATTGTTTTTTCTGCACTGACCTTCTTGCGAAAGAAGACACCATGGAGGTTATTGCTTCTTCTGCACTGACCTTCTTGCGTAGGTAGATACCATGGAGGTTATTGATGCTTCTGCACTGGCCTTCGTGCGTAGGTATAGACGCCATAGAGGTTATTGCTTTTTCTGCACTTCTTGCGTAGGTAGACACCATGAAGGTTAGTGCTCCATGAGTAGATAGGTAGGTAGGTATTTAATTATTTAGGTTATTTAATTAAACTCTGTCAAGTGAGTTTGGGCTTTCATTACTACAAACTAAAGCCGCAAAGTGTCCGCGAAGACATTGCCTTAAGTATGTGCGAGACAAATGGATGAAAAACTCAATATCACGCCAACCGATTTCGATGATTCTTCTTTGTATTGGAAAAGATCTGATTATGAGATCCATGTCAAAACGGAACTCTTCAATTCTGAAGAGCAAATTAACTATACTGGGCCGAATCTTTTATATCTATGGTCGTGTGGTCTATTTAATAATTTCTTGCGTCCAAGTAAGCGTACTTCAGATTTAATAAAAAATAAACAAAAATTTTAACAACAAAAAAAAACCGACATAAAAAAAACTATTCAAAAACAAAAATGTGCACTAAAAAGTAGAAAATTATTGCGTATTCTTACTTAGGTACTTGCGTTACAATTATTACTAGTTTTGGACCCTACCTCAATAGCCGGATCCACACCAAACGATCCATTTTGGATCGGCGATCCTACGATCCGCGATCCTGGTCCGTGGAGCGTGGATTGTGGATCGCACTTATGCGATCCAGTTGCAATTTTTAGCGATCCTGTCGGGGTGCTCCAAGACGCTTCAGCCGATCCACACTGATCCAGTCAGTCGAACTCTATCTCGCTATGCTATGCTACGCATCTTCTCTCACACCTCTATTAGTGTAGCTAAACATTTACGGTCCTTGTACAATGATATTAAACGACAACTTTGCGAATTCTCCATAGCGTTCACAAACAACCTGTCGACCGATCGCCCGAATCACGCACTAGTCACACAACACGTCTACACTGCGCGCGCCAAAAGACTGAGGCTCCTTTGAGGCAGGCCAAAAAACCGACAACAAACGGATCGCGCGCGCCCTGGAGCGCGCGCGCCAATTTTGAGACTTGGATCGCGCGAGGCGCGTCTACACCAAACGCTCCGTGGAGCGCGTTCCGTGCCGCGCGCGATCCGAGCGCATTGGATCGTTTGGTGTGGATCCGGCTATTGGTTAAAACAATGTGAAGAGTACTTGGATTTAGTCTCTAAGCGGGGGCGTCGGTCAGTCCAACAGTTCGACGTATGGTAGCGAAAGCTTCCGCTGAATGCCACTCCACGATGAGAGTGATATTGATACTTATCATCAACCCACTATGTCCCCACCGAGGGGCACGGGTCTCTTCCCTGAGGAAGGTATAGGCCATACTCTACCACGGGGGGCAAGTCCGGCTAGTGGAGGCTTGTAAGACTAGTGGCTGGTCTTACTGTCAGAAGTTTTCAAGCCGCCCTAAGGCCTCTGACTTGGCTTAACGACTGCCATCTATCGACGGCAGCCGGCACCAACTGCTTAACGTGCCTTGCGAAGCACGGAACTGCTCGGAAAAATGCCACTAGCGTTAGTCATAGACGGTGACCCGTCCATGGACTGAACGCGCCGTATGTTGCTTAACCTTAGTAATCGTTTAAGATCACTCAGGCAGCTCAGGCTACGAGCGATTATGATACTTAGAGGAGGATGATTAGATCGTTTTTAATTAGGCACAGACATTATAGAAAGTAAGGAGTTTTAATTAAATTTATCAAGGCAGCTGCGTATTTTGCACAAGGCCTAGACTGGTTCTATAACCAGTTTTTCACGAAACCTACGTGTTTTCTCAAACCGTTCTGCAATACTGAAATACTATTCGAAACCCAAGCTCTTTCGCTGCATACGCAAACATATATTCCCGTTTAGTAGAATGAGTCAGGGTAGGATCTGTAATTCATGTAACATGCTTAAATAATAGTCATTCCCAATATTTCCTAGCAAATTATTTTATGTAACTAATGTAACATGTTTTTTTGTAATAAATAACATCCGAGACACTTTTTTATTAAGTACATTTAACAACACTCTTAACACCCAAGTTCTACCAAACACAACTCCTGACAACCAGAGCCACAACCGACCACACCAAAAACAAATGCAGGCCGCTCGCCGCAGCAGCATTGGGCGGTGTTGGCTCTAGCCCGTCGGTGGCGAATCGTCTCCCCCAAACCGCAAACGAGTACAGCTCCACTCGCGTGTTCTCCAACACCAGCGTCACTTCCGTCTCGCCGCTCTCTCTCACTCGCTCGCTATACGAGTACTCCTCAGCCTTCAGGGGAAGAGTGGACACGTCGAGTGACACGGCCGTGTAGAACGAGTCTGCTGCAGATAAGGTCAAGTTCGTGGCCGGAGTAGGCACGGTCGCGACGATGTAGAGCTCTTCGAAGAGCGCCGTGGAGTTTTCTATGTAGTTGTCAAACCTGGAAATGAAAGTTTAGTATTGAAGACGGCCTAGACGCTGACGACCAGACAAGACGAAGCTCAAATTATTTTTAGTGAACGAAATTCACTATAGGGAACTTTACACAGAATTTGTTATACTTCAGAAAGACTTAGGAAGCAGAAGCTTTATTCGCAAAATGAAGAAGGAAAGGAGCCCGCATATTTTCTTTACGTTCCATCTCCATTCTGCGTCCATGAACATCTGGGGTCATAACAAGAACTTATCAGCAAAGCCGTAGCCAAACGTCATACAGAGAGATGAAATAAAATATGCTTCAGAAAAAAAAATTACTATAATATTACATCAAAAAAGCCATACTTGGAAATATATCCGTCCAGCCCTTATATTACAAAACTTTCCACTCTATCATGTTAAGCACTTAAACACTACAGCTTTAAAGAGCCAAAATAAGAATGTACATGACAGTTCGGAGTAGCAGTACCTATGAGATACCTACTGGAAAAAAAGTCCCAGAATGTAACAGTGCGGTGTGACATAAGGTGGTGTGACATACCGGGAACAAAAGGGCTAAATCAGACAACCCCACACAGTGGAGTCTTAAGTAATTGCACCCCTGTGTGGTGGGTGGTGGTGTGTAGGGCTCGTCAAATATCTTTTTTGTATTTACTTACCTAACATTTAAGAGTACTAAAAATTGTAAAACCAAGAGCATCTGCCAACAAACTGTTATGCAGTTTGTCAGAAACCAACTTCTGTATTTTACTGTATATTTATTTGAATAAACGGCTTCAATCAATCAATCAATCAATCAATCAATCAATCAACCCAGATGATACATTCAAACTTTAAGAAGAAAAACACAACTTTCATCAACGAACCTCAACCCGCAGGAGTCTATGGTGTCGTCGGTGCATGAGAACACGGCGCAGACCCTCACGCCGCCCGAGGCGTACCCGGAGTAGGTGCGGACCCCGTCGAACACAGCCGCGCGGTACTGGTATTGCTGGATAACAACGTTACGGTATTTTTGAAACAATTTTATTTTAGCAGGCCTGTTTCACTAAGCGTGTCGTGTCTGTATGGAGCGCGTAAGTACATGCGGCGACCACTCCGGAGTGGCAAATAGGTAGGAATTCAGGCGCCAGAAGAGTTAAGAGTTACGCGGTAGAAAGAGAGGCAATATGTAGGTGAATATAACGTATCTTTTTTAGCGCCGTGCGATCTGAATTGCACCTAATTGTATCGCTGCACAATCGCTCGTAGCCTGGGCTGCCTGAGTGATCTTGAACGATCACTAAGGTTAAGCAACATACGGCGCGGTTAGTCCATGGATGGGTCACCGTCTATGACTAAAGCTAGTGGCATTTTTTCCGAGCGATTCCGTGCTTCGCAAGGCACGCTAAGCAGTTGGTGCCGGCTGCCGTCGATAGATGGCAGTCGTTAATCCATAACAGAGGCCTTAGGGTGGCTTGAAAACTTCTGACAGTAAGAAAAGCCGCTAGTCTTACAAGCCTCCACCAATCTGGAATTGGCCCCCGTGGTGGAGTATGGCCTATACCTTCCTCAGGGAAGAGACCCGTGCCCCTCGGTGGGGACATAATGGGTTGATGATGATAAGGGACTAAAGACTAGTAGACTTAAGTAATTTTGTTTTAACTTCAACTCGATACGTCCAAGCGTTCCCGAAGTAAAGGATCTTGACAGACAGACAGACGGACGAACAACAAAATGATCTTATAAGAATTCCATTTTTTTCCTTTTAACCCTTAAGCCATAGGGATTATAGTTCCTACTTTAAATTGAACCTTATCGCTTTGAGATAAAGATGGATCTTAAGTTATTGGGATCTTTAAAAGACCATCATCCTTCAAAGGGACCAGCCACTCCCTGGAAAATAACAATAAATACCTATGCCAATGTGCTCTTGTTCCAAACACACTAAAAATGCGCTTCCACTCTTTGAATATGTACGTCAGTCAAATCACTGATACCTATGAAGTACTAAAATTAGTATGAGTAGACGACTATCTTTTCCAAAATGAGAATGAGTTAATTATCGCGTAAGTATATTTTGAAGCATTCAATCAGAGTAATATTATAATTTTTCACATGCAATGTAAAATTTCATCTCAACAGCCAATAATAAATTGTAGATTAATTATACTCCGATTTTTAATTTCGTGTACCAAACTGACATTTGGTGGGTTGCCAGTTTTGGATTTTGTTGTACAATAAAGTACTCGAAGACTGTGGAGATATTGAAACGAGATATGATTCGAAAGCATAACTAGTATTCGGTTTGGTGATTTGAAAAAAAAGTTGCATGTTACATTTACGTTTTTCTTCCCTAAATTAATTTAACCATTTTGAAAATATCACTGTAGATAGAAATTGTTGAAATAATGATTTAGTACCTCCTTACTGAAGAGAAATGGTCTATCTAATGTACCGGTTTGTCTATGCCTTTTAAGAAGACTTTTAATTTGATTGTCACTGTGTCGGTATGTTTCTGTAACGTTGTTGAAAATAAACCTACATTTAATATCTTAGACTGCATATTATTTACATGGTAGCAGAGCGGAGAGTTTCGGAAAAATATTTACGTAATGATCGAATGTTGACGGAAAAAATATTTCAAGAAAATAAGGTAAAGAAATTTTCAAAAATGTCGAACGGAAAAGAAGATTGTTCTTTACAAATTTTCGATGGCACGAATTACGACAAATGGAAATACAGATTGAAATTGTTTTTGGAAATGAAGGAATGTTATGAAGTGATCTCAAATGAAATTAAACCAGCCAATATCACAGAAAGTGATTGGTTAAAGAAGGAGTTGAAGGCGAAAAATTATATCGTTAATAGCGTGAGTGACAGTCAGCTAGAAATAATTATGTCAGAAACGGATGCGGCAAAAATGATTGGAAAATTAGATACGATTTATCAAGCAAAGTCTAGTGCGAATAAGCTATTGTGCAAGAGAAAATTGTTAAAGTTGAAAATGTCAGAGGTTGACAACCCGACAGATTTTTTGAATATTTTTGAAAAAACTGTCAATGAATTGAAGAGTGCGGGAGAAGAGATGACTAATGATGATAAGTTGAACCATTTATTATTATGTCTGCCGGAGTGTTACGCACATATAGTTGACATAATTGATGCATTGCCAGAAAAGGATAAGTCTGTTGAATATGTAAAGTCAAAGCTACTGTTAGACTACAAGAAGAAGGAAGAAAATAATCCTAAACCGATGGAATCATTTAACATTCAGAAGAGAACGACGCAAAGCCAGATGGGAAACTGTTATGGATGTAATCAGCCCGGCCATTATCTAAGAGATTGTCCAAGAAAGGAAAGAGAAAACCAGAATTTTACGAATTGGCGCGGAAACTACAATTTTAGAGGAATGAGTAACATGCGAGGAAATCAAAATTGGAGAGGACTGAATTCTAGAGGAATGAGAGGAAATTCGAGTACGATGACAAGAGGAAGAGGTAATTTTCGAGGAAGAAATTTTGTTCGAGGAAGAGGTACAGCACAAGGTATGGCGCGAGTACCAAGACAAGACGGTACGAGAGTACCAATAGACCAGAGGAGAGGAGAATTATACAATGTCGAGGTAATGACTTCAGCGACGGATCCGGTGAGTGAAAAATGTACTAGTAAAGACAATTTAACATGGTTGTTAGATAGTGGATGTTCTGACCACATTATAAATAATGATGAATATTTTGTAGATGTTAAAAATTTGGAATGTCCGGTTGATATTAAAGTAGGAGATGGTTTTCCTCTGAAAGCAAATAAAATAGGAAATGTATTAACGTACTTTTATGTAACCGGTGAATGGGTCAAAACTACTATTACGAATGTTTATTATGTACCAAATATGAAACAGAATTTATTGAGTGTATCGTCTATCACAAAGCATAATAAGTATATAATATTCGACAAATATGGAGCTAAAATTTACGATGGGTCTAGCAATAATTTATTAGCTGTTGCTGAGAGGAAAAACAAATTGTTTTTATTGAATGGGAAAGTAGAAACGAATTTTGTAAAATCATACACAACATGCAATATGACTGAAAAAGAAAAGTGGCATAGAATTCTTGGACACACAAATTTTATAAATTTAAATAAGATGTGTCAACAAAAGTTACTGAACGGTTTACCTGATAAACTTGAAAATGATCATATACAGTGCGAGATTTGTTTAAAAAATAAAATGTTTAACTTGCCTTTCGAAAATAATCGACACCGAGCACGTGATATTTTAGAAATAGTACATACTGATGTGAATGGTCCATTAAATCCTACAGGTATTGAAGGTGAACGTTACTTCGTATCTTTCATCGATGATTATAGTAGAATAGCCAAAGCATTAAATATAAAAGTGAAGTGTTTGAGTGTTTTGTAGCTTACATGAATTTCGTTGAGAATACGACGGGGAAAAGAATTAAGGAATTACGATGCGATAATGGAAGAGAATACATAAATAAAGATTTTTTCAAATTGGCCAAGGAGAAAGGGATATACATAAATCCATGTCCAGCATATACACATGAATTGAATGGCGTCGCAGAGAGATTTAATAGAACGATTATGGACAGAACGAGGTGTTTAATATCTGAAGCAAAAATAGATAAAGAGTACTGGCCAATATTAGTGGAGACAGCAGTTTATATTGGAAACAGATTGTTGACGAATACAGAAGTTAAAAGGACACCATACGAGATATTTTTTGGAAGAAAACCAGATGTGACTAAAATGAGAATAATAGGAACCAAAGTATATGTGAGAATCCCTGAAGAGAGAAGGACTTCAAAATTTAATTCAAAAGCAGTTAAAGGTATTTTAATAGGTTACACAGAAACGGGATACAAAGTGTTAGTGGAGAATAAAGTGACTGTAAGCAGACATGTAACATTTGTAGATGAGACAGCAACATTGATTGAAGATAATAGTGATAAAGAAGATGAAAAGGAAAATGATCAAGCATTTAATGATACTGTTGAAGATATAGAAGATCGAAATGAAACTGAAGAACCAAGAGAAGTAATTGAATATGGAAGACCGGTGAGAACAAGAAAAGTACCAGAAAAATTTAAAGACTATGTTATTTACGTTAATATGTGTAATGCGAATGTACCAGAAAATTATGAAGAGGCGATGAATAGCTCTGAATCTATGAAATGGAAAAATGCTATGCAAACAGAGATAAATAGTTTGGAAAAGAATGAAACCTGGGAAATCGTAAATGAGCCAATGAACAAGAAAATTATAGAAGTAAAGTGGATTTACACAATTAAGTCAGGTGGAAAATATAAAGCAAGAGTTGTCGCCAGAGGCTTTCAACAGATGTATGAAGAGAATGAAGAAATATATTCGCCAGTTGCCAGAATGACTACCTTGAAAGTTTTATTATCAACTGCTTGTGTACGAGGGTGGGATATTGAACAGATGGACGTAGAAACCTGAATGGAACCATAAAGTCAGAAGTTTACATATATCCACCAGATGGTTATGATATACAACCAGGCAAAGTTTGCTTATTGAAAAAGGCACTGTACGGACTACGAGAAAGTCCACGAGATTGGTATGATTGTATTCACAAATTTTTCTGTAGTATAAATTTGAAAATATCTGCATACGACTATTGTTTATATACAGGGTGTGTAAATGAAAAGAAGATTTACATTATTTTATATGTTGATGATTTGTTGATTACAGGCGAAGATAAGACAAGTATTGAAAAAGTGAAACAAATGTTAAGTGATCGGTTCCGTATGAAAGATCTAGGATGCGTAAAACTGTATTTAGGTATCAACATTGATTATAATCCGAAAGAAAAGAAGATGTATTTAAGTCAACAACAATACATTGAAAGTTTGGCTGAGAAATACAAAATTAAAGATTCTAAGGGATATGATACGCCTATGGAAATAAATCTGCGATTGGAGCTTGCAAATAAAACTAATGAGAAACTAAAATATAGAAATTTAATAGGAGCTTTGTTGTTTGTAGCAAATGGAACACGACCAGATGTAGCGTATTCAGTAAACTATATGAGCAGATTTCAAAAGAACCATGATGAAACTCATTACAAATATGCTTTACGAGTGCTGAAATATTTATATCATACAAGAAACCTGAAGTTGAGCTATGGAACAGCATATAATGAAACGATGAATGCATACGTAGATGCTGATTGGGCAGCGGACACGCAAGATAGAAAATCTACAAGCGGAATTGTGATTAAAGTATTTGGAAATGTTGTGATGTGGAGATCACAAAAGCAGAAAATAGTTTCTAGAGCGTCTACACATGCAGAGTACTATGCATTAGCAGATTGTGTTGAGGAGGTGTTACCTATAAGAGGAGTTTTAAGTGATCTAGGTGTTGAAATTGAGAATAGTGTTAACATTTATGAAGACAATACAGGTGCTATTGGTTTGGCTAAAAATGGAAAGTTCTCTAAGAATTCTAAGCACATCGATATAAGTTATCATTTTGTTTATGATTATGAGAAAAAGGGTTTAATTAGTGTCAATAAAATTTCAACCGAAGATCAGATTGCGGATATATTAACAAAAGCTCTGGGTAAGGTTAAGTTTCAAAAATTTAGAGGTTTGTTAGGTATTAGAGATTGTTAAAGTGTTTTCTTTTGAACAGGACCTATTAATATGGACATAGGGTCTATAGATTATAAATTTTATGAGTATTTTAAACAATGTGTGTAATAGGTTTTATTGGTAGTTAGTTATTATTGTAAGGGATACTAAATCAAGGAGGTGTGTTGAAATAATGATTTAGTACCTCCTTACTGAAGAGAAATGGTCTATCTAATGTACCGGTTTGTCTATGCCTTTTAAGAAGACTTTTAATTTGATTGTCACTGTGTCGGTATGTTTCTGTAACGTTGTTGAAAATAAACCTACATTTAATATCTTAGACTGCATATTATTTACAGAAATCAACGCTACTTTTATTACTGATCAACGTAAATTAAGATTCTAAAATTACTTATTTTAGTAAATTTAAAAAAGAAACGACTTGATCACTCAGCTGATACGATACAATTTTTTTAATTACGATAAGTTTGCAACGCAGTACCTAGTTATCAATAAGCAAATAAAAAGTAGAATTTTAGCTGACAAAGTCGAAATCGAGACCGAGACCGAGAACTCGGTCGAGACTCCTTGAGCTAGCAACATTTTAAAAAAGAAAGAGCGCTTGCAGCTGTCAGTTTAGTACACGAAATTAAAAATCAGAGTATAGTTCGTGTGTTTCAAGAAGCGAATTCTGCTTTCCAAATGTAACGTATTCTTGCTTAAGCTTGAATGATGGTAGGTATGTACTTCAAAGAAAGACATAATTATGTAGAATAAAATTTTACTTTTACAATATAACTAATACTTCAATAAAGCGGGTGGTAATATCGCACCCTTAAATGTAAGTTGCTTCCGAGTGCAGTACGAGTTTTAAACGGCATCTTGAAAGTGGCACTAAGCAAATTAGCAAGAGCTATCTCAGAGGATAATACAACCCTTAGTATAAAAGTCTTCATATTACTGTCATATCTTTTATTCATATGAGATCTATCTTAATTTTTTTTTATTATATTCACTTAGGTATTTAAAGCACGCTATATTAACTTAGTGTCGTTTACTATCTCCTTAACTTAATCAGTCCTCAAAGTTATTCATTATTGCTGTCTGTGTTGCTTCTCATGAGGTCTGCTTTTACCAAAGACTTCGTCTTCATGCTTTTCATATTGAATAATATCTTCTTGTGTAATATGCTTATTATGGTTCACATCTTTTACGTAGATTCTTCCCCATATACCGAATGTCATCAAACCATCTTGAGGCGCCTTCAACCTCAAAGATATCGTTTCCCTGGCTGCTTGCATTGCATCAATTTCATTAGGGAATTTCTCTGTGAAAGTGTAGTTACTGGGATGTAAAGGGAAGTTATTAATCTGCAAGGTGCTAGCAAAGTAGACCACATTTTCACAGCGAAGTGTAGTGTTGTACTGAGTCGCGTATGATGTCATTTGAATGTCCAATTCTTCTATGTTGATGTTTTTGCTGTTGTATCTGGAACAGAATAATCGCAGATAGAGAAAAGTGGCAAAAAATGTAACTACACTTATGCATAACATTGCAGAGTATTTACGTCCCACAGAGCAAAGACCTCTCAGAGGGAGATGAGACAGTGAGTAACTCCACTCGTGCCCGCCACCACCACCGAGAGTTCGTGTCAGATGTTATCTGATATCACGGTTTACCTGATATTCTACACTACTAGCACATTGCTAGAGCAGAGCAACCGTTACGACGTTAAAATATTTATTCCCAGGCATCGGTTTACGTTAAACTAGCTGTTGCCCGCGACTACGTCCGCGTGGGCTTTAGTTGAAAGTGTTTGCAAATAAGATAGGGACACTTTTATGCGAAATTTTTTTTTTTAAATTTCATATTAACTTCGCAACCCCCTCTTACCCCCTTAAGGGATGATTTTCGAAAGACTACTCTACACATCTTTCATGACTTTCAATGAAGGACCTTCATACTGAATTTCATTCAAATATCTTCAAAAATGGCAAAGTTTCATACTAACTTTGCACCCCCTCTTACCCCCTTAAGGGATGATTTTCGAAAAACTATTTTACATGTTTGTCATAACTTTTAATGAAGGACTTTTATATTGAATCTCATTCGAATAACTTCAAAAACGGAAAAGTTTCATACTAAGTTTGCACCCCCTTTTTCCCCCTTAAGGGATGATTTAAAAAAAACTATTTTACACGTATTTCATAATTTTAGATGAAAAACGTTCGTACCAAATTTCATACGAATAACTTCAAAAACGGCAAAGTTTCATACTAACTTTGAACCCCCATTTTACCCTTTTAGGGGATGAATTTTCAAAAATCCTTTCTTAGTGCTCCCCTTCGTTACAAAAGGGACCCCTATGGAAAATTTCAAGTTTCTAACCCTTATAGTTTAGGCCCTGCGTTGATATGTCAGTCAGTCAGTCAGTCAGTCAGCTTCTCCTTTTATATATATAGATACCCTGGTTAAAGGCCTAATAATCCAAGATTTGTCTTGCTTAGTGACAAGGGGTAATAAATTATAGGTGAACATTCGAAGGTAGGTACAAATTTCGCAAAGGTGAAGAATAAACGGCAACAGCCTAACAGCAACAACTACCCTCTGCGCTAAAAAACTAAAAACACTAAAAAAGTTAAAAAACTATGTTGCAGCAGAGTAGAAGTCGTCGCCGACCAATATTGTTGACCCGTGTACAGTACATTCATTGTAAGGAAAGCAGAGTCAAGTTAACTAAATTACTTACCTATGTGCACAGCTCTTAGCATCGCTCGTCTCACAGGCCACCATAGAACACGCCGCCACGCCGATCTCACGACGAACATATGTGTTGCTTCCATCTTGGATGAAGGCACGGTAGTATGGGCCCTAAAAGAAGAGACACAAAGTTCAATTAACGAACATTCACTAAAAAAAAGAGTACTAAATGAATAAAAAAATAATATTTCAGTAGCAGAGCGTATTAGGAATTTATAGCTAATGTTACAAATACTTTAATAAAAGCAAAAAATAAGCATCCAGGCAGAAGCTATATTGCATGATTATATTACCATGCATGAAAATACTTACCTACCTTACTTACTTACCTTACTTATCAACATCTTTTCACCTAACTAAGTCCCAAATCTACCCTGACAGTCAGTAAATAAAACTCAAGTAAGCAGATTTAAACTGTGCAATGTTCAAACATAATATTACTCATGCTGTTAGTCATGTAAATAATAAACACACGTAATACTTGTCCAACTCAGTCTACTTCATGCAAACAAACTTACTTCCTTCATAATGATGCGTTTCAGCTTGCAGTGTATACCGTACCAAAAAATGGATATGCATCGCCTTTTAAACTAACATCACTGCGGCACTTACCACGCCATAAGCCCTTGCTGTCATCCTGATCCTGAACTGGCACGTCACTTCATTATGCGTCAGGGAGAACTCCTGGAAGCCGGGCTGAATCAGCCTCGACACATGAGCTGATAATGACGGGTCCGGCTTCAAGAATAGCGTATCAGCTTCTCTTGGTGGGTCGACGATAGGCCCAGGGTAGGTGCCGTTAAGGCGACCTGGAACTTTGGGCACACGGGAAACCAGCAAACGAGAAATTGCCACTCCCGGCATAGTGCTAATTAAAGCGCCGGCCTTGCCAGAGTATATTCCGGAACCTGGAAAGGGAAATTGTAGGATTAAGTGTGGAAGTTTAGGAACAGGTAAAACGTAAAATAAAACATAAACACAGATCAGAGATCTATTACAAAATTAAAAGTAAAATAAAATTAGAGTAAGGTTTTAAACATTTCAAAACCTTACTGATGTGATGTCTTAATTAAAATAACTTCTAGATTTAAAAAAGAGTACATTCAAAAAAGAAATAAATACTTACCAGCGCTTCCAACGGCAACATTGTTGGCGCCGGATGCGAGGAAGTTTACGTTCATGGCATAAGCGTAGGCTTCTTGGATCTGAACAGCTGAAAACAGTACATTACTATAAAACAAGTAAGCGAAGCGACGCCATTATGAAAATGTATGAAATAGCGATGCTATCATATTATCTACTGAATAAAAAAGTCTTATGGATCAGAAAATAAGACATGGCGGAAACGCCAAAGTAAATTAGGAATTCATAAAACTAAAATGAAATATCATAGGTAGGTACCAACACTTTGCAAACAGACAAATCTGACTATGAAACTAGCGATGATACCTAAGTAAAGCATGTCATAAATAGGTATACGAGTACTACAAAGATAAAGTTAGAGACAATGTAGACGAATGCTCAAACCTGTCAGATACGGAGTCTCCGAGAACCACATAGTGGTAAAGACCACGTCGGTGATGTTCAGCTTCTCCACCACCTGAATAGCAGGCACTTGGAACATAAGGTCGAAACAGATGAAGTGGCCAAATGTTACTCCAAAATCTGTCGTGAAGATGCCAAGATCGGGAGTGAGCGCTGGGGTGCGCGTGAATTCGCCAAAGAGGTTGATCTTGCGGAACCTGGAATTGATTAGAAACGAGGTTAAATTCAATGTGGTTTACAGCAACTGGACGATATAAAATGGACTAAAAATAAGAAAAGAGTTGAAAATTAGATTACGACAATAATAGAAGAGACCAAAAAAACTTGAAATTATTTTGTTGAAAAATAGACTGGTAATGGTTACAAGGTAGTTTTTCACAACAATTGAAAGATTGATCCATAAATAACGTCACAGGTTAATGAAGAGGAAGGGGTCAGCCAAGTCTCATCTTGAGGATGAGTCACATCCTAATATTTATTGCCCGATAAAATAAATTTCAGCCTTATTATCCACAGATAGTATGTACAATCACATTGGTGGCGCTCTCACACTAGGTCAGGCCTGTCCTGTGAGGGCCATATAAAATATGTTCAATATGGTGTAACGTATAGTGGTATAATGGCGTATACCTTCCTCAGGAAAGAGACCCGTGCGACATAATGGGTTGATGATGATGATAGTGAAACATAAAATATAACCACTCTATTTATACACGGTTTAAACATCATTACATCATTTGGTATTTTTCTGCGATGTTTTGTAAATTCGGTGGTTTTAATTAGTTTAATTTCTAAAATATGTGATATCACAACAGGGGAGGAGCCACAGTGATGTGACCATCTGATGAGAATGGGGGCTCCAAAAAAGGTGAAACGAGTTATATTGTGAAGTGTGTCATCGTTTATAGATGGTCCTACAACTGCTGCCAACTGAACTTGTCATATTGAGGTATGATACTTGATTGGGGCTATGGGACGAGGCAGTCACAATTTTATTTACTTCTGTAACGCTCAGCCCAGTCCGGTGCCATGTCAAGCCAGCCATAGCCAAGCCAGCCATAGCCAAGCCAGCCATAGCCAAGCCAGCCATAGCCAAGCCAGCCATAGCCAAGCCAGCCATAGCCAAGCCAGCCATAGCCAAGCCAGCAATAGCCAAGCCAGCCATAGCCAAGCCAGCCATAGCCAAGCCAGCCATAGCCAAGCCAGCCATAGCCAAGCCAGCCATAGCCAAGCCAGAGAAGCCGTGACGTCAGCATACGTCACCGCCTCGCGCAACGCCGCGCCGCGCGCCGCGCACCGCCCGTTTGCCCCACCTCGCTCGCACCGGCCGGTTGCGAGGGTGGGAGAAACAACGCCTGCCTATTTAAGCCGTTGCAAATGTTGGATCGGACTTTTTCCTGTTGTAATTATTTTATAGGGCGAAGCTCTGCCCAAATAAATTTCTATTTGATTAACTTTGTTGTTTGAGTCCCTGCCCTTCTTTACATTCAGAAGTGGTATTACTCACGAAGAGTGCTCGCGCTACAAACAAGAAGAAAAAGGCCTCGGTCTCCTGAAATGGAGCAATCCACATCTTCGTGTCCGCCACGTGGATCCAAGTCTCGCTCTCCGAAATCGAAGAAGATCCTGCACCGCCTGCTAGAAAACTACTGAAAAATTTTCTGGTTCAAGAACTTCTAAAAAATGCTTGCCGCCCCGAACATCTATTACAAAAGTCGAAATACTAGGAAACAAGGACAATAACGACGTGATCACACCTGTGCGCCATCACGAGATGGAAGAGTTGGCCTACTCGCTGCCTGCAACCATCCTTGAGCCAACCAGCCATCAAGGCTACATGAAGGTGATCAACATCGGGACCACGGACATCGTGTCGGAGCCGGCTGGGCGAGCTGCTAGTACGCGCCGAGATCTGCGAGAACACGCCGCTTCATACGCAGGTTAGCCCAATTGCCATTACTAGCCAAAAGTGTACTAACAACTTGCCTTGATAAACACTCTGCCATTGGGGGGGTAGATATAGAAAATATTTCTGTAGGACTCTTAAATTAAATAGAGAAAAAAAATCCTTGATTGAAATTTTGTATGAGTTTAGGAACTGTTTTGCCAGCGATGCTAATGAAGTAATGAGTTAGGATGCACAGATTTACTACAGATGAAAATAAATGTCACTAGCAATGAGCCTGTATATCATCGCCCTTATAGATTATCACATAGCGAACAGGCTACAGTGAAATGAAAAGTTCAAGATTTATTAGCTGCGGGTATAATTAAAGAATCTGAGTCCAGCTATGCTTCCCCAGTCATTCTAGTTAAAAATAAAACGGTGATAACTTTACCCACAAACCGTGATAGTCTGTTATGCATCGATTACAGTGCGAGATAGGTACCCATTAACAAACATTGATGACAAAGTGTCTAAATTGGCAGGTAAAAAGCGTTTTACTAGTCTAGGTATGGCGCAGGGTTACCATC
The DNA here is from genome assembly GCA_947310845.1 of Yponomeuta plumbellus. Lineage (NCBI taxonomy): Eukaryota > Metazoa > Arthropoda > Insecta > Lepidoptera > Yponomeutidae > Yponomeuta > Yponomeuta plumbellus. Next base: position 13,077,258 of record OX371212.1, on the reverse strand, counting down.
AAACAAAAATCTGTCCTACTGATACACACAAGGCCGCATTTATTACCCCACAAGGTCATTATGAATTTTTACGCGTACCATTCGGTCAAGCAAATGCGCCGGCGGTTTTCATGAGATTGATAAATAAAATCGTTGGCAGCTTACACAACCCTGAAATACTTACATTTCTAGACGATATACTTCTTCCCTCGTACGATGTACAGGGTAGCTTACTATTGCTAACAAAGGTTCTACAAAAATTTAACACAGAAAACTTAAGACTAAACATGAATTAATGTTCGTTTCTGCAAGAAAACATTTCGTATTTAGGTCATGAAATAGCAGCGGAGGGCATACAGCCGGGTGAATCTAAGTTGGCAGCTGTTTCTAAATTTCCAGTTCCACAAAATGTACATGAAGTACGCCAGTTTATCGGACTATGCAGATATTTCAGAAAGTTTATCTTTAATTTTGCAGTAATAGCTCGCCCACTCACAGATTTGACAAAAAATGCTAGTTGGGTATGGAGCGATGAACAATTGCTCAGTTTGAGGAATTAAAAAAAAATACAATCGTGTAGTAAGCCCCGTGTAAGCATTTTACGATCACTCGTTGCTCACTGAGATTCACACGGATGCGTGCAAGTTAGGTATATATTTTATTGCAAAAACAACCTGACGGTACATTGAGACCCGTAATGTACTTTAGCCGGGTTACCAGTAGAGAGGAAAGTGTCTATCATAGCTACGAGTTAGAAACACCTGCCATTGTAAAGTCCCTGTGCAGGTTCCGTGTTTGCATTGTAGGTCTAAATGTGAAGGTAGTTACAGATTGCACCGCGGTACGTGCGACTTTGACTAAACGCGACTTACGCTCGGTTTCTAGAACAGTGATCAAATGTTAATCTCATGTTAATCTCACGTCAAGCTAATTTCAGCCAATCACGTGCCGGTATTTTGAATTAATCTTAGATTAATCTCTTGTTATACATTTGAATACTCTTTCAGAAACTGAGGCTTAGTACCACGTATAGCAAGATGGTGGATGTTAATTCAAGATTATGACATTTAAGTATTGAATGCAGACCCGGTGAGCGCATGAAGCACGTGGATGCTTTAAGTAGAAACACAAAGTTGGACGATATTTACTCAGGACCTTACGTAATAACAATGGTACTACCTAATGACATGTATCAAATTTGTAGCATTGAAGGTATGCGTGGTTGTAAGAGCTTTCAGGGATTAGTTTCATCTGATGCAATTAGACAGTACAGAAGTAGTTATTGCCCCGATGACAGATAGTGCCAGTAGTTTAGACGAACCGGTAGAAAGAAACTGAAGACCTAATAGACTTACTAGAGAGCTAATACGAGTATTTTTCTCTGTTCCCATTGCGGGAGCAATTGTTACAGGATGGCCGACTGTAACGCTCAGCCCAGTCCGGTGCCATGTCAAGCCAGCCATAGCCAAGCCAGCCATAGCTAAGCCAGCCATAGCCAAGCCAGCCATAGCCAAGCCAGCCATAGCCAAGCCAGCCATAGCCAAGCCAGCCATAGCCAAGCCAGCCATAGCCAAGCCAGCCATAGCCAAGCCAGCCATAGCCAAGCCAGAGTAGCCGTGACGTCAGCATACGTCACCGCCTCGCGCAACGCCGCGCCGCGCGCCGCCCGTTTGCCCCACCTCGCTCGCACCGGCCGGTTGCGAGGGTGGGAGAAACAACGCCTGCCTATTTAAGCCGTTGCAAATGTTGGATCGGACTTTTTCCTGTTGTAATTATTTTATAGGGCGAAGCTCTGCCCAAATAAATTTCTATTTGATTAACTTTGTTGTTTGAGTCCCTGCCCTTCTTTACACTTCTCTATTATGCCCATGTCGTGTCAAGATAGACGCGATCCCGACAGAAATAGTCGACTTCGGCTGGTTACCATTTCACCAATAATTGAATTTAATTAAGGTAGGCTACAAAGCAATATGATTGCCATGTTCTTAAAGAAGAAAAGAGGGACAGAAAACAATGTTTGTAAGTCCCACATGCTAACCACAAATATAAAACCACTCGTTTTTTACCTGTCGATGATAGTCCCGTTTCGGTTAAAGACCACGTTGGTATTAAACAGGTACTCTTTGCTCTCAGGACAGTCATCGTTCGTGGTACCGTGAATGCAATCCACCAATTCCTCCACATTCACAACGACGTAGATGTTGTTATCAAGAGCAGACTGTGAAAGCGCTACTAGGATCTAGAATGTAAAGCAGAAGATTAGGTAAGTACCTCCCGTTTGTGCTTCAAATATCGTTAATGACTAAATTATTTGCTCTTCTACTCATATAATAAAAATTAACTTTCAGAACAAAATGCACGTAATTTTATAAAATACCCATGAAGTAGAAATTCCTTTCCAACACAAATATAGCTAACGTGGAAAATAATTTAGTCGTCCAAATTAAACACTTCAATGATCAACAGATCTTGACCAAAATATATTACTTTCAACGCATTCAAGCGCTCTTACCTCTCTGAGATTGGTCTGGTGTAAAGGTCTGTTGGTATGTACTAAGGGATCTAACATACAGAGAGCGGTCACTCGGTCAAGCGTTCAAGCGGTCAGTTTTGCGTTCTTTGTGTTATACCTTCTACCATATATTACGTTATATAGATCGGGGGGCACGGCAGTGGCCCCGACAAGTCAAGCGCGAAGCAAACACTGCCGTACCATGCTTTACTGGAACCATTTCGCCGCATTTTCAGGACCCTATTTGAGAATCTTTGGATAAGACCAGAACGCAGGAATTTTCGTCATCCAGTAAGCTATAATCACATACTTAAAACCCAAAATTTCAAGTCTGTAGGTATTTTAGTTCCGAAGTTAAGCGAAAGCAAAGTTTCGCATTTACGACACTCATTCACTAATGATCATCAAAATAGAACTAGTACAAATTTCCCATAAACTCAGAGAGCTGAAATTTGGTACAGAGCTAACTCTGTGGTCATTAAACCCTAAGGTTTAATGACCACATAAAGGGAAAACTATAAAAACTAGGATAATCGAAGATCTGGAGTACCTGGTGACCCTGATTAGAAAACGCAAGAGCCCAACCAAACTATTAGAGATCGACATAAGGCCTTTACAAAACATATTCAACTTGGTGGGCCGCTTCATTTGATGTCAAAAATCGAAGGTATGAAGCATCTGATGAAGAACACTCAGCTGGTCTCAGCTATGGTAATGCCCCCTTCTACTATATTCTATCTATCTATATTCTATCTACCTATATATTTATATAAAAATTAATTGCTGTTCGTTAGTCTCGCTAAAACTCGAAAACGGCTGAACGGATTTAAGTCAAGTTTCAAGGTGAGATTTTTTTTAATAATTGTCGGGAAAACCATAAAAATGGTTTGGCTCAATTTCATTATGTCAAACTTGCTGTTGTTGTGTTTGATGTGCAATTTCGTTCGGGACTACGGTAGACTCGAACTATATGTATGTACATTGACATTCAACAAACAGAATGTAAATTCTTTCCGTTGAAATACATTTCTGATTTCTGTATATCTATGTAAGGTAACGTAAAGAACGCAAAACTGACCACTTGAACGCTGACCGCGTGACCGCTCTCTGTCTGGTCAGATCCCTATGTAGTTTATTTTTTTGTCGCAAACTCATAACTCACCGGGTCAAAGTTGTCCGGAAACGAAGCAGGGGTCATGTTGAAATTTCTTTTGGGGTCTAGGACCACAAGAGGATGTCTTATGTTCAGGCATAATTCTGGGAATACCACTATGTCAGCGTTCTGTAATTGGACGAGAAATTTTGCTTTTTTTTATTTGTTGGCATACAAAAATACATCCGTCCTACGAACTTGGAAAGTTCATCACAGAAATGTAGGTACCGAAGGCGAACTGAAATTCAGTTACAATGAAATCATGGCATTTTGACATTTAGTCGTTACGGACTGGAGGCAACTAACAATAGAAATTACAGAAATGTGTGTAAAGTTCAGTTTAGCCTAGCAAATACGCTGAAGTATTCTTATCAGTTTACAGCGTAGAATGTTGACTGTTGAACATCTCTACTTCTTAAACCTCAAATAGATAAAATGTATATCATGCAGTTATAATCCATGATGACATCAGCATCACGGTGAGTCTATCTTGTCTGTCTGATATTAAAAATCTGTGAAGTACGTTTTTATCTAAACAGCATTTGCTGACATTGTATCAGTTATCTCAACGTTGTTGCTATTCTGGCTACGCAAATATAGAGTGCCTCAGTAAAACACTATAATTTGCAATGAATGTGTTGTAGTGTGTAGCTACGAACAGGAAGAATTGTTTTGAACAGGAACGATTCCAACGTACCTACTGAGGTTAATACTAATTCTGTCTGCAAACGTCAGCATTCCGACAGAATTAGGTGCGCACATTTACGCCTCAGGAAGAATAAGTGCCCTGCCTCACTGGGACGCCATTGCGACGTCGCCAGCCACGTTCCAGGCAGTTTGTATTGAATGGCAACGTCGCCAATAGTCGCCAAGTGAGGTAGGCACCCTAGATTTCAATACTAACTGCTTGGATACGGTCGCTGGCGACGTCGCCATGGCGTCCTAGTGAGGCAGGGCACTAACAGGAAGCATTGTTTTGAACAAGAACGATTCCAATCTACTGAGGTTAATACTAATTCTGTCTGCGTTCCGTTTCCGAAAGAATTAGGTGCGCACAAATGTGCCTCAGGAAGCATAAACTTTTGCAGTTTTGTATGATGATATGTATGATATAATACCTATAATAATAATAACGTCCAGGCAACACAATCACTTGACCTGGTCCCAAACTAGGATACCCTGTGCTATGGTAACCAGGCTCATTACAAGCACCGAAAAACACCCAGACTGAGGCCATATATTAGTACAAAGGCACGGCGGCCCCCAGTGGGAATCGAACCCACGACCTCTTTCTTGGTAGCTAAACGCCTTAACGACTAGACCAACGACGCAGTCGATGTGTTTTGTATGACATAATGACCGGTTTGAGTTGAGAATTTTCACTAAGTAAATACTTAACTGTAGTGTTGTCTCCTCAAATTTCTCAGAAAAGAGCGTGACAGAACGTTACTTAAGTATTTACTGATACCATATTCATTTGGGTCTTAGACAAAATGTAAACAACATTTCAGTACTCTTTAGACTATTTTCATTGTCAAAAAAATTTATTTCGGTTTTTACACTAAGAAATAAGTAAATTAGATTAGATAACATCTAATTTACTTTAAAAATTAGTGTAGAAACCAAAATAACATTTTTTGACAATGAAAATAGTATAAAAAGTACTGAAATGTTGTTTACATTTTGTCTAAGACCCAAATGAATATGGTATAGTGAAAATTGTCAACTCAGAGACCGTCCGATAGTAAACAACGAGTATTTTGAACAACATGCCTGCTCAGCGGCATCCCTTATGAAACCGAGGTAAGCCTGGAGATTGACAGTGGTGTTGGAGCTGAAGTTGTATTCCAGGACAGCCGCCACGTAGCTGTCATCCTGCGGAGTTGACACCTGGAAGGAGATCTGACCTTAGAAAAACGTGCATTGAGAGGTTAACAGGCAACTAACACCACAGGATGTTTGGGATTTGGTTTGAAGCAATGATTACAATTACCTAGACTTCTACACTACACAACAAAAAACATGCCATACGAAAATTCTTCATACAAACGTTGATTTAAATAACTATAACTTCATCATCATCATCAACCCATTAAGTCGCCACCGAGGGGCACGGGTCTCTTCCCTGAGGAAGGCATAGGCCATACTCCATCACGGGGGCCAAGTCCGGATTGGTGGAGGCTTGTAAGACTAGTTTTCGTTTGAAGCAATGATTACAAATTACTGCTACACTACACGACAAAAAACATTGAAACTCTCAGTTTAGTACGTTAACTATGTTTGTGCCATACGAAAATTCTTCATACAAGCATTGATTTAAATAACTATAACTTCATCATCATCATCATCCACCCATTATGCCCACACCGAGGGGCACGGGTCTCTTCCCTGAGGAAGGTATAGGCCATACTCCATCACGGGGGCCAAGTCCGGATTGGTGGAGACTTGAAAGACTAGTGGCTGGTCTTACTTTCAGAAGTTTTCAAGCCGCCCTAAGGCCTCTGACTTGGCTTAACGACTCTATCGACTGCAGCCGGTACCAACTGCATAACGTACCTTTCGAAGCACGGAACCGCTTGGAAAAATGCCACTAGCGTTAGTCATAGAACGGTCACCCATCCCTGCACTGAACGCAACTTAGGTGACATTTAAAAAGCGTTGCAAGTCGGTCTAAGTGTGTTTCCAAGAAAAAAGAGGCCGATCTTTCGTGGATGGCGTCAAGTGAGCCCACGCGAATGCCCTTAAACCTAGTCACATACCTAATTGTATGCGTCATAGAGACCTGTTATAGCTGATTTTATTTTGTCACGCAATAAATAAGGTGATTAAGAGGGAACATCACGGGCTAGAGAATTGAAAAATAGGTATTTGTAAAATCTATTGCTTTCGCGCGATGCCCGAAGAAGCGAGCTATCAATGTGTGAATGGGACTGTCAATGTGTGCGTGGCGCGTCCGCCGCCGCCGCGCCCTGCGCCCGCCACGCTCGCGAGCGGGCCGGGCGTAGTCTGCAAGTTGATTTCGTTCGGCGTGTGTGGAGTTATTGTTTTACCTACCTGCTCTTTGTTTGACTCTGGCTATTACTTACTGGACTTCCCCTATTTTATTTTGTGGAGCTCAGGCTTACTTTACAAAAAAACTAAAAGAGACGATGTATTTTGGCAGAAAATCGATTCGATATTAGAAACTTTTTATATTCATTGTCTGTTACCAGATCGAAAAATAATTTTATAGATCCAAGTTCATTATTGATCCGATTCCCATTTCATTCAATATCCGTTTCAACCAATCCCCATTTTCCCATTCACGCGACGGTCGTATACCTACCACGAAATTTAGGTACGCTCCGGACCATTAGATAAAAGTTTTTTATAAATTAGAGAGAAAGAAACGGTTTGACCACTGAATAGTTTTTTTATACCTAACTTTAGAGATACTTTCAACATTATTCTGCCGTGCTAAGGGTAAGAGCAGTAAGTCGGAAATTTCAAAGTTGAGAAAATGGACAAAGTTTTGGATTATATTTTTATTTACTTCTACTTTAGCTTATAAGTTTTTGTAGGTCTGATTTTTTCAAAATGTAGCTTAAATGGAGTTCTTTTATGGTACATGCTTAATTATAATAACTAAATTACGATTTAGTTATTATAAAATATTATTTAATTGACGAAAAGTCATATTATTTCTAGTACGAGTTAAATCTATTCGTACTGATTGCTTAGAATAACCGCAGTAAATACTCCAGTTACTGCTTTAATACTAAGTATTCCATACATTCGATATCTATATTTTGTATGAAATTACGTGTCACTTTAGGGTACAAAAAAACTAAGATGTTATCTAATAAGCGGTAATCACAATTTAAAAGATAATATAGTGAGACATCTATACTTACAAACCTTGAAATATAGTAATTTACCTAAAGTTTTTTTCTAGAAGGCTCTGAAAGTACGTAATTAAAGTGAATACCGTTTAATTTCCTGAAACCTACAAATATGCTACAATTCAGTCTTCAGGAGCCATTACACCTACAATATTTGTTACTTTTTATTGAGTTAGTATGAAAAAAAATGTGCCAAAGAAATTATGCAATTTGAACCATTTTAGAGTTAGAGTTTGCTTGATGTACTGAATCGACAAAATCTGAAAAATTATACGTTTTTTATTTCTTTGCATAGCTTGTTCAACCTGGTGTTGGAAGCTGTCGACTGATTTAAAAGAGTGACTAGGCTCAAAATATTTTAATTTTTACCGCATGTAAATGATGGCTTTTAATAATGTACACAAAAAAACTGAAAAGAGCGAAATGTTTGTTTTGGGCGCAACAATTATCCATCCATATTACTAGTACTTCTTGAGTTTCCTTTTTAAAGTTCTGTACACAAAGGGTAAAACGGACCCTATTACTGAGACTCCACTGTTGGTCCGTCCGTCTGTCACCAAGCTGTATCTCATGAACCGTGATAGTTAGACAGTTGAAATTTTCAGTTGATTTGAGATAAAAGCCGTAAGTGTGATTAGTGCTGAAATTCTAAGTTAAAATTTTTTGATTAAGCTCATTTACACAACAATAATGTTCACTTACAGACTGTTTTTATTATTAGCAAAATTGAATATAGATTCCGGATGTACAGTAATTAACGTGAAGTAAGTATATTTCCTGCTTTTATGCTAAGAAAACAAAATCATTTCATTGACTTACTGCTGTTATGCTTCATGGTATTTTTAGGTTCCAGTGAAGCTAGAAAAACGGGGATTAGACCAGTTTTTAGAACATGACGCGGCGATTCAGGATATGTACTTAACTAATTTTTGATCAAAATCGACTTATTGCTCTTACTGTTAGCGCGGCAGTATTGATATTAGTGTGTTTTGAGCATTTCAATAAATAATATAAAAGGTTTATAACCTTTTCAACAATCGAACAACACCATAATCTGCTAAATCCACTTCACGTAAAATACTCTAACTAGAAATATCGATATCAATGAACAACACTAAAGTATCGATAAAATTATCGACTACGTGTCACGTCACTAGTGTATGCATACGTAGTCCGCGCCTCCCCAACCTCAAGCCTCCCCCCGCAGAGCGCGATAGAGACAACTGCAGCTTGGACCGAAAATAGCAATTAAAAATACACAAAATCAACGATTCGTAGTCCCCTGATTTCTTCTCCAAAACTTAACCAATTTAACTATTTTTTTCATAAATAATTAAAGAAAGGCTTTGGCCGTGTTCCTATGTTTTCCATTTTGTATATAATCTAGTAAAATTGCTTTTCTGATTTTTTGAATACAGCGGAAAATCGGGCCATTTTTTTTAGGTTTTTGAACGTTCATATCTCTTTTAGTAATAAATTTATGAAAAAAATAAAAACATAGGGACATGCGTATAGTAGCCATAGATTTTATGGAAAAAAAGAATTGCTATACTAGCATTATCCAGGGAGGAAACAGGGGACTACGTTTGTATGAAAAAACTGCCCTTGTGTTTCCTCTTAATGATGGTCTGGGCCGCGTTTCATGAAACCACAATTCGTAGTACAATTGCTGGTTCAGTATCACAATTCGACGTACATTGCGTAGCAGTCTACGTATAAGGTAATCTGTGGTTTAATTAACTTTGCAATGAACATCGAATTGTCATACTGAACCATCAATAATTGTAGCTTAGAAATAGATAGGTAGGTAGAGACTAATGAACCGTATCTTAGTTGGTACAGTCGATAGCACATTAACCTTCACATTTTAGTTGCAAAGTCGCCCGTAATGCAACGGGGTAGAGTGCATGGGTGTGTAGGATAATGTGCTGTCGAGAGTACGGTACATGCCCGCTACGTGTAACTTTGAAAACAATTTGTTTTTTTTAATAAAAAAAAAAGAAACAACTATTAATGTTTACTTTACTAACAAAAACGTATGCAAGTGTATAAAAAGTGCGAGCGAGATAAATGACAGACGTACAGTCGACAGCACGTAAACCTTCACTTTTTTGTTGCAAAGTCGCCCGTAATGCAACGGAGTAGAGTGCATGGGTGTATATATCGCGGGCTTCATATCATAGGGGCGTATGCCCAAAAATGCATATTTTTTTTATTATGTCATTTGATTCCTATTTGGAGTTGGCATCTTCTGTATTTTTTTTCTTATTTTTGGAACAATTATATTTTCAGTTATTGATTAAAAATCGAAAGGCGTATCTATTATAACAACGACTTTTTGTTGAAACAGAAAGGCGCATAGTGGCAGCAGTAACAATCATGTTCATTCTGATCTCACATTGATAATATAATCATATTTGTAATACCTTACAATAAATACCCAAGACGTCTATCGTGTTTTACTTTTACTATTTTTTCTCTTAAATAATTTAAAACATATTCTCACAGCTGTATAAAATGTTCTTAAAGTGGCCCAAGTCTAATATTTGTGCCAAATCATACGGACGTATAAAATTTGAAAAATATGAAAATAATAATATTTTGGGACGAATGTTACTGTGAGATGAATGTAGATAAAACATATTACCAGAGGCCTTCGTGATGGTATAAGTTATCAAAATAAAAATTGATTTTATACGCCTATTTTTCGTATGCACTTTATGATCATAATAAGACTACATTGAGTGATTTTTGACAAGTCCATGGGCATAAATACCAGAAACAGTGGCGTAACTATAGGGTGGCAGGGCTGGCAAAATGCCACGGGCCCCCGACCCTAGGGGGCCCCGGCCCAGGAGGCCGCGAGCTCAGAAATATTTTTTTAACATTGTACATTTTATTTTACTTGAAAAGTTTTTTTTTTGTAAGTTCTTCTTAAAATCCGTCCGTGAGACAACTAAATACCATAATACAATTTCAAGTTCATCGTTAAGCATTTCAACACATCCTAAACGGTCCTAAAAGGTAGCATTGATGATCAGGAAATTCCCTCATTTTGTTAACCAAGACAGTACTTTTTTCGTGGCGCTGCCGGTGCCGCTGGGATGAACTATAATACTAAGTTACATACGGCAATCCCGGATTTGCTATTTTTTATGAGGGCTCTACTGACTGCGTATTTTTTGTGTGATTGTTTTTACAATTGGTCATTTGTATCTTTGAGTTTTCGTATTAAAATTTGTTGTTTTATTGAAACTGCAAATGGTGGCAAGGTAAAGTTGATTGTGAATGTTACATATTAAAATGTCTAATTCCAGAAAATATGGAAGTGGGAGGGAAAAACGAAAAAGAAAGAGGGAAACTGAAGAAAAAAAAAAGTTAGGTGCCTAAAATTAGTCAGTTGATGGAGTAATGCTTGAAAATTTGTTTAGAAGAATTGGAAAGGTATCGACATGAATTTGTAAATTTAAAAATGGAAGCAAATAGTGTGGCTGAAAAATAGTCCATCACGCCTGAATTTTCTAAAAAAAATTATTTTTATATTTCAGTTGATTCAATGAAAGGTAAATTGCGGTTTACGATTTATGACGTATTAAAAAAAATACTACTTACAAGATCTCGTTCGAACCAATTTTCGGTGGAAATTTGCATGGTAATGTACACGATATATTCTTTTTAGTTTTATCATTCTCTTATTTTAGAAGTTACCGGGGAGACACACACATTTTACAATTTTGTTGGAATTTTCTCACGCGCAAACTAATATACACTTTAGAAAAAATATATATTGAAAACCTTACTGTTATGTTTGAAGACCTATTTTTCAGTTCCAGTTCTAAGTATGGGGAACCCAGAAAATTTATTGTGTGTTTCTTTTTTGTGTGAAAATATTATTGCGGTTCACAGAACACATCTTCTTTTCAAGTTTCAATAGTATAGTTCTTATAGTTTCGGAAAAAAATGCCTGAGACATACGGACGAACAGAGAGGTAGACAGACATGACTTATGCTAGGGTTCCGTTTTTTTTAATGTTTAATAATAATAAATAAGAATAATTTCATCCTGCAGCTTTCCTGAAGTATGCACTGCATTAATGTTATCTGTAACAATTTCTGTGACTAGAACTAGTGCTGAACGATCATTTTCAGGGTTAGGGAGTCACTCGTCATTTTCCCTTATTCGTCAATTTCACTAATTGGTTCCTTTCCCGATTCGTCAATTTCTTAAAAATCTTTAACTCGCCAATATCCCTAACTCGTCATTTTCGCTAATTCGTCATTTTCCCTAACTGGTCAAATCTACAACTCGTCAACTGTCAGTCTCCGTACAGTCGTCAGTCGTTTGTCACCCTACTCCTCCTAAACGGCTAGACCGATTTCGATGAATGAGGTCTCAAATTGAAGGTATTGATCTCTCTCACAACAAGTTTGTATGTATATTTTTTTTTCTTAATCTGTAATTTTATTGAAAAACAAAATTAAGTAAATAAATTAATTAAAAGCATCTGCCAAGAAACTCTTATTATGCAAGTTTGGTAGAAATATAACTCGTTTATTTTTCTGAATAAAAATCTTAACTCATCTTAATAAAATCTTAATCATTACGGAAATAACTTTTCTTGATGGAAACTAAACTTTAGTACGGTTTAATTTATCAAAAGTAAACTAATTTTATTAAAATCACTACAATGTTATATCTGCTATATCTGCTAGCCACACAGAGTGGCTAGACATAACAACAGCTTAAGTCAAAATCAATAAGTGGCAAGGGTTATAGACCAGTCGGCCTCGCGGATGTTTTTCTTGTTATTCAATAAACAGCTGACAGTCTTATCGCTGTGAAAGACTGATTACGAACTGAATAATGGACAAGATGAAATGAGCAATTAAGTATTAAGCAAATCGACCTTTGTACGCTAGCACTCCTTACCTACTTATGGCCGGTTTAGATTTATCTTAGTAGTTAGGAGAGTGCTTTAGTAGAAACGTAAACGCTACTCGCTTTAGTACGGCTTAGTACGGTTCTAGTTGCCTTTCAATGAGCCGTTTTCAGAAGAACTAAAAAAAATATATATTACGGCTGTCAAAGGAATGCAATTTTGGACCCCAGCCCCATAGCCATGTGTGATACATCATAAAATAGGTCTCAGCGAGCAAAAGTGAACAAAAGTTACTATGACGCCAACAGCCAAATGTTTGTCCTTTCGGAGTTATATTGTATTGAAAAAAAAACTACCATTTTCCTGACATTTGACTGAGGTCCAAAATTGCATTCCTTTGACAGCCGTAATACTTTTTACTTCTCTCATATTGGGTAAGTAGGTCCTTATTATCCCCAAATGGGGCTTGTAGGTGACCAATTAGCGATCTAGGGTAATAATGTAGCTAGAAAAGCCCTAGGGCGGTAAGTAATTAAAAAAAACTCTTCACTCTTTCAAAAAGTTCGCGTACATCTAACCATCATACTGGCAATAGACATCATGCATTCAGCCTAATGAGAAAAGAGGTCGCTTCGATAATAGTCATCAATTTTAAATATCGAACGGCGAAGCTCCATTTCGTTCTTGAAAAAAAAAATTAAAAAAAAGATGAAAAAAGGCGGGAATCGAAAACTTTTACTTTAAATATTGTTTGTTTTTGGGATTTTTTTTAATAATTACGTGCTAATTAGGAAAAAACATGAGTTCTGCAAGTGATGAAGATATAAGCTGCACTTCCGATTCAATGAAAATGGAAGCTGAAGCAGCAATTAACAATATTTTGCCTGAAAGTTCTAAAGAGAGATATTTGAAAACTTACAACGTGTTCGTGAAGTGGCGAAAAGAAAAACGAGTAAATGTTTTATTCTTGTAATGCCGGTTTTTTTCTACTTACCTCACAATCGAGATGTAAAGCAGAGTAGTTAGCTCGGGTGTAAGCATCAATTGCACCCTCGAACTATAGGCGCCCTCGCTGCGCTCGCGTGCGCCTAAATATCTTGGGCTGCAATTGATGCCTTACAGCCCTTGGCTACTAATCTACTAATTTTTTTTTTTAGTTTTTCTGAAAACGGCTCATTAGAATCAAAATGGAATTGGTTTCTACTTTTATTTCCAGTGACACCTGGCACGAGAAACCGGGGGTTAGTATTTTGCGTAGAAGAGCGCGTATTTCGCGACGTTGATTGTTCAATGTTCATCCTGGCGACGAAATGACACTACCGGAAGAAATATAAACGTTCTCTCGCACGTGCACTAGAGTACTAAAGCACTCTCCCAAACAGTAAGATAATCTAAACCGGCCATTAAGGCCGGTTTCTGAATTGAGAATTTCACTAAGTAGGTAATTACTTTAATAACGTTTTGTCACATTCTTTTGTGAGAAATTTGACGAGACTCAGCGAAATGCTCTATTCAGAAACTGGCCCTTAGAAACTTTACTGGCATTGCATCGAATATAATATATTAATTACTAAGAGCCGCTTATTAATCACTCATCATAATTATGTTGGGTGGGTCGATAAGGAAAAATCATCTAACTTCGCTTCTATTTATTAAATACAATTCGCCATCGCAATCACGTATTTCGAATAGGTAACCTAACCTAACCTAACCTAACTATTCGAATAAATAGATTTTTTCGAATATTTACTATTTAGTGAAACTTGCGTTAAGATCTTGAAACTATTTTACTGGGGGGTTGTAAATCATAATTTTGTAGATTTTGGAAAGTCCCATAAAACGTAATAATAATTGAATAGACTTTTAGTACTGTAAACTAAAACTAAAAAACTAAAATTCAACTAGCTATCACTTTTAATTTTCGATTAACACCGTTGAGCTGGCAGTACTTGTAAAGTTGTAAACTAGAAACCCCCCTTCCACTCCAATGAGACCTTGGCAGAACTGGCTTTTTTATAAGATGCCCTATCAAACTTTAGCTTTAATTTGACAAAAAGGATCAGAAAATAATGCAAAAGTGTTGACCGTGCTTTTTCATTTTTAACCGACTTCAAAAAAAAAGGGAAGTCTCAGTTCGTCGGGATCTTTCTATTTATATTTTTTATGTAATATTCTCCGATTACTCAAAGACGCGTGGACCGATTTGGATTATTTTTTTATGTTTGAAAGGAAATACTTTCTTGGTGGTCCAAAAGTCACCAAGACAGGGTCTGATGCTGGAAACCTGGAGAAATCCAGGAAACAAAATTCAAAAACACTTAAATCGATTAGGGTATTTTTTATAGTGACTCGTGCCTTTGCGTTTGGAAAACACTACATGGCGGAATCATAGAGATATTCACAAAAAGTCATATAATATTTTTTTTTAATAAATAATAACAACCGACTAAAAAAAAATTCAGCACTGAAAACAAAGAATTAATTTAAGCAAATATGGCCTTAGGTGCCTATTGTAGAAATATATTTTGGAGTCTGTGCCCAAAATGTATTTGCTAGTCTTATACTAGTCTAGTTTTATGGCACCGGCTCCAACTATATTTCTACAATATGTAACTAGTGCCTACATTAAATTTAAAGGCCAAATTAGTTTCAATTATTTCTCTGTTTTTGGTGCTATAGTGTTTTGAGGTCAGTTTTTATTTTTTAATTAAAATTGTTTTCTTTATAAAAAATAAATCCGCTGATATAAATAAAAATAAAAAATAATTAGAAAAGACATATTTATTCAATATTCGGATACATACTAAAGTCTAAATTATTCGAACTACTTGACTCTTTTTTCAAGTTAGTCTTAAATGCTAAATATCTCTTCTATTCGACCAAAAAATATTTTTGTATATTTTTTGAGGACCTAAAAGCAACAAAAACATTATTTTACAACGTTGCTTTGCTAAACAGCCAAAAACGCGGTCAGCCATTTTTGTCTATGGTTCGAAGTCCTAACGTTTGTAAACAAAGTTTAAAAAATATTAAAAAAAAATTAAAAATAACAACAACAACAACGCAACCATGATTTCATCGAGTTTACATGCAAAATATATCAGTTATCATTATTGCATTAATCGAGAATGCAAAAACACGTCAATAAAGACCGCCGGGAACTCGCGGATTCGTGTACCCAGTGAAATAAACATACGAAAAACTATGCTCAAACTTGCCAAGAGAGACCCCGATTCTTTATCGACTGAAACTTGGGTGTATTTAGGTATGTGAAGATCACTTTAATGTAAGTCCTGTAATATCAATCTACACAAGAATTGTTTTTAGCTGTAATAATGTTTGGTTTGATTTGGTTTGGTTTTGGCAAATTGGTAATATCTGCTTCCACGAATCCAGCGTCCATAATTGCGCTTATCAATAAAATGATAAGACAATAACTGCACAAGAAGAGTTTTTGCAAAAACACTAAATCCAATCCAAATCACAATAGAACCTACGCACGCACGACTGACAGATGTTTGTTTACAAACCAAATGTGCTTTCAAGATGGTGGATAGTGTTTTCACCGTTCCGAATTAAAAGCGAAAAATATATTTTTAATTTGCAACTTTGGCAGCCATCCTGCATATTTACTTAGCAAAATCAATATATTTCGGTTTCTTACGTTAGATACTACAGGAAATATCCATTTATCGCGTCAAATTTGATACGAGTCAAGTAGCGCTACGAACGCGCCACCGTCGCGCGGCCGTAGCGCTTCTGTCGCGATGCAAACGCGCTACCGTCGCGCTTCCAATCGCCACAGTTGCAAGATGGACTCCGTTGAGGCAACATTAGTCACGTTGTCTTTGGTGCTGCTTTTACGTAAGCAGCCGAAGCGCCGACAACGACAGCGACGTCACGTAGCCCCGGCTGCCTGAGTAATCCTAAGGGCCCTCGCCCACGGCGGCTTTTTGTAGCGCTACGGCCGAGCGACGGTGGCGCGTTAGCAGCGCTACAGCCGCGCGCTTGCATCGCTACGGTGGCGCGTTAGCAGCGCTACAGCCGCGCTACGGTCGCGCGTTGCAAAAGCGACCTACGCGCGATAGTAGCGATGCCGTCGCTACAAAAAGCCGCCGTGGGCGAGGGCCCTAAAACCTATGCTACACGGTTTTAAACGGCAGTTTGAAACAGAAAAAAAGCGAGCTGCTCTTTGCTGGCAACACGGCTTGAAACCAGCAGTATTTAGAAGAACGTTGCGCGAACAGGACGTTACCCGCTGATGGGATTTGAGCCTTGACCTATATGTATGTTGTAGTATGAATAGGTGAAAAAACCGGAAAATATAAAAGTAGGTAGATGGGTACACTACGTAATTTTTATTTAAACTTAACTGGTGATAGGCAACTTTATTATGAACATAGAGTTATAATATAAGTAAGTACATACGACCCTTCTCAAATTCCCGTGTATAGAGAAATCCTAAGATTGTCAATCTTTTTTTTGCAGACGCGGCGTTAGCCGTTGGGTCAATTTCTTTTAATTTTGTGGCAAAGATATCCCACGCATTTTTTTTATTGCATGATTCACATGTTAAGTCCCAAAGGCAGGGCAAGTCTGTACAACTCGAGAAATTCCGTGATAACTCCACGTTCTCCGATAACTTCTGAAAATTTCTGCGCACAAAACAACGGTTGTCGACGTGCCTATACGTCTGCGCTCGCCGCTACAGCGTGACTGAATGGCGTTCGCATGGTTTTAAACAAGCGGCTACACGGTTTCAAACGAGTTTTAAACCAAATCTTCTGCCAGTGGTTTGCAACGCAAGCCTCGCATCCAAGGGTATACCAAGGTTAAACGAAATTTGGCATAAAACAATCGACTACACTGTTTTAAACCTCTGTTTCAAACTGCCGTTTAATACATAATTTAAACATTCCAAGCCGACCGGCCTACGAGAAAACCTTACATACGGAACCTTGAGGAAGTTCAATAGACTTTGAAATAAACAAAACTATACCTTTCTCGCTCGTTCACTAGCATGTCACAGAGCTACCACAATGAGACAAAAATCGATCGATCGTTCGTTGCACTTTGATCCCTACTACCAGCCATTACAATACATTTCTCCAAAATGATGTGATTAAAGAACAGCAACCAGCGTTTCTCAGAATGGATTTGACCTACACTCACTAACAATATTTTAACCTGTCAGTCGGCCAAAGTGCACAAAAAAACATCAACTTCAATTTTGCAATTTTGTTAACAGAAGTTAGGTTTAGATCATTGTATAATTCCCGGAAAATAACTTGACCAAATGAGTCGCATGAACGTATTTCGGATGTCATTGGCCAAATTATTAAATAATAATAAAAATTGCTCTGGCATATCCAATGTAGGTACCTACATAGCGTACTCTTTCCGACTAGGTATGCAGATTTTCTACTGTCTTCGTATTTTGCTAACAGTAAAACTCTTAAGGGTGTAACAAGGGTAAATGTTGCAAAATTGGCTAGCTTTAACTGAAATGTTAGGCAAAAGTACGCACTAAAAAATTCTGAATAAAATCTTTGGTAATAAAGGATATATATATCAGTGACTAATTCGTACGGAAAAAAAATTGCATTTAACCTGTCTAGATGGCAAAAAAATTTTTTTTATAAAAGCTTTATTTTCCACAGAATCTAATTTCGCTGGTAAACGATAGTAGCTTTTCATCTTTCATGCAAAAATCGGCCACATCAATATCTGCAATCCTATCTGACCATATATTTTCAAATGTTAATATTAAGCGTGATTAGTACAAAATTGTACGATATCTTAATTAGCTCAGGGAACAATCGCCATCGAACATCCGCCACATCTCTTATCTGTTTAATCTTTGGATTATGGATTAGCCTCTAAAGTATTCGCCGAAGAAGTACAACAAACATTCAAGAGATTGCGCTAGTTTATTATTTTATAACTCAGAGATCAAATGCTCAAAGTCATTCGCCCTTGTTACAGCCTTAAGTGGGGTTTAAGGGTAGATCTTCCAAAATTCCCCCTAAATAAGATGTTTTAAAATACATTTTACTCTCTAATGGTTAGTATATAAAATCTGAAAAACATGTACCTATATAGTATACTATTTTTCGATGTTGTACCTATTTTCTTCGGCGTCAGACTTCGGCGTCGGTCATTTCATTACATCATGTACCTACGATTTTTTAAACTTAAGCATAAAAAAATCCCGAACATGAGTCTATATTATCTAAAACATTTTAGTATTAAACTAAGTGTTCGAAAAACTTAAAGTTTTAGAGAAATCTGCTGCTTTAATTTTTGAAATTTTCAAATCAAAAACTAGGAAAATTGACATAGAAACAAACCTGTAGAGACGGCGCCAACAGGCCGACTGTCACAATCAACAACGAAGTTAGCATTGCTTTGTTTACCTCTTCTAAATACAAAAACACGACCGTCACAGACCGCGCCGTATTCCGTACTAACTAAATAATCGGTGTCAGACAAAGAAAAGAGCTCTTTCAGAGTTATTTTTATAGTGACTTCATATCAAGTACAGTCGACGTGCGGCTGAACCTTTGAATTTTAGTTTCTTTCATTCGTAATGTAACTTAAAAGAGTGCTTATGTGTTGAGGTTGAGTTGCTGTCGACTGCACCCACAAATGATAGAGGGCCGGTTTCTGAGTTGAGAATTTTCACCTTTCTGTCACGCTCTTTTCTAAGAAATTTGACGAGACAGCACTACAGTTAAGTATTTACTCAGTGAAAATTCTCAACTCAGAAACCTGCCGGCCCAGAGACTTCACCGCCGGTTTCAGAATTGAGTTTTTCATCTACCTTGTTTTTCTTTATAAATTGAAGAGAAACTGATTGTTCTTATAACTAAGTAATCAACCCATAAACATAACCCACTGTTGGGGCAAAGCCATAAATTTATAAAAATAAAATTTCTCTAAAGATTTATTTTAAAATTTCTCTAAAAAACTTAAAATAAAGAGATTAAAAAAAATCGTTGTACCTAATAGGAAATAAAGTTATTTAAATCATGATTTAGTTAAATCCTGTTTGGAGCCCGTTGCAACTCCATTTCACGAGTGTTTTAGTGGAGTCGACTTTTTATTAAAGACGGGTTCCCTAAAACACTCTCCAGAGGCCGTTAAAACAGTCTAGACAAACTAAGGGATAAACGTAACCACAGAATAATTAAACTGCTTGAGGAGTGTGTTAGAGGAATCTGGTTTTTATAACACCTTTAATATATAATGTATAAAAAAATCTCGTGTCACAGTGTCACCGATTTTTTTGCAGTTTTTTGTGTATATTTGGTAGGTCTGAGAATAGGTTGCATGTTCATTAATACGCCAAAACAACATTTCCGAGGTCAGCTATTTTACCTATAACTAACGTTTACTTACAAAATTCTCAGTTTAGAACTGGCGATCAGCAGTCTGTCAATTAAGGATAATAGTCTATCTGTCAAGGCCTAGCCTTAGGCCTCAATTTATTTATCTTTGGGGAGTCATTCCCTTTTGCCTCACTAGACTGGTTATAAATATATATAAGTTACACAATGTTTATTTTTTTATTCTAAGCTAGTTTGTGAATGGCAATAAAAAATATGTATTATTATCATAATTATTAATAACCTTTAATAAATAATTTATAACTTTTATATTTTAAATTAATCCGAATAGCAAATTCCCTACTAAGTAATTTTTTTTATTTGTACTTTTGTGGCAATGTGAATAAAATCTTCTTTTTTTTTAAATAAAACGATAATATCTCTTTACATCTCTCATATTCGGTAAGTAGGTCCTTATTACCCCCAAATGGGGCTTGTAGGTGACCAATTAGCACTCTAGGATTACCCTATTATTATTATTATTATTATTAAATGTAGCTAGGAAAGCCCTAGGGCGGCAAGTAATTTAAAAAAACTCTTCACTCTTTCAAAAAGTTCGCGTACATTACATCTAACCATAATACTGGCAATAGACATCATGCATTCAGCCCAATGACAAAAGAGGTCGCTTCGCTATTCAGCCTTGTCTTCGTATGAGTATAATAGTCATCAATTGTAAATATCGAACGGCGAAGCTCAATTTCGTTCTTGAAAAAAAAATAATTAAAAAAAAAGATGAAAAAAGGCGGGAATAGAAAACTTTGACTTTAAATATTGTTTGTTTTTGGGAATTTTTTTTATAATTACGTGCTAATTAGGAAAAAAACATGAGTTCTGCAAGTGATGAAGATCTATGCTGCACTCCCGATTCAATGAAAATGGAAGCTGAAGCAGCAATTAACAATATTTTGCCTGAAAGTTCTAAAGAGACATATTTGAAAACTTACGACGAGTTCATGAAGTGGCGAAAAGAAAAACAATTAAATGTTTTATTCTTGTAATGCCGGTTTTATTCTACTTACCTCACAATCGAGATGTAAAGCAGAGTAGTTAGCTCGGGTGGAAGTATCAATTGCAGCCCGAGATATTTAGGCGCACGAGCGCAGCGAGGATGCCTTACAGCCCTTGGCTACTAATCTACTATTATTGCACACAGCAGAAAAAAAAGTTTCTTGTTGGCTACATAACCCTAAAATAGGCTAGGAATCACTGCTCTAGAGTGTATATAGTTTTCAAAGTTTCAAAGTATGTTGCCGATTATACCAGCGATGATACACTCTACAGGTTGTCCCAAAACTTGACGTCCAGCCGGAATCGGGTGAAAAGGCAAGTCAAATTATAGGTACCTATAAAAAACAAAAGTGGAAAAATCCTGTTCCCAGAAATTGCCCAGATTTAATTTTAATTTCAGTTTAAACAATTTATGTGAAATTTCTTGAATTAATAATATAAAAAAAATATTGTACTAAAAAAAATTTTTTTTTTGTGATAACCAGTAGTATGACTTGCCTTTTCACCCGGTTCCGGCTTTACGTCGAGTTTTAGGACACCCTGTATAATAGACTAAGTCTTGCTATCTCATCTATCAGTTGCGGACTTACTTGTGACTTTGTAGCAAAAATTGTGTGTAGGTCAACCTGCCGACTGTACTTCCCCTTTGTATCAACGGGTTACTCATTATGCTCATACTGATTCAAGGCGCGTAGCGCGTATTAAATTGGCATTAATGTACACTCTGCTCTTGCCCTAGTTCTGGACCAGGACGTCGAATCTGTTAGTGCATTACAGTACGATGACAGATACACGGTCGGGCCACGTGACGTGTTTTTTCATACCATTGACGCCTAGATTGTTTGAGATGTGTGCGCGCGTAGACTAGAAGCGGCAATGAAACTGACTCGGCAAACGTTGTCATTGTACTACAATGCATTAACAGAATTTAGGTCCAGGGCCTACATTCTGCTAATGAATTGTAGTATAATGGCAACTGGATGATCATGCCGATTTAGTTTCATTGCCGCTTCAAGTAAACGCGCGCACGCGTTCGTAATTCTAGGCGTTAATGGAAGTTAAAAACATGTCACGTGATCCGCCCATGTAACTGAAATTGAACTATAATGCACCAACAGACTCGAGGTCCAGGATGCCATACGATACGAAGGCAAGGTCATCAAAAACATGGAAAAGCATCCACACTGGGGTCATTTGTACAAATCAAGGTCAACCGCAGCAGTGGCGCAGCGGTTAGTGCATCTGCCTACCATGCTACAGGTCCCGGGTGCGAATCCGAATCCCGGCAGGGGACCAAAAAAACACTGGTCTTGGATGTTTACATGTTTGTGACGTCGCTGTTTCTGGTTCCCACGACACGGGGTATCCTAGTGTGGGGCCAGAAGCAATGTATGTGCCTGTGTGTAAATGTTTATGTTTATGTTTAACCTTCGGGAATCGAATACACGTCCCGTGTCGTACTGCCACTAGACAGCTAGACCAACGAAGAATGAAACAAGAAAGTATACTTGTTTAGATTGACTGCTTACGAAAAAGGATCCGCGAATTCCGCGATACAATATCAGTAAAAAATCTGTCGATGTTGATTAATTATTTTAGGCAACCAATAAATAAATGTGCAGCAATCAGCAACACTTCGTCAAGAAATAAGCCAAATATGGTCAGCATATAAATTCATTTTTTCTTCAAAGTAAAATAAGATAAAAGGACAGGGCCAGATGTACCATAAATATGGCGTTTTGGGCTTGTATTCAAGGGGGCCCTAGTTAAGTAAAGTCTAACAAAAAAACAGATGATAATGCGAAATGTCTCAAAAATTCACCCTGTATGAAATAAATGAAAATATTTTATTGTCCTATTTTTTCCTATACTTTGAGTAATTAGGTGGGCCCCTAGGTAGTATCAGCCCATGGCCCCCTAAACTCACGATCCGGCCCTGTAAAAGGATAGTCCTTATTGTAAGAAAAGGGAATAGCAACTTTAGCTAACAGGAACTTCTTCTAGGCAAGAGGTAATTTTTATTTGGTTATCTTATGGGATTTTCTTTCTCCACAAGTAATATTGAAATCGGATATACCTACATCCCGTTATAACATTGTTTATTTAGCAAAGGGTCTTTATAAACATTAAACATTATATGTATACGATCAAACATTTTGTACGTACGACTCTTGCTATCTTTCTTTCAGTCCCTTTTTTAATTTAATCGTGGTGTATCTGATGCATTTTTTTATCCTTCTACTTTATCTATATTAATAATTTCGTTCGGGTCTACGGTAGACTCGAACGATATGCACACCAAATGAAAGAGCGTAATAAAAAGTAAGTTGATATGAGTCGACAACATGTGGGCGGAAAATTCGTATTATCGAGCAGCATCAATATAAAAATTATTAAATTCAACAATGGCGTTGCTAAGTAAACATGTCATCATTGTTGTGTTAGTATCACAAGTTTTCATTGTGAACTGTTATGGCCGGTTTACATTATTTTAGTGTTTAGGAGAGTGCTATAACTGCGACAACTTCTGTGGCGTGGCGGTTAGCCCATCTGCTTACCATGCGACAGGTCCCGGGTTCGATCCCCGGCTGGAGAGAAAAAAAAACTCCAGGTCTTGGATGTTTACATGTTTGTGACGTCGCTGTTTCTGGTTCCCACGACACAGGGTATCCTAGTGTGGGGCCAGGAGCAATGTATGTGCCTGTGTGTAAATGTTTAATGTTTAATGTTCAATAATACAATTAGAGAGGCAAGTGCA
The DNA here is from genome assembly GCA_947310845.1 of Yponomeuta plumbellus. Classification (NCBI taxonomy): domain Eukaryota; kingdom Metazoa; phylum Arthropoda; class Insecta; order Lepidoptera; family Yponomeutidae; genus Yponomeuta; species Yponomeuta plumbellus. The sequence continues at coordinate 13,053,696 of OX371212.1, read as the reverse complement.
TTAGTACATTACTAGACGTTCGAGTGAACGTTTATATTTCTTCCAGTAGAGTGTCACTTCGTCGACGTCGCGAAATATGCGCTATCCTACTCAAAATACTATGAGTTTTAATGCAACACATAAGTAAGTTTGATAATTCGAGTTAATGAAAACAACACGCACCCGTCACGAGTCACTTGCGCACTCTTCTAAAGTTCTCACAAAATTTTTAGTTTATACACAGATAACTAACGAGGATAGTAACGCGCTCAGGTGTTACTGGATAGAACAATAGAAACCAATTCTATTTTGATTCTACTTGAAAGGCAACTAGAACCGTACTGTACCGTAAAACGTACTAAAGCAAGTGGCGCTTACACGTTTCTACAAAAGCACTCTCCTGAAGAAAGAAAGAAAGAAAGAAAGAAAGAAAGAAAGAAAGAAAGAAAGAAAGAAAGAAAGAAAGAAAGAAAGAAAGAATGAAATAAAGAAAGACAGAAAGAAAGAAAGAAAATTTATTTATTTGATACTCAAAACAAAACAAAAAACACACACACACACACAGAATGCGTACAATAATAAAAAAATAACACAAAAAGCATAAAAAGCGTAAAAATAAATAAACTGTACAACATGAAAATAATAATTTACATTTACATATATACATTTACATACAGGCACATACATTGCTTCTGGCCCCACACTAGGATACCCTGTGTCGTGGGAACCAGAAACAGCGACGTCACAAACATGTAAACATCCAAGACCTGGGTTTTTTTTTGTCCCCAGCCGGGATTCGAACCCGGGACCTCTCGCGTGGTAGTCAGATGCGCTAACCACTACGCCACAGAGGTCGTTAAAGGTTGAGCCCCCAAAATGGGCCCGATTCAGCATAATGTTGCAACAGAGTGTAAAGTAAAGCACTCTCCTAAACACTAAGATAATCTAAACCGGCCGGCCCTATGATCTAATTTGTTAACTCCATGGTGTGTGGAATACCGTGGCATCCAAAAAGGTTATTATAATCTGTGCCAACTGAGAAGGTGTAGTAAGTAATCTGTGGTGTTTTTCATTGGCGGGAAGACAATAATTGACATTGAGTTTTGGAAGGGTCTGAAAAATAATTGAAAAAGGAAATCAAAGTCATAAATTGATCTTTATTGTTTTGCTTAGTTAGGTACCAATAAACTTATTGAAATGAAAAAACTACTAGATAAGAAAAATACCAAAAATGATGAAGAAAAACATGTGGTCAATACAAAACTAAAAGCTGTAAAGCCAAAGAGAGGGAGCTGTTTTAGTTGATTAGCCAAGTGGATTCTACGTCTCATACGTCATTAGATTCACTAGCTGTTAAGTTTATGAAGGAAGCTCATTTAGTAATTTGTGATGAGGTACCCATGACAAAGTTATGATAAGTATCCGATTTTCACTTTGCATTCCTTCATGAGTAGCCAGAACATGTCCAAAAGAGCAAGATTGGCTATCCGTAATAGTGTGCTGGTCCCAATACTGATGTAAGCATGGTAGCGAGATTTGGGTATGGCAGAAGAATCATGAAAGTAGGATTAGTGCAGTACAAATGAGATCCTTAAGAAATATGTGTGGTGTTACTTTGAATGACAGAACACGCAATAGTGTGATCAGAGACCGAGGATGTAGAGAAAGAGGATGTAGCGAGTGACTAGAATTGAAAAAAGGAATGTTGCGTTGGTTTGGAGATGTGGAGAGGATGAACGAAGAAAGACTGACAAAGCAAATATATCGGGCGAATGTGAGTGGAAGGGCCGGTAAAGGGACGCCCCAGTGGGACATACTTCGACCAAATAGGGGATGTATTAGCAAAGGGCAAGATTAAAAGTACCCGAAACCGATGTGGGTACATGCAACGACTAATGGATGTCGATGAAGCGAAAGTGATTTGTCAGGATAGTGGCAGGTGACAGTCCGTGGTCTCTGCCTACCCTTCTGGGATACAGGTGTGAGCTTATGTATCTGAATGTATTAAGAGATTTATATCTACTGGTGGTTGATAAATACAGAGGCGTCACCATATAAAAAAACATAGTGGAATATTATTTTGCGTCTACATTTTACCCGAGCGAAGCCGGGTTTTTGTCTAGTTACATAATATTTAAGATGTTGAATATATCGGGGATATTTGCTAACCAACGGTGGATTTTCTAACTTGTGTTACCAAATTAAGAATATGATTTGTCTAAAAACTTCAGCAGTCGTCGAAAATTGCGCAACGGGTTAGCTAGGTGTGTTAAAGTTGACTATGACAGCTATGATTAGACTCTATAGTAATAAAATCTCTGCTCAAGTTCATTATTTGCCGGGAAAAAGCTTTAGCCAAATTGTGAAGGTAATTTAAGAATGAGAAGAAACCATTACCATTTATTGAACAACAGAAACACAACAAATATACGACGTTACAACATAAAATATAAAAATACGATACAACAGATAAACAATAAAACACTTTTTAGTATGTAACATAAGTTGCTGTGTGTTTCTGTTGTTGGAAAAGGCAGCTGGCTCAGCTTCGTGCTGAGGGTATCCGCCCAAAGCGCTGATTTTAAGCCTGTGCCTGTATGGCACACGAATATGCTAGGGTGCGGGGTTGTAGATATACAGCAATGAATACTCCGTTACATAAACCAATCGATCGAACAAACCAATTGATGCGATCACATTGGCGACCTCTGTGGCGCAGCAGTTAGTGCATCTGCCTACCAAGCGAGAGGTTCCGGGTTCGAATGGGGCTGGGGGAAAAAAAGAAACCCAGGTCCTGGGTGTTTTAACATGTTTGTGACGTCGCTGTTTCTGGTTCCCACGACACAGGGTATCCTAGTGTGAAGCCAGAAGCAATGTATATGCCTTTAAGTAAATTTTATGTTACATTGTCAGTCACTTGCAGTGAAAAGTTGCGATAGGATGGGAAGAGTAGGTACTTACGAATTTATGTTCTCTTGCCAACGCTACCGCAAGAAGGCAAATCAAAATGTGGTTGTTTTATCCTTTATCTTGCCATTGTAAGTAGATCCATAATGACGCATCATCTTATTGTTGCTTATTGTATTAGGCAGGTATAATACAATTATTAGATACTGTATCGGTCAGGTGATGATAAGGTAACTAATCCCCTGTGTTCCGGTGTTTCTCTCAGTTTACTATGAAACGCGATCTTCTTTTACATCTATCGATGCATAAGCTTTACGATAAGAAATCTACAGAAACCATAAAAGAAATCTCCAATATCTCTTCAACAGACCTTTTTACCGATCACGTGAGCGTTCAATGAAAATCTTATCGACTACGAATGGATCGCTTCTTCCGTTATCGATGAGCTTATCAAACAATAATATATCGTTTAATCCTTACTTTTGTCCCATGGGTTTTCTCAAATTTTCTCAGAAATTAGTCGTGGAAACCGGGCAGTCGTTTTACCGATAAGGTTTTGAAGAAAAATCCTACGGGATGATATGGGGTAGGGCTGCAAATGAAAAGGCTGGACATAATGTGATGCAATTTATTACCCAAGTATTTATTATCCCTCATGCAATCTGTCTTTGTTAGATACGGATAAGGTTATCATGACAGATTAACATGTAGGAAGAGTACTATGCAATGCAGGCACTAACTAACTAATAGTAGGCATATAGACAGAATATTCTTTATTGGTCCCTATTTAATCACTTGAGATTTAAAAAATCCCCTAAAATTAAGACTACGAGGGAGAGTCGGCCTATGTCGCCAGAATAGCGACAGATAGAGTCAGTGTGCGGCGCCGAAATATCAGTAGGTAGAGATTGTTTGTTATGCTTTATTGCACAAAAGAAATAAAACAATACATAAAAACTTAAATAACAGGTATGTGTCGATGTACAAAGGCGGACTTATTTCAAAAGAAATTTCTTCCAGCCAGCCTAAGAAAGGTTTTGAATAATAAAACAGAGCTATAGCAAATAAAGCTCAAGAATAGAGAGTCTATTAATTTTTAATGTTTGTCACCGAGAAGTGCGGAGGAATATCGAAAAGTAGCAATTTGTGAACAATAAAGTATGCAATGACACTAGGGAGAGCTTTGGTCTTTCTTACCTAATCTCTCCCAAGCACATTTAATTTATTAGAGACTGTTTCAGAGCTCTTAATGTTCCCCTTGCTGTGTGGTGTCGGCCTAGAGAATAGCACCAACCCAACTCGTCCCGCGGGTGTCGTAAAAGGCGACTAAGGGACACAAAACCGGGGGGTGGGCAGCAGCGCCTCCTGCAGTACAACTCCACCGCACTGCGATCCCCAACCCGCATGCCCAGCGTGGGGATTATGGGCATTACCCCCAATGATGGCACAACCTAGGAAACGGCCCCTAGTTCCCGGCCGCCTCGCTATTCCTGGCCATCGTGGCAGCGGCCATGGTAACGGCGGGGTAGGGGGTGCTAAGAATCACCGGGCTACCTTAGGCTGCCACAAACAACTGACCCTGGCAACGTTCAACGGACGCACTCTGAGGCTTGACCATCATCTAGCGCAGTTGGAAGTGGAGTTAGAGAACATTAAATGGCATGTTCTGGGGTTATGTGAAGTCCGTAGAGAGGGGGAGGACACCGTAACCCTAGACTCGGGCCATCTTCTCTACTTTCGCGAGGGTGATAAAACATCCCAGGGTGGCGTAGGTTTCCTCGTCAATAAGGCCCTCTCTAACAACGTTGAAGAAATCTCTAGTGTGTCGACCAGGGTAGCGTACCTGATCCTTCGGCTGTCCAAGCGTTACAGCATGAAGGTCATTCAGGTTTACGCACCGACCTCGGCACACTCGAAGGTTGAAGCTGAGGATATGTACGAAGACATATCCAAAGCCTTACATAACACCACGAAGGCTCACTTCAACGTTGTTATGGGGGACTTTAACGGCAAGGTGGGAACCCAGAGTGGCAACGAGTCCCGAATAGGCCCGCATGGTTATGGAGTCAGGAATCACAGGGGGCAAATGCTTGTCAACTTCCTTGAGAAAGAGGAACTATTCTTGATGAACTCTTTCTTCAAGAAACAGCCTCAAAGGAAGTGGACATGGCAAAGCCCCGACACTGTGACCAAAAATGAGATCGACTTCATCATGACGGATAGCAAGCATATATTCACAGATGTCTCAGTGATCAACAGGTTTAATACCGGATCTGATCACCGACTTCTCCGAGGCTCTCTGAATATCAACTTGAAGCTTGAGAGAAACCGTCTGATGAAGTCCACGCTCCGACCAAACCCAATCCAAATCATGGCGGGCACCGAGAAGTTCCAGCAGCTTCTCGGGAATAGATTTGTTGCCTTGGAGCCCACCGACGACGCTGACGAGACCCTACACAATCTGGTCGTAACTCTTAGGGACGAGGGCATCAAGTTCTGCAAAACGCAGCGGACAGCCAAGAAATCCAAACTCTCGGCTGAGACTCTCCGGTTACTGACAAAAAGACGGGAAACCACCCAAGCGACATCGTCAGAGAGGTCAAACCTGAACAAGCAAATTGCGAAGATGGTACGGCGCGACCTTCGGAGCTCCAACACACGCCTCATTGAAGAGGCAATAGAGCAAAACCGAGGGTCCAAAGTATTCACTCAGCAGCTTGGCAGGAGCCACCTGACGAAGCTTACAACGCACGACGGGAGGACCGTATTGTCGAAGCCGGAGATCTCCGCCGAGATAGAGGATTTCTATGGCCGATTATACGCTGCACATGCTTCTTATTCCCAACGAGACGACCAAGATTCCAGAGCCACCCTGACGCGCCACTACACCGACGAACTGCCTGACATCAGTCAAGACGAGATCGTGCTAGCTCTGAGGCAGCTTAAAAATGGAAAAGCCCCCGGTGAGGACGGAATAACATCAGAGCTTTTGAAAGCTGGAGGAGCCCCTGTTATACAGGAATTACAAAGGCTCTTTAACGCCGTCCTTCACAGTGGGAGAACTCCAAAGGCATGGAGCGGGAGTTTGGTGGTGCTCTTTTTTAAGAAGGGTGACAAAACTCTTCTTAAAAATTACAGACCCATCTCGCTCCTGAGCCATGTCTATAAGCTGTTTTCACGAGTGATCACGAATCGTCTCGCCAGGAGACTCGACGAGTTCCAGCCGCCGGAACAGGCCGGGTTTCGCGGAGGATATGGCACCATAGACCACATTCACACAGTGAGGCAGATTATACAGAAGACTGAAGAGTATAATCAGCCCCTGTGTCTTGCTTTTGTGGACTATGAGAAGGCCTTTGACTCTGTCGAAACCTGGGCTGTTCTGGAATCCTTACAGCGATGCCAAGTAGACTGTCGTTATATCGAGGTGTTGAGATGTCTGTACGAAGCCGCCTTCATGAGTGTCCAAGTACAGGGCCAGCAGTCTAAACCTATCCAACTGCGTAGAGGAGTACGACAGGGGGATGTTATATCCCCGAAACTGTTTACAAGCGCGTTGGAAGACATGTTTAAGACGCTGGACTGGAAAGGAAAGGGCATTAACATAAACGGCGACTACATCTCGCACCTGCGATTCGCAGACGACATTGTCTTAATGGCGGAGTCGCTAGAGGAGCTGAACCAGATGCTGGCCAGCCTAGCTTCAGCCTCGCGACGTATCGGTCTTGGCATGAATTTGGATAAAACCAAAGTCATGATCAATGGCCACATTGATCCAATACCGGTCGTCGTAGAAGGTCACCTTCTCGAAATCGTTTCCGAATACACTTACCTCGGGCAGATTCTGCAGTTAGGTAAAAACAATTTCGAGAAGGAGGCCACGAGGAGGATCCAGCTGGGCTGGGCAGCGTTTGGGAAACTACGTCGAGTCTTCTCGTCATCCATACCGCAATGCTTGAAAACGAAAGTTTTCAATCAGTGTGTCCTACCTGTTATGACCTACGGAGCCGAGACATGGACACTCACGAAAGGGTTGGTCCACCAGTTTAAAGTCGCTCAGCGAGCTATGGAGAGAGCTATGCTCGGAGTTTCTTTGAAGGATAAGATTCGTAACGAATACATCCGACAGAGAACCAAAGTTATCGACATAGCTCAGAGAATTAGCAAGCTGAAGTGGCAGTGGGCTGGCCATATTTCGCGAAGAACCGACAACCGCTGGGGTAAACGTGTTCTTGAGTGGAGACCGCGACTCGGCAAACGTAGTGTAGGACGCCCTCTAACCAGGTGGGATGACGATCTGCGAAGGACTGCAGGCAGATGCTGGATGCGGCAAGCTGAAGACAGGGCGCTATGGCGCTCATTAGGGGAGGGCTATGTCCAGCAGTGGACTAATATAGCCTGATGATGATGATGATGATGAATGTTCCCCTAACTCCTCAGAGCCGAGCGCTTCATACTCCCATTGTTCTAGAAGGCACGCACCCGCACCAGCCGGCGGCGTCTCAATCTTGGACGGCGATCTCCGCACGTGTGCCACGTGGCTCCGCAGAATCTGTTCGTTGAGCCGGCGCAGGCACCGCCGCACGGTGCGCGCGCACCGCCGGCTCAGCAGCGGTGGCGGGCTGGCAGATAAGGTAGGATTTATTAGTGCCCTGCCTCACTGGGACACCATGGCGACGTCGCCAGCCACGTATCCAGACGTTTGTATTGAATGGCGACGTCGCCAGACAGTCGCCAAGTGAGTTAGGCACCATACATTTCAAAATTAACTGCTTGGATACGGTCGCTGGCGACGTCGCCATTGCGTCCTAGTGAGGCTGGGCACTTAAAGGTTATACCGCACATATCGGCATCGAACTGTAGAAGTGTGAGGTGAGGTTCATCCCTTACAGAACGAATTTGATTTTAATGTTACCTATTTCTAGTCCTACAGAACTGTTAGTGCCCGTGTTTTAATATGGCACTACAAGGATGTTTCTAAAAAGCGCCATGAAGACCCCCGATTACCTACATTTTGTGTTTCACAAAAACTTTTGTTCTATGAACACAGGGTTTACATCGTTTTAATTATTGAATTGCGCACCACCAATGTTGCAGCCTTTACTTAACGTTTTTATAAGTTTTAAGCACTATTAAGCAGTGCTACTACGAAGCAAAAAAAACGCGACATATTTCAAGATATTTATAAAAATGTGGAAAATTAAACAAAAAAATCATAAAACAAGTGTAAATGGCGAACGCTAACCTCATTCTTTTTCATTAAATTCTCGGTTTGGTACTACCAACCTAGAATAAAATACTAACTTTAAGTCCGCCCATTGTTCATTATTTACCTACTTGGTGGCCTAAAGAATTTTAGTAAGCTAATAATAACCAACAGGTTTCAGAAATTGCCCGCTTTAGAAATAGCCCTGACAGTAGTAAGCTCGAATCACAACTCACGATTCCTCTTTACCTGGTCTTCCGAGCCAGCAAGCCCTGTATCCTCACTCACTTTGCATCATCCAGTCCTCCTCCGCTTCATCGTTGTGCAGTACCACCGATTCACCTCCTGAATAATTTATTATAGCAATTAGTAACATCTACACAAGACACTGCTATTGTAGACTAAATATTCTAGGCGCTCTTCAAAAATCTGACATTTATTTAAATCCTTAAGAATTTATTCCTTTCTATTTGTTGAATGTCAATGTACAGTATGTTAGCTTTTATAATATACCTCGGGCTCTAGAGTAGGCTTCGGTTTTCGCCGAAAGCACACGTGTGACTTAATACTACTTCCTGCTCTATAAAAAACTTTTTTTCACTATTTTGAAAAGGTAACGTTATAGCTAAATAACAATACAAAATAAACCTTAACTTATTGAAATATAATCGTTTTTGAGTAGTAGCCAAGGTATATTCTAAAAGCTAACAGACTGTTCTACTATCTTGGGCCAATTGTAGTGGAGAAAAAGATAGTGGGAAAAAAATATCTCATCCCAACTCATAAGGAGAACCCGCTTATGCCAACAAACAAAGACGAACCTTCCAAAATGTTGATGTATCGATCGGCGATCTCGTGGCTAATCTCTTCCAGCAAAGGTAGTACGAGGACGCGAGTCGCGCGCGACAACGTCAAAAGTCGCGACTTTCCAGTACAAATTCTCGCGACTTTTGGCGTTGTCGCGCGCGACTCGCGTCCTCGTACTACCTTTGCTGTACATTAACTGTCAAATTCTGACGACTTTTGACGTTGTCGCCCGCGACTCGCGTCCTCGTACTACCTTTGCTGGGAGGGGGAGTCAGTTCGTACGTTTTGTTAAAAAGAAGATGCTTTGATGGTGTCTTTTGAGGCTCTCTTAGAGGTTGACTGCACTGGACTGGAATCAAGCAAACTTAGGGCCTTATGTCACTAGCACAGACCTGGATCTGTGGACACTTTTTTTCATCATAGCCTATCATAGGTGAAAATAAACAAAATAAATAAGTATGTGGTTAGCTCATAGAAGGTTGAAAGTTATTGCAGTATAGGACGGATACTCCCCACTTAATAATACCCAACACAATAATATTTTCTATACCTAATTTAGAAATGAATCGCTGAATGTGATGCTAAGCGCAAAACTCGAGAACAGCTGGACCGATTTCGGTAATTCTTTTTTAGAATATTCTTGAAATACGAGGATGGTTCTTAAGGAGAAAAAATATGGAAAAAAAAACGAATACTTTACCGGTACGAACTTTGCCGGGTTAGCTAGTTACATAATAGAAAAAAGCATTTCTGAGCAAAGTTGGCCAATTAGGTAATTCTATCAAAACATGTCCCATTAGTCAGTTTACGAGGTACCTAGGTACGTACTTAGACCAGTGACGGGAAACATACCATACCTCCGAAACAATACCATAGCCTGCGAAGGTTTGATATGTACCTATGCGCGTGTAGACTTGAAGCGACAATGAAACTAAATCGCCACGCTCATACAGTTGTCACTTGTCATTGTACTACATGAGTTAAAAGAATGTAGGTCAACGGCTAAGATGTATTCTATGAATGTACGATGTGCCTCGTACCAATCTAAGCCAATAACTACTGTCATTGAATTTTAAGTTAAAATGCTGCGATCTTATACAGAATGTCGCAATCTTATAGGGGCATTATTATGCAGTTTATTCAAAAACATCCGATATGATACGCGTCATTTTTTCCTGATAAAGCACGGGTCTTGCAGGGGTCAGTACGTGGAGTTAAGTATTCGTTCGACTCATCAAAACAACCATGCCAAATCCGGTGTTAACCAGTTCACGATATCGGGTCACAAAATCTATGTAGTACAGTAGAACTCATTCATGGATAGGCCATTTTCTGTCCACTCGCACGCACATAAGTCTGTCAGCGATAAGGGTTGCCATTGTGTGTAAATAATGCGGTGGTCTACATTAGATGTAAGTATGTATGTACTTACAATAATTATTGTTACTTATCTACATACATGGACAGTAAACCATACACACACTTTTTGTGTAAATTTATTTCTTATGTAAAGTGTTCTCTATCTATCAACTGTACCCATCTACTATAAAAAAATGGCTAGGTGCGAGTCCGACTAGCGCACGAAGGGTCCCATACCTACAGCTTGTCCAGAAAGAGTAGAAATTAAAGAGTACGGTTTCGCTCAGACTTTTTGTCTGTGTTTGTTAATATCTTGCACTTACAAGCATTATATAAATTAAAAACTTGAGCTATTACACAAAATAAGGTATTGTCAATGAATATAGTAAATGTTTTGACTTCTCAATAAAACAATTAGTAAACTTTTACTTCCGGTTTCTACTCTTTTTGAACAAACTGTACCACTATCTATAAACTAGACCCTCTGTTGGAATCCGTCCGTTATTCACCAATTATTATTGCATAACATGCCTACTGCTACTATCTTAATAACTGTTGCGCTGACAACGGTGAATGACGGCGACAATGTCGAGGAGAAACTCTAGGGTAAAATAAATTTATGTCCAAACCAATTAATTACCTGTATGTTAATACTAGTGTCCAATAAAGAGTCATCTAATCATAATGTTTAATTTTAAGCTAGTTTGTGAATGGGAATAAAAATATTTATTATTATGTATTATATATCTACGTTAGAAGTATGCTAGCCAGCGGCCACAGGCCTCGTAAACTTGAGGCCCAGCCCAGCTCCTATAATACAAGCACTAAATTCTGAGTCTTTCCAATCATCTAACTCTCAAATTAGTTAGTATGGAATTTGACAGTTTTTACAGGATTTGGATAGCTCTGGATTTGTTGCGCGGACACTGCATTAATGCCCGGTTCCAATATCCACAAAACGCTTCGTTTTTGCTTATCATCGGTTACAATTCCTACGAAATTCCTACGAACCGTCAATAAATTGTATGGAAAACGGATCGTAGCCGGTAGGCGTATATTATAGGAACCGGGCATGACCCGACAGCACCTTCCTACCTACAAGCCTGTCATTACCAAGCAGGCAACACTTCCTCGCTTGAGAATTCTTGCATTCGGTTTGCCAGTTTCATAAAAAATATCGTAAAATAAATTTTAGTTTTAGGAAATATGTAACTAGGTAACTTAGCATAGCAGACAGAGTCCACCCACCTCTGATCTGCTATCAAACATCTTTATAAATACTCGATCAATTAGGCATAGCTAAACACACAGACCCGTAAGAAGCGTATGTTACAGTTTTCTCTTACACACAAGTACTTTAAATAATAACACACTTAACAATAGTAGATATACCTAACCATTGTACCTATATTACCTATTATAACTAACTTCATCACATTGAATGAGTGCCTTCGATGTCATTAGCATCTATCTCGCTCGCACTAACAGCGTTAGGCGAGCATCTGTGTTTAACTGTTTTTATGTTGGTGACGTTTTTCTCTATGAGATGTACTCAGGCTTGCAGCTCTCATACTGTTTTGGCTCGCGCCAACAACCACACGCCCACAAATAATAATTGTAACCTGTGAGAACGTCTAATGCCCGGTTCCAGTATCCACAAAACGCTTCGTTTTTGGTTACGATCGGTTACAATTCCTACGAAATTTCTACGAACCGTCAATAAATTGTATGGAAAACGGATCGTCGCCGCGCCGGTAGGCGTATATTATAGGAACCGGGCATAAGTAAAACCCTGCGTTAAAGTTACCTACATCGTTTTATTGACCACCCATTACACGTAAGTAGATAAAATTATTTTCTATTTAAAGTGACCAAGGTACAGTCGACAGCACATCATCCTATACACCCATGCACTCTACTCCGTTGCATTACGGGCGACTTTGCAACTAAAATGTGAAAGTTGACTTGCTGTCCTGACTCGGTGCCCCCCTAAACCTATACCATTCCAGTGACTGCCAGCGACACCTGTGTGTGACTTGCGGTGTAAATAATTTCTGTAGCTAATTGTACATTATAACGAATGTTGAATGTTCTTTAATATCGGGTTGTTCCGATGACCCCAAATCAGTCCACTTGTAACTGGATCTAAGCCGTTCAGTAAGCTTGTAGGTATTCATCTAAGAGAGTGATAGTAGATCAGTACTTTACTTAAGTTCATCTTTCTGTTTATTGATTGACCTTAATAAGCATGATTTATCTGATAGATGTCATTCTGGTCCAGCATGCAAGATTTTGCGATATCTATTGAAAATTAAATGACAATGAAAAAGGTACATATTTCCGACCAAAAAATAATAATTTGAACGCTACTTTGAGGGATTTTCCAAGAACTGATAAAAAAAAAACTACGTTCGTAAATACCACCGCCATCTAGTAACGAGATTGGAACCTCGAGCTGTCAGAAAATCCCTCGTAACAACCAACGACACTCAACGAATTGGTACAGATTAGGAAGGCATAAGACGTATCAAATTGATTAAAAATTAGTCGTCTACTCTCCATTGGTCAATTCTGTTTTGACAGCTGTATTTTTTTGGCGGGAATATTTTTTTTTATTCCGTTTCTTTCTGTACATGAGACAAAATCATGTCGCGAGGTTTTTGCTGTAAATAAATTTGTTTTATCAAAGAGAACTGAAGGTTGAGGTCATGAGGTGATGATGGAAGCGGGCTCCAATAAATAACGTTGAGCGGTTGTAGTTAGGTTAGTCCGATCGCAGTCCGAAGGCTGTGAAGGCAGACGAAAGGGACCAAATTATTGCAAATATTTACTTTGCGAATAGACGTCATGCCACCCGTAGAACTGACAGACGAGGTAATTATCTTTTTAGATTATTAGAGGTATACTTCTAACTGATAAAATGTTATTGAACCCTACTATAAACCTAAAACATTGTTTTGATTTGTGAAAAAAAAATTAACTGAGTATCCTCTTGATCATTATTTCGCTTACCTACGAATTGGACGAATTACCTGTTTTAATTATTTACCGTGTAACTTTTCAAGTGGATTATTACAATAAAATTTGGTAAAACTAGAAGTAGGCTTTAAATATTGAATAGGAATTAGTTGAGTTAATTCGCTGAAAGTTTTTGTTACTCTTTGAAAAACAAACGAAAACCTTGAAATTAAATAATTAGATCTATGACTAACTTGTAGAATTTTTGGTTTGGCCGATTGGCTCACCATAACAATGGTTTTTAATTGTTATTTTCAAAGTCATAACTCTATTGATTACGATAACACTCAGCCTTTTTGGTGTCATGTTTTTTATTTTTATATTTGTCGCAGGTAATAACTACTCGTTTCAGAGATCAGAGAGCCTCAAATCCTCCATTTTGTACTCTTTATTGAAAAACGACATGTGCTTTTAAATATGTTTTGTTTGTAGCCACCCAAGAAGAGTCTGCGAGTGGCAATCATCGGCCAGAGCACCTTCGCTGCCGAGGTCTTCAAGCTGCTGACTAGGGATGGCCATGAGGTAGTTGGTGTCTTCACAGTGCTGGACAAGGGAAACCGTGAGGACCCCTTGGGTATGTATGTCATAATATTTCTATACATCCCAAATAATTTACAGGAGGTATATTTTTAACAACCACCAAAATAATACCAATTTGGTTTGCGAAGAATCTATTTAGTCAGCGATAAAAATCTTTTGAGCAGCAACTAATTGGTAAAACACAATTATAGGAAAATAATCAAGTTAATGCTGCTCTTTATTGTGTTCTAATAATATTAGACATATTATGTCATAGTGGCCTATGCTGTAGTAGTGTATCAGCAAAATTCTTGCCTCAGATGTGAGAGGAGCCGGGATCAATTTCACCTTGTACCAATAACTAAGTTGGTACCAGGCGAAATCATTTTTATATTTTACAAGCTGTCCCAGCAAAATTCGTACCGCCAAAATTTTCATAATTTTTCCATATTTTGTCACCTTCCCTGGACTTCCACAAATTTAAAAAACCAAAAACAAGCCAAATCGGTCCAGCCGTTCTCGAGTTTTAGCGAGACTAACGAACAGCAATTAATTTTTATTATATAAGAAGAAGATTAACGGACTGAAACAGGAGACTTATGTTTCTATGAATAAAACTAAGTTTTCCACTAGGATATTAAGTATACTGGGTTGTAAACACACTGTTAATCAAATGAAATATAGAACTTTTGAAACTGAAAAGTTTAATGAATGCCGGCCATTGTTTTTTTAAGATAGCTATGTGAATTTTGATTTCCCTTTCCCTTCTTCACATGCAATAAATGTCCGCTATCTTTTGTAGATCAGGGCCAACTTGCTAAATTTTCGTAAAGGTAGCTTAAGTGGCATTTATTTAATTAAAATTCTTGATACATTTGATAAAATACTAAATTGCGACATTTAAGGAGTGATGCAAATGTAGCTAATAGATTGTTAGTGTACATACTAAAGTAATTTACCTATTTATTTCTTCAGTGGAGCTACAATATACATAATAGCTACAATTTGACTAGACCATTCAATCTATATTATAAAACGAGAAGCTGACTGACTGACTTAGAATCAACGCAGAGCCCAAACTACTGAACCTAGGGGGTTGAAATTTGGCATGGGAGTTCCTTAGGGAGCCTAGGGGAGCACTAAGAAAGGATTTTTTGAAACTCACCCTCTAAAGGGGTAAACGGCGGTGTTAAAGTTTGTATGGAGGTATAAAAAAATGTTGTCAGATTTTCTTGAAACTTGAAATAAATACTCTTCAACACAATTGATTGAACACGTGTTTCACGGTTTTTCTAAATTTAACCCTTAACGGGAGTGAACGGGGTTGCAACATTTTGAACTAAAGTCCACGCGGACGGAGTCGCGGGCGAAAGCTAGTGTAAAATAATTGGTATTTTTTTACTCTACAGCCACCATTGCTGCTCAAAATGGCAAACCTGTCTACAAGTACAAAACCTGGCGTGTCAAGGGGCAAGTCATACCAGAAATCCTAGAACAGTACAAATCG
Organism: Yponomeuta plumbellus; assembly: GCA_947310845.1. Taxonomy (NCBI): domain Eukaryota; kingdom Metazoa; phylum Arthropoda; class Insecta; order Lepidoptera; family Yponomeutidae; genus Yponomeuta; species Yponomeuta plumbellus. The sequence continues at coordinate 13,038,394 of OX371212.1, read as the reverse complement.
GTAAGTACATAATTATTACTGTTAGCTCTAAGATATTTCAGTAGTATTCTACTGTTACTATTTACAGAGCTGTGTGAATTTTTGGCACTTAGGTATCCTCACGATGTTCTCCTTGGCCTTTAGTACTTGTTTTTTCATACCATTGAACGTGGCGATTTAGTAACATTGCCGTTTCAAGTCTAGGCACACATATCAAACAATCTAGGCGGGAATGGTATGAAAAAACAAGTCACATGACCGGACCATGTATCTATCATCGTACTATAATGCACTAACAGAATCGAGGCCAGTATGCCTTCCCAGTGGGAATCAACCCACGATGTAACTGGTTTGGTGGTCTAGCATATTATCCAACGAGATAGTCATATTATGCCGGCCTTCCCAGTGGGAATCAACCCACGATGTAACTGGTTTGGTGGTCTAGCATATTATCCAACGAGATAGTCATATTATGCCCGACTTAGGGCCTGTTTCACAATGTTCAAATAAAGTTCCAGATAAGCTACCCGCAACCAGGGCTGGCGTTTGTTCTAAATTTAAATAAATGTTCCTATATTGCGTGTGTTTGTTTATGGCTTCAAATTTAGAAGAAACGGCAGCCCTGGTTGCGAATAGCTTATCCGGAACTTTATCTGCAGATTGTGAAACAGACCCTTAAACTACTATCGTATCAGAGTTTACAACGCGTTGGAAAACAACGTGGTACAAGCCAGACACGCGTACATTCAATTCAACCACCAAGATTAGCACTTGCTAAAAATTACGATAATTAATGTTTTGTATGTGTTTTTCCTGGTACAATAAAGAATATTCGTATCTTATAATGATTATAAAAAATCTCTGTGAAATGTACTTATAAAACAGTAGCCCTTAATTATTAATTACCTAATTAACCTATTTTTTATAGATTTGACTGTTTTAAGTACATACACTTAAGGGCTACTGTTTTACAAGTACATTCCACAGAGATTTTTGTTGAAAAGTCGGGCTTAAATTAACTATACAGAGTGCATATGTACGTATATGTAACGGTTGGTTTACTGTGGACTGTATAGTACTGTACAATTATTTCTTGAAGTACACCTGCAGACTTTCCGTTTCTCAAAACTAGTTAGTTGAATGACCAATCAAACGCGATAGTGACGTAGAGTAACATAACATAACATTTACATACAGCCGCATACATTGGTTCTGGCCCCACACTACGACACCCTGTGGTGTGGGAACCAGAAACAGCGACGTCACAAACATGCAAACATCCAAGACCTGGGTTTCTTTTTTTTTTGCGCCCAGCCGGGATTCGAAACCGGGACCTCTCGCATGGTAGGCAGATGCGCTAACCACTGCACCACAGAGGTCGTCAAATAGTATAATATAATACAGGTTATACCGGGTGTCCCAAAACTCGACGTCAACCCGGAGCCGGGTGAAAAGGCAAGTCAAGCTGGCTGTCAGAAAAATATTAAAAAAAATCTAAGTTGTATGATTTCAAAATTATAGGCATTTTTTTTTAAATCGCAAAATTACACACCCTGTGACAGTCTTTTTACTCCTGTTGCCACAAATCTTTACTTTTTCCAATTATTTTTTTTGCTGTGTAACCCTGAATAATGCTTCTCTAAACTGTAATCAAAATTTTGAAACCAGCTGCTCTAGCTTGCATAAAAAATAGGACTTATTTCCTAGAAAAACTTTCAAAATAAAAAATTGCCTAGTTTTAACTGACTGTATTGAAAAAAAAAATCATACAACTTAGATTTTTTTTTATATTTTTCTGACAACCAGCTTGACTTGCCTTTTCACCCGGCTCCGGGTTGACGTCGAGTTTTGGGACACCCGGTATATGTATACGTGCTACCTCAGGGCACGCTTTCTCTCACAGGGACAGAATGGGCTTGATCAACTCGTGTTCCCATCGCAAATATAGGTTTTAGGTCCCTTCTCAGTTCACGCTGTCAGAGAGATAGTATGCGCTTAATCAGCACGCGTGACCACCGAGAATGTGTACATTTTTCCCCCGTTTTCTTGTGGTCCTACTGATTTGTCCTACTAGTAGGACCACGAGGAAGACCTATTTCTGTCTGTCCTACTATGTGCCTTAGTAGCTGTTGTCAATTATTTAAAATGGTTCCGATTCGCAATGGTTTTTACACTAAAACTAAACATAAGAGGGGTACAAAAAAAACAAGAGGTTAGGTATTTTGAATATATTTATTTAAAAACAGTCAGTGTCGACCTTAGTAGGACAGACAGAAATATGTCTCCGTCGTGGTCCTACTAGTAGGACAAATCAGTAGAACCACGAGAAAACGGCTTATTTTTTCGGAGCCCACCAACCAACATCCGGGATCTCTCATAAAATCGAATGACATAAAAAGTAAAGTGAATGAACCGAAGTGGAAGACAGACATTAGGAGTGATTCTAGTTTCACACAGGCTTTGAACCCTCGACCTCTCATATCGATTTGTGCCTCGACAAACGGTTTGTCAAAACACGACCGATATTTAACCAGAAGAGAAATATTTAACTAATTGTTTAGTCTTTGTGGTCGTCGACCCTGAAAGGTTGATTAATTTGATTATACAGGAGAAATATCTGACCAAGTGCCAGTTAGAATCATGAACGTTAACATTTTAGTAGTCCAGTCATTATAGTAAGTTCACCTCGGAATTCGAGATACCCAGCTGTAAGTCTGATAGTTGTATATTGACACCCTAAAAGTTGTCTCACAACCTACAATGGTAGGGTGTATTTGTACTTACCTAATTTAAGCTTAAATGACTGGACTATAGTTGACAATCAAAAGACAATTATTTTCATATAGTTACGTTTCCCGCGGGTATTTTAAGACTGTTTAGTAGCTTTGAAGATAAGGGGGGCAATTGTTTGCCCAATTTTCGTATATTTCCTTCAATATCACAATATATTTAACGCACACTTGCAAGAACAACGTGTTATTTCGGAATCCTTACGTTACAACATGAGAGCATTTTTTTTAAGGTTTCAAAGTAATGGCCGAAAGAGATAGCGTTATAACGTGATGTCTCTTTTGCTCATTATTCCGGCGTTTTCGGAGTAAATAAAATCATGGTTTTCTTTTTTTCGGTTTGGAATAAAAAATGGTTTTCTTCGAAATATCACGTTGTTCTTGCAAGGGTGCGTTAGAATGCGTTTCGAAATGTAGTATGTAATTTCTCATCAAGCGGACTAATTGTCGGACGTTGTGGTCAGGTTGGCAAGGGACCGTAGATACCTGTACTATTATGTATTCTGTGGCGTAGATGCGAATGGCGAGAGACCGCGAGGTATGGCGTGATGGGACGGCCTGTACCCAACAGTGGGCAGAGGTGGGCTGATGATGATGAAGATGATGATGAATTTCTCATGACGGGACCGTTTGGTTGGATACACGATAGACAGATTAGTAATTTAATAAAACTAGACGAAAACCCGGCTTCGCTCGGGTAAAATGTAGACGCAAAATAATATTCCACTATGTTTTTTTATATGGTGACGCCTCTGTATTTATCAACCACCAGTAGATATAAATCTCTTAATACATTCAGATACATAAGCTCACACCTTTATCCCAGAGGGGTAGGCAGAGACCACGGACTGTCACCTGCCACTATCCTGAAAAATCACTTTCGCTTCATCGACATCCATTAGTCGTTGCATGTACCCACATCGGTTTCGGGTACTTTTAATCTTGTCCTTTGCTAATACATCCCCTATTTGGTCGAAGTATGTCCAACTGGGGCGTCCCTTACCGGCCCTTCCACTCACATTCGCTCGATATATTTGCTTTGTCAGTCTTTCTTCGTTCATCCTCTCCACATCTCCAATCCAACGCAACATTCCTTTTTTCAATTCTAGTCACTCACTACATCCTCTTTCTCTACATCCTCGGTCTATGATCACACTATTGCGTATTCTGTCATTCAAAGTAACACCACACATATTTCTTAAGGATCTCATTTGTACTGCACTAATCCTACTTTCATGATTCTTTTGCCATACCCAAATCTCGCTACCATGCTTACATCAGTATTGGAACCAGCACACTATTACGGATAGCCAATCTTGCTCTTTTGGACATGTTCTGGCTACTCACGAAGGAATGCAAGGCGAAAATCGGATACTTATCATAACTTTGTCATGGTTACCTCATCACAAATTACTAAATGAGCTTCCTTCATAAACTTAACAGCTAGTGAATCTAATGACGTATGAGACGTAGAATCCACTTGGCTAATCAACTAAAAACAGATCCCTCTCTTTGGCTTTACAGCTTTTAGTTTTGTATTGACCACATGTTTTTCTTCATCATTTTAATTTTTGGTATTTTTCTTATCTAGTGGCTTTTTCATTTCAATAAGTTTATTGGTACCTAACTAAGCAAAACAATAAAGATCAATTTATGACTTTGATTTCCTTTTTCAATTATTTTTCAGACCCATCCAAAACTCAATGTCAAATTATTGTCTTCCCGCCAATGAAAAACACCACAGATTACTTACTACACCTTCTCAGTTGGCACAGATTATAATAACCTTCTTGGATGCCACGGTATTCCACACACCATGGAGTCAACAAATTAGATCATAGGGCCGGCCGGTTTAGATTATCTTAGTGTTTAGGAGAGTGCTTTACTTTACACTCTGTTGCAACATTATGCTGAATCGGGCCCATTTTGGGGGCTCAACCTTTAATGTATTTTATTATTATTTTCATGTTGTACAGTTTATTTATTTTTACGCTTTTTATGCTTTCTGTGTTATTTTTTTTATTATTGTACGCATTCTGTGTGTGTGTGTGTTTTTTTGTTTTGTTTCAAATAAATAAATTTTCTTGCTTTCTTTCTTTATTTCTTTCTTTCTTAAGGAGAGTGCTTTTGTAGAAACGTGTAAGCGCCACTTGCTTTAGTACATGTTACGGTATAGTACGGTTCTAGTTGCCTTTCAATTAGAATCAAAATAAAATTGGTTTCTGTTGTTCTATCCAGTGACACCTGAGCGCGTTACTATCCTCGTTATTTATCTGTGTATAAACTAAAAATTTAGTGAGAACTTTAGGAGAGTGCGCAAGTGACCCGTGACGGGTGCGTGTTGTTTTCAATAACTCGAATTATCAAACTTACTTAAGTGTTCCATTAAAACTCATAGTATTTTGAGTAGGATAGCGCATATTTCGCGACGTCGACGAAGTGACACTCTACTGGAAGAAATATAAACGTTCACTCGAACGTCTAGTAATGTACTAATGCACTTGCCTCTCTAATTGTATTATAGTACTCTCCTAAACACTAAAATAAAGTAAACCGGCCATAACAGTTCACAATGAAAACTTGTGACACTAACACAACAATGATGACATTGACATGTTTACTTAGCAACGCCATTGTTGAATTTAATAATTTTTATATTGATGCTGCTCGATAATACGAATTTTCCGCCCATATGTTGTCGACTCAGATCAACTTTTTTTTTTACGCTCTTTAATTTTGTGTGCATATCGTTCGAGTCTACCGTAGACCCGAACGAAATTATTAATATAGATAGTGTATTTTGTGTTTTATTAAAAACGTTTTATGTAGAAAATGTGTTATAGAAAAGCAATATTTCGGTTTAATTGTGTCAGAACATTGTCCTGTTCTCCTTAAAAGTTGCTGTGAGCTGCTTCTTTTTTCTTATTTGTAATAATTGAATGTTTTTTACTTCTTTTGTGATTTATTAAATCGTAAATGTCATTATTTCTTTAAATGTCAAAGTTTCTATAAAGGGCATCTGACTCAGCATCACGCTGAAGGTTTCAGTCCTCAGCGCTTGGCATGGCCGGCATTACTAGCACGATTGGCGTTAAATTACAAGTATCATGTAAAACAAGTTTACATGTTAATTTATAAATTTCATAATTTTGTAAATTTACATCCGTGCATTGTATTCAGTTATGTTACGGATAATTTTGCAACGAAAAGGTTGGCGTGCTGTCGTCTGTACTAAAAATCCTCTTAAATTGAGGAAAAGCCCCTCGCTGCCCGCCCTCCTTTTGTAGAAAATCGTACTCCACAAAAATAAAAATAAACGTATTTTAGTAGAAATATTAGGTATCTTATGGCCACAAAGTTAGATTTTTACACCTTTTAAACACATGGGAAGTTTTGCTCAATCTGCCATCGTTTGCAAAAATACGTAAAGAAAAATAATCGCGCCGTCTTTTTGGTAACTATTTTTTCCTTTCCTTTAATAAAGTTACACGAATAATATTGATAAAAGAATATTGTTACGCAACAGCCTACACCATTAAATTTATTTTTGGGACTGTTTTGTTTTATTGGCCTTGCAACATAATAAGATGTGATGATGAACGCATGCAATTTACGACTCTACGAGAAGGTTGAACTGTTTTTACTTGACGATGCGCGATCATACTTATTTGCATTCACGTAGTCATTGTTTTGGCTAGACTTGTTATTGTACCGAAACTTGTAAATTTAAATAAGTCCGGAATTATTTATGTGAGTAGCCTAAACTTGGCCTATGGGGTCCCACGAGGCTTACTTGGACCACGGTTAAAAATAATACTATCTTTTCATACGTGATTTCGTTAACCGTGTAGGAAAACACCGGAGACCTGAGGTCAAGTCAAAATATTTTATTCATAGTACAAACTATATATTTTATGAACGTCAAATTTGTTAGTTTCACAATTAATAGATTACATGGATAAGAAACTTACAAAGAATCACCACATTTATTATTTTTAACCTAATTAACAAACTTAAAAATTATTACTTTTGGATGTGTTGAACACTACACAGTTATCCTCTAAAATACATTTAATATTAAACTACTGTTTAATGCCAGACATCCTCGTCTTCTAAATAATCGTATGTTCGTAACCTAAATGTTCACATAAGTCAGCGGTCGAAATTGCCAATCCTGCGCAGGACATGCGTGCTAATTAATGCAATACTATCTCTCTCCCTCTTATAGAAAGCTTAGGCTTAGGTATAAGTATAGGCTATAAAAAAAACAATATTTTTAATATAATATGAAAGTAAATGGCTGATAACACTGCCATATTACCTATGTGGAAACCGAACCGAATATCTCACCCTCTGCAGTGGCTGAAGCACACACACGCACGCACGCACGCACGCACGCACGCACGCACGCACGCACGCACGCACGCACGCACGCACGCACGCACGCACGCACGCACGCACGCACGCACGCACGCACGCACGCACACACACACACACACACACACACACACACACACACATAGAGAGAGAGAGACACACACACACAATAGCACACACCTGCACACAAACATATTGAAACAAAACAACTTTATTTATTTGACTAAACTTTAAACTTCCTTTTAATTTGTTTACTATTATCTATTATGCCTTTTTCACAGAAAACTTTCATTTGTAATGTACTCTACGATGCATGATGATTTTCTTCACGGTTAGCGAGTGGTATAAATTCACAAAGGTACTTTACATAAGTTATAAAACGAAAATGTACATGCCGGGGTCGACCCACGACCTCTGGAGGAGAGGCTGGTGTTCAACCGCTCCGCTAGTATAGTACGTAGACTAGTATTTTTTCTAAAATTATACATATATCTGCTTGTGTAATGTATCATTTCCTATCTTGCGTGCAAGCGTTAAGCTATAGCTCGTTACAATAATTGCATACATTTGTCGGCAATCAGCTGAAAGTGGCTTGCCAAGGACTGCCCGCTGGCGTTTGCACATAATCGAATACCTATTTATTTATACGTAAACGATTTGTTTTTCAATTCATTCAGGGCTCAGATTCTGCTATAGCCTTGTGGTACAATGCCAGTGGCATAAATGCGACGATTTCATTTCATTGCCGCTTCAAGTCAACGCGCGCCCGCGTATTAGTAATAGGGAATGGATGAAAATATCAGAAGTGCTTGATATTTTTTTCGGTGATAGGAATAACCTTCCTCAACGCGAGAAAAAAGTTTAAATTTTTTTGGCTTCGTAGTTAATTTTTAAATAATCTTAATATTTTTCCATTCGTAGTTCTGGGCTCAGTACGGCTTAACAGACATATTCCTTGGTCCGCTACGTATTAAAAAAAAAATCTGTGGTGACATTGACAGCTTTTCAAGGTGGTTTTTTTTTTCATACGTAGCGGCTAAGGAATATGTCTGATATGCCGTACTAAGCCCAGAACGACGAATGGAAAAATATTAAGTATATTTAAAAATTAACTACGGGGCCAAAAAAATTTAAACTTTTTTCCCGCGTTAAGGAAGGTTATTCCTATCACCAAAAAAAATATCAAGCACTTCTGATATTTTCATCCATTCCCTATTCTAGGCGTCAATGGATTTAAAAATCATTTTGCGAGACCCGACCGTGAAACTGTACTTCTGTTGGCACTAACAGAATCAAGAGCTTTAGGCCGACTTGCACCACCGACTAAAATCCATTTAGCGTTAATTAAATATAATTTTGACAGATAGTGTATGGCGGAACTGTCGAAATTCTGTTTAACTTAAAGTTAAATGGATTTTAGTCGGTAGTGCAAGTCGGTGCAAGTGTACAGCCGACAGGACTTCAACCTTTAGTTGCAAAGTAACGGAGTAGATTCCACTTTACTTGTAAACAGACCGTTGATAGAAAATATTAAAATACTGAAAGCAATAATAGTTATCAAAAACTTTTGTAAACATTACACATTATTAAATTAATTCCGAAATCGGTTAGGTTAGGATTTTGTCGGAAGAATCCGACCTGTAGAATTTTCCCGGTTGGCCCACCAAAACCATGGTTTTTTATTGTTCTTTTAAGTCCATAAATGATTACAAGAGGTAAGGTAAGTAGGTATATGATTCCGGAATCACTTAATTTAATGTTTCTCGAGTTGTTGGCTTGTCCAAGTCGTTCAGATTATAATGTTAACCCCTATCATAATCTTCTTTACTTTGATAGTGTTTTAAAAATATTTTATTTACAAAGCGGAATGAGACAGAATACATTTATTTTATTATTGAATATCAAAGAACATTAATGAAATAGAAGACGGCAACAAACAATTCTGTAATATCGGCGACACACCACGGTGATAAAGGAATACTCAAATTTTTTTGTAGTAATATTGAAGCTGATAAGAGCTGCTGGGAAGAGCTAAATTCGGTAAAAACTGTGACTAACATTCAAAACTTAACGGTTGAATAGTTTAAAAACCGCTGATTTGTTCGTTAGATTAGCTGAAGGTCATATACAACATCATTGTAGCTAGTTGTGAAGTAAGAAGTTGCTGGCTAAGGGGCTAGAGCCACCCATATAAATAGCTTTAGAAAATACCTTGTATCAGCTACGGCCTAAATAATGATTCATAGTGAACCAGAATGTTAGGAGTCCCATAACACTGTGTTATTTGCATAAAGTTAGACAAGTTCACGCAGTGATTCGGTATCGGCTTCAATAACGCATGGGCGCGAAACGCAAATAACACCCGTTCGTCCACACGGCGCGCACGCCTCGCATCGAGACGGGCGTTCACATCGATCATATATAGGTCTGTATGACATGATGACACTGCGAAGCTCGCTGTGAGCGCACACGTCCACACAGCCCGAAGCATGCGAGACGAACCATTCGCGACGCACGCCCCGCGATGTCTGTACGTGCCTTAACAAAACATCATAAAATTCATTAATCACGTTAGCTATTTTTAGAACCAATTCCCAGGAACCCAGGAGATTAAAGTATTATTGCCAAAATGGGCAATTTTTATCGGACATTGATCAATCCTGTTTTCGGTTTTTTGCACACAATACATTTAACACGACTTCTTCAGCCTGTAGCCACCCAACGGTTAGTGTAGGTCTCTTCCAACTCCCAACGCACGCCATTCATTTTGATCTGGGCTTTTTCGAATCCAGTCTTTTCGTGTTATTTTGACCAGGGCGTCAGCCGCGTTGGTTGCCTGCCCACACTTCTGAGCCCATCTTTAGGCCTCCAGACCAGCAATTTTACATCCCATCTTTTGTCTTGTCTACGGCATATGAGGCCTGCTCATTTCCACTTCTTACGGGCAATCACCTTGGCTCTGTCGGTCAGTTTCGTTCCCCTTCGGGTTACCTACCTAACATAGCTCTCTCACCTACCTAACATAGCTCTCTCCTTAGCTCTCAAAGTAACCTGCAGCTTGACAACGGGACATTACTTAAGAAATAACATCTACAAACCCTGTACTTTTAACTAATGCAATAAATAGTTCCTTTTTATTACTGTTTTATACCCTATTTTTTCAAGTTATCTCTCCCTTCACCAGGTGAAAGCAGACATCAACGTCCTACCGTTCTGCACGCAGTTCATCCCGATGGAAGTGATCACTTACCCACAGTACCAGAGCATCTGTTACCACCCATCCATACTGCCTTTGCATCGGGGCGCCTCTTCTATCAATTGGTAAGAATTACTATTAGAAATGGATACTGGGGACGAAAGAATGTGTAATGTAATAAAAATTGTTTCTAAGAAATAAAAAAAAAAATCTTATCTTGTATCTTGGAGGTGTAGGTCCTGACAGATCTCCCTCCCTAATTGTTTCTCTTGTCTAATTATTGACTTCTCGCGTACTGAATGTGGTTCAGGAATCATGAGAATGGCAATTCACAAAATTGCCGAGTAATTTTAGTTAGAAAAGGGCATAAATAATTACGAATAGGCTAAAACTATATTGTGTTGTTTGTATCGGTGCAAATGTATTAACAAATGTGATTGAAACTTTTGGAGTGTGTCATTCTATGATTGTGTTATGCTTTCATCGGCATTCGTTTAGTAACCAAATATAACTCTTAATAATAATTTAAACAAATTATTTATTTTCACAATAAATCCAGGTTAAATTAAATTATTTTAAGTCAGATTTTATTTGACAAACCAAGAGCGAAATATTTTTTTTATTAAATTTGAATTTACTGTAATCATCTACATTGAATGGAATTTGGCTGAATTAAAAAACTACAATCAAACAAAATGGATAATGAGTTGCTTAGTGGTTAAGAAATGTCTGGGTTAATTTCCTTTTTTCTATAAAACAAAAGATTCTAAAGTTCTATGTTCTATGTAAAAAAAAGTTTCTATTTTTTGTTTGTGCTGTTCTGTTCTTAACTTACATTTTCTTTCTTTCTTCTCCATATCTATCTATAACACCTTTGTCTTCCAGGACTCTAATAGAAGGCGACACCAAATGCGGCCTCTCCATCTTCTGGGCAGACGACGGACTGGACACCGGCCCAATTCTGCTGCAGAGAGAGTTCCCCGTCACCATTGACGACACTGTTGACAGTATTTACAACAAATACTTGTATCCTGAAGGTGAGATAGCGTTGACTAGCAGTTAGCGGAGCGCCTTTGGCCGCCGTGGGGTTTTTTTTTCAACAGTCCACCTTTGTCCACCTACGTTTTTCTTGGGATTTTTTTTTCCACCGTACACCTTGATATCGCAACTCTTCAAAGTCAAGCGCAAAGAGGTCATGTTATCAATATGTATTTAGTAAAAAACACGTCCAAAAAATTCCGTTAATATTATTTATGACCAGCATCAAACTTCTGGGTCCACCCCAGAAAAATATAACGTTTAAATGTTTTATCGGGGTAAAAAAACCCCACGGTTTACCCAGGTGGTCTCAGGAGGTAGACCGTAGGTAAGAAACGGCGGAGCGGTAGAGAACGGTCTTATTCAAGAGGTCGTGTGTTCGAAACCCGGCGTCGACGAATGACTTCGTTTACTAAGTTGCGTACAGTCGACAGCACATCATGGTATACACCCATGCACTCTACTCCGTTGCATTACGGGCGACTTTGCAACTAAAATGTGATGACTGACGTGAAACACATACATTGTTTCTGGCCCCACACTAGGATACCCTGTGTTGTGGGAACCAGATACAGCGACGTCACAAACATGTAAACATCCAAGACCTGGTTTTATTTTTTTATGTCCCCAGCCGGGATCCCAACCCGGGACCTCTCGCATGGTATGCAGATGCGCTAACCGCTACGTCACAGAGGTCATTTTTGTAAAGTTATAGTAGCAATACTACTTGCTAAAGAAAAAGGAGAACATCGTGAGGAAATCCTTTTTAATGCCTTATTATACGCCTTAATTTGATCTTCTTCTCATCGTGCCTCCATTAAATAGTTATTGATGGAAACATTAGAAGCTTGAAATATTCATAGAATATTAAGTTTTATATTCACTTTAAAAATTCATAATTATAATAGGGGGTTCATACAACTAACAAGATTTTTGCTCCATATTGATAACGTCAACTGGAAGACGCTTGAAATATTCAAATCTTCTATAGATAATCGTGTACGCGTACAAGTCCGACTAGCACTTAGGCCGAGTTTTTACAGAATTTTTGTTCCAGGCATCAAGTCGCTAGCACAAGCCGTGAACTTGGTGGCGAATGGCACCGCGCCCAAAGTGAAACAGACTGAAGAGGGCGCCACTTACGACCCGGCCTTGTTCAAGCCGGAAACTCATCAGGTAAAATACGAGGAAGAAACACTACAGCACTAAAAACAGAAATTATTTAACCCTTTAAGGCTCAATTCACACTGACGCAGAGTCGAAGCGAAACGTCACGTTTTAAGTAACTGTTCTAAATTCATCTCTATTTCTCTATCAATACGGTACGAATTCGTGATACCAAAATTTGAAAACCCTCAGGGACGCGCGTCTTCGCCTGCAAATTTTCAAATTTTCGCAACACACCGTACCGTATTGATAGAGAAATAGAGATGAATTTAGAACAGTTGAAAAACGCGACGCTTCGCTTCGACTCTGCGCCAGTGTGAATTGAGCCTTACGGGCAGAACTAGTATAAATTTTTCATTGGTTTTTTGAACTTTATCTCAAAGTGATAAGGTTCAATTTAAGGTGGCAACTATTATGCCACTGCCTGGCAAAGAGTTAAAACAAATATAACATTTAAATTCGATGTAGATACTAGCATTGAATTTAGAAGGAAATTCAATGATACTAGGTACCTATTGTAGATATTTAGTTTGGAACCGGTGCCAAGTATACAGTAAGTAAGGCATACATTTTGGGCACCGACTCCGACAATATATATTTCTACAATACTGACATCGAATTTAAAGGTAGGTAATATTCGTTTAAATTATTTCTCTGTTAGTGCTGTAGCGTGATGAAATCAGTTTTTACTTTTTATTTTTAAAAAAAATTACAGTTTTTCGTGAATATCACTACGACTCCACTAAATTATGTTTTCCGCTTCAAGTAGGCCCTTAAAATTTGAAGAGTTCCGTCGATTTCTCCAGTATCTGACTTGGTGACTATGGGACCTGTGCTCTTTCAAACAACAAAACTAATTTTCCAAATCCGCGCGTCTGAGTAAACGGAAAAAAAATCCTGACGAACTGACCACCTCCTCCTTTTTTTGAAGTCTGTTAAATAATCCTAAGAATTTGTGAATCAATTTCGGAAAAGTTCGGCAACAAACACTGACACGAAATGTTGATCCATACAAATTATAGGGATTGTAACTTAAAACATAAACATTTACATAGGCACGTACATTGCTTCTGGCCCCACACTAGGAAAAACCTACCTACCATTGTAGGTAATACACTTATATTCACTTAGTTACATTACACTTGAGCAAATGTGATGTACTGTACGCTTTAAGAATAGTTCACAAGAAGCGAAACCAAGCAATTGGGAATAGATGAAAATATCAGAAGTGCTTGATATTTTTTTGGTGATAGGAATAACCTTCCTTAACGCGAGAAAAAAGTTTCAATTTTTTTGGCTTTGTAGTTAATTTTTAAATAATCTTTATATTTTTCCTTTCGTCGTTCTGGGCTCAGTACGGCATATCAGACATATTCCTTGGTCCGCTACGTATTGTTAAACAGTATTGTTTAAATGAAATTATAAGTTATTAAAACACAAACTACATCATAAATTAAAATCAATAAAATTATACAAATACAAATTTAACTAATCTAATCACACATGTCAATAAAAAATACCTAAAACCATAAAAATATTATTAATTCATAAACTTCATTAAAAAAAAATGTCAATCATAAAAAAAATACTCTAAGAAGATTTGCATCGTAACATACGAGTAAAATAAAGAGTGCAGTTTTTTGTAAATTCATTCAGAGTACAATTAAACATAATGTAACATAGCTTAAGCTAGACTCTTCATTATTTTTTAAATGCTACCGGAATACAAAATATAACCAAGGTATTTACAATTGTAATTAATAACCATTATTAATAAATATATTATTAATTACAATTACAAAATATATATTTGTATCTCAGATCGACTGGTCAAAAGGTGGTATGGCACTGCACAACTTCGTCCGAGGCCTCGACTCGTCCCCTGGTGCCACAACCAGCATTCAAGCGCCGAAGAAAGAGGAGCCCAAAGTTGCCAACGGTGAAGCCAACGGTACCAATGGTAGTAACGGTGAGTCAAACATTGGATACATTGATTTTGTAAGTGTAATGTTCATTTTGTACCGTTTTAAAAATATACAATGTGTTGATTTGTTTAAGTATCAGTAGTACAGTATTAAAATGTACCAAACGTAGGAAAAACTATTTATATCTACTTTATTTCACCATTCAAAATATCAATCTTGTAATTTTTTAGGGTTCTGTAACCCAAGGGGTAAAGGGTCCCTTACTAAGACTCCACTGTCCGTATGTCTGTCTGTCACCAAGTTGTATCTCATGAACCGTGATATCTAGACAGTTCATATTTTCACAGATTTATTTCTGTTACATAAAATTTAAGGGGCGCTCCCATAGAATTTTGGCTCGATATTAATAACGGCAACAAGTAGGCGCTTGATATGTTCAAATTTTGTATATTAAATGGTACGGAACCATTAATGCGTGAGTGCGATTTGCACTTGGCCGGTTGGTTTCTATAGTCAGCCAGACTACTGACTACTGGCCAACTACTAGCGGAAATATATGAAGCGGTGGAAAAATAATTTTGCTGTATTTCAACATTCTAACATATCTGACGGATAATATCCATCTTGTCTTTTTTGTCTATAGTCAGTCGTTTCTGTAATTTTTAAACATTTTGTTATTTTCCTAACCCAACTCTTGCCCCCAGGTACGAGCGAAGCCAACGGTGTCCAAACAGTTGAGCTGAAGTTCTTCGGATCATCTCTTTGGCAAGGGACCAGTGAAGTTGAGGGAGAGCCTTTGCTCATTGAGGGATTAAACAAACCCGCTTTAGTGCATGAAGACGGGTTATTGATCACTGCTAACGATGGCGTAAAGGTGAGATACTCTTAAGATACTCTGTTTCAGAGACAATTTTTATAAAGTATTTAATTTAATTCAGGTTTAGTCTATGTGTAAACTGACTGATAATATAAATTGTGTTACAGTCTGTTAGCTTTTAGAATATACCTCAACTGAGCAATCAAAACCCGATTATATTGCAATAAGGTAAGGTTTATTTTGTATTGTTATTTTATAACTTTACATAACTTCTCAAAATAGTGAAGAAAAGTTTTATACAGACCAGGAAGTAGTATTACACTCGTGTGTTTTCGGCGAAAACCGAAGCCTACTCTAGAGCCCGAAGTACATTATATTCTAAAAAGTAACAGACTATGTATTTTAAATCTAAATTTAAATGCACAAAGGCGTGCTTAATGCAAGAGACTTTCTACACCCATCAAAACTTTGGTACTGAAGACTGGTAAAATACTATAATAAACTTACATAAAGGAGAGAAAGGAAAATGAGGAGAATTATGGCCTTCGTCCTCCAGATATTACTTCAAATAATTGTTAATAATGGATTTATATTTTTATTAAGCACTTGTTATCATTAACACTGTAAATGTGTCTCATTTATAAAACATCATCAATCAATCTTGACGCACCTACGTTCGTGTGATAATTCAATTATTGTACGAATGGTAGGTGGTCTCCCTTCAAATCATCCATCCATCTTTAGACAACTTTACTGTGTATGGACCCGCTAGTCTTTACTAGTCCAGTCATTATAGTAATTTCACCTCGGAATTCGAGATACCCAGCTGTAAGTCTGTAAATACTTGTATATTGACACCCTAAAAGTTGTCTCAAAACCTACATAAATGGTAGAGTGTACGCAACTATTACATACCATCTTTTCCAAACAAAACCGTCCCCCTTCCAGATCAACATCCAAAGGTTGAAAGTGAACGGCAAAATGATAATCGCGTCCAACTTATTCAAAGCCAACGAGAGTAAAGTCTCTCTCGAACTGACGGCAGAGGAGAAACAGTTCGTGGAAAGCGCCAGGGACGTGTGGAAGGCTATATTGAGGATAGACATCGACGATGATACGGACTTCTTCCAGTCAGGTACGTTAGTTAGGTTCGTAGGTATTCGTAGGTACTTACAGGACCACTGTACCAATAGCCTTTAAGCGATTTTGTAAAGCCCTCAAGGCTCGTAATACGCTGTTTGTTGTTTTTGTTTTTATGGTGCGAAATAAAATTTACTTACTTACTTTGGGTATATATCGGTAGAGCGGTAGCAGAAGAAAGTCATCTTCATCAGCCGTTTGACCTCTGCAGGAAATAGGCTTCCCTCCCTTGGTTTTCCAAACATAAAAAATATTGAATAAAAAATATAATTGGAGAGGTTAAAAGATAAATATCTGTGGTTTTTTTCTACAAGTGATACATTTAATGAAGTAATTGTTATTACAAACACGCTTGGCGCACAAAAATGAAGTATATCTATCTATCTAATCAGCCCGTAAATAGAGCCCGCTGTTGGGCATAGGTCTCTTCGCTTCCACACCAACCCAAATTTAATTCAATGAAGAATTTTTTTTTTTGTCGATAACGTTTAGAACTCCATTGAAAAACTATATCAAATCCGAGGATTACAAATCCAGAAAAATGACTTTCTAAATTCTTAATTTTTTGTGAGTTTTTCTACGCCCTTAAAAGTAAGAATGCATTGTCACTCCAATCTAATATTGAGACGCCTTCCCTATTCTCTCTTACCTCCCACCAGGCGCGGGCTCAATGGACGTGGTCCGTTTAGTCGAAGAAATCAAGGAGTTGGCCGACCTGGAACTTCAAAATGAAGATATCTACATGAACACAAGTTTCGCCGAGTTCTACAATGCGGCCGTGAGCAAAGCACGGGGCGGATCCGCCGCCAAAGAGATCATCTACGACGGCCGAGAGATGCACGTCAATAAGATGGACATCAAGTTCCCAACGCAGGTGAGTCGGTTTATGTTCTTAGAACAAATTTTGTGCTGACAAAGCGTCAGAACGTCAAAGTGGAAAAAAGTAAATTGTCACTAAAGATGTGGAGTGCAAATATGTCAACATCAACCCATTATGTCCCCACCGAGGCGCACAGGTCACTTCCCTGATATTCCCTGATGGTATAGTCCATACTCCACCACGGGGGCCAAGTCCGGTTTGGTAGACACTTACGGGGTAGACTAGTGGCTGGTCTTACTGTCAGAAGTTTTCAAGCCGCCCTAAGGCCTCTGACTTGGCTTAACGACTGCCATCTATCGACGGCAGCCGGCACCAACTGCTTAACGTGCCTTGCGAAGCACGGAACCGCTCGGAAAAATGCCACTAGCGTTAGTCATAGAACGGTCACCCCATCCATGCACTAAACGCGCCCTATGTTGCTTAACCTTCGTGATCGTTTAAGATCACTCAGGCAGCCGGAGCTACGAGTGATTAAAAAAAACTTTAAGTGTAAAGAAAATTTTAACATCGCTAAAAAGGTATCAGCTACTCACTAGAGCAACACTAGCATACAATAAATAATAATATTCTTCCGTTCTTCCTTCTTATCTTTCTTCCGTTCCTCCCCAGCTATTCATCAACGGCGAATTCGTCAACGCCGAGAACAACAAGACGCTAACATTGATCAACCCTACGGACGAGTCGGAGATCTGCCGCGTGCAACGCGCGTCGGCTAAAGACGTCGACCGCGCCGTCAAGGCGGCCAAGAAGGCTTTCGAGGAGGGCGAGTGGTCTAAAATCAGCGCCAGGGAGCGAGGGACCTTGATGTACAGGTATATATTAAAAAAATATATTTATTAGTACATTGTTCACCGAGAGGAGAAAGTGACCGATTACCGTCGAGGGTGTCGTTTGAAGTCCGAGCCGTAGGCGAGGGCTTTAAAACACCTGAGATCGGGAATCCCAGTTTCTCTCGAGTGATACATAGTGCTTTATACTACACCTACAAGGAAAATAAAAAACGAAATCTTTACTAATTGAAATTTATATTGAAATTGTTGCTAGTGGCCAGTGTCATTTTGCGAACTTGGAGATAAGAACTGTAAAAACTTTTTGGCTTTTGATATTTAGGTTACCGGCGCATAGTCTTACCCAAAATTAAAAAAGAAAAACCACGTAAGAAATGGATTTTCATACACTTTTCTCTTCCGTTCAGATTTCGTTGCGTTTTCTCTCCGCATATTTGTTCGATATGCAATGACGTACTTTCTACCGTAAATTTGATAAAGTATCAAGGTACTTTCCAAGCAGGTGTAGTATAAAAGAGTTTTTTTCCGAACTTTTCCCGAACTACAAAGACAATCGCTCGTAGCCCGGGCTGCCTGAGTGATCTTAAACGATCACTAAGATTAAGCAACATACGGCGCGTTCAGTCCATGGATGGGTCACCGTCTATGACTAACGCTAGTGGCATTTTTCCGAGCGGTTCCGTGCTTCGCAAGGCACGTTAAGCAGTTGGTGCCGGCTGCCGTCGATAGATGGCAGTCGTTAAGCCAAGTTAGAGGCCTTAGGGCGGCCTGAAAACTTCTGACAGTAAGACCAGCCACTAGTCTTACAAGCCTCCACCAATCCGGACTTGGCCCCCGTGGTGGAGTATGGCCTATACCTTCCTTAGGGAAGAGACCCGTGCCCCTCGGTGGGGACATGATGGGTTGATGATGATGAAGTGTATACTGTCTAGTCTTCTGATTTTTCCCTGTATTTATAGTATAAGACGATGTTACTTGCCTAATTTCATCGTTCTAGGTCAACGGAAGTACCGTAGGAATTTTGATTCCCTTGAGTATTGAAAATACCTTATAACCCGAAAAATATGGACACGATGAAACGGATGAAAACTATTCGTTAACTTAATCCAATCATTCGAAATTTTGCAACAATTTACAATCCACCTGTCCGTTCCAGACTGGCAGACTTAATGGAGCAGCACAAGGAAGAACTCGCGACTATTGAGTCGATAGACTCAGGCGCTGTCTACACCCTGGCTCTCAAAACCCACATCGGCATGTCCATAGACACCTGGAGGTACTATGCTGGCTGGTGTGACAAAATACAAGGTTTGTGCGCGGTGATAATCCTTCACATCTGTTGAGAATATACAGCCAGATTTTTTCACCGGTACAATAAATTTTACCATATCATTGGTATCGATAAATAGATTACATTTATCGAATAAAATTACCATATATTTTTTTTTTCATTTTCATTAATTTATCATTCATCCAATTTGTAACTCATGGACACCCATTACAAGGTGTCATCGCGGTGCGAGGCAGAGGGCGGCGGGGTGGGGTGAGTGAGCGGGCGGCGGGCTGGCCGGCGCACGATTTGGCCGGTCATTCATTCAGTCCGCGCGCATTGACCTAGGTGAGTGCACGTGCGCCGTTTCCGCACTTCCTGCAGTCGAAAATTACGCGCGCACGATGTTTACAAACCGCGAGTATTACGAAATGGTTCGTAGCTACTTTCTCAGTTGGGAAAATACAGTGCAGCTCGGCGGGTATACGCTGAAGAAAGTTTGCCCCGCCTGATAAATGCCGGTTTTATTTAACCTCAAATACTCAACACCAGGACATTTATGAGAGTGACGCGGCATTTGCTAGACTACGGACAGTTCACTGCACCAGCGCACGCTCAAGGCCGAGGAGGGAGACCTCCCTTGTCCGTGGAGATCGAGGAACAGATATTCGCGTTCTTCGAGGAAGACCCCAGAAGGAGCACCAACGACGCGGCACGCACGGCGCACTTCGGCGTTAGCCAGTACGTGGTGTGGAAATTCATACCACTACCAACCAGTGCAAGCATTCCACGCCGGTGACGGTCCTAAGCCCGTGCAAGTATGAAGGAAGAATTGAAATCAAGTAAATTTTTTTTTGCTACGTCATACCTACTGGCTGCGCCGCCGCCGCCGCCTCTTTTCCTTCCCGCAAGCCGCGCGCAGTTGCCAGTTCGGGCGTTTAGTTGTGCTCATGCGTAATGAGTCCATATTTCTTTAAGATTTGCGGATAAGTTCAGACATTGGTATTTTTGTTTTTTTTGTACCAACGGGGTAGTAACAAAAAATGTTGGTATTTGTATTTTGGACTTAGTATTACGTATGTTGTTTTATTGTACCGGTGAAAATATCACCTTGTATAGACTGGCTCTGTCTACATCCTGACTCTCAAGATTTACGTCAGTTAGGGCCGTCGTTATATGGAAAAAATTTTTTGTTTAAGATATCTTAGTGAAAGGGGTCTCAAAAGTTGCGTAGCACTTTACCTAATATAACCTCATTTTTTATTTACAGATACATAACTACTTTTGGCCCTCTACCGGAGCTTAAGTTTGGATAAATTAGTCGTTTTTTCATTAAATTAATAAATGAAAATTTCATCGCAGTAGGTAGAAGGCAAGCTCACAATTATAACGGATATAAAAATCATATTAACAGTTAAAATGCGACTGACAGTGTCAGGTCACGCTCGGGATCAAATCTCAAAGTATTATTATAGAGTGCGTTCCATTTTACATAATAGAATTTGCAGAGTTAGAGTTTTTCTTTTATGAAACGAGAGTGTAAGAATATAAGAAGGGTAGTTTAAGCCTCTTATAGACTATAAATTATTATTGAAACGATTTCAAACTTAGATGAATAAACTGATAAAAACACTGTAATTTTGAAATGTTTGGTGTCTGGTAGAAGGCCAAAAGTGGTACCTAAGGAATATTTTTTTTTATATTTTTTACGGTAAGTACGTCTTAAAACGCAACTTTTGACACCCCTTTCATAATCAAATTCGGAAAAAAAGTTTGACGGCCCAGCCTAGTCAGCATGTCCAATGTCCATACGATTACGTTTCATTCAGCTTTAGTTCGAATTCTAAAAAAGAAGCTAATGTGAAAGTCAAGTTTATAATAGGCGTTTACATTAATTTCTGGAATTATTGTGATGTATGAATGATCTAGCACCAGCCTAGGACGGATAAAACTACTTGATAAACAAGAATTTTGAAGAGTTCTGTCAATGGTTTATTTACATGTTGATGAATAAAACTAAATATAAGTACCTCTGGCTGTAAAATTATTTATTATAGCCTTATTTATACGTTTATTGACTGCCATTTTGTTTCCGTTGCTACGGCTTCAAAATAAATCTTTCACATCTTTTACAGTGGACCCACGGATACAGGCGTTAATTTACATAATTATGTACGTTCTTCCCTATTTCCAGGGTCAACGATCCCGATAAACCACGCCAGGCCGAACAGGAATCTCAGCTTCACGAAGAAAGAGCCGATCGGCGTGTGCGCACTAATCACACCGTGGAATTACCCGCTCATGATGCTCTCGTGGAAAATGGCCGCTTGCCTTGCCGCTGGGAACACGGTCGTCATGAAACCCGCTGCCGTGAGATTTATTTTTAATTAAATTGAGAGGTTTGACTAACACATCGCAACAATGTGTATTGAGTCGTATCTTATGGCAGATAAGGTACTTTTTGTAACTAGATCTTTGACGGTTGAAGTTAGCATTGTTTCCTCCACCATGGAAGTAGAAAAGTCCAAATGTTTTTAGTAGGAGTTTATATTCTAATAACGGTCTTATTCATAAAACCACGGTCACTCCCCAGATGGATTGTAAAAAGTCTGTCTGTGGCAAGGAAATGTTCGGTTTTGAATTATTATTCCAATACATAAAACTGGATTTTATACCAGACGTCTTTGACACCTAAATCCATAAGTTCTCTATCACAGAATCGCAATTTGGTGTTCTATTCGGAATAAAAATAAAAACTGTTTTAGCCCGGAAACTTTCCACTCGAAAGACATTTGTTTTCTGATTGGACATAGAACACAATGTGTTTATATACACAATATCAAAACTAGGATGTCATCCTAGTTTTGATATAGGTATATATTTTCTTCATTGTAGGTATTTCTTTAATGTATTTTCTTCTTCTATTTGTGCTGTACTTTAAGCTAAAGCAAGCAATTCCTTCACCAGGTGTGCCCACTCACAGCCCTCAAATTCGCCGAGCTAACAGTCCGCGCGGGATTCCCCCCTGGCGTGGTCAACATCCTGCCTGGCTCAGGGACTGTGTGCGGACAGGCCTTGGCCGACCATCCCTTAGTCAGGAAGCTTGGCTTCACCGGCAGCACTGAAATAGGTCAGTAATCTGTTATAGAGCAGTCAATAACCACAGACTTACATAACAGTAATCTGTGGCTTAGACTAATTTTTTTTTTTCAATATTGTTAAAGTATGGGTTGCTCCAAGAATGTTCTTGGTTGTGACCAACGGGACACGAATTTGTCGGCAGAAATGTTGTGTTCACCAGCAGCACTGAGGTAGGTTAATAGTCAATAGTAGAATATAGAAATGGCATGCGGAAGATGAACAAAGCAATTAATGAATGTGGTCAGAAATATTAGCTATACCAGCAGCACTAAATAGATAAGTCAATTCATACCACAAAAGGGCTACGCGCCCTTTACGCACAAAGGGTTCATCCCGAGATGCGATGAAATCGATTACAGCGCGAATCCATATAAGTGCAGTAGGCACAAAAACCCTATTTCGTGCGAGATACTTTGTGACTACTAAATTTGGTCGGATTCGCGCTGTAGTCGATTTCATCGCATTACGGAACGCTAACACCGGGTTCCATCCGTGAAGATGTTCTGAGAGCGCAGTCTCTTCGATTTCCTCATAATTTTTATTAAATTGTTCTAGTTGTGCAATGAAGTGTTCTCTGTCTATCTGTGTCAGCGTCAGTCATCTAAACAGAGGCAGAAACCGTACTACTGACATGACACTTCACGGCTAACATAACACCTCTTCTGGTACCTTAGCACCTTATACTGGTAGCTTCGTGAATACTTGCGGTGGTATTCTATTTGATTAATATACATTTCGACAACGCTAGTGGCATTTTTCCGAGCAGCTCCGTGCTTCGCAAGGCACGTTAAGCAGTTGGTGCTGGTTGCCGTCGATAGATGGCAGTCGTTAAGCCAAGTCAGAGGCCTTAGGGCGGCTTGAAAACTTCTGACAGTAGGACCAGCCACTAGTCTTACAAGCCTCCACCAATCCGGACTTGGCCCCCGTGGTGGAGTATGGCCTATACCTTCCTCAGGGAAGAGACCCGTGTCCCTCGGTGGGGACAAAATGGGTTGATGATGATGATGATGATTGTACATTTTATTTTTATTAGTCTTATACGACCGATAAGAATTAACTTGTTAAGTATCAAGTATCTAGTCTATCATTGTCATCCATTAAGCGGACTAGCGGGGCTAGTTTTCACAATACAGGGTAATGTATGGACACCAGGGCTTCATCATTTTGTATTTAATTATTTTTGCAACAAATAAATATACCTAATAAACTCGGCAAAACGTGGGTCCAGTTCTAGAGACTGGTGCCTCTGCCTACCCCTTCGGGGATAACGGGCGTGAGTTTATTATTTATTTTATTTATAAATATATTCTTAATTTGTTTCTTGTCTCATGTTTTCCAGGTCAAACAATAATGAAGTCTTGCGCGGCGTCGAATATGAAAAAGGTGTCTCTGGAGCTCGGCGGCAAGTCCCCGCTCGTTATATTCGAAGACTGCGATCTGGAAAAGGCTGTTCGAAACGTAAGTTCATTTTTGGTCCGGATCAACTTACGTTTATTTTTATGGGACGAGTCCGACAATGTGTAGTGCTTACGAAAGTTTTAGTTCAAAAAAATAAGCGTATAAATGCCCCCGATTTCTCGTATGCTAACAATCTCGAACGAACCAACCATGTCGTAATAATAATAAAAGACAAAAAACACGAACGCACTCTTGTTTCCTCGTTAATAAGCTGGTATAGCTATTTGTGTTATTTCCTGTAGTTAAGATCAAAAAACTTACTTAGGTATAGTAAGTTACAGTACACGTTTAGATATTAGTTCTTATTGTAAAACATATACTATATTTTGGAAGTAATCTGGCTACCCATAGCACAGGGTATCCTAGTTTGAGAGCCAGTAACCATGTTATGTAACTGTAGCAATAAAGTTTTATCGTTCATTTCATTCATTCATTAACCTATTGTGTTGTACACTAATTGTTTTTGTATGGGTATGAAACTGGGTTAATCGTATTTAAAAAAAAACATACCGAAAGCTTACGAAAATTACTCTATATTCTATTTACTGAAGCGAACGACTAAAGGTAAACAAAGACACAGCACCTTCCAAACTTACATGTCACTCGAAATAGCTCATGCACGCAACTTTGCTTGCATCGTATACCCACATTGGTTCAGAAAGGTACTGTTTAAGGAAAACAGACAGACAACCAAACAAGACAAGGCAAACACTAAAGAAAATAAAATAGCTTATATTCTATTTACTGAAGCGAACGACTAAAGGTAAACAAAGACACAGCATCTCTCAAACTTACATCTCACTCAAAATAGCTCATGCACGCAGCTTTGCTTGCATCGTATACATCGGTTTGGCAGAATCAGCGTTGGGTCCGGCTCGCTCGCCCATATTTTCCGTTTCGTAATAACAAACACAAAAGTATAACAACAACTGGACTATGGACCAAAAAACTTTACCAATACCTTAATTACAATGATGAACAGACTAAAGAGAAGTTGCACTCCCATCAACTAC
The DNA here is from genome assembly GCA_947310845.1 of Yponomeuta plumbellus. NCBI lineage: Eukaryota > Metazoa > Arthropoda > Insecta > Lepidoptera > Yponomeutidae > Yponomeuta > Yponomeuta plumbellus. The sequence continues at coordinate 13,013,416 of OX371212.1, read as the reverse complement.
AACGTCAATCGTGAGTAAATATGGCGTCGGGGTGGCTATCTTACTTTTTTTTGTCTTTAATTAAAAAAGAGGTTCGTAGTCAGCTCTCCATACTTCTACACTTCGCGTAGCCCATTAGCATAAAATAGTCTATCATAATCGGCCTTTAAACAAAATTCCGTCATCTTTCCTAGTTGCGAACATATTTGGCAGCAGTAGGATCGCTTTTATTTGAGGACCACTGAAATTTTAGGTATTTTTTGGGGCATAGATCTCTTAAGCAAATGGTATTTTCATGATAAAATAAAATATTTAGTTAAATCAACTGCAAGTGGGGGATAAATCAGGTAGGTAACAGCAGTGTTATTGTGTCTATTGCCTAATGGTATTTATTAGGCATATCGTTTTGTATAACTTTGCTAAATATTATGCAGTGTTATAAATGTGGCATATTGAAAAACCAAATTTTTGACATGCTGACACTTAGTCGTTCGCTTCAAAAAATAGACTGTAGAGAAGTTGCACTCGCATCAACAACGTCAATCGTGAGTAAATATGGCATCAGGGTGGCTATTTTCCTTTTTTTGCCTTATATTAAAAAAGAGGTTCGTAGTCAGCTCTCCATACTTCTTCCTACACCTCGCGTAGCGCATTAGCATAAAAAAATCGATTATAATCGGCATTTATCCAAAAGTCCGTCATCATTGCTAGTTGAACATATTTGGCAGCAGTAGGATCGCTTTTATTTGAGGACCACTGAAATTTTAGGTATTTTTTGGGGCATAGATCTCGTATTTTCATGAAAAACCAAATTCTTGACATGTTGACACTTACTCGTTCGCTTCATTAAATACAGTGTAGAGTACGTTATACCCTTTTTTATCTCAATCATATTATTGACTACGAATGATTTTGAATGACCGAAATGAAAAAAGATCAATCACTTATTCAGTGCATGTCCTACACAACGTCATCATCTTCTTATCCCTCCTTCCCTCCATAAGCGCATGCAATTTACACCCTAATCGTAACTCCCTTGTCCTTCCCCAGGGCATGTCCTCAGTATTCTTCAACAAGGGCGAGAATTGCATAGCGGCCGGCCGCCTCTTCGTTGAAGAGCGCGTTCACGACAAGTTCCTGCAAAGGGTCGTGGAAGAGACGAAAAAGATAACCATCGGGGACCCCCTGCATCGGGGGACAGCCCACGGACCACAAAATCATAAGGCGCACATGGATAAGCTCATAGAGGTACGTATTTTAAAGTCAACGTGTTTTCGGGGTGTTTTATTGATAAATGCTTATTAGCAGTAATACGTTTTATTTTATATTTATTCGTCGAGAATCGCCTAGCCTAGCTAGGGATCAACTGACTCTGAACAAAAATGTAGCGATTCCATTTCAATAATTTAAAATCATCCTAGACAGCTTGGCCAGCTACTTTATAAAGGAATCGCTAAAATACAGCAAGATATATTTTCACCCGTGGTTCAGTAGAACCACGAGTAGTAAGACTAGTAAGTCTGAACAACTGGTGGGTTTTACCTAAGTAGTTCATTTCGCCGTTGGTGTAAAGCACGAAGGCTTGGCGCTTGGTATGTTACTTATTTTGCATTACCAACGCTACATGCATAATTGTAGGTCGTGTGTGTATCTTTGGTGGGGAGTATGGCTATGCCATCGGTAGGTCTAATAAAGTTTAATTGGTCCGACTAAAAAAAATCTTATTATTTTTCTTTCAGTTCTGCGAGCGCGGCGTGAAGGAAGGTGCCCGTTTAGTGTACGGCGGATCGCGCGTAGACAGACCCGGGTTCTTCTTTACCCCTACAGTGTTCACGGACGTCACCGACGACATGTTCCTGGCTAAAGAGGAGTCATTTGGGCCCATCATGATCATCAGCAAGTTTAGCAGCAAGTGAGTGGAACGGAATTTTACGGATTATCGGCTTACATTGCATTTGCCAGACAAACAAGGCATAATCTTAATATTTTAAGAATCGATTATTTTTGGTGTAGGCGCCATTTCATTCAAGATGGCGGCTAACGCCCCTTCCTCCAAAGTTTAAACTTTTTATTGAGATCCTGTACTTAAAAGACATCGAAACCGTAGGAGAGCGTATGCGACTCTCGTTCTGATGGAAGGTGACGGAAAGATCGTTCAGCTTGTAGACCTTTATTTCTGCATGTTGTTTCCACCACATTGATCACTGTTAGTGGGCTACTGGTGAGCGGGCCCAGCAGACTACACGTAAAATGTGTTTACATCTCTCATATTCGGTAAGTAAGCTCGCTCTTTCTGGCCTACATAAATGATTTGTGTGAGCTAGAAGAAGCGTCGGCCAAAATCACGTCATTTGCAGATGACACTGCGCTGCTGTTCCGAGGAAAAACTTGGGTAGAAGCCAGAATTAATGCTGAGAAAGGCCTGGCTAGTGTTGCGAAATGGTTGCAATGCAATCTACTCACACTCAACACGTCAAAGACAAAGTTTATGTGCTTCCACGTGACGGCAAGAACTAGACCTACCAATTTCACTCTTAAAATTCACACCTGCAACATGTTACACCTCAACCAAGTATGTGACTGTGAACATATACAACAAACTCAAAGTATTCGCTATCTAGGAGTTGAAGTTGACGAAAACCTTAACTGGAAGAATCACATAAGGGGACTAATTCCAAGAGTAAGAAAACTATTATACATATTTAAAAAGTTGCGAGCTATAGCTAATCCTTCACTTATGAAATCCGTTTACTATGCTTTATGCCAAAGTATAATCAGTTACTGTATAATTGCTTGGGGTGGAACAGCAAAATCATCTATAATAAAACTCGAAAGAGTCCAACGGGCTTCCCTAAAAGTTCTTTTTAGTAAACCTTTCCGTTTTCCAACTTACAAACTCTACCAAGAGACCAAAGTCCTTACTGTCAGACAGTTATTTATTCGCACAACACTTCTAAAATTTCACAAAACTTCTATGCATACCAGTCTAGTCCCTACGAGACCAAATCGTTTCACAAACTGGAAGACTCCAAAAATTAAAACTACTTTTGCATCGCGCTTCTACTTCTACATGAGTCCATCACTATATACGAAAATAAACAAAGACCTAAATATTGTTAATTACACCTCTTCAAAATGCAAAAAAACCCTAGAAAATTGGCTACTCTTAAAAAACTATGAAGAGACTGAATTTATATTAAAACCTTTAATTTAGTTAGTCAATACTAACAGGGTGAATAATAGAATAATTATAGACTTTTAGTGAATAATAATAATAATAAAAAAAACAATTGAAAATACATTTCTACAATTAAGGGAAAAAATATATAAGGTAATAAATGCACACAACAATAAATACTCACGAATACCGCTAATATAAGATATACAAATATAAACATATACAAATACAAACAAATATATATATAATCAATCCCACCCCAATACCCAACTCAATATAATACTATAACTTTCATTTCTCACCCTGCAAACATAAAGCAAGTAATAAAGTGAAGTGATAATTGTATAGTGCCAAATTAATATTATTACATATTCACTTTATATTATTAACCACTATAAATAACACAAAGCAACACTAAAACACAAAAAATACAAAAATTAACCTAAATTACATAAATAATATATTATCCCAATACCCAACGGACAATATTAAAATCATGACCCTGTACACACGGCAACTTTAAAATTTTCACCCCATATAAACCACACGTAAAACGGTGCCGTTCCGTTCCGTTATGTCTAAAATATACTTATAGGTAATATAAATATGATCTTATACATTCACACACATTCACTTATGCTTACACAACACACCTTACAAAAATAAGTCAATAAAAATCTATAGTTCATTAATCACACGTAATATCTAGAATGCTTACGTTTACTATGCACTTCACGCACACCACACCACACCTGTCTCATCATCACCTATCCGAACGTACTCTCGCGCACGATGGCTGCCTCACTACACCGAAATGATAGGTGATGATAGCAGATGCACAGCGCGTGTCTCTCTGGTGACCCCGAGCGCCCACACATGCCGTGGACGGTCGGGTGCCCAGAGGGCCAGGCGATTCGGGTTCTGCTAGCGTGATAACCCTACCAATTCTTTTTAAGTTACCCTCTCACTCGAAATCTACGCTCAGCTAACTTGTAAACCCTGCTAACCTTGCTGAGATATTTCTCCGCAAATACATTCTTGCCTAAAAACCCTACATTGTGAACCATACAAAACCTCACAGCATGTGGTTTAAAACTATTGTATAATGTTTATTATGTACGTTGTGAGATCAATCGATTGTGCTATGTATAAAACAAAAAAAACTACTGTGTCGTGCTACTTTTCTTTTTTTTAATTGATTTTAACACTGTGTTGTGCTTAAACAAACTGGTAAGCTTAAACGTAACTTAATTAGATATAAGTAAACTGCAATTATGCATAATGTATGTACAAGCAAATACGAAAGTGCCTGGCTACCCATAGCACAGGGTATCCTAGTTTGGGAGCCAGGACAAATTCTGTAACACTTTTAGTACAAACTAAATATTTTTCAAAAAAAGTAGGTCTTTATTACCCCCAAATGGGGCTTGTAGGTGACCAATTAGCGCTCTAGGGTAATAATGTAGCTATAAAAGCCCTAGGGCGGTAAGTAATTTAAAAAAAACTCTTCACTCTTTCAAAAAGTTCGCGTACATCTAACCATCATACTGGCAATAGACATCATGCATCCAGCCCAATGAAAAAAGAGGTCGCTTCGCTATTCAGCCTTGTCTTCGTATGAGTATTAGTCATCAATTTTAAATATCGAACGGAGAAGCTCAATTTTTTTTTTTCTTGAAAAAAATAATTAAAAAAAAAGATGAAAAAAGGCGGGAATCTAAACTCGCGACTAGTCGCGACAGCGAGTCCAGCCTAGAAAACTTTTACTTTAAATATTGTTTGTTTTTGGGATTTTTTTTTATATTTACGTGCTAGCTAATTAGAAAAAAAAATAGTTCTGCAAGTGATGAAGATATAAGCTGCACTCCCGATTCAATGAAAATGGAAGCTGAAGCAGCAATTAACAATATTTTGCCTGAAAGTTCTATTTGAAAACTTACGACGAGTTCATGAAGTGGCGAAAAGAAAAACGAGCAATGTTTTATTCTTGCAATGCCGGTTTTTTTCTACTTACCTCACAATCGAGATGTAAAGCAGAGTAGCTAGCTCGGGTGTAAGGATCAATTGCACCCTCGAACTATAGGCTCGGGCTGCAATTGATGCCTTACAGCCCTTGGCTACTAATCTACTATTGCGGCGTGAACTGAGCATTAGGGCTGTGTCAGCATTACCACAGAATACATAATAGTACAGTTACAGAAGATTCATTCCGCACAATCAAAAAGGGACTTTAGTAGTGATACAATTAGGTGCAATTCAGATCGCACGGCGCTAAAAAAGCTACAGTTATATTCACCTACATGTTGCCTCTCTTTCTACCGCGTAACTCGCGCGCGGCACTGCTCGCTCGTGCGTGAGTTCCTACTTATCAACCACTCTGGAGTGGCCGCCGCATGTACTTACGCGTTCGATCTACACGCGGAGTGCGAAAGGCCTGGCATTACGGCGACCTACTAATGAGCCGTTTTCAGAGGAACTAAAAAAAATAAAAATATTACGGCTGTCAAAAGAATGCAATTTTGGACCTCAGCCCAATAGCCATGTGTGATACATCATAAAATAGGTCTCAGCGAGCTGAACAAAAGTTACTATGACGCCAACAAATGTTTTTCCTTTCGGAGTTATATTGTATTGAAAAAAAAAAAAACATTTTCAATAAAATATAACTCCTAAACGACAAACATTTGGCTGTTGGCGTCATAGTAACTTTTGTTCAGCTCGCTGAGACCTATTTTATGATGTATCACACATGGCTATTGGGCTGAGGTCCAAAATTGCATTCTTTTGACAGCCGTAATATTTTTATATTTTTTTAGGTCTTCTGAAAACGGCTCATTGATGTACGTTTCTGACTCGTAAAAAAGTCTTTAAATAACTCCGTAGATTGTTCTATCTCTTGATATTAATCGGACCCTGAATCCCCCAGAAACATCGACGACGTGATCCGCCGTGCCAACAACACGGAGTACGGTTTAGCCAGCGGAGTGTTCACACGGGACGTGTCCCGCGCGATGCGTTTCGCCGAACGCGTCGACGCCGGCACGGTGTTCGTCAACACTTATAACAAGACCGATGTGGCGGCACCTTTCGGCGGGTTCAAGCAGTCCGGCTTCGGGAAGGACCTGGGTAAATACATACGCACAGGCACATACTGGCAAAGTAATAAAAACACACACACACAACACGTGCATACATATTCAAGTACATTCAGGAATAGGTAGGACCGCCCCCGACCTCCGATGTGTACGAGCAGTCTTTTCGAAAAGGACCTGTTTAATACCTGCGTATATACATATATACACCAACATAATAATTATGTTAAATTTATTTTAAATTCGTGTTCGGGTCCCAACTGTATGTACCTACATTATAAAATAGCAATTTTGTTTGTGAACTATCTGTAAAGATTACTTTTCTTATTTACTAACCGTAACATTTATAGAAGAAACTTTTTATTTTAAAGATCATAACATTTAGTTGTAAATCTCTGTTTCAAGTAGTATAGTGTATCTTTTTTGCAGATCGAATTTGCAAAAAGTGTATCTCTCCATTATCTTAGAGGCAAAAACAAAGCAATTAGTATCAACGCCAAAACGGTCGTTATGGGCTTACATGATATCTAGTCTCATGAGATCCTAGGTTCTTTGTCGTGTGTCCTAAAAGTCACTGGTAACATAATTGAGAGATTGTACAAACACTTTTTGCAAATACGATCTGTAAAAGAATGATTGGACCGGATTTCCTAAAATACGTTAGCGTTGGTTACCATACTAAAAATCTACGTTTTTCTTTGGCAGGTCAAGACGCACTGAACGAGTACCTCAAAACGAAATGCGTCACAATAGAGTACTAAGAACTAATATAAACATGTACATAATATTTATATGCATACTTAAGGTATGTATTTGTATAGTTGATACTTTTAAAAATGGACCAAAAAATGTATGACCAATGTGAATAATATATATTTTTTTAAGTTTAATGTTGTTGTTGTTGGTTACAAATCAATTTTATATCATTATAATTTTTGATGAAGCATTATCTCGAAAATCATTGTTCTTCTAGTGATCTTGTCGCACTAGGGTTAGAGTGGGGGTGCGATCCGTAATCCGTAGTAAAAGAGGGGTATCCAGGGGCAGCAAAGTATGTGGTTTATTTAAATGTAAAGTAAAGGCACCTGAGGACAAAAAAAATAGAAAAGCTTAACTACGGCCTAAAAGATAAATATAAAAATACAATGAGGAGTATAAAACAAAGAACACTTACATTAACTTTTAATGTGCCTTTTAAATATTTGTAATTTCGTAGATGAATAATATAAGTACGCAGAATAAGGTGGCAGACGTGTTATAATAAAAATTATAATAAAGATAGAATCACGTTTACGTCCACTTAGTTCGGCGAATGTCATAAAATAGTTAAATTTGGAAAAGTAGATGGCCGAAAATGATAAAAAAAGCAACGAGGCGATTACCTCGTTACAATCTGAACAACTCGTTATTCTTTTGAACGTAGAACTTAGATTCAGAATAATAAAGACTTCTTCAGGTCACTCATATAACAAATTAAAAACAAATAATATTGAAAGTGGAGCAGTCAGCTAAAGTGTTTTATTTATAAATAAGTGCTTTGTCAGCATCATAATTTTCGTAAACAATACCGCTACGAGCATAACGGCGTATAGAGCGACAATCCCAATGTTGCACATATTGTAAGAACGTTCATTGAATCCCTTCTACATCGCAAGTGGGATCGCGTAGAAATTGTACTCATTTATCAACCTTTGCCTGCAATACAACATAATATGCTTGAGATAAGCACTACTCATACAACTGAGGCCGTCAGCTTTTGTCATTCGTACAATACGATTAAAATCAGTTAACACTTCGGCTTTTCTCGGATATCATCGCCTAAATCCGGAGACGGAAATGACACGAAATACATTACCGCGTTTTCTTTTAGGTAGCATTCAATTTGAAGTATCATAAACGCAATGTGTAGCACCTGCCAAGATGACATTACTAACCGGTAGACCTAAGAAAATTATTATGCAGAAGCGACATGAATTTGAACATTCATTATTTGTTGAAGATATTTACTTTCTTCTTTTTATTCTTATTCTTCTTTCTATTTAAATAAATTAGCTTCTTTTCTAAAATAGTTATAAACATTATTTACAATTTCACGAGATTGAGCAACAATTTATTACCACGCTTTAAATTTGTTGAAGCCATGATACATAACTATTGTAAGTTAATTGTGATAAAATTTGATAGAATCGAATATTTTCACGAATGAAATTAGCGTTCATAAACATAAATGTATCATAACGTCAAACTGGTTTTATTGACACTAAGAAGGCAGACTGTCAAAATAGTAAATAATTTTTCTTATTTCAATATTGTGTTAGTTTTGAGCTACAAAGGAGGTTTTGCTGCTCATATCGTTCTTGTATTATATTCAATAAGACAACGAGTAATAGCATCATCATCAACCCATTATGTCCCCACCAAGGGGCACGGGTCTCTTCCCTGAGGAAGGTATAGGCCATACTCCACCACAGGGGCCAAGTCCGGATTGGTGGAGGTTTGTAAAACTAGTGGCTGGTCTTACTGTCAGAAGTTTTCAAGCCGCCCTAAGGCCTCTGACTTGGCTTAACGACTGCCATCTATCGACGGCAGCCGGCACCAACTGCTTAACGTGCCTTGCGAAGCACGGAACCGCTCGGAAAAATGCCACTAGCGTTAGTCATAGGCGGTGACCCATCCATGGACTGAACGCGCCGTATGTTGCTTAACCTTAGTGATCGTTTAAGATCACTCAGGCAGCCCAGGCTACGAGCGATTCAGAGCGAACGAGTAATATAAATCAGGTCATATCTGTAAATTGATAACTCTATGTGAGAGACGAGGGATTCACGACAATAATCGAGGTTGGCCGAAGTGTTAACTGATTCTTATCTATTCTTCCGTCATAAGAAAAAGAAAGGCCATAACTTCAATTTTTACTAGTAAGGAGAGCGCTTTAAACACTGACTGCTGACACATCTGACCCGGCAAAAGTTGTTTTGCACAAATAGGGGTATGGAAAATAGATAACTACCTATTCTCAGACCTTCCGAATTTACAAAATTTCATCAAAATCGGTCTAGCCGTTTCGGAGGAGTATGCGCATAACACTGACATGAGAATTTTATATATTAGGTGTATATGTCGCAGTAAAATAGTTAAATCAGAGAGTCAATCGAATCTCTAGACATTCAATCAAAGATCGATATTCAATCAAGTCCCTTGCATTTTGATATACAGTGTGTCCCTGGATAAAGTGCAATCCCGAAAGGGGATGAAACTAGACCATGAATCATTGACTAGAAAAATATAAAAAAAATTATAAAAAATTATTGTAGGATTTATTGGTATTTTAAGATTTTCATGTTTCATTTTAAGGACTCTATGTACAAAAGTATTGATTTCTTCCAAAATAATGGGTATATTTCTTTGAAATAAAAAAAAACAGTATGCCTAATACCTGGCGATGACCATGAAATAATAAATAGTCCGCAAAAAAGTAACTATCTTGGGTAAAAAAATGTATTTTTATGAAAAAAATGATTTTTTTAGACGTTTATTTTAAAAAACTTCAAATTACTAAAAAAATGTGCCCTATAACTATGTAATTTTATAGCTTACTTTTATTCTTTACCATTTTAGCTTCCAAATATATTATTACATTTTAGTAGGTAATAAAAGTCAGACTTTAATCACAATAACTTTATTAATAAAATTATCCGTAATTTACAATTTTGCATTTTTATTTAATGCATTAAATGTTCAAAATGGCCTCCTCGATTTTGCAAGCACATTACTGCACGAATATTAATTTGGTTAGTGGCTCTGCGAATCATTCCTGGATCATTTTTAATGTCATTTGCGCACTGAATTATTCGGTCGTGCAACTGTGCCTCGGTATTTATTGGCGTGCTGTATACTCTTTGCTTCATGACACCCCATAAAAAATAATCTAGGGGTGTCAGATCAGGTGAACGCGCTGGCCAGCCTACTGGCCCTCCTCAGCCAATCCACCGGTTCGGGTAATTTTCGTTCAAAAATCGCCGCTCCTCCCGCCCATAATGTGCAGGACATCCATCCATTTGGAGATACATACGCCCACGCCGTCTCGTAGCCAGGGGAACATCTTCCATCAACATGGGTAAATTTTGTAGTAATTCTAAAAAACGTTCAGCATTTAGGGTTCTGGGTAAAATGACTGGACCAATTAAAATGTCGTCGATTAAGACTGCCCATACGTTTATTGAAAATTTTACTTGAAAAGTAGATGCCCGCTTCAATCGTGGATTTTCGTGAGACCACTGGTGCAAATTTCTGCAGTTTGTAATGCCGTCTCGGGTAAATGTCGCTTCGTCCATCCAAAAAATGCGTTTGGGAAAATTTGGGTCAGCTCTAATTTTCCTTAGAATCCACGTCGACATTACGCATCTTGGACGATTATCTACATTTTCGTGTAAATGTTGTACTCGTTGGTAATGGAAAGGATGCAATCCCTCCTTTTTCAAAATTCGCCAGACAGACGTCTTCGATATGCCATGACGCAACGCTAATCGTCTTATGCTTGTTGTAGGGTCAGCAAACAGATCGTTTAAAATGGCCTCTTCTATCGCATTGTCAATAACGACAGCTGGTTGCTCACGGCGATCTCGTGCCAAACCAAGTCCAATGTTGGAGAGCCTCCTATGAATCTCTTGAAAATTTCGAGCTGAGGGTATGAGTCTGCCCGGGAAAGCATTTATGTATGCAGTCCGAGCGACTGTTGTGCGACCATGTGACATGCCATAATAATAATGCATGTCGGCTATTTCTCGAGGTGAGAACTCTGTCAATCGCGGCATTTCGTCAACACTTAACAGCAGAACAGGAACAGTCCAAACGTAACGAACAGTAGAAAACGTAACAGTCAACAATGTAACAAAAACTTAATAACAAATCAACGAGAACACAATGCGAGAACGAGAACAGTAGTAGCAGCGGCGAGAATATCGGAGCGACTGTGTAAGTCCTGTTTCGAACCCCATGCCTCCCCTCCCCTCGCCTTCCCTCTACCTGAGTGTAGAACAAAAGGACTGCGACTGCCGAAGGGCACAGAGTAGGACGGAAACAATGGAAAAAACGGTCTCTACCTGCACGGTAACACGATTAGGCTCCACTTTAAAAGTTCGTAGATAGCGTGTTTTTTTAGTTAGAACATTGTTATTTTTTTATTTGGAAGCTAAAATGGTAAAGAATAAAAGTAAGCTATAAAATTACATAGTTATAGGGCACATTTTTTTAGTAATTTGAAGTTTTTTAAAATAAACGTCTAAAAAATCATTTTTTTCATAAAAATACATTTTTTTACCCAAGATAGTTACTTTTTTGCGGACTATTTATTATTTCATGGTCATCGCCAGGTATTAGGCATACTGTTTTTTTTTATTTCAAAGAAATAGACCCATTATTTTGGAAGAAATCAATACTTTTGTACATAGAGTCCTTAATGAAACATGAAAATCTTAAAATACCGATAAATCCTACAATAATTTTTTATAATTTTTTTTTATATTTTTCTAGTCAATGATTCATGGTCTAGTTTCATCCCCTTTCGGGATTGCACTTTATCCAGGGACACACTGTATAAAGCAGCGTCGAAAACGTTTAACTATCTGACTGACCGAAAGCCAGCATGTTGATTAATAATGTAAAACAAGATGGCGGTCACGACACGACAACAGCTGATTACTTTTATAGAGTATTTCTTGTGGCAAACGTTTTGCAATGTTGGTTTGTTGTGTGAGTGGTTTTTTTGTTTCAAATTGTGATCTTTGGTGAAATTGTAAGCATGTTGTCGACTCCACCACGATTATTTCATTTGCTATTGTTATTTCGGTGTCATCGTGAAGAACTGAGAGCTTGGAAATTCCGTGTTTTGTTTTATTGTAAATGGGAACCCAGCAAAATTAAGAAGAAGAGTTGTTTTTGTAGTGAGTTCTTGTTGCAAAGATGGCTTTCGAAGACGACACGTTCGTTCAAAGAAAAATTTACGAAAAGATTTTGGAAGATGATGACATCAAGGTAGGTTTGTATTTCGTTATTTTTTTATTGGTAACGTTACTAAAATAAGCTCAATGCATTTCTGCACTAACGCGTGTATTTGCTCTTGTAGGGTCTACAAGAAAGTCTTGGACGCGGCAAAGAATCAATGACGTAATCAACAATGTGAAGAATTTTATTACGCCTTATACGACAAGCAATGTCTTTTTACTATCCATTTTTTTCCAATCAAATATCTTGGTCACCCTACCAAAGTTGAAATAACTAGGAACGTTTAGGAAACTCGTTAAACGTTTCGTTCACTTACTTGTCTGACGGAACTTTATCGACTTGATTGACTGTCTAGAGATTCAATTGACTCTCTGACATAACTACTTTACTGCGACATATACATTTTTCGATGAATCAAGTAGTAAACTTTCACTTCCGGTTTCTCGAATTTTTGGACCAACTGTACACAAATGAACAGCACCGCAAGTTGTGACATAGCAGCAAAAAACATCGTTGGTGCGTACAATTTAAGGACTATAGTACGATGGTGACGGCGCGCGACAGGCTTGCCACTTGTCACGTTGGGACCTAATAAACTCTACAAAAAAGCGGCCCAGTTCTAGTGAATGGTGCCTGTGCCTACCCCCTCGGGTATAACGGGCTTGAGTTTATTATTATTATTTATTATTATATAAATAATTGCAATTTTTGCACTTTAAAATGTTATAATTACCTACTTATAAATCATTTTTTACCCACAGCGTAAAATCGAATATCCTGCAGCGAATCTTGCCTATGCCATACCTTATTTATTGCAGAAAGATCCGACAACATTATGCATATCTATAACTACTAAAAGACGGTAAATATAAAATACGATTTCCATAATCGATTTTCTGACTTTATTATCGGAGCGAAGTCTCGATTCACGACGAACGGGGGCACATCCCTAGATGAGTCACAGTTTTCGATTACCGCATACACGGAGCACCACCAAAGAAGCTCCGTGGCGAGGACTTTAAATCAATTACATACGAACCAAAATCCTTCCACTCGCGGGTCTCGTTTTATGCCGCGACAACAAAATAGCGAATAATAAATATCTGACTGACTTCATTCATTTATCGGAGTCTGAGGGTCCACAAGATTTTCGCTTGTCTTATTCTAAACTAAGATAAATACGCTGTGGAAGTGTTTCCCAAGTAAGTAAACTATTCAACCAAAACAATTTCAAGCAACATAATTTTAATAAAGCATGAAGGTCACCCAATTCGTACAGATGCAATGCTTGTTTACGTAGTTACTAATCTAGGCGTTTCCAGTTCCATCTGCCTAGGAATTTCTTATTCTAGATATATTAATATAGTAGGTACCTACCTACATACCTAGATTTAATTATGGTGCATGACACAAATCCTACTATCTGGGCGCTTCGAATTTTGTTGCTGACTAGGTATTAGGTAGTAGGTAAGCCAAATAAAATATTCTTATTCATAATCTTGCTTTCTGCAATGTACCTACAGTCGACAGCACATCATGGTATACACTACACCCATGCACTCTGCTCCGTTGCATTACGGGCGACTTCGCAACTAAAATGGGAAGATTGACGGGGTTCCCTACTTGCCTGCGAAAGCTGATGATTCGATTATATCGAACACAATTTGTCGATAATGAGCCGTTTTCAGAAGAACTAAACAAAAAAAATAATATGGCTGTCAAAGGAATGCAATTTTGGACCTCAGCCCAATAGCCATGTGTGATACGTCATAAAATAGGTCTCAGCGAGCTGAACAAAAGTTACTATGACGCCAACAGCCAAATGTTTGTCCTTTCGGAGTTATATAGTATTGAAAAAAAAAAACATTTTCAACAAAATATAACTCCGAAAAGACAAACATTTGGCTGTTGGCGTAGTAGTAACTTTTGTTCAGCTCGCTGAGACCTATTTTATGATGTATCACAAATGGCTATTGGGCTGAGGTCCAAAATTGCATTCCTTTGACAGCCATATTTTTTTTTTTTTAGGTCTTCTGAAAACGGCTCATTCAGTGGCGCGATGCTTTATCCCATCGATGCTTTATTGATGCGGTAACGTTTGTGCGAAAAACCCTGTTACGAAAGTCTCAAGTGCGATTGCTCCTTAGTTCGGAAATTCATTAGCTCGACACTGTACTCTGTAACCCTCTATTCTATAGTAACCCTGGTACTTTATTTTGCATCATGGACATTTAGGGAATTCATTCCTTTTATGCTTAAAAATCAAACCAGAAAATAAATTAGTTTCTAATTAAATCATCTTATAATAAAATTATTAATAATAATAATAATAATCTGCTATCATGCAGAAGGCGGTGCTGCTTGATTCAGCCCGGATAGTCCGGCGTTTTCTCTCGCTGTCGCCCTGACCTCCGGCCGCTTGGACTCCTCAGACGGAGGGTGTCCGTCTGGCCACTTTGATCAGACGAGACCATTACCTTTTTTTCCCACATAATAATAACATAACATTTACATACAGGCACATAACTACATTGCTTCTGGCCCCACACAAGGATACCCTGTGTCGTGGGAACCAGAAACAGCGACGTTATAAACATGTTAATATCCAAGACATGGGTTTCTTTTTTTTTGTACCCAGCCGGTATTCAACCCAGGACCTCTCGCATGGCAGGCAGATACTTATATTATAAAATAACAAACAGTTTTTTTTAGTTACAACATATACTAAATATCTGTACAGGACAGTAATATGAACATACTATCGAGCTAATAAATTTCCGAACTAATGAGCAATCGCACTTGAGACTTTCGTAACAGGGTTTTTCGCACAAACGTTACATCGCACCAATAAAGCATCGATGGGATAAAGCATCGCGCCACTGAATTATCGACATATCGTGTTCGATATAGGTAATAAAAATCGAATCTTCAGCTTTCGCAGACAAGTAGGGAACCCGATTGACGTGCTGTCGACTGTACACTTTAATTGGTGGGCTGATGTGACCACTTCACAAAGTCTTGAACTCGATATTATACTATCTGCGCCATTTAGCTTAGCGCTTTGGCTATCTATACATTACATAATTCCAAAAATGGAACAATTAAATTGTTACTTTTCGGAGAAATACCTAATAAGTTTGTTCAAATGAGTTGGAAAAATAATAGGTAATTATTAATAAATAAAAAAAAAATATTTTTATGTACCTTCTGACTACATTTTTTTTAAAGAGAGTGGATACCCGAAGTGATAGCTTGTATTGTAAATTCAGTGATCGGATTTTGCTGCTGCTAATAAAATTGATACTCATTTGCAATGAGCCGTTTTCAGAAGAACTAAAAAAAAAAAATTATGGCTGTCAAAGGAATGCAATTTTGGACCTCAGCCCAATAGCCATGTGTGATACATCATAAAATTAAATTAGTTAATTTAGCTATCATAAGAAAAATTTCCTTGGCCTGAGGGGTTAAAACAAAATAGTGATACACAATCGGGTGATTAGTAGGTACTACCGGTGTACTCCTTGGTAGAACTAGTGACCCAGAGGGCAAAAATCAGCCAAATCGGTTCTCGAGTTTTAGTGAGACTAACGAACAGCAATCATTTTTATATATAAGAAGATAGTACGATTTCCGAAAATACATATGAATAAATGATGGTTTGCAATATGAAAACAATTATTATTGCCCTTTGCACGTAATTTTTATCACATACACGTTATTTAAGTTGTATTATGTAATTTATTGAATCTATAGAATTTATAGAATCGCTCGTAGCCGGGGCTGCCTGAGTGATCTTGAACGATCACTAAGGTTAAGCAACATACGGCGCGTTCAGTCCATGGATGGGTCACCGTCTATGACTAACGCTAGTGGCATTTTTTCCGAGCGATTCCGTGCTTCGCAAGGTACGTTAAGCAGTTGGTGCCGGCTGCCGTCGATAGATGGCAGTCGTTAAGCCAAGTCAGAGGCCTTTAGGGGCGGCTTGAAAACTTCTGACAGTAAGACCAGCCACTAGTCTTACAAGCCTCCACCAATCCGGACTTGGCCCCCGTGGTGGAGTATGGCCTATACCTTCCTCAGGGAAGAGACCCGTGCCCCTCGGTGGGGATATAATGGGTTGGTGATGATGATGATGATGTAATTTATTTACTGTGCATTAAAGTGTAACAACAACACCGTTACTGTCAATATCGAAACTGCGTTTGGGTAAATCCTCAGGGTAAATCGTAACTAACTTCGTATGTGTAAAGTTCCGGTTCCAGATCCGTTTCCGGTAAAAAAGTCCTAACCTACTATTTATCAAGTAGCAAAATCCGATCACTGCAATTAAAAATACTAATAATGTAAAAAAGTAATTAAAATACTATTCTTTATTAGGGGAAATTACTTCTGTTTTCAATTTACATAATGAGTATGAAAAATGTCAATGAAAATATAATCACTTATTATTATATTCATTGCATTTCCAAAATTTTCGACTTATATTTATAAAAAAACTCTATTTCTTACAATCTTCTGACCGTTGAGCATTTAAATGAGAATTTAAAGAATAAGAATAGAATTAAAAGCTCAAGCAATTTCATGTAAAAAAACTTGTACGTACCGTGTAAGTTGGTTGAATTATAGTTATATTTTCTTGACAAAAAGTAATAAGTCGGGAGTGAGTGTAATAAGAACCGTGTTTTTGTAAATAAGTTAAGATGTAAAGTGATATTCGCAAGAAAGAATAAAGCTCACTAAATTTAAATTCTTAGATTAGGCAGATCATCATCATTACCTACTTGACGCTACTGCAGGCCTCTCTCATGATTTTCTAAGTTTCCCAGTCTTGTGCCTCCCGTATTCAGCGACTCCGGCTGATAATTAATACTTATGAAGTGATTGAAAATATAAATTAAAAATCTGTATTTAAATCATGGCACAATCTCTTACTAAAAAAATCTTACTTCTTTAATTTAAGGGTATAATGATACCCTTATACCTACACACATTTACAAAACATTTGCTTCCCTAGTTCATTACATAATTGTTGATTGTTTTGTTTATCTACAGCTCATCAATATGGCACCGCTAGTGCTCGAGGGCGATACGCTGGGGAAGCGGCAGCAGCATTTCAACAAACGAGTCAATGATACGTTGGCTAAGAAGCTGCCTTTTGAGGAAATCAAAACCCGAGAAGAAAAGTCTGATGTCGATAGACTGTTTAAAATTGACCTTGCCAGCAAGAACAGAATCGTCGACTATATCCTCGAGACTTTAAAGTCCGATGACATGCTTTATGTCTCCCGGGCTATCAAGAAAAGCACTTGGTTGATCACCGATCAACAGTACGCTTACATAGTGAACCCGCATTACTTGAATGATGTCCTTTTCCCTGAAATGACTGCAAAGGCGTCTTGCAAGTTTATGTTGCATGTCAGACTAAATTTGAAAGACGAAGCGAGAGTTGAACAGTTTTACAAGTTCTATGATAGCAAAGCTCTGTCTACAACCGCTTTCAAGTGGCTACCCAACTGCTCTCTCGAATTTATTAAAGAGGTTGTTGGAAAGAAGATCAACGATATTGATAAAGATCTATTCAAGCGCTTGTGCGAACGCTCAATAGAAATTCTTGAATTATTTGTCGAAAAAAGCAAGCGTATTAGGAGAAATAGGGATTATACTGAGTCCGTGATGTTCCTTATAAAAACGGATGTGGAGAAATATCTAAATATCGTTGAAAAAATTACGGATGTTTGTTATTTCAAGTTTGGGGTCAAGTATACGGAATTTATTCTGAAAAAATGTCCGGAGAGACTCATAGACAAGTTTGATAAATACGCTTTCAGCATCGACCCTGCCAGCCTCGGAAAACATTTAGGCGTGACAAAAGCGCAGGAGTTTTTGTTAAAAAACGTTAAAAATGATAAAATCGCATCATGGTACACCTACGATAACATCGCAAAGTTCGTTGGAGGTATGCCGAAAGAAGAAAAGTTTGCATTTATCAAAAAAGTGTTTATCGACAAAACCACTGAAAAACCTAGCGATGATGATGATGGTCCTCTACAGGATGCAGTGGCATACATGGCACCTGAAACCTTATCGTTTAGAGGTATTTGCGTCAAAAAGCGTTGCGTAGCTCGAAGACCACCAAGACCTTCTAACAAAAATATATACCAGTGGTATAAACATGCTCCTTTCAGTATCGCTTTCACAGAGCTGAAGAAACTCATACGTGCGGAGTCCTCGCCAGATGAGAGGACTGCCATGATGTCTGTGATGCTCATCGCGGCTGGTTCTAACATGAAGAATGTAGAGGCTGTGCTACAATATTATCACGACCGGCACATCAATGAGCCATTTAAATTCAAAGTGCAATTTGTGGATCACCTGTTGGCCGCAACAAAAGCGCATAGATTTGAAGAGAAATCTTGGAAATTGCTAGACGAACTTTTCCACAGTATGGAAGTTTACATTGAGACTGACAACAGAGTGACTAAATGTATCAACAACATCATTTTGTACAAAGTTTTGCATGACGAAAGCATCCCTGATGCCGTTGAGAAAAAGTTTGTCTTCAACAGTTTTAAAGAATCTATAAAAAAGTTGAACCAACAGGAAAAAGAAAAGATGTTTAAATATCTGAACAACTACATCGAGAAAAAATTTAAGCAGATGGTGATCAGTAATCAGGACGAGTTTGATACTGCTATTTCATTGGTTCATGACCTATTCGATTTCTTACTTGACTGGAACAAAGAGCTGACAGATGATCCAGTGCTGCTGCAGAAAGTAAAAGAAATTATTTCAATGAAAAAAGAAAAGTCTTGGACAGGTGATATTGCCGGCTTATTTGATAAGAAAAAGTCTTGGAGGAAACATCTGTTTGAGGAGTCGCTCCTTTTGTCGCCGTCAGAAGAAGGGTGCCTAAACGCTCTCAAACATGACCCAGATTTGCTCAAACGTTACGCTTCTGAAATTGACGCGTTGCGCTATGATGACAATGTCACCCTGAAGAAACTTCTGAGCAAGCTAAGGATCTACTGGCCGCAGTCGCTCGGCAGCGAGTGGGCTAGTATGTACCGCCATAAACTGGACCAGACTGGCAGCCATACGGCCGTTATTCGTGCGCTGTGTGCGCTGCTGCCGCCTGAAGAGCTACTGCCTATCATCAAGAAGTACGCACCCGAAAACCAAAAAATAGTCTGGAGTGAAGTGGATCAACTGGAGATCAGTCTGCAGAAGAACATCGCTAAGAGTATGCACACTGCTCGTCCGCAACCGCCGCCTGAAGCGGTCCTGTGGTACGCGAAGGGCGACTATCTACAGTTCGCGCTACCCTCGTTTTCTGCCATCTTCTACAACTTGAGCGCCGCGCGTTGTCGTCAGCACTTCCCGCAGTTACTAAACGCCCCGGTCTCTGTACAAAAGCATGGCATACGCCTCGCCTCCATCAAAATGACATTTCAAGAATTAAAGGAAACGCTTACCAAGACTTGGAACTCCACCAAGAACTCCTCTATCAGAACAGTAATTTTCCAACTTACCCATGATCTTTTGTGTCGCGAGAAGTCGCCAGATAATGCTGAAGCTTTGTGGCAATTGCTGGAAATGTTAATAGACAACTTGTCTCATGAAGAAAATAAAATTATTTACACTTTAATGGGTAAAGCGTCTCCGATACCTGCGATTATCCGACCTAAGTACTTGGTGAAGAGTTACAAGTTTCTGAAAACACTACCAGCAAAATTCGAATGCAAGGACGAGGTAGAAAGCTTGGTTTGTTACACTTGCGATATAATGGATAAGATAGATCCAGCTTTTATAAAAGAAATCATAATGGAACATTTTCAACAGTTCTATGTTAAAGAAAAGTGTAAAAAAAGCTGTCATAATATTTACAATAATGTCATCACTTCGTACCTTATCTGGGGGCAAACCGAAGAAGCGCAAAACGAAAGGTACGAAAATGTATTCGTTCCGATAATGAACTATGCCTTCCAACACTGGAATGAAATACACGAAAAACGTCACGTGGTCAGGAATGCTTTCAATGATCTGATTAACGCTTTGTTTACAATGTTCACCAATCACGTATTTAAAACAGAGATTGAAGTGCCTGTAAAGCTGTTCAAGAATATTCTCAAAAAAATGGAGGAGATGATACCGCTTGGAAAAAATTATAAGATCCTAAGAGTTTGGCAAATGAAAGTTGCTTTTGTCCAGTATTCTGCTGAAGCGAGATCGAAAATGGATCTTACCAAATACCTAAAACCAGATGTTGATGACGAAGCAGATGTTTATGGCAATGAACAAAATGACCAATGGAAAGAGTTGTGTACCGTATTGATCCCAGATTTTGGTGCTCAATGTATCCGCTATCTCAAAGAAGACGTTGTTATTTCACCCATATTTTACGTACCTTTTGAAGACGCTTTGACTGATGTGACAAATTCAATTAACTTCAACCAACAGCTGCAGCACGCTTTATATGACATCTTCTTAGCTGATGTGGAGTTCATCTTTGGCTATTTAGTTGTATTAAGAAATATGCCAAATTATTGTTACGACGAAGCCGACAAAATATCTTTGACTAAATATTTGCAGAAAATCAAAGCTCACCCATCAGTTGTAGTGCAAATGCAATATGATATTAAGTTTTTTGATTATTATGAGTATTAGAGCGTAAAGCGTATCTTGAACTTAATTCCAGATATTTTTGGAGTAATAGTCTAATGCTTGTGAAACTAACAGTACTTACGTGTGAACTAATAACCGAGCTGTAATTATGTTAAGTTACGACGTTATCTAGTGCCACTATATTATGGTCACGACAAAACTTAGATAAAATGTATCTCATGTATCTCAATCAGGTATAAAAAAACTCATGATTAAGATATATAGTATTTTAATCATGAACTTTGTATACCGGTTTAGTTTTAAGCAAAACGTACTATAAAAGCTGATTTTATTTTCATTCGAGTCGTAACCGTAGATCATAATGAGCCTTAACTATTTGTTATTAACTAGTGTTTAACAAAAATGGCTTATGTTTTTTTTATATCAGGTGCTATTTATATCTACGCATTACCTATATTCAAATGTGTACCTACGATATGCATAACTGAATCAAATATAGAAAGTATCGAAAATCGTGTTCTTTAAGACCCTGTCCAACTTCACATCTTTCAAACACTTTATTTTTTAAAATAATGCAAAACTTGGTAGGTAGTTACTAAGTTCTTTAGTTTGGTACCTATGCACTTTAGTTTGGTACCTATGCACTTTTGCCAATTGACCGCTCAGCACTAGATTAACTGATTGTTAAGTGCTTCAGAAGAGTTTTTCAGGATTTGCATTACACTTATTAAGAACAGCCAAAGAAAGGGAATTTGAATCTGTAATGTATGAGCTGTAAGGTTTTTCTGAGTCGAACGTTACTGTGTCATATCGGGTCGCAGAACGGTGCCAGACCGATCATTGACCTGTAGGTATTTGTTTAGCCTGGGATATAGG
The DNA here is from genome assembly GCA_947310845.1 of Yponomeuta plumbellus. NCBI lineage: Eukaryota > Metazoa > Arthropoda > Insecta > Lepidoptera > Yponomeutidae > Yponomeuta > Yponomeuta plumbellus. The sequence continues at coordinate 12,991,666 of OX371212.1, read as the reverse complement.
TGATTAGAAGGTGCTGCTGACAAAGGTCTGGAGTTTTACTGGAATAGTTCATTGCTGCGACGCTAACTTAGCGATTATTAGATAGGTAGGTACCAGCCATTATAACTACTATTCTACTAGTTAACTGTTTCTCGAAATTCATAATATGGAGTGGATAGTTGATAGATAGAAAGTTAAATGTTTTACTCTAATGAGACAATGGTAACTGGCGGGCAACTAATTTCTCATAAAAATTAGTATGTAGGTACTTGATCACTTGGCAATCGTCCAACTCCACACTAGTGTGGAACAATTTAAAGGTCATGGACTACAGGACCACACACGCACAAGAAAAGAAAATTACCAGAAGAAAAGATCGTAATTAGGCCGATAATCACCAAATCGTACTCGCGATATGTGAATACACATGGGAATGACATTGTTTTGCTGAGAATACAACAATAATTTTATTTCTTACTTGAAAAATTTTATGACATTATGCCACGTTCTTCATCGCCGAAAATCTTTATCAGATCTTAACCAAATTAAAATGGGACCAATGGGACGCTATAACTTTTTTTTTTAAATCCCTCCCCCGCTAAAAAATCGACAAAAAAAAAATTATGCAAATAAAAAATAATTCGTATACGTACTTCTAATTTAAAGGTATTCTTTTAAATTATTTCTAACTTTTTAGTGCGCTAGATTTTGGAAGTCGGTTTTTTTTTTTTTAGCTTTTAACATACCTGTATACGTACTTCTTGTTTTAAAAAAAAATCTATCTTTTTTTAGCTGGCACCATTATTCGAAGGTGAACAAAGTATACAAAAAATTGAAATAAAATGGAGTCGACTTAAGCCGGGTTTTCACGGTCTTAGTGCGCTCGGACCGAGTGCACCATCCGAGTAAACGCATGCTTCTGATTGGCCATTTTAGTGTCGTGACAAAAAACCGTCCAATCAGCAGGATTAGTTTACTCGGGTGGCGCACTTGGTCCGAGCGTGCCAGGACCGTGAAAACTCGGCTTTAATGCACCCAGGCTATTTGGCACGGGGTGAATTAAGTCCACCGTTCGGTAGACTTGATTCACCCAGGTGAACTACCTCAGGTGCACTAAGTGGAATAATCCGAATCCAAGGTATCTTCTCTAATGGCATACTCCTCCGAAGTAGCTCCACCGATTTTTATGAAACTTTATACGTCTATTCGATAGGTCTGAGGTTTTATCTATTTTTCTTACCCCTACCTGGCAAAATAACGTGTGCTGGGTCAGCTAGTAGTTAGTATGTATATAAAATTCTCGTGTCACAGTGTTAGTGCGCATACTAATCCGAAACGGCTGGACCGATTTTGGTGAAATTTTATATGTATATTCGGTGGGTTTGAGAACAGCCCAACATTCACCCGTGACCGAAGTATATCGAATCATCCACCCTGTTGATTTAGATTCCGCTATTGTGACAGTTTGCCCTCAGATTTGGTATAAAAGCCATCTATCATGATCAATTCTGTTTGATGAACAGGATTCCTCACGATGGACGTATTCTGCAAAGAGCTTACTGCGTACAATTATTATATAAAAATATAGCTGTAGATAACATAAGAAATTAATCAGTTGCGCTGTGACCTTGAAGAGCAATTAAAAAACCATTGTTATAATGAGGCGATGGGCCCACCAAAAATGGTACAGGTTGAAAATATTCCTTATTTTATACAACAATTAGGGAAAATGACGAATTAGCGAAAATGACGAGTTAAGCCAAGGATACACTAGGGGACAAATGTCCTACGACATGTATCGGCGACATGTCAAGCGAAGCCGGCCGATTTCGCCTGACATATCTGGTGTCATCGCGCGACTTCTGTCCCTGGCGACACGTGTCGCGCGATGTTGCCAGACATGTCGCGCGAAGTCCGGCAACGTCGCGCTACTTCACCCGACGTCGCTGGCGACACGTGTCGCAGGACATTTGTCCCCTAGTGTATCCTTGCCTTTAGGGATATTGACGAGTTAAAGATTTTTAAGAAATTGACGAATTGGGAAAGTGACCAATTAGTGAAATTGACGAATTAGGGAAAATGACGAGTGACTCCCTAACCCGTGAAAGTGATATAAGTTTTTCTACTTTTTTTTCCCACAAAAAAAAAACGAAAATACGACATAAATCCCTTCATCCACTCACTTCTTCATTTTTTCTTTCTGCTCTTTCAGACATCGTCATAGGGTAACAGTGTGTTCATAATGCAGTCGAGGAAAATACCTAGATTACAAAAGACTAGCCCTAAAAGGTTTATAGTAAAAAAAATCGGTGTGACTGTACAAATTTAATTTCACGGCAGACACAGGCATCGTCGGATTTCACGTCTACAAGTAGCATTGTTTCATCAGAATCATCAGAATCATCACTCGTCAGGCGTTATAGTTTTTCAACAACGCACTGAACTTTAACCACTCCCTACGTGTGCGCTGCCCCTTCGGCGTTGGCACGCTCACCCACTTCTCTAGCACTTCCGGTCTGTAACCAAACAAAATCTATAATCATGACAAAAAAGCGTACCTAGAAAAAAAATGCACCATTTTGCTAACACTTACCTTTACTTAATTTTACCTTTATGTCACAGACGTCTGTATTACATGTGCATAAAAATAACGGGCCTAGCACGGTAGGCACATTCGCTGCCATTGCCTCGTATAGATATCATAACAATGCAGAGTTTTCGTCCTATACCTTCCATAGTTTCATTTTGCTTCTGTGTCCCTCGAATATAGTAGGTAATATTTTTTACTCGTTGTTAAATAATAACAAAATAGGAATAGGTATATCAAAATATAACAGCCTCTCCACTGTCAACGTTATTGTGTCCAAAATTACGCCACAATTAAATGCAATAATTCAGAAATAACCACTTATTAAACAAAAGTATTAGCGCACTCTACCATAACCTCTTCAGTCCTGAACTTGAAAATAACAATAGTTTTCTATTGTTATTTTGTCGACACGGGACTGAGGAGGATAAAGTAAACAAAAAAATATACATATATTACATCGATACTCGTAGCAAATAAGATGTTTGTACCAACTTGGTCCGGATGTCGAGCACGCTCAGGCTCTCAGACTTCTTCGGCTCGCCTGCCAATTGTTTCCCAGCTGATGGCTCGTCACGTTTGAGGCTCGTCTGAGGCGGCAAAGCTTCCAGATGGCGCTTGTAGTAATTTTCATACCTGGGACAGAGGAATACAACGTCCTAAGCCCCAACAGTAAGCAAATATGAACCATGCTTAAACTAATGCAGTCTCGGATAAACAAGGATAATTATAATCGATACACGCACTGTGTGTCTCCGGATCCGGATAAGTAAGTTTAAACGATGCACGAACTAATGTGGGCCCGGAAAGGTAAGTAAGTGTAAACGATGCACGTGTGCTAATGTGGCGTCGGATAAGCAAGTGTAAAATGGTACTGATCTTAGGTTGAAGTCAGTTATTATGACAGTGTACGCCACATAACACTTATAACACCCAAGGTGTACGCGCATTCAAGAAGTGCTATGGCACTTACTTTTTTATTCCAGTAAAACATAATGTTTTCTCCGCACTCTACGTTTCAAAGACTGAAAGACTTAGGTGCAGCAAGTTACCACCACTTACTGCATTTGTACCACCTAGAAGTTAATAACGGTGGGTCCTTACGTGTATTCGGGATTTAAACTCATGTTATTCAGAAGGACTATTTTAGGTGTTGCGATCTTCTGAATTTCGAAGTCCCATTTATAATTTTCCTGCAAATGAAACGAATGTCTTCAGCAAACGCCAAAACGGATCGATCGATCGCCAAGAAAACGACCAGCCTAAAGGGGCCCATTTACGGCAGGCCGCTTTGCAGGGCTCTTTGCACAAGGACTCTTTGACGACCTCTGTGGCGCAGCGGTTAGCGCATCTGACTACCATGCGAGAGGTCCCGGGTTCGAATCCCGGCTGGGGACGAAAAAAAAACCCCCAGGTCTTGGATGTTTACATGTTTGTGACGTCGCTGTTTCTGGTTCCCACGACACAGGGTATCCTAGTGTGGGGCCAGAAGCAATGTATGTGCCTGTATCTAAATGTTATGTTATGTTAAGTCGCATCCTTCCTGCTCGTTGTTGCAACATTCACAATCCTGGATCAAGCAGCGGACGGCAAAGCGGCCTGCCGTGAATGGGCAACTTTAATTAACATTTTATGTGCGTAGCCACCCAATGTACCTATGTGGTTTTCTTTCTGCATTAAAATGTATCAAACGACCAAACCACGTAAATCAAAAGAGTACCGTGCTGTCGACTGTACCTATTATAGTTGACCGTTGATATATAGCTTCCTTATCAAAATGTCTAAAGTACATAATATAGAATAGCAGGAGCCTGGATCATACATACATGTATGTATACATAAGCTCACGCCTATATCCCAGAGGGGTAGGCAGAGACCAGGGACTACCACCTGTCGCGGAGTACCGCGAGCTCGACCTAAAGAAAACGATAGTAAGTAAAATACAACTATCATATTATGTCAATGGTTTTTAATACTGGCAACATTTGGTAATGTTTCTGAACTACCTTTCTTTTCTCTTTTTTATATTGCCAGTTAGGCCACATGGCGGGAAAAGTGGATTGTTGAAGATTGGGAGGCGAAGTAAAGGCATAAGTTTTGGATAAGATCTGTCTCCTCGCGCACGAGCCACGACCTTGTCGTGGCTGCGTGGCAGGACTCAACGGTTACCCTGGTGAGTTGATAATTCATAATCTGATTATAACTTGAAAGTGGTGGTGACCGGGAGACGAGATGTTCCCATTTGTAGACTGGTTTCAGTGCATCCCAGATGGCCCCTGTGGCTTGTGGATGGGTATCTGGAATTAGTTGGTGGCTTGGGTTGGACTAGAAGGGGAGGTAGGAGGTCCATCCACGGAACATAAAGGTTCCGCTGGCGCTCGATGTTCATTAAGAAGGAAAACTTGCCCCTTCGAACAAGAGCTCTCAGAGAGGTCGTTACGAACGCCGTAAGGCTCTCTGGGTTGTAAATTAAATTAATTCAGTATAGAACTGACAGGGGTGTTTTGGCTCCGGGTCACTACTACCACGTTTTTCCGGATATGTCGCGTTTAGGTACTAACTCGGCTTTGTACCCTCATATTATATACAGTGTATTCTTATTGAGACTAAAAGGCCGCGACACCACCTATCACGATCGTGACAAATCACTTTCGCTTCATCGACATTCATTGGTCGTTGCATGCACGCACGTCGGTTTCGGGTACTTTTTATCTTGCCCTTTGCTAAGACATCCCCTATTTGGTCGAAGTATGTCCGCCTGGGGCGTCCCTTACCAGCCCTTCCACTCACATTCGCTCGATATATTTGCTTCGTCAGTCTTTCTTCCTTCATCCTCTCCAAATGTCCAAAGTAACGTAGCATGGATCATAAAACGACAAGTCAAAGTATTTAAGTAGGTATATTACGACCATTCTATGTAGATTGAGCAGCAGAGTTTTTATATGTTAATTTTATTATCTACCTATCAACATCGAACCATGAGTCGTACTTCTAGGAAACAGGCAAACAGCCTGGGCCAGTGGGCCGTGTGCCAACCCCGACCAATAGCGTATTGAGAGTATACTTACAGACAAGCTTTTAGTTTTATTTGTACGAATTGAAGAGCGAATTGGGTATTTCATCATTTTAAAAACAGGCATTTTTAGTGGGCGTTCCAAATATCGTTCAACCAAAAGAAAGTTACAAAATGAACGAACCTTTTTTCTTTCTAGATTTCCTAATCTATGATTTTTAAAACTACCCACCACGCAGGTCACTGGGATGCTGTGAAGCACAGTATCCTCTTCCTTTTTTTACATGCGTAAAGTGAGTCATAGTCAGTCTAGTCTTTAATTAAAGATTAGAAGTTAAGTTACGGCGACTTTGCAACAAAATTTTCTTGAGTAAGTAGTCTCTGTCAGAGCTTCGAGTTCCATTGTGCATGCAAAGGTAGAGGTAGGCTCAATGAAGGACGTGGCGTATCTTGGCGCGCATAGGCTGTGCGATGATAAAAAAGTGCCCTCAAAGCTTGGGGGCCCCTGGGCATGGCATTGCCCCTAGTCCCTTGATAACCACCTACGCCTCAGCATGGTGTTCATTGGGTTAGATTGGTTCTAGGTTTAAGTTCTTATGACTGTTTCCCACATGGGATGAGCGGACACTATCATACTACCTACATTTTACGCATGGAGGAGTGATGGAGGTCAATGGGAGTCACGAAAGAACGTCCTTGAAGCCTGTCGACCACTGAGAAAACGGTCAAGTGGGAGTTGTACTCGCGCACAAAGGGTTCCGTAATAATAATAATAATAATAAAGCCTTTATTTGCATGCAGATAATCAGTATAGATTTACATTAGTTATTTAAGATTAATTACATATTTCTTGAGAATAAGGGTTCGGTACCTACTATTATATGTAGAACATTTGAATATTTTAAGCGTCTGCCTGTTGCCGTCACTACAAGCGAGTAAATACCGGCAAAAACATCCGAGTGGGACCCCCCTTAAATATTTTATTTTATTCTGTTGTTACTATTTGTTGTTATAGCCGCAACAGAAACACCTCATCAGAATCTGTCATCAACTGTCTAGCTATCACGGTTCATGTAATACAGCCTTGTGACAAATAGACAGACAGTAAAGTTCCAGTAATAGGGTCCTTTACTCCTTGGGGTACGGCTCAGAAGTTATTCTGAGGGGTACGATGGGGGTACGGGATCCTAAAAAAAAAATGTGAGCCAATCGATATAAAAATATATTCGAGATTTTATTCGTGGGCCCAGTTCTAGCGATTGGTGTCTCTGCCTACCCCCTCGGGGATAACGGAAGTGAGTTTTTTTTTTAAAGAAAAGTTCTTCAACGATTCCTCAGAATAATTTTATTATTCAGAGAACGAGTCTGAGTGAACCACCTCAACCGAGTGAATAATTAAAAACCCTAAGACAGCACTATGGCCATAAATAAAAAAATAAAAACTATCAGCTGTTGTACAAACTGTCATCCATCCAGCTGTCAGAAATAAATAGCAAAACATTAGACCAGGCAAGAAAAAAATATTTCTCTCGGTTTTTTGGCGATAAAGTGATATTTCTCAGCAAAAATGAGTAAAGTTCCACTGCGAGATATCTCGCCTATAATGCAAGCTCTTAGAAACTTCCTACTAGGGGTAAGTCGTAAAGTTTTGTCTCCGCTGAAACTAATTATGTAACCTTATCGAGCGTTTCAATTGGTAAACACTGCGAAGTTCTTGGTCCCTTTGGTTGTTATTTAAGATTAAAGAAGCGCATACAATTTTCAAGTTATGATTTGAACTTTATTACACATTTATTGGGTCTAATCGCTATTGCTATCGCTATATTAGGTTAAGTTAATAACCATAATGGTTCGACAATTTCCGATGTATGTAGTCCGATGTAAATTAAATCTGCTCCCAGAGTCAAACCAAGCAATTGGTTTTGTGGGGCCTTAAGTAACAAACGTAACTTGTTCTTTTTTATATTAATAAATGGTGTGAGGTATGCTTTATTTTAATTTATTAAGGAGCATCAAGAGAATGCATATACATCTCCTACATTTACTCGAATTTATATATGTTTTCTTTGGAAGACAGGAGTAAAGAATCCAGTCTCAATCCAGGGATAAACAAGCCAAAACCCTAAACAATGTCCTTGATTTACATATCCACTACTATTGCTTCGAGTGCAGTATTGTGATGGTCATTCATTATCATTTCCTCCGTACCTTCAAAAATAATGAACAGAAGCAAACCCTGATTATTGCTGATCATTTGGATGGCAAGCATATCGAAAGATATCAGGTGCCGTAAAAGTGGTAGCTGTTGGCAACTTGTACTTGGCGGTCCATATGGCAGAAAATGTTTACTGTGAACTCATGATCGCGTTTCGCCAGACATGAGCATATGTAAAAAATATGAAGAAGTACCTTCAAAATCAGTTTGTCTTTATTCCAGAGGAAGCATACTAATGCTCTGAGATTCGAGCCATTAGTCTCAGCCAGGACCCAACCTCCGCCGGAGATTCCTGATGGAGTTTGTCACAAGTAGGTATAAATTTTACAACGCAAAATCTGTCCTTAAATTTCTCTACGTCACATACACACTTTTCCATAATAACACTTAAAGATGCTAGGTTTTACTAATACTTAAATTTTTCTAAGCAATTAGTAAGTGCAGATTAGCTGCTGCTGCTGCGCGAACCACTGCTTTAAGAAAAACCTTAAGGGCGAAACGACGTTTGCCGGGTTAGCTAGTTTTAATAAAAAGTAGATTCCACTAAACCACTGTTAAGATCTAGTGTAGTAAGGTCTAGTAAGATCTACATCAAATTGGTTTTATTCAGTTGCTCCCCCTAAATTTAAATGGTTGTTTGTTAATTAAACCTTTGGCTCAGCCCTGGAAATGATAAGTTGCCTTGAGACAAGGGTCTTTAGAACGACGGTTAATGAATATAAGGTTTAATTTCGCTTTCGCAATATAGGTAAATTGATTTATGAAAATTCCACACTTCCAACTCTAATACCACAAAAGAATATCAGCTATTCCACACATATTAATGCCACAGTCGGTATCTTTAGTACGGAACAGCTTATATTTTTTTCGAATTTCACAAAAAGCAAAAAAAAATTGAGTCGAACCCTCAGTTTTTGGATGCGTATAGGAATTTCGACACACCATGTGTATGTGTTACAATGTGCGAGTGAGAGGGAAGAAGCGGGCTTAATAACATAAATATTAATCTTGTTTTTAGACACGCCCACAACTACTACTACACAAGAGACGTTCGCCGGGAGGTCGCTCCGCCAGTAGATTGCGCTAAGGCAGTACTAGAGGCGAGCTCTGACAAGGGGTATGTATGCAGTTGTATCGTTTCACTTCTCACTAAATATACACTGCCACTCCAGCCACAAGATAACACAATGCAACTTTCCTTGTAAGGCCCCGTGTAGTCAGAGAAATACTCTACATAACATTTACATACATGACATGGACAGGCGATCTCATCCAAGTGGCAGGAAGGATGCAAGTCGCTTCCAACTGGTCTTTTTGGGAATCCATGGAGGACTCCTATGTCCAGCAATGGACTTCTTGTGGCTGAATGATGATGATGATGATGATGAAATATACACTTGGGACCATGGGACCAACTTACAGCTTGCTTTATATGCCTCTAAGTAGTGGTGACAGCCGTCCTCTTGATCAGGCTGGGCTCCTGAATTGCTTTAGGAGTCCAGCAGTGACATCAGACCACTGCTGGCCTCCTGGAAAGGCTAGCTGGAGTGATCCCACAGCCCTGTCTTGTATGTTGTAGCAGTGGCCCAAATATGAGGCTTACTATGGAAATCTTAGGTCTAAGGGGTATACTTGTGTCTCGTGGAGATAGGGCAGAAATTGGATGTGGTACACTAGCTTAATGGCTTATGCCGACCTGCGCCAACACATTTGAGAGCACTACTCATCTATTTTTTTTTTCTATACATTGAATAAGTCGAAACACATCTTTCTATGACATTTTCAGAGCCATCCATAGATAAATTGTATGACTGAGAACCGTGTCCATCAGCTATTTATTATAAACTGTTGTCCGGAACAGATTACTTGGTTTTAGTTCAAAAAGCTATTTATAGGACACCGCAATCCCCCTTTAGGTTTCAACTCACCTCTAAGTAGAGTATCAGGCTTTGATGCTGAGACAGGTATCCTTGAACCAAATATTGTTTACTAGCTGTCCCGGCAATCGTACCGCCAAAGTTTTCGTAATTTTTCCATATCTTCTCACCATTTAAACCTTCCCTGGAATTCTAGAAATATAAAAAACCAAAAATCAGCCAAATCGTTCCAGCCGTTCTCGAGTTTTAGTGAGACTAACGAACAGCAATGCTTTTTTATATATAAGAAAGAAGACTAGCTGTTGTTTATATAAGATGATAGCTAATTACTTTTACTTATTCCAGGGAACCGAAGAAAGCGGCGAACGTGAGACCTACTCCTGGCAGACTTTTCCCTTGGGACAAACACTACTAACTCGAGATTGTAATATTCATAATTTAATGGAGCTCTTTTAAGTTGTAAATGGAATGTAGGCTATAAACAAAGTGGTCGTTTTAGTACTTGCGACTACCTTAACGGATGTACGAGCTAGCAGCATACATCTGTTAATCATCATCATCATCAGGCTATATTAGTCCACTGCTGGACATAGCCCTCCCCTAATGAGCGCCATAGCGCCCTGTCTTCAGCTTGCCGCATCCAGTATCTGCCTGCAGTTTTTCGCAGATCGTCATCCCACCTGGTTAGAGGGCGGCGTCCTACACTACGTTTGCCGAGTCGCGGTTAATAGGTCGCCCTATTGCCGACATAGTCCTACCTAAGCAATGATCAGGTGAATTCAGGTGAGAGGTCCCGGGTTCGAATCCCGGCTGGGGACAAAAAAAACCCCAGGTCTTGGATGTTCACATTATTGTGATGTCGCTGTTTCTGGTTCGACGACACAGGGTATCCTAGCCTGGTGCCAGAAGCGATGTATGTGCTTGTATGTAAATGTTTCAAAAAAAATTTAAATGGACGGCAGAAAATAAGGTTTATTGAGAGAAATTCTTTAGTATTATGTAAACGTCCAATTCGTCCTAGTGTTATTTGGTGATTATTTAAAAAAAACGTAAAATTTCTTTTTTAAATAAAAAATAAAAACATACTTCAAAACACTATACTACTAAAAACAGAGAGTTAATGAAATAAGGTAGGTGTAATATAGGTATACCAGAACTATTTTTTGAGTCGGTGGCTGGCAAGTTCCAGGCCAGCACCTAAATATTGGGCACCAAGTCCAAAATATACTTCTGCAATACTTTGTTTTATTTCTGCGTCTTTAGTGGTTTAGTGTTTTGAAGTCGGTTTTTTAACTCTCAGATTGATGTTTGCTATTAGGTACCTACATAATTTTATAAAATTCACGCTTTACCAATATCACAGCTTCCGATATTTATAACTGTCTGACATTGAGGAGTGTCCATTTCTTGAACACAATACGATTACAATAAAAAGCAGCAGATAAACCCACGAGAAAATATTGACAAAATGCTTAAGATTTTCAAAAGTAGTAGAACAGTGAATAAAACAAACATAAAACATTTACATACAATAGGATACCCTGTGTCGTGGGAACCAGAAATAGCGACATCACAAACATGTAAACATCCAAGACCGAATACTAATTCACGTGTTGACGAATCGGGAAAGTGACCAATTAGTGGAATTGACGAATTAGGGAAAATGACGAAAGACTCCCTAACCCCACGAAAAGGGTATTTTACAGGTACATCAACCTTTACATCGTGTGCTCTAATCAGTTACGTTAAAGGCGACTTTCAACAATTATGTAAAGGTTGATTTTCGTCGACTGTAGATATTTATATAATCAAAGAGAAATAAGTCATTTCAAACTAATAGTTTATTGACAAAAATCAATAAAACAAGTTTTAGTTCAAACACGCCACGTTGTGAGACAACAATAGAAAATAATTTTATTTACAAAAGATTGAAGTTCAAATTCATAGTTATTTATAAAAAAACATGACGGCTTTAAAACCCTCCTCAAATGCTGTTTAAATTTAAAACAGGAATGGAGGAGTTTTTAGAGGAATCGTTTTTATAAATAATACTGTTAATTTTTACACAACACGTAATATTGAGATTGTGAAATATAACCACATTCGAGTAGTATCAAGATACACCATACACTTATTTCAAGAAGATTATCCGCCAATGATTCCTTTAGATTTTGGCCTAATTAATTGTTTCTATGCTTATTTTTCTATCACTATACCAATTATTACATATTTTTTACAATAACATACAAGCCAATTGTAACATATTTTTTTACATAGTCGCATCATAGAATAGTCCTTAATTAATTTCAATATGATAGGAGGCCTGATTATGCGCACCAATTCTTGAAGTTTACAATAACAATCGTATGACATTTGAAAGTTACACGATTAAATCGTTCAGTGACATGCTCGCAAGAAACGAGCCGATTGTAACTAACGTTGCACAAATAAATATTAATTAATTTATGATGAAATAACGACATTAACAAGAGGCGAAACAGAAGAAGAAAACGGATAAAGATTGCCTTTCAAGGGGGTCTACCTCAGTTGCATATTCTTGAGATACAATTTCAAGCTTACTGCACACATTTTATCCTGATAAAGTTACTTATAAACGAGATTATAATTCAGTTCAGAGCTTCTAACAATCAATATAAATAATTATGATGCACAACACCATTAATCTTAGGCGATTAATGCATAATGATATGTGCTGTGCCTGATGACGATAATGAAGTGCCCACAAATTGGAAAAATAATTTGGACTCGTTTGAAGTTTGTAACTACCTCTCCGAGGAAGCCACCGCCCCAGGGTGACTAATGGGAATGATCTACAAGTTACAGAAATTATTGATAAAAACATCTGATAGCAAAATGAATGCCAAATAATATGCAATATGCTCACATGCTTATGTCAATATTTTATGTTGATTTTTTCTGGTTTACAAGGAATAACATTCTTATCACCCTTGAGGTGAAGTCATTTCACTGCGCTACGCATTTGCAATTGGTTTTGACCTCCTGAAGCCTTAGACAACTTTAGCTTTGGTCCAGAACAGTCTATACTATCGCTGAACAAACACGCAAAATAATAAATAAAATCAAGCGTCGCTCACGGCGCCTCAGTCACTCGAATCCGTCGTCTCCGGCGTCTGAATATGCATCAGCGAGAAATTGCCAAAGCTGAACGTTCTATTTCTACACGGCTTCCGCGACCGGTACCTAAACCTGTGTCATTTATCCGTGTCACCGTCCACCTGCTTTCTGAACTGCATAGCGTCCCCGTAGGCCTTCTTTACCGCCTTCCGATCCGTCGGTTTCCTTGACTCGACCAGCTTTGACTGGTCTACGCTTTTGTCTAACCCTAGAGGCTCTAGTTTCGCCGGCGGCAGCCATTGCCACGTCCTTTTTGCGTCGAAGAACAGGACTAAATAGAGTACGGGTTCGTGCGAGTGGTTTTTCTTTAAGTTGAGGACGTCTTGAGGCGGGACTGGCAGGGGGACGCCGTTGTAGATGAAGCCCTTGGGGATCTTTGGGTCGATGATCAGCGCCGGGTACCACGGGTAGCCTCTGGAAGAGATGGGCGGGATTAGTGTTGTGCATTGAAATTTGTCTATTGGTGGACGTAATGAGGTTTCATGAATCTGAATAATGCGACGGTATTCTGGCAGAACCGAATAAGTACAAAGTTTAAAAAACCTAGCTTTTAATGCAGGTATACTCACCCTCACTTTCTGAGAGTGTTCAAATGTAGCAAGAGATTAATCTACGATTAATTTAAAATACCGGAACGTGATTGGCTGTAATTAGCTTGACGTGAGATTAACATTTGAGCGCTCTTCTAGAAACCGAGCGTCAGTTTCAATACTCAGTCAAAATAAAATTAGAAACTATTTTTTTTTTTTATTGTACTTATTCGGTTCTGCCAGAATACCCTAGAATGGTTCACTAGTGTACAATACAAACATTGTATTTACGAACAAAATTCCTATTTACAACCAATAAATGGGTGTTCGCCCTTTCGGGCGATTCGGAAGTAAGGGGACTTTTTTGCTACCTGAGTGCGTATACTGAGTTTTGTAATTCACTTTCGATAGCGAGAGCGTTTGCGTTTTGCATAGGAGTGACAAAGCGCGCCATCTAGTTGTCTCTCTGTCACTCCTATGCAAATCGCAAACGCTCTCACTATCGAGAGTGAATGAAAAAACTCAGTATACGCACTCTGTATTATGTAAGTACCCGAAATCAGCGTGGGTGCATGTGACGACAAATTAATGTCATTGAAGCGAAAGTAATCTGTCAGGATCGTGGCAAGTGTGAGTCCCTGGTCTCTGCCTACCCCACTGGGATACAGCTTGATTTTCTGTATGTATGTGCAACTATACACCCTATATATTTACCTGCACTTAGCCCAAACAAGTTGCAGCGGTACCAACTCAATATCCAACTGCGGAGCCTTGACTGGGGTCTTGGACGTGCTGGATCGTGTTCCGCGACCCTGGGGGAGAACAATAGACTATCTAGAGATCCTATTGACCAGCGCGTAAGGTTCATTTTCAGTCGACTGTTTGCAAATGCAGCGAGGACACCTATCAGCTCGCTGGACCGACGGTCTGGTGCATATTGCTGGCAGCGGTTGGACGAGGATGGGCGAGGACAGAAGTGCCCTTGTGGGGGAGAGTCTAAAAGTTGATGAATACAGGCTGAAGGATTGATGTCGATTGATGAAGGTGTATAACCAATGTGTTGCCAGCGATGACTTATGGACGTGAGACCTGTTCGCCGAATATGGGCCTCATAAGGTCGCCCAACGAGCAATGGAGAGCTATGTTAGGAGTTTCACTGCGCGATCGAGTTACTAATATGTCACGCAGAACTGAGCAATCAGCTGAAATCGCAGTGGGCCGAGCACATAGCTCAGAGAACTGATGGCCGTTGGGGCGATTAAACGGAGCCTGACGGATTGCGTCGTAGTTTACATCGGACCCGGCGGCGGGTCCTCGTGGCTAGCCTTCTGTATCAGTAGTCCGGTTATTTAGTCAGGTCGCCGGACTGGTGACACTTTTTTTGTCTCAGCTGTTCGGTGATGTAATACGACCGAACTACTGAGCCTGATAGTTCGGTATCGATATCGATATAGGACGTGCACTAGTAGCATAAAGCCCTTAACAAAGGTTTTTTCTACAGATCAACACACGTAAGGGTTTAAGTTTAATACCTACTTTTAGATCTCTTAGAGTGGTGCAAGGTCTTATATCGATACCGAACTATCAGTGTCAGGCTCAGTAGTCCGGTCGTATTGCGGCACCGAACTACTGAGACGAAACGTCCGGGACCGAAATAAATAAACATAACATAAACATTTACATACAGCCACATACATTGCTTCTGGCCTCACACTAGGATACCCTGTGTCGTGGGAACCAGAAACAGCGACGTCACAGACATGTAAACATCCAAGACCTAGAGTTTTTTTTTTCTCCCCAGCTGGGGATCGAACCCGGGACCTCTCGCCTGGTAAACAGATGCGGTAACCGCTACGCCACAGAAGTCGTCGAGGATATAACCGAACTATTGATACACGGAGGTGGCTAGAGGGGTTGAAATCTTATCGTCATTATCATGAGCCCACCGTTGCCCGCTAGTCTGTTTTTTAGTTCAATGCAAAAAAATAAAACAGCCACGTTGACATATTCTCGATACAATCCAATGTCTGAATGTTCCTAGTACGCAAAAACCAAATTACCCCATTTTATTTCAAGTAAAAATTGTTTTTCCCACGTAGGTGTTTTTTTTAGACTTTGCTCTTATGAGGAATTAAACTTTAATGCCTTTGATGTCATAAGGATTTTGGTCTCACGAGTCCTCTATTCACGGTAAAAAAAAACTACCGAGTAAACCTATATATTTTATAACGGTAACACCGCGTCATTTTTTTTTGCATCGAATTAAAAATCGGACTTTAAAATAGTGTAAACGAGTTCAGAGCGACTGTGGACTGACTTTGGCCGGCGTAGCGGGCGCCTCGGGCTCGGACTGGTCGGTGGAGGCGGGCGCGCGGCGGCGGCGGCCGCGACCGTCGGGCTCGCTGCCGGCCTCCACGTTCGAGTCCAGAGTTTCGTTGTAGCTCGATCTGGGAACAACCAGGTGGCCATTAAGATTAAGGCCACTTACGTCTTAAGCAGTTGGTGCCGGCTGCCGTCGATAGATGGCAGTCGTTAAGCCAAGTTAGAGGCCTTAGGGCGGCCTGAAAACTTCTGACAGTAAGACCAGCCACTAGTCTTACAAGCCTCCACCAATCTGGACTTGGCCCCCGTGGTGAAGTTATAGCCTAAACCTTCCTCGGGGAAGAGACCCGTGCTTTTCGGTGGGGACATAATGGGTTGATGATGATGATGACGTCAACAGAAATTACTAAACTGTTGTATTACAAGCAAATTAATCATCAATAAACATCACTTATTTTCATTAACACAATAAAGAAAAATCAGCATGTGAACGCTGCCCAAATAAAACCTTTAATTTGTTGCCACGTTTCTTGTCCTCGACTGAGGGTAGGAAAGAATAAGACACGCGTTGACCTGGAACGGCAATTACGAGTACAATGCATTAGCAGAACGCCCAGGTGGAATCGCATGTAGCCCCGGCTTAGATCACTCGTTTAAACGATCACAAAGGTTAAGCAACATAGAGCGCGTTCAGTGCTTCACAAGACACGCTAAGCAGTCGGTGCCGGCTGCCGATAGCTTGAAAACTTCTGACAGTAGACCAGACTCTAGTCTTACAAGCCTCCACCAATCCGGACTTGGCCCCCGTGGTGGAGTATGGCCTATATCTTCTTCAGGGAAGAGACCCGTGCCCCTCGCTGGGGACATAATGGGTTGATTATGACGAGGCCCAGGTGTGTGGGAGCGTAGGTGTTTTATTATTATTATTATTATTATTATTTGTAGACGGGCAGGCAGTTGGAACAACTGATAATTGCCCGCATCCAGTTTCACTTGGTTATTTTTTTCTTTTGGTCAGTGATGTGTTTGTCCAGTAAGTTCTTGAATTTGTTGACGTTTGGTGCTGAAACCACTTCTTGTGGTAATTTGTTCCATCCGTTCACTACTCTGTTAGAGAAAAAGTGTCTGTGAGGATTGCTGTTGGAGAAACAAGTTTGTAGTTTAAGGTGGTGTCCTCTCGAGCGGGTGTTGTTGTCTCTTCGAAGAATTTGTTTATCAAAATCCTGTAGGTCGTAGTGTCCATTTAGAATGAATTTGTTTGGTGTGACACTCACCGGTCGGAGCTGCTAAGCGAGCACGAGCGTCCGCCCTCGTCGTCGTAGTGCGTGCACGAGGAACATGACTGGCTCCACAGAGTACTACTGCTGCTAGATCTGGAAACAAGCGATGACAAGTTAATAGGCAGTTAAAATATTAAAAAAATATATATTAATAAACTCACGCCCGATATCCCCGAAGGGGTAGGCAGAGGCACCAGTCACTGGAACTGGGCCCACGTTTTGCCGAGTTTATTAGGTCCCAAACGTGACAAGTGGCAAGCCTGTCGCCGTTATCCGGGCACAATTTATCAGCGAATGGTGTTGCTGTACAAACAAATGTACGTTACTAAAAGTCATTGGTACATAAAATATATAGATACTTAACTACAATATGTCAGCTTTTAGAATATAGCTGAACTGAGCAATCAAAAACCGATTATACAGGGTGGTCCAAATATCACGGATCAAATGAAATGGGGAGTTAGCCAAGGTCATCTTCTACCAATAAAGTCCTTCCAATTCCAAGATTTTTTTCTTTGGGGTTACTGCAACACGGAGCAGGAGCTTCGACGACGAATATCAGCGGCCACCCACCAGGTGAAAAATAATCACCGGGCCTTTAGATTGTTAAAAAGAAATTTTATTAGAAGATGTCGACTCTGCCTCCGAGTGAGAGGTAGAAATTTTGAACATCTTCTATGAACGAGTTTATTTTTTTATTTTTGATTAAACTGTCTATTCTAATTATCTGGTGTATTTTTTTTATCCTTTTGCGACTTATTTTTATGTCCTAGAACAGTACTTTGTAACTCAAATTAGTTAGGACCAATAGTTGATTTAAAAAAATGCAACTTTGCTGAGAATAAAGGTCAATAATAAAAGACTCAGGAGAGATAGGGCTTTGAGTTGTATCTTTTTACAATCCTCATGAAATGGTCCAGTTTTTCTACTACTGGGGCAGGTTTCCGCAGTACACTTTTTTTTTTAAATCAATGACGAAAATGTTGGATCAAACAATTATGATACGAGATCCGTAAAAAATTAATTAATTTCTCATGATCCATAAAGACAGGGACGATTAATTTTTTTTTGTTACATTCTCATCATGGACCGTCACTCTCAAAAAAAAACAACCACCAAAAGTAAGTACTTTTTTTTTATTGCTCTTAATAAGTAGTAGGAACTCTTTTCTTGAAAAAAACCGAAAATCAATCATAAGTTCAAAACCGTTGAGAATTTTACCACCCTGTATAGGACTTTATTGGTAGAAGATGACCTTGGCTAACTCCCCATTTCATTTGATCCATGATATTTGGACCACCCTGTATTGCAATAAGGTAAGGTTTATTTTGTATTATTATTTATAACTTTACATAACTTTTCAAAATAGTGAATAAAAGTTTTATATAGAACAGGTAGTAGTATTACACTCGTGTGCTTTCGGCGAAAACCGAAGCCTACTCTAGAGCCAGAGGTATATTCTAAAAGCTAACAGACTGTAGCTGACCTCGCTAACATTGTTTTGCCTGATAAGAGTATGAAAAATAGATAACAACCTATTCTCAGACCTACCGATTGTATGTATAAAATTTAATCAAAATCGGCCAAGCCGTTTCGGAGGAGTATTCGCACTAACACGGTGACACGAGAATTTTATATATTAGAAAGAAAGAAGATATACACACGCATAGACCGATAAAAAACTTACTAGTTATTAGATTTAGTTTTCACATTATATTCTTAGCGTTATCTACTTTTCTTTCTTCGGATTATAGGTAACCTAGTACAGTAGACAGTTATCAAGGCAGCGACTGCTATCGAGATTGACTCCTATCCCTTGTCTGAGAGAACAAACATTTCATTACCTAGAGAAAACCCTTAATAATAACCCGGAAAGGGAACAGTAACTCGGGACCAGATTGATCCTTCCTCTCTCCCTTTGCACCTGTCTTTTGGCTGAAAGGAGAAACTATCTCTTACCTAGAGAGAGCCAGATCGCTGTCAGAGCCAACTTCTCCCGGAGGCCCGCGGTACTGCAGAAACGAAGCGGGAACCGGAGTCGAGATGGACTTCTCTCCTTCCACACCTATTCCTCGACTGAAATAAAAGCACAGCTATAATTAAAGATGGGCGATTATGCATGATTCTAATGATATCATTCAAAAACGGCAATAATTCGACTTAGTCAAATTAGTAACTGAATCGGTAGTTTCAGAAAGAACATTAGTCACAATCTGCTTTCTTTTCAGGAGACATAAAAAACTGACCCCTCAGTGGGACTAATGTTGTTTCTGCGTCTACTGAGACGTAGTACGTACACGTGGTTCAACTGATATTCATTGGACTAATGTACTTTCTATAGGGATCTGTAGATCTACCCTCAAGGATACCATAGACAACAATAAGTCAATCACACAAAATTTGGACTAATGTTCTTTCTGAAACTACCGATTCAACTAACGTTCTGTGGCCTAACTGCTAACGCCCGAACCTAATAACCAATCCCCAATCCAAGATTGAAATCAATCCCAGATTGTTCCCTATCCAAGGATCGATCTCCTATCTGCGTCCTAATAACAAAAAAAAGAGACCCAATCTTTTTTCGGGCATGGATTGCACGGCAATCTTTTCCCTCCCGTACGTTCCTTTCTACGAAAAACTAATATCAATAGTAAGATTTATTTTAATACTTTTAAGCCAAATATATATGTATATAGTTAAATACGATAATTATGAACTACCCTAAACGGAAGATAATAAGGCTGTTTGGCATTTTGTCACGTCCATAATAATTTTTATTCAGATTATTTGGAAAGCGCAAATTGTTTGACTGAACGGAATGGAACGGAACGTTACTGACATTACTTGTGACACTAACACAACAATGATGACATTGACATGTTTACTTAGCAACGCCATTACTGAATTTAATAATTTTTATATTGATGCTGCTCGATAATACGAATTTACCGCCCATATGTTGTCGACTCAGATCAACTATTTTTTTACGCTCTTTCATTTGGTGTGCATATCGTTCGAGTCTACCGTAGACACGAACGAAATTAATAATATAGATTACTCGTAATTCCAAAATATTTACTGTGATCCTAGAAAGTCGAGGGATTGGTATTTCGGATTGTTTCGTCGATCGATCGAAACGTCAAAATCGACGGATAGGTTATTGGGACGCACAAAATGCGATTCACGTACAGAGGGCAATCCGTAATCTGTGATCGGCCCTCCGAAAGATAAATTGAATTCTAAGATTGAAATTACTATCCACGGATATGTTATTGGGACGAATAAACTGAAAAATGGATTGATTTCTCAATCTGAGATAGGCAAAAATGGATCGGGATTGGTTATTAGGTTCGGGCGTAAGACTAGTAAACCGCTAACGCTACTACTACTCGTCGTCGACTCGTGTCGTTCGTACGACTCGGGAATCATTCAAGCAGATGCCTATTAATTTGCTCGACTCTGGCACTTCCCGGCCAGTACGCGGTGGGTCGCATGGTAATTAAGCCCATTATTTCTCTGAGAGAAGGCCGTCGCTTGCTGTGGGACGTACCATAGGCTACATAAAAAATGAAGAAAATCTAAAATACCAAAAAAAATTGTGATAAAATCGTGTGAACAAACGAACCCATAAGGCCAGCTATTGCCCAATTGGCCATGAATTCTGTGAAGACTGCTGTTGCGAAGGAACTTTGGGAGGATAATTAACCAGGTGGTACTTCATTTTCCACCAGCTGTTTAGGCGTAGAGGGCTTGGTATTAACACCATCTTTAGTTTCTTGATCTTTTCTCCGTACTGGAAGAGACGCGACAGCTTTCCTATCTCGCCGTGTGGACATTATGCACAATAATGCTTAGAATTAAGCAGCGCTTTAATTACTAAATAACAAGCATACAGTGAGAATCGCTCGTAGCCGGGGCTGCCTGAGTGATCTTGAACGATCACTAAGGTTAAGCAACATACGGCGCGTTCAGTCCATGGATGGGTCACCGTCTATGACTAACGCTAGTGGCATTTTTTCCGAGCGATTCCGTGCTTCGCAAGGTACGTTAAGCAGTTGGTGCCGGCTGCCGTCGATAGATGGCAGTCGTTAAGCCAAGTCAGAGGCCTTTAGGGGCGGCTTGAAAACTTCTGACTGTAAGACCAGCCACTAGTCTTACAAGCCTCCACCAATCCGGACTTGGCCCCCGTGGTGGAGTATGGCCTATACCTTCCTCAGGGAAGAGACCCGTGCCCCTCGGTGGGGATATAATGGGTTGGTGATGATGATGATACAGTGAGAAGAGAACGTTGCAAAATATAAAATTACATACGGCACAACAAGACGAACGTAAACAATGTTTTAGTATGAGAAGTGTTGCAAGATGCTGGCCGGCCAATAAGGCTCAAAGCCACACGATATATTACTTCATAAGTTTGTTTTATTTTTATGTTGTCGTCTGGAAGAGATCACTTTTATTGATAAGGCCGCCGTCTGTACTCTTAGAATAAGAAAAAACCTGTGTAATTTCCTTTTTTATGTACAATAAAGTGTTAACTATCTATGGTTCAGTTAATTTCTGTTACAATACATAAAAAATCTTTCACTTATACCTGAAGAGGTCTGGTGAACCGGAGGATTTGTCCTTATCGTGCTTCCGTGGGCGGCCTCGACCCTTCTTCTTGGGGGACACCTCCGGGGTGTGACCCAGACTGGCTGATAGCGTGGGCAGCGATGCTGTGAAACAGATAAAACAAGAATATTATTATTTTACACCAGAGCACATGACATAAAAACAGAATATACGCGACGAACGACGGCGCAAGGCAAAAATTTTGACGACCTCCGTGGCGTAGCGGTTAGCGCATCTGCTTACCATGCGAGAGGTCCCGGGTTCGATCCCCGGCTGGAGAAAAAAAAACTCCAGGTCTTGGATGTATACATGTTTGTGACGTCGCTGTTTCTGGTTCCGACGACACAGGGTATCCTAGTGTGGGGCCAGAAGCAATGTAAGTGCCTGTGTGTAAATGTTTATGTTTTTATGTATATTTTGTGGGGCTATCACCATTTTAACAATTAATCAAACCAAATGAAAATCAAAAATGTTTATTGAGCAGAACAATATATAAAGTAACTCTGAACCCCAAACTAAATTAAATTGTATCTTGGGGCTTAGCGATTCATTGAAGGTGAACTTAAATATATCACCACATAATATTTGTACAGTAATAAAATAAAAATTAAAAGTGCAGGCAGCAAACTATTACATGGCTATCCTTTATTAAAATTTCATGGCAAGTCCTTTATTTAAGATAAAATAAACATACATCATTTATTATTTAGCATGTTTTCTTATTATTATCAAGGAGAGTATTCTACTTGTTATTTTTTTTTTTTTTTTTTTTTTTTTTTTTTTTTTATTTGTTGGGGTTACAACAGGATGAGTTACACTTAAAAATAGTCTTATAGTAAAGTACACAAATTAATAAAGTAAATTAACACATCCCTTAGAGTATCCCACTGAGAACAAAACTGATTGAAGTTTACGGCGAACAATGTTCAGTGACAATGAAAGATTCCGATAACAATGAAAAATTTTGATGGAATGATTACTTATTAATAATTAATACCTATCCCTACCTAAACAGTATTACAGTTTACCAAACTCCTATATATAGGCATCTCCTTTAGATAGGAGTTCCGTTCTTATTTTATGTAATGCCAGTTATTCTGATACATACATGCAATGCTAGTAGTATGACACAAGGAAATATAAGTTAAAGTTAGCGTGCCAGAGCGGGCACTATTATTATTTAGTATAGTACTGGAAATTGTACCGGCGGGGGCCGGATAGTCTGGCTTGGACTTCGGTCGTCTTCTTGGAGGACAGACCAAGCCATTTTTGTTTCAATCCAGCTCATTGCCCAGTGCTTGATAATAAAGAGCGCGATATAGATTGAGGCGTTGGTAGAAGACAGTTGGAAGAATTAGGGAGTTACTTGACGAGCTAATTAATATCTGTGTATTAATGAGATAAAACTTTAAATTCCACAATCATAGTAGAATCTTCTTCTACATTACTCAAAGTGGATACTTTGAGAATGTGTAAAACTTTCAACTTGAACCAGAAAAACAAGCTATGTGCCAAACATTTAGGACTCAAATCCTCTGCGGACACACCCATTTTTGTCTCGGAGCAGCTGACCGCCAAAGGATCAAGACTTCACTTCCTGGCGCGGGACCTAGCTAAAACGAAATCCTACAAATACTGCTGGACAGCGTACGGGAAGGTTTATCTTCGGAAGGATGATAACTCACCATCTATCACGGTAATAAATGAGGCTCAAATTCAGCACCTTTTCCAACTGTGACTACTTAAAGCCATTCTGTATATTGATACGGAAACTTTGTTGATGTTTTTCTGTTTCCTGTTGTCTCCTTTTAAGGGACTCATTTTCACTGTCATGAAATGTAAATATTCAAAGGATTTTCCATCTTCAAAAACACACACTAATCTCACACAAATACACATACAAATTAGTTTAAATCCGTATCAAACCAATCATACTTTACATTCACCATTACCTCTTTTCATTGCTAATACACCCACAAATATCTCACAAGTTATAAACGTTTTTATACCACAGCATTCACGCCACTTAATAAATAATCACAAATGTAATTATGTCAACTTCAAAATGTTACGCCTTATAACCACAATCGCAGTCTTTTTCACCTCATTTTATGGAAAAAAATTTACTTAATAATCTTAATGACATAGACTACAATAGTTTGGCACATTCTAGGATTTGCGACGTTGAGGATATTTGCAAACATATTAAAATAAAAGATAAGGATCTAACTATACTTTCACAAAACATAAGAAGTATTTACTGCAATATAGATGATTTTCAAGTAACTTTGGCAAATTTGAACTTTAAAGTGGACATCATTGTCCTGACTGAATGTTGGATTAACCCTAATAAAACAATACCTCACTTAGATGGATATACCCATTTTTCAACTACAAACCACCTAAACCAAAGCGATGGAGTAATTACCTACATAAATAACTCAATGAATGCTAAAGTAAGAGAAATTAATCTTGATCATGCATCCTGCCTACAAATACAAATAGGTTGTATCACTATTTTAGGAATATATCGGTCACCCTCAAACGCTAATGCTGAAATATTCATAGAGTCCCTGGAAGCGCACCTAGATACGATTAAAATGCATAAAGACCTAGTTCTAACTGGTGACATTAATATTAACATTATTTCAAATACAACTGATGCTTCCCATGAGCGTACCAATAGGTCAAATTATCTTAATATGCTAGCTACTAAAGGTCTACTTCCAGGACACCAATTACCCACACGAAATAAAAACTGCCTCGACCACTTTTTTCTTAAAATAAACAATAAAACTACGTCACCACGAATAGCCGTATTAAATACAACAGTAACAGACCACTCAATGATATTCTTACATTTAAAAAGCATTAAAACTACATATACATCCAAAAAAACACAATCTATTACAGATTATAATCGTGCTTTAACTAGTCTTACAAGTAAAAACCTCTCTAACCTACTTTTTAGTGATAATCCTAATTTTATCATAAATCATTTAATTAATGAATTAAAAAACTCCATAGAAGAAAACAGTACAGATTTAAAAATTCCTAAAAACAAACGCAACATTAAGCCATGGATTACTACGGGTATTTTACGCTGCATTAGAAACAGGAATAAAATGCAGAAAAGCCTCCGTAAAGATCCACTAAACAATATCCTCAATATTACTTACAAAAGGTACCGCAACTATTGCAATAAAATAATAAAAAAAGCAAAAAGAAAATACGAAAGAGAATTGCTGGCTAACTCAATTGATAACTCAAAATCTCTTTGGCACAATATTAAAAAAGTGACAAATTTGGTAAATAAAAAGACTAATTCTACAGAACTTTTAAATATCAAGACATCTCCGACCCAAGCTGTCAATTATGTAAACGATTACTTTGCAAATGTAGGTAAAAAACTGGCTGAAGAAAACTTAAAAAACCGTGCTTCCCGAGCATCTTTTGTCTCTCCCCTCACAGAACATAGTCAGGCATCATCCTTCGTTCTCTTGGACACAACCTGTGAGGAAGTTCACAATGTTCTTATGAGCCTAAAGTCAAGTAGTGCTCCGGGTTGGGACAAGGTGACGACGAAATTTCTTAAATTAGCTAATAAAATAATCGTCCCGGTGATCTGTCATTTAACAAACTTATGCTTCAATAAAGGTATCTTCCCTTCAGCATTGAAACAAGCAATAATAACTCCAGTCTGTAAAGGTGGAGATGCAGGTGATGTTAACAATTATAGACCAATATCCGTACTCACTTCTTTATCAAAAATTATTGAAAAATTAATTAATACGCGACTTATCTCATTTCTGAACAAGTACAATATTCTATCCAACTCGCAATTTGGCTTCAGACAAGATAGGTCTACAGAAGATGCTATTGAGGCTTTGACTTCTTTAATTGTGAAACATCTAGATCAAAGGAAAAAGTGCTTGACCGTCTTTCTTGATCTGAAAAAAGCTTTCGACACGGTTTCACTACCCATCCTCTGTCAGAAGCTCGAACTTATTGGCATAAGAGGAACACCTCTAAATCTGCTCAAGGACTACCTCGACTGTAGAACCCAATCTGTTAAGATCATAGAACACGTTAGTAATCAGGCTGACGTATTCTACGGCGTCCCACAAGGCAGCGTACTTGGCCCTACCCTCTTCTTAGTGTACATTAATGACCTCTGTGGCTTAAATCTAGACTATGGAAGTGTTTTCTCTTATGCCGATGACACAGCATTAGTATTTTCAGGTACCTCCTGGAATGATGTTAAGAGATGGAGTGAAATTGGACTGGCTAGGGTGGACAGCTGGCTACACAGTAACCTTCTTACGCTAAATACCAGCAAGACCAATTTTATATGTTTCTCCATCTATGATAACTCACAACCAGATGAAAACTTTGCCTTAAATATTCATCATTGTGCAAATAAGGGTAATGAGACCTGCGAATGTCCTGCCATAGATAAAGTAACTAAAACTAAATATCTAGGTGTTATAATAGACCAGCGTCTCTCTTGGCACTTACATTTAGAACTGGTAGCCGAGCGCCTGAGAAAACTTATCTGGATATTCAAAACATTACGACATATTGCACCTAAGGACCTGCTAATAAACATTTATGTTGCACTGGCACAGTCAATTATAAGCTATTGTATTCCTATCTGGGGCGGAGCCTCTAAGATCAAATTTCTCGAAGTTGAAAGAGCTCAGAGACTGTTACTGAAGGTTATGTTCTTCAAGCCACGAATATTTCCTACTAACCTATTATACACAACATACGACCTTCTAACTGTAAGACAGATATATATTCTCAAAGCTACACTAAGACAACACAAACAGTTAGTATATGTGCCAAATATTATTGAAAAAAGGCGCAAGGACCATTTTCTCCTTGTACCTGTTACTAAAACGGTTTTTGCTAGCCGGCAATATGCTAAAATGTCTTGCTACTTGTATAAACAAATTAACAAAATATTGGAAATTTACCCAACGACTCGCTTTGAATGTAAAAATCTTATTACTACTTGGATTAAGACACTAAATTATGAAGAAACGGAAGCCCTGCTAGTGGTAAAAAAATAATCGAATATACGTAAAATCACTTATAACAGTATAGGTATGACTCACACTCAACCAGCCTCACCCATTCATACATTATCTCACCACTCATTACTCACCCTCTCTCCAGTTGGCTGATCCCGAACCCAAGACTGTAGTCGTAGGGGCTGGTTAGTGAACTTTCACGTAATTACACACAAACACACACACACCCTCACACACACACACACACACACACACACACACACACACACACACACACACACACACACACACACACACACACACACTCACACACACACACACACACCACACACACACACACACACCACACACACATATACAATCACACATAAAAATCCTTATTTCTGTTTCATACACTTAAGTATTTAATTTTTGCTAAAAGATAATTTCATTAACTAGATGAAAGTGAATGTTTTTAACTCGAGTATATGTATAAAAGGTAACAAATAGCTTCATTTATCTGAGGAAAAATTACATGTACCTTAAAGTCTAATTCAACAGTTTCTAACTTCACATTGTATTATAATTGTATTGCTTCGTCCACTATTTTTACAACACCATTCTAGATGTGGAGGAGCGGTGTCTGCTGCTACAGGTATTTTCATACTTACAAGTAGATACCGTCAATGTACGTAGTTTAAGATGTAGTGGATAACGAAATAAAGAATTTTGTATTTGTATTTGTATTTGTATTTGTATTTGTATTTCTCATGCTTGTGACGTTTATATCATGGCCATATCACAGGGTGTCATAGTTCCTAGTTTGGGACCGGCACAGTGTCATTTAGGTGTTTCTTATTAAAGTTTATAGTAAATCAGAAATCGGAAATTTATTTCAACGTACAGAATTTGCATTTTGTTTGTTGAATGTCGATATAATTATAATGTTAATGTTAGCCGCTACCATGAGGCTGAATGTAGTGGAGAAAAAGGCAGCGAAAAAAACTCCACTCGGACTAATTTGGACTATTTACATCCTTTATAAATAATAATAAAATATTCATTGCCATAAAAGGTACAGTTTTACTTATAATCTGACCCCCACTGTGACACATCTTTTCCCAAATCACCTAAAATTTAATACATGAGGTGGTACATAGAGGTTGGTATGAGAATGCTTCCTGCATTAAGCACGCCCTTGTACAAATATAACATAACATTTACACACAGGCACATACATTGCTTCTGACCCCACACTAGGATACCCTGTGTCGTGGGAACCAGAAACAGCGACGTCACAAACATGTAAACATCCAAGACCTGGGATTTTTTTTTTGTCCCCAGCCGGGATTCGAATTTTAATAAAAATAATAAAGTATGGTTGGTAAAGTTGGTATGTAACGTTTAAATGTTTTAAAATGTTTAATGTATAGTTACCATCGGAGCCGAAGCTTTTAGCGGCGGCGGTGCTGGCGGCCGGACCGAGCAGCAGCGTGGGCTTGCGCAAGCCGCCCAGCAAGCCGAGTCCGGCTTTGGCCTCGGCCGGCTTGCGGGGGGACCTCGCCGGCGACCGGGCCCGGTCGGGGCTCTTGCGGCCGCCCGGCAAGGGGGTCTCGGAACCGGACGTGGGGGTATCTGCGGTTCATTTGGGGGAAGATTTGTGTTTCAGAAATCAGAAATTTATTTCAACTTAAAGAATTTACATTCTGCTTGTTAAATGTCAATGTACATAAGATTATAATGTTTAGTACATAAATGTGAGTGGTTGACCAAAAAGGGACTTCAAGGGAAAATAATTGATTTCGAGAAAATCGCGTTTGAAGTTTCGTGTTTACACAGGTTTCGTCTCGTGCGCGGCTCACAAAAAAAAATCATAAAAAAATAACTTCGGCACCTAAAAATATTCTGGTTAGACCAAAACAAAGCTAAATTACCACAGATTAAAATCAAATAAAAAAATAACGGTTTCCAATCCCTCCAGGTCCCTTTTTGGTCAACTACTCACAAATTAGTCTTAAGGCTTGATCACCCATATTTTTTTATAATTTTTGTTTCATATTAACCATGGGGCCTAATCTTAGAACAATGAACAGGGAAATACATTTTGTGTAAGGATACAAAATCGTGAAGTATTGTTAAATGACACGTTGTTGGTGTAATATGTATATTTTTAATTTAGTAGCATAAAATAGTAGTACCAAAACCAACGTTCAGGGGGCGCTAATCGAACTTGAATTCGGTACCACGACTAATTAGTTTCATTGGCTCTCTATAGATGGCACTGTTGCAGCCCCATTCGTTTATTTCCAGGGTTGCTACTCTCAAACTAGATTCCCATACATGTCCCAAAATATAGCGTGCCTGAATAACAAGACAACTGTCTATTAGTGTCTTTACTTTGTGTTGTTATATAAAAAAGCTGTTAGTAGTCCAAAATAAATAAATATTCCGATATTTTGGGGCAACTGCACAAATAAAGTATCAGTATTTAAACAACATAAATGTTGCATCAGAGCCATGTTTGGCCTTCAACAACAAGATACAATGTAAGGCTATCTTTATTAAAAATTATATTATCACTTCGCCTGCGATGTAGATATTTATTAGAAACATGCCTTTTTGTAAAAACAAATAAGGATCTATTTATAGCTTTAAGAAGCTAGAGATAATAATAAGCGAGCCCGAAGAGATCCCACTAGAATAGTCAAAACCAAGTCAAATACGACACTAATGACAAAAAGCGTTTGTCACATGGCTCTTAGAGTGCCGCCATATTATCTGTTCAGTTGATAGCGGCGCTAATGGAGAATTTAGTAGTAACATTTAAGAAAGTTACCTAGAAAAATAAGAATATTTTAACGCGTCTTTTGATTGTAATGAAAATATATCTATAAATCTTAGTAAGTGAATAAATAAAACAAAAAATGGGTAGCACGATTTACAATATTAGTTACTTAGTTACAATTTTGCCCACCTGAACAGATTACTTGGTGGCGCTGTACTTTATATTATAATAAACTGCCTTCAGCATGGAGGGAACTTCCCATAGACAAATTTAAATCTAAGTTGAAGAATGTACTTTTAACCAAATCGTTTTATAGCGTCCTCGAATATTTAAATGACAAATTTTGACATTGTGTACTTATTTAATTCAATTATATTTTTTTGTTATTATGTAATCAATTAACATTATTGATAGGTTTTCTTTATATACCCGTAAATGTCACTATTATTTTAAGTTTAAAACATTTGTACGCCTTATTGGCTAATCATGTATGTATGTATGCCCATATGTATGGGCATACATGTATTGTAATACATGTATGCCCGGCTCAGAGTGATTAAGCTGCAAACAAAAAAATGGGTATTAGATAATATTATTACGATATAAAATCGCGAATCACTCCCAATTCCTTGAGTGTTGTCATAAGGCGTGTATTTTTAATTAAGTAGCATAACAATCAGCTATTTCTGAAACTTAGATGGCGATGGCGCCTCACGACAATTTTGGTTAAAGTAGTTTTTTAGTTTCGAGAGATGGCGTTATAAGTTTAGTTCATACATCCTGGAAGAAATCTCTTACAGAGATAAGCTTGCCTTTGTACATATTGTTTTTAATGTAATGTTAATGTTATGTTTAATACGTGTGCAATAAAGTAATAATAACTAATAACTGGAAATAGATGGCGCTTTTCAAACTCTTTTTATACATTTAACTAATATTTTACTTTCTTAAAACGATAATTATCTTACAAAAACGAAATAGGTATTTTATTTTATTATAAAGGAAATAATACCGCTATAGGGAAGTAGTTATTTTTTTTGTGAACGCCATAACAGTTTTCACTGAGAGAAGTACAATACTATAAAAAAATACGTAGAGTTCCACAGTACATTTGCAACTGAAACTCGTTCACACATTTACAAAATACGTTTGACACACTGACTGAATGTGAAATTTTAATGTCCAATTTTTCAGAAATGAAAATCACCGATGTTTCGTTGAATAATGTCATATTATGACATGTAATGGAAGTGCCCTATGCATACGGTACGACATAGACAAAGCTGAGACTGAAATACTGAAAGACATTCTTAAATTGGTGGGTACCTATATTATAGCTGCTACACACTATGCCGGCGGCACGGCCGGGCCGCTTTGCCGCCGGCATGTTTAGACCGCCGGCACTTGCCGCTGGTGCCGCAGAGCATCATTGGCATCATTTTCTAGCACAACACTTTCAAACGAATGCCAGGAGCGAACTGCCGCCGGCTTGCCGCGTAACCCGGCACGACCCGCTGGCCTGCCGAGGCTCGGCTTGTGCGGCATTGCCGGCATCTTTTTACGCTCCGGCAGTGCCGGCGGCATAGTGTGTACTGAGCCATTAGACAAACATCATTGATTGTATGTTTTTTCTTTTTCAACATCGCCAGTCTTTCGATCAACAAATTATTAAGATTTTTTTGAATGGAACCAGAAACTTATTTTACTTTTTGTGTAATAAACTGCCATAATAAAGTATTGTATCGGTTTCTACAATAAAAAAAAGGTTATGTTACTTTTCTCGAGAAAATGTAACTTTTTGATCTGCCTCGCTTGTTATATTTGACTCTGCCACTGGCAACACTGCGTCATGGTGGCATCTGCGCTCGTAAAAGTAAAGTAGGTAACTACCTAATTCTTTTCTTTGTGTCTGCGCTTCGTAGTTTTGGCTCCCGTTTTATTTAGTTTTTGGAGTGTTGTATTCCGTTGAGTTGAGCTAATGTACCTCCGGCTATATATCCAGAAATTGCGTTGAGAAAAAGGACTCTGTGTTGTGGATTTGTTGTTGTGAAAATTAAATATTTGGGCTGGGAGGAGAAAAAAAGGAAGAAAGAAATAAAAAATTGATCTAACTTGGAGTTTTCTTCTTTTAAAAACTAGAAAATAAATCCACATCTCTTTTCGAACCTATACATACGGGTACCTATAGGTATAGCGTACCTATTTGCCTATGGCTATTTATGTTTATATTATATGGCAATGTAGTACTGAAACTTGATATCAGGTGGCGCTTTAAGCATTACCGATTTTAGAGCCGGAGTTTGTTCTCTATTTAGTAATGTACTCTGTGATATTAACTCAATAATAAGTAGCAACGAACAGTATTATTTATACGTATTCGTATAAATTATGTGTTTAAAAACCGCTTTAAGGCATTTTAACTAAAAATACAGTTATGATTTGTAAAAAAAACACAAGAAAAAATTTGATAATTTGTATCTGCCGCCATTGTATCGACAACGGCCTGGATTGGCCGTTTCTATAATGACGTCACACGTTAGTAAAAATGGCGTGTGTCATTCATTCTTTCTTACGTTCATTGGTTGGTTTACGGGAGGTGACGTCATAATTCCTGTGCGACGCCATATTGCCCGAGATAGCGTTTTGGCGGCTTATTTCATAAGTAGAATAGAATAGAATATTCTTTATTGCACACTAGAAAAAAATACAAAAAAACACAAAATATTTACCAAAGGTTCATGGTACAATTGGCGGCCTTATTACTAAAAGCAAAGCATACATACCTAAGTAAATTTTCGTTTGTCTTTTTTAGACGAAATACACGAAATAATTTAAAATGACCACTTTCTGAGGACTCCGTGAACAGCAACAAAAATATTGAGATGTTTTTCAGAAATCGATCAAATAGCCTATTCGAGCCATTTTTTGATAATGACCCAAAACTTACTTTGTGTGGGTTAGAACCTTTGTGCTACACTACGTCCGTATATCTTAATACGGTATTTGACACTATCAACAATAAATTGATTGAGATGCTCGATTAAAACAAAAATCACAAAATGTTTCGGAAAATGTATTCTTTTAATCATTTACTAGTTATTACAGTTTTTAAATAGATGAAACATGAAAAGAGTTCTTTGAAATGTGACGTCACAAGCAAGTATTTTCATACAAAATTCCGTTTTAACGACATTTTGTCAAATATCCAATAGGCTAGTTGCACTAATCGTAGATTAGTAGCCAAGGGCTGTAAGTCATCAATTGCAGCCCGAGATATTTGCGAGAGCCTATAGTTCGAGGGTGCAATTGATGCTTACACCCGAGCTAACTACTCTGCTTTACATCTCGATTGTGAGGTAAGTAGAAAAAATTACTCGTTTTTCTTTTCGCCACTTCATGAACTCGTCGTAAGTTTTCAAATATCTCTCTTTAGAACTTTCAGGCAAAATATTGTTAATTGCTTCAGCATCCATTTTCAGTAAATCGGGAGTGCAGCTTATATCTTCATCACTTGCAGAACTCATGTTTTTTCCTAATTAGCACGTAATTATAAAAAACATCCCAAAAACAAACAATTTTTAAAGTAAAAGTTTTCTATTCCCGCCTTTTTTCATTTTCTTTTTAATTTTTTTTTTCAAGAACGAAATTGAGCTTCGCCGTTCGACATTTAAAATTGATGACTATTATACTCATACGAAGACAAGGCTGAATAGCGAAGCGACCTCTTTTGTCATTGGGATGAATTCATGATGTCTATTGCCAGTATGATGGTTAAATGTACGCGAACTTTTTGAAAGAGTGAAGAGTTTATTTTTCAATTACTTACCGCCCTAGGGCTTTTCTACTACATTATTACCCTAGAGCGCTAATTGGTCACCTACAAGCCCTAATTTTTTGGGGCTTTTTTAATTTGGTGGTAATAAGGACCTACTTACCGAATATGAGAGATGTAAAAAATGTAATTAGTCCGTCTTTTAGATTATTCAAAAATAAGGGACACGTATTTTTTTATTTGTAAATTAGACCAAAAATTACAAAGATATAGCCCATTAAAGTTACGTGTGACGTCACGCCGTGCTGCATTTTTTAGCACGGAGTGACGTCACACGTAACTTCAATGGGCTATATCTTCGTTAGTTTTTGTTTAATCGAAAAAAGAAAAAATACGTGTCCAATATTTTTTTATAATCTAAAATGCGTACTAAATAGAATTTAATTTTTTTGACACTGGAAACTACCCAATTATAATACTGACCGTTGTCGGGCAGCGGGCGGGGCGCGGCGGCGGCGGCGGCGGCGGCGGCGGCGCGGCCCCGCCCCCTGCGCCCGCGCCGCCCCCGCCCGCGCCCGCGCGCCCACCACGCCGCCTGCTTCGCGCTCCTACCCGGCACGGCGGTCGCCGGCGAGTCGTCTCTCTGAAATATCATCACCATCATCATCATCATCATCATCATCAACCCATTATGTCCCCTCCAAGGGGCACGGGTCTCTTCCCTGAGGAAGGTATTGGCCATACTCCACCACGGGGGCCAATTCCGGATTGGTGGAGGCTTGTAAGACTAGTGGCTGGTCTTACTGTCCGAAGTTTTCAAGCCGCCCTAAGGCCTCTTGACTTGGCTTAACGACTGCCATCTATCGACGGCAGCCGGCACCAACTGCTTAACGTGCCTTGCGAAGCACGGAACCACTCGGAAATATGCCACTAGCGTAAGTCATAGACGGTGACCCATCCATGGACAATAAATTATTTGAGATGAGAGGTATAAAAGCAATCTTAAATCTGTCCACTTTTTGTATATTTAAACCTGTGAATGTAGGTTAATTTGTACCTGCGTATATTCGAATGTTAAAAGCATTTTAAATCAGCTTTTGAATACCTCAGACTTTATTTTAATTCCTTAAATAAACAAACTTTTTCTATGGCCGCTGTTGACTAAAAAAACAGAATTTCGCTTATTTGTACTCAATTTGACACTTCATGTACAGAGTCTGCTTTGCTTTAACACCCCTCAGATGCTCGATTAAAACAAAAATTACAAAATGATTCGGAAAATGTATTTCTTTTAATCGTTTACTAGTTATTACAATTTTTAAATAGACGAAACATAAAAAGAGTGCTCTGAAATGTGACGTCACAAGCAAGTATTTTCATACAAAATACCGTTTTACAAGTAACTCATTTGACATCCTGTCAAATATCCAATTAATTCATCATCATCAGGCTATACTAGTCCACTGCTGGGCATAGCCCTCCCCTAATGAGCGCCATAGCGCCCTGTCTTCAGCTTGCCGCATCCAACACTGCCTGCATTTTTTCGCAGAATCGTCATCCCACCTGGTCGGAGGGCGTCCTACACTACAAAAATGAAATATAAGGTTCTACAACAATATTCCCCAAGGTATATTACTCTGTATCCTGGTTGAGCAATAAAGTGTTATCTATCTATCTATATTCTGCCCTCGCAAAGAGAAACACAGCAATAGCCATTACTGCGTTAATAAAAATAAAAAAAAATTAATAAAAATAAGCCACTCGGAGGCATTTTTTCCAGTAAAAAAAGTGTTCGTGGCTGTAGATCTACAGCCACCAGGTCCCGGGACACAATCCGCATAAGATCTCACAAGTCCATTTCAGTCTGTCACACGCCGGCCGGCAGTTTTGAAAAAGTAGTTTCAACGGAAAGGTTTTATGTTCGCTCCGCATGGAAAAAGTGAAAAGAGTGTGTGAATAAAGTAAAGTAAATAAGATTTATTGAACGAACTCAGTTACAGCATTTGTTCTTACATAATATTAATGTTGTTTAACAAAAGAGGTGGGTAGGTGCACAGAACACAGTTCAACGGCAGTCCCCAAACTAGGCGAGGCCTGTATCTTGGGGACTCTAAAATGGATGGAATGGAGTGAACGAATATGTTACCACTTTCCACAGGCATATGCTTGCGTGTATTTTTTCTGTGAGCGGTTGTGGCGTAGTCGGGTTGACCCTTGCTTCTCGATCATGAGGGTCTGGGGTCGAACCACGCATGTACCAATGACTTTTAGTTACGTACGTTTGTTTGTACAGCAACACCATTCGCTGATGAATTGTGCCCGGATAACGGCGACAGGCTTGCCACTTGTCACGTTTGGGACCTAATTAACTCGGCTAAACGTAGGCCCAATTCTAGTGATTGGTGCCTCTGCCTACCACCTCGGGGATTACGGGCGTGAGTTTATTTATTTTATTTTATTTTTTCTACAGAAAGTAAATAAAAATCTAATGCGTACCGTGGAGTTTCCGTCGTCGTCACTGTGCCGAGGCGGCGCGCTCGGCTGGCGACCGCGGCGCTCGCGGCCCGACGACGCGTCGCCACTTTTGCGCGTCTCTGTACGAACAATGCACGGACACGCTTCAAAAAACCGGCCTAGTGAGAGTCGGAACCCCGCACGAAGGGTTCCGTAACGTTATCTATACAACATTTTCATATTTAAACAAATAAACAACAAACACTTACATACAGGCACATTCATTGCCACACTAGGATACCCTATGTCATGGGGACCAGAAACAGCGACGTCACAAACATGTAAACATCGTCATCATCAACCCATTATGTTCCCACCGAGGGGCACGGGTCTCTTCCCTGAGGAAGGTATAGGCCATACTCCACCCAGGGGGGCAAGTCCGGATTGGTAAACATATCCGCGTATTTGTTAACATATTAATTGAAGTGTATCCTGTAGCCGTTATAATATATCTATGTATCATGTCGTAGGACGATTTGATAAATTGCATTTTCGGAAAAATCCTAGGTGTATCGCGAAAACACGGATTATTGGATAATGGCTTTGAAATTTCTCAATTTTACTGAAAAAAGCTAGGGCTTTTGCAAAAACGCGAGTTCTCTTAGTAAGATTGAATATCTTGAACTCTGATTGGTTCGATTTTGGTTAACAGGCCAACACTTGTTGTGATTGGTCCCTAGTTTTCCTTGTTGGTTTTAGGTATTTTGTCATAGAGTTAGAAAGACTAAGAGAAGACAATCGAAATTAGTATCTTTACTTCTTATTTAATACTAGCTGTTGCCGGCGACTTCGTCCGGGTGGGCTTCAGTTGAGAAAAGTGTTTTCAAATAAGATATATTTACATACATCTTTATTTTGCCTAGCATTCGTCGAATAATAATCGAAGCGACTATTAACGACCGACGTCTGCCCGCGTTCGGGTTGCCCAATTGTCGACTACGTAGGTACAGTCGACAGCACGTCAACCTCCACATTTTAGTTGCAAAGTCGCCCGTAATGCAACGGAGTAGAGAGAGAAAATAGGTGTATAAGATGATGTGCTATCGACTGTACGCCCTGCCCCCTACCTCGCGCGCGTGGACCGCTAGATAGAGGATTTTCTACATTTTTAAATCCAATACTTTAAACTGAGAATTTATATATTAATTAATATTTAATACAAAATTTCATTGAAATAATGTAAGTTTTTTTATATTTTTATTTAAATTCCCAACCCTCTTTTAGCCCCTTAGGGATAGAATTTACAAAAAGGGATGTCAGCAATAATCATAATTAGGAACTATAACCCAAATACAACATTTAATTGAAATAACTTTGAAAATCAGAGAACTTTCATACTAACTTCGCACCCCTCTTAATCCCGTAAGGATTGAATTCACAAAAAGGGATATCGGCAATATCCATTATTAGAAACTTATAACCCAAATAAGACTTTTTATTGAAATAACTTTGACGGTCTTGCACAAGTTAAGAAACATTGTTATAATTGGTACCGGTATCAAATATTTAGGCTATCTATCGTGCTATCTCGACTCGCATTGTCCAGTCGATATATTATTATGTGTTTGCAGAATAATATCATAGTACTCATTAGTTGGAGTGGAGGTACTTGAATAACAGGAGAGGTAAGATGTTGTCTTTTCAAAATCAGAACTTTTTTCCTCACCAACGCCTATCACGTACTATTTTTTTCATTTCTATACTTTTGCTGCGTATTCGTTCGCTAAATACCTAATCCTTCTATTGAAGCAATCACACTATTTATCCGTTCTTTAGTCCATTCTGGTTTAGTAGGTCCGACCTGTCTATTAGCGTAAAACTTTCTTAATTCTATGTTGAATCTTTCCTTATCAGACATAAATTCAAAATTGGTTTCCCATTCGGGATTAATTTCTTTTTTGTCATTTTGAACTCACATACACACCTTATATTACATGGTATACTATTTAGTTGATAACAGCGAATGCAAAAACATAAAAACATCGCCAGTAAGGCCCGTGACAGAATAGAATTTATAACAGGGTGATGCGTCAAGTCGTCAACCAATCAGAAAAGATGTTGTTTTGAGCGATGCGATCGACCAATCAGTGTGCTTAGGTCATAAAAGCCAACGACTCTTTTCGCAATCTTTCTAAAGGAACCCGCGTTTTTGCAAAAGCCCTACCTTTTTTTAGTAACATTGAGTAATGTCAAAGCCATTGTCTAATTTTCCGTGTTTACGCAATAGCCCTACAATTTTTGCGAAAATTCGATTTATCAAATCGTCCTACGACATATATAAATAAAATTCATAGTCCTGACTGATTCATTCACTCATCAACGCCCAGCCCAAGCCGTTGGACATAGGAAGCTGAAATTTTGCACAGAGGGTCTAATATAATGTAGGCAAGGAATAAGGCCGGATTTTTTTTTAAATTCAACCCCTAAGGGAGCGAAAACGGTTGCCAAAATTTGTATGGGAGGTATAAAGAATGTTGTCTAATTTTCTTGAAACTTAAAATAAATACTCTTTAACACAATTGATTGCACACGTGTTTCGCCATTTTTCTAAATTTAACGCTTAAGTGAGTGAACGGGGTTGCAAAATTCTGAACTAAAGTCCACGCGGACGGAGTCCGGGCGAAAGCTAGCTTTGCAGAATGGGAGCCCTCCTTAAATGTTTATTTTATCCTGGCTTTAGTATTTGTTGTTGTACTAAAAACAGAATAAAATAAATATTTAATACATCTTCTGTGAAAATGTCAACTGACTAGCCATCAAGATTCATGAGAGACAAACAGACGGACAGACGGACAGACGAACAGTGGAGTCGTAGTAATAGGGTTCCTAATTTCTGAAAATCAGCGCTGAAGGCTTGCGCATCGGCATATTGCTGAGTCAGCTGCAGACGACCTCTGTGGCGTAGTGGTTAGCGCATCTGCTTACCATGCGAGAGGTCCCGGGTTCGATCCGCGGCTGGGGAGAAAAAAAACTCCAGGTCTTGGATGTTTACATGTTTGTGACGTCGCTGTTTCTGGTTCCCACGACACAGGGTATCCTAGTGTGGGGCCAGAAGCAATGTATGTGCCTGTATGTAAATATTATTTATAAAAGCAGTGACACGCCGTGACCTATGTTTTCTTATTTTTTTGTGTCCACTGTTGTACAATAAAGCACAATGACCAAAAGGCTGACACATCATTATGATTATGTACATGAAAACGATGTCTCAAATTGAAGTTAGTTCAATACGTTAACACTAGGTTTTAGAATAATAAATGTAAGCTCTGTTTGAATTTTTCGATTTTGAAATGGACATCTACTATTACTTATAACGTTATTAAGTCACTGTATCTATATTTTTCGGAATGCAATACTTGTTTATTTGTTACGCTTTATTGCACAAAAATAATACAGAAAAAAACTTGAATTGCTTAACCTCCTCAGTCCTGGCCTTGAAAATAAAAATGCTTTTCTATTGTTAAGAAGAGGTTAAAATGTAACGACCTCAGGTTTTGTGAAGAAACTTGATTGTCCGTGGCGTATATATAAGGACTTGGATGAAATTGTGTTACTTGCTCTAACAAATGTATAAAACAGCTGATATATCTTTGGCTACTTCAGATATAAGCCCGTAATCCCCGGGTTCACATCCTGTATTTCAAACACTCACCTTTACTTTTCGAGCGTTTTATGCTTCTTTCGGCACTGCTATCCTCCAGGCTCCTACGGCTAACTCTGCTATCCACGCTGGTCTCTCTAACCCGTCCTCTCCTGCTCTCCGCACTTCTCTCCCGAGTCCGACCTCTCCTGTTCTCCACACTTCTCTCTCGAGTCACTCCTCTTCTGCTCTCCGCACTCCTCTCCCGAGTCACTCCTCTTCTGCTCTCCGCACTCCTCTCCCGAGTCCGTCCTCTTCTGCTCTCCACACTCCTCTCCCGAGTCCGACCTCTCCTGCTCTCCACACTCCTCTCTCGAGTCCTTCCTCTCCTGTTCTCCACACTCCTCTCTCGAGTCCTTCCTCTCCTGTTCTCCACGCTCTTCTCTAAGGCCCTCCCTCTCCTGCTATCGACACTCCTCTCCAGCGTTCTGCTTTTTCTACTCTCGATGCTCCTCTCCCGAGTTCTGCCTCTGGTTTCTACGCTGCGTTCTCTGGTCCGTCCCCGGCGGCTCTCTACGCTTCTGTCCCTGGTGCGGGCCCTGGAGGGTCCGCGGGAGGGTCCGCGGGAGGGTCCCCGCGAGGGGGCGCGGTGCGGCGGGGGGGAGCGCTCGGGACTGGAGTCGGCCGCGTCCCCGATCCCGGCCAGGGCCGCCATGTTGGCCTCTTTGACGTCGCGCCGCGCCTGACGGAACATCGGGAGGCACTGGTCGCGCATCTTCACGCCGGCCCTGGGGAATGGTTGACTTTAGTGGTGTAGTAAAGTCGATTAAAGCCTCATATCCACCAAGCAACATTTGGCACGCAAAACGTGCCGCTCAACATGTTCGACAACGTTGTCCAACAGCGCGCGACGTTGCCAGCAGGCGCGCAACATGACGACCGGCTTAGCTAGCTCCGCGACGCAACAAAAGTTCCGCGCTGACTTTCAATGTGTTGGGCAACATGTTGTGCAACGTCTTGCGCGCCAAATGTTGCCTAGTGGATACGCGGCTTAAGACTTTGTTTGTAATCAAATTACACAAAGCCATCTCCATACAAACTTTGACTCTGTGGGTGCGAAATTCTAGACTTAGAGGCTTTCGTTTTAAGCTAAAATAAAACCGAGACCATATTATCTTATGACCTTGAGGAGAACATTTAAAGGAACAATTGTGGTGGTCTGATCAAGCGATTTAGAATTCTACAGATTACTACTACTGATTAGTTTCGAACTCGAATTAATGCAAACTGCGCAATGGCGCAAAGAAACTTCTTCAAATTGTTTTTTTTCTCCCTTAATAATTGGGTATTTGACAGGATGTCAAATGAGTTACTTTTAAAACGGAATTTTGTATGAAAATACTTGCTTGTGACGTCACATTTCAGAGCACTCTTTTTATGTTTCATCTATTTAAAAATTAACTAATGATTAAAATGATTAAAAGAAAGACTTTTCCGAATCATTTTGTAATTTTTGTTTTAATCGAGCATCTAAAATAATTTATTGTTGATAGTGTCAAATAATGTATTGTATGCACTCTTTTCTTTGTTAAGTCTGGCACGTGCTTTAACGCGTACGGACGCTACCATACTACCATCCATACTTGATAGCTATTTTTAATTTGTAAGGAACACTAATTCCCTGAGGTACAGGTTACGCCAAGAATAAAATATTAACAAATAGGTATATATAATGTATATTTATATATTTATATTATAACATTTCGATTATAATAATGAGTTCGGTGGTGACTTACTTGTAAAACACCGTGTCCTTGTTATTGTACGCGAGGCAGTTGTCAATCATGAGCTTGAAGTCGCTTTCCAGGTCGTCGATAGTGGTGTAGAGACCGCGGTCGAGTTTCTTGCCCATCGTGCTCAGATCCATTGGATGCTTCACCACTGTACTGTAGTCAGGCACCTGCAGGAGGTCACAGTTCACTGGTAATGACACTTTTTCCTTTCTTTTTTTTCTTAGTTCTATGAGATAATCTAGATGGCGTGATTCGTATCTACATACAAATTTGTGATTCGTAGCAGTCAGTGTCAAAGTTAGTCCACAGATTACTAAAAAAAGAGAAGGAACCAGGGTTGCCATTCATCCGAGGTTTCTCGTAATAAAAATAAAAACCCACAATCCACAGCAGACTCCAAAATATTCAAATAGAACGTAAGCGCACTTATCACCAAACGACAACAGCATTTTTTTTCTTTTAGGTAATCAACCATCACAAATTCCACAGAACCATATTGTTTGCTTTGACGTTTATTGCTAAGGTACGGCAGCGCCACCTAGGGAATCTTTTAAAACTAAATTTGACATAAGGAAAAACCCTCATTGGATGTAAGACTCAGTGCGAAATAACTAAATAGTGGTTTTAGGTTCTCCACCGGCCTACGGCTGCACTCAGAATAACTGGTCACCAGTATTTGTGTCACTCCCATGACTGAGTCGTCATTGGCAGAAGTAGTCGTCCAACTCAGGACCGATTCGAGTTGCCATTAAGGAAAAAAATAAATAAATAAATATTGAGCGAGTTGCAGATAGATTGACTTCGTGCGGATCGATGGGATCGCTCAATATATTGCGTTGACCGAAGCACTTACATGTAATGGTTACATTGTATTATAGACAGGCAGAATCGCTCGTAGCCTGGGCTGCCTGAGTGATCTTAAACGATCACTAAGGTTAAGCAACATACGGCACGTTCAGTCCATGGATGGGTCACCGTCTATGACTAACGCTAGTGGCATTTTTTCCGAGCGATTCCGTGCTTCGCAAGGTACGTTAAGCAGTTGGTGCCGGCTGCCGTCGATAGATGGCAGTCGTTAAGCCAAGTCAGAGGCCTTAGGGCGGCTTGAAAACTTCTGACAGTAAGACCAGCCACTAGTCTTACAAGCCTCCACCAATCCGGACTTGGCCCCCGTGGTGGAGTATGGCCTATACCTTCCTCAGGGAAGAGACCCGTGCCTCTCGGTGGGGACATAATGGGTTGATGACGAGACTGACCTCCTGCGGGTCGACGGGCTCGCTGAATATGTCGAGTGCGTCGGCGCGCGCGAGCCGGCGCAGCAGTTTGTGCAAAATGGCGCGCGCCGGCCGCAGCGAATGCATCAGCGCGCGTTCCCACACGCGCGTGTAGGATGCCTTCAGACGCTCGCGCTTGCGGACTAGCTCGCACAGCAGCCTGCACGGTACAAAATGATCAAGTTTGAACAACATTTTCGCATGTATACAGAATGTCCCAAAGTCAACGTCAAGCCGGAACCGGGTGCAAAGGCAAGTCATACTGGTTATCAGAAAAAAAAAATTGCGTCAAAAAAAATTATAGGCATTTAAAAAAAATTGAAATATTCTGTTGCCACATATCTTTACTTTTTCCTGTTTTTTTTTTATTTTGTATCTCCGACTAATGGTTCTTTAATCTGTTAACAAATTTCAAAACCAGCTGCTCCAGCTTGGAAGAAAAGGAGACTTAAAAAAAAAACTTAAAAATTGCCCATTTTTTATTTTTATTTTAGTTTTCATTACGTTTGTGAAATTTCTTGAATAAATAATAATAAAAAAAAATATTATTGTACATAAAATGAAAAAATAATTTTTTTCTAATTTAATTATTATTAGGAATAATAGGTCGAATAAAAAATCTATCATCCATACTAAACAAACACCTTTTAAAAAATATACACGCACACATAAGTGCCGCCGCACTAAGTACACATGTCATAAATGTCACGTGCACAGAACAAAAAAAAAGAGTAGAAATCGTAAGTGGGCGGTGCCCGCGTGCCTCAAATTAGCAATGTATTGCCTAAGCGTAGTCTATGACAGTTTTTCTTACGTCAGTTGCCGTGCGCTTCTAGTAAAGAAACCAATT
The DNA here is from genome assembly GCA_947310845.1 of Yponomeuta plumbellus. NCBI lineage: Eukaryota > Metazoa > Arthropoda > Insecta > Lepidoptera > Yponomeutidae > Yponomeuta > Yponomeuta plumbellus. The sequence continues at coordinate 12,948,513 of OX371212.1, read as the reverse complement.
GTGAAAACTCTACTAAAATGCCTTATTGTGCTGTGTTAGAGTGCAAAAATAAAAGTTGGGGACCAAAATGTACCGATCATACCGTAACATTCCATCGGTAAGTAGTATTTCCATTGTATTTAATTTAATAGAAATTAAATTTGCAATGACATGAACAAGGAAAGCAATCCGAAAGTGAGAAAGTAAAACCACCTTTATTTACTGGAATATAATGTTCAATTTTCGTCGAAGTCTGTGTACTTTTTCTACAAATTTCTGTCAACATTTGAACGCTACTCAAATGCTACTCAATTCAGCTGGGACACAACATTATAAAAATCTATCGATAATATTTTGTCTATGACTTAGCAGTAATAAATAATTATCGGTACTTTAGGTAGAGTACCTGCGTCTTATTAGGTACTTTGGGAAAATAGTTGTCGTTATTTTATTTTAATTGAAGACCTCTGTGGCGCAGTGGTTAGTGCATCTGACTACCATGCGAGAGATCCCGGGTTCGAATCCCGGCTGGGGACAAAAAACAATCCCAGGTCTTGTATGTTTACATGTTTGTGACGTCGTTGTTTCTGGTGCCCACGACACAGGGTATCCCAGGGTGGGGCCAGGGGCAATGTATGTGCCTGTATGTAAGTGTTTATTATCATCTTTTATTATTATTATTATCATTTAACACATTTTTAGTTGCAATTATTTTTGATACTGCGCAAAATTTATTGATCATGTTCCTTGACGCTGTTTAGTTCCTTTGCGAGAATGTGGTCCTGACTGCAGTATCATGTCATTTTTGTAAAGTTTTAATCCGGATCAACTTACCCATCCCATTTTGAGACAAGCAACCGAAAGACGCAAGCTCCGTCTCAGCTCACCACCCACTCACTGCTCTGCGTATCGGGGCGAAACCTAGTCGGACTCGTCCGATAAAACAACACCCGTAAGTAGATCCGGACTAAATGTTTACAATGTGTTGTGCCGAAAGTTTTAGTTCAATAAACATGCCACTTTTATTAGTATAGATTGGCGTATTGTCATCAAAACAAAACCAGCATGCATAATTTCAAAGCTAGATGATTTTATGTGCTCGTGTAGTAAAATCATCTGGGGGGGTCTAGATAATTTAATCAATGCTTACTCCATAAATCTATGGGGAAGTCTCGTGATTTTCGTTGGCAAATGTCATCTCCATAATATAAGTGAAGCACAAGCGTTGATGGATAACGACATTTTAAATAAAAAAATAAACAAACTATACATACGATAGTTTGCTGGGCCTCGTTTCAAAAGCGACTATGGTTAGTTTCATATGAGAATTCCATATACGTTGCGTAGCCGATCATCCAGAAGGTAGGTTAAAATATACTAACAGGCTGCGTAATTTACATGGAATTATTATTGTGATTAAATTAAATATCAACTGTCACTTTACGAAACAATTCTATAATTTGTCGATAGGCCATCCATAGCTGAGAAGCACCATTGCACATACTTGTTTTTTAATTTTCGACTTTATGGTCTATCACATAAAACTTCTCGACGGTCAGACGCGGCGGGATTTCCAGCTAGTGTAGAGTAGCGGTACTACGAACAAAGATCTAATGTCAAACTTAATTTCATCATTATCATTTGATTTTGATCGTTGTTTATATCACCAAAAGGTTCATTATGTTACGTGGAACTTTTATGATGTAGACCTTTTCGGCATTGCCTTTATTTAACAATGGCAGCTTGGCATTCATAGTGTGGGTTTTGGCTTATGGGTGAGTTTGGTCACACTGGTTTTCCTGCTAATAGGTCATGTCACTCCTTCTACTCTTTTTTTCTGTTCTGTGGCAATCGAGGCTACGTAAAAAAAAAGAATATTCCTTATTGCACACAAGGAGCAAAAGACAAATAAAAGTTACAGTTAAAAAAATATATATACAATAGGCTTTCTTATTCTCTATAAATTGTACACGATAAGTTTGCTGGGCTTCGTTTCATAAAGCGACTATGGTTAGATTATGAGAATTCCATTATAGGTACATTGCGTAGCCAATCATCCAGAAGGACAGTTAATATGGTAGCCGGCTGCGTAATTTACATCGAACTGTGGTACAGTTTGGCAGAAGGGAATACATTATGTTACTTTGTCAATGTAGATACTAAAAAAAAAAAATGATTAAGAAACATTGTCATAACAAATTCATTTTCAACTGTCGCTTTATGAAACAGTTGTATAATTTGTCGATATGGCAATATGTCCCATCTTTAGCCTGAGTAGCAACATAGCAGATAGTTATTTTTCAATATTCGACTTTATGGCATAAAACTTAAAGCTTCTCGACGATCACACGCGGCGGTAGTTCCATTTAATGTAGAGTAGCGGTACTACAAAGCAAAGATGGTATGTCAAACTTAATTTCATAATTATCATTTGATTTTGATCGTGTTTTATATGATTGAAAAGGTTCATATTTTACTTGGAACTTTTGTGATGTAGACCTTTTCAGAATTGCCTTTATTTGCCAATGGCAGCTTGGCATTCACAGTGTGCTTTTGATTTGTGTGTGTGAGTTTGGTCACACTGGTTTTCCTACTGATAGGTCATGTCACTATTTCTACTCTTTTTTTTTGTTCTGTGGTCACGTGTCATTTAAATTTTAATTTTTTACCGCCAGATACTTCAATCGTGAGTGTATGTGTGCATAAAAACAGGATAATATAAAATTAATTTACTTGGAAGTTTTAACTTTTGTTGTAAAAAAAAATTAAGCAAATCTTATTTCAAAAGATTATTTCATAAGTAAATTTCGTGAAAAACAAATTACCTGGCTCTTTCCAGGTCTTGTCGTATCCTCTGCCAGTACTTGAGCTGATTGCACAACTCTCTGACATTTACCGTGCCGTCTTGTATGCCCCGCGTTCCTGTAACAAAGCGTATTGGTTAAATACATATGGCTATGTAGTTGGGTTACAAACAGTTTTTGGTACTTGCTGACTACAACACATTCAAAGTGGTTCTTGATCGTTAAAATGGACCACCGAATGAAATAAGTCACATTTCATTCAATGCAAAATCATGAAAACTTGATTCTTAATAAGTAATGTGGACCATGTTAGGGTGTAGGAAATTTGTATTACATAGGTATGTAAAGCGTGCCGGCAAACTTTAAATTAGGACAAAGGCAGTTAAGGGAATGTACTCATACTATGTGCCCCGGACTTAGGGTTACCATATCTAGGATTTGTCCTGAGATTTCAGGATTTTTCGACTTTTCTCAGGATTGCGGCCGGATTTTGCAAATCTCGTAATATCTCAGGATTTTCAATAAAACACTAGTTATGTAGATGTTAAAGTGAAAATGAAAATGAAAAATCTTTATTTGACCGCCACATGAAATTCAACTTTGCTTATAATATACCTATTATAACAGGTCTCTAATTAAGATCTCTTTAATTAAAAGTTAAACCAACTAAAAATAATCTTCTTTTGGTAACATACCATTTCGTATGTTTTTGAGAGAAAATTCTCAAAGTGTATAAAATCTCAGGACTTTTCATGGAGATCAGGCCTTTTCTTCGGTCTTTTGATTTTTTCATCTGGTAACCCTACCCGGACTCCTTTAACTAGGGGGGGGGGAAGGGTCTTCAAAATACCACGCTTGGTAACAGGTTATATTATGGCGCTCTGCGTTAAGAGCTTTTTACTGACTGCTGGGAGGCCATCTATTTTACAGCAGTGAGACAATTTTTTAACTTACTGTTTGCAAATAATTGAATCCATATTTACGACAAACATGTCCCAGAACCGAATACTCTGAACTGGGGGAGGCCGTTCCCACAGAACAAAAAAAAAAGAGTAGAAATCGTAAGTGGGTAGTGCCCGCGTGCCTCAAATTAGCAATGTATTGCCTAAGCGTAGTCTATGACAGTTTTTCTTACCTCAGTTGCCGTGCGGTTCTAGTAAAGAAAACAATTGTGAAAACTCTACTAAAATGCCTTATTGTGCTGTGTTAGAGTGCAAAAATAAAAGTTGGGGACCAAAATGTACCGATCATGCCGTAACATTCCATCGGTAAGTAGTATTTCCATTGTATTTAATTTAATAGAAATTTAATTTGCAATGACATGATCAAGGAAAGCAATCCGAAAGTGAGAAAGTAAAACCACCTTTATTTACTGGAATATAATGTTCAATTTTCGTCGAAGTCTGTGTACTTTTTCTACAAATTTCTGTCAACATTTGAATGCTACTCAAATGCTACTTAATTCAGCTGGGACACAACATTATAAAAATCTATCGATAATATTTTGTCTATGACTTAGCAGTAATAAATAATTATCGGTACTTTAGGTAGAGTACCTGCGTCTTATTAGGTACTTTGGGAAAATAATTGTCGTTATTTTATTTTAATTGAAGACCTCTGTGGCGCAGTGGTTAGTGCATCTGACTACCATGCGAGAGATCCCGGGTTCGAATCCCGGCTGGGGACAAAAAACAATCCCAGGCCTTGTATGTTTACATGTTTGTGACGTCGTTGTTTCTGGTGCCCACGACACAGGGTATCCCAGGGTGGGGCCAGGGGCAATGTATGTGCCTGTATGTAAGTGTTTATTATCATCTTTTATTATTATTATTATTATTTAACACATTTTTAGTTGCAATTATTTTTGATACTGCGCAAAATTTATTGATCATGTTCCTTGACGCTGTTTAGTTCCTTTGCGAGAATGTGGTCCTGACTGCAGTATCATGTCATTTTTGTAAACTTTTAATCCGGATCAACTTACCCATCCCATTTTGAGACGAGCAACCGAACGACGCAAGCTCCGTCTCAGCTCACCACCCACTCACTGCTCTGCGTATCGGGGCGAAACCTAGTCGGACTCGTCCGATAAAACAACACCCGTAAGTAGATCCGGACTAAATGTTTACAATGTGTTGTGCCGAAAGTTTTAGTTCAATAAACATGTCACTTTTATTAGTATAGATTGGCGTATTGTCATCAAAACAAAACCAGCATGCATAATTTCAAAGTTAGATGATTTTATGTGCTCGTGTAGTAAAATCATCTGGGGGGGTCTAGATAATTTAATCAACGCTTACTCCATAAATCTATGGGGTAGTCTCGTGACTTTCGTTGGCAAATGTCATCTCCATAATATAAGTGAAGCACAAGCGTTGATGGATAACATTTTAAATAAATAAATAAAAAAATAAACAAACTATACATACGATAAGTTTGCTGGGCCTCGTTTCAAAAGCGACTATGGTTAGTTTCATATGAGAATTCCATATACGTTGCGTAGCCGATCATCCAGAAGGTAGGTTAATATACTAACAGGCTGCGTAATTTACATCGAAATTGTAATTAAATTAAATATCAACTGTCGCTTTACGAAACAATTCTATAATTTGTCGATAGGCCATCCATAGCGGAGAAGCACCATTGCACATACTTGTTTTTTAATTTTCGACTTTATGGTCTATCACATAAAACTTCTCGACGGTCAGACGCGGCGGGATTTCCAGCTAGTGTAGAGTAGCGGTACTACGAACAAAGATCTAATGTCAAACTTAATTTCATCATTATCATTTGATTTTGATCGTTGTTTATATCACCAAAAGGTTCATATGTTACGTGGAACTTTTATGATGTAGACCTTTTCGGCATTGCATTTATTTACCAATGGCAGCTTGGCATTCATAGTGTGGGTTTTGGCTTATGTGTGAGTTTGGTCACACTGGTTTTCCTGCTAATAGGTCATGTCACTCCTTCTACTCTTTTTTTCTGTTCTGTGGCAATCGAGGCTACGTAAAAAAAAAGAATATTCCTTATTGCACACAAGAAGCAAGAGACAAATAAAAGTTACAGTTAAAAAAAAATATATACAATAGGCTTTCTTATTCTCTATAAATTGTACACGATAAGTTTGCTCGGCTTCGTTTCATAAAGCGACTATGGTTAGATTATGAGAATTCCATTATAGGTACATTGCGTAGCCAATCATCCAGAAGGACAGTTAATATGGTAGCCGGCTGCGTAATTTACATCGAACTGTGGTACAGTTTGGCAGAAGGGAATACATTATGTTACTTTGTCAATGTAGATACTAAAAAAAAAATGATTAAGCAAACATTGTCATAACAAATTCATTTTCAACTGTCGCTTTATGAAACAGTTCTATAATTTGTCGATATGGCAATATGTCCCATCCTTAGCCTGAGTAGCAACATAGCAGATAGTTATTTTTCAATATTCGACTTTATGGCATAAAACTTAAAGCTTCTCGACGATCACACGCGGCGGTAGTTCCATCTAATGTAGAGTAGCGGTACTACAAAGCAAAGATCGTATGTCAAACTTAATTTCATCATTATCATTTGATTTTGATCATTGTTTAGATGATTGAAAAGGTTCATATTTTACTTGGAACTTTTGTGATGTAGACCTTTTCAGAATTGCCTTTATTTGCCAATGGCAGCTTGGCATTCACAGTGTGCTTTTGATTTGTGTGTGTGAGTTTGGTCACACTGGTTTTCCTGCTAATAGGTCATGTCACTCCTTCTACTCTTTTTTTCTGTTCTGTGGCAATCGAGGCTACGTAAAAAAAAAGAATATTCCTTATTGCACACAAGAAGCAAGAGACAAATAAAAGTTACAGTTAAAAAAAAATATATACAATAGGCTTTCTTATTCTCTATAAATTGTACACAATAAGTTTGCTCGGCTTCGTTTCATAAAGCGACTATGGTTAGATTATGAGAATTCCATTATAGGTACATTGCGTAGCCAATCATCCAGAAGGACAGTTAATATGGTAGCCGGCTGCGTAATTTACATCGAACTGTGGTACAGTTTGGCAGAAGGGAATACATTATGTTACTTTGTCAATGTAGATACTAAAAAAAAAATGATTAAGCAAACATTGTCATAACAAATTCATTTTCAACTGTCGCTTTATGAAACAGTTCTATAATTTGTCGATATGGCAATATGTCCCATCCTTAGCCTGAGTAGCAACATAGCAGATAGTTATTTTTCAATATTCGACTTTATGGCATAAAACTTAAAGCTTCTCGACGATCACACGCGGCGGTAGTTCCATCTAATGTAGAGTAGCGGTACTACAAAGCAAAGATCGTATGTCAAACTTAATTTCATCATTATCATTTGATTTTGATCATTGTTTAGATGATTGAAAAGGTTCATATTTTACTTGGAACTTTTGTGATGTAGACCTTTTCAGAATTGCCTTTATTTGCCAATGGCAGCTTGGCATTCACAGTGTGCTTTTGATTTGTGTGTGTGAGTTTGGTCACACTGGTTTTCCTACTGATAGGTCATGTCACTATTTCTACTCTTTTTTTTTTGTTCTGTGGCCGTTCCCCAGCAATGGGACACAATAATAGAAGCTACGAAACTAAAAAAATCTTTAAAAGAAGAAGAAATATTTATTACAAAAACAGTCGCAACACGCCACAATAACAAAACAATACAGAAGGAACATAAAGGTCACGGCGTGTCACTGCTGTTATAAATGGCAGCTGACTCAGCATTTTGCTGATGGACAAGCCTTCAGCGCTGAGTGTCAGTCAGTGCCAAGAGATGCCTAAAAGCTAAGCTACCGCGAAGAGTTGTGAGTTGCGACGGGCGGAATTTTGTTTAGAAATGGGTCACTTGATATGTGTACGTTCCCTAAACACACAGACACACCACAGACTATATCTACGGTTTTTTTTTATTTACTTGGTTCTTTTTTGTCTATTGTCGTACTTGTATTATGTTACTTGTCTGTTTATTTTCTTTCTGTGATATGTCTTGTTGCTATCATCATCAACCCATTACGTCCCCACAGAGGGGCACGGGCCGCTTTCCTGAGGAAGGAATAGGCCATACTCCACCACGGGGGCCAAGTCCAGATTGGTGGAGATAAACTGAGGCATATATGTAGAATCAAAGGCTGCTAAGTGCCATACTTTCCAAATATGAGTCATCTAAAGTCTGATTTTTAATTCCGTAGAATTCTGACAGTTAACATTTTTTGACATGTCAGAGATTAGAAACCTTTTTTGGCCGGGCACATTTTTCAATTTCAATACGAGTGTGAACATCTGAATCTACACATTTAATTTGTTAGTGAATGTATCCATTTTATAAAGTATGGAGCTCCAAATTAAAAGAGAATTTAAGGCGAGTGACAATTGTGTCTTCTAATAATATATATATTTCAATATATAGAAATTCTAATAATATATAGGGTTTAATAAATTTCATACATATGTACAGACGCTGTGATTGCATATCAAAACTATGCTATTATTATAGATAACTGACAAGAACTTTATCACACAAGTTTGCCAAAGGCCATGCGAATGGTGGCGCGGTGGCCGGGTCGCCTATCTCCCTCTAATATGGTTGAGACTGGTAATGGCTGACCTCTGCGTTACGCTCGTGAACGGGTGCCGTCCGTGTGTCTGGCCGCAGCATTGGTGTTTTATTACCTTTTAAGAATATTAAATGATGTTTGACTTTGCAAGTATTGATTGCACTCATGGATCTTGAGATTCTTGGTGTACGAACACTCATACCTAATTTGTATTAGCTTTAAGTTGATTTGAGAAAAGATGGTCAGAGTGGAGTTTTTTTTCGCTGCCTTTTTCTCCACTACAGACGGCCCTAAGGCAGCGGCTAACATTATACATAACTGTATGTACATTGACATTCAACAAACAGAATGTAAATTCTTTAAGTTGAAATAAAAAAATTTGAATTTGAATTTTTGAATTTTGTCCCTTTTCATCACACAAACAGTAAAAAAGTACAAGTAAAGAAATCATATTTTTATTAAAATATCTAATCATCATTAATACTAATACCATCTAATATAGATCTTCATCATCATCATCATCGCTGACATGAAATTGTTAAGAGCGGCATACTTCACTTTTCTAAAAAGGTTTACGAGACCTTGAATTAGTAGACAGTGATGCCAGCTAAAGAATAAAATAAAGTAATTAAAGTTAATTCGATATATTGTTCGTGATAATGATATATTTATTATTTTTGTATTAGGTCACTCGAGTAAGTAAATATTTAGATTAACCTTTTTGTAGGTAAAACATAAAAAATACGTAGCATTTTATTTTTTATTGCGCTCAAATGGGTCAAATTTGTCCCTTTCTCGGTGGAGAACTTTTTCAGTAGCGACACTTATGAAATGTCAGAATTCTACAGAATAAAAAATCAGACTTTAGTGTATTTCGAGTTTTGACTATGCATTTTTTCAATTTAGTAACAAAATCAGCAAAAGACCACTTAAAACCTCATACAAATCTCATATTGGGTTCAAAGGCTGCTAAGTGTTACCGCGTTGGAATCAAATGCGGCAAAGTTGCTTGTGGTACTTTGCAGCCTTTGATTCGATATGCCTCAGTTTATCTCCACCAATCCGGACTTGGCCCCCGTGGTGGATTATGGCTTATTCCTTCCTCAGGAAAGCGGCCCGTGCCCCTCGGTGGGGACGTAATGGGTTGATGATGATACCAACAAGACCATCACAGAAAGAAATTAAACAAACAAGTAACATAATATAAGTAGGACCACAGACAAAAAAACAAGTAAATTAAAAAAAAAACTATGGTGATGATAAAAGATGGTGAAGAGAGGTGGTATAATAAACGTTTTTTCCTTCTTTCTTTCTAAGGGCTCACCGTGATGGCTGGTCAAACTCTGCAGCCGCCTCAGCAGCGGAACCCCGTTTCTGCTGTGCCGTTTGAGAGTCCAGTAGGCCAGTAGCCGCTTCATTAGCTGTGCCCGCGCCGCCGCCGGGCCCTCGCCACCCAACTGGGCAATCTGGGCCACCCGTTCCGCCGGCAGCGTGGGCACTAACACTACCGGTGCCCACGTGCGTTTGAGGGCCAGGACGCGGCGGGCCTGCGGAAGGGATGACGGTGACTTTTCGTTAGAAATAAGCTCAAGCTCAAATACGCTATCTATCTGATCCCATGAAAGAAGCAGTTGGCATGCCTATCTTCACCGAAAGCACAGAATACATAATAGTACGGGTACAGAAGATTCACTCCGCAAAATCAATTAAAGAAAAAAGGACTCTAGCAGCGATACAACAAGGTGCAATTCAGATCGCACGGCGCTAAAAAATCTACGTTATATTCACCTACATGTTGCCTCTCTTTCTACCGCGTAACTCTTACCTCTTCTGGCGCCTGATGTCCTACCTATTTCCCACTCCGGAGTGGCCGCCGCATGTACATACGCGTTCGATACCGACACGCGTAGTGAAACAGGCCTGCCGAAAAGCCAAGTTACAAGATTACTAATCTTGGTATTTTTCTACGACTGGGCCTTCTACGTATAAGCCTCTTTATTGTCACGCCAATCTTGTCCGTCTTTTGCTAATCTTGTCAAAATAAAACATGTTAATTTATTTTAATTAATCAACGTAATAATGACGAAGCGCCCATCTGAGCTTTCTGCGCCACCCGCTCCGCCGGCAGCGTGGGCACCAACACTACCGGTACCCAGGTGCGTTTGAGGGCCAGGACGCGGCGGGCCTGCGGACCGAGGCAGGACTGTTTCACTACGCGTGTCGGTATCGAAAGCGTAAGTACATGCGGCGCCCACTCCGGAGTGGCAAATAGGTAAGAATTCGCCAGAAGACGTAAGAGTTACGCGGTAGAAAGAGAGGCAACATGTAGGTGAATATAACGTAGCTTGTTTAGCGCCATGCGATCTTAATTCCACCTAATTGTATCGCTGCTAGAGTACCTTTTTCTTTAATTGATTTTGCGGAGTGAATCTTCTGTACCTACTTCTACTATTATGTATTCTGTGACCGAGGTGACAGAGACGTGTTCTAGTTTTAGTTACACCCGACATTTCCGCATTTAGCCTTATAGTTGGGCCATTGTATGTAGCAAGCGCTAAAGTGGATAAATACTTTAGATAATAGGGTTTCCTCACGATGTTTTCCTTCACAATTAGCGAGTGGTATTGCTATTATAACTTTACAAAAGTACGTAATTATCAACATTAAAAAAAAGAAAAGAAAAAAAAAAACAAAATGTACATAGTAGGTCGATAGAGAAAAAAACCGTTTTCAAGGTTAAGTTACACACTAAGCAGAATACGGATTTAATTCCCTAATTATTTTAATTATTTAACACTAGGTGGCGCTGACGGTATTCTTTGTCGCGGTATGTTCGTGAGCATACTGTCTTCGCATTTTTAAAACGTGAAAACAAAACTGATCTTGACCAAACCTAAAAGACCACAAAATAATATTTTTAATATTTTTTTACAATAAAAAAAAATGTTGTGAGCAAGGAGGATTTGGAAAGGAAAGTAGAACAAGAACAAGAAAAATGCTTGTATAACTTACCTGTTTTATTTTGTCTCTTCCCTTTCGTCTGATCAAAGTCAGATCAGTCGATTTGTTATCACCTTCGGACTCCAGTGCCTTGCGCTCCTGTCAATACAAAATTAGGGTTTCTGGTATTACTCGGTATGCGCTAACCTTTTGAGGTCATGGAAAATATTTGTTTCAGGTTTTGGGTGCAGGGTAGGCAATTCGGTAGTTGACACGACCAACAATAAATTATTTGATATGCTCTATTAAAACAAAAATACCAAATATTTCGGAAAATGTATCTCTTTTAGTCAACTAATAGTTATTACAATTTTTAAATAGATGAAACATAAAAAGAGTGCTCTAAAATATGACGTCATTCGGTATTTTCATGCGAAATGCGTTTTAAAAGTAACTTATTTGACATTTTGTCAGCTCACCAATTATATTTTTCATACTATAGAAACTATTTTCATAATTTTCATTTAGTAGCATATAGACTAGCACTCTATGAACTGATCCAAGTGTATTCCAGGATATACATATTATTATATTCCAGGTTGTTCATGCCATCACGCTAATGGCGGATGGTGTATATCGATGGCGGTGGCGCCAATAACACGTTTTGTGGTGCTAAAATGTCAGAATTTTAAAGCGGCGCTAACTGGAAAGCTAAGATTTTTGACATTTAGAACCCGCGCCTAGCGTCGTCATACTACCTAGGCTGGCGGGCGATCAGCACAATTAGCCTAAATAGCCTTGCTAAGGGCACTTCGGAGAGTGTGTGTGCCACCTGCGCCGAACGGCGGCCATGTTTTTTTTTATTCAAATTAGAACAGGATTGCGCTTTTGTGAACTATAGGTTGACCATAAAGTCTAGAAAACGGAAGTGAAGTGTAACTAAATATTGTACGAACTTTTCAGGCCATCTTCTATAAGCACGATTATTGTAACTCAGACCAAGGTTAATTCTCTTTGCTGAGACTATGTCTTTTTGTACTAAAAGTTTGGGTATGGAAAGTAAGAGTATTAGCAAAATCGCACTCTTTAATTTCTACTCTTTCTGGTCAAACTATAAAACTTCCGTAAGTACCTACTACACATTATTAACATTATTCCGGACACATTTACTTGACTTTTTGTCAAAAGAGTCCGACCTGTAAATGTATACGCAATAAAGTTAATAATTAGGATTGCACTTGACCCCAACTAAGCCCCCCTTTGACTTAACCCCTCAGGCCTAGAATCTTTTTCTTACACAGCTAAATTATTTATTCACAGAATAATATTTGATTATCACAGTTTCCAAAGATAAGCCTAGGCGCACACTAGCGACACGCGACAGGCGACAGCTCGGCGACTAGGCGCGACGACAGGCTACGGCCGTCAATTTTCATATATTTTGTTCGAATTTCCGCACACTTGGGGGTCAGAGTCGCGGAGTCGCGGAGTCGCGACGACAAGACGCCAGAAGCAAATGGCAACGTCGCGTCTGACGCGGCGACTTGACGCGACGACAATGCCGCCCTGTTTGCGATGGCTCTAAAACATGCTCATATAACCGCTGTGGCATATATTGTCATCTTCAAAATTCGATTCAAAGGGCCATTGCAAGACCGACCCGCAGCGGGTCAATGGAGTCTAACGGAATGCGCCGTAATTTAGATCGGACCCGCCAACGGGTCCTCAGGGCTTGAGGAGTTAATTTAACGTTAAGGGAGGAGTTTAACCTCGTGCGGCCCAATGTCAATTAAGATGTACAAAATCAATTGTTGTGTTCAAGGTCGGGCCGCAAGAGGTTATCGAAAAGGTTCGAACCTACAACATGGTCATTTTTGAGTTAAATATACCAAAATGATCACTAGGCTCTATATTTTAAGAATCAGAGACTTTCATAGCGATCCGATGAGTATGTGCAAAGTTATGGCACATGGTAGACCAACCCACATGTATGGAGAGCGTCAATTTAGTGAGTGAGTGATAAATTTTCTTTTTTTTGTTTTGAGTATTGTGTCGTCAAATAAATGAATTTTCTTCTTCTTCAATCAGCCTAACCTAAAAACTCTAACAACATCTATCTATCTATCTACCTATCTCTAACCTAAAACGTCAATCAGCCTAACCTAAAAACTCTATCAACATCTATCTACCTATCTCTAACATAAAACGTCAATCAGCCTAACCTAAAAACTCTATCAACATCTATCTACCTATCTCTAACCTAAAACGTCAATCAGCCTAACCTAAAAACTCTATCAACATCTATCTATCTATCTATCTCTAACCTAAAACGTCAATCAGCCTAACCTACAAACTACAAATATCTCAAAACTCACTTTGTGTGGGTCGGAACCTTTTTGCTAAACGTTTAGTCCAATTTACCTGTAGCACATGCGCGGGAGTGTGTGCGTCGCAATACGCCATCTTGGCGACCTGGACGGGCTGGCTGGGGTCCCGTCCCGCGCCCGCCGCCTCCATTTTCATGTACAGGCTGCGAATGAAAACATAGAAATCAACAAATCAAAAATTTATTTCAACGTAAAGAATTTACATTCTGCTTGTTGAATGTCAATGTACATACATACAGTTATGTATAACGTTAGCCGCTGCCTTGGGGCCGTCTGTAGTGGAGAAAAAAAAAGTAGCAGATGCGCTAACCTCTACGCCACAAAGGTCGTCGTGGAAACGACCATTTACTTAACCTCCTGAGAACCGACCTTGAAAATAACAATGGTTTTAGTATTTCTCTTACTACATTAATTCTCACGAGGTTAAAGTAAGTAAGCAGCCAAATTGATCCCATTGTACGGACAAGATAAAAAGTTTCCAAACCAGCGTATGTGCATGCAACGCGAAAGTGAATCTCTCGTGCCAACCCCTCTGGGATACAGGTGTGAGTTTATGTATGTATGTTCTCACCCAGCCTGCTGAGCGCAAGTGACGTGGAAGGCTGAGTAGCAGCTGCTCTTGTGGCACTGGATGCATGCGCCTGCGCCGCGTTGCTTACACACCATGCATTGCAGCTTCCAGCGGGCCGGAGGTATCATCTCGATTGAATCTGGAGCAATGGATGGATTGTATTGTTAAGTAGAAGGTATCTCGCTAGTGGAAATAAAAATACCCTCATTCGGGAGGCCATGTTAAAAGATAAATGATCATGAAACATTTTTCTCCGATTTAATACTTTTCCGGTTATGACCTGTCGACCAATATTTCTTTCTTTACTATTTTCGGTAGACCCCCTGCTGCTACATTTCTACTGTATTCCCAAAACTCCGAAAAAGTAACATCCTAAATTGGGGTTGTTAAAATTAAAGTAGCACATTTTCTTGTGTCCTATTTAATAAAACAATACCTGTAGTTATACCAAATTATAAACATTTATTGTTACAAACAATCAACAACTGATGTTGATAGGTAAATCGAAGCCAACATTTTTGTTCTTTATTATGAAAACCAGAAAGATTTCCGTTGACCCCCCACTTACAACTTGTTAACCCCTGTCTTCTTTTCACGTCTACGTGGACCCCCGATTGGTCTCCTATGGACCCCTTTGGGAACTTGTGATCTAGACTGTATTTTAAAAAGGTTCCGAGCTGGTTTCCACCAGCAGCAACTCACCAATAGGCTCCAGAAACACGGTGTTGGCGAAGCGCACCTCCGGTATCCAAAGGGCGCACACGACGTGCGCCCAGGTGCTCTGGTCGGTCTGCTTGAAAGCCCCGCCGGTGTTGGGGCACAGCACGCAGCTTACCAGCCGCGAGGGCGACTGCAGACAGCGGCGGCACAGCCACTGCCCCTCCGGGATGTAGGGGACCTGAGTGCGTATACTGAGTTTTTTCATTCACTTTCGATGGCGAAAGCGTTTGCGATTTGTATAGGAGTGACAAAGAGACAACTATGTGGCGCAAACTGCAAACGCTCTTGCTATCGAAAGTGAATGAAAGAACTCAGTATAAGCACTCTGGAGAAAATAGCACTGGTTAAGGATATAACACACCAACGCGGTAACGGTCCATACATAATTATTTCCATACAAATCATACACATTCCATGCAACACAATAGGCTATTTGACCGATTTCTGAAAACAATGTCATATTTTTGTTGATGTGCATGGAGTCTTCAGAAAGTGGTCATTTGAAAATCTTTTCTGATAACCAGTATGACTTGCCTTTTCACCCGGAACCGGCTTGTGTTTTGGGACACCCTGTATACTACTGCTGAAAATCACATCGCACCCTCGGTGCTTGACTGTCACTTTTGCAAAAATGCAATTATTCAGGAGAAGGTTTGAAAGATTTCATAGCTCACATATTAATGATATTTCAAGATTTAAACAACATGTATAGCTTTTACAACAACATTAACTTTTAACTTTCTTTCTTTTTTTTATCGCACCAAGTAAAGGGGTGCCTTAGAATAGTTATTACATATTTAACTCATTTTTGCAATTTTAGCAAAAGTGACAGTCTAGCACCGGGGGTGCGACATGTAAGAACCGCCACATATGGTTTTATACCAACATTTAGTTACACAATCATTAAGCCTTTGGTGTGCCGGAGACTTCAAGCAAAAAATTTTCCAAAATATGAAAGTCGCATTGGCGCAAATCTGCATCTAAGTAACGAAACTACCCTGTGCAGATCTTCAGCTTACCAAAGGTTAAGGATGCTTTTAGCTGTGTGACCTAAGTCCCATTTAGACGGAGATGGCAAATGAAGCCCTAAAAAACGAATCAAATAAAGTTATTTGTATTAACCGGTAGAACTTTCCATGTTAGGATGTATGGATTGTTACACTCTGAATGTTCCCGATCTGTTACTGACCCCATAGCAATCCTGGTGCACGGCCAGGTTGCACATGTCGCAGAACAGGATGACGTTGGTGTTCTGGCACTCGCCGTCCATGCAAATACAGCACACGGCGTCCTCGTCTACGGTCGCCGCTGGCTGCTGGCCAGTCTGCGTTGCCTGAGGAGTTGGGGACCTTTTAAAAATTATCCAATTTGAAGTTGGACTTAGATCAATTAAAATTTTAATATATAAAATTTAATATAAATATACTACTCTCACTCAACCTAAACTTTGACGACCTCTGTGGCGCAGCGGTTAGCGCATCTGACTACCGTGCGAGAGGTCCCGGGTTCGAATCCCGGCTGGGGACAAAAAAGAAACCCAGGTCTTGGATGTTTACATGTTTGTGACGTCGCTGTTTCTGGTTCCCACGACACAGGGTATCCTAGTGTGAGGCCAGAAGCATTGTATGTGTCTGTATGTAAATGTTATGTTATGTTATAATTCCCTCCACAATTAACACGAATTTAACAAATAATATACACAAATATTATTAAGGGGAAAAGTAAGTGCAAGTTTAAATGTTTTTAAGTTTGTGTGTGCTTTTCAAAATCGTGAAATTGTCAAAATCGGCGAATTTTGAAAATTTCTTCACCAGTATATTTAGAATGGATCTTTAGAGTAGACATAGACATGGTTAATAGACTGAACTGACCTCGCCAACATAGTCACGGGCACTGCTAAAATTAAAATAAAAATAGCCTTTATTCCACTTGACACAGGTACAATATTCAATCAATTTGTATTATATTTATTATTATCACAATCAAATTAAATTAAATCGAATCAAATTCCATTAAATCAAATTAAATTAAATCAAATCAAATCACTCGATTAAAATTAAATTAAATAAAAATTTTAGCCGACATCGGCCACCACTGCGTCATCATCAGGCTGTCCCTCGACATAGGCCTCCTCCAGCGCCTTCCACATCCTCCTGTCTTTCGCCATTCTCCTCCATCCTTTGGGCAGGTCATCCTCCCATCTGGTGGCTGGTCTGCCTCTTTTTCTTTTATCTCCTCTCGGGTACCATTCTACTAAGTCTTTGGTCCATTTTTCTGCTGTGTCTCTCATCATGTGTCCCGTCCATCGCCACTTGAGTTGTCTAACCTTTCTTATGACATCTAATACACCTGTTGCTTTTCTAATATCTTTTTTTTAATTTTTTTTGCACTGCTAGTTAAGGATAAAGAAAACCAACGTGGTCGGGTTGCGGTGGTATGGACAGCAAGGCCCAGGCATTTTTGTAGACAATTTGTGTTGTTGTGTTTTATAGGATATACATATTATACATACACTCAAAAAAGGTGACCCCAGCTTCTGACGCAGTCAGGTAAAAATGTATTAAATACATTAAATTTTGTTTGTAGAAGTATGTGGCTTGAACGAAATGATTTTGCTGACTTGTTTTATTAATGTTTAGGGTTCATATGAAAAAGCGATAATTATATTTGATTTCTATAAAAATTACTAGAAATGTGTGACTATGAACTGTTAGAACCTCAAAATTTCCCAAGCTATGGATATCCTAAAGCCTAACACCACTTACTATTTTTATGCTAAGAAGATAAAAAGTACCCGAAACCTGTGCATGCAACAACTAATTAATGTTAATGAAGCGAATTTAAGTGATCTATCAGGATTGTGGCAAGTGGCAGTCCCTGCTCTACCCCTCTGTGATACAGGCCTGAGCTTATGTATGTATTATGTATGTAAAATGATAGAATATAGTAGTATTTCAGAAGG
This sequence comes from Yponomeuta plumbellus, assembly GCA_947310845.1. Classification (NCBI taxonomy): domain Eukaryota; kingdom Metazoa; phylum Arthropoda; class Insecta; order Lepidoptera; family Yponomeutidae; genus Yponomeuta; species Yponomeuta plumbellus. The sequence goes on along the minus strand of OX371212.1, from coordinate 12,930,566 downwards.
CCACAGAAACATTAGATCAGATAAAAAGAAATATGACAAAAATAGGGGAAATAGATAGACGAAAAGTAGATAATTAGATTAGTAAGGATATTTATTAGCAGGTAAATCTATTTTGGAGCTGCCTAATTTTTAAAAACATAATCAACCAGCTTGTTGGTCTGACGATCTGAGGCAGATTACTCTCAGTGGCTAGATGATCCAATGATCTCCAATGATCCACATACACATCCACTGCTGGACATAGGTCATTACTCATCCACTGCTGGACCTATGTCCAGCAGGGGATGAGTATGGGCTGATTAACTGAACCTACCTGAAAATAAGACTCCTTCTCTAATCTGTCCATCAGCAGTTCCAACGTATCCACAGTCACCGGTTGCATCCCCTGCTTAACCCTGGTCTTGTTGATGATGCCCAGCCATGCCGTGTCTTCCTCGTCCACATCATACTCCACCTCTCCATCCAGCTCTTCTGCAGACTTCTCGATGAATCGGATGTAGGCATTGGGGCGCGGCGGCGCATCACAGACACGCTCATTGTAGTCAGGGATCAACTGCAGGGAACAAAATAGAGTGGAATTAGTTTGATGACATGTTTCAGCAATTTTTAGGGTTTGTATTAAAAAGCAGATATAATCAATATGACATTCACAGTTTCACTGGATCTTTCTGTGATAGCCTGTATTTAACTTCCTTCTACTTTTCTCTACAAATCAAACCTTTGTCTATGAAGTTTTTTGCCCTTTGTAGGTTCACCTCATTCACCTCATTGACACAAAAATATCAACTGGACGTAGTTTCACGAAACATGGTCAAAAATGAGTTACGTATGCCAATGCCAAACTGGCCTGGTCTTTCATATAGAAAAAAAACACTGGCACAAAAAGAAGCCGAAATGACTTTTTTAACATCATGGGACCAACCCACATGTATGGGGGACATATGGGGGATCGGAACTTAAAACCTTCATATCTCCGAAGTTACTTTTTGTGAATTGAATCGTTTTCGTGGAACTATGTCCAACTAAGATAAATTTCTCCAATTGGGACAGTCTGCATTATTCCTGCACCCCATTGTACAAACTTACACTGAAACTGGCTTCAGGCAGCTTGACGTGAGGCTCTGGGGGCGGCTCAACAAACGCCAACGGTTTCTCAAGCTCCGCGTTCTTTTTCTCCCACTCCTCCAGAGACATCACAGGCAAGGGCTGATCCAGAGGTAATCTACTAATCTTGCCATCAATCTCGAATTGGACGACTTTTTGAGCCTCCGCGAAGGTCAGAGCCTCTTTGGGCGGACTCTGGAGTGCTATATCGCCGGTAGGCACCGCTTGCTTGAACCGACCCTTTTTCCGGTTATTTGCGACTGCGGGCGTGACCGGCGTCGGATTGTCATGATCATAGTTGACCAGATGATACTGCAAGCCGCACAAACTCTTGTAAACCTTGTCACATTTCTCCAGCGGGCACTGGTAAGGAGGCGGTCGGTTCTGGCGGAGTTTTTTACAGAACTCCAAAACGTCGAAGTCGAGCCCCATTTTGTCGAGTTGCCGAGCGAGTTTCAGCACAAACGCGACATCGTTGGGTTGCTGAGTCTAGACAGAATCACAATTGTGAAAGTATGAATGAATCGATTAGATGTTATTTTATGACAGAAAACATTAAAGTTTTATTTAGAAGCGAAAGCTAGTAACACGCAACGAACTCAAACACGGACAGTGCTGCCAGATGGTGGCCAACCAATGTCGCCCGCCATAAAAATTGAGCATAAATTGCAATTTTATTTTCAATATCTTTAAATCACTTAATTAAAGCTTGTTGTCTTGCTTGTTTTAAAAATTCGTAAAGATGTAAGCTTAATTAGCTAATAAATCGATTTTATGAAGACAAAGTAGAGATTTTCTTTCCCTTTCGTTACCATCGAAAGTCGTCGTGAATAAGTTTTAAAAAGAAACAATATTGAGGATTAGACATAGTTTTTTAAAATATTTTAAACATTACGGAATTAATTAATGTTACAGTTTTTCAAGAAAACTTTAAAAACATTTAGTTTTATGCATTAACTTGTAATTTCATTACGACGTAGTTAATATTGACTGTCTATTTTCCCTTTCATAATTAGATCAGAAGGATAACCACAAAGATCATTATTTGAAATTAAACGACTATATTAATTTATTTTATATTATTATAAGTCCGCCTTTGTACATCGGCACATACCTGTTATTTAAGATTTTATGTATTGTTTTATTTCTTTTGTTCAATAAAGTGTAACAAACAAACAAACAAACAAACAAATAAAAATAATAGACCAACAAAATAATTTATCTGCTTTTACACATAATTTGTAATGTTTTCGTTGTGCACTTTTATGACAATAAAGTTTTTTGTATTGTATTTTCACACTGGACGGTAACCAAAAAGACTGGTAACGAAATCATAAGGCTGGTGGTACAATATGATTACCCTATTCATCGGGTGATAATAAAAGCTACAAAAAAGTCTTACTAAACAAAAAGCCTAATTTTGCATATTTATAAACTCTGGTGATTGTGAAACTAGCATGAGATTAGTAAAATACTATTCTGGGTGATTTCAAAGAAAGTGGTAAAAATAATTAAGTTGTGCTTATAGTATAAGTAATTTACTCGAGCACTGAGCACCAAGTACCGATCACTGAGCAGCGTATTGTTTCGCCACATTTCGCTGGAGATGCATTTGTTGATCAGAAGCTTTATTATTATTTACCAAATCATTAAATTTATTATTTAAATAGTGTCATCTGAAGAAGAAGAAAAGAAGAAATAGTGTTATCTAGATCTATCATCTGTCATGATTTTATTGAAATATATCTAACTTTATACGTAAATACGTATATTTAAGTAAGTTTTATCATAAGAATAGTCCCATTCGTCACCATTTAATTAGAGAATCGTGAATCGTGGGGTATGTGAACATTACATTGACAAGCATTAAATAGTAAAAATATTGAAGGGTAGTTGTAAAAGGAAACGGAAACTAAAGAGGGGTTTGCAAATGGCTTCACGTCGCACGCTGGCGGCGGGAGGCCATTGCGTTCCGGAATATGGTGCTGATCGGATCTCCCGGCCAAAGTTCCTATTACATCTAAATAAAATCAAGTCTAAATAATATTTGTTGAAAATCAAAACTTAAACAGTTTTACTTTTAACTTGCTGTAGGTACTATAGTAATAGTATATCATGTTATAATGTATCTATTCACATAAAATATTCGTACATTCAAGTTTCATAGTTTATTTTACACTAACTCGTGCTGTGGGAAACTACAAATGAAAAGATAAACAATTAAAAATCTCGATACAGGTGGGAATCTTCGTACATGTCTAATGAAACTAAGACACTATTACAAGAGTTTTTGCGTAAATTGTTATACCTACGTTATATAATTAATGTCCTGTTAGTATAATTTTCTTGAGTACAATAAATTGTTAAATAAATAAACTTCTAGCAATATACTGCTAAGGAATGATTAGGTTATATAGTTATTAGATGTTGAAAATAAATAACGATACTCATGCTCTTAGGGCCTTCGCCCACGGCGGCTTTTTGTAGCGCTACGGCCGCGCGACGGTGGCGCGTTCGCCACGCTACAGCCGCGATGCGGTCGCTAGCTGTGTGTTCTTGCCCACGTAACCACGCTAGCTGTGTGCTCTCGCCCACGTAACCACGCTTCTGTCGCGATGCGAACGCGCCACCGTCGCGCGGCCGTAGCGCTTCGAACGCGCCACCGTCGAGCGGCCGTAGCACTTCGAACGCGCCACCGCCACGCGGCCGTAGCGCTTCAAACGCGCCACCATCGCACGGCCGTAGCGCTTCTGTCGCGATGCAAACGCGCTACCGTCGCTCCCAATCGCCACAGTTGCAAGATGAACTCCGTTGAGGCAACATTAGTCACGTTGTCTTTGGTGCTGCTTTTACGTAAGCAGCCAAAGCGCCGACAACGACAGCGAAGTCACGTAGCCCCGGCTGCCTAAGTAATCCTAAGGGCCCTCGCCCACGGCGGCTTTTTGTAGAGCTACGGCCGCGCGACGGTGGCGCGTTAGCAGCGCTACAGCCACGCGGCTGTAGCGCTACGGTGCGTGGCGCGTTAGCAGCGCTACAGCCGCGCTACGGTCGCGCGGTGCAAAAGCGACCTACGCGCGTTAGTTAAACGCGCGACGGCAGCGCTACAAAAAGCCGCCGTGGGCGAGGGCCCTTAGTGTGCCCTAGTACTTTATGCTTCTTTTTCGTTACATTTTGGATTCCATAATTACCGAAATAATTGTAATGAAAGAGAAGTACCTAATGGTTTTTATTTTAGGAAATCTTATATTAAATCTAATATGTTTAAACTATAAATTTTGGTTATGTTTTGCACAATGTGTATTTGCATTTTACCAGTACATATTTCCACTGCATTATTATGACTTTAAAGTAACAAATAAACAGAGTATTTACATTATTTCCTCTAGTGACGTATTGGGGAACATAAGCTGACACGGTACCACACCTTCACTATACACGAACTTTCTGAGGAAACTGAAGAATCTGTGGCCAGTTTTGGGGCTTCCATCTAATAATAAATGAATCCTGATGTAAAAAATTACTTTATTTGGTAGAATTTTCTATCACATTTGGGTAGTAATGGAGTAGGGGAATTCCCGTTCCACAGATTTCTCGGACGGGGTTAAAACTTGGTTATTTCTTATTTTTCATACTACACAATGTCTTTTTAGGGTAAATTCGTAAAGTTAATGCATATATTTAAACAGAACAACTATTTTCAATGCATAAAACGTCGATTTTAACATAAAAATGGCCAATGGTATTTCCAAATTTTTGCCTGGATGGTATGAAATCCGGCTATCCAACATTGCAAAAGTAAACATTCTGATTATTTTTGTTAAGGATCAATATACTTATTGATACATTTTATTACAGATATTGAATTGTTTTACCTAAGAAACACGTAAAAACGATGGACACGTCACAATTTCCTAAAAATAATTTGTTCTGATATCCCAAGGAGCGCAAAAGTCAACAAAAAATTGAGATAACCCAATAATATCGCCTAGTCGCCGATTGTAATTTTGGTCGCCAACTCATCTTTCAAGATCGCCCAAAGGGCGATAAATCGCCCAGTCTGGCACCACAGACCATTTTTTTTATTGACATGACAGTTTGAAATGCTGCCAGCTACAAAACGCTGTGCCTCAGAATATTCTGAGCGCTGTGCTCTCGGAAGGCTGTGCTTTATCCTCAGAAGAAGAAGCTTTATCTCACACAACTACTATGTAATGAAACAAATTAAATAAAAAATAAGAACCGACTACAGCAAAAAACCAGAAAACTGAAGAGATGCAAGTGCAAAATTTTGGGGTAGGTGTAGGAGGGCTGGTAGGTGTAGGAGGGCTGGTAGGTGTAGGAGGGCGAAGCCCCCCGAGTTTTCCTAAAACTCCTATTAAACTTGTTTTCTATATTTGATTTTAATAATACATATTTTAAGCTTTCTCGAAGGAAAATACGAAGAATAAGAAGTTATAACATTGTAATTGGAGTAAACTAGGGGTCATCCGTTTGTAAATAAACTACATAATGTAAATAGTGAAATGTAAGCTGATAAAGACCCAGACCTATAAATATAACGTGTAAATATTGACAAAATTTTATGGAAATGTGAATGTGAACAAAATGTAAATGTGAATGTGAACAAAATGTGAATGTGAACAAAATGTGACTTGGCAGCTGCCCAATGTACTCTGTGCAGCTGCCATAACAAGGAATCGCAAATTAAAAAAAAAAATACATAGATCTGGCCTCGGCCTTAACACGGAAAAGATTTTTAATTTTTTTTACAAAGATTTGGCCTCGGCCTTAACACGAAAAAGATATCTAAAAAACATTACAAAGATTTGGCTTCGGCCTTCTACAAAGAATTACCTAACAAACGTTAGACCTGGCTGCACGGACGAAAGTCCTTTGCCCATTCTGCTATTAGCAGATAAAGAAGATTTAAAAAAAAAAACCTTGTGACAGCGTAGTTAGGATTTTACGCACGAACATTAAATATTGATTTCTTCTTATTTAACATTTAAATCACTGTGCAAACTATAACATTGATTGTAAGTTTACACAATGATATAGTTTCAATGACAATTATTTGCTAGTAGGATAAATAGGACATAAAAATATTTTAATCGAAAATTTAACGCCACTTCAAGGTTACGTCGTCCGTTCTAACATGACCTGTCAAGATCGTATCCTCCCAGCGACCGGACGGTAAATTCACTTAACCCCTTAAGCGCGGCACGGAACGGCGTCCCATAAAAAATGTAAAAAAATATGGCAGCGCGTTAGGGCCAGTCAGGCAGTACATATGGGCACACTAGGCAGTCTAGACGCGCCTCGCCGGACGGGTTAAACTCAGAAAAAGTTCTTATTCTATGCACTTTACACACTTAGAGACTCCACACACGACGGCTATAAGGTAAGGATGTATATTATAGCACGATATATCTCATTACATCTTTCCATAGAAATCGTCAGGAGACCACACACGACAGCTATAATATACATCCTTACATCCTTACATCTTCGTACCTTAAAGGTACTGAGCGATACGAAGATGTATATTTACCTTTCGATACCTCCCAATAAATACCTTTCCGTATATTACGATATATCTTCCTTCGTAAAGGATGTTCAAAAAGTTTCTTGGTGATTCAAAAAACTCCACTAGGAGTCTTATGTCGCTAAACGACATAGGTATTCTGAGTCCTATCTCAAAAAAATCGAAGGAAGTCCTATAGTGCCCCTTTTGGAGTCATCGTCAAACGCTACTGGTTCATCTACTGAGCCATCTACATCATCAATTGGAACAATGACAAAAAGAAAAATCGCAAATCGTAAACCTTTTGAAGACTTGGGAACGAAACAGAAAAAGAGGCGAAGTGGAGACCTGACTGACAAAGATTCCAGTGAGCTCGTATTTGCTACGATTTCAAAGTTAAAAGATGAAGGCCAGAACAACATGGCTTCTGTGATTGAATACATGGTAAAACATCCAGAATCAATCAAAAATCTACATGATTTAACTGCCAAACCAACCACTAAAGAAACGTTTTCTCCTCAAAAAGCACTTGGTTTACTAATATCTCTGAAATTGTCAAAGTGGCAATACATAACTTTGCGAGAATCAGCAATTCGAGAAGGCCTTAAACACTTGTACCCTTCGTATTATTGCGTGCAAAAAGAGAAGAGTGTGTGTTTTCCACCTGAACCAAAAAATGCAATTACGGTGACAGATTCCTCAGCGAAAAATTCACTGCAAGCTTTGCTAGATCTGACAGCAAAAATAATAATTCAATCGTTGCCAGAAAGTATGCAAAATAAAGAACTCGTTTTAATATCAAAATACGGTTTTGACGGAGCATCCAGCCAAAGCCGATGCAAACAGAAAATAGATTCTACAGAAGATGACTCAAGTATCTTCATGACTTCGTTGTCACCACTGAAGATGACTTGTGAAGACGTCACAGTTTGGGAGAACCCAAAGCCATGCTCCGCAGCGTACTGTCGTCCAGTGCAATTCATCTTTGTTAAAGAAAGTGAAACAGTGGTGAAGAAAGAAAATGAAAGAGTCAAAGCTGAGATATCAGCTCTCCAACCATCCGATTGTGATAGCAATATGGTGAGTCATAAGCTAATGCTCACCATGGTTGATGCCAAAATAAAAACTTACCTCTCTCCTAACGTAAGATCGAATGCAGCTTGCTATATTTGTTTGGCGAAACCTTCGGAGATGAACAACTTAGAAGAAGTTAGAAAGAAATCTACAGAAGATGACTTGATGGAGCTCGGACTTTCATCACTACATGCGCGGATTAAGAGTATGGAATGTCTTTTGCATATCGCATATAAATTAGATATTAAGAAGTGGTCTGCTAGAACAGGAAGTGAGAAAGCTGCAGTGGATGCAAGAAAAAAATCAATCCAAGCCAAGTTCAAAACGGAACTCAACCTATTAATTGATGTCGTAAAACAAGGTTATGGCACAACTAATGACGGCAACACTGCACGACGATTCTTTGAATTTCCTGAAAAGACTGCAAGTATCACTGGACTAGATGAAGATCTGATCCGAAGATTTGCTGCGATTTTGCAAGCTATAACTTCAGGTCAATCCATCAATGTTTCAAAATTTAAAGAATATGCCTACACAACTGCTGAAAAGTATGTAGAATTATACGACTGGTACTACATGTCATCAACAGTGCACACGATACTGCTTCATGGAGCTGAAATTATTGCTGCTAACGCAATAGTACCGATTGGGAGTTTATCTGAAGAAGCTTCAGAAGCGCGAAATAAACACTTCAGAAAATTCAGGGAACATCACTCGCGTAAGAAGAGCAGACTGAGTTCAAACGAAGATATATTTAATTTTCTTCTTATCTCTTCCGATCCGTTTATTTCAGCAATAAGACCAACCAACGATGGATGCAAAAAAAAAGAAAACTTTGTTTGCGGAAACATTGGATCTGCTGAACATTCAAACGCCTGAATTCGAGTTTAAGGATATTGCTGATATAAACTCTGACTCGGAGTTTGACTCTGAAGATAGTAATACAGATTAGGCAATATTTTAAAGTAATATATTTATTGTTTTATTTATATTTATCATATAATTTTATTGTAATAATTTTTAAATCAATTTTTTTAGCATTTTTAGAGAGTCGAAAAACAATTATTTTGTTAGTAAATCATCAGTACACTTAGTTTTTAAACTTAGTTTGATATGTGTAAATGTTCCTATGATGTAAATATAAATTATGTTGAAATAACTAAGATATTAAGCTTTCTTTTTAATGTATTTTACTTTCTAACATAGCACACAATTAATTTTCATGAATGCCCAGTCTATATGCATTCATGTAAAACTTAATATTTGTAAAAATGGAAAAAAAAACTTTAGTAAAATTTTAAAAATCGAAGAAAAAAAAAACGCATGGTTGACCGCAACATGAAGTATGCCAAAAAATCCCAAAATAATGTATATATTAATAACCTCAGAGGATATTAGGCGCAATTGTGCGATTACGGAGATATCATAATTTTTTATGTCGAATCCATACAAATTTTTTCGAAAAAAATTCTGAGCGCGTTGTTTACGATTATAAACCTGAAAGTTCATTATGTAAGGCATATAGCAAGTATTCTCAATCACATCCAACCAAAAAAAGTGTCACTTATGACATGTCAGTTTGAATGTCTATGAAACGTGATTTTCGGCCTACTGTGCGGGGGCCCAAGTCCGGATTGATGGAGGCTTGTAAGACTAGTGGCTGGTCTTGCTCTTTGGCCTCTGACTTGGCTTAACGACTGCCATCTATCGACGGCAGCCAGCACCAACTGCTTAACATGCCTTGCGAAGCATGGAACCGCTCGGAAAAATGCCATTAGCGTTAATCATAAACGGTCACCCATCCGCGCACTGAACGCGCCCTATGTTGCTTAACTTGTTAACTTAATGTGCCAACGCATACGCGCATCAAAATCTCAATTATCTTCTGATGAACTACCTATCTATTAAATCTAGTAGTAAGTCGACAGATCCATAACACCCTGTATAACGCCTTAGCAGCCGGAACGTGTGTCGGTCGAGACGTATGTCAACGAAATGAAGCGAAATATACATTACGTTACCTGTTCCGTGTGTGATACTTTAATATAATGTAAAGCTATACCTCCCGGGATGTAATGTATATTATAGCAGTCGTGTGTGAAGTCCCTTATGGTTTTCAGGAACATAGTTGTTCAGCGTGTCATAAAGCTTCTTTTCTATGCATTTGGATCATAGAAAATTCAAGAATTTTCTAGACGCTCTCAAAGTATCCATATCTGTCATCTGTCAGTTCATTTGTCAGACCATAGATTTGTGTCAGACTCAGTCAGTACTCAGACAAATTTGTTTTTGTATTGAATTGATTGGTGTTTGCAAGCAAAAAATCTACGAAATCTTGGAAATATATTGCCCCTTTGTTAAAAAACGTTTTACTGTGAAGTGTGCACAAAATGGATATTTATGGCTACAATGCCTATCTCTACAACCGCTCGGACGAGCTGCCCAAGCAAATATACGCGCAGCAGGCATTAGCCAGTTACAATCGTTCCGCGGAGCCCCACGCAATGCCGGAGCCTTCGGGGGCGCCATGGACCGCTGGAGGGATCCCCTGGGGCCTCCCCTCGCCACCCCAGCTGGTGCAGTTTACAGGTCAAGCGTTGGAACCACAGCCCGGGCCTAGTTATACCAATGTGTCACATTTTAAGCGGAAGTCTTTGGACGTCGAGCCAGTCGTGTAAGTTTGTTTAATTTTTGTTTGTAACCGCCTATGTCGCATTTCTACAGACTCACAAATACTTTGCCATTTTGTGGCTGGTTAGTAGATGGTTAATTTTTTACAGCATAACTTTGTTGCCTTCTACTTCTTTGGCCCTACTCCTAGGGGAGCATAGAGCCTCAGTCACAGATTTCCACTTCTGGTCCAGGTGATCCTTGGCCATCCTATCTTTGGATTGCTCAAGGGGGTAGGTACACCCCCTTGAGCAATCCAAATCACAGCAATTATCTGGTTAGGCATCCATTGTCCAGTTATTTTCCAGTCTTAATGAGTCCATTTTTCAAATTAGTGGAGAGCTAGCATTATGTTAGATGTATAAATCAGGTGGAACTAATTCTATTCTGCGTGAGATCACTGGTATAGGTATTCATGACCTTAATGCTGTTTGGCCTAAAAATTTCAGAAAATCCTAGCAAACAGTTCTTTGACAATTTTATTCTATCCTTTTTAGACCAGCAAAGCAGCTAATAACAGAGGAAAAGATGGCAGCACATCTCAACGGCCTCCACATATCGTCAGAGTACACAGGGCACAGCCTAGCCTCAGAGGAACTTATGGACGTCAGTGTGGAGACTGCTACAAACAATAAGATAAAGGGACCCAAAGTGGTGCTTTCGGAGGAGCTGAAGAGGTTAAGGCGGGAGCCCTTGCTACCAGCCGCTCTGATTGAGAGGTAACTTGTTTGTGTTGTACTAATTTGTATTAGTTTGTTGACACTAAATTTAACAAATACATCTGTAAAGGTAAAATTAATAAATGGTCACCAAAATGGGTACATTCTCACCAAATGATAATTATGTCTAGATGATACATTTTAGAATGGTACTAAATAAACATTTGTATCCTATTCTATTCTAAATTGGTAGGGGTTAAATGGTATGTGGTGAAAGTATTACAGAATTAAACAATATTTTTGGTACCGATAAGTGTTTTTTCAGTCAACAACATCAATACAGCTACAGATACCCGCGGCTGTCCGGGGTAGCACCAGCTGAGCCACTACCTTTTGCTTTTGCCTTATTGTAAACCTAGTTTAGTACTTAATTTGTTAAAATGTTATTTTGATGAGGCATTAAATACTTTTTTATCTTATCTTATCAATAAACATAAACATAAACATTTACATACATGCACATACATTGCTTCTGGCCCCACACTAGGATACCCTGTGTCATGGGAACCAGAAACAGCGACGTCACAAACATGTAAACATCCAAGACCTGGAGTTTTTTTTATTCTCCCCATCCGGGCATCGAACCTGGGACCTCTCGCATGGTAAGCAGATGCGCTAACCGTTACGCCACAGAGGTCGTCTATCTTAGATAAGATAATTTTACTTTTTTTTCATTAACTGTCTTCATTTTTCCTTTTCAGATTAGAAAAACCATGCATGTCTCTAGTTGTGTGGAAACCAAAGGAGACCATACTTCAAGAGAAACTCGAGGAGTGTGAAGAAGAGAAGACCGACTCCAAATGCAAGGACAGTGATGAGAAGCCATCCAAAAGAAATGGTGTGCTTGTTGGTGATCTAGGTATGGATATTGAGATGTAAGCAACATAGCTTAGAGTTTCCCTGCTTTAATCCTTTACCAACTTATTTGGTTTTCATTTGACTACTATTATATTTGAAGACTGATATTAATGGTAATAGAGATGTTCACTTCATAGTAGTCATGAAAGCAGCAAAAAAATTTACCCGTTTCACACATCCACTCTGACTCCCCAAGGTTTGCTCGAAGAAATCTCTCACAGAGAAAAGCTCGCCTTTGTACAATACGATTAAAATCAGTTAACACTTCGGCTTTTCTCGGATATCATCGCCTAAATCCGGAGACGGAAATGACACGAAATACATTACCGCGATTTCTTTTAGGTAGCATTCAATTTGAAGTATCATAAACGCAATGTATAGCACCTGCTAAGATGACATTACTAACCGGTAGACTTAGGAAATTTATTATGCAGAAGCGACATGCATTTGACTGATCTGAGAGCTTGTCTTTTCCTTCAAAATTTTTAACACGCTGCTTTACGAAACTCCGGTTGCTTCAGAAATCCTGTCCAAAAATTTTTTATATTTACTTTCCTCTTTTTTAAATAACTTAACTTCTTTTCTAAAATAGTTATATTCATTATTTACAATTTCACGAGATTGAGCAACAATTTTTTTACCACGCTTTTGTTGAAGCCATGGGGCCGTCCATATATTACGTCATTCTAAATTAGGGGGGGGGGGGTTGGTCTGCGGATGACGGTAAATGATAGATGGGGGAGGGGGGGGGTGTTTCGAAATTGACGTCATTCTTATTTATTTATTTATAGTTTATTTTTCACGTACAAAAAGATTATTTCTAAAAAGAAATTTCTTCCAGCACACCTAGTAAAATACTACCTGCCCGCCCCGGCTTCGCCCGTGGTACTTACATGTATTATACATATAAACCTTCTTTAAGAATCAGTCTATCTATTTAAAAAAACCGCATCAAAATCCGTTGCGTAGTTTTAAAGATCTAAGCATACATAGGGACAGACAGCGAAAGCGACTTTGTTTTATACTATGTCTTGATAATAAACACAATACTTAAATAATAACTACAACATTACATAATTAATAAAAGTACATATTAATACTATACTTATACTTAAATACATGTCTCATACTAAGGAAAGATAATGTTCTTGTGATATTTTGCAAGTATTTAATGGTATTAATTATTGAACTCATTATTTATTTATTTATTACAAGGTCAAGGCATGTCTACATTATTTTTTTAAACTATAAATAACATCGTACCTATGAAAATAGTTTGTATGCGACACTGTGTTTATTAAACGAAGATTGGCGGCGACTCGGAGAATAAAAGAAATCGGCGCTGTTTAAACAAAGTCTGCTTCCTTTGTCTTTGGCGCGCACCGCCACCAGTGCGGACCTGCGGCCTGCGCTCTAGACTTGCGCAAAGTGTGTCCTTAGAGGGAGTTGTTATATCTCATATTTTTGATCACCGGGACACATTATATCCCAATCATAAAATAGATGAAAATAATAAAAGGTGATTCTATAACCAAGTGTTTTAATCATATAATACCCTATTTTTCTCAAATCTGCAATGTTTTATTTTGTCAAACTAGTAATGACGTCAATTTTGGGAGAAGGGGGGGGGGGGGTCATTAAGAAATGACGATAGGATGATTATAGGGGGGGGGGGGTCTAAAATCTGAAAAAATCGATGACGTAATTTATGGACGGCCCCCATGATACATAACTATTGTAAGTTAATTGATATAAAATTTGATAGAATCGAATATTTTCACGAATGAAATTAGCGTTCTTAAAGACATAAATATATCAGATACGTCAAACTGTTTTTATTGACACTAAGAAGGCAGACTGTCAAAATAGTCAATTATGTTTCTAATTTCAATAAAAAGGTTGGTGTTAGTTTTGAGCTCCATAGGTTTTGTTGCTCATATCGTTCTTGTATTGTATTCAATGGGACAACGAGTTATATAATTAAAGGTCATGTCTGTGAATTGATAACTCTATGTGAGAGACGACGGATTCACGACAATTACCGGGGTTGGCCGAATTGTTAACTGATTTTAATCGTATTGTACATGTATTTCTTTTGTCATATTGCATGTACTGTGTTTTTCGTGTGTAATAGAGTATAATAAACTAGATTGCTGTGAATGAACTGCTCAATGAGCCAAGTTTCTCGCGCAAAATGACAAATTCACTAAGATCTTGCTTCAATATTGGATGAACTATTGGATGGAGATATACAGATATACACAATTTGACATACCTACATTCCTTATAGGGAATGTGGCTAAAATATCCTTGTATAAACTCTATTGTCCCTTTGGGCTCTTTTGCAGTTTGGTGGAAAAGACCACAAAATTTGAGTTTTGGATGGGACTCCGGAACCACAGTTTGTAAAGGATTTTCATAGACCAGGGCTTTTTCGTGAGCTCATATGGGCAGTTATTAAAATATTGAACGTTTTTTATAGTATTTATATAAAGATTACTCAAATTGTCTTACTGAAGTAAAGGGGACTCGTTGATAGTTTTCAAAATTATCAATATTTGTATAAGTAAGTAATTTTATTAAATGGTACATGAAGTTACAGTCTGTTAGCCTTTAGAATATACCTCGGCTACTATCGGATATTATTATATTCGTGTAATAGAAATATCGGAACTAATATGACACTTAAATTACATAACATTTCGAAATAGTGAAGAAAAGTTTTATACAGGGCAGGAAGTAGTATTACACTCGTGTGCTCGTCGGCGAAAACCGAAGCCTACACTATATTCTAAAAGCTAACAGACTGTATGTTGCATCTCCGTATTGTTGCTTTTCAACAGTTCAATACATCAATAGTACTATCGAGGTTGTCACAGTTTATTGGTATAATAACATTTTGTCATACTTCCCATGTGTTTTAGGGTTCCGTACCTAAAGGTTAAAACGGACCCTATTACTGAGACTCCGCTTTCCGCCTGTCTGTCACCAGGTTGTATCTCATGAACTGTGATAGTTACAGTTGAAATTTTCACAGATGGTGTATTTATGTTTCCGCTATAACAACAAATACTAAAAAACAGAGTAAAATATAATATGTTTAAGTGGGCTCCCATACCACAGACATGATTTTTTTTGTCGTTTTTATAGATAATGGTACGGAACCCTTCGTGCGCGAGTCCGATTCGCTTTTGGCCCGTTTTTACAAGTATAGTTAAAGATTGACAAATACATAAATCGAAAACCCTTTGGCCTTAAAGCCGCAAATCTTTCGTGACTGTTTTAGGGACTCCACACACGGCGGCTATAAGGTAAAGATGTATATTATAGCACGATATATCTCATTACATCTTTCCATAGAAATCGTCAGGAGACCACACACGACAGCTATAATATACATCTTTACATCTTCGTATCTTAAAGGTACTGAGCGGTCTCTAAGCTATACATCCTGGGATGTAATGTATATTATAGCTGCCGTGTGTGAAGTCCCTTACGGTAACCAAGTGATGTCGTGTCTATAATATTTAAGTACCTAATTATATTAAATGTAATTAATAATTATTTTAAGGCATTGCGTAACTTTGTGAGGGCGAAAACTGAACTTTAATGAAATAAGTGTCTCAGTTAAGAATTTGGCATGCAGTTTTGTCGTGAGTCAATATTTTAAAACAAAAAATATCCACCTATGTTATACTAAAGTTTTGTACAGAATAGTTTAATTTTATCATGGATATAACAAAAACAAGACTCAAAGTAAGTAATTATAGTAATTGTATGACTTGTTTGGTATTTTAGAAGCTAATCTCTTTTTAAGTTGTTTGAATAAGAATATTTTAAGTGCTAAAATCGTTAAAATTTTTGGGTAGTTTATCTAAAAACATTTTTTGTTTTCGAATAATAAAAACTGTACTGTAATTAATATGTTTGCAGAATTATACTTAAGTGTGTGTAGAGAAAAAGTGATTGAAATAGTACGCCCTTCCTTTGGAAGCTGAAGAATGATTGTGTTGTAAAAACAAATAAGGAACATGTCATGTATACCTTCGTAAGTTAATAAATAATTTCTTAACTATTTGGCATTTTATTTTAGTGAATTTCTCAATTTCCATTATTTCCTTCAAATAATCACAGGCAATAATCATTAATAAGTACACTTTTAATAAAATAACACAATTTTATTCAATCATTAAATATCATTTTTAGTATCACTGGGATTCCCTCTTCGGATTGGAACAATTTTAATAAAACTTTTATACAAATAAAAAAACTTTATAAATTGTAACGTAATCTATCAATAAACTTAGGTAAGTACTAATCAATGTTCCATACAAATATTGATACTTCTGATGGCTCTGCTATAGTACTTTCCTTTCAGTCTTTGGTTAGACAAATTCAGAAATATCAATTTTTGCACAGACTCTTACAAATACTCACTAATAAATATCTCTAGCGACTAACCTGTCGATCGAAAGTGTAATCGGGTCGCATTCGAGCGTTGGTTGCTTTTAATACAGGACGTTATTAAAAATCTTGAAACATGATTCGTAATAACAAACTTTAACAACATCTGCCAGCGGCAAGAAAAGAAAATGTAATTAATGCCACAGAATGGTGTGACGAAAAGTGGTGCCCACTTTCCAGTGACGAAGAATTCATGCTACACCCCACACCAGAGTATAAAGTATGCCTACAGGTTTCCAGAGCCTTAAGCCTCGTATCCACTAGGCAACATTTGGCGCGCAACATGTTGCGCAACATGTTGAGCGACAGCGCGGGACATTTGTTGCGACGCGAAATTAGGCGGGCGTCATGTTGCGCGCCCGCTGGCAACGTCCCGCGCTGTTGTGCAACGTCGCCGAACATGTTGAGCGGCTCGTGTTGCGCATCAAATGTTGCCTAGTGGATACGCGGCTTTAATTTTTATAAGGCACCATTCCAAAATGCTCTGTAGACTTTCCGCTGAAGTTACGCATTATATGCGTATGCCTGCGATATTCTTACTGTTTGTGTTTTATCGATTATCGTTTGTCGAATACTCATACTCACCCCCCCTTCAAAATAAACATTGGGTGATGCTAAGAACCTAGAGTATGAATAGAAACTCATGTTAGAACACAGCGACGTCTTTTGTCAGATAAGCAGGTATCTATGTCTGATGTGAGTGGAAGGGCAGGTAAGGGACGCCCCAGGCGGTCATACTTCGACCAAATAGGGGATGTATTAGCAAAGGGCAAGGGCAAATGGCATAAAAAGTGCCCTAAACCGACGTGCAACGATTGACGAATGTCTATGAAGCGATAGTGATTGTCAGGATCGTGGCAGGTGGCAGTCCCTGGTCTTTGCCTACCCCTCTGGGATACAGGCGTGAGCGTATGTCACTCTCGATGAACTGAACTTACAACAGTAGTAAAGCGGTGACAAAATTGCCCTTTTCCTCTTTTTCTTTCATTCCATTTTCTAATCAGCCCGTTTTACTGTATAATCCATTTATCTATACTTGGCATTTTTTTCAGACTTTAAACGACACTAAATAAAAAACCTTCAGCGGTAGAAAACTCGAAACAGTTTACAAATTTAGTGCTAGCTAGTAATAAATTTACAAACTGTTTTCTTTTTCATTTTATTTTCTACCGCTAAAGGTTTTTAATTCAGTGTCGTTTTAAGTCCAAAAAAATGCCAAGTAGGTATATATAAATGGATTATACCTACTTTAATTTTTACTTTTAGAAACGTCAAAAATTGAAAAATCGGCTTACCCCTCCCCTCCCTGGGACGTAGGCCAGTCATTAAGTCAGTTTGTAGTATTCTTCGCCACACTTGGGCAGGCCTATCTGTATGCCTTAGAACCATTTGGGGTCACCACAGAGCCCCATTGTGAAGCAATTATGAAATGGCCTGTCTATAATTCTAACTGGTTATTTAACAAAGTCTATGTTATATACCAAGTAGTGCAAAAACGTTTTCAATACTGGCATAAAAATATAAGGTCCTAACAAATCAAGCGCAAATATTTTAAGGTCCGATAGAGTAAAAAATAAATAACAATTTAGAATGTTCACTACATCAATTAATCAATTATAATAATTATTAAGAATAAGGTCGAAACAGGATGATATAAAATAAATTTGTTTAGACGTTTTAATTTTTGTTGTTTTTTTGCTCAAAGGTATTATTACACTATATATGACAACCCCTTAAAATATTTGCGCTTGATTTGTTAGGACCTTATATGTATTTTACTAATTATATACTAACTTACAAAAACACACCGTTCATCGTTGACACATAGAACCTATTGGAGAAAACATCACACTAATAAAATGAGATACAGCAATTTCACCTCAAAAGGTATATTTACAAAATTGAGCTCTATTATACTTAGTAATACTTGTGATTCTTCCATAGCGCCATCATGATCACTTAAAATAAAGTTATAGTCTTCCTTCGTTACATACTTAAATAAAATACTTTCCCTTGTCATCTTAACACTGGATAAAGCACCAAAACTGCAATGTGATCAGCAGAGGAATATAAAGTATTTATTTGCGACCATGCCACGCTGCTTTTGTTACCTACCATACTACCTAATCTTTTAAATTACATACTCTCGTCAGAAGCTTACGGTCCTATGGGGCCAGCCATAAATAATAATAATTACGTCAGACGTTAAGGGGGTCGACGAAGTGTGACATTGTGTGACAAGGGGCGGGAGGGGGTCCTTAATTTCGTGACGTCACATTTCAAAATCTATTAGGTATAATGTAAGTGTGAAAACACGACATTTGAACTATTAACGAAAATGTGGCAAGGACGGCGGAGAGGTCAAAAAATCATGAAATTCGTGTGACTTAATTTATGGATGGCCCCTATGTTTGATTCCGACGAAAATGACTCCTTCTACAGTCTCAGCAGAGCTCGTCGAGCTCTTTTTAACCATCTGAGAAACATACCTACATATTTACCGTACTCCTGACCATGCAGGCTTCTAATTCTGGTGCATAATGATGTAAGTATGTAGGCTTATAGTGACATGTAGGCACGCTCTCCTGTAAAAATAATGCTTCTGACGTCGAGACTTATTTCCTTTCCTTAACCAATGAGCTGACACTAAGCTATTCAGCACATGTTGATCTTGACAGTGGCGGTGTCCAGCTCTCTCTTCATACTTTCCAGTTGTTCCATGTCCTGGATTGAGGTCTCGCATTTCTGCACCACCAAGGAATGGTAGAAGTGGATCGCAAACGCCACGAATACTATGAGCACTGAGGGAAAGAGAAAAAATAAATAAGTAGCGCACCTACTTACTATTGGATTGGTTTTATCATTGTCTGTCCCTAATTATTCTATAGGATTGCCTCACTCACACACAAAAGGGTGCCTTTTGTAAATTCTTCAATTTTTTTTATATCCATACAAAATTTACCTTCACTAACACTTGTCCCTGATCCCAAACCCAATATACCCAGACTGAGACCTTTTGTAGTACAAATCCAGTGGAAATCGACAGAAAAATTATACAGCTTAAAACATTCCAAGCTGGTCGTTCGCATTTTATCTCCGTTTATCACTCAGGGCCTAGTTTCTGGCATACCCTGGCATCTGTGCAACGTTTTAAGCTCTTTGCAATCTAAGTATTGCGGATGGGATACCTACCAGAAAAGATCCAGGCCGTAGGTAAGCCTGAACTATTCCTTCGGAATGTTCACATTCTTACTACTTTTAAGTAGGTAGGTACCTAATATAGGATAGGCTTACCTGGTATGACAATAACGGTCGCTGCTGTTGCAGCAGCGAAGGAATAGTCCCAAAACTTCACCCAACACAGGATAGCAATCTCGACGAGGAATAGAAACAGTCCTGTAAAGAAGAACGACATATTTTTATTAGAACCAGCACGACAGCCCAAGCACGCGCTTGAAATCGGAAAAGGTCCAAAGCAAGACCTTAGGATGAAAGGCCTTTGCCGCTGCCTTTTTCTCCACTATACACACCGCAAGGCAACGGGTAACTTTATACATAAAGTGTATGTACATGGACATTCAACAAACAGAATGTAAATTCGTTACGTTGAAATAAATTTCTGATTTCTGAAAGAAGATTTGACTTTCCAATTGAACACGATTATCTTTATGCGTCGAGTTGTGGTCGAGGAAGTGCACTGGTTTCACCTGCATTTTATAGATCTATCTAATCAGTCCACTGTTAGTCATAGGCCTCTTTTTATTGCGCCAACCCATCCGGTCCTGTTATAGTCGCGTCCAATGTGTCTCAGCCGCTTTCGCAATGTCGTCAACCCATCGGGCTGGTGCTTTGCCCATCGACCGGCCACCCGTTCTTGGTCGCCACTCAGTGGCTACTTTAGTCCACTGTCCGTATCTAAGATGAATCAGTAAAATATGACCAGAGAGTTCCAATATCACTCTCGAATGATAGAAAATTGAGCTGAAAAATTGTCCAAGTTCAACTTCAACTTACCCAACACAGTGCTGAATGCCCAGGCGAGTTCAATGAATCCCCTCATTCGTTCGTGGGGGGAGTCTCTTAAAGCGTCGGTCGGTCCTCCCGGCGACTCCATTTTGCTGACTGCGTCAATGTTCGGCAGCAAATAAGTGGAGATCATCAAGGCAAATATGTGGACGGCCACCAGGACTGTAGTGCAGACCGCAAACATGACGAAGAGCCACTCGGGAACGTTCGTCGGCTCGTTTATTTGGAGCTCCACCATTGCTACCATTGCGAAGCCTGGAAGGTAGGCACGGACAAGGTTAAAGATTTCGTCTTGGAGTTATAGATAGCTTGAGTTATGGACTAAAAATGTTTCTTTAATGATATCTAGGAAACAAAGTGTTTACTAGCGATTGTGACTGAGTTTGAGATCTGGGGCAATCTACTCTATCTCCGTATAATAATGTCTTCGATTGGAAAAGTGACCAATTAGTGAAATTGACGAATTAGGGAAAATGACGAGTGACCCCCTAACCCGGCGCTGGGTCCAAGTGGTTATTGAACGTATACTCGTATAGTGTAGCTTGCTCTAAGTTACCGCTACAACCCATGTAGCATGATGTCGGTGGCGGCTAAAACGTCGCTTTTAAGTACCTACCTGATAAAAGTTCAGACGTAGTAGCTGTAGCCTTAAGCTTGGCTCGGGACATGTGCAGTCTTCTCCAGGACAGGCCGTCGGGTGAGTGAGATTCTTCAGCCGTCGCTGGCCAGGGAGCAGGCACGGCCATTGTGGTTTCGCTTACACTCTGGAAATCGGATTTTCGGATTAATGTTGCTGATGATTAAAGCGCAAGTAACTCCAGTGTGACCCAGCCTGATAGATAGCCTCTTGGCGTTCTCGGCCGGATTTCAGGCGTGTGGCTGGATCATTTTCCTTAATCGCCCCAATGCGGACAAGAAGTACCCAAAGCCAAAATCACCCAGATTGCAGGCATTTCACATAACGGACTTAACGGAGTCTTCTAAATGATTAACCCGACAGAGTGTAAAGTTACGTAATTAAGGGCAGATGGACTGAAGATTTCCGTTCCTCAGTTCCTCCTTAAAATCTGTACCTTGAACAATCGATTTGTAAAGTCCACGCTCACGCGTTCCAATACTGCAGCTTTTGGTAAATCAATATCCCACCAACATAAACATGTAAAAAAAGCTGTGCCAAAACTGGTGGAGCTGTCTCACGCTAACATTAAAAAAATGAAATTATGATTTCTCCAAACTCACCTTAATGGACTGGTTACACTGGAACGGCGCCTGCAGATACCCTGGACTAAGCAGCACGGTCGTCGACTTCGTCTTGGACATGCTCGACCCGTTGGGTGTCACAATGCCGTTGGAGCACAGATACTCCAGGCTGTGCGGCGGCGTTACTGAGATCGTGGGACTGTCCGCGGAGGTCACTTTAAACCTGCAACGTTTTTGACGGTTATAATATGTTCATACTACAATGTCTGTGTCCCAGAGGGGTGTGTAGAGTGGAGACCAAAGATTGCCATTTGCCACAATCCTAACAAACCTCCTTCGCTTCATCGATATTCACACATAGGTTAAATTTATATTAACCTTCGCTAATACCTACCTCTGTTAGGTAGCAAGGCTTGGGTACCGCAAGAATCACCAAAGGGTTACTGCAGTAGAAGTTAGGTCCCTAAAATGTTTGCGTGGTATTACTTAGAATGTCCTGCACAATAGTGTGATTTGAGAATTTATGGACTGAAAAAGGATGTAACTACCCAACCAGCAAAATAGTCTCAGGGTGTGCACTTTATAAGAGTGGTCGGCTTAAAGCGCTCTTATAATTGTTTTGTAAAATGTCTTCGTTCTTATATCAGTCTAGAACAAGTCACTACATACTCAAGAACACTCAGACTTATTGATTGCTCTTATATACATATATAAGAGCATTTTATAAAAGTATTTTCAGCCTCTAGCTCATTTGATCTTATAATGGACTTGACGAATGATGTTATAAAATTTTCATGTCTAATATCAGCATTGCATAAGAGTATTGGATCAATACATTTACAATACAATACACAAGAACAATATAAGATGGTTTAATCTTACATCGATCCTGGGAACACAACTGTAAGAGCTAGATGTCTAATATCAGCATTGCATAAGAGTATTGTTAGTATGATTGTTTTTGATCTTAAAGAATCCTATAATAAGATTAACAGCACTTGTTTAGTAAGATATAAGAGTGATATTGGATCAATACATTTACAATACAATACACAAGATCAATATAAGATGGTTTAATCTTACATCGATCCTGGAAACACAATTGTAAGAGCTAGATTTATTTGGTCAAGTGAAAGTGTAATTTTCAATTTTGTTACAAAAATTGGAAAAAAACGCACAAGTCCTTGTGGGTATCGGTGGCAAGTTCAGAAGAAGTACGAAATGATAAATAATTCAAATGTTCTGTTGCTGCCAGGACATGATGAGCATGTGGGGACAAAAATATTAGTGAGGGTTCTGCAGGTTCTGCTTATATACGATATTGATGAAAGTGTGTGACATAACTGATCTTAGTGAAAATGAATTGCTATTTATTTTAAACAGGCAACCACCCCCACCCCGAGCCCCATCCCCGTCCCCGTCCCCGTCCCCGTCCCCGTCCCCGTCCCCGTCCCCGTCCCCGTCCCCGTCCCCGTCCCCGTCCCCGTCCCCGTCCCCGTCCCCGTCCCCGTCCCCGTCCCCGTCCTCGTCCCCGTCTCGGCCCCGTCCCCGTCCCCGTCCCCGTCCCCGTCCCCGTCCCAGTCCCCGTCCCCGTACCCGTCCCCGTCCCCGTCCCCGTCCCCATCCCCATCCCAATACTCATCCCCATTCTCATCTCCATACTCATCCCCATCTCCATCCCCATACTCATACCTATCCTCATCCCCATTGACATCAGTAACCTTGACGCTTAAATAAAAATACATTTACTTAAGTTGCAAAAAAAAACAATTTAAGGTTTTATTATTACGAGTACCTAAAGAACCCTAATTAATACAACATGGCCGTACCATTGGTATTCAGAATGCAAATGTAGTCTAATAGTGCTCTAGGATAATGCAAATATAGGAGGACGCAAATATCAGTACAATAAAAAAAGAAAATAATAAAATAATATACAAAATGTAATATTTGATAAGGCGCACGAAATTTGAAGCGTAAAACAGGGTCTAGTTTACAGTACATAATTATTCCCACGAGAATATTTACTATTAAATATATACAAACACCAGACGATAAAGACAGTTTTATTATTTGCTACGTTTATTGTCACGCTGCATTTATCACACAAGCACCCATTGCAATGATGAATTCTTTCGCGAAGACTTTCTGGTCTTACGTCAAACCAAAATAAGATTGATGATACTAAGAATCTTCTTAAGTAAGACCAATTTTAGCCTACGTAGTCTTAAAAGATACTTAGGTAAAAGCGATATTAGCCTAAAGCAGCTTAAATTAGTTTTGGCTAGATTACTACAATGGTGAACAGCATTCAATAAGATTGATATTAAATCAAGTACGCTTATAATCGTGCCCAAATGCAGGCTTATACGATGATTTAGGATCAATATTAGAGCGAAAAAATAGTAGTCTTGAGACTGTTTTAAGACTGGTTTTTGCTGGTTGGGTAGTGACTAGAACTGAGAAAGTAACGTTGCGTTAGTTTGGACATATGGGGAGGATTAGAGGACGACGCCGACGGAAGAAAAATTGACCAAAGAAAGAATACATCGTGCGAATGCTGATAACAATGTTTATAATTAAGAAAATAAACAGTATAAAATTAATACTTGTATACCTACCTGAAATGAAATGACTCATTGGGTACCTATGTAGTTTGCAAAAACTGGATGGCGAAGATACTTTGTGGGAAACTCCTGAGCAGTTACTAGGTAATAATACACTACCCATAATTATATTACCAGTCACGATCGCGCTTCCATGAAAATTGGGGGGTTTATGGTAAGTATGGAGCGCGCGTTGCATGATCCTGTAGTAATTTGTAATTCCTTTTCCCTCAACATCACTTAGGTATAGATACTTCCAATAATAAACAATATCAGCTAAATATAAAAAAAAAACAAGTAATCAATCAAAATACTTATGTGTCAAGAGTTACGCAAGAAGTTGTATGGCAACCACTTATTATAGCACAGATCAATAATAACGATTGTTATTTAATAAGATCATGAAGTCAAGATGACATATTTGCATACATATAAAGGACATATTTTTTTTTATTATATAGGTGTATCTAACGACATGGCGTTACTTGCTAATAATAATTTAATTTACAGTCTATTTTTTGAAGCGAACGACTAAGTGTCAACATGTCAAAAATTTGGTTTTTCAATATGCCACATTTATAACACTGCATAATATTTAGCAAAGTTATACAAAACGATATGCCTAATAAATACCATTAGGCAATAGACACAATAACACTGCTATTACCTGATTTATCCCCCACTTGCAGTTGATTTAACTAAATATTTTATTTTATCATGAAAATACAATTTGCTTAAGAGATCTATGCCCCAAAAAATACCTAAAATTTCAGTGGTCCTCAAATAAAATGGAACCTACTGCTGCCAAATATGTTCGCAACTAGGAAAGATGACGGACTTTTGTTTAAAGGCCGATTATGATAGACTATTTTATGCTAATGGGCTACGCGAAGTGTAGGAAGAAGTATGGAGAGCTGACTACGAACCTCTTTTTTAATTAAAGACAAAAAAAATTAAGATAGCCACCCCGACGCCATATTTACTCACGATTGACGTTGTAGTTGATGGGAGTGCAACTTCTCTTTAGTCTGTTCATCATTGTAATTAAGGTATTGGTAAAGTGTTTTGGTCCATAGTCCAGTTGTTGTTATACTTTTGTGTTTGTTATTACGAAACGGAAAATATGGGCGAGCGAGCCGGACCCAACGCTGATTCTGCCAAACCGATGTATACGATGCAAGCAAAGCTGCGTGCATGAGCTATTTTGAGTGAGATGTAAGTTTGAGAGATGCTGTGTCTTTGTTTACCTTTAGTCGTTCGCTTCAGTAAATAGAATATAGATTAGCGAACTTTCTCTTTCTGCATTGCTGTTTTAGAATATTTGTTTGTGGCAACGTATTCTTCCTCCTTAAGCAAGTTGTTAGCTTCGCAATATTCTTCAACTTCTTCCAGAAATAAACTAAATTAGCTTTCGCAAGCGAATTCGTCTTCGTCCGCGATCCATGATTTTCGGGATATCAAGTACCTACCTATCCTATGTCTCAATTCAGATCGTTTGTCTATGTGTACGCCGAATTTCATGTATCTAGGTAAATCCGTTCAGCTGTTATTGCGTGATTGTGTAACAAAGATCCAAATATCTTCACAAACTTTCACATTTAGGTATAATATACCTAGGATATTAGAACATGAAGAGACTCCCCATTCCGTAACTGCCCACTGTATTTGGGTTCTCCATTTTAACGCTTCCAAACATTTAAAATATGTACTGAACCTTGATTAACTTAGCTCTGTGAATCAGAGCGGAACCGGTCGGAATCTTCCGACAAGAACCGAGTAAGTGAATCTGGAAGTAACCTTTGAAAACCATTCAAGGCCAGGACCACAGACCAAGATCTGCAGCCAGTACTTTAAGTTAATAAAGTAAAAATAGGTAATGTATAAAATTTGACAGTTTACAATAGGTCAAATCAGGCGAGTGCAGATGCAGATTCGTCTAATTTTAGACTCAAAAATCGAGTAAGTAAATCTGGACGTAACCTTTGAAAACCATTCAAGGCCAGGACCACAGACCAAGATCTGCAGCCAGGCCTTTAAGCCAATAATGTAAAAATAGGTAATGTATAAAATTTGACAGTTTGGAACAGGTAAAATCAGACGTTTCCATACAGTAGAGAGGTTACATGACGAAGTCTAAGAACGACCCATAAAAAAGTTTCTCACTTGGACGAGTATCCGCTATCGTAGCTCGGTGGCTTCCCAAAGCTCGGGTAAGAGTCACTCAGGCCGATACTCCTTGGCCTGAGCTCATGCTTTTGCCTTGTGGTGGGCCGGTAGAGACTTTTCTCGTAGATGTGGTCGGAAGTGTGGTACCTTTGCAGGGTTCGCGGCCGTGGTTTGCCGCACGGAGGCGTCTGGGTACACTGGTCTACCCTCGTCGCCTCCTCTACGCTTGTGACGAAGCTAGCTTCGGATATCTGGAAGGGAGAATGACTGGGATTAGATGTTGACGTTGACGTGCTGAAGTAAAACTAGCGTAGAGTCTGACAATTACTTCTGGGCTCAGTCTTTCTTTTAATGTCGCGTCAGTATTTTTGATTTGGCGCTTGGTGCATGATACTATGAATATGTGACAGATTTCTCCGTTATATACAATCAAAGGTGTGTGAAGTTAACCCGTGACTCTCGCTAGTGAGACCCGACATACGTCCTTGCAAAGACAAAGTTCATTTACAGTCTGTTAGCTTTTAAAATAGGTATACCTCGGGCTCTAGAGTAGGCTTCGGTTTTCACCGAATGCACACGACTACTTCCTGCTCTTTAAAAAACTTGTCTTCACTATTTTGAAAAGTTATGTAAAATTATAAATAACAATACAAAATAAACTTTGTTACCTTACACGAATATATATGTACAGGGTGTCCCAAAACTCGACGTCAACCCGAAGCCGGGTGAAAAGGCAAGTCAAGCTGGTTGTCAGAAAAATATAAAAAAAAATCTAAGTTGTATGATTTCAAAATTATAGGCATTTTTTTAAAAATCGCAAAATTACACACCCTGTGACAGTCTTTTTACTCCTGTTGCCACAAATCTTTACTTTTTCCAATTTTTTTTTTTGCTGTGTAACCCTGAATAATGCTTCTCTAAACTGTAATCAAAATTTTGAAACCAGCTGCTCTAGCTTGCATAAAAAATAGGACTTATTTCCTAGAAAAACTTTCAAAATAAAAAATTGCCTAGTTTTAACTGACTGTATTGAAAAAAAAATGTACTACGCGAGTTTGGCAAGTTATGTTAAAAGTTGGCGCATTTAGTAAAGATTCCAAAATGGTATAATACTTGGTAAATTGTAGCTGATAACATGGATAAAATTTTTTTTCCTGTAAAACCCAGTTTTTAACAAATTTTTCTTACTTGGTTAAAAATTATTTTAATGGGCGCAAGATTTTCCAAAGAGTCGTAAATTGTAGCTTGAGATGAATCAGGCATTCTAAGAAGTATAAGCGAGATAGGTATTGACGCTTAAGTGACTAAGACGGAAAGAGTCACCTTATCAAGTGCGAGCGAGATAGGTATGGACGCTAATGTGACTGAAACGGAGAGAGTCATCTTACTAAGTGCGAGCGAGACAGAGAGTGACGCCAGGTATTCGCTTTTGTACTCACACATCACAATCACAAATCAGTACGTTACGCTCCTTCGTTTACTGCACTTGTTTTCGTATTCGTTTGTATTGATTTCGTACTAACTACTTTTGGCTTCGTTTATGGACTTGTGATTGCTTGTGATTTGGATCCGAACTGTTTATTTTCCCTCAACGACGACCTTTGCTTTCTCCTGGACTATCTCGTGACTAGTGCCAAGATGTCTGCGTATACCACTCGCGAAAACGCTAATATGCACCTTATTTATGGTGAATGCAACTCTTCTCAGAGGGCCACCTCCCAAATCAAGAGCATGGTGGAGGAAGACCCGCCAACCCGATGGAAGACGAGGTGCTAGAAGCTGTCGAAGAAGACCCAAGCACTTCAGTTAGGGCTATTGAAATAACCACCGGAGTGCCCAAAAGTACAGCCCATCGTATTTTAAAAAGACATGAATTACACCCATACCACGTACAGCGAGTACAGACGTTACTACCCGGGGACTACCAAAATCGAGTAAATTTTTCCCGGACAATATTGGAGAGGTACAGGGATGACCCGCTTTTCTTAACGAAAATTTTATGGTCTGATGAATCGACATTCAAAAAGGACGGCTACATGAACATGCATAACTTGCATGAATGGCATGTAGAAAACCCTCATCTAACGAGGCAGGATCGGTCCCAGTACCGATTCAAAGTAAACATGTGGACCGGAATTTTAAATGGTCAAATAATTGGTCCTTTTGAGTTGCCTGATGCGTTGAATGGCGAGGTCTACTTGGACTTTCTACAGAACCATCTACCAAGTTTACTAGAAGACGTGCCGTTAAACATTTACAGAGAAATGTGGTTCCAGCAAGATGGGTGCCCAGCACACTATGCTCGCTCCGTTCGACAATATCTCGATGAAGAGTTTCCCGGGAGATGGATCGGACGGTCTGGCCCAATCTCGTGGCCGGCCCGTTCACCGGACTTGAATCCATTAGACTTTTTTACTGGGGAGCAGTCAAAGAAAAAGTGTATTCAAAGCCAATTGAAAGTGAATTTGAACTACGGCAAAGAATAGCAGAAGCAGCTGAATTCGTAAATAATGGACGATTCGCTCGAAAGATTCATCAAATCAAGAAAGATCATTTTTAAAGAGATGTCGGGCTTGTATTGCCGCCGAAGGAAGACATTTTGAACATTTGTTGTAGTAAAAATAGTTGTATTGGTACATTCATGAAAAATTTTAAAAATTATTGTAAATTTAATAAATAAAACTTAGTATTAAAAATTTTGTGTCAATTAAAATTTAAACTTTTACAAAAAAATGGTGCCTATTTCATACCACACACAAAGAGAACTAAACTAAATTTAGTGGACAATCTGTTTTTTCAATCGGTTTATGATAGACAAGCACAGGTACAATTAAGTTAAATTTAATCAGTGTGCATTGGAATCGGCTCCAATGTAAAAAGCAATAAGTTTTGCCATTTTCACCAAGTAAGAAAAATTTGTTAAAAACTGGGTTTTACAGGAAAAATTTTTTTTTATCCATGTTATCAGCTACAATTTACCAAGTATTATACCATTTTGGAATCTTTACTAAATGCGCCAACTTTTGACATAACTTGCCAAACTCGCGTAGTACATTTTTTTTTCAATACAGTCAGTTAAAACTAGGCAATTTTTTATTTTGAAAGTTTTTCTAGGAAATAAGTCCTATTTTTTATGCAAGCTAGAGCAGCTGGTTTCAAAATTTTGATTACAGAAAAATAATTGTAAAAAGTAAAGATTTGTGGCAACAGGAGTAAAAAGACTCACAGGGTGTGTAATTTTGCGATTTTTAAAAAAATGCCTATAATTTTGAAATCATACAACTTAGATTTTTTTTTATATTTTTCTGACTTACCAGCTTGACTTGCCTTTTCACCCGGCTCCGGGTTGACGTCGAGTTTTGGGACACCCTGTATATCCAATTCTATCCGATAGTAGCCGAGGTATATTCTAAAAGTTAACAGACGGTACAGGGCTTTATACAATCGAAGAATAAATTTGGAGTATATTTGTTAGTTTCTTCTCCACGTAATCTATTAATTGTGAATCTAACAACTCATAAAATAAACTTTTGTTTTTATTGTGAATAATAACATATTTCATTCACTCATTTATTTTATTTCAAATAGGTAACAAATACTCATTCTGTGAGGTTAGTACGCAGATAAAATACATTAACCTACGTTAGTTATTGCTGAATTACTTACTAGTTTAAATTGATTTCTTTTATTAAAATTAAATAATTATTAACTATTCAATATTTGAATTTGAAGTTTTTGTAAAAAATAATATCTCTCCGGCACTCAAGATAAACAAACCACTAAAGTCGATTTTCTCAGCTCAGGCCTTCAATGTTTTCAAAACACCTCCGTCAAAGATAAGGTTTTTCACATACTTAATAGCCATCGCGCCCTGCTATCGCTTGGCAAACCGGTCTAATATGAAAGCACTCTTGTAGTTAAGATATTACGTTTGATTTTACTTTCTCTCCTAAAATGGCAAAATAATTTCTTATCGTACTAATCCCCAGCTAGTGAATTGCGTGTCTTTACTAATAATAGAGAAAATAATGACAAAATTGCGGTAGGGTTAATTAAAGTATGTAATAGGTCTGCGTAGCCTTGTATTCGCGAACTCGTGTATTATGTATACGTATACTGTATGTAAGTAGGTACGTGCGCACTAATTAACGCTTTATCCCACTTCTGATGGTAAAGAGAATCATGTGTTAAAGGAAAATGCCCATTAAAAATGCACAAGTACTATTTCACTTATGTTTTTGTTTATAATATTTACGTAATTCTATAACATCTTTAGATTGAAAATATCGGGAGTTTCGGTTTCGTGAATTCAGAAACATAGAAGAAACAGAAAATAAATAAACTCACGCCCGTTGTCGCCGAGGGAGTAGGCAAGGCAGAGAAACATAGAATAAATAAATATTGAGATTAAAAAATTTTGACAATTTGAGATTATGTAGGTAGTCTTCCTCTGGTTGTAACTAAACGTAAGTCCCAAATACCTACGTATGCTTGGAGTTCCGATCTCCCCCAGCCACGAATCTCTGCCTCCAAATTGGCTGAAGAACTATATGAACATGGCTTCAGTTATTTCGTATACAGGTGGACAGTACACTGATGCAATTGTGCAGTCACCGCATTTCGTGGGTTAAGAACCAGAGTAGCGAAAAGGCAAAAATTGTAAAAAAAATTTTTTTGCCATTCGCTTTTAATACCTTCGTATTTTTATGTGCCAAAAAACGGGATCGATATTGTGAGTCGCTTGCTTAGTACAAAAAAAACGTATCCAAAAAAATTATTTTTGTTTACTGCCAAAATGAAGTTTGTCTGCTTGCAATAATTTTGACTTTTTTTCAATTTTTGCCCTTACGCTACTCTGTTTCTTAACCCAAGATTTGTCTTCGACTTTTACTAAGGTAGCTTATGTTTCATTTATTTTAACTTCTGGTAGCAAGTAGTGTTGTATGTTTAGGTATTCTGTTCCTTTATTAAGTTCTCCTTTGTTCCAAACAGTCAGTCAGTCCAGTTATGTTTCACTTTGCCATGAGTATTTAATTAATGTTGACTGTTTATCGATGAGCATTGTAATGAGTCTCATCAGAGTACTCATTTGTTGTAAGAGAAGATTTGTGATTGTTTCAACGTAGGTAGCAGTTCCAGTCTATCGTGCAACGATGTATGTTCAGTTTAGTACTACAGACGTATCTACTACACGTAGGTACGTCTAACTACTATTAGATATTATTTGTCTATCAAGAAGAAGACAGAATCGGGCTAGGCGCTGCGAGACACGTTGTACGGTCTATGTGATGGTGATGGATGATAGATGATAGTGTCAATGAAATAAAGGTTACCGTACTAATATGACACTATTAAAAAAAAACACATGAAAAGGGACTCGTACAAAACGGTACTCTTTAAAGAGATAACGATTTTTTTCGTTTTGTTTTACTGTAGCCACATAGTGCGGACACGCCACCATGATAAATGCGTCCTCGTCATTCATCACTTATGTCATGGCTCGTTAAACACCTGTTACTTTAATATTGTTTTTATTTTACAACCGCACCGAAAGACGCAAATTTATGTGTCCAGCCAGCCAGTAATATTATTTTAATGTGTATTAAAAAAATCGCCAGTTTTTAGGCACGCATGTTTATCTTATGACTGCTACGTCGACA
The DNA here is from genome assembly GCA_947310845.1 of Yponomeuta plumbellus. NCBI lineage: Eukaryota > Metazoa > Arthropoda > Insecta > Lepidoptera > Yponomeutidae > Yponomeuta > Yponomeuta plumbellus. Next base: position 12,898,495 of record OX371212.1, on the reverse strand, counting down.
ACTTAGTTTCGTTCTGGCTTGTTGTAAAAAACCGGACTAAATCGAGCCGTGCTCGCCCACCGAGGGTTTCGTAATCGCAGTTTTTCCGAACTTTTCCCGCACTTTGAAGACATTTTTTTATGATTTAATTACAATAGTTTTCAGCTTTTTCAGATATAAGATTTGTGGTTTAAGACGTTATTGAATTTGTTTACCAAATTTCATAGATCTAGGACAATAGGACATACTTAAATGGCAAGATCATTTTTTTTACGCGGCCTTAGTAGTTTTTTTCAGCTTCAAGGGACTGTAGACTTGTGTGTTACTGGGTTTAAATTTTAACTCGATATTTGCACGCATTCTGACCTCAGATCATAGAAAGGTCTTGACATACAGACGGATGGACGGAGAACAAAGTATAGTAAATGTTTTGACTTCTCCACTTCCAGTTTCTAGTGTTTTTGGACAAACTGTACCTATGTGTTAAAAGTAAACATGTTAAAAATCATAGATATCTTTACTTTAGATGTCTGTGGTAAGAATGCTACATCATCATAGCCATGTCTTGACCATGTTCTAATTTAGTATTGGTTTGGTTTGTAAAAATGGCCTGGCTTTCCATATCAATTTTTCCCGTCAAAGATACGGCTGGCATACCCACTAAGTAGATGTTAAATACGTATAAATACTCTGTCCACTCCACACCCCATTATATCCGGATTGAATGGCTTGCTCATCTGACAAAAGCTCTTTGTTACCTAAGTTAGTAATTAGCGGTGGCCATTGCTAACAGAAACAAACGTGTAGGTGCAATTTGTAACGTGTGTAAGTACTTAGGCACCACAGTTAGTAGGCGGTATGTACCTATCTATAATAGAGATACACGACACAGACCCTATTTATATTGACCGACAAATATGTGCCGTATCTTTCCACTCTATCGGTTAAGCCTTTAGACGACTTAAAAGTATCAAAATATGTTGTATGTATTTGACAGTTCGGAGTTGGGTAAATCAAACAACTCCATACAGTGGCAAACTTAATTAAGACTTCGTGGTCGGTCGGTCGCGTGGTCGTGCCTATGTATTTCAGGTAATATGTGTGGGACGCGAGATGTGATGTACACGTATGCGTACCTACAATTCTTCGGATTTTATTTTACTAAAACTAACAAATAATATAAAGTTTATACTTTTTTTTTTATTGCACATTTTACGCGCATTTTAGTTCAAGTTATCTTCCGGGCAATACCGTGCACATTGTGACAATAGCGTGACATAAAGAAAGTTACAGGAAAAAAATACCTACCACAACAGCTGACATAAAATTGCAAAAAAACAAAAAAAAACATTGTAATTTTACATAATATTTTGTTTCAATTTAACCAGTAAATATTGATTTCAAATGTTTTCGCACATTGACGGCACCAAATTTAAATAAGAGAAAAAATCGGTCTGATTTTAGTCCTGTGACGTGTTGCCCTCCACAATGACTCTTGATATAAGGTGATTGATATATTGATAGATTGATATAATTGATTCAGAGAATTTTTAACATAAACGAGTAAAGACTGTTTGTTTTTAGAATATACCTTGGTTACTATCGGATAGGATCGATTATATTGCAATAAGGTAAGGTTTATTTTGTATTGTTATATACCTAGAACTTTACATAACTTTTCAAAATAGTGAAGAAAAGTTTTATACAGGGCAGGAAGGCACACACTCGTCGCTTTCGGCGAAAACTGAAGCCTTCTTTAGAGCCCGAGGTTTAATCTAAAAGCTAACAGACTGTACTCTCTTTTGTCTAGGCTTGCTTACATTATCCTGATCTCACGTGTGTGTATGCTTGGGGCGACATTCTGTATTTTATTAATATTGATTTATACACCGATAAATAAAATATTGTCAAACTATTCACAAACCTTGATATCCATTTTTTATAAATGCATCCAGCAAACAAGGTAATGCAAACCAGCAAGGTAAAGATGGACTGCTGACCAATCCAATTTATGCACTTAAAATTATTTCACTCGAAAAGTATATTGAACTATGCACTGTACCAGCAAAAAAATCGATTATGTAGAGAACATACATAATTCTTATGAAATAAATGCAGCAAATTATGAAGTAAATTTTATCACAATATAATTAAAAACGACACTTTAAAAAAAAAGTTGCTTCGTTAATCTTCAACAAACGCAACATGAGTTTTCCCGCGCATCGATTGGGCGGGAAACTCAGCCAGCATGATGGCGCGCGTCGCGAACGGTCTTCCACCACAAGAGAAACAACGCAAATGAAGCGATGTTAAGGGCATGAGAGGTATTAAAACACATGCCTAACCGCGGATGTCGCGAATTGATTCAGGTGAAAAACCCACGCATGCGGGGCATTTTTAAGTGTCTAATATTAAAAAAGTTTTCGAATAAAAAAAATCGGGCAAGAGCGAGTCAGGCACGCCCACCGGGGGTTCCATAGTCGCGGTTTTTTCCCGAGCTTTAAATATGTTTTAATATAGGTATATAGTTTTCAGATTTTTCCCTGTATTTCTTGTATAACGATATTTCTTGCGAGATTTCATAGTTAGGTATATGTCAAAACATGGAAATAATCTGCACCTACTCGACAGAAAAACGAGACAGGATAAGTTCAAGAGCACAGACAATAAAGGTAACTTAAATTCTTCTACGACGACAGAAAGAGCTACGTCATTAGTGTCATCACACAACTACAGAGGGAGTTGAAAGCAATATAACGAGATTCACTCTGTATTTTGCCGTATTCAAAACAAAGTATAAAGATGAATTGCAAAGTGTGCTCCTTGAATATCTTTGGTACAGAACTTTTACAGTGCAAAATATGCAGAAATAACTACCACCATAATTGCGTAAATATGACCACATCCAAGTACATGGCAAACTATGCTACTGGGAAAAATACGTATACATGCGAAAGCTGTCTAAACGATGGCGATGTCTCCCAGGAGCAAGAACTTTCATCACCAAGCACACGAGAAGACACAACTTGCCATGTTACTCAAAGAAATCGAGGGCAAAACATATTAGACGATACAAAGGAATCGATGTTTGACGTATCGTATCAGAGCCTTCCGAATATTTGCACTCAAGCTAGCCAAGACTATGACGAAATTTTAAATGAAAACCAAAGATTGAAAAATGAGTTAGAAGCAGCACATACTGAGATTGAAAATATAAACTTACAAAACCAGTCTTTAAGCACAGCAAACAAGGAATTTCAGGAAAGGCTTCAACTGTACAAATCTGTGGGTTTAGGTAATATCCACACCGGAAATATGTCATCACCGAAAAAATTCTTTTCCCCGCAATATCGTAAAATTCGAACGACTACAATGAAAATTGGCTTACCACATACATCGCAGAGAAACCTCACAAACAACGTAGTACAACAGCTCGATTCAACTGCTAGATCTCTCCAAAAAAATCACTCATTGGACAATATCGAAATTGCAGATATAAATAATCACAGCCTCCAAGTCAATGGTGTGCGATCAACGTTTCAAAGCATAACTCATAAGATGGAGCAGCATATTACTCTACAATGCAAATCTAACTACAGCGCGGAAACTATTGATAACGACAAAAATAACAAAAAGAACTCTACATTCCGAGCAAGCGAGCCCAAAGTCCAAATAGAAACAAAGAAAGTGATTATTTATGCTGACGAAAGAGGAAGGGGATTAAGGTCCAGCCTACAGCACCTATTGGGACCTCAATTCACAGTTACATCGATTATAAAACCGAACGCGCCTCTGGCTGAAGTCTTAAACTCATGCGAAATTCAGTGTAAAGACTATGATAAGCAAGATTTTGTAATTGTACTAGCAGGGTCAAATGACTCCGATCCATTAAATTTACAATCGATGTTATACAGCAATTTACATGCGCTCAAACATACAAATGTAATCGTGAGTAATGTAGGAATAACAAGACATTTAAACGAGAACATGACAAACCAATGTTTAAAACTTGTAAGCTCTCGTTTCGCTAATTCAACATTTCTGGATGTCTATAATAATGAAATTTTAAGTCCTACTAAGTTCAACAAACTATACGCAAGTAGAAAACTGCTTAGAGAAATTTTGAGGTTAAATTACAAAAACGAGTATATAAAATATCAAACGCAAATCCACCGGGAAAGCTTTTCAACAGCAAAAAATAAAGATTGTCACAAAGTTAACGCAGAAACACAAACAACACCGCAACACGATAAGATCACATCACATAAGGATACGCAAACTGAAAATGACTTTTTTCGTCAATAATAAGAGTCTCCAAAGTCGCAGTCTTTTTTCTAATAAATACATATACATAATGCACCAAAATATATCGGGTCTTATTAGTAAATCGGAAGCGTTAACTTTATTTTTAGAAGAACTAGAGGATAGTAACAAAGGGATTGATATACTGTGTATAACTGAACATAATATGAGATCAGGAATGGAACATTTTTTGACTCTACCAAACTTTACTCTAGCTGCGTACTTCAGTAGAGAAAACACGAATAGGGGGGGTTCATGCATTTTGGTAAAAAACTGTTATAAGTACAAGATTTTAAGTAAAATAAGTGATCTGTCGATAAGTGGAGTTATAGAGTGTTGCGCAATAGAACTTATTCAATTTAATCTAATCATTGTTTGTATTTACAGAATTCCAAAAAGTACAAATGTAGGATATAATTTTCAGATATTTTTTGACCGACTAGAGAACATATTACAATTCCTTAAAACAAAGAGCAACAAAAATATTATAATGACCGGAGACTTCAACATCGACTTATTAAAACCCAATAGTAGAACACTTCAATTAGAATGTCAATTGAACACATTAAACTTGAAATTGGCGATTCACGAACCAACTAGACTAGCAAGTAATACTTGCATTGATAATATCGCGCATAATTTCAGACAAAAATGTCAAACGCAGGTTATTGAAAGCGCTCTATCAGATCACACAGCACAATTGCTACGATGCCCTGTGAAACAAACGTGCTTGATTGATAGTTGGAAAATTATAAGACGCGACTATTGCGATGAAAATCTAGAAAGATTCAAAGATTGCATAAAAAGTCTATCATTTTCAGAAATTTATGAAACAACTAATCCTAATCATGCATACAGTCTGTTCCTAGAGTTGTTCAAACTAATATATGACTTGTGTTTTCCACATAAAACTATCAATATTAAACTCCGTAAAAAACCTAAATGGCTAACTAAAGGCCTAAAAATGTGCAGTAGAAAAAAAAAGGGAGCTTTTATGGCAGTATAGACTAAACCCTACGAAAACAACTAAAAGTAAACTAAATAACTATAGCAAACGCTTTAAAGTACTAATAAAATCTACACAGAAAAAACTTAACAACCACAAGATTAATACATGTAGAAACAAATCACAGGCGATGTGGAAAATAATAAACGGGTCTAAGGAAAATAAACCAAACCAGTCTGTAACTGAACTTAAAATAAGGGGAAACACTATTTACAGTCCTCAAAAAATTGCAGACGAATTCAATAAATATTTCATAGAAAAAGTAACACCTATGAACAAAGAAAAAAGCAAAAATCAAATAATTAAGTTAAAAAAATGCAGAGATTCAATGTTTATGCCACCATGCTCTCCGTATGAAATATACAAAATCATTCTTTCACTAAAAAATAGTTATAGTACTGGCTACGATGATATTTCAACAAAGGTTGTTAAGTATGTAGCGCAAGACATTAGTTATCACTTAAGCTATATCACTAATCTCTGTATAGAAAAAGGAATGTTCCCAGATCAGTTAAAAATTGCTGTTATCTTGCCTGTATTTAAAAAAGATGACAGAGTATGCATGGAGAACTATCGCCCTATTGCTTTGATTCCTGTTTTTTCTAAAATAATTGAAAAATTTCTCTCTACACACATCAGCCAATACTTAGAAATAAATAATTTACTAGTAAGGGAACAAAAAGGATTTCGAAAGAACAAAAATATAAATATGGCAATATATGATGTTCTTAACGTTATCATTGAAAGTATAGATAAAAGAATCCCCGTATGCTCTTTGTATACTGACCTTACGCAGGCTTTCGACTATGTAGAGCACGATACTTTGCTACGTAAATTGGAGCTCTACGGACTAAGAGGTAATATATTGAATCTGATAGAGTCATACCTAAAAAATCGTGAACAGTTCACAGTTATCACAAAAATTAATTCCAACACAAAAGTGGAAGAGAAATACCAATCAAAAGTAGAGACTGTGAATCATGGCGTACCCCAAGGAAGCGTGATGGGGCCGTTACTTTTCATCGTCTACATAAATGACCTGCCAATTCATGTAGAGCACCCTATGTCACTTTTTGCTGATGACAGCACCATAACTGTACAATGTGAAGATAGATTGACATACGAATACGACATAAATAATGCGCTTAAAGCTATGATACAATGGTTGGACAACAATAATTTAAAAATAAATCTTGGCAAGACTATGTCAGACCTTGAAATAAAATACCAAGACAAAACTATACACAACATAGAGTCAACTAAGTTTCTTGGGTTAATAATTGACAATAAATTATCGTGGAAATCACACATAGAAAATACATGTAAAAGTATTTGTAAATCGGCATTCTTACTCTACAAACTTTCAACGATAGTTAACTTAAATACTTTACTGACAGCATATTACAGTCTTGTGGAATCTGTCTTGAGATATGGCGTTATATTCTGGGGCAATGGCACTGACCGTGAACAAGTCCTCATAGCACAGAAAAAAGGTATTCGAGCAATGTTTAGATTAAAACCCACTGAATCATGTCAACCCTACTTTAAGAAATATGATATACTTACATTTCCATCGCTTTATGTATTAGAAGTATTAATGTTCGTCAGAAAAAATCCTGCTTTGTTTCCACGCATTTCAGAAGCAAATGGTGTGCGACTCCGTAGAGACCCTACCCGCCTGAGTACAAGAATGTCCAATACTGCTTTCATGAAGAAAAGTATTTTATGCATGGGTCCAAAAATATATAATAAACTGCCAAAGAGCATCAGGGAATTGGATAACGATAATGTGTTTAAAAGAGAGGTTAAACTTATACTCATCAAGAAATGTTGCTACAATTTGAATGATTATTTTAATTTGACATTCCATTAATCTCAATCAATTTTATTAAGTTATTTTAAATATTTTAATATAATAAAAGGATGGCACTATTTAAATAATTATTTGAATTTATTATAATAAGACATGTCAATTAATTGCCAATCAATTTATAAATTTTTATTATTTTATTTTAATATTTCAACAGAATTTTACTTATAAAAATCATTATCTTGTAAATTTTCATTATTTTAAGATGTCAATATTTGTACGCCTTTACGGCAAAATATGCTGAAACTTATTTAATTTTTATGATAAGAACTTTTATTTATACGCATATTTCACGAATAAATGAATTTGAATTTGAATTTGAATTTGAATTTGATGACTTGTAGCTAATTTGTAAGAGCACAATAATGATGACCAAGCAATACACATCGAGTGGGCTTTACCCGTGCCCATTACATAAGAAAGAGTCTATTGGGTATGTAACCTTTGTAAAGTTAAGGAAAACCGACCGGGCCACCATTATAAGGCAAGTAGGTACCTACGTATTATACTTAAGTAGTTCTTCGAATTGACGCACCGCCCACCCCCATTCTGTTCACGGGGATGATTACCTAGAAAACGGCGCCTGTCTGCCAAGTCTATTAGTATAAACGCTAATTGGCTATCAGCACTATTCAGCACTAAATGTTTTAAAAATAAATTATAATCCTTCATAAGAAATTGTTTATGTTCATTATTACTTTAAGTACTTAGGTACATACCTGCTTTTTTCCTCGGAAGAGTCCGACCAAGTTTTTGTATTTTAACTAATACAATGTAACATATTTATTTAGGAAATAAAAAAAAATATTATAAATAGATCAATAGCCCAATAGACATTAGATATTAATAGAAGAATTACAAGCTATGCCGATAAATCTGTGCTTGAAGTTGAGACGCGCTGCTTCCCTGTAGGAATTAAAGGACCGCAGAAAAAATAGAACTAAATAAGTTATTATTTCCTAGAAAAAGTTCAATGCAAAATTAGCTACTATACTTACAGAAATGAATCTTTAACCAGGGCGTATTGAATAGGAGTGTGATTTAAACATAAAGCAGCATGATTGCAGAGTTGCAATAGAGCTATCTTTTTAATAAGCACGGTCTATAGTAAGCTGAATGCATACAATTATTACCTACGTCAAAACAACTTCGTTCTATACAAATTCATCGGTAACCTAGAGTTGTCATGCTATAGTAGAGTCACGCCTGCATCCCCGAGGGGTAAGTAGATTCTGATAAAACATCTTTATAACATAGGCAGATATAATAATGTTAATAAAATAACCAAATCTTTATTCAATAACAAGTGGTTACGGTTTACACGTTGTTGGGGCTCTGTACTAAGTCGAAAACTGTGTTACTGATACCCCGCCCGGTTCATTACCTTTCGCTTCATTTGACATAGTACAAGCACGCTAACTTGCCCTAATCGATGCATACTTAAATGTCATAAATTTTTCACCAATCCTACTTAAGTTGAAAGTGGGCCTTTATCCTTTATCCCAGAAGTGGCACAAAGCTATTTTCTTTTTCACTCTATCCCTCCAGGGAAGCGTTTAGAACATCCAACAATTCATAATTTTATTATAAAAATTCGAAAATACCTAAAATCGTCATAAATGACTTACGCTAAGTGCAAAAAATGCATCTGTGGCGAACACAAAAAAAGATTTGTGTTTAGACTGTATTTAGTGTGTCATTTCTGGACCTAAATATATCTACCTATATTAATAATTTCGTTCGGGTCTACGGTAGACTCGAACGATATGCACACCAAATGAAAGAGCGTAAAAAAATAGTTGATCTGAGTCGACAACATATGGGCGGAAAATTCGTATTATCGAGCAGCATCAATATAAAAATTATTAAATTCCGTAACCTAATATCCTTTTTATACATTTATTCTACAGAATAAGTACCTATCCAATGAATTCTAGTAGTCATTGGTCTGCTTACAGATCTTTACCCACGATCACCACTTAGTGCAGTACAGTCCTCCCTCAGTACACACAAACATAAATTGACGAAGTAAACGTTGATATTATTTTGGGGATGGCGTTGATACGGCAAACTACATGGATTGGAAACCCTTCTGGGTATACCTCTGATAAGAAAATTACATTGAAACCACTCTTGTTTGTTTGCATACTGTCTGACATTGCCCGAGCTAATAAACTTTCATGTTGTTTTGATCAACAATGTGTTTAGATAGGTAATAAGACACAGAAATACCAGAGAGTTCACTATGTAATCTACTCACTTCTACGTAAGTGTTTGCTTTAGCGGGAAACGAATAGGTGCGAATAGTTTTAATATTGTAGCTCAAAAACACACCACGCAGAAGTTCACTCACTTCGAACCGTTTACATTTATTATTGTGTAAGTGGGTAGTATTAAAAAAACGAAAACCCGGGCTGTCACAAACTTAGTGCGTTCGGATCGAGTGCTTATTTGCCCGGTTTCTGACTGAGATTTTCACTAAGTGAATGCTTCAGTAACGTTCAGTCACGCCCTTTTCTGAGAACTTTATCGAGACAGCACTACTTATAGTTAAGTAGAAACTTAGCGAAATGCTCAATTCAGAAACTGGCCCTTTGAATGTCCCAGAATAAATGAAGAAGGAATGTCACAAACCAAAATGGCGGCGCCAAGCACTATCTTTGCTGTAGTCTATCATTATATTCATTATCATCTCGTAACAATATCTATGTTGGACGAGAATAGCCGGGTTTGTGAACCTTAGTCCCCGTTTCTCATACTTCACCAATTTACTAATGTATTTACTGTTAACAGAGGTTTTTTTGTAGGTATGCACTTTAGCCACGTGGCAGCTGTAGGTAACTGTAGCCAGATTATCAGGGTACGAGAAACCAGGGGTAAGATTCACCAACCGGGTATACCCGTCAAACAAAAATATTGTTCGAGCGAAGGATATTTACTTTGATCCTTCTTCGGGGCAATTTAACTAAGTAATAAACAAGTAACCAATACACGGCTAATAATAGGTCTTTACCTATGAAATTGCCATTCTGCAGTACTGGCCATTTCAAATCAAAATAATTTTTATTTGGCTAAGAATTCCAATTTCAAATTAATTTTATTTTAAGAACATGGAATTCTTTTTCCAAAAGTAGTCATTTGTTTATTGATTAGTGTTACATTTTCATCGCATTTCAATCTTTTTCGTCATCATGGATATACGTAAAAAAATCGACTAATTATGGAATATGAGTACCGTTGTAGCAGCAACGCGGCACTGTTTGGTGGTCTAGCGCCGGTGTGATTCATCACAGCTTCTTACCAAACGGGGTGAGCATTACTGCAGATGTGTACTGTGAAAAACTGAACACAATGATGGAGAAACTGGCACATCTCCAACCAGCATTGATCAATCGCTCGTCTCCGCTGCTCCTGTACGACAACGCGCGACCTCATACTGCACAGCAGACGGTCTCCAAGTTGCAAGAACTGGGGTCCGTCATCCGCCCTACTCACCAGACCTTGCGCCTACAGACTAGACTACTACTTTTTTCAGAATTTGGACAACTTCTTGGCGTGAAAAAAATTCAATACCCGAGAGGCAGTACAAAATGCCTTTGAAGAATTTGTTGCCTCCCGTCCAGCTGATTTCTTTAAGAAGGGCATCAATAAACTGCCACTGCGTTGGCAAAGATGCATTGATTGCATGGGTGATTACTTCGATTAATACAATATAAAATACATGAAAAAAATTCGTTTAAATTTTTTCATACAAAACGGCAATTTCATAGGTAAAGACCTAATATAACAAAGATGAATGTGGTTTTGAATTTCAACATCCAATTTTGGTGACAGCATAAAAGAAAATATTTACTGTCACTGGAATGAACGAATAACGAACTTGTTTATCTGAGGGATACCTTGTTCCGCTAATTTCGGCACATTTGCGTTTAGCACTTAAGGGGCTACCCGGATGCCCGGAGCAAAGAGAATATTCTCTTTGCCCGGAGCTAATTAGCGCCATAGTATTTTGGAAAGAAATCGTGTCTTCCTCCGCTAAAAACGTTTTTGGCAAATTTGCCACCACGTTTATTAAGATTCATGATGTTCTCTTAATTTCCAAAAAACGCACTGTAAAAGATTTTTTGATTGGTGATGCTAATTAGTACCGGGTCGTTTATTACAGGTACCAGACTAGATTAGTCCAAATGAAGACATTAGGTAAATACTGTTCGTTATCATAGTGTCACTTTGATATTTACCGCCTCGGCAAATGGCGGCTTTTGACAAAAGAAATTAAAGGAAGCCGACGCGGCGCAAACACGCCAGGGAATTTGGCTCGCAGCTCGTCTCATTCTACTATTACGTAGATCACGCAATTAAAGAATTAAATCAATCAGTATTTTAGAACGGATTTATAACGAAACGATCCTGCATCACTTAGGTAGGTACCTATTCTAAATTCCGGTGGAGATGAATATTTTGAGGACACTTCGAGTGATGAAGAGTAGTGTTTTATTTTGTGCTTCATTAGGTATATTGTGTACCAAGTTTTTTTTTCTATGTAAATTGTTTTGGCCGTCTAAGTTGTATTATTGAAATAAATGTTTTTTTACTAAAACCAAGATTGCCTTCGTGTGTACCGACACTATCTAAGCGAACGGACTTTACTACTGGCCGTCATTGTATTTGGCCGTTTACAAGATGACGGTAAATAATTACACATCTAGTTTCATTCTTTTACTACGCCATTGGCCGGCTGTTGTATGAAAGAAATATGTGCTCCAGGTGTAGGTACATACAATAAAGAATATTCTATCTATCTAGGTCAGTGATGGGCAAAGTACGAAAGTATTCAATCCGGCCCGCCGACTCGCCGAGGGTCCATCGACATCGACATGGATAGTATATGGCCCGTTATAACTACGTTTTGACGGTCGAGAAGTATAAAGTAGATTTTACGTAGTAGAAAATTAGATGCATAACCTACGAATAGAACTGAAGCTAAACTAGCCGCTAGCGTTCTATAATTCTGGCCCTCCTCTAGAATTTCTTAAACTTTGTGGGCCCCATTAAAAGAGTTTGCCCACCACTGATAAAAAAAATAAACTCACGCCCGTTATCCTCGAGGGGTTAGGCAGAGGCACCAATTACTAGAACTGAGCCCACGTTTTGCCGACCACCACCACTGATCCAGGTAAATAATTATCTACCACTATGGTCCAAAGCTGAGGTCCAAAAAGAACCCGACCAGAGTTTTCTTGTCTCTATATGTATAAATAAACTCACGTCCGTATTCCGGGCAGAGGCTACGGAGAACGGAGGCGGATTGCGGTTACTTTGACGTACCTAGATGGGTCAGTAAATCCTTGCTGTATTAGAATCCCGGCGCATCAGGTGTCTGAGAACATTTCCCAAAATACCTCTGACACAGACCACTGACAAATTTTTAAAATTCGTCCAAAATTCGCACCCGCCCCAGTTCCGGTCACTGGTCTTTTGTCGACACACAACGCTTTTCGTGAACGATGTTTGTTGAACTGAGATCGAGACCATGCAAACTGAGCTTGCTAACGAACCTTACCGATAACATTAATTTCCATGTCTCGTAGGGCTGTTGCTGAGCAGTTTTTTTTGCAAAACAAGTTTAGTTAATGTCCAATCAAAATAATGGGTGTCGGGAAGGTCAAGGACATTTTAAAGGGTTTATTCTAATCTTCTTCTTCTTAGAAATAAAAGTAAATTGCTCTTCGTTAGTCTCACTAAAACTCGAGAACGGGTGGACAGATTTGTTGTTCTTGTAAGGTACCTAACTACCTTCGTGCAAGGTCGATCGTATTTGACTCTATAATGATTAGATTTCCCGTTTTCTTTACTGGTATTATGTATTTACCATAATAGTGTAATTAATTCTAATTTAGAATATGATGAAGAACGACTCATTCATTTCTGAAGGTAGGTAGATTTAAAAATAACTACTCAAATATGTACCTTCACCAGTTTATTTTATTATACTCCTATTTATTGAGGAGCACCGACATGCTGTTTGCATTGCTGATAATTATTTCATAGGTCTCTCAAGTAGGTACATTTACCCCTGAGGAAATACTGAGGAAACGTTTTATTTTCGCGAAGGCTTTATCGAGTGGCAACCCTAGTTATCACAGCGGGTGAGTTGGGAAAATAAGATGTTGAGTAAATACAACACCTCTCATTAGAGATTGTTTGAGTTGAGCCAAACAAAGTTATCATTGTTTCATCCATTTGCGTCGAAACGTGACGGTCCTTAATTTAATTTAAGAGTATGAGATAGATTGCTGTACTGGATGGGAGCCTGATTAAGAAAAATGTATGAAACCACAGTTCACCACAACATTAATCGTTTGTCCCAATGATATAGTTTACGACGTTAGCATTCTTACAAGAATTTCAATGTATGTCACCATTACAACAGACAGGTTGATGGGAAATTAGACTTTTTCCTGGCCTGGGTAGGTAGATATTGGTGTCCAAATCCTATCTCCAAATCCACGGCGTAAGTAGGAGTTATTCAAACTAAAAATTGACTATAGTAATACACTTTCAAGATATCAGAGGATCTACCTACTTGTTTATTTTATATATTATTATGTAAGCTCTGATATTTAAAATATGTAAATCTGAGAAAATCTTATAGCTAGTACACTTGTAACTAGGTATTTTGCAGACCAAAAGTGGTTGCGTGGTTAATAAAAGAAAGGGACTGCCTTTCACTCACAAATACGTATCACAGACTGCATTATGGCAAATATCGTAGTTCGCCAGTCCTTATTTTTTAATTAAAAAAGAAAATAATATTATCATATTCTTTTCCTATCGTATTTTAACAGTGATAAATTTAATTAAAACTTAGAAAAACCTAATATTATTAGCAAAAACGTTAGATAGTAGGCCTCTGCCTATCCCCTCGGGGACAACGGGCGTGAGTTTATTAATGTATTTTTATAAAAGTTAGATGGCGATTTTCTCTATTATGAAACTCCTGCTATTGAAGGAATTAGGACAATAAAAAATATATATGCAAAAAGTGTAAAAAATTAAGAACGTATCAGAGTGAAGATGAAAGCAAGAAAACTTCATTGATCGCCATAATATTATTTCGTACATTCAACAGCAATCTGTGGCTCTGTGGTCAAGCTTGTTCTGTGTGTCTGTGTTTCTAGATACCTACGTAGGTAGGGCAGTGAAGCCAAAGCTATAATTATTACGTACTACGTTCATCTGAACACAGTAAAAGGCCTTCCACACGATCGGAAAGATTCTCCGACCAAGGTGACATTGGTCGGGTTGGTGTAAAAATTTCACGTGTGGAAGCCGGTTGTCCAACCAAATATTGGTCGGAATCCAACGGCCTTGATCGGAAGCGCAGCCATCACAACACGCTGTGTTGGCGGTCGGAATGGATTGTGTGGAAGGCTGTCGTCCGACGCGAGCGCTTCAGTGGGCCGTTGGCCGTCGCTGCGAGCGGATGTATGTCTATGACAGTAAGTTCGAATTCGGTAGTTGACACGACTAACTATAAATTACTTCATATGCCCGATTAAAACAAAATATTTCGGGAAATATATCTCTTTCAGTTCATTATTAGTTATTACAATTGTTAAATAGATGAAACATAAAAAGAGTGCTCTGAATAATGACTTAATAATGCGGTATTTTCATAGGTACAAAATTCCGTTTTAAAAGTAATTTAATTGACATTTTGTCAACTACCCAATTATGTTTCGAATTATGGTTGGAATGGGTTCGCATTTTGAAAGCCGCGAACGGGAGGTATTGACGGAATTCATATCAATTTACACATAAAATAACATTTACATACAGGCTTGCATTTACATACATCGCTTCTGGTCCCACACTAGGGTACCCTGTGTCGTGGGTACCAGAAACAGCGACGTCATAAGCATGTAAACATCCAAGACCTGTCTTTCTTTTTTTTTTTGTACCCAACCGGGATTCGAACCCGGACCTCTCACGTGGTAAGCAGATGCGCTTACCGCTGCGCTACCGATGTCGTTTCGTACAGTCGAGAGCACATCATGTTATACACCCATGCACTCTGCCCCGTTGCATTACGGGCGACTTTGCAACTCAAATGTGAATGATGCTTTCGACTGTACGTTGTCAAGTTGTCCGACCGTGTGGAACGAATTCCAACCCGACCAAGGCCACTTGGTCGGAGAGTCTTTCCGATCGTGTGGAAGGCCTTTAAGTATTACGTAGACGGGGTGAACCTGCTACATCAATCTATAACTACATTCTGTACATAATGCACATGTGAAAAGGTTAGTAGGTGATTCTGCATGCCATTGCACCTTCACTGGGACCGAAGACCGAATGACCAATAGCCGAATAACATATTATTATGCCCGAAGACACATGCCCGAAATGTTAATTTACCGAAGCATCAATAGCCCGATAACTTAATCGTTCATAAGCCCTAAAACCAAAAGGCCGACGCACTAAAGCCCGAACACTATTGACCGAAAGAAATCGTGTATGAACACAAAGTCTATTTTCCATAAATGTTATTTTTACCACATTGACCACTTATTTACAGTCGACAAGGAGGTAAAAAAAAATTTTTGGAATCTTGCCGCCCTCAGTGGTCATTTACGAAACATAATAAAAACTCCGCTCTTCCCCATTTAACGCTCATGAAAATTTCGCAAGTTCCAGTAGATTGTAAATAAGTGTCTATAATGTAAATAATGTGTCTTCGGGCATTGTTATTCGGCTATTGCTCATTCGGTCTTACGTAGGGAACCCAAACACGGGTAGTACCTGATACAGGAACCGTTGCTTCCGCACTTTCGCCTTGAAAGTTGTTGCGTTCATTGTACATTTCACAAAAACACTCTCCTAAAGCTTTCATCGAGAGAACACTACGAAAACCATCCAAATTACAATTCGCAACCTTATTATCAGCAAGTAGGTCTCTAAGATTTAATTCAATGGCTACATTTAGATTTCGGACAATAAAACGATTGCACTGATGTTGTTTTATACCCGAGTCTATTTTAAATTAGTTATTGGCTACCGTTAGAAGTACAGGCGTGGTCATAAGTATTAATCAGACTAGCGAGTACCTGTAGCTATACACGGTGGATGGGTGGGTATGATCTGTGGTTGGTGCGTGCATTATGCAGGTAATTAGGGCTAATTATCTACGTCCATATCAACCTAATTTGTCAAGAAACACTGACATAAATGAAAACTCTGCTAGTGGGCAAAGTGATAGGACATCTTCTTACCACCCAAACACGTTCGGTCAGGGCTGTACTACACAAATACCCTTAGATTTTACAGTCGGTTAGTAACATAGGCGGGAACATTATTTATAGGTACATTTACATACAGTCTGTTAGCTTTTAGAATGTACCCCGGCTACTATCGGATATACTATTCGTGTAATAGAAATATCGGAACTAATATTATGACAGAAATAAACTAATACAGAGCAGGAAGTAGTATTACACTCGTGTGCTTTCGGCGAAAACCGAAGCCTACTCTAGAGCCCGAGGTATATTCTAAAAGCTCATAGACTGTACAATAACTGAACGGAAATTTCCTAATTGTTCCTTTTATATTTCCTAATAATAACGTGTAATAAGTTCGAGAAAAAGTCCTAATATCTAAAGCACTTTTCTGCGTCACAGTTTCATGGGAGATAAATCATTATTGGTGTACAGTACTTTCATTGGATAATAGGCCTAATGCTAACGGTAAACAAGGGCTACATACAATAGTAACGTATCGTTTTCTGGACTTACAGAATCTGAAACGTCCAACATAGTGACGAACTTCTTCAAGGGCTACTGAAACCGTAGAACTAGCATGGCTGGATTACCTGGAAAAGTAAATAGACAGGTTAATAATAATTATTATTGTGGCCACTCAAAAAAGTTACGTGACGCCTGTGGAAACTCGTAGAGCAACATTTTCTTTTGATCAAAATACGAGATGATTAAGAAACGCGAGTTGGTGAAAAAAAAAACTGTCAATGGCAATGTCAAGCAGTGTTGCCAGATGGGGTATTATCCTTGAAATTCAGAAGTTGTTTTTTGCTTAGAAGTGAATTTTGGAGAAGTTCTTTGGGTGAATTTTTTGCTAAATTAATGGAGTCTGGGCACACGGTTGAACAATGGGTAACATTCTCAAGGTAACATTTCTCATTCTTAACATTTACATTTATTTATCCATCCCAAGGTTGTCTGGAAGAGATCGCTTTTAGCGATAAGACCGCCAATTGTATACGGCAAAACTTAGATCTATAAGTCTTACAATGTATTTGTTTGTTTTCTGGTGTGTACAATAAAGAGTTCTAATCTAATCTAATCTACATCAAACGAACAAAGAGCTAGAGCTAGAACACATTGATGAGACCGCTCGGGGCAGCGAGCACGTCCGTTCAGACGCAACTTTTCGCACGCTCTAGCGCCGTTTACATCTCGAAAGCGAGCATTCTTAGAATATTCCATAAAATCTTTGCGAACGCAGACAGAGTAACGAAAGAATGCTCCAGGTCTGTTTCCACTAAAATAATTTGACAGAATGGGGATAGAATGAGCATTCACTCGTCTGATGGAAATCGACCTTCAGGCAAAGAATCTATGTTCTTTTCATACATACATGAACTATTGTTTCGATTCCGGGGGGGTATGTAGAGACTAGGGACTGCTATTTCACGATCTTGACAGATTCCTTTCACGTCATCGACGCTCATCAGTGGTTGCATGCACGTACGCCATTCGTTCATACAAATTACAACTTACTTAAATTTTTTCTTCGCTTTATTCGTGTTTTTTCACAGTTCACAATGCCTAAAAGACGCAAGAATTTTATTCTGTTTCCACAACTGCTACGAAAGATTCGATAGAAAGGAGAATGCCAAGATTTCTATGACGCCATGCCCCACCAGATTTTTTTCAGTTACACAAATGAATTATATATCAGTTGATAGGTTATAATTTGTACTCTTGAAATTATAGAACATGAACTATGGTAAAGCTCAGACTCCTAAGTTTTAAGGGTACAAACATACTATAGCAAAAGCTTTTTATTTTACAAAAACCCTATTTTATCATAACTTTTTTATATGGAAAGCATTTTTTATGCTACAAAAGTGTGACTGAAGATAATAGATACCATAGATACCCTTAAAAAAACTAATACATATTTTAACAGATTCGTAGGTCATAAAGTCGATATTTTGAATTTAAAAAAGGGGTTTCAATGAACTGATTCGTCCAGATTAAACAGCGAAGGGGTCGAAATTGTTGAAATCCAAAAGTATACACAATAATCAAAATGTTAGGCAACACAAAACTCCAGATTTAACAGCGAAGGGGTCGACATTATAAAAAAATAACTTAAAATAACAAAATACACTCAGCACACAACGAATTGACAGCTGAATTTTTTTATTTTTTTTTTGTGTTTTTATGGCCTGGTTACACGAACTTTGGACAGCTGAATAAAAGTAAGTTTCACAGGGGTGCGTTCAGAAATCTCGCTCGACGACTTTTCTTGATTTTGATTTTTCAAGCTTTCATTTGTTCGTATTGTAAATATGGCTACATTTAGCTACAAAAAAATGTACGTTGGCAACACTGGTACTTTAGACATTGTATGGAATCAACTTTTTAATTTTTATTTGCTGATTTTATAGGTCTTATTTATAGATAGTTATTTTTGATAATTTTTAATAAAATTATTTATGCATACTTTAAGTCTGTACCTTTGAATATTTTTGGGGCACGAATTGGCATTGTCTTTAATGCGGCATTTTTTAAGTTCGAGTTGATTTGTACTACCTAAAACCTACCCTTTTTTGTAATCTTTTAAAATAAAACAGTGTTCATTTTAAATTGATGTTTTTAGAGAGAACATCCGATCGGGGGAAATGCAAAGAGCCATCTGGCAACACTAACAGTAACGTCAACGTCATTCAAGCAAGTCACAGAAAGTCTTCAAGCAAAACAATACAAAATATTCGAGTGGAGGGAGCTTATTCAATTAAAAAAAGCTCAAAACAAAAATGTTTATGTAATGCATTGCACATGCAATACATATTTTGTCCAATCTGCAGGTATTCGCGGATACAACAAGTCAATTCGGTCCGCGTTCCAGTAAATAAATAACTAGGTAAATCAAAACACCGGCTATTCGATTTTTATGAGGTACTAACCCAGAACTGTTTCAAGTTTTTGGTAATTTTTATGTAACTTGTTGAATATATTTCAAAATGTCACAACTTTCTTGTTATTAAAAGAACTTCCTTCTCACACTTCCAGTCGCTTACTCACTTCCAGAGTACTCACTCATGCAGTTTGCTCAGACCCTTTCTTCAGTCTGTATTCTGTAACGCGACTTTACATCAGGGCCTTAAGATATGAATTAAACTGACTGCACATTTGAATACATAGTCATAACAAATGTTATTTGTTCACCTACTCATTAATCTGTGTCAGTCTTTAATCAAGATGTAAGGTCTTCAGCAACACAAACTTTTGTAAGCAGACCCTACTCGGTTATGCTATGGATGAACTTGCAACTGAAATACAAAGATTGATCTGTTGTTGAATGTACCAAATATTAGCAGTTTCAACTGAGCTAAATAACTGGCTGGTTGCTTAGCAATTTACAGTAAAGATAACACTGTTAACACCAGTGTTTTTGTTTGTTTACAACCAAAGAGTTGTACAGATAAGCAATGTCTGTTGCAACACTTCAAACAGAGATCTACCAACTTAACTGTACAAAGAGTACACAATATTCAGTGGCATTTTAGTAATTTTATTATGCATTGCAGTAATGTTCGAGAGTCTATTAGATCTAGAGAATATGCCTCGACCACTAATTGCCTGAATACATGGTTATTTCTCCTATTGATAACTAAGTGCTGTGCTTTGGTACTTAATGGTTGGTGCCTAAGACAAACAAAATATACAACAAGTCAATTGAAATATCTGTGTAATTTCCATATCTTTGTACAACATACATCTATCTTTATTACAAAACCTTAAAGAAATTTCTTCACTATTAATTAATTCAACCACTTCTGGGAAGCGCAACATTTTTTTAATTTAAAATGGTTTAATTGTTAGTTCCGACAACATTATTTTTTTATATCAGAATGATTATTCTGTCTTGAAAGTTGTCACCAAGATTTGCGCAGATTTGTGGGGCAGTCTGTATTTATGTAAATGCAGGCCGCCCCACAAAGTACAGTGTTTTTGAAATTGCACAAAGCATGAAAACTGTTTCTTTAGTATTGATTTTTTTTACCAATTTCAATAAAAACCGATTTGAAAATAATTTTTATAAGTTTCCATAGTCAACATAGTCTAGATAGTCCCATAGTCGAACGTCGTCCGTTCTCCTGCCAGACTGTCTGTGTGTGTTATAATCCATTTATCTATACTTGGCATTTTTTTCAAACTTTAAACGACACTAAATCAAATACCTTTAGCGGTAGAAAACTCGAAACACTTTACAAATTTAGTGCTAGCTAGTACTAAATTTGCAAACGATATCGAATTTTCTACCGCTAAAGGTTTTTAATTCAGTGTTGTTTAAAGTCCAAAAAAAATGCCAAGTATAGATAAATGGATTATCTGTCTGCGGCCTAGCCGAGGGACAATAATTGGCACTACAAAGCAGTATGGCAATGATATACATATTTATTACGCCGACAAAACGGTATATTTAACGGAAATATGTAATTAATGAAAACATTTTTGGGTATCTACACCTAAATTAGGGATGCAATTTTTTATTGCTTTAATATAATTTTGTTTATTGCCGTGTATTTGGTCTTACCTATTACCCAGTCACCTATATTAACATTGATATTTTCATGTCTTTCTAGCACGAAAAGGACTACAAAAGTGACCCGGTTGCAATGTGCCAATTGCCAGCATACAACGAAGGTCCCGGAGTCAGATGCTAATTGTACCTAAGTACTGTGTAAGTCTTATAATAGTTTTTTCATATGAACCAAATCTTACGAAGTTAACTCTTAGGTACTCTAGTCAAAAAGCTTAAATTAAAATAAATTCAATAAATGCTTTTTAAAATTATAACTTCTAGTTGGATGGAAATGGAACATTATGTCTGGATTTAATTAAAACAATCGGATTTTTTATATTAATATGTCTACTAGCATGACTAACGATTAGACAAAATATATAAATTAAAAAAAAAACATTGCTTGCCTGCCTATTAGACATATTTTAGAAAAATATTCTTCAGATAATTTTTATTAAATTTGGACATAATTTTCCATTCCTATTTTGAAATCTTAATAAAACAGCCTAGCGGCGCTGTGAAATAAATACAAGGTTAACTATTTACAAATAACATAAACCGTTCAGAAGTACAAGACACGCGGTTTCAATTAAAGTTTTTCGAATAAACATGGCATCATCAGTTTAGTGAACTAGGTACATAGCTAGTATTTAGAGGACTCGGTCTTTGGGTTCAGTTGTAGGGGCCACAAAACCGGCTACTATCGGATAGAATCGGATATATTCGTGTAATAGAAATATCGGAACTAATATGACACTTAAATTACATAACTTTTCAAAATAGTGAAGAAAAGTTTTATACAAAGCAGGAAATAGTATTACACTGTGTGCTTTCGGCGAAAACCGAAGCCTACTTTAGAGCCGGAGGTATATTCTAAAAGCTACGAGGGCGGTTTGATAAGTCCGTGACTTTGAGATAAAGAAAAAAGTTTTTAAGGAAATTTTTGATTTATTTTTCTACATAATCTCCTTTCTGCTTTATACACTTCAACCAGCGATATTCCAGCTTTTTTAACCCATCCAAAAAGTATTTTTTATCAAACCCTGAAAAATAGGCTTTTGCTTCAGCTAATACTTCTTCATTGTATGAAAATCTTTGTCCGCCAAGCCATTTCTTCATGTTTGGGAACAGGGAGAAGTCACACGGAGCTAAATCTGGTGAATATGGGGGGGTGTGGCAATAATTCGTATCACAATTCCACTAGTTTTGAAGTTGCGATTGCCGACGAGCGGGCAACGAGTCGAGTCGACGCGTCAGCAAACGCGGCACCCATCTTGCAGAAAACTTTTTCATGCCGAGTTTATCATGCAAAATATGAAAAACTCGTTCGATAGAGATGTGAACAGCATCAGCTATCTCCCGTATCTTCCTTCGAGGGTCTTCGATAACAATGTCGTGAATTTTGTTAATAACATCTTCAGTGGCGACCTCAACCGGCCTTCCTGGGCGGTCGGCGTCATTGGTGGTGGTACGACCGCAACGAAATTCAGTAAGCCACTTATGAACCATTCCATGAAACGGAGCAGAGTCCCCATAATATTTTTTCAGTCTATCCTCCGTCTGCTTAATAGTTTTACCACGTAAAAAAGTAGTGTTTAATTAATACACGAAATTCATTTTTCTCCCTTTTCAAACAATATTCTGACTCCGCTTACACAAAGGCTTCTAATTTTTTTTTCTTTCGCGCCAATTTTAAAAATCGAACAACATAAACTCGGTAAGGAGTTCCTAATTAAGAAATAAAAATAGAATTTCGAAAAAACAATGTATTCAAGCTTAAAGTCACGAACTTATTACCGCCCTCGTACTTGTTATAGGCTAAAAATGGCAAATTAATGACTTACTGATATTAGAATTGGGATATTAGTGTCAAGTATAAGTAGCATAATTCTTCTTGGTAGCATACATATCGCATAAGGCGTGGCCTGTAATGAAATAAAAAAGTGAACGCACACGCAGTGAGCGTCGCCAAGTTCTGGGCCGCAACTGTTTTAAAATAATAATATGTACTTTCAATTTTATTTTGCCATCGATACGCTACAAAGAAGAAGTTACATTACGGTTACTTTGTAATAAATAATAATAAATAAAAATTATTCAATTAAAAAATCCAAGTTTACATTAACATTTACATTTACATACAGGCACATACATTGATTCTGGCCCCACACTAGGATACCCTGTGTCGTGGGAACCAGAAACAGCGACGTCATAAACATGTAAACATCCAAGACCTGGGATTTTTTTTTTGTCCCCAGCTGGGATTCGAACCCGGGACCTCTCGCATGGTAGTCAGATGCGCTAACCACTACGCCACAGAGGTCGTTATTATTACAGTTATGATCAATTGCAACACCCACACTGGGCACACTAGCCTATGTCGTGGAAGTCGGGTGGAATACGCTTCTAATAATAATAAAATGTAAAGGTTGATGACTGTACGGCATTGATTAATCGTGTTTTGTATTTTCTCAATGTTTTCTTTAGTTGATTCTAGGTAATACACATGCTTTCATCTATTCTGTCTCACAGAATAAATGTTACTATTAGGTATGTACTACACTACCTCTATTGGAACAGTGTGTGGTGAATGATTCACCTTTAATAAAGAGCATTGTCTTAAGTCTTTTTATATTACGGAGTACAACAACTTGTTCACACATTTGCTAAGTGCAACGACTACTGCTAACTTTTCCTAGATAAGAGAAGTGGATACTTCATTTTGGAAAGGGAAACTAGCTGGCCTCAAACTTAACCCTAGCGGCTTTATTTGAAAAAGCACGATTCCTGCCTAGGTAGTACGAAAGCGCGAGTCACGCGTTTTTGTGACGCTAAAATGTCAGACTTTGACAGTTTATGTATAGCGCCACCAAGTTATCTGTTCAGGTGGGCAAAATTGTAACTAACTAATTAATTATATATCCTTTTTCCCATTTTTTGTTTTATTTATTCACTTACTAAGATTTATAGATATATTTTCATTAAATTTGAAAGATGGGTTAAAACATTCTCATTTTTCTAGGTAAATTTCTTAAATGCTACTACTAAATCTCCACTAGCGCCGCTATCAACTAAACAGATAAGATGGTGGCACTGTACCGGAAAGTCGCGACTTTTGACGTTAAAAGCCGCGACTTACGTTATCGTGCTACCGTTTTTGTACTGTGTACTGTGACAACATTTTTTCCTTTTAAAATCTCCATCACAGACTATTTATAAGTACAGTCGACAGCACATCATCCTATACACCCATGCACTCTACCCCGTTGCATTACGGGCGACTTTGCAACTAAACTGTGAAGGTTGACGTGCTGTCGACTGTACTAAGTAGTATGTACATTTTTCAAAGAAAATTGCAGATACGTATTCCTAATGAATGAGATTGGAAGGTCTTAAAGAAGGTCGATAAATAAGCATCCAATGGGAGGACTCCAAATGATATATTATCGTTAACGTACTTGTTTAATGTTAAGGAAAATTGCCTTTTCAAACCAATAATAATGCCACTTGGCATTGTCCGAGGACATTAATACTCGATACGATCTTTTGTATGCGCCTGGGCTTACGTTTATGGATTCCGCATTATTAGCACTAAAGAAAACAGAACACTAACTAGCTATTGTGAGGGACGCACTCGTATTTACCTACCTCTCATGTTTCACTATGGAAATAGCAGAGGTTCTTAACCTCTTAAGTCCCCGTGTACTAAAAAAAAGTACCAAAACCATTGTTATTTTCAAGGTCAGGACTTGGGAGGCTATTTGAAATAAAATACTCAAAGACATACTTACATTTATATTTAAACTAGCTGACCCGGCAAACGTTGTTTTGCAAAATTGGTTATCCTTATCACTTAGGGCTATGAAAAATAGATAACAACCTATTCTCTGACCTACCGAATATACATATAAAATTTCATCAAATTCTGTCAAGACGTTTGGGAGGAACACTGTGACACGAGAATTTTATTAGACTTTTCAATCACATTCTCAATTACTTTGCGTTTGTCCAGTGAAAAAGTCGTCCAAGACAACAACCAAAATTATTACTCGAGTAATTTACTTTTCAAAATTACAATACAAACGTCCTTCCTGCTAAAAAAATGGTGCCTTTCTTTCTTTCTCGTTCTTTCTTTTTTTATAGTGACGTCATCACATGAAGGTTTCATACCATCTTGTATATGTAGATGGCCAAGTAAAGTTAATATATTGTTTAACCTCTTTTAATATATTGGTATTTGTCCTAAAGGGCCGCTGACACTATTTTGCGATGTATGCACTCGATAGTCAGACACACAGTCTACTTCGTAAGGTATGCCTTTAAGCATAAAGCCTTCATGCTTACGAAAATTAGGGTATCATTTTAACTATAGCCAATTTAATTGGTTTTTCATTTCTTAAATTATATGGTTTTCCCGCAAAATTGTAGATTGAATGACAAAATCAATTCCTCAATAAATCACTTAAATCATCCAGACATGATCAAGTGCCAAATAAATAAATATGGTTTAATAAACATTGACATACAGGCACATACATTGCTTCAGGCCCCAAACCAAGATACCCTGTGTCGAGGGATCCAGCAACAGCGATGTAGTCCAGTTTGAGCACCCGCCTAAAAAGCACCTGCACGAATGGCACCTGGCCTAGTCCAGAATCGACCACGATCGAGGCAAGTGGCAGTCCTACCCCTCTGGGATATAAGCGTGAATATATGTATGTATCTTTATGGACCATTCTTACACTGGACCTTTCTGAAACATTATTTTTAAGACAGCTTAAACTTAACCGCCTACTAACTCTTGTACCTAGCGACCAAAATAATGACGGATGACATGATAGGTCGTTTATTTCCACTGTACACAGTAAAAAAAAGTGAACAAATGCAAAAACCCACCACGGACTAACTCGCGGTTAACGACCGCTCTCCTGCTGAGAATGCGTGCGCGCAGCTCAACGTACTTAAATGGACATTGGCATGACATACTCCGATAAATGTGCTAAAGATTGCTTTGTAGAGACAGACACCCATCATGAGACGTACAGGTTGTGTCGGAGAGGTCCGGGTGAACTCAAGGGGCTTCATCTTCATGCAGTAACACTAAACACCAAAAACATACGTCGCGCTCCGAATGCCAATTCCGATGTGCTTTTTCTTGATTTTTTTTCTGCCATATTCGTGCTCAATACATCCATGTGCTATGGGGTTATTTTCTTTCATAACACGATTTCGATATTTTATAACGTGATATAGTAAATAAAATATTCGGTTTACTAATGTATTGCCAAAAATCGTTTCCCAAAGTATTACTTCCCAAACTATTTTCCGCAAATTATCACTTGGCAAAAAAACATTTCTCAAAACAACTTAAAGCAAATAAACAGTTAGCAAAAGTTATTATGGCAAGTTATTGTTTACCAAATAAATACTTGGTCAAAATTCATTTTACCAAAGAGGCAACAAGAGGCAAGGTAAGAACGCATCAAAGTCGAGTCTGTTTTCGATCTTACATAGAGAACCTAACGCTCCGACGCGCTCCGCTTCGCTACGCGCGTCGTCGCACCTACGAGTATATTTCTGTTGTCACGTATTCTTTACACGTAAACGTTAGCATAATAAACGTTTGTCTTAATAAAACTTGACGCAGTAAAATTATGCGAAATGATAATTTGACCAAATGAATAAAATGCGAAATGAAAACTTGCTAAAGTTTCACTTGGGAAATGAAACTGATGCCATAAGTTTATTGGGAAGTAAAATTTGGCGAAAAATACTTTGGCTAAACGGCGGTATCCCAAAATACTCACTTACAGGATTTAGTTTTTGAATGAAACAGTTATTCGTCTGTACTGAAAAGTAGTTAAGATGCACATATCGGACGACTCTATATTATTATCTCTTTTTGGAGATCGTTCTTACAAGTGTCAGTTCAATCTCTCAATCATAGTCATTCTTAGGACCCACCATTCATGCCTAAAATGACAGTTATTGGCGTTTTGCTGTTTTGAGGCCAATCCGAAATATCGGAGAAAACATCAACTGTTTCATACATGCGCTAGAGTAATATCAAAATTTACTGTGAAATAACACCTATATTATATTTCGGATTTGCTAAGTTATTAAGTACCAGGGTTGTTGCCTTAGGTTCGCGGTCATTGGTCCTAAAAATTACTATCAACATGACTGAGAGACTGATCACAAATAACTTTAAGTATGAGACCAACTCCGAAAGATCGGAAAAAATATCAACTGTTTCATTTATCCGCTAGAGTTATATCAAAATTTACTGTGTAATAACAGCCGATATTTTGGATTTGCTAAGTTGTTAACATGTTATCTCACCCCTTAAAATGGCCGAAACGTAGTGGGCTCGTGATACTGTATTAATTTATGTTATAAACCCTCTCTGATAGAAGGGCTGTGCCCTACAGTACCGTAAGAATACATTCATAGACTGCATTGTTATTGTTTCATAGCGACAGAATTTAAATTATAGTTTGGTATCCTCTGTGGCGCAGCGGTTAGCGCATCTGCCTACCATGCGAGAGGTCCCGGGTTCGAATCCCGGCTGGGGACAAAAAAAAGAAACCGAGGTCTTGGATGTTTACATGTTTGTGACGTCGCTGTTTCTGGCTCCCACGACACAGGGTATCCTAGTGTGGGGCCAGAAGCAATATATGTCCCTGTATGTAAATGCTATGTTATATATTTATATTGCAAGCTGTTCATTTTATTGCAGCCGTAAAAAAAAAACCATGCTCGTAGATTTCGTTATGTTAGTGCCTGCAATAAGTCATTTAATTTACTAAATGTATTTATGGATATTTTATCTGAAAATTTATACTTGATAATAACAATATTCCACATACATACATAAGCTCACGCCTGTATCCCTGAGGGGTAGGCAGAGACCAGGGACTGCCACCTGTCACGACCCTGACAAATCCCTTTCGCTTCATCGACATTCATTAGTCGATGCATGCACGCACACCGGTTTCGGGTACTTT
This sequence comes from Yponomeuta plumbellus, assembly GCA_947310845.1. NCBI lineage: Eukaryota > Metazoa > Arthropoda > Insecta > Lepidoptera > Yponomeutidae > Yponomeuta > Yponomeuta plumbellus. Next base: position 12,870,501 of record OX371212.1, on the reverse strand, counting down.
TTATCTTGCCCTTTGCTAATGGGTCCATCTCATTATTTCAGGCCATTGGTCTACATTTATACAGGATGTTAAAAACTGACTCGCGACCTGGAAGCTATGCATTCTGGGGCGAGTTCCATAAACCTACAACGTAGTTCATTATGACAATTAGAGATACATTGCGTGGCTGTGTACTTGGTAATCTTTGTGTTAATCGACTTTGCAATGTAGATAGATTTGACATAGTGAAACATTGCTTCGACAGCACGTCAATCTTCACATTTTAGTTGCAAACACGCCCGTAACGCAATGGAGTAGCGTGCATGGGTGTATGTATACCATGATGTGCTGTCGACTGTACACGAATGCATGATTGTTAAAACCCACCTCAGACCAAACTTTTGCTTTGGTCTGAAGTGGGTTTTAACAATCATGCATTCACATCTATATATATAAAAGGAGAAGCTGACTGACTGACTGACTGACTGACATATCAACGCAGGGCCTAAACTATAAGAGTTAGAAACTTGAAATTTTGCACAGGGGTTTCTTTTGTAACATAGGGGAGCACTATGAAAGGATTTTTGAAAATTCATCCTCTAAGGGGGTAAAATGGGGGTTCAAAGTTAGTATGAAACTTTGCCGTTTTTGAAGTTATTCGAATAAAATTTGGTACGAAGGTTTTTCATGTTAAATTATGAAACACGTGTAAAATAGTTTTTTGAAAATCATCCCTTAAGGGGGAAAAAGGGGGGTGCAAACTTAGGATGAAACTTTGCCGATTTTTAAGTTATTCGAATGAGATTCAATATGAAGGTCCTTCATTAAAAGTTATGAAAAACACGTAAAATAGGTTTTAGAAAATCATCCCTTAAGGGGGTAAAAAGGGGGGTGCAAAGTTAGTATGAAACTTTGCTGTTTTTGAAGTTATTCGAATGAAATTCAGAATAGAAATTCTTCATTGAAAGTCATGAAAGACGTGTATAGTAGTTTTTCGAAAATCATCCCTTAAGGGGGTAAGACGGGGTTGAGAAGTTAGTATGTAAGCTCTTTCGCATGCGCTAAAAGTATCCCTATCTTATTTACAAACACTTTACTCAACTAAAGCCCACGCGGACGTAGTCGCGGGCAACAGCTAGTATTTCTATAAAACCGACACAAAAATGAACCTCTTAACACATAAAACGATACTGTCTTAGTGCCGAACTCTGAATTGAGAATTTCGATAATTTTTACTTTACTTTAACTTAAAGCGATGTCTCGTTAAATTTCTTTAGAAAAGAGCGCGACAGCACGTTACTTAAGTACTTACTTATAGTCTGTAAAATATAGCTTGAGCTCCGCGACACGACAGCTGTCATGGGCATTTGCGTTCATGAAGTTTTGAATTTTTTCACAGAATATTTGCACTGTGAAAACTCCGTACAGCGCCACCAAGTTATATGTTCAGGTGGGCAAAATTGTAACTAACAAATTAATTGTAAATCCTGTTCCCCATTTTTTTGTTTTATTCATTCACTTCCTAGAATTATAAATATATTTTCATTAAAATTTAAAGACGTATTATAATATTCTCATTTTTCTAGGTAAATTTCTTAAATGTTAGAACGAAATTCTTCACTAGCGCCGCTATCAACTGAACAGATAAGATGGTGGCACTGTACTTACTGCCATCGAATAGTGTGCAGTAAGTACGGAGTTTTCACAGTGCAAATTATATTCTGTGCAAAATTCAAATCTTCATGGACGCAAATGTCCATGACAGCTGTCGCGGAGCTCAAGCTATATTTTACAGATTATAGTGAAATTCTCAACTCAGAAACCGGCCCTAAAACTCTGTCGGCAATGATGTCCATTAGATTACTTCTGCCACGGTGACGTCACACAACTTAAAAGCAACTCTTGGGGATTCAAGAACACCCAATCAGTACCGCTTGACGTCAATACAGACCATTGTGAATAGCGTTTACGGCTTTACAAATCAAGGATTCTGAAATTTAAATTCGCAGCCAAGCTCTACTCAACTAGATACTTTTTTGTATTTACTTACCTAGCATTTAAGAGTAATTAAAATTGTAAAACCAAGAGCATCTGCCAACAAACTGTTATGCAGTTTGGCAGAAGCCAACTTCTGTATTTTGCAAATTATATTCTGTGAAAAATTCAAATCTTCATGGACGCAAATGTCCATGACAGCTGTCGCGGAGCTCAAGCTATATTTTACAGACTATAGTAAAATTCTCAACTCAGAAACCGGCCCTAAAACTCTGTCGGCAATGATGTCCATTAGATTACTTCTGCCACGGTGACGTCACACAACTTAAAAGCAACTCTTGGGGATTCAAGAACACCCAATCAGTACCGCTTGACGTCAATACAGACCATTGTGAATAGCGTTTACGGCTTTACAAGTCAAGGATTCTGAAATTTAAATTCGCAGCCAAGCTCTACTCAACTAAATACTTTTTTGTATTTACTTACCTAGCATTTAAGAGTAATTAAAATTGTAAAACCAAGAGCATCTGCCAACAAACTGTTATGCAGTTTGGCAGAAGCCAACTTCTGTATTTTACTGTATATTTATTTGAATAAACGTCTTCAATCAATCAATCAAGGCCCGATTTCTGAATTGAGAATTTACACTAGTAAATACTTAAATAACGTCCTGTCACGCTTTTTTCTGAGAAATTTGACGAGACAGCACTAGAGTTAATATTTATCTCAGAAACCGAGTAACCAGAAAAAAGTAACTCTACATAAAATCGATAATTTAGGTTCGTTAGGACAATACTAAACGAAATATAGATTTTTAATTAATGAGTCAAGTAGCGTATTGATTAGACATAGACACCTCGCGCGGAGGATACGAAGCAAATCACAATACAGAATAACTAAAAGGAAATTAAATGAAATTTGGCAAAAATACTGATTCTTACCATGTTCAAGATTACAATGTGCTCGTACGTCAGAATACTAGTACGTTCAGTCAGTCTTTCCAAAGTTTTTCGCTTACATTGCCATGGCAATGACAGCGTAATTCAAAATGTTGTTTTTTTTTTATCAAAAGACTTCTCGTTAATATGTTTTACATATTATTTACTGACAGTGAAGAGTTGGACAAAAAACTCTGTATGAATGAACTGAAGGTTTGAATAACATCGGTGACGAATTGCGTGGGTGTCTTTGAAGTGATGCCATGTCCAATGGCGTAGCTAAGTAACCTAGGGCCCTGGGGCAAATCAAAAAATGGGGCCCCACTGCAATCTAAACTGGTTAGGGCTTACTAAGTGAAAATATACAAATACTTTAAAAATGGTAAGCTACTTTATCATCAGCTCTTTTTGTTGCACTGCAGGGTTGGTAATCAAAATATTAAACAGTACCTAACAACACAAATTACAATTTATATTTGGTGTAGGTAAGGTAGGTAAGGTAAGGTAAATTTTCAAAAGTTGAGTTCCATCGATATTTTCTGGCGAGGGCCCTCTGAGCTTGAGGACCCCGGGGCACTGCCCCGCCTGGCCCCTTAGTAGCTACGCTACTGGCCAGGTCTTGACCTAGGGATTTACATAGTACCTACGTAATTACGTAGAATGAAGACTGGCAGAATCGGTCAGTCATATCCGCAGTAGAAGGTTTTTTTTAATGGATATTGATTAACTCTACCACAGAGTTGCATTCTGCTATGCTACGTTTCAATAAGAAAAGGCTCGCCTGGTATTTCTCCTGGCAAGCTGACAACTGCTATCGGTAGAGTAATAGATTGGTCATGTATGACAAACCGGAAGTAAGGGACGCCTTTGAACCGACTTTTTTTATCTCCACTACTAACTACAGATTATGTAGTAACAAGGCAGTGATTAATGGACACGTTTCTATCTTTAATCCTCATGCGACATCAGTAAAAATACCTAATACGTGTTTTTACGTTTTTCGCGACTAAGAGTATCCGCGAACAGGTATTTTCCTGACTTGGAGTGTTCGCGAATAGGTTTTATCGCTACTTTGCTTTAGTTAGATTTTTGGTGTGTGGCTTTTCTGAACGCGCGCGTCGTGCGTCTTCCTGCGTGGGAGTCAATATTCTCATCAAGTTTTTTTTTGAGATCGTAAGTGAGGTAAGCTATTGTTGTTTGCAGTGTACGTTTTGTGGCAAGTCAGTAGTGTTGACCTAAATACATCAGCAGCATATAAATCCTTCCATCAGTTACGTTGTACGTTTAAAATTTACGTTAAAAAAAACCCGGTTCTTGAATGTTTACATGTTTGTGACGTCGCTGTTTCTGGTTCCCACGACACAGGGTATCCTAGTGTGGGGCCAGAGGCAATGTACCTATGTGCATATATGTAAATGTTATGTTATGCTTATTTAAATAAAATTTAAGTTAGTTAAATAAAAGTTGAGTTGAATTTATTTAATTATTTCCAATTATTAACATTATTCCGGATACACTTACTTAACTTTTTATCGGAAGCGTCCGATCAGGTTAATATTGTCTAGTGCTTTAATTACGAAAGCTTTAAACTTATTTTCAAAGTACTTACATACTTAAATAATTATTTAAAGTATTATTGTAATATAGAAACGCTTTTAAAAAAACTGTGTAAAGCACACTTTGTGACAAAATGTATCTACTATGAATAAAAAAAAATAGGTGAAATGATTAAAAGAATATATGATTTGATAGTTTTTCTCCACGAATTTATTGATTTTGAAGTAACGTTCATTGAGTTTACAGTCCTGTGTCATTTTGAATAAGAATTTGAATTGATATCATTACAGATCTAGGGCAACTTAAAATATAAAGTTTGATCAGCTGTTCAAACTTTATATTTTAAGTTGTGTTAAATATAATTCTGACGAAATCTATCAGCCCATATTCTTTCACTGGGCAGCCCTCCCTCATGGCACGCCACTTCTTTCTGTCTTCGGCCACCCTCATCCAGCCGCCGCGCACTTTTTTATAATCTTTATTTACTTTATGGACTTTGGTACACGCAGTGACGATGTCAGTCCAATCGTGCCCATTTTAATTAGACCATCACCAAATAAAATATTCTTAAAGCTAACTAATTATGTATTAGCAGCAAATTAGCAGTAATATTAAAAGTGTAAAAAAGCTTAACCGCGCTACAGTTTGGCTCGGACAGAATGCTCTGCAAGATGCCAACATTCAGGAATTTTATTCTATAGCTATCTCGAAGTGCTTTTCTTTTGCCACTGTTTCGAGTACATTCCAATAACAAGTGTTGAAAATCCTCAACTGCTCCACATTCTGTACAATTGGGTATTTGACAGGATGTCAAATGAGTTACTTTTAAAGATGAAAATACTTGCTTGTGACGTCACATTTCAGAGCACTCTTTTTATGTTTCATCTATTTAAAAATTGTAATAACTAGTAAATGATTAAAATAAATACATTTTCCGAATCATTTTGTAATTTTTGTTTTAATTGAGCATCTCAAATAATTTATTGTTGATAGTGTCAAATACCGTATTGGGAGAATCAACATTTTTTATAAGGTAGGCGAACTTACCTTGTAAAAAAATCTCCACCAATCCGGACTTAGCCCCCGTGGTGGAGTATGGCCTATAACTTCCTCAGGGAAGAGACCCGTGCCCCTCGGTTGGGACATAATGGATTGATGATGATGAAGCGAACTTAGTCTAACATGTCCAGTGTTTCTCAGTGCAACTACGATGATACCTACTTACTTGAATTACCTGTTATATATTTCCATCTGCCTTGGCAGAGACAGTAGCACACTTGAGTAACTAAGCACACTTGGTGTGCAACGAATTAGTATTTATTTATCTTATTTAATTCTTCTACAGTAACTTAACCTCCTTGTTTATTTTTATAGGTAGTTAAGTTATGTGGCACTTGTTTTTTTTATGGTTAATATGATGTCATCAGAGAGGCTATATAGACCAGCCACTACGGTGTGCTACTTTGTATAAAAATAAAATAACTTTTTAACTCTAGTAAGCTCGAATAAGCTTTTTGACGAACCTCTAGGTTACTTTAATGTTATTTATTAGATACTTTTATCGTATTTACTTATTTTAAGATACATCCATTTCCTGGCTCGTGAAGGCTTCGGAAAGTAACACATCGTTATTCTAACGTTCGTGTGTAAAATACAAAGGCCCCACTGCCGATGCCCGCACGACTCGACTGACCGTGTTTATTTAAGGTGATTGGTCTCTTCTAAGTGGAAATCTGAACTTGTTGAAGTAAGGAAAGTAGGGCTAATCCTACTTTCGAAGTATAAAACAGATTTATACTTCGAAAGTAGGATTAATCGTTACCTATTAGGGCTTACAATTTTAATACAACATTATGGAATTTGTCGATAGAGAAAAAAAAACTCCTTCAAATTGCGAAGTAAACAGAAAATATAAAAATATTAAAAAAAAACTCACGCCCGTTATCCCCGAGGGGGTAGGCAGAGGCACCAATCACTAGAGCTGGGCCCACGTTTTAAATATAAATACTATAGAAAATATAGTTCGCCAATTTTGAACTAGGCAGTCGTCCTTTGACGAAATTGAAGAATCACTATAGATTTTTTTATAGAGCCCGTCAACAGGTCTTGATCAATCTTATGTGGGACTACCTATGAGGTACTCTTATTTTAATAACAAAATAATCAATGCTATCGGACACCGCAGCAGCAAAGATCGCTGTATCATCTCCTAATTTTTCGAAGGTCAGTAAAAAATCTTAATCTATCCATTCATTGCGCACGAGGTACCGCGCTCTTCAGTATTACGTAAGTCAATTTAGGGGCAGGGAGTCTGCACTAATCTTACTTTACGTTATATGTATAAAAAATAACTGTTTATTTTAAGAAAATGGAAATAAATTGTACGTCTTACGTCTAAATTGTACGAAACGAAATCTTCCTATCTTCTTCTTCTTACAATACTTACTGCGGGTTTGAAATAAGCATTATTTTGCCTTTCGTAGGGTGTAGGTATAATCCATTTATCTATACTTTGCATTTTTTTCAGACTTTAAACGACACTAAATCAAAAACCTTTAGCGGTAGGAAACTCGAAACAGCTTACAAATTTAGTGCTAGCTAGTACTAAATTTGCAAACGGTATAGAATTTTCTACCGCTAAAGATTTTTAATTCAGTGTCGTTTATAGTCAAAAAAAAAAGCCAAGTATAGATAAATGGATTATAGGTGTTTTCGATCCGAAAGTAAAATTAATATTGTCTTGCCCGAATTCAATGCCCGAAAGTTCAAGGTTATTGACGGACGAGTGCCTTAAATTGTCCAATTACTACTACGTGCAGCTACTTAACAGCAAGTTGTTTATCTATTTCAAAGAGGAAAAGTTTGTAGTAAGTTTGTGTGTACACACACACAAACTCCGGGGTAATCTCCGAAACTACTATTTTTTTTAGATTTTCAATCTAACTTCGAGTTTTAAGCTTCGTCACTTCTGTTTTAGGAATCAACAAAAATCCTTTCTGTTCTGACCATGGATGTAATAGGTAATCAAAGAGGATTGAGTACTCTGACAAAAAAATGTCCTGATAAGGAGGCTCGAACTAGTGAATGTAATCTCTTTCTAAGTAGGGTGACCTTGATGTCAATGAAAACTGGACGAAACATAAGGGAAGCCAGCCGGAAGGAACGAGCGAAGTTCTCTCTTTAGGAGTAACTTGGGCATTTACTTCCATAATGGGCGACACAGTACCTAGTGGTAGGTATATTCATTGACAGAAGAACTTTTATTATACTTATATTTGCATTTAACGAAGTTTTAACATTATAAAATTAAAGCCAAAATCAAGTCATAAAATTAGCTTTAATCCAAAAATAAACACAAAGAAATAACTCATTTAAATGTATAGAATTTACAACTTGCTTATTGAGTGTTAATGTACAGTACATTACACACTGCCCTCAAATAAGGTTTGTAGTGGAAAAGAAGAGTAGAGAGAAGAGTAAAGATAAAACTCAACTTCGACCATGTTAAAATACGTTTTTAAAACCTTGACTGGTATTGCTACAAAAATTACTTAGCATACATTCATGGCTCGATTCGAGTCTGGGCCTTTAATTTGAGAATAAGTAAAGTTCACTATCTTGCATGAATACATGCAAGATAGGGAACTTTACTTATATTCACAGTTATTAATAGTGAACTTTTCTTACATTTCTTATCATCAGTTACAGTAGGCTACTTTTTATCGCGGAAATCGCACTCATTCTGCGGAATTGACTTAATCATATTTTGATCTACATAAGCTTACAAATTATTTTCAGTGAACCAATTTAGAACTTTATATCATTATGGTACTCTTGGTCTCGACAAGGGTTAAATTAAAAATTAAAAATGTTGTTGCAGACAAATTTTAGTGTACAAATGTACAAATGTAAATTCAGATAATAAAATCTAACTTGCCAATACGAATAAAACTCATGTAGCTAGCTAGATTGATGACAAACATTTGAATGTTTTTTTTACATTTAAAATATGCATAAAAGCTAATATACATTACAAAATAGAATAGAATTATTAAGTATAAAATTAAATATTCTATTATACCTCCTGACAATTTTTCTATTCAAACATAATATTCAAAGCTTCTTCTTTTGGGGAATGCATTCAGTCAGTTTGGGCACCTGCATCGAGCTGTGGTTGCTTCGTTGGTAGTTCTTCCAGTTCAACATTTTCTTCCGTCGCTTAGTACCATTACTTTTTTCGCCACAGGCTGTAAATATTTATTTATTACTTACTTTCTAATAAACTTCTTAGCAAACAAAACACAAAGGTAACAGAAAAGTCCTGTGCAACGTACCTAAAGGGGTTGGTAAGCACGTCAATAAAAAGTAAACTAAGTGATACTTTCTGAGTTATTCCCGTTTGAAAATATAAAATATAAAAAAAAAACAATTTAATTCATTCAATTGTCCATTACCATCATTTTAAAGTATTTTGCGTTACAACTAGTAATAAATTGGGGACATTTTGTCAAAGAGTATTTGTTGTTTGTGATAATTATTTTTTCTATCGATTGGCATAATGTACACCAAACGGCAACTTTTCATGTACAAACGTGCAAACTTTAGGTATGCTACAGAGGTTTGAAGCCTTTTCACCACTACAAATGGTACAGGATCTTCCTTCAACCTAGGTAAGACCGTAGGTTTAAAATCTTATTTTCTAAAATACCGGCTTTTGCAGGCTTCACAAAATGCAGGATTTTGTGATGTCGAACCAGAGCCTCGTATAGCATCCATCCATTTTAAACGAAAGCTTTCGTTTTTAGTAAAACTGAAAAGAGACCATTGGGTAATCAAACACATGGCCTACATTTTACAACATCATGGTCATAGTATTCCACATAAATGAGTAAGAGTAAGACACACTCCTTCAGTTTGTGGCTCTCGCTCTGGACACTACTCTAGTTGCTTACTTATACGATTTTATGTTTTATTTGAGAAGACAAAGAGTTTAGTTTTCTATGGAAGGTTTTTCGTAGTGCTCTATCCTCTTTGATTATAACATCCTTGGTTCTGACTGTGTTTCTGACACAACCACAGACTACATAAAGTCTAATGAAATGTGTGATATGGCATTAAAAAAAAAACAACAGCGTTTTAGGTCCAACTTTTTATAAATCAAGAAAATTTTAAACGTTAGGGCGTTAAATAGAGTGCTAATTAAGAGACCCTAGAGACATTACTTCACTGTTTTTTATAAATAAGACCGAAAGTCTTCTAATTACCACCCCAGGGCATCTTGAAATGTTCGATTTTATTCTCTTGGATTTTACTTCTCAGATGTTTTGTCAACGACTATTTTTTTACCCGTCCGTCCCGTTTCTACGTTCGCATTAGATTTGAATAAAAGTATCCTATGAGGCTGTGTTTGAATTCAGGTCATGATTGAGGGCCAGTTTAAGTTAAAAATCTTTTAAAGCAGTCTGTGTTGTTTTTAGGTATTCCTGTCTCACTTATTTGATTTTAGGTAAATTATCTACTCATCATACTGAAAAACTTTTGCTCTACAAGTTTTCTAATTTCGCGTAAAACTAAATCATTTTCCTTTGGATTTTTCGTCGACATCGGACATCTTGACGAAAAGTCAGTTTAATTATGAGTGGAACCATCCATTAATCGGTTTAAAATGTATTAACCCCTATCACTTATATTACGGCTTATAATCAATAATCAATATGTTTTATTGACTAATATACCTAATGCATCGTTACTTGTGAAGGAATAATCGGATTTTCCACACTAATGTCCAAGGCCCTGCTACTTACTTAGGAGGTACTAACTTTTATGTATTGACATAAGCTTAGACCTACCTAAGTAGCTGGTACAATATTGACGCTTACTCAATCAATGTTGTTGGGTGGGTGGGTCACGATTTGATTATTGAAACGCCCTGTATATTTTTCTGTTGTAGATAATAATTTAATCATTGCAGATAGTTATAATAAACTCTCCATAAATATCGTCTGCAGCCAATAATAACATTCGAAGATCGGATTATGATTGATCACTCAATAAGGAAACCGAAAATAATGATACACTTTGGGTAGGTATCTAAAACAGGCTTTAGAAGTACTTTAATCACCTGCCGGTAAGGAGGTTAGGTGCTAGCGGAACTCCATATTGGCAAGAGACACCAAAGGTCAGGAATAAATAACGGACGTTCTAACTTGGGCCACAGAATACATAACAGTACAGGTACAGAAGATTCAATCCGCAAAATCAATTAAGAAAAAGGGACTATAGCAGCGACACGATTAGGTGCAATTCAGATCGCACGGGCGCTAAAAAAGCTGCAGTTACTACATGTTGCCTCTTTTTCTAGTCCTACGTGCTCGCTCCTGCGTGAGTTCCTACTTATCATATCAGCCACTCTGGAGTGGCCGCCGCATGTAGGTACTTAAGCGTTCGATATCTACACGCGGAGTGCGACAGGCCTGCTTGGGCGATGAATCGCATTCGTTCTAGGTCTACAGGTCGACATTTATTTTAACTTGTGATTTGAAAATTATTGCGTTTCGTTTGTAGGGTTCCGCACCTCTGAAGGTCAACAGTCAACCCTATTATCGTTTTCAGTTTCCCTCTTAATCTTAATTAAAATATCTCTTTTCAAGTTGCTTCCCAAAATTAATTAAAGAAAACACATTATCGGTAGTGGGTACGTTAGTGAATTTGTATTAAATTAGCAACGACACAGTAAGCCACTAGTCTTACAAGCCTCCACCAATCCGGACTAGACCCCCGTGGTGGAGTATTTTCTATACCTTCCTCAGGGAAGAGACCCGTGCCCCTCGGTGGAAACATAATGGGTTGATGATGATTAGCAATACAATACCACTTACTAACCGTCAAGAAAACGTGACAAAATGTGAGTGCATGACGTGTTTACATACTTAAGCCACAACTTGAGCGCATGAAATTGCCAATCTTTGGAGCTCGTTATAATTAATCTCTCTCTGACAGAAGGCCTGTGCCCACACAACAGTGGGACTATAATACAGCGTGTCCCAAAAATGACACGTCACAATGACACTGGAGGTAGACCTGCTCAAGAGGCGTCGAACCAACCTAACATGACCTCAGTAAAAGTTGCACGGTTTTCGAGATATGGCCAATTTAAACTTACTCTAAATTTTCACTTTTTTCTTAACAACTTTAGTGCTATGCTAGTACTTACGCTATGTTAGTAAGTTCGTGACCGACTACAAAATAAAAAACCAAACACGAGGGCTATCTGACTTAATGCTATCACTAAACTTGTTAAAAAAAGTGAAAATTTAGAACAAGTTAAATTAGCCATATCTCAAAAACCGTGCAACTTTTACTGAGGTCATGTTAGGTTGGTTCGATGCCTTTTGAGCAGGTCTACCTCCGGTGTCACTGTGACGTGTCATTTTTGGGACACCCCGTAGTTTGCTTCATATTAAATTATGTATTGGTACAGCACCCTCGTAGTGCTAGTCAAATTCGCTCTTGACCAGTTTTTTTATTGAGCAATAACATTGATCAAGACCATTGTTAGGTTTCGAAAGAAACTTCTCTTGTTTTGACGAACTTTGAGAAAATAGAAAACTTACGTACCGCATCATTGGGAAAAGGGAGCACAATTTTTTCCCACAATAGACTAAGTTAGGTATTTTCATGAGTAGGTATTTTCATCCATGAGTGCGGATGTGTCGTGGTTTGATCGTCGCCTCCTCGACAATAATTTACAAAATGACACGGTACAGTTTAATTCATCACTGCCCGCGATGGTATCTGAACTTGGGTGTTATTAGAGGGCCTATTGCGAGTTTGTCGTAACTCTACCGGTCTTTTAAAAAAAAAGTCGATTTCACTAAAACACTTTTGTCTGAAACAGAAACTTTTCCCTTAACCCGATTTAATTACGTCTTAAAAGTGTTTCAGTGGAAAGTTGACTTTTTAAAAATAAGTAAGATATTCTTCACCGTACACAAAAAAATATAGACGTAAAACATTTACAAAGATAATTTCACACATAATTAAGATATTCTTCATCATACACAAAAACAAACATCATAGACATAAAACATTTACCTCTACAAAGATATTTTTACACATAATTAATGAATGACACACGCATCCACACACACAAACATACAGGCGTGTACGCACACATACAGCCACATAGCTTGCCTCGCCCTCCATCACCGTTGATCTGTTTTGCTCCCTATTTATTTTGGTGTCCTCTAGTATGCGACACTAGCTGGCTAGACGACTAGCGTTAAAAAATTGCTCGAATGGCCGATTTCAGACCGGGCGATAATCACAACGACACGACATCGGACTCCGTTTCCTACATTGACTAATCGATCGAGGAATCGCTCGTAGCCTGGGCTGCCCGAGTGATCTTAAACGATCACTAAGGTTAAGCAACATACGGCGCGTTCAGTCCATGGATGGGTCACCGTCTATGACTAACGCTAGTGGCATTTTTCCGAACGGTTCCGTGCTTCGCAAGGCACGTTAAGCAATTGGTGCCGGCTGCCATCGATAGATTGCAGTCGTTAAGCCAAGTCAGAGGCCTTAGGGCGGCTTGAAAACTTCTGACAGTAAGACCAGCCACTAGTCTTACAAACCTCCACCAATCCGGACTTGGCCCCCGTGGTGGAGTATGGCCTATACCTTCCTCAGGGAAGAGACCATGGGGACATAATGGATTGATGATGATGATGATGATGATGATGACTAAGGCCGTTGTGACAACGTTTTTATTGTAAACTTTTAGTCCGGATCTACTTACGGGTGTTGTTATATCGGAGATCCGGACTAAAAGTTTACAATGTGTTGTGCTTACGAAAGTTTTAGTTCAAAAACGTTTTTATTCAATATTCACAGGTCTGAAGGTACCCGGTCGTAGCACATTATTATAATAATAATTATTAAAATTATTTATTGCACGAAACACATACCTGTTTGGTGGTACAAAGGCGTATAAGTAACTTTGCATAAATAATAGTCCATCGACGTCGTCGTGACGTTACGTCTATCGTCCAGTATTACAGTTACACTGGCGAAGTATATATTTATTAAAACTTAGTGCTTTAGTAATTTGAAGTAGGTTCTTATTTAAAGAAATAAAACGTTTGCTTGCACTACAACTCCGCCATATTATGTTTTTTGAAAGCAAATGCAAGAATCACTATAAAATAACACCCAAATCGCCTTAAGTGTGCCTTTAAAATTTTAAGAGTGCCCTCATTTCCTCAGTTTCTCGGATTGCTTACTATGGGACCCAAAATTTTTTTTTTTTTTCAATAAACGCGTCGTCGAGTAATTGGTGAACATACATAAAAATCCCGACGAATTGAGAACTCCTTTTTAAGTTGGTTAAGAAGGCCTAGTCTCGTTTCAGTGGTCTTAGTAAATTTTCGAAACGACCTTCATAGTATGGATCGTATCGTATCGTTTGAATCGTGATAGTCACTAGGCGATGAAACGGATTGCGCTTAAACTGTGCCATTACATGAGGCGACAGTTTTTGTACCTTCCGCAATTCAGTATATTGTCTATTATTTCATATTGTGTCGTAGAACTTAGGATGGTACTTGCAGTGGCCACTGTGGCTAAATAATTGTGCTAGCTAACTGACGATGTACTAATAGGATTATAGTAGTCTTAAAGATTAAGTCTTAAAACCGCTTATACCTTACTAGCGATCCGCACCGGCTTCGGACGGGTGGCAAAAACGTTTCCGTGGAAATAGCTATATTAGTTCAGTGGAAAATCCCCGAGTAGTAAATTTTTTAAACCTTCGGTTACATTATTTGATATTTCGTACGGAACCCTAAACTTTTTCAAAATCCAATATAGCCTATGTTACTCACAAAGAATGTAGCCTTCTAATGGTGAAAGAATTTTTAAAATCGGCCCAGTAGTTTCTGAGCCTATTCATTACAAACATAAACACAAAAATACAAATCTTTCCTCTTTATAATATTAGTATAGAAGTATAGATATAGATTAGAATAGAAAGCTAATTAAAATATATTATTTATAAAAAAAACACAGGATAAAATGTGATAATTAAATATTGTAACGAAAACGGCCTGGATTGGCCGATTCTATGATGACGTCAACGCTCAGCAAAAATAGCGTCTGTCATTTATGTCGTTCTTACGTTCATTTTTTTGTTTACTGACCAGTGACGTCAAAATTCCTGTGCGACGCCATATTGCCCAAAATATAGTTTTGGCGGCTTATTTCAAAAGTTAATTTTCGTTTGCCTTTTTAAGAAATACACGAAAGAATTTAAAATGACTATTTTCTGAGGACACCATGAACACCAACAAAAAATATGAGATGTCAGAATGGAAAAATATGAATATGCCTATCTCATGGTTTTCCAAGCATTCGTAAGCATTCCCGTTCCATGCAGGCTCGTCGGTTTCCGGTACTTTTTATCTTGCCCTTTGCTAGTACATCCCCTATTTTGTCGAAGCACGTCCGTCTGGGACGTCCTTTGCCGGTCCTTCCACCTGCATTGGCGACTACATTTGCTTTCGGAAGCCAGAATTTGGCGGAGTCATAGAGATATTCACAAAATTAGTGTTTTTTGTTTTAAATAAAAATGAAGTCGGTTTTATTTTAATTTTTTTTTGTTCAATTTAGTTATTCAGGATCGTTGCAAGCGGCAAACGCTGGTCTCTGCCTACCCCCTCGAGACACAAGCGCGACATCGTGTTAGGTATATTTATCCTTAGCCGGATTCAAGATTTTGAACGTATGTACACACATCAAAAAAAGTTTGCGATTACTAGCATAAGATGATATAATTTTAGAATAAATAAGGAAAAACAATTGAACTGTTTTATATTCTAAATCTATATTTGAAATAAAGAATCTAAAAAGAAGAAGAAATCATGATATCCACCGCAACAAAAAAGATTCCGATTTTTCAAAGTGATCGCAAACTTTTTTTGATGTGTGTTAGTTTATTTCTAGTCGGAATCCTACAGTATTTTTAACTTTTTCTGGTGTTTCTGAGTGGTTTCCCCCTCGCGACAGGCAAAGGTGCTTCACCGCACAGAGCCTTCTTGGTACATTACGTCTGTATTGAGTGATTTTCGTCATATTCTTATTCATCGTCTGGCGAGACGGATGGTATACGATGCTCTATTGACGTACCTATTGTTCTTAATTTTTCACCTCCTTTTTCACGCTTCATAATATTATTATCAAGAGGCCGTGCACGCTATACTTATGCATTCTTAAATCTTAAAATTGTATAGTTTTACTAGCTGACCCAGTAAACGTTGTATTGCCAGATAGTGGTATGAAAAATAGATAACAACCTATTCTCAGACCTTCTTCTTCTTCTCTTCTTCTTCTTCAGCCCGTCGATATCCACTGCTGGACAAGGGCCTCTTCATGCAAGTGCCAGTCGTTCCTGTTTTGTGCTGTTCTTCTCCAGGTCTTCCCTACTGCCTTGTCGATGTCGTCACGCATTCTCAGACCTACCCAATATAAAATTTCATAAAAATCGGTCAAGTGGTTTCGGAGGATTATGCGCACTACCACTGTGACACACATGTTTTGTATGTAAGTATAGGTTTACTTTACACCAGCCATTAGTCTTACAAGCCTCCACCAATCCGGACTTGGCCCCGATGGTGGAGTATGGCCTAGGTATAGGCCATACTCCAGGCTCAGGGAAGAGACCCGTGCCCCTCGGTGGGGACATAATGGGTTGATGATGATGATGATGATGATAGGTTTATATTGAAAGATGTTTATTTCCTGTATTTTACACCTAAGACGCATGAAAACTTGACAAAAGACGTGTCGACTATAAATTCTTCCACTGAAACGCTATGTGTTATTTTGACGAAAATCCTTTTTTCTTAGCTAGTTTATTTTCGCTTAAAAAATTGCCCTATTATGATGATAATTGGACCTTTTATTCCTTGCAGATTAAAGCTTAACTTCAGAATCGCCCAAATTTTATTATGACTAAAAAGCACGATAAGCGCCGAATTGTACAAATTGTCTGGATGAATCTCTTTTCGCTTGAATAATGGCCCTATTACGATGGTAATTGAGCTTAAATGACAAAAAGAGCTTCAGAATCGGTCGAATTTCTCGTTGCGCGGGTTCGTTGACGTTGAAGTGAGGCGCGCTATGTCGAAATGAATAATAAAATGTTGTTACCAAAATGAATTTATTTGCTGATCACCTGCTATACTTTAATTCTCTTCCGCTAACGAAAATATATATTTTTGCCGATTACTTTGTAATTTATAATACTCAGACTTATTTCGTAGTATATCATCGTCGTCAGGCCATACTAGTCTACTGCTGGACAGTGGACATATCCCTCCTCGCTCCCGACGCATAATGTCATATACGCATTACGACACATTTTTATAAAGAAAAGAATACGTGAAATGGCTACTCGCATAATGGCATATACGCGTTAAGAAAAAAATACGTGAAATGGCTATCGCAAAATGACATACTCGTATTACGAGACATTTGTTGAAACAGGAAAATACATGAAATGGCTCGTGTAGTATTTTTTCGGGACGAAAATAATTACCTACTTAATTTTAATCCAGATATTGAAACAAAATATACTATCATATCATTTACTACAAAAAATCTTCACATAAAAGTTGGCTAATTTGTGAATTAATTGAAATTCGCGTCATTTCGCGTAAAGGGTACCTATGTCATTCTGCGGATTGGTTATTTTACGAATAAAATATTGGTCATTTCGCGTCGGCCGAAGCAAATAATGCTCTCTCGCACGTTCTAGATTGGTTTACAGTAAATAATCTATTGTTAAATTAAAAAAAGACAAAATGTATGAAATTTACCCTACCTAACGTAAAATTAGTTGAAAAGAACATTGTAATTGAAAATAATAAACTAGAATTTGTTGAAGATACTGTATTTTTGGGCATCACAATCGATGCCAAACTACAATGGGGTCCACATATTATAAAATTGGCACATAGACTAAGCTCCGCAGCATATGCCGTGAAAAGAATCCGAGAACTTACTGACGTTGCAACTGCTAGGCTTGTTTATTTTAGTTACTTCCATAGTATTATGTCCTATGGTATAATACTATGGTGCCGGGCAGCAGACATTGAGACTATCTTCATCTTGCAGAAGAGAGCGATCCGATTTATTTACAAGCTAGGTAGTAGGGACTCGCTAAGAGATTTTTTCAAAGAAACTAACATCTTAACAGTTGCAAGCCAATACATTTATGAAAATATTATGTACGTTCGGAAAAATATTAAGGACTTCGAAACTCTTGGTAGCCATCATAACGTTAATACTAGGAATAAACATAAATTGTCATTTCCACGATTTAGACTTGCAAAAGTTAATACTTCCTTTATGGGGCACTGTATAAGGTTCTACAACAAGATACCCCAAGATATATTAGAGTTACCCCCAACGCGATTTAAGAATTGTGTTAAGCACACTCTTTGCAAAAAAGCTTATTATAAAATCAACGATTATTTAGAAGACAAGGACATACGGCATTAAATAGTAGTTTAATATTAAATTAAATCAGAGGATAAATGTGTCTAGTGTTCAACACATCCAAGATATTATTTTGTATGTTTTATTTGTATTAGCTTTAAGGTGATTTGAGAAAAGATGGTCAGAGTGGAGTTTTTTTTTTCGCTGCCTTTTTCTCCGCTACAGACGGCCCCAAGGCAGCGGCTAACGTTATACATAACTGTATGTACATTGACATTCAACAAGCAGAATGTAAATTCTTTACGTTGAAATAAATTCTTGATTCTTGATTCGGGAGCCCCTCCTCTAATGAGCGCCATAGCGCCCTGTCTTCAGCTTGCCGCATCCAGCATCTGCCTGCAGTTTTTCGCAGTCATCCCCCGTTCGGAGGGCGTCCTACGTTTGCCGAGTCGCGGTCTCCACTCAAAAACACGTTTACCCCAGCGCGGTTGTCGGTTCGTCGCGAAATATGGCCGGCCCACTGCCACTTCAGCTGGCTAATTCTCTGAGCTATATCGACAATAGGGTAGTTTCCAGGGTCAAAATAATTAAATTCTATTACGAACGTATTTTAGATTATAAAAAAATATTGGACACGTAATCTTTCTTTTTTCGATTAAACAAACAATAACAAAGATATAGCCCATTAAAGTTACGTGTAACGTCTGCATTTTTTAGCACGGAGTGACGTTACACGTAACTTTAATGGGCTATATCTTTGTCATTTTTGGTCTAATTTATAAATAAAAAAACACGTGTCCCTTATTTTTGAATAATCTAAAAAACGGACTAATTAAATTTTTTAGGGCAACTAGCCCATTGGTTCACTGTCGGATGTATTCGTTACGAAACCTATCCTTCAGAGAAACTCCGAGGATAGCTCTCTCCATAGCTCGCTGAGCGACTTTGAACTGGTGGACCAACCCTTTCATGAGTATCCATGTCTCGACTCCAAAGGTCATTTTTTTAGGACACACTGATTGAAAACTTTCGTTTTCAAGCATTTTTTTCGTTTTAACGTTTTCAAGCAAGGGTAGCAATCGTAGTAGGTATATACCTACCAGTCCCTAATTTTCCAGAATGCTTCGGTGGCTTTGCCACCACACCACACTGTCCTCAGCCAAACCGTCAACACCATATCAAACTTGAAAGCATACAATTATACATAGGTATGCGGGTGTGTGGGTTTGGCTGTACTCACTATAATATGACGTAGGTATGAGTTGGTGAGCCTTATCTGATATTTTTCTGCGTTTCATTGCATTGCGAAAATAATTGACGTGAAATTCAAAGAATAATGTTACTTGCTACACAAACTGCGCCGCGCGACTTCGTGAAATTGAATACAGTTTTCTATGTTTTACCCCCCTATTTACATAATTTATTTATTTGGCGATGAAGCGAAAGTGATTTGTGAGGATCGTGGTAGGTGGCAGTCACTGTCCGTGTGGAGTTTCTGGTCTTCCATCGGACACGTCCCCCGGGTGGCGGATAGGGGAAAGCCCTCCAGATATGGGGGGTACCGGCTTCGGCCGGCGCGGACCAAAACCAGAGGGAGAGGGACGTCCAGTGGCTTGCTCCGCACCCGTAACCCCACACTGAGTTGGGCCGGGGGCCTTCGGGCCGCGAGGAGACAACCTCTATAAAAAACACACGGTGGGGGCCCTCCTCTATGTCCCTCTGTTCAGCAGAGGGCATAGAGGAATTTGAGGGAGGGTCACAGACGGCAGGTTGGGGGACCTGCCGTCCGACATCGTGACGGGAGAAGGGGGTGGGGGGCCCATGTCCCTTCTCCAGTGAGGGTGGGCCCGACTCCTTGCGAGTCGGGTCGACGTCGCCGGGGCGCCGCTGTCGCATTCGCGTTGTGGTTCACACCACTTGCGAGATCCGGCGGCGCCCCATTGCACGAGCGACAGGACGGCCCCCGGGGTGTCTTAAGAGGTATGCCTCTCCTATTATTAGGAGAGGAGAGTCCGACACACGGCCGTCGCCCTCCCCCAAGGGTGGCGGTTATGGTCCACAAAGAATTTCACCTCGTTCACAAAAAAAAAAAAGGTGGCAGTCACTGGCCTCTGCCTACCCCTATGGGATACCGGCGTGAGCTTATATAATTATGTATGTGTATTTAATTAATATCGCAATAAGAGATTACAGTTGCCCAAAGCGCCTTTATTGCTATGATTAAATAAATAATTAACCTTATTAACATTTCTATGTCGGAATGATGACGTATGCCAAAGCAATTGGTATGGAATTTCACAGCGGGGCGTTAGGAACAGTTCAGAATTTTGTGAGCGTAATTAGGCATCTGATGATGCAGTAATGATTACATTAATTTATTTACTACTTTCTCGGCTTGCCCCTAAAAGGGGCTTCTTCTTCTTCCGGTGCCATCTCCTATCGGAGGTCGGCTATCATTTTGGCTACACTGTCACGCGATGTAGCTGCTCGAAGAATTTCTATATTTTTGGTGTTGAACCACTCTGATAAGTTTTGGAGCCATGATGTTTTTCTTCGGCCAGGTCTTCGCCTTCCTTCAAAGGTGCTGAAATACTTTAATTAGAGTTACGACTTTTGTTTATATTTTTGACACCAACACAACGCTGAGGGAAAGATAACATGAAAGCGAATACAACACCTTCGTACCGACTACACCGTAACGAATCGGTAACTAATCGGAAGGTGTCATACCTACCGTATTCGGTCCCGAAATCGCTCACACGCTCTCTGCTACCACGGAGTTCCTCGAACCTCCTCGAAGGCCTCTTTCCACGGTATATACGATGTGGTCGTGCGTGGTGTGGTGATCCAAAATATCGCGCAGTGCTCATGGGAACCTTCCTCAGGGAAGTGACCCTTGCCCCTCGGTGGGGACATAGAAGGTTAACGATGATGACTCATGGGAATGTCCGAATCTGATTCCGTTTTCCAGGTTATGATTGCACTCATGGATCTTGATATTCTTGGTATATGAACACTCATACATACCTAATTTGTATTAGCTTTAAGGTGATTTGAGGAAAGATGGTCAGAGTGGAGTTTTTTTTTCGCTGCCTTTTTCTCCACTACACACGGCCCCAAGGCAGCCGCTAACATTATACATAAGTGTATGTACATTGACATTCAACAAACAATTGTTGAAATAAATTTTACGTTGAAATAAATTTTTGATTTCTGATTTCTGATTTCTGATTTCTGGCAACTGACGAGTGATAATGTTGTGTAAACATAATATCATCCAGTCACGGATTGGTCTCATACCTACAATCTCACAATGTAAATTTTTGGTCTGGACCAACTAACATTTACAATGTGCAGTGCTTACAATCTGACAATCTACTGTTAACAGCTGCCAGTTGGCCAAAGTGCATCCAAAAAAACAAGTGACAGCTAAAAGTAACCACATTGGTGAGAATCTGGGAGTAACCTCCGGTTTGTCGAAAGCAAACAGTTAGTTGTTTTTTTTTTGTATCCAGTTTTGACAACTGACAACTGAAAAGCTTGTCTCGCAAAGCAAATAAATCGGAGAGCTTCTCACACGTTTTTTCTTACTTTTTTTCTTGCTGTGCCGTCTCCTATCGGAGGCTCGAAACCAATTCGGCTTTGCTTTTGATATGCTACATATTATTTCGATTTTGTATACGGTACTTGGGGTGACAAAACCGGTTTCACCGAAATCCGAAAATACCGAAGTGGTAAAATCATGTTATTTTTCAAAATTGTAATTTTGCCGGTTTTTCATATTTGGCAAAACCGATTGTTCGATTTGTTTTTGAATTTGTTGCATCGTACATGAATTACCAAAAACATTATGGTTATCACACAGAAATTACCACAGAAAATCACATAAAAAATTTGTCAATTCCCCAAAGGACTAAAGTGATTGACATCTGCCTCTAAGATTAGCAAGTTAAAGAAGCAGTGAGCTGGTCATATCTGCCGAAGACGTCAATAAATCGTAAAACTGGTTAAGTTACATTTGCCGTGGTTTTAGTTTTATTAACTTTTAGTTGTTCTGACCCGGTTGAAAACCCGAAGACCGGTTTTTGGGCCGAACGGCTACCGGAACACCGGTTTTCTTAAAATACCTCCGACTTCGTGACCCCTAAGCCAAAGTACAGAATAATAAATTAAATCATCTGTATCTACTGATTGATTAATCAGAGTTATGAATAATTCGGTTCAATGCCCCACGGCAACTATCCGGTTTGGTCTTCGCAAAACTTCTTACGTTCTTCTTACTCGTAATAATGAACATAATGATGTCATTTTATCAAAATCTGAAGCAAAAAACCATCGACCTCTAAACGGCCATTATGGCGATAGGTACGAGTCTCTAGTACTGCATAGTCGTTTGAATCTTATGATTTTAATTTTTGAGGCTCCGTATCTGAGAAGGAAAAACGGAACTCTTTAACGAACTGAATTAGTTTTTTGTCCGTCCGTCTGTCTGCTTATACCGGGAACGCGTAGAGGTATAGATTTGAAATTAAAACTATACTCTCAAATCATACAGCCCCTTTTAAAGCTGTGAATCATTGTAGTAAATTTTAACTTTTGACGACCTCTGTGGCGTAGCGGTTAGCGCATCTGCTTACCATGCGAGAGGTCCTGGTTTCGATCCCCGGCTGGGGAGAAAAAAAAACTTCAGGTCTTGGATGTTTACATGTTTGTGACGTCGCGGTTTCTGGTTCCCACGACAGAGGGTATCCTAGTGTAGGGCCAGAAGCAATGTATGTACCTGTATGTAACTTAAAAAAGACAGGGAACTACATTTAATTTTACTAATACTACTTTCCGGTGACCTAAAACTAAAACTAAGAAATTTGGATCGTAGCCGTCCGTGGTCTCTCTACCCCTCTGGGTTACAGGCGTGAACTTATGTATGTATGTAAATACAGAGATCCTGGTATACCACATCAGTCTCACAATCGCTTACAGTCGACAGCACATCATCGTATACTCGTACACCTATGCACTCTACTCCGTTGCATTACGGGCTTTGCAACTAAAATGTGTAAGTTGACTGACGTGCTGTCGACTGTACTAACTGTAAGTTACCTGTAGATGTACAGAGAACTGGTTCATATGGTTCTTTCTTTAAATCTTTAAGTATCATGAAGAGGAATAAAAAACTTGCGGAATGTAAACAGTAATTATTGTACTGCTGGTATTGCCTATAATAGGTCGATATTGTACTGAATGCTCTACGTGTCATTTATTAGTCTACATAGTTCGAATAAGTTGTGTGATGTGTGCACTATGCTATTTTCTTTAGGATTATCAAGCAATGCATTCACATTTAATAAACGCGTTGTGTTTCTCATTGAATACAATATCAGCAAAATGCACGGCAAAAGAAATGTCTTTGAAGTTCGGGAAAAGTGTGAGAATACTCTGAGAACTCTGAATTCCTGAACTATTTATGATATTTAAGTAATTATAAATTTGTACGGAACCGGTACGGAATATGTTACGTTCTCAATAGTCAGTTTTACTGAGGGAGTCAAGATGAAATTTAAAAGCCTTTGTATATTTTATGAGTTTGGAACATCATCATAATCATCATCGACCCATTATGTCCCAACCGAGGGGCACGGGTCTCTTCCCTGAGGAAGGTATGGGCCATACCCCACCACGGGGGCCTAGTCCGGATTAGTTGAGGCGTGTAAGACTAGTGGCTAGTCTTACTGTCAGAATTTTTCAAACCGCCATAAGGCCTCTGACTTGGCTTAACGACTGCCATCTATCGACGGCAGACGGCAGCCGGCACCAACTCTTTAACGTGTTTTGCGAAGCACGGAACCGCTCAGAAAAATGCCACTAGCGTTAGTCATAGACGGTCACCCATCCATGCACTGAACGCGCCCTATGTTGCTTAACATTCGTGATCGTTTTAAGATCACTCAGGCGGCCGCGCTACGAGCGATTCAAAGTTTGGAATAGCTAAAGCTTTTGTCGACGATAGAGGCTGGTTGCGCTGCAGCAATCATTTGATATTATAATAATGCCCTGATAGTGTTGGACTAAAGGGGAGGATTCCGCCCAGCAGTCGGACACCCATCATCATCAACCCATTATGTCCACAACGAGGGGCACGGGTCTCTTCCCTGAGGAAGGTATAGGCCATACTCTACGAGTGCCACGGGGGCCTAGTCCGGATTGGTGGAGGTCGGACTCTAAATAAGCTGATTAAAACAAAAGTTTATGGCTCTGTTATTTGGTTCGTTAACATCGGTACTATGTAATAAGGTTTTTTAAATATCTTACAATGATCTCAAAACTATAAGACAATGAACCAAACTCGGATGAAGTTACAACGTCTACAATTGGAACGCTATCTAAAGTCTAATATTTGTGTTTGTTACTTTCCTCACATAGTTTCGGATAAACTCAACTTGTTTCATTCACACAAAGAAAAACTTTGCTTTTAGATAACCGACGACAGCAGAGACGTCCTTGATTTTTTTATGTATGATCGGGGTCGCACGGTTGCTGTATCATCAGGGCCGTGTTTAGTTTCGTGCCGTTGCCGTAAATGATTGGAAACTATTGGTAGCCATCATAATGTTAATAATAGAAATAAACATAAATTGTCAATTCCACGATTTCCCCGGTTTCTCATACCATAACAATCTGTTAATCTACTGTTAACAGCTGTCAAACGTTTTTTTCGTATGCTCTTTGGCCAACTGACAGCTGTTAACAGAAGATTAACAGCTTGTTAGTGTACGGGAAACCGGGGTTTAGACTTGCAAAAGTTAATTCTTCCTTTATGAGGCACTGTGTCAGGTTCTGCAACACGATTCCCCAAGATATTAAATTAGATTTACCTCCGACACAGTTTAATAAATGTGAGTGGTTGACCAAGAAGGAACCTGGAGGGATTGAAAACCGTTATTTTTTATTTGAATTTTTGAATCTGTGGTATTTTAGCTTTGTTTTGGTCTAACCAGAATATTTTTAGGTGCCGTAGTTATTTTTTTAGGATTTTTTTGTGAGCCGAGCCGAGTCGAAACCTGTCTATACACGAAACTTCAAACGCGATTTTCTCGAAATCAATTATTTTCCCTCGAGGTCCCTTTTTGATCAACCACTCACAAATTTGTTAAGCACACTCTGTGAAAAAGGTCATTATATAATCAACGATTATTTAGAAGACAAAGATGTCTGGTGGTTACAGTAAAACGGTAAAAAGGTTAAACAGTAGGTTAATATTAAATGTATTCATTGGAGGATTGTGTGTAGTGTTCAACACATCCATGAGTAATATTTTTCAGTTTGTTATTGAAGCTAAAACTGTTTTGAAAAGAATAAATGTAGAGTGTTTTGTTAGGTTTTTCGCCACCTAAAGATGATTATGAAACTAACTACTTTGACGTTCATAAAGTAAACATTTTGTTTGGGTTATTCACCAACTGGACACACATGACTGGACACACCTGTGTCGAGTTGGTTAAACTCAAATTAGTATCATTTATTCTTTCGTCATCTGGACACACAAAGATTTTTAAGTGTGTCCAGATGGTGAAACGTATTTCAATCGTTTTAATGTTTTCGTCAACTGGACACACATTCGAATTTTACCCGAATTTATGACGAAGTACAGCCATGCGCAGAATATTTTCTGTCACAATCATCATCCTCCATCAAACGTTCCACCGGTGGAAACGGATAATTTTACAATACTTTTACAATAATTTTACAGTAAATAGTACAAAAATACTAGGGTAGCAGAAGTATGTAAGAGATTGCGGCTAAAATAAAATCTCATGAAAAACATGCGGCTTAGTTCATGGTGTTGCTTAATACTGCGCAGTATTAAACAGGGTTGCTTACTACTACTACCTACTATCTTTTGTTACCCTAGTACTTTTAACCGCTCTGGACTATACCATAAGTACGACGGGGCGTACTGGAAACCAATGTGAAGCAAGGAGCGAAGTACTGGGAATTAAAGTAACTCGCAAAGCGACATTATGGGAATCGAGATTCAGGGAATAAAACTTATGATTAAGGTCCTATAGAAGGAAAAAAAATTGAAACTATCAACATGAACACTATGATCGCGACCACTGTTAGGGGTCAATAATTCCATGACCGTGACGATTGTTAACCTGACTGTACCCTTTTCTGCAAAAAAACAGAGTGTGTCCAGTTGGTGAAAACATAAAAATTATTATTTTAGCTTTCACTATCTGGACACACATAAAAATCTTTGTGTGTCCAGATGACGAAAGAATTAATGATACTAATTTGAGTTTAACCAACTCGACACAGGTGTGTCCAGTCATGTGTGTCCAGTTGGTGAATAACCCTTTTGTTTTCATTGTGAATAAAATATTTTGATTTGAAAAAACTACAACTACAAACCATGGTTTATTATGACAGTTGGATGTAAATTGCGTAGTTAAATATACCTACTTGTTAATTTATGAGTTAATCGACTTTGGAATGCACAAAGAATTGTCACACTAAACCATGAATTTTAGTTACGAGTATGAAATACGAATAGGACCCGGATGTCAACATAAAAAAGAAAATAATAAACTTTGCTTATTCGCAGGGGCACTGAAGTAGTACTGTTGATACTAAAGGAAGGATCGTTAGGTTTTTCGTTATTTCAGTTATGTGCAAGGGATAGTTCATCGTCCACGTTACAATTTTCTTTACAAATCGACGAGTGATATTTCACTACACCATGATTTTTCCTTCCCCTTGTGATATTTTGTTTTTTTTTTCTAAACGACAGTATCATCATCAGCAGGGCCGGATCTACCATAATGGCTTTTTGGACTTCGGCCCAGGGCCGCGTGGATTCAAGGGCCCCCAGCTATGTCAAGTCAAAGTCATAAATAGACGATAATATATCTTTTTTTTAAGTGTGCTTTTGTGGCAATGTTAATAAATTCTTTCTTTCTATAAGCAAAATCCATAATTTTATTTATTATACACTAAGGCTTGCAGCCCTGCCAATCCTGTGATTATTAAAACCCATTCAATTATTTTAATTCAAGGCTAACATTATAATATAAATAAAATATTTTATAGTATAGTCCTATTTATTTCCTATACTTTGAGTAATTAGAGGGGCCCTTAAGCCGTATCAGCGGCCGCCTAAAATCACGGTCCGGCCCTGATCATCAGCCATTTGTCTCCCACAGCAGGACAGCCTTCCTCCTGGTTTTTCAAGTTTCCCGGAACCAAAGTATCAATGAAAATGCATACCAACTCAGCAACAAGTCACTGCAGATCCGCCTTTACGTATTCATTGCAAAGTGACCCGTTTCATAACTAAGTAGTGCACGCATGTGAAAGTTGACGGACTGTCGACTACTGAATCTCATAAATAGGGTATCATACATAACAGTTTCAAAGACTGATTCAATGTTTACTTTCGTTCTTCGTGCTATAGCCAGACGGCGAAAGAAAACTGATACGGTGTTGCTATTGCTACGGAATGCTTTTGTTAACTGTTTTTGGACATTGGGAATTGTCCCTTGTTGACCGAGAGTCGCTCTTGTAGCGTGAGTGCTAAGAACTACATTTATATTTAAAGGTAGTTAAGAACTACCCATACCTTTTCGATTTTCGGCACTGTTTCTGGATGTTCAGTCGACAGATCAACCTTTAACATAACTTATTAGAGTGTACGGATTACCAAACCTTTGGAAAGGTTTGATGTAGGTACTATCAGAAACCAGCAGTTTGAAAGCAAGGCATTTAATAATAATGTTCGCAAATTGCCACACCTAATTATGCATTAGCGTTGGTCATAATAGACTTTGTTCTCTCTCAACTCTAACAGGTGATTTTTTTGTGGTTTTTACACACAAAAGGAAGTGTTTACAGATTGAAAATGAGATAAAACAAAATACCTATCTTCGGTACTAGATTGTAGTGTCTGCAAAGCGGTTAAATAAAAAGTTAAACTTACTGCATCATGAACACCCGCTGCATACTACGTGTAAAACGCACTCGTGTGCCTTGAACTTGGCCAAGCAGGGGTGATAGGCAACGGTACCACTTCCTTACACAACAAAGCTTGCAGCCAACTGCATCTCGCACGCGACCGAGACGAATACTTATCGGCTGCGTAAACACAAAAAGGTCTACTTTTTCCAAACTCGCACTAAAAATCGCGCGATTCTGGCCAGTATTATCGCGTATATCGTCTCGCGCGTGTTCTTTTTTTCTTCTTTTTATCGTTCGTTCGTTTTCGGCCAGCGATTCGCTAGCGGGCGACTCGCCGGTCTGCTTGTGACTGGCTGGCTGGAGCCACAAGATCACACGCACGCTACTCGCTTGATTATTGTAATGTCGCAGGCAGGTTCGAAGAAAATGTGTTGATTGGACGGTTCACATTGGATGACAAACGTAACGACTGTGTGCTTTCGCAGAATTTCACTAGGGCCTTGGTCAGCCTTTTTGTGAATAGAAAATGTTCAGTTATTGTTCAATGTAAAACCGTCCACTGCCGGCTTGCTCGGTGCATCGTGAGTGTTACAGGGTGTATCAGAAATGCGTCCTCATTTTGGAATGCGATGGTAGTGGATCGTGAGATCCTGGGTTAGCTTCCGGCTTGTACAGGCCATAGTTGTACCATTATTTGAGAGTATTAACTTTTGGTAGCGTTTCTAGCTGCTGAATTTAAGACGAATTTTAGTTTGTATGTTATAGATCACTTTTAAAAAGAGATTCCTCTAAGGTGTTAGATCCGCCAATGTAAATTACAATAAAATAAAATATAATTCTGTGGCTTGGTGCTAATAGGGCCAATGTCAGTAATCCCCATCCTCACTGCAGCCTGTTTAACACTAACAAATTTTACTAAACCGGTAGAAAGTCATACACCTTACCATTGGCCTCTTTACATCTTATCTTTGAAAATATTGTCGTTACACTTACGCCTTACAGCACAAATAAATATATATATTTTTCAATACTTTGGCATCAAAAGCTGATTTTGGGCCAAATCTGACTTTGGCCCTTTTGGCACCAGGCCACAGAATTTAACTCTTGGATAAAAAGCGATGCTAGCGCGGTCGGCAGAACATTTGTGTCACAACATTTGTTCAAGAGGTTGTGGGTTCGAACCCCGACACGTAAGAATAACTTGATTAGCAAATTCAGCGCTTTTGGCACGCGGGGTGATGAATCCTATACTCTCTCTCTCTCTCTCTCTCTCTCTCTCTCTCTCTCTCTCTCTAAGAGAGAGTATGAGTTTTATCACAAGAGTAGGAGAGAGCCTTGTCTAGCAAGGCTTGAGCCTTACTCTACATTATACAGGGTGGAATTTTGTAATGCCACCTGAAGGGGAAGTACTCTTAATACTGTAGATATAAAATTTTACTCAAAGAAATCATTCCTTTATTTTTGAAAAAAAAAGAAAACTGCATTCAAAGATTTTTAAAATTTCGCTTGCCTCACCCGGTAATCGAACCTACTACTTTGGGGTCGGCGCAGTATGTCACTCTCTTTCATGCGTCCCTATCACTCGCCATCTCTGCATTCACATTCTTACTAACATCACGCACACAATCCAACCACCTTTTCCTCGGTCTTCCTCTTCCAGCATATCCATTAGACCATGTAAAAATTGGAATCACTAATGTTAAGCAACATACGGCGCGTTCAGTGCATGGATGGGTCACCGTCTATGACTAACGCTAGTAGCATTTTTCCGAGCGATTCCATGCTTCGCAAGGCACGTTAAGCAGTCGATGCCGACTGCCGTCGATAGATGGCTTGATGGGTTGATGATGATTTAAAAATTAGTATTTGCGCCATAAAACTTAGTGTAGTTAGCGCACTAGGAAATTGGGATAACGCTAGGATGACGTTAAGAAAAATCTGATAATTGCCTTAGGTACTTGCAGATCGGCCCTAAGCCGATCATTAATTTTAATTCTCGTGAAGCGTGCTAGCTGAGTGCGCACGAGGCGATGCTACTGTGGAGACCTCTCCGCCACCCATGCCACGGATACCGATAATTATTGGTCTATTAGAATTATATTATTTTCATTCCAACCAAAAACTTTTATTTTCCTGCCCTAAAAATCTCAACTTATTATGGTATACAGAATGTAAAATTAGGTGGTTCACATAATAAGCAAAAAAATGGTTTTATAAACCAAAAACTTCTATTTACAACCAAAAACCTCAACTTTTTCTAAATAAAAAAAACTCCAGACACACGGCGAATTCTGGCATGCGCCTGCCTGATAATGAACGTATGTATGTAGACCTTTCATTTAATAAACAAGCCATGTTTATTGGAGTGGGCCCACGCTTCATACATTTTTGCCCATCATCCTTTACATTAAATCTTATGAGAATGTAAACGAGTTGAGAGTTGAAGTTCAGAATACGATTTATAACATTCACCACAACACGTTATTAAAGGTTACTAGAAATAAATTCGTTAGAAGAATAAATTTGTGTGTCCAAGAAAATGGAG
Organism: Yponomeuta plumbellus; assembly: GCA_947310845.1. Classification (NCBI taxonomy): domain Eukaryota; kingdom Metazoa; phylum Arthropoda; class Insecta; order Lepidoptera; family Yponomeutidae; genus Yponomeuta; species Yponomeuta plumbellus. The sequence continues at coordinate 12,840,036 of OX371212.1, read as the reverse complement.
CGCATTTCGAGCAATTAATTAGTTAGTTTACCAGTAAATAATTAAAACAATTTAAGATTTCATTGTTTTCCTTTCATTTAATTTATGAAGTTTATTAGAGAGATTTCATCCTTATAATTGACCCTAACGATCGATGCAATAAAAGTACAGGGTGCAACTTTCACAGATTTTAGTAGGTTCGATTACCGGGTGAGGCACGCGAATTATTAAAAATCTTTGAAAGCAGCTTTCTTTCTTTTCAAAAATAAAGGAATGTTTTCTTTGAGTAAAATTTTCTATCTACAGTATTAAGAGTACTTCCCCTTCAGGTGGCATTACAAAATTCCACCCTGTATGTATAGGCATCTTCTAATATATAAAAATCTCGTTTTACAGTGTTTGTTATCGAACTCCTCTGAAACACCTTCTCCGTTTTTTATGTTTTTTTTACGTATTTGTTATTTGGTTGGCCTGAGAATAGGTAGGCTAACTAATAAGACAAAACAACGTCTGCCAAGTCAGCTATAATTATAGTGCAATATATAATTATAGTGCAATACAAGTAATATCATCATCATCATCATCAACCCTTTATGTCCCCGCCGAGGGACACGGGTCTCATCCCTGAGGGAAGTATAGGCCACATTCCAAGAAATATAACGTAAAATATTTCCGGTTGTATCGACGATGAGTTTTCTCTGCTCTACCTTTCCGGATCACCCTGTAGGAGGCATGCCGTGCATCGCTCGTATTGTTATGATAGTTATTAAGTAATCGATGGGACAATGCAATACCTAGACCGTGTATCAAGTCTTTCCTCGATGTTAATAAAATAGTTTACGCCCGAGTCTATGCTCTACATTCTTTCATATTCTTTTTGACTCGATCAGGGACATTTCCTGTTAGTCAATATCAAAATCCTCATTTTATAAAGGTACATTTAAAAAGTCCCGAACCACGGCAATACGGTATTTTACACTATCAACAATAAATTATTTGAGATGCTCGATTAAAACAACAATTACAAAATGACTTGGAAAATGTACCTATGTCTTTTAATCATTTACTAGTTATTACAATTTTTAAATAGATGAAACATAAAAAGAGTGCTCTGAAATGTGACGTCACTAGCAAGTATTTTCATACAAAATTCCGTTTTAAAAGTAACTCATTTGACATCGTGTCAAATACCCAATTCATCGTAAATAAATAAAAAAACTTAATATAAACATTCAGTATGTAATCAAATCACACGTCAAAAATGTATTTCAAAGTAAATAATTTAATTTATTTTTATTTAATTTGTTTATTTTTTATTTAAACGTGGGCCCAGTTCTAGTGATTGGTGCCTCTGCCTACCCCTCGGGGATAACGGGCGTAAGTTTTTTTTTTTTGTAATAATTTAGTATGTTTGCTGTCTGTCACTGGACAGTACAATGTTATTAGCTGTCTTCGTAATTCGTTCTCTGCTCACCCCTATGGGGCACAGGCGTGAGTTTATATAGGTATTAGCAATTGGCCTGTTTGTTACAGGGTAATTTCAATGAAAATGAAAATGTCGATCAGCTGTCGAGCGGTAGGCACGACAGGCTATAACTACAAATATAGTTTTTTCTTAATAGAGCCTTTCAGTTTGATCCTATTAGGCCGTAGGTATTTGTAATAAAGATTTTGGTAGATACGACTTTTCGGACTTTAATCGATATGCTGGATAGTTTATTTGCACGAGTATAGGTAGGCTGTGTTTGGCAAACTTTGAAGACTTTATACAGCACATCATCGTTGCGTTATGTGAGTGACTTTGCAACTCAAATGTGTAAGTTGATGTGCTGTCGACTGTACCAAAGAGTATGATGCACGATGCGTCATGCCATACTTGGCTAGCTCGATTACAAGTAGCACCTGTGAATGTTAACCCTTTAGTCTGGGGTTCACAATAGGGCTACGGTATGCCCTGCCTGTCGTAAGAGGCGACTAGTGGGGACCTTGGAGTCGCGGACGGTGAGAGTGAGGACTCGATCCGTTCGTTCACGCGGCTCCGGGAAGACGGTGACGTAAGGGCTGGTTTACACTTGCTTTATTTTCATGCCTTTTTAGCAAGGTTTCCATAGAGGTTGAATAAAATAGAGACGGCGAAAACGTATGCCGATTCTGAATAGCTTTCATTACGCCCCATATATCATAAAAGTACATTAAAATAATCCTAAATAGGTACATAGTATACAAGCAACCATTACTGATTCATTATTTGCTTATTTTTTATTTTATTTTATTTTACAAAGCCAACAGCACTAGTTAAATAATATTAACAGTTACATATAATTTATGATAGGCCAATTACGGGCTTATTTTATGTTAACGTGACTTGAAGACTGGCATTATTATTCACAAAGTTCAAAGAGAAAAATAAAAGGAAAAGAAATCAAACAAACTTTGAAATACAAAAATCAAGAAAAACAGAAAACTTATGTTAACTATGCACTTATAAAAGGAATTGGCGTCTCTATTCTATTCTAGTTCTATGTAAAGCATGCTAAAAAAAAGCATGGAAATAAAGCAAATGTAAACCAGGCCTAAGGTGGCCTTGAGTTGCCGTGGGTGTACTGGTACCCGTGGAGGGCTATGGCGATGCCGGGGCGCGGTGCACTACGCACCAAGTGCCAGGTGCTCCCGTACCATGCACGAAGTAGGCCACCGGAGTTTTTAGTAGATGAAAATCCTACATAACCCGACTCTGTCCCCGAAGAGTAGTGTATCTTTAAAAGATTTCACCCCCATCAACAGAAAAAAAAGCATCTGTGAATGTGATGTCCATTTGTGTCAAGTCGCATTATGTAGGGCGCCCTAAGTTATTTCGGGTTATTCACCAACTGGACACACATGACTGGACACACCTGTGTCGAGTTGGTTAAACTCAAATTAGTATAATTTATTCTTTCGTCATCTGGACACACAAAGATTTTTATGTGTGTCCAGATGGTGAAACGTATTTAAATCGTTTTAATGTTTTCGTCAACTAGGCACACATTCGAATTTTACCAGAATTTATGACGAAGTACAGTCATGCGCAGAATGTTTTCTGTCGCGATCATCATCCTCCATCAAAAGTTCCAACGCTGGAAACGGGTAATTTTACAATACTTTTACAATAATTTTACAGTAAATAGTACAAAAGTACTACGGTAGCAGAAGTATGTAAGAGATTGCGGCTAAAATAAAATCTCATGAAAAACATGCGGCTTAGTTCATGGTGTTGCTTAATACTGCGCAGTATTAAACAGGGTTGCTTACTACTACTACCTACTAACTTTTGTTACCCTAGTAATTTTAACCGCTCTGGACTATACCATAAGTGCGGCGGGGCATACTGGAAACCACTGTGAAGCAAGGAGCGAAGTACTGGGAATTAAAGTAACTCGCAAAGCGACATTATGGGAATCGAGATTCAGGGAATAAAGCTTATGATGAAGGTCCTATTATAGCAAGAAAAAAGAAATTGAAACTATCAACATGAACACTATGATCGCGACCATTGTTAGTGGTCAATAATTCCATGAGCGAGACGGTTGTTAACCTGACTGTACCCTTTTCTGCAAAAAAACAGAGTGTGTCCAGTTGGTGAAAACATAAAAATTATTATTTTAGCTTTCACCATCTGGACACACATAAAAATCTTTGTCTGTCCAGATGACGAAAGAATAAATCATACTAATTTGAGTTTAACCAACTCGATACAGGTGTGTCCAGTCATGTGTGTCACTAGCAAGTATTTTCATACAAAATTCCGTTTTAAAAGTAACTCATTTGACAACCTGTCAAATACCCAATTCATCGTAAATAAATAAAAAAACTTAAAATAAACATTCAGTATGTAATCAAATCACACGTCAAAAATGTATTTCAACGTAAATAATTAAATTTATTTTTATTTAATTTGTTTATTTTTTATTTAAACGTGGGCCCAGTTCTAGTGATTGGTGCCTCTGCCTACCCCTCGGGGATAACGGGCGTAAGTTTTTTTTTTTTTGTAATAATTTAGTATGTTTGCTGACTGTCACTGGACAGTACAATGTTATTAGCTGTCTTCGTAATTCGTTCTCTGCTCACCCCTATGGGGCACAGGCGTGAGTTTATATAGGTATTAGCAATTGGCCTGTTTGTTACAGGGTAATTTCAATGAAAATGAAAATGTCGATCAGCTGTCGAGCGGTAGGCACGACAGGCTATAACTACAAATATAGTTTTTTCTTAATAGAGCCTTTCAGTTTGATCCTATTAGGCCGTAGGTATTTGTAATAAAGATTTTGGTAGATACGACTTTTCGGACTTTAATCGATATGCTGGATAGTTTATTTGCACGAGTATAGGTAGGCTGTGTTTGGCAAACTTTGAAGACTTTATACAGCACATCATCGTTGCGTTATGTGAGTGACTTTGCAACTCAAATGTGTAAGTTGATGTGCTGTCGACTGTACCAAAGAGTATGATGCACGATGCGTCATGCCATACTTGGCTAGCTCGATTACAAGTAGCACCTGTGAATGTTAACCCTTTAGTCTGGGGTTCACAATAGGGCTACGGTATGCCCTGCCTGTCGTAAGAGGCGACTAGTGGGGACCTTGGAGTCGCGGACGGTGAGAGTGAGGACTCGATCCGTTCGTTCACGCGGCTCCGGGAAGACGGTGACGTAAGGGCTGGTTTAAACTTGCTTTATTTTCATGCTTTTTTAGTAAGGTTTCCATAGAGGTTGAATAAAATAGAGACGGCGAAAACGTATGCCGATTCTGAATAGCTTTCATTACGCCCCATATATCATAAAAGTACTTTAAAATAATCCTAAATAGGTACATAGTATACAAGCAACCATTAATGATTCATTATTTGCTTATTTTTTATTTTAATATTTTATTTTACAAAGCCAACAGCACTAGTTAAATAATATTAACAGTTACATATAATTTATGATAGGCCAATTACGGGCTTATTTTATGTTAACGTGACTTGAAGACTGGCATTATTATTCACAAAGTTCAAAGAGAAATATAAAAGGAAAAGAAATCAAACAAACTTTGAAATACAAAAATCAAGAAAAACAGAAAACTTATGTTAACTATGCACTTATAAAAGGAATTGGCGTCTCTATTCTATTCTAGTTCTATGTAAAGCATGCTAAAAAAAAGCATGGAAATAAAGCAAATGTAAACCAGGCCTAAGGTGGCCTTGAGTTGCCGTGGGTGTACTGGTACCCGTGGAGGGCTATGGCGATGCCGGGGCGCGGTGCACTACGCACCAAGTGCCAGGTGCTCCCGTACCATGCACGAAGTAGGCCACCGGAGTTTTTAGTAGATGAAAATCCTACATAACCCGACTCTGTCCCCGAAGAGTAGTGTATCTTTAAAAGATTTCCCCCCCCATCAACAGAAAAAAAAGCATCTGTGAATGTGATGTCCATTTGTGTCAAGTCGCATTATGTAGGGCGCCCTAAGTTATTTCGGGTTATTCACCAACTGGACACACATGACTGGACACACCTGTGTCGAGTTGGTTAAACTCAAATTAGTATCATTTATTCTTTCGTCATCTGGACCCACAAAGATTTTTATGTGTGTCCAGATGGTGAAACGTATTTCATCATCAACCCATTATGTCCCCACCGAGGGGCACGGGTCTCTTTCCTGAGGAAGGTATAGGCCATACTCCACCACGGGGGCCAAGTCCGGATTGGTAGAGAAACGTATTTAAATCGTTTTAATGTTTTCGTCAACTAGACACACATTCGAATTTTACCAGAATTTACGACGAAGTACAGTCATGCGCAGAATGTTTTCTGTCGCAATCATCATCCTCCATCAAAAGTTCCAACGCTGGAAACGGGTAATTTTACAATACTTTTACAATAATTTTACAGTAAAAGATTGCGGCTAAAATAAAATCTCATGAAAAACATGCGGCTTAGTTCATGGTGTTGCTTAATACTGCGCAGTATTAAACAGGGTTGCTTACTACTACTACCTACTAACTTTTGTTACCCTAGTAATTTTAACCGCTCTGGACTATACCATAAGTGCGGCGGGGCATACTGGAAACCACTGTGAAGCAAGGAGCGAATTACTGGGAATTAAAGTAACTCGCAAAGCGACATTATGGGAATCGAGATTCAGGGAATAAAGCTTATGATGAAGGTCCTATTATAGCAAGAAAAAAGAAATTGAAACTATCAACATGAACACTATGATCGCGACCATTGTTAGTGGTCAATAATTCCATGAGCGAGACGGTTGTTAATCTGACTGTACCCTTTTCTGCAAAAAAACAGAGTGTGTCCAGTTGGTGAAAACATAAAAATTATTATTTTAGCTTTCACCATCTGGACACACATAAAAATCTTTGTCTGTCCAGATGACGAAAGAATAAATCATATTAATTTGAGTTTAACCAACTCGATACAGGTGTGTCCAGTCATGTGTGTCCAGTTGGTGAATAACCCGTTATTTCGAATCTGACGCTTTCGGAGTTTCCGATTTCTTTGCAAGGAAGATCCCCCTATGTGGTCATAAAGACCTACATACGGATATTCAGTTCTAACTTAGAAACAGGTTAGAAAAATTGTGAAATTAACTTTTATAATTTCATTACCGTAAGAACAAAAGAAAACATATAGGTACCTAAGTCAACTTTATTCCGGATACAGTTGCTTGATTTTTCGACTCACCGTGACTAAGATCTGCGAATCAGAGCGAAACTTGGTCGGACTCTTCCGACGAAAGTTCAAGTGAGTGTAGCCGGAATAGATAGATAGATAGATAGAACATTCTTTATGTAACTCATAAATAATATGTATTTACAGATTTAAAAAATAATAATGTGTAGTGCTTACGAAATTTTTAGTTCAAAAACTTTATTTAACTTTCATTGCTGCCTACTGTGGCTTTGGCTTGTGGTTTACAATGATTTGGCTTTCCTGAGCATTGCTTCTCAAAATGGGACTCAAGTTTATAAATAACCACTCTTATTTCTTTAGCTTCCAGAGCAAAAAAAATGTACTAATTTTCTATGAAATAAACAGTGAAAATTATTTTGTACCACTTCTGTACATTTATTTGGGAACTGTAATGTTCAGCATAATTCATAAAGCTTGCCACACACCGGCGCAGTCTCGGCTGCCGTGATAGTGTGTTGAGATATCATGTTGTTATTTTGTTAGACCCTATACCTACTTTCTAATTGACGGTAAAAACATCCGTCAAAACAAATTATGCTAACATTGTTTTTATAGCTTTGTGGCATTATTTATATACGATTGGCTAAAAGTTACAACAACACGGAGAATTGACAAAACAAAGTAGTTAAGAAACCGTTAAATCACTGTTAAAATGGTAATAATTCTTATTAGGTACAGTCGACAGCACGTCAACCTTCACATTTTTGTTGCGAAGTTGGCCGTAATGCAACGGAGTAGAGTGGATGGGTGTATAAGATGATGTGCTGACAACTGTACATGACAAAATGAAAATGTTTATTTGTGACAGTAAAATAAGTCTTGAGAGAAATATTCTGTTAGTCAGAGTCCTAAGATTACGAGTTAGCTTACTTACACTATGTGCAACTCTGATGTCTATGCTAGGTAAAATAACCTGTGATACAGACATCACTTTTTCTCATTTGTAACAAAAATACAATTAAAGACGGTCCTGTGTGTTACAAACAGAGTACCTAGTTGTTTCAATCAAGAAAAATAATGAAAAAACATGTGTAGTGACTAAAATTAAAATTAAAGCAAATTGCAATAGTTTATTTATATCAAGTGCTGCATAGGAGATCGATATTTATATTATACAAGTAAAGTGGACACGCCATCGATCCTTACACGTGTCCTATGTAGGGCGAGTTTGCATTTTCATGGAGTGCAGGGCACAGGGTATGGGCTCTTGTTACCACGCGTGCCCACAGTATCAATTTCAACCGACACTCAGATTTCGTCACGACGTTTTCCTTCACAATGGCGAGTGGTATTAATACTTCAACTTCGCTTAGGTTAGCTGGTAGATATTGCTAAGTAGCATTGAGCTCGTCCATGGGCAATTTTTTTTGTTTGAATGCATAAAATTTCTTTTTATTTAATTTTATTTAACGTTACAAATATCCGTGACTTGAAAATATACCAAAGTTATCGGTACAGTCACGAGCAATAATATATACAGTATACACTGTCACATTTTCCAAAAATCTTAACTTAAAACAGTCTAGAAAGAAGTGTACAATTTGTCCTAAATGTACATATGTGGTAATGGTTAGATAATTTAGAACAAAATAAAATTGTCGTACACATGTGCAGTATAAAATAAAATGTGTAAGTCGTACAAAATGTGACAGTGTGTTATATATTATTGCTCGTGACTGTACCTCAGAATACTAATAGTACCTACTCGGTACATACCGGTACGATACATACCAATACGGACTTGGCCCCCGTGGTGGAGTATGGCCTATACCTTCCTCAGGGAAGAGACCCGTGGCCCTCGGTGGGGACATAATGGGTTGATGATGATGATGATGACATACCGAGATACGAACTCGCGACTAAGGGTCACCTGATGTCGACTGTACCTACCTACCTTCAGAGAATTAGAAACTTGTCGCTTCTGTTGTCACCTTGAGATGAATAGATGAATAATATTAATTGATATAAAACGTGTTGTTAAGATAACGTAAAACCTGAAAAACGTCAATGTATACAAAGTAAACCAACTTATTACTTACTTAAACCCAAGATATCCTAGTTTTCGATCTGGGGGAGTCCCTTCAATGCATAGATGTTCAATAGCGTAGTTCTAGTTAGACCTGACATGTCCGCATTTACGGCCGATTTCTGAATAGATAATTTTGCTAGGTAATTATTTAACTGTAGTGCTGTCTCGTCAAATTTCTCTAGAAAAGAGCGTGAAAGAACATTACTTAAGTAATGCTCAATTCAGAAACCGGCTCTTAGCCTCAGAGTATGGTCATTGCGCGTAACAAGCGCTAAGGTATGTAAATACGTGAATTGTGTCTTTGCTCATAACTAGCCCATGCATTGTGCATTTTTGTAAAAACATAGGACAGGAACCACAGATAAGGTACAGTGATGTCATGACGTCAGCACCATCTATCGGTAATACGCTACTTGCCTCGTATCAAATTTGACGCGATAAATGGATATTTCCTGTAGTATCTAACGTAAGAAACCGAAATATATTGACTTTGCTAAGTAAATATGCAGGATGGCTGCAACATTTGCAAATAAAAAAAATATTTTTCGCTTTTAAATCGGAACGGTGAAAACACTATCCGCCATCTTGAAAGCACCTTTGGTTGTAAACAAACATCTGTCAGTCGTGCGTGCGTAGGTTATATTGTGACTCATACTTCTTTCGTAGCACGAACTTTACCTATGTTGAATGTCAAACTATGTTTACAAACGTAGAGGACTTCAAACCATAGACAAAAATGGCGGACCGCGTTTTTGGCTGTTTAGCAAATCAACGTTTTAAAATAATGTTTTCGTTGCTTTTAGGTCCTCAAAAAATATACTAAAATATTTTTTGGTCTAATGGAAGAGATATTTAGCATTTAAGACATCCTTGAAAAAAGAGTCAAGTAGCGGATTTCGGTAGTTTTTTTTTAATGACGCTCTGAAAAGCCCTCATTCCACAAGCGATCAAACAGTCGGGAAACCAAAAGTTGCCAACTCAGTGCGCGCTAGCTCATAATCACCTTCCGAGATAGTCCATATAGATCGCCTCATCTAGTAGCACTGAATGGTACAAATCTGGTTTACCTCTTCTGTTATGTCTCCTTAGGCGAATCATCTTCATCCGGTTCGACTGATACCTAGCTTCTCAGCGCACACCGTCATCAATCAATACCCACTCAATTAACCAGCGATGTGGAGACAGCCCGAGACTATTGGCCATTGTGTTCGTTTTTACGCCAAGTGTACGCTAGAACAATGTGTTAGGCCGCGTACGCATTGTGGGGACTGATATTACTGATATTACTCTTAGATTAAGAAATACCTGTGTAATTTCCTTTTTTATGTACAACTAGCTGTCTCGGCTAACTTCGTACCGCCAAAGTTTTCGTTTTTTTCCATATTTTCTCACCATCTAAACCTTCCCCTTTTTTAGGCATTTTTTTTTATTTGTCTCTCCGTAAGAACCATCCTCGTACTTCAAGGAATATAAAAAAAAAACGCGAAATCGGTTCAGCTTTTTTTTGAGATTTGCGCTTAGCAACACATTCAGCGATTCATTTTTATATTATAGAAGATAAATAAAGTGTTATCTATCTATCTACAGTTGAGATAAAACCTTTAATTTCTGTTTTCACAGACTTTTCATGTCAACTGAACCCGTTTTGAGCGCTACTTGGCTGTTGTTTCGCGGTGACGATGGCGTTCTATACATAGGTAGCTCTATATAAATACAACTGAAAGAAAGAAAGAAACAAAGAAACTTATTTATTGTAGCACCAAGACACATCACATAGACAAAATAAACAGTCCAGTAGCACAATATAGTAACACAACAGACAAAATAGAACAAATAAATTAAGACATAACTAAAAATATAGTCTGTGGTGTGTCGGGGCTGCCACAAAAGGCAACTGACTCAGCAGACTCAATTGACTTAGGGTGTGAACCCAACTGCAGTAATTAAGACACAGCCAACGCAAACGTAGTGATTATATTCTCTTTGGCCAACGCATTCGTGTGTTTCGTCCTAAAACACGCAGTCTACCTAATAAATAGGCTATATTACATTGAAATACTCCATTCGGCCGTTTAGGATACCGGAGTTTGGAAACCGGTTTCCTAAAATTTTTTTTTATCCTGCTACGTAACTGGTTTCCTATAAAGATTTTTTTATCTTTCTACGTAACTGGTTTCCTAAGAGTACTATGTTTATGTTATTTCAGCCACCTACGAAACTAATAACCGGATTGCAGATGAAATGTTTATTGGAATTGAGTATTGTATTTAATTAATGGTTTTTGTAAAACTTAATAATAACTTAACATGTTATAACATTTTATATTTATTTACTCATGAATGTAAAATAACAAATCAGATAGAAAATGAACATTCAATTCACAACACTCAAAATGAAATAACATGAAATTAATTCATTAACAAACATAAAAACAACTCTTCGTAAAAACAACTCGATTAAATGAAAACAATATCCTTAGTTTTGAAATAAAAATAAAAATGTGTGTGGTGAAATAATTTCAATACAGTCATCGCAGCTATCGGTCCATTTCCCAAATCTTTTATTGCATTAACAATTTCGGTGTCTATTTCTTGATAGCTTTTACTTTTTTTGCAGTTAGTTTTAAGAATATTAGTAACTTTAGTCTCCTTAATCAAAATTTGTATTGAAATGGCTACTATAACTTTTTTCTTGCCAATGTACTTTTTTTATACTCAAATATGAAAATCTTTATAGTAAAACCAGTTACGTAGGAGGATAAAAAAAACTTTATAGAAAACCAGTTACGGAAAAGAATAAAAATATTGTCGCGGTCCTATCCCGAACCATCTAGAATAGAGCCTTCTAGAAGCCTATCGAATAGTCGCCGCATGCTGCGTTTTAGTAAACAATAAACGCTGCAAGCAATAATGACTCGTATGTCCACTAGCGTAAGGTTCAAAAGTCTTTGAATGGGTTACTGTTCGAGCGACGTTGCCTCGAGTAGGCACGTAGGTACGGGAATGTTCTAGAGCCCTTGCGGCCGGATATAAATAGCGGCCGCCGCGGCGCGCAGTCAGTTCCGTTTGGAATAGCGAAGAGTGAACTTCGAGCGAACATACCTGCGATACGAGCGATAACCTACGACCTCAGCGATACTATTGGACTTCGATTGGACCTGCGATTGGATTCTACGTGTGAACCCTAGCCCGTAACAATATCTTTATAGGAAACCAGTTACGTACCAGGATAAAAAAATTGGAAACTGGTTTCCAAACTCCAGTTCCAGTTTCCTAAACGGCCGAAGGGGAAAGACTTTACAAAGTCATAATAATATGAATCGCTCGTAGCCTGGGCTGCCAGAGTGATCTTAAACGATCACTAAGGTTAAGCAACATACGGCGCGTTTAGTCCATGGATGGGTCACCGTCTATGACTAACGCTAGTGGCATTTTTCCGAGCGATTCCGTGCTTCGCAAGGCACGTTAAGCAGTTGGTGCCGGCTGCCGTCGATAGATGGCAGTCGTTAAGCCAAGTCAGCGGCCTTAGGGCGGCTTGAAAACTTCTGACAGTAAGACCAGCCACTAGTCTTTCAAGCCTCCACCAATCCGGACTTGGCCCCCGTGGTGGAGTATGGCCTATACCTTCCTCAGGGAAGAGACCCGTGCCCCTCGGTGGGGACATAATGGGTTGACGATGAATAATATGTTATATAATAATGTAATGTAGGTATAATGTTTTGTTATCATAGCTAGTGTGTCCGAGACCTAAGACATAATTTTACAACCTCATCTTGTAGGATTCGTGATCATGTCCGCTCCCTCGTTGCCTAATGCCTGCCGGATTTGTAATTAAATACGAAGAATGAAATGGCTTGTACGTAGTTGACAAAAATTGTTTTTTTCTTAGTGAATCGGTGCGATTATTGAGGCCTAATCACGCGGACCGAATGCATTCGGAATGAATGATGACGTTTGCGATAGCTATTAGATTCAAATATAACCGTTGGGCGTTTGGAATATAATCGTTCAGGATCTGGTGCGCGTAAGGTCCATATTATTATTAGACTAGTCCCTAGGTAGGATCTTAAGTAGGGCTGCCATCACCTAAATTGCCGACGCCGGATAAACACCTGCAAAAATCCCGGATATTTGGGCTAAATATGGTTTCTTACCCGGACACCCTTGAAAAAGTATTTTTGCAAGATAAATAAAAAGTAAGTTATATTTTTTTTTATTTATATCGCTTTTCTATAAAAAAATATGGATTTTCCCTGACAAAAAAAGTGTCCCGGGTTAATCCCTAAAACCCCTGCCGGACGGCCGGCGGCGGCCCCCGGACGCCCTTCAAACTAGGACAAATCCGGGGAATAGAGGCATACGTGATACGCCCAACAGGCTCTGCTTATGGGCTCATTACATGGGTAGATAAAATGTAGGAGCTTTAGATTAATTGGACGCCGCCGCCTAATGAACGTCCTAGGCAGTCAGAAATCAGAAATATTATATTTCAAGGTAAAGGATTTACATTCTGTTTGTTGAATGTCAATGTACCTACTTATAATGTCATAGGCGCTGCCTTGGGGTCAAATGTAGCGGAGAAAAAGGCAGCGTAAAAAATTCACTCTTGACCATCTTTCCTCAAATCACCTTGAATGTAATACATAAATTGATACAAATACCTATGAAGCTCAAGTGCAACCAATGAGTGCAATCAATACTTGCTATGTCAAAATATTAATTAAATAATAGCATAGTTTTTGGTATGCAGTCACGAGTCTGTGTATTATGTTATGAAAAAACTTATAAATAATAATAATAACTAAATATTTAAAATCGTCTACTCTATAATAGCCATTTTTGCACAGATCCATTTTAATGATTTTTTTTTATTTCGACGGCCAGTTCTGTTGGCGGACAGGTACACGGGGTAAATAAATAACATTTACATTTTTTTACATAACATGTCACAAACATGTAAACATCCAAGACCTGGGTTTCTTTTTTTTTTGTCCCCAGCCGGGATTCGAACCCGGGACCTCTCGCATGGTAGGCAGATGCGCTAACCTCTGCGCCACAGAGGTCGTCGAATAAAGCCCCTGTTAGTGCTTTCCTAACTCCACCTATCTAGATGACGTTTTTCACCAATTAAACCATTGAAATCATGAACAATAAATACATCGCTAGCATTAATTCCAACTTTCACTCTTTGTAAGGTTTGTTCGAAACAAAACTTGTTTCCCTTTGAAAAGAAGTAGGGATACGTAACAGTTGGAGGGTGTTGTTTGGTGTTCGCTGCCTTTTTTTTCACATTCGGACCCAAGGCAGCGCCTAACATTATAAGTACATCGACATTCAACAAACTGAATGTAAATTCCTTACTGTGAATTAAATTTTTGTTTTCTGATGAAAATAATACCTACATATCTTTGTGTTAAATGCGTTGTGTTAATGACGACTTTTAGCGGTTAGCGCTTCTGACTACCAAGCGAGACGTCCCGGGTTCGAATCCCGGCTGGGGACAAAAAAAAAGAAACCCAGGTATTGGATGTTTACATGTTTGTGACGTCGCTGTTTCTGGTTTCCACGGCACAGGGTATCCTAGTGTGGTGCCAGAAGCAATGTATGTGCCTGTATGTAAATGTTATGTTAAAAATGTAAAGGCCCCACGTAACCACGTAAAAATCGTTCAAATCCCTTCGGTTTAGGGTTATGGTTTAAGCCCAAACGATGTATTAGAACTCGTGTGAGTTAAAGTAAAAAAACGACCTTTGTGGCGCAGCGGTTAGTGCATCCTCCTACCGAGCTATGCGAGAGGTCTCGGGTTCGAACCCCGGCCGGGGAAAAAACCAAAAAACGCCGCGTCTTGGATGTTTAGATGTTTGTGACGTCGCTGTTTCTGGTTCCCACGGCACAGGGTATCCTAAGATAAGATAAAATACGAATATTCTTTATTGTAATAGGAAAACACATATAAAACATTTGCAAAGATACAGCACAATTGGCGACCAATTTCTTCCAGACAACCGACTATGGAGAGTTGCTGAAGGAAAAGTGAGACGGGTAGTCGGTGCAAATAAGAACGTACCTATCCTAGTGTGGGATCAGGAGCAATGTATGTGCCTGTATGGAAATGTAAAAATAAATGTTTAAATGTAGCAGAGCTACAGCTGTAGTTCGTACACGTGTAATTTTCTATTGTAAATTCGGGCTTTTCTGCGTACGATTTGATCTTTCGTCTCTTTATTTTATGCCTCATGTTTATTTGCGAACTGTTGACGAAGCGTGGGAGTTTCTCAAAAAGTATTAAGTGCCGGCCAATCTTTCCGTGCAATGTAACGTTTTTAACTTATTTATTTAACATTCGACGCGGTATTTGATTGACACACATACGTTAATCGGTCCTCTGGTCGTGTTAATGCTATTTGTTGATTAGGAATAGGCGAATTTGTCATGCATAAAGTGTCTAATGAAATGAAAATATCCAACCCGATGAGACGATGACGTTGAGGCGGTACGTCTAATGTTTGTTTATTTCTTTTGGGAGGTAAACAACTGCTGCGATTGATTGACGCTTAAATGGCAAGAAAAGAGAGGATTTTAGTTCAAAGGCGAAATGTTAATCGGAGTCTTATCGACCTTCACTCACACAGAATGTTGTCAACCTCAACCGTGTTTTTTATAGGTAAAACACGACCCCTAAAACACTTCGTAACCGTAGCATAAATAGTCTGTGGTAAACTCTGTGGTAAATAGTCTGACTCGCTCGTAGCCCCGGCTGCCTGAGTGATCTTAAACAATCACTAAGGTTAAGCAACATACGGCGCGTTCAGTCCATGGCTGGGTCACCGTCTATGACTAACGCTAGTGATATTATTCCGAGCGGTTCCGTGCTTCGCAAGGCACGTTAAGCTGTTGGTGCCGGCTGCCCTCGCTAGATGGCAGCCGTTAAGCCAAGTCAGAGGCCTTAGGGCGGCTTGAAAACTTCTGACAGTAAGACCAGCCACTAGTCTTACAAGCCTCCTGCACCAATCCGGACTTGGTCCCCGTGGTGGAGTATGGCCTATACCTTCCTCAGGGAAGAGACCCGTGCCCCTCGGTGGGGACATTATGGGTTGATGATGACATGAAACTCTTTCGGTGTCGTTTATAATGCTGACACCACACTTGGCTATTCGTATTCGCGTATTTGCCGACGATTTAGAATACATTGCATGTTTACAAAAATCACTGCTTGAGATTCGTAAGGATACCCGGCAATGTATGGTTTATCATCATCATCAACCCATTATGTCCCCACCGATGTGCACGGTTCTCTTCTCTGAGCAACTCCACCATGGGGGCCAAGTCCGGATTGGTGGAGGCTTGTAAGACTAGTGGCTGGTCTTACTGTCAAAAGTTTTCAAGCCGCCGCCCTAAGGCATCTGACTTGGCTTAACGACTGCCATCTATCGACGGCAGCGTGCACCAACTGCTTAACGTGCCTTGCGAAGCACGGAACCGCTCGGAAAAATGCCACTAGCGTTAGTCATAGACGGTGACCCATCCATGGACTGAACGCACCGTATGTTGCTTAACATTAGTGATCGTTTAAGATCACTCAGGCAGCCCGGGCTACGAGCGATATGGTTAATATTTGCCAAATACCTACGCCAACGCAAATAGCCATGTTTGGCGCCACCATAAAAAAATGTGGACAAGTGCGAGTCGGACTCGACCACCGAGGGCCCCGTAGAAATTTCTAGGCATGAACCAAATAATAATTCCTAAATACTTCGTAATAGTAGTAATATAAGTTTTTTTCCGAGCTTTTCCCGAACCTCAAATACAAATTTTATTACTATTTAATCACAAATGTACAGTTTTCAGATTTTTTCCTGTATGTGTAGATAAGACATGCCAAACATAGTCCTAGGTCAAGGGAAACGTTACGTTACCTACCCTATAGATTTTCATTTCCTTGTGTGAACGGAATAGAAAGTGATCGTATAAGTGTTCCGTTTTTTCTTCTTGAGGTACCGATGTACGGAACTGTAAAAACTATTCCTTAAAACACTCCACAAACCCCCCATAAATAATCTGTAGTGACACTTAAAGGGAAAGACTTTACGACTGTAAGATTTTCATTTATGTGCCAATAAGTTAAGATAAGAATATTCTTTAATAACACCAATAATTTGTATTACATAAATATTGTATTTATTATTTCTGTATTTGCTGTCAAGTAATAGTTCAGTTAGGATGGTAAATAATTTTGTATACTTAGTAAGTATAGGTTTATTGTAGGTATCTTATGCATATTATGTTCTATAATAATGTGTTTCATGTTTATGTAATTACGACTTTTTCCATATCATTATCCCCATCACAAAAGGTTAGCTGGAAGAAAATACTTTTTAAGCTCGCCTACGTACAGATGTTCCATCAATGATATCTTATCATCACATGTGAATTATTATTTTATTCTGAAAGCAATTGGCAATACGAAATGTTGTACCGTAAAATTAACATTCACAGAACTTTGTTTGACACTTTCTTTTCATTTTGCAGGAGCAGTCCACGATGGCTGACAACGATGAGTGTGTAAGCAGATTCTTCAAGCCGAATACCGTCCCACTACTAAGTCACAACAGATTCGCCTCTGAAACGGAAGAGCCTGACCACCAGAACACTAGCCAGTCCTCCAACGCGTCAGATACAAACATAAGTCTATCGCAACTCACTATAAACGAACACCAGCCTCTGAACATACCACCGTTTTATAACATCACGCCGAGAGAAATGCCGATATCGCCAAACTACGTCGTGGAAGAAGAATTTGCCACGAACCCCTGGGCAATGCTAATAGCAACAATTTTCCTAACAAAAACAAGCGGAAAGATTGCTCGACCGTTCCTAAAGGCGTTCTTTGAGGACTACCCAACTCCGTATCATGTACTTGACGATGATCCCTTGTCTTTAGAGAAGTACTTTGAAACGTTAGGCTTAAGGAAAAGAGCCTTTATGATATGGAGGCTTAGCTATCAATTTGTATCGGCAAGGTGGAGGAGAGCTAGCGATTTGTGCGGTATAGGAAAGTATGGAGAGGATGCTTACAGAATTTTCTGTCTAGGACACACAGATCTGGACCCTGGAGATAGGTATTTAAAGTTGTATTTGGATTGGCTGAGAGGTCAGACAGAATTCCTTTTGGATAATGGCGTGGAGGACAGTGAATATGTGATTACGGAGCCTATTTTAAATTATTATTCGTTAACAATAAAGGATAGCATTTAAGTTGTATGAATCGTGCGTAATTAAAATAGTTAATCAAATAATTACAGAAGAAAGTAAAATATTTGAAAAACTTAACTATATATTTTTAAGAAGGTCTCGTTTACTTGCTTGCTACTTATTTATAGAATGTAAAACTGCATTATTAAAGTGATTTAATTAAACATTGCATTGTGTTAATTGTGTCTTTATTTTTGCGTGCTCTAAGCTAAGAATCAGAATCAGAATTATTATTAATTCATGAACATAGGTACAAATATAAAAGGTCTTAAAAAATATTATAGTTCATCCCATGTTCTACCCATTGTGGGCGTATGAATATTCATGCATGCATTTCATTTTTTCATTTTCATTTCATTTGAAAAGAAAGCAAAACAAATATTATAATTACTAAAATAAATTACTATTGCGATTACTAAATTTAGTACTAAAATGTTTTATCACAAAGAAAGTCGTTAATACTATAATAACATTCTAAGCTGGCTTAGTACAGTCGACAGCACTGTCTGAATTCTCAATGGTTTCAATAAATTGAGAATTGTCAAATTAGTTTTCTTATAAATAAACTTACGCGGGAATGCTTGCATTTCTCCAAATACATGCAAAAAATTACAACTTAGAACCACAAGACCTTCTAAGATGCTGTTTTTCCATCCATGTTGTTTTTTTTTATTCGTAGTCTAACTGCGTTTGGGGGCAAAAGCCTATATATACCTACTCAGCAGTGGGCAACGGTGGCAGCGGTCGTCTGATGACGAACCATCCACAATCCCGGATGGAAATTAATCTCAGATTCACGTTAGTATAAAATGGTGCCTATGCATTACAGTAGAAATGTATAGGTACTACGTCAATCTGAACTTCAGAACTTCATATTGTATGTACAATCCTTTATACCGAGTAGTTATGAATCTGAAATCTGAAACATAGGAAGTGATAAACTTAAGCCAAAGAACCGAATCTCGTTTGGCTTAAGTTTATCACTAACAGCAGCAACAAAAAATATATATGTCGTAGCCATATCATAGAATGGCCCATATCATGATGTGGTTAGCCATATCACGAAATGTGTCTTTTTCATGAAAAGGCCAAGTCAAACTGGCCGTATCATGAAATGGACCGACGTTTGATGATTTGAATAGTGAGTGAAATGCATGACTAACTATTTCATGATGCTGCCAAACTTTAGCGGCCATATCTAAAATACTTCCATTATCCACCGTTAGAAGCCTGCTGATTTATCGGAAAAAAAAAATCTTTGGCTCCCTACTGGCATCCCCATAGGGTGCAGTAAATAAAAGTACAGTTTGTCTATAAAACAATAAAATTTTCGCATTTTTTTGAGTCGGAAGTAAAAAAAATAGCACAGCGTAAAAGTTAAAAGCTGACTTCCAGTTCCGATCCAATCTAGGATACTGAAAGAGAGAGCTAATCGGTAGTATTTTTAGCTGTTTCCGGTAGCGCACGAATCCGCGCCCATATACATTCTGCTCTGATGAAACTAAAATTGTTATTATTTTAGACCTTGTCCAAAATACAAACATGTATTCAACGATTCACTGTACGAATATCATAAAATGTATAAGGCCGACATAAAGTAGAGATCTCGTAATTTTATTATGGTAGGTAGAGTACTCATCCTCAAAACTGAATAAATTTTTATGTTTCTTTACATTTTCTTGCAGGAAATTTGATTTATTAAAAATATCAGCCTAATAAAATAAGTTTAAACCAATTAGATGTACATATTGTGAAAGCATTTTGTAAATTAATGAGTAAAATTTACGATCTTTCAAATTTTCCCGCGACGACGCCATTACACTTTTAATAAATGAACCAATAGGGTGTTAGCAGGTGAACCAACCTATGAAAGCGAACCGGAGTGATTGTTTCCGCGTCATGTTTGCAGCAGTGTAATCTTTTGCAAATGGTGGATTGCGTTACTTTTTCTCGTGCTCCGTGTAAAATATTTACGTAAAATAGTGTAAATTTCCAAGTGCGGTGTTTCTGACTCACAGAAACATGTCGGAAACACTGCCGAACAATAAAAAACAAGTTGCGAGGCAGCTGGTAAGTGCATATTGTTAAAATTCTGCGTATTTAGTCCCGGGTGACGCCATGGTGGCTTTATCTGGGATCACGTAAACATGAAATGGTGCATCGCTGCATTGTGTATCGATTTATGAAAGTTATTGTAATGAATTGTATGGAGATTCGGCCTCGGGTTGTGTATTTCATTAGGGCCGATAGGCGGTGAGGGTCATCGGACTTGATTTTTTTGTGATGCGATCACTCCGCGAGCGCGTTCAAAACGCGGCGGCCGTATGCAGTCGCGCATGCGAGCGGACGTCAAAATCTATAATAGTTCCGTAGGCCGCAGCATTGCGATCGAGTGCTGATGATTACATGTTGATTTGCGAAGTCTGCGCGCGGCGAGCGGGTGCTTTGCCGTCGGTGCTGTTATGCGCCATAGGGAGCGCGACCGATTAAAAGGCGTATCCCAGTACCTATGTACTGTCTCGCAGACGGCTCCGCGGACCGGGCGATCGCGGCAGTGTGCCGTGGTGTCGGTCGCGACTCGCGATCGGCCGACGGCGCGCCCCCGCGCACCGCCCGACCGCGGCCCGCTTGCTATCAACTTTATTACTCCTCTAATTATTCCCTAGGTACTCTACGGTTAAGTTACTGACCGAAATATGGCCAGTATAGCAATCTAAATATTGTCACAAATATTGTCGTTTAGTACAAAGAATTTCATCCTTGGCACAGCCCTTTGTTTCTCTTACCGAAAGTAAACAAGGTTCAATGGCAAAGTTTTGTTTAACAAAAGAGCCAAAAGAACACACTTGGGGTGGGGAATAAACCAGGTTCAAGCGGATTCTTAACATCTGCTTTCAAAGAGCCAAATGGCCTTTCCAATTCCTAAGTGTTTTTTACAGATTGTGGAAGAGAAGTGAAAGTGTCTTGTCTGACTACCAGCTCTATTTTTTTTTGTAAGAATAACCATTCTGAATATAACACCTTCAGTTGAAAGAATTATATCCAAGCAGTTATTATTTTATCAATGATAAATAACTGATTAACTTAATGGTGATAAAAATTTAATTCCTGTTAAGTCCAGCACTTGCACAGGTGCTTTGTTAATTAATGAAATTAATCTAATGGCTGTCATTTCAATGTGTTTTATGTAGGACTTGTATATAGGTAGGTAGGTATACATAAACAGTGGGTTAGACCAAAAGCTAAGGATTCGTCAAAATATTGGAGATTTTTCAGTATAAGTATTTTTATTATCACATTAAGTACTTTTCTTGTTGGGAGAGTACCAACCACTTAATGTTTCTTTTGGTTTTATTTGTATGGCTCAAATTGGAAGAAATTTTATAATGTTACATTTACATAAACTCACACCTGTATGCCGGAGGGCTAGGCAGAGACCAGGGTCTGCCACTTGACAGGTCTCTTCCGCTTCATCAACATTCATTAGTTGTTGCATGCATACACACCAGTTTCGTAATGATCATCATGATTATTATCATAACTTAGAGTTAAATTCCGTATTATTGTGCAGCAATGAACATGTTGAAAAGGATTATAATAATGTGTGATGTTCTATTGAAATAAGCATTCTATAGATTGACAGATTATATTGCAGTCATTAACTGGGTCACTGGACCAGTAGCAATTAAGTAAATGTGGTCCCAATATAACTTTTATAACGATAATGGTAACTTCCACAAAACACAATCAGCTGTTCTGGGGTGTGACCATGTAAGTCCTCCATTGTATGGGGTAGTCTGATCTAGCCTACTCAGAACTGTCAAGTACATTTGAGGCCATGAGAGCCAGAGCGGCCTAACTTCTTAAAAAAGTCGAAGAGAAAACAATGAGCTCTAATGTAAAATAATTGGAACTTAGGTAAATTAATTAATTTAATTATTTTTAGCAGTCACACTTTTAAAGAAATCTTTTAGTGATTTTGTTACATCTACGTATCTTATTCATTAATTTATTTAAGGATAGCTATTGAAAAAATTATAGGCCGCTCTGGCTCTCATGGCCTCATTTATAGAAGATATATTTTGACACTTTGGAGTTGTGTAAATGCTTAACCCAATGGAGTGGAAAGTTATATGATAATACCCCGTGCTATGGTAACCAGGAGAGGACATGACCGCACATGTGCGGTGGTGCGGACATGAGGCGCACCAACCTGCTGGCCGAGGCGCCTCTGGCGCGCGCACTCCGCACTCCAAATACCATATCAGAAAAAAATTATGTTTTTGGATGTACTCTGGGTGAATTCACTAGGACGGCATTGAATATTATGTGGTATAATTAAGGTGTATAGTATTTAAGAAGTTAAAAATAGTAGGTAAATAGATAGGTACCGATTGTATGTTTGAATCGTTAATTGTTTGTGAAGATTTTATAATGTTTTTAACTTGTTGCATTAGGTGCTAATCCTGTAATAATAAGTTATAAAGTTAAATAAATAAATAAATAAATAAATGACTGAGAGTTGCATTTGAAGCACTTAAGTTGTTATGTCTGACATGTTACATTTAATTGTAGCTCAATTGAGAGCACAATAATATTGAGGACATGATCATTTTTAGTTCTCCATTATGTGATAATGATAACAATGACTTATCTCCCACACTGAACCTCAAAATTAGTACAAGTCTTATGAATCAATTGCACAAGTATTAAATTGTAGTTATCAGTTAAGTTCAATCTTGGCAAGGCGGCTAGCAAGAACTATAGGTTAGCTGAGGCTCGTGCTCAGTGGCGTGCAATGGGAGATGCCTATGTCCAGCAGTAGACAAGCATAGACCGATGATGATGAATCAGTTGCATTATATATGTGTAACTTTAAAAGAACAATAAAAAACCATTGTTATCATCTGCCCACCAAAAATTCTACAGGTAAATGGTAGGTACATACATCTCAATCGGGTTTAAAAGGAGTAACATTTGTTTTTAACTTATGGAAATCATGATTTTTTCTTGAAGGTGTTAACATTTGTTGAATTAATTAAGATGGGTGACCTAGGAAGAGCAAACACCGTTTTTTTAAATACTTTAAGCAGATTTAAAGATAAAGAAATTTATTAAAAAGATGTTACAATGTGAAATGTGTAGATCTTGCATGGTTGACCTTTGTAAGCCTTGAAATATTATATATGTCGCAGTAAAGTAGTTAAATCAGAGAGTCAATCGAATCTCTAGACAGTCAATCAAAGATCGATATTCAATCAAGTCGCTAAAGTTCCGTCAGACAAGTGAGTGAACGAAACGTGTAACGAGTTTCCTAAACGTTCCTAGTTATTTCATGACGAGACATCTCGTCCATCTTAGGCGTCGTCGTAAGAATTTAGCTTTTAAAGGGGACCAAGATATTTCATTACTTAGGAAAATGAAAAATACTAACGTAATAAACTTACAAACTTACTTTGATGTCAATCATCATCTTCCAAAATCTTTGCAACAAGAACTCACTACAAAAACAAGACTCTTCTTCTTAATTTTGCTGAGTAACCATTTACAATAAAACATAACACGGAATTTCCAAGCTCTCAGTGCTTCACGATAACACCAAAACAACAATAACAAATCAAATAATCGTGGCGAAGTGCCCTCCGGCCGTTTTCGCAACTGCGTTTCGTAACTGGTTGCGAAACAAGAATGTTTATTCCCTGTTCGCAACCAGTTGCGAATCAAGAAAACTTTTTCCTTATCCGCAACTTGTTTGCGAACGAATACGATCTTCCCAAACTTACAGAGTTGCGATGGGAGAAATTAATTTCCTTATTCGCAACCAAAGGCTAACATAATAATTTACCTAACCTCTCGTGTGCCCCACTGCTGAGCAAAGGCCTCCCCTTCTGCTTTCCATCTCTCCCTGTCTCCAGCCACCCCGCACCATCCCGGCAAGAATGCATTTAGGTCGTCCCGCCATCTTCGCCTTGGTCTACCGCGAGGTCGGTGGCCATTTTGCGGAACCCAGTCTGTCGCAATTTTTGCCCACCTATCTTCGCTCATACGGCAGACATGGCCAGCCCAGTCCCACTTTAACTTGGCGGTCGCAACACCAACATCTGCAACTTTAGTCCTTGACCGCAGCGTCGTATTTCTGATACGATCTATTCTTTTCACACCCAAAATGCTGCGCTCCATGGCCCGCTGGCAAACCTTGAGTTGGACTTCTGATTATCAGTTAAAGACCAGGTCTGAGCATCGTAGGTTATTCAAAAATATAGGAAATTAAATTTTAAGAAATTTTAATTACATAACATAATATATTTGGTAATGCAACAAAGTAGTCTTATTTAGTTCTCTAAACCTAATAAAATAAAGTAAAATAAAAAAAGCGTTTTTCGAAGGCCTTCTCCACCCTGACGTGCAACTGACGTGCTCCCAAATGACTTTGGGAGCACGTCAACGGTGCGTCAACGAGAGTGCATTGTCAAGACTAGATATTGTCTATTGATATGATTGTAGAGGTTAGTGTCTTTTTGAAAAGTTTGTAATACGAATCAACAAAATAAAGTGTCATGGAACAGACAAAGATGGTTGCGAATAAGGAAAAAATAATCTTTTGCCGCAACTGGTTGCGAAACATAACCATCAGGATGCCTAGTTGCGGCTAAGGAAAAAGTTTTCTTGATTCGCAACTGGTTGCGAACAAGGAATAAACATTCTTGTTTCGCAACCAGTTACGAAACGTGGTTGCGAAAACGGCCGGAGGGGCGAAGTCGACAACATGTTTACAATTTCATCAAAGGCCCCAAAAAAAGAAACAAAAGAAAGACTAAAAGTAATCAGCTGTTGTCGTGACCGCCATCTTGTTTTACATTATTAATCAACGTGCTGGCTTTCGGTCAGTCAGATAGTCAAATGTTTTCGACGCTGCTTTATTTAAATCAAAATGCTAGCGACTTGATTGAATATCGATCTTTGATTGACTGTCTAGAGATTCAATTGACTCTCTGATTTAACTACTTTACTGCGACATATATACCTAATAATAATGTGACAATAACAAGAAAGACTAATATTTTAGAATTATTCCATCTTTGTAAATGTTTTGTGTTGTTCCTGGTACAATAAAGAATATTCTTATCTTTTCCATTGAAACAGAAAATTCAAATGTCATAGTGATATATGTTTCAATAAAATACTAAAATAATGGAAATAAAATGAACTAAACCATGTCAATACAAATGCCAAATAACCATCTGTCAAAAATATTAGTACACTATAATACCATGACTTGTCCTGGTCCCAAACTAGGATAAAACTGTGTCGTGGTAACCAGGCGAAGACGTCACAAACATGTAAATATACCGATAACATTTTCTTCAGATTGAATTTGCATAGGGTAAGAGTTCAAGTTCTCTGAGGGCTCTAGGAAGTTTCTTATACAAAATGTGCATTTTTGCAGTGTTAGCTTTACAATACAACTTAGCTTTTTACCCAATTCGGCGATATGCGCTTTCCAATAATTGAGTTTATGGTCAATTCTAAGTACTTCGTGATCATTACCTATTTTCCCCTGTGTTACATTAAATGTGTGAGCTTACAAAAATAAATGTTAATTTTATATAACACCTAAATATGTACATAAGGTTCCTAATGTATGTTTTTCTCGTGTGTATAATAAAGGCTTCTAATCTAATCTAAAAACAAGGACTTATAAACATACAGTTACTTTGTTTTGCGATCCGAGACTCTACAGTGTGGCCCTGGATAAAGTGCAATCCCGAAAGGGGATGAAACTAGACCATGAATCATTGACTAGAAAAATATAAAAAAAAATTATAAAAAAATATTGTAGGATTTATTGGTATTTTAAGATTTTCATGTTTCATTAAGGACTCTATGTACAAAAGTATTGATTTCTTCCAAAATAATGGGTCTATTTCTTTGAAATAAAAAAAAACAGTATGCCTAATACCTGGCGATGACCATGAAATAATAAATAGTCCGCAAAAAAGTAACTATCTTGGGTAAAAAAATGTATTTTTATGAAAAAAATGATTTTTTTAGACGTTTATTTTAAAAAACTTCAAATTACTAAAAAAATGTGCCCTATAACTATGTAATTTTATAGCTTACTTTTATTCTTTACCATTTTAGCTTCCAAATAAAAAAAAAACAATGTTCTAACTAAAAAATTGGCTAGGTAGGAGTTATTTACATTTTAGTAGGTAATAAAAGTCAGACTTTAATCACAATAACTTTATTAATAAAATTATCCGTAATTTACAATTTTGCATTTTTATTTAATGTATTAAATGTTCAAAATGGCCTCCTCGATTTTGCAAGCACATTACTGCACGAATATTAATTTGGTTAGTGGCTCTGCGAATCATTCCTGGATCATTTTTAATGTCATTTGCGCACTGAATTATTCGGTCGTGCAACTGTGCCTCGGTATTTATTGGCGTGCTGTATACTCTTTGCTTCATGACACCCCATAAAAAATAATCTAGGGGTGTCAGATCAGGTGAACGCTGGAGAGCCTACTGGCCCTCCTCGGCCAATCCACCGGTTCGGGTAATTTTCGTTCAAAAATCGCCGCACCTCCCGCCCATAATGTGCAGGACATCCATCCATTTGGAGATACATACGCCCACGCCGTCTCGTAGCCAGGGGAACATCTTCCATCAACATGGGTAAATTTTGTAGTAATTCTAAAAAACGTTCAGCATTTAGGGTTCTGGGTAAAATGACTGGACCAATTAAAATGTCGTCGATTAAGACTGCCCATACGTTTATTGAAAATTTTACTTGAAAAGTAGATGCCCGCTTCAATCGTGGATTTTCGTGAGACCACTGGTGCAAATTTCTGCAGTTTGTAATGCCGTCTCGGGTAAATG
Organism: Yponomeuta plumbellus; assembly: GCA_947310845.1. Classification (NCBI taxonomy): domain Eukaryota; kingdom Metazoa; phylum Arthropoda; class Insecta; order Lepidoptera; family Yponomeutidae; genus Yponomeuta; species Yponomeuta plumbellus. The sequence goes on along the minus strand of OX371212.1, from coordinate 12,813,171 downwards.
TCGCTTCGTCCATCCAAAAAATGCGTTTGGGAAAATTTGGGTCAGCTCTAATTATTCTTAGAATCCACGTCGACATTACGCATCTTGGACGTTTATCTACATTTTCGTGTAAATGTTGTACTCGTTGGTAATGGTTGGATGCAATCCCTCCTTTTTCAAAATTCGCCAGACAGACGTCTTCGATATGCCATGACGCAACGCTAATCGTCTTATGCTTGTTGTAGGGTCAGCAAACAGATCGTTTAAAATGGCCTCTTCTATCGCATTGTCAATAACGACAGCTGGTTGCTCACGGCGACCTCGTGCCAAACCAAGTCCAATGTTGGAGAGGCTCCTATGAATCTCTTGAAATTTTCGAGCTGAGGGTATGAGTCTGCCCGGGAAAGCATTTATGTATGCAGTCCGAGCGACTGTTGTGCGACCATGTGACATGCCATAATAATAATGCATGTCGGCTATTTCTCGAGGTGAGAACTCTGTCAATCGCGGCATTTCGTCAACACTTAACAGCAGAACAGGAACAGTCCAAACGTAACGAAAAGTAAAAAACGTAACAGTCAACAATGTAACAAAAACTTAATAACAAATCAACGAGAACACAATGCGAGAACGAGAACAGTAGTAGCAGCGGCGAGAATATCGGAGCGACTGTGTAAGTCCTGTTTCGAACCCCCTGCCTCCCCTCCCCTCGCCTTCCCTCTACCTGAGTGTAGAACAAAAGGACTGCGACTGCCGAAGGGCACAGAGTAGGACGGAAACAAACGGTCTCTACCTGCACGGTAACACGATTAGGCTCCACTTTAAAAGTTCGTAGATAGCGTGTTTTTTTAGTTAGAACATTGTTTTTTTTTTATTTGGAAGCTAAAATGGTAAAGAATAAAAGTAAGCTATAAAATTACATAGTTATAGGGCACATTTTTTTAGTAATTTGAAGTTTTTTAAAATAAACGTCTAAAAAAATCATTTTTTACCCAAGATAGTTACTTTTTTGCGGACTATTTATTATTTCATGGTCATCGCCAGGTATTAGGCATACTGTTTTTTTTTATTTCAAAGAAATAGACCCATAATTTTGGAAGAAATCAATACTTTTGTACATAGAGTCCTTAATGAAACATGAAAATCTTAAAATACCAATAAATCCTACAATAATTTTTTATAATTTTTTTTAATATTTTTTAATATTTTTCTAGTCAATGATTCATGGTCTAGTTTCATCCCCTTTCGGGATTGCACTTTATCCAGGGCCACACTGTATTACAGCTTGAGAGCTTGACGTGGGTTGTATTTGGTCTACGAAAAGTAAATTTACTAAGGAAAAGGTGAACGATATTAAATATTGCAAGTGATTGTGTTGTGTTGAAGTTATTACTATTTTTTTAACTATCTTAGATTATTTAATTGTAAATGATCTATTCCGATGTATGGCGCGTTTTGTACCTCGTGACTATGGTTATTTTGGGTTTAATGGTTCATGGAATTTTGAACTGTTTCTCTTAGTGATCCATATTATTTCCTTAACAGGTTATAATACAGGTTATATGTAATTATAGGTTACAGGTTATAATATAATATTATTATAATATTAGTTTGAACCTTGATGACCCTTATCGTATCTTTCCAATGGCGATTGGGAAGGCAATGCTAAAAGAAAAAAAAAACATTTTATATGCAAGATTGATAGAAGAAGAAGATTAATATTTGACTTTGATTGTTTAGATTTAAGATGGCATCCTGTTGTACAGTCGACAGTATAATATCAACTTTACATTTTACTTACGAAACGCCCAGTTCGTAGCTATGTTTGGTTCACGGATGAGAATCTAAGAATAAATTAAATGAAGAAAGAATTTTTCTAAGAAAAAGACTTTGGTTTAAGGACTGACGATGAAAATATGTATATCCAATGTGAGTGGGAGGGGGGCCGGCAAGGGACGCTCCAGGCGGACATACTTCGACCAGTATAGGGGATGTATTAGCAAAGGGCAAGATAAAAAGTACCCGAAACCGGTGTGCCTGCATGCTACGACTAATGGTCAATGAAGCGAAAGTGATTTGTCAGGATCGTGGAAAGTAGCAGTCCCTGATCTCTGCCTATCCCTCTGGGATACAGGCGTGAGCTTATGTATAGTATATATCGGGTGTCCCAAATTTCAACGTCGCCGAAAATTGGTTTGAACGAGATCTAGTACGTAGTTTTTTTTAAATACGTCATAAATCGTAAACCGCAGTTTACCTTTCATTCAATCAACTCAAATATAAAAATAAAACTACTTGCTGCTACGGAACCCTTCATGGGCGAGTCCGACTCGCACTTGGCAGCTTTTTTTATTGTACAATAAAGTGTAACAACAGCAACAGTGTTACGTCTTTACCGCCCCCTCGCCCCACGTTCTTTCTCTGGAACCCACGCCTTTTGTATCGGAAATACAAATCATGCACGCGAACCGTTGCGGGCGACCAGTGTATTCAATATAATGTCTGTCTTCCCATCAGCGCGAGCGCAAGCAGCGAAAGCTGTACTCGGACGAATGGGCGCTAGGGGACGACGAGACGGAGGGCGGGCGCGGCTTCTCGCTCGCCGACAAGCTGGAGAGCGGGCGCTTCGAGCACCCCGGCACCGTTGTCGAGATGCAAGGCTGCGACCTCACCATATCCTATCTGCAGAAGCACGGATTCACCACGCCGCTGCTCTTCAAGGATAAGCTCGGCCTCGGACTTAGGTAAGTGATATTGGTAGTAATCAGTCTCGTTTGAGCTGAGAAAGGACACTTTTGGCGTGTCTTTGGGGCTTCTCGTTTGCCAACAAACCGGAGAGAGAACGATTCGAGCACCCTGGCACGGTCGTCGAGATGAAGGGCTGTAACCTCACCAAATCTTACTGCAAAAGCACGGCTTCACCACGCCGCTGATACTGATTAGCAAGGCTGTCTATAAGCAGAAGTCGCGTTTGAGCGGAGAAAGGACGCTTTTGGGGTGTCTTTGGGGCGTCTCGTTCGCCAACTGACTAGGAAGCGACCGCTTCGAGCGCCGTGTCGAGATGCAGGGCTGCGACCTCGCCATATCCTATCTGCAGAAGCACGGCTTCACCACGCCGCTGCTCTTCAAGGATAAGCTCGGCCTCGGACTTAGGTAAGTGATGTTGATACTGATTAGCAAGGCTGTCTAAAGTAGAAGTCTGGTGTCGCTTTTGGCGTGTCTTTGGGGTTTCTCACTCGCCCACAAGCTGGAGAGCGGGCGCTTCGAGCACCCTGGCACCGTCGTCGAGATGCAGGGCTGCGACCTCACCATATCCTATCTGCAGAAGCACGGCTTCACCACGCCGCTGCTCTTCAAGGATAAGCTCGGCCTCGGACTTAGGTAAGTGATTATAGCTAGATAAATATGTACATAATATGTATTTGACAGTCCGGAGTGTGTAAATTGAACGAGACCATACAGAGGAGAAGTTAGAAGCACCCCAGGTCAAAAACATAACCCACCTTCTCGATCAGTCAGGTAAACAGATGTCGGCGAGTGGATCTTAATACTTGATGCGTTTTTAGCTACGTAGAGCGAGCCGGTTACCTACACAATGAAGTTCATGCTATAATAAACGCGAACACAGGGCAGAAACCGGACTGGCAGAAAATAATGAGTGTGAAAGAAAAAAATAAAAAGCCGAACAACGGTAAGGTCAACTTGCAGGACATTCGCATGTTAGAATATTCTACTGAACAAAACTGACAAAGGATACTAACTGACCCGATAAACGTTGTTTTGCCATATTCTGCAACCTATTCTCAGACCTACCAAACACAAAAAAAAAACAAAAATCGATGAAGCCGTTTCGGAGGCGTTCGATGACAAACTGTGACACGAGATTTTTAAATATAACCTACAAAGTCAGGTACCAATTAGCATTTAACACCAGAAAGTAGGTAACCACTTAATTTAGTTAGGTATTCGACCTGGATTGTAAATAATGTGGATTCCACTAAGTTACATTGTTATGTATTTGCAACAGAAATGGAAAGGCAGACCTTTTGCCGGCTGTGGGAGTCACACGACTGGTAAATAAGTCTAATTTTGTTACTTTTAAAGAATTAAGGTACCTAATTAAGTTTACCTAATGAGTAATCGCGATTGGACCCGTTAAATGTGTATGTAACTGTGAATGAGTCTGATAAAGAGCAATGACGGTTAGCTTAGTACAACATGGTTCTGAAATAAAAATACAAGTATTAATAAACCGTGGTTGGAACTCCCGAATGTAATTTCAGTGCATCGATCACAGGGTTGCTAGATGTGATTTTTTTAATACCCAAATGTTCATTAGGTTCTGTCTTAAATATTGAATATAGTCACCAGTGATTCGTCAAATCAATGGTATAAGCTCAGTAAATACGTAATAATTATCACTCATCATCAACCCATCATGTCCCCACCGAGGGGCACGGGTCCTCTTCCCTGAGGAAGGTATAGGCCATACTCCACCACGGGGGCCAAGTCCGGATTGGTAATAATTATCACTGATTTCTTGTAATTTTGTGAATAAATGTATGACTTCTATTTTATGTTCTAACGTTCCCTTCACACATAAATTAAAGAATTTTAAATATTTTTGTTAAAACCACCAAGATGTTGACATCTAGCTAGGTACTCCATAAAAGTCCGGACAGAGTGAGTCGGTCTCGTCTACAGTGGGTTCTGTACTTGTAGTCCGAACTTTTCACGAACTTCAAACACAATCTTTTTTGTGATTTAATAATTGATAAAAAAAATAACTTTGAAGTTCGGGAAAATCTGGTAAAAATCTGTAAGACTCGATTGAACTATGTATAATAAATACCTACAAATTTGTGCGCATCCCTCGGTGGGATAATCGAACTCGCATTTGTCTTGTCTGGTGTTTTAATAAATGCATTAATTTTAAATAAGTTTTTTATTGTTCGTTTAAAATTTCTATTTCCTACTAAGGATCTATCGATTCACTGATAGGTGCTGCATTTGGATTTATTTTGACTTTTTGCGCATATTTTTCATGATTTCCCTTAATGCTATTGTATTTTTCCTCGTAAAGCTAACCTTGATGACATCTGAAAAAAAAAAAACCATTCCGGCCACCCTGCAGTCGATCGAGCTAAGTAAAATGAAGTTACTTCGAGAGAGCGCGGGCTTTTCGCCGCTCTGCCCTTTCAGCCAAATCACAGCCATCTGACCTTTGGAACAAGGTCTAATCTCCTCCCTCTCACTGGCTTTTGCCTCCTGCCCCCGATCAGAATGCGACCTTAAGCCCTACTAAATAAACCCTCCCCTGCAGGGTGCCGACGAACAACTTCACGGTGAACGATGTGCGCATGTGCGTTGGCTCTCGCCGGATGCTCGACGTGATGGACGTCAACACGCAGAAGAATATCGAGATGACTATGAAGGTATGGTTTTTTTTGTTAAAAAAAAAAAATTACTTGCCTAAATTCCTTGCAACTTCGCAATCTAAAACTTTTTTTTATTTGGTTTACTACTCAAAATAACTTTGAGTCAGTGGCACTGTTTTATCGGGGCAACGATATTAGTTAATTTTTTTCAGCTTGGCAATATTGTCTATCAAGTGGTTTGCACGCCCTAAGTCATCATTTTAAGAAATATAAATCTCTATTATCAATTTCTAGACTTAACTATAGTACATACCTTAGTTTTTTATTTACTCCTGGACCAGAGCTAAATGAAACGAAATATACAACCGAAAACAGTTCCTCTCGATTCTATTCGTCAATACGTACAACTCTTACTACGGAGAAAACTTTAAAATCGTGGAAAATATGTCCACTACTAAAAAATACCCTAACCCCCGGTTCCTCGAAAGCTACTGTTTACAGCTGGTCTATAACCGGAGTGTCTAATAAAACTTATAGTACATACCTTAGTTTTTTATTTACTCCTGGACCAGAGCTAAATGAAACGAAATATACAACCGAAAACAGTTCCTCTCGATTCTATTCGTCAATACGTACAACTCTTACTACGGAGAAAACTTTAAAATCGTGGAAAATATGTCCACTACTAAAAAATACCCTAACCCCCGGTTCCTCGAAAGCTACTGTTTACAGCTGGTCTATAACCGGAGTGTCTAATAAAACTATAGAGTGCGACAAGCGAGTCGTGGCTCAAGCCTTTGGCGGGAAATTTTAAAATCTTTTAGTTGATAACCCTGCATATTGTCTGAATAAACCATCTTGATACTTTTGCTTAGCTTGATTATTTTTTTAATTAGTTTGGAGTCTCCAATGAATTTTGTCCAAACATAACATATAACTCCCTATTTAAACAAGAAAGGTATCCTAAATATGAAGGCTAGAAGAGAACTCCAGTTTGCCTGCACTGTACATAGGATAATCTGGAACAAACGTCCAGAATACCTTTTCGAAAAACTTAGATGGGCTAGCGACTCGACATCTCGAAATCTCCGTTCCGCATCACAGAACTTACTCACCTTACCTAAACATAAATCTACACGATACAGCGGTTGTTTCAAGTTTAGCGCAGCCAAGATCTGGAATGACCTTCCACCCCCTATGAGAAATAAGATCAGCGAAAATATTTTCAAAGCTAAATACAAATCGGCACTCTTATAAAGACAAGTTGCTGCGGAAAACATGAAACGCTCTTATTGGAAAGACATCCATGTGAAAGATTATTTTTGTTAATAATATAATTTTTACCCTCAAATTATTCTAATTATAAGGCTAACATGCTCTATCTATCATACACTTCCATTTATATGGGTAGATAAATCACACAGTCAAGTGCACACGTACACATACAGTCGTGTCCTAACTACAAATACTCCCACACAACAGCTCGAGGAGTAGGGAACGACTGAAAATCAGCGCTACACGCATCTTAAGAGGCGTGATAGCATCAGCTGAGTCATTCCCTTTTGCCTCACTAGACTAGTTGTAAATTATAATGTTACAATACATAATGTTTAACTTTTAATTCGAAGCTAGTTTTGTGAATGGCAATAAAAAATATTTATTATTATTATTATTATAAGAAAAACGAAAATATTAACTAAATCAAAACCAACATTTCCACTCCACCAAAAACAGGGATAATAAAGAAGCACCACATAAATTTATATACATTTATTAATGCTGAACCATAATCAAAATCTGATTCATATCTTTTTTTCTCAACATCTTTGAGTTCTTTGACTAAGTCTTCGATCTGATGTTTAACATTTTCGTCATCCGACAGACCTTACAACAAGAATAATTCGTGTTTGCTTTAAAACATTATTACTCGTATGTACATACTAAATCATAGGTAAAATTATGTTGAATAGAAACCAAAGTTTTTTTCTTGTTTAAATCTAGGACGTGTATCAAACTGTTTGGGCTGTACTACTTGCAGCAAGTTTGACAGTCAGAGTGTGGCCATATGAAGAATTCGAAATAAATCGCGTCCCACGACTCGCTTGTCAGACTCTATAAGTCAAGCTGTATTGACACAGCAAAGTGTCAACATGCCCTATAAAATAAAAAATAAAATCGTATCTTACCGATTTTTTACGGTTTTTTCCCGTTTGAATATTCTTATGCCAGTCTTATATTTTAATGCCGAGGGTGGTAACTTTACTATGCAACGTCTTGTGCAGTCTGTTAGCTTTTAGAATACAGGGCGTCCCAAAATTATGGGACATTAAGGGAAAGTACCTACTTTAAATATCGTAGATAGGGTATTTTGCTGAAAGAAGACTTCGTTATTTTTAAAAGTTAGTAATTCTGCATTCAAAGATTTTCTAAAAATTACTTGCCTCGTCTGGGAATAGAACCGACTTAAATGTAAAAAAACACCCCTAGTTTTATGATGCCAATCGAAAGAATGGTCAAAAAATAATAACTCTTCTTAGGTAACATAGTATTTTAAAAGAAAGGAACAGCGTGAAATTAATCATTTTAATCAAAGGTCGGGCCTTTTCAGTGGGATATACTAAGCGCTGCTTACAATTTGCACACTAGCATTAACATATATTCCGTAAAACTTATTTTTTAAAAGTTTAAGTCTTAAGCTGTTGATACCACGCCCGTTCCACCGCAAGCATCTGTATAAATCACTCACCTTACCTCTGGAAATCACTCCGGTGAAATAAAGAGTTATCTATACATAATATGTATATAGTTTTGTGCATTTGTAAAGTTATAGTAGCAATAACTTACCATAACTTCACAAATCGTTGCCTTACTTTCTCAAACTCTTATCTCAAAAAATGCGTCTATACTAAAGCTAAAAAAGATTAGTATCTTAGTTTTACTTATATTTATAGCTAAGAAATGGCATTTAATTTTTTACCGAAACTCCATAGTATAAAAAGACAGACAGTTTTATTTCTCTCCTGAAAAGTTGTCTTTTTTAAGATACGAGTTTAAGAAAGAAAAGCAACGAAATGTACAAAACAAAATGTATACGGTGAAGCTACCCGTGAAGAAAAACATCATTAAGCACACCTTACCGCTGAAACGCCAATCACGCGTTGTGATTAAGCCCATGCTCTTCTCTGAGAGAACGCCCGTGCCTTGCAGTGCGACGTACGAAGGGCTTACCATCTTTGTATAATCCACTCAGGACTGGCAGCGCTACTACGATGACCCGAACAAGGAGCGTCTCCTGAACGTGATTTCGCTGGAATTCTCGCACACGCGGCTCGAGAACTACGTGCAGGCGCCGCGGATCGTACGCCTGATCGACTGGGTCGAGGTCGTGTGGCCGCGACACCTCAAAGACCAGCAGGTTTGTTCACAGGCATACATTTTTCTATCACTAATCCGGACCTGGACCCCGTGGTGGAGTATGGCCTATACCTTCCTCAGGGAAGAGACCCGTGCCCCTCGGTGGGGACATAAGGGGTTCATGATAATGATACATTTTTCTATAGCTGGCCTGACATGATCACCGCGGATCGTTCGCCTGATCGACTGGGTCGAGGTCGTGTGGCCGCGACACCTCAAAGACCAGCAGGTTTGTTCACTAGCATACATCATCATCATTCAGCCACAAGAAGTCCACTGCTGGACATAGGCCTCCTCCATGGATTTCCAAAAAGACCGGTCGGAAGCGGCTTGCATCCAGCGTCTTCCCGCCACTTGGATGAGATCGTCTGTTCATCTTGTGGCTGGTCGTCCTAAGCTGCTTTGCATACATTTGTCTGCTGCTGGCCTGACATAATCTACTTAAGAACTAGGTGGAACCGCCGTGGATCGTTCGCCAGATCGTCTGGATCGATGTCGTGTGGTCGCGACACCTCAAAGACCAGCAGATTTGTTCCCCCCAGCATACATTCGTCCATAACTAGGCTAAAGTGTTGTACAAAACCCGGGTTTTCACGATCTTTTGTGTACTCGGACTGGTGACCCATTGATGCTACGAGTACCAGTCTGTATACACGACAAGTCTCGTGTATACCGACGGTTGGATGACGATCATATGACGACTATACACTTGGATAAAAACATAAATTTTTTATATTAAGAACGCCGGTGTACCACGATACAAGTAGCTTCCGAGTAGCTAAAATATTTCACTCCGCGCGAACGTACTAAGATAGTGAAATCAAGGTATTAAGGACTAGGTACAGGCACCGCGGATAGTGCACCAGATTTACACATTCTTCGACAGCTCGCCTAGTCTGACATACACATAGGTGTAAGTGAATTACGTGTTGGTGAAGCAGAGCGTGTGCCCATAGACCAGCCAGATCATGTACCAGCAGGTTTGTTCAAAATCGAGTTCCCAACTTCCTCAACATCCAGCCTAATCTGATTCACTGTTGAAAACAGTTTTACTAGGATTTATTACTTTATATTAACTCCAACTTTTTAAGCTGAGACGTGATTGATCAATTTATGATAGAATGATCTAACTCTTGAAATTAGTGTCAAATTATCGCTGTGAAAGACGATTTTGAGACGCTATAGCTTCTTCAGCACTGCGTTTGAACTTAAATCAGAGCAAGTGCTCTGTTCCCAAGCTAGCATACCTATCCTGAGCTAAGGTAACCGGGCATAATAAATATAAGAATACCCAAGACTCAGGCAATTTGACCAAATACAGGCTGGTGGCCACCAGCGGGTAGTCTAGCGTATTACAGCTTCATTGACTAGGCTAGGTGACAATGGTCAATGGGGTTAGCCAAATATTTAAAAGGTATTTTATTTATTTTCGTAAATTTAAATTTACTAAATTGCAACTTTAAGCAACTTTATTTATTCATGTCAAGTGATCGTGCTGTGTTGAAGTCATTATTATCTTTATTCCTGTACTTAGACTCACCTTAAAACATATTTATAGTTTGGGGCAATGGTCACAAACTTACAAATTTTATAAATAACCACGTTTGTTTTGTTCCTACACAGACTGAATCAACTAACGCTCTGGACGACATGATGTACCCGAAAGTGCAGAAGTACTGCCTGATGTCAGTGAAGGGGTGCTACACAGATTTTCACATCGACTTTGGCGGTACTTCGGTGTGGTACCACATTTTGAGAGGTAATTTTTTTTTAACGCTTGTTTATTTAGTAGATACCTAGAACAAAAAAAATCTTGATGACATTCTCGTTGTATGTTTCCTCATAACTCTTTAACTAATCGTCAAATTTTGACAAATAATATCTCAATCGATTCGTCGTGTTTGCGCGAATGTCGTAGACTACATAAAATCAGGATAAATAGAAGAAAAATCACAAAAGGGAAATATAAAAAACTACAATCAATGCTTGCTGTGCGTTAGATTATCTTTGTTTAATTTTTTAGTTTTTAAGATTAGTTTATATTTGATCCATAGTGCGTAAGTGAATAAAAATTGAAATAAAAAAAGTTTGTTATAATAAAATATATTAAAATGATCTTTGATTAATCCTGATTCATTAATAATCCGGCTCCTTTTTTCTAGGTGCCAAAGTGTTCTGGCTGATACCTCCGACCGAGAAGAATCTGCAGCTGTACGAGAAATGGGTGCTCTCCGGCAAACAGTCTGACGTATTCTTTGGGGACACAGTCGAAAAGTGCATCCGAGTTCACGTAAGTTTGTTAATACTTACACATAAGAGCAGCTGGTCATACTCATCCACTATAAAAAAAAAATACCCACCGGGAAGATTGTAGTCTGGGAATGGCTATGCCAAATGCTTTTTCGTACGACGCGACATCGCATCGTGAAACGACGTCGCATCGTGGTGTTTATGTGTGGGAGCCCTAAGCGAGAATACAATAAATTATTATAAGTTAAGAAAAACTGTCATAAAAGTATATTTAGTTGGGTTTTAAAATTACAAGTAGTTTAAATATCGGTAGATCGGTACCCGAGTTTGGGGTCAGTGTAAATCTGATCTATACTGTATGCAATATGCATATCGAAATAGGGCAGCGATAAATAAGAAGAATCGTCTTCAAAATCAACAGTTTTTATTTTTGCATCACTTTTATTGTGCCAATGCCAGAGAGACTATCCCAAAAAAAAAAACTTATTATCTATCCCTCTCGTTCATTTCTTCTCACTCGCACCCATCTTCACTTTCATTCATTCATCTACGTTCCATTCCACTCGGTTATCCAACGTTCCGTTCCTACAACAATATCTATGTCTGTCTGTTACCTGTTGTGTCCTAAATAAAATAAAACATCTGCAGTCTAATTTAAATCTACATAGTCTTCTAACGGTAACTTTTTTTAACCCTCCAGCTGCAAGCCGGCTACACATTCTTCATCCCCACCGGGTGGATCCACGCCGTGTACACGCCGAGCGACTCTCTCGTCTTCGGCGGGAACTTCCTGCATCAGTTCGGCATCGACAAACAGCTGAAGATAGCTCAAGTTGAGGACGTCACTAAGGTAATGATAACAAATTCCTGGTTCCTAACTAATGTGATCAGGCAAGGGTACCACAAACACGGAAATAGATTCAGATTGAAGCCATATATTGTTTATTTATATAGGTATGTGTCGCAACATTATTTTATTTTGTACTACGAATATGATAGGGCTGATCATAGAGATGTATTGAACATTGGCACAATGGGGAACTTGCCTCAACCTTTGATTAGAGTGAAAATGTTACTGTACAATTGAAGACATGTCAAAGTGATTTTCTCGTATTCGTAAGCTCGTATATCAAATAAAGTTGAGTGCGAAACATATTTTTGACTGCCTTACCATTTTTGCTTCTTGCCATTTTTGATTGACTACTAAAACTGATTGTGGGTTTGATTGCCACTGGAGATCACTATGATTTATTTATACAAATGGCCCCAGCTACATTTGTGATATCACCGCTTGGTTACCACAGGATAGCAAAGAGTATCCTAGTTGAGGACCCAGGCAAGTGACAAGTGTTCTGTGATTATTATCATTTAGCCTAGATGTGTTATTTTTGGGCTTGACAACCGTAATCATATTAAGACGATAAAAAAATGCAACCAACAATCTTATTTGCTGTACATAATTTAAAAAAAAAAAAAGTTAAAACGTCTGGATATCTGAAGCCTCAAGAAATTATTCCAGTATTTTTATTTGTTTATTTTACCGAAGCTTGTAGCAATAAGACCGCCTATTGTATGTTTTTAATTGTAAATTTTATTTGTCTCTGGTTTCTTGTGTGCAATAATAGTACATTGTTCACCGAGAGGAGAAAGTGACCGATTACCGTCGAGGGTGTCGTTTGAAGCCCGAGCCGTAGGCGAGGGCTTTAAAACACCTGAGATCGGGAATCGCAGTTACTCTCGAGTGATACATAGTGCTTTATACTACACCTACAAGGAAAATAAAAAACGAAATCTTTACTAATTGAAATTTATATTGAAATTGTTGCTAGTGGCCAGTGTCATTTTGCGAACTTGGAGATAAAAACTCACTGTAAAAACTTTTTGGCTTTTGATATTTAGGTTACCGGCGCATAGTCTTACCCAAAATTAAAAAAGAAAAACCACGTAAGAAATGGATTTTCATACACTTTTCTCTCCCGCTCAGATGCGTTTTCTCCCCGCATATTTGTTCGATATGCAATGACGTACTTTCTACCGTAAATTTAATAAAGTATCAAGGTACTTTCCAAGCAGGTGTAGTATAAAGAATATTCTTATCTTATCTTATGTAATGTTAACTGGAAACTTGCAGGTGCCCCAGAAGTTCCGCTACCCGTTCTTCACGGAGATGCTGTGGTATGTGTTGGAGCGTTATGTGGTGGCTTTGCTGGGCCGCTCGCATCTAGCGCCCGAGGGCCAGACCACGCCTATCACAGTGCCGAAGGATCACGTGCATCTGACTCAAAACGAGCTGCATGGGCTGAAGGTGAGCGGAAATACTGTATTCGGACTATACCGCAGACAAATCTAGCTGCACAGTCGGAGGTCATATCCATCTGACTCTGAACAATTGCACGACTTTAAGGTGTTAGGTTAATCTTAAAGGCTACTGCTACTTCCGTTATAACATTTCTATGATTTCAAAACTGCCTATTTTTTCTCTAACTATAGATAGTTTAGTTTTTATAGATTTATAAAAACTATTCTATAAAAACTATAGAATAGTTTTTAGCTACATGGAATAAAATAAAAATATTTCATAGTTTTCAAGCCGCCCTATGGCCTCTGACTTGGCATGGCCTCTGGCCTGTAAAGTGAAAACAGTAATTGGACTTTCTTGACGTAAAGTTTTCTATCCTCAGGCCATAGTGATGTACCTCCACCAACTGCCGGCCGCCCGCAAGTCTGTACCGGAGCTCCTCACCGACCCCATAGCGCTGGTCCGCGATGTGCGCACCGTGGTCGAGCAACATCGCCACGACAAACAACATCTGGCCATCACCGGCGTGCCCGTCTTGCGAGGTGAGTGTTGGTGGTAAATAGTAACTATTGGAGCGGTCGATTGAGGCTGAAGTGGCGAATAATCGACAGACAGATTGGATAGTTACTCGTAATACTCAAGAAGCACGAATACTTAGCTTGCCCATGCTATGACATTAGGCGCCACGCATTTATTACGAATGACTAAATTTGCTAATTCTTGACCCCCTGACAGAAAAAATAAGGTGTAGGCTGACTCCCTACCCTCTGTTTCTATAATAAATGTGTAAGGGTTTAACTGAAAAAAAAAAAAAAATTACGGATCGGTGTTAGTTTTTTCATGTTGCTACTGGTAAACGTTTACCTATACGCATCGTGGTAATCCTTGCTTTTTGAGAGTTTTACTTTGAATTATCTTACAATTAGTAATTTCCTGTGTGAACTGTTTAAACAGTTTAAATAATGAGTAGGTTTACTGGGTGTTTCAGCTATTCACATACTTAAAAGCGTTGGGCACGTGCGTTGATTAAGCCTATACTCTCTGAGAGAAGGCCTGTGTCCTATAGTGGGACGTAGGCTGCTTACAACACACTGCAACACATTAAACTAACATTGTTTTAAAAATGGATGTAATAAACGATACTTAGGCGGTGATGTACATTATTTTGGGAAAGATGGTCAGAGTGGAGTTTCCCTTCCGCTGCAAATACGGTCCGAAGTCAGCGGCTAACATAGTACAGTGACATTCGGCAAATAAAATGTAAATTGTAACACAAGGTCCGGGTCAACTTGATTTTTCTCGGAAGAGTCTGACCATATTTCGCTCCGATTCGCAGAGCTTAATCATGGTGAACACAGACTGTGCTCGCGTCGTCGGTTGCTCGTCACTGACCTTCGTCACAATGTGTAGAGCTTACGAAGGTTTTAGTTGAAAGAGAACGTAAATAGGTTATTTGAAAGATTTCTGAAAACCATAACATATTTTTTGTTGGTGCTTATGGAGTCCTCAGAAAGTGGTCATTTTAAATTACTTCGTGTATTTCTTCTAAAAAAGGCAAAACGTTATGTTGGGCAATATGGCGTAGCACAGGAATTTTAATGTGACATGTCAGTAAACAAACCAATGAACGTAAGAAACGACATAAATTGCAGACGCCATTTTTACTGAACTGTGACGTCATCATAGATGACATCATCATCATCCGCCAATCCAGGCCGTTTTCGATACAATGGCTGCAGATACATAATTATCAAATTTTATCTTGTGTTTTTTTATAAATAATATTTTTTTTTTAGTTAAAATGCCTTAAGGCGGTTTTATGAGTCATAATCTATACGAATACGTATTAATCATCATCATCATCATCATCATCAACCCATTATGTCCCCACCGAGGGGCACGGGTCTCTTCCCTGAGGAAGGTGTAGCCAATACTCCACGGGGGCCAAGTCTGGATTGGTGCTGTGGACGTATAATATTATAATACTGTTTTTTTTCACACTGTCAAATAGCTTAATTTATTCTTTATTATGATTTTATTTGAATGTTTGTCAGGGCCTGATGAGCCGGCGTCGGGCGAGCGGCGGCAATCGAGCGGGCGAGGTGCGAGGGGCGGAGCGCACCGCGGCGGCCCGGCGCGCCCGCGCCCCGACCACGCCAACAGCGCGCCCCGCCGGAGGCGCACTAGGTACGGCCCTGCGCTCGCTTACACCTAAAGTCAGATTTTTAATTAAATGCAAAAAAAATAAAACTATCACGTTGAAATCTCAATACAATCTAAAGGCTGTCAATGTCTGAATTTTGCTAGCACGCGAAAACCAAATAACCCCATTTTACTTCCAAGTTAAATTGTGTATGCTACGCAGATGTTTTTTTTAGACTTTGCTCTTACGAGTAATTCAATTTTAATGTCTTTGATGTGATAAGGATTTTGGTCACATGAGTCTTCCTATTGTCGAACTATAGGGTTTTCCTCCTATAGTTCGACATTTCTTCGTTATTTGGACATCAGTCCACGTAGTCATGGATCGTAAAAATACGAAAAGGTTACATTTTCGTACCCGCCTTCCGAACGTGAAGTAATAGTCATGCGCATCCACGAACTAGTTCGCGTGTCATATTGTTCGTGCTCGCATGCGAGCTTTCGAGAACCATCTACACGATACGTGAATGCATTTCTCGTGCGTAAACTCCCATCGTGTCATCCAGCCATATAACACAGGTAGCTGGAGAGGTGCTGTGATATATGGTAAGATGAAAGCAGTGACTCAGAAGCAGTGACTGGTGACGCACTCAGTCAGCGAGTGGCGCGCCACTATGTTTGCTGAATACACGCTAATAGTGCTCCGCGGCGGAGGCGCACTAAGTATGGTCCTGTATATGTCCACAGCTAGCTGGGGAGGTACTGTGTCTAAAGTGAGTGATCAGAAAGTTGAATGAATGAATGAAGAACAGTGGTTCATACTTATAATAATAGCTTGTGTGATAAGTTGTGATATTAATGACGCTCAGAAGCAGCTGTGTCATGGGTTAAGATTAGCAAGCAGTGTCATAAAGTAAGCTCAGGCTGCACTATCATAGAGTAATCTAAGGAAACAGTATCAGAGTTATCTCAGGTAGCAGTGTCCTTGGGCTAGCTCATAGTGTCATAACGGCAAAAAGCGGTGACTGGTGGCGCGCCCGTTGCTCCACCCTGCTCCGCAGCGGAGATACACTAGGTACGGCCTTGTGCTTGTTTACAGCTAGCTCGAGACACGCTGTTAGGAAAGGTTAAAGAGCTGCCTCACAGGGTAAGCTTAGGAAGCTAGGTCAAAGTTTAAGATCAGACCAATGTTACAGGGTAAGATCCGGAAGCTGGGTCGTTGGATAGAATGTGAAAGCAGTGCATGGTAAATAATAAAATTTAATAGCAACATATTTTCCAACGAGGACAACCTAACAACCGCGAAAAAAGTATGTGAGTAAGTAGCTAAAGTAAAATAGCTGATTCATACATCACAATGTTTTAGGTAGTAACTTTCGCAATTACTGTTTACCCACACAGAAAAAATAATTTGTATCGACGCGTAGGACCCCGGTTTTTCGATATACATAGAGATGGTTACTGACCACGTCAATGGGCTTCCAGGTGCAAGAAGTGCGAGGCTTGCCAGCGCACTGACTGCGGCGAGTGCGTATTCTGCCACGACATGGTCAAGTTCGGCGGGCTGGGCCGCGCCAAGCAGACCTGCATCATGCGACAGTGTCTACAGGTAATTGCCCGTAGGACTAAAAAATTGTTGTTTTTTTTTTCGGGAAAATAGGTAATTTTCGGAGCTCAGGCCAAATATTTCATTTTAAAGTGCTTTAATTAATGTTGGGACAATGTTCATTGTCTGCGACTCCAATAACCATCCATGCTTTTTTATTTTATTTATAGTTTTATATTATTTACTTAGGGTTGTCCTAAGTAAATAAAAAAAAACCCGCAACTCACAAGGAGTTGGTATTGTTGGACGTTAAAGATACTCGAAATTGTACGTACCCCTCCGGGATACAGGCGCGAGTGTATATTTATATTTATTTTTCAGCCAATGCTGCCGGTCACAGCGTCGTGTGCCGTTTGCCATCTTGACGGCTGGATGCAGACACCGGTGGCTCCACAAGCTAAAGGCAATTCGGGTATGTTCCTTTACTATTCTATTGATTCTCAATACTTCATCATCAACCCATTATGTCCCCACCGAGGGGCAAGGGTCCTGAATCTAAATAACTTATAAAGATTGATTTTATTGATTTACTATGTAATCCAACAGTCTCTGAAGGAGATGATAAGATTAATTGAGTTGCTGATGAACTGGTATATTGCTAAAGGCTTACGACATTCATATTTCTATTTAACAAAAAATAAAAATCCACTCGCAGCCCATCTATTGATATATCATTATTTATATGCGACATAATGATATTATCGCATAATCTCACGAATTGAATATGCGGACACAATAAACATGAGAATTTGGGTATTCTTGCAGGTATGGGTAATTAAAAAACTACACATAGTTATGACGTTCCATTTGTAACTTTCTCTGCTAACAAGGTGTTAATCTACTGTTAACTAACAGATGTCAAATTTTTTTCTGTATTCACTTTGACCAAGTGACAGTTGCTAACAATAGATACAATACAAATAAACTTTATTTCTCTATCCACAAATTGGGTACAATAGCTGATGTGATACAATATGGCACAAAAAGAATAATTTGTGGAAAGACTGGGTCCTAAACTAGATCAAAGATCTGTATCTTAGGACGCCAGGCCTCCCAATGAACAGTGTTAGGTGTAACTGGGGGTGACAGTAACAGTGTAACTTGTAGAAACTGGAGCAAATTAGTATTGCCAGCAACAAAAAAAAAAGCCTACATTTTTGTAGGCCCGTGTAGTCGCAGCTCGTATAACAGAGTCCCGCCCCCAGGGCGCGCCGGGCCGTCGTCGCTCCGCGAGTGCGCCGTATGCTACAGCATCGTGCACCCCGGCTGCGTGCCGCCCGGCGGCCAGATCAACGAGGACCTGCCCAACTCGTGGGAGTGCCCCACCTGCACCACCATGGGACTCAACCATGATTACAAGGTATGCTGATAGGCCCTTTCCCCCAAATGCCATCTCAAGAAAAAAAGTGGGGTAAGGGCCCGAAAAAGACGCGACGAGTTTTGTAGTTCGCGCCCTCGGCCCGTCTCTTCTCTGTGGGCTTCGGCCCGCCTGCACTGCCATGGGGCTCAACCATGACTACAAGGTACGCTGCTGGGTATAGATAGGCCTTTCTCCTGGCATGCCATCTCGGGTCTGAAACACGAAGAATAAAGGAGCGAGGGCTTAAAAGACGCGACGCGTTGTGTAGAGTTCGCGCCCTCGGTTCGTCTCTTCTGTGTGGGTTTCGACCCGCCTGAACCAACATAGGGTTGAATCACTATTACAAGGTAAGGACCTAATTTTGATCTGTAGAACTTTTTTGAGATAATTACGATATCAGTCGAGGAATGTCTGAAGTTGCTACAAATCCATTATTTTTTAAGTGTTTACCGTCGTAATTAAACTGCTTTTAAATAAGTAAATATACAAGAAATATAAGGGATCCACTCTTTTTTTACATAAAAACAGGGTATCCTAGTGTGGGGCCAGAAGCAATGTATGTGCCTGTATGTAAATGTTATGTTATAACTATATTTTTGAAGGTATATATTTCCGTTGTTTTCAGCCGCGTCACTTCCGCGCCCGGCAGAAGTCTTCGGACCTTCGTCGCATGAGCGTCGGCTCCGACGCCAGCCACGTCAGTCAACACCAGAACAATCAGGTCAGTATACTTACATTAACACACTATTGTACACAAGAATTAAGATGCATTAATTAAAGTTCTAAAAATATCTACATTTGGCCATGTACATAATAGGTTGTTGTGCTGTGATGGGATGTATAAATCGATTATCTACTGTTTACAGCTGTCAGGTTTTTTGTTTTTTTATTCACTTTTGCCAACTAACAGCTGTTAACAATAGATTAACAATAGATTAACAGACTGTTTAAGTTAATCTATTGTTAACAGTTCGAGAAGCCCGGAGAAGTATGGTGACATCAACGTAAACGATGTCAATGTATTATACGCTCACAGTATCGTTTATGTGACACATATTCGTAGTGTTTGGTTAGCAATAAGTTTTACTTAAAATACATTGTTTCATGAGTAAGCATCTTACTTCATATTCGGAGGTTAACTAATAAACATGTTAACATAAACCTGCGTTTTACCTCAAGCAACCTTTTCACTTTCGTTGGTACTCAGAAAACATCAGCCGGTTTTCCAATTTCTATGTAACAAAATGGAAATGCATGCTGCGTAGGTTGTAAGAGAGAGAGAGATAGAATATTTGTTTCTTTTTTTGCTAATTTTTACAAAATGTGGAACCCATTGTAGTTTGGCATCGATTGTGATGCCCAGAAATACAGTTTCTTCTACAAAGTCGTAGCCTTGTTAATTTTTGCAAATTCGTTAGGTTGGCTGATAGAGTGTGTTTTTTTGGTAATCATGTATTTCTATTTCTGATCCACTGGACTGGCTTTTGTCTCGTATTGATAAATACTTTTTTACTTATTGTCAATTGCTAAATTGTATTATTTGTCTGAATAATTATTGAACTGAATAGTATCTTTACATAAGGATATTTAGTTTTGTATTACTACAGCGCTGCGATGCCGCATACTTTTTATTTTCAACAAATTTCCTGTCTAATGGCCCATGCTGAAAACCAGCGCCGACCGGTGTTGCATGCATCTCCGGGCGGCATATCGCTGAGCTTGGGTCCATTTGTCAAAACTGTTAATTAATAAAATATAAGTTTGTTAATGATATTACACTAACAACTTTGTATGTTATATTAATGATGTTACACTACAACTCCTTTATATTATATTTTTGGAATCTAATATTGCAAAAATTGTGTTTAATCTGTGTTTTGACAATAAAGGTAGTTCGCTTTCACTTTCACTTTCAACTCCTTCTGATCAACGACCCAAGATCATCATATTTCACCGGGGACAGTAAACAATCATATTTTTATGAATACTGTTTTTTTTTATAATATCTGGGATACATTGCGTGCGTTTGTGAAAAGTCCATAATTCTATGTTCACAGAATAAAATCCTGCCCCCGCCGCCGGCGCCATTCAAATCGGAGGGTGGCTCTGACATAGAGGGCAAGTCTGAAGTCTCACATATCAAGTCCGAGGAAGGTGAGCTTCTGGATTTACAGTACCTCTTCCGCCCTGATATTGAAAATGACGATGGTTTAAACTGTTATTTTAAAGGTCAGAACTGACGAGCTTATGGTTTTAGCATTTTTTCGTAACTGAAGGCAAAAGAAACTCACGTAAAACTACCTTGTCTGTCATCCCATAGTCTTGTCGAGACCCATTTTTCTCTGAAACTAGTAAATCTGTCAAGTTGAAATTAACATTCAATGCCTACAATCTCTAGTGATCATTAAATTCGATAGGACTGCATCTTTGGTTATCAAAGTATTTCCCTTGTAAAATAGGGTGTCTATGGAGTGTTTGAGGAATCATGCTTTTATTTCCTGTAGTCTAAGATTAAAAAAAAATGTCATTTGGTTTAGTTATTAGTTCTCATTGTACAACATTTCAATAGAAACAATCAAATTAAAACAATTTAAAACAATCCCGGCTGGGGACAAAAAAAAAAGAAATCCAGGTCTTGGATCACGACACAGGGTATCCTAGTGTGGGGCCAGAAGCAATGTATGTGCCTGTATGTAACTGTTATGTTATTTATTATGTAAATTGGAATTAGCTTCGCCACCCGTAGCACATGGAATCTAGTTTGGGGGCCAGTAACCTTTTGTTTGTTACCGTTTTACTACAACGTTTGTTTCATTTCCTTCGGCAAATGTTCCAGAATTAAAACGCGAAGAGGAGGCGCGGGCGAAGGGCGGCGAGTGGGAGCCGCTGCCCAAGAAAAGGCGCAGCAGCTCGGAGGAAGAGGCGCCCAAGAAACAGGCGCTCAGAGCTACGCTCGCCTTGCAACTTAGCCATCACTCCATGAAGGTAAAAATACTTTGGCCTTTGCATCTACCTAACGTGATGAGGGCGCCGTATAACCCTTTAACAGGTTGAACTAGTATTCATTTTTCATTGGTTTTGAAATTTATAATAATAAATTCTAATAAACTCACGCCTGTTATCCCCGAGAGGGTAGGCACCAATCACTAGAACTGGGCCCACGTTTTGTCGAGTTTATTAGGTCCCAACGTGACACTCAAAGTGATAAGGTTCAATTTAAGGTGGCGGAGGTGGTATATGCCACTGCCTGGCAAAGGGATAACAACGCCCAGTGGCACCTTCCCACTACTAGATGGGTTAAGCGTCCGGCGCGGCAGTGCCATGTCTCAGACATTGTTTAGATAGGGCTTGCCCTGACAGCTTAGTCTAGGTCACAGGAAAGACAAGTCAATACGTGCTGAGGCAACCAAGTCGCGGGTTCCCTCACGATGTTTTTTCTTCACCGTTCTACACGGCGGCCTAGTGTCTCAGTAATAGGGTTCGTTTGTGGCGGGCGTGGAAAATCAACGGACCGCCTGCAGTGATGTCAGACCATTGCTGGCCTTCTGGAAAGAGGCTGGCTGGAGTAAACTCACAGCCCAATGGCCCAACTATGACGGTAACTGCGGAAATCTTAGGTCAGCTAACTAACTAGGGTCCGTTTTACCCTTTGAGACATCATTCAGCCACAAGAAGTCCACTGCTGGACATAGGCCTCCTCCATGGATTTCCAAAAAGACCGGTCGGAAGCGGCTTGCATCCAGCGTCTTCATACCACTTAGATGAGATTGCCCATCTTATGGCTGGTCGTCCTACGCTGCGCTTGCCGATGTGTGGTCTCCATTCAAGAATTTTTCGGCTCAATCGGCCATCAGTTCTGCGTGCTATGTTCCCCGCCCACTGTCACTTCAACTTCTTGTTTCACTACGCGTGTCGGTATCGAACTGTTATACCCTCTCTATGTAAGAGAAACACCTGATGAAGGTGCTCCGTTTGCACTTTAGACCCGAGACGCTCTGACACAATCATTTGGAAGTCAGTCTCTTTCCGTCGGTCTCATAATAGACACCCATATCCTACATCCGTTTCTATATCCTTTGTTTTTCCAATATAAGTCCTAGTTTTAAGCAAAAGTGTTTTTTTTTAAAAAGGGGTAATCCCAACCCCCTACAAATAGGTAGGAATTCAGGCGCCAGAAGAGGTAAGTGTTACGCGGTAGATAGAGAGGCAACATGTAGGTGAATATAACGTAGCTTTTTTAACGCCGTGCGATCTGAATTGCACCTAATTGTATCGCTGCTAGAGTCTCTTTATCTTTAATTGATTTTGCGGAGTGAATCTTCTGCACCTGTACTATTAACCTCCTCAGTCCCGTGTCGACAAAATAACAATAAAAAACTATAGTTACATATTTTCAAGTTCGGGACTGAAGAGGTTAAGCCAGGAGAACCTGTCTAGGAACACAGTTTCTACGTGTACGAAACAGTGCACTCTGTTCTGCGATGACGCACGCGACATTGCAGCGACATCCACGTGTCGCAGAGCATGTTCCGTGTTTTGGCTCGCAAGCCAGAACTTCCTGCGACATCAGTCGCGCGACAGATGTCGGCGAGTGTAGACGCGTCTGCGATTTGTTCTTCCACATGCCCGTAGAGTGGAGCAATCAGTTAGTGCTAAAACTAATCGAACTTTACGAAAGCATTGGATTTTTTTGGGACCACCTTTTCTTTTTATAACGTCTCTGTAAACCACTCAATCGAATATACATATATGTACCTACGAAACACTAACTGCCACGACTTCCTCGGGCGACATCTCTGCGGCGACTGACTGGCGTAGACAAGGAGAATGTCTCGCGATATGTGGCCAACGTGTTCCGAGAACACGCACCGTGTATGTTCTGGCATATGTCTCGCAATTTGTCCCCTAGTGAATTCCTGGCTTTATGTATTCTGTGCTTCAGCTTCAACCCTTTAGTACGGAACGGAACACACACACACACACACACACACATACACTCATCATCATACACTATAGGTACATACGCATGATACTATAGTTTTACCTTAAAAACTCGTTAATTAGTATTTTACATAGCATGTTGTGTCATCTAAATTTCAAGGACCTAATGTAATGTGTAAACAAGACCAACTAGTCTTACGTCCAATGTGGAAGAGCGGAGCTTCCTGTTACAAGTATTCTAAATACTTAAAAGGAAGATCTTGCCCGATTGTGCTATTCATTTATTTCATTTCATTTCATTTCACGGAACTGTATGAGCATGTCTTTGCCCACAGCAACTGAAGAAGCCCCTTTACCCGATCCGGCCGGCGGCGGCGGCGGCGGCGGCGGCGGCGGGCGGCGCGCCGTGGCTAGACAAGCCGGCCATGCTGGCTGTGTTCGCGCGCCTCACGCCGCACGAGCTCGCCAACTGCGCGCTCGTCTGCAAGGCCTGGGCTGACTTCTCGGTAATTATAACTGCCACACAACACAATACACATAAACATTTTTTTTTTTAGATAAATTAGATAAATTAAAGTGCAGACCATTTAAAAGTTATAAATAGAAATAATAATGTTAATAGAATATTAATGTATTTATTTGGATAATGTCTTAATAAATAATGTAAGTATGTAATGTATCAATGTATAAGTTAAAAAAAAAAATTGTAAACTGTGAGACCTTCCCAAAGAAAATACACAAAGCGTAGGAAAATATTGTATTGTATAAGGTAAAAAGATCACGGATTCACGTCTGTGGAGAGACTGGCGAACACTCTATTTAAAAAAAATACACATAAACATAGACATTATAATAAAAAAGGACATTATAATATCATCATTATCAACCCATTGTGTCTCCACCGAGGGGCATGGGTCTCTTCCCTGAGGAAGGTATGGGCCGAGTCCGGATCGGTGGAGGCTTGTAAGACTAGTGACTGGTCTTACTGTCAGAAGTTTTCAAGCCGGCCTAAGGCCTCTGACTTGGCTTAACGACTCCCATCTATCGACGGCAGCCGGCACCAACTGCTTAGCGTGCCTTGCGAAGCACGGAACCGTTCGGAAAAATGCCACTAACGTTAATCATAGACGGTGACCCATGCATGGAATAAACGCGCCGTATGTTGCTTAACCTTAGTGGTCGTTTAAGATCACTCAGGCAGCCCAGCCTACGAGCGATATAATCTATTATAATATAAGGTAATAAAACAAAAATGTGAGGCGAGGGATCTTCCCGCCACAAAATGAGGAAAGCGAAAACAGAAAACCAAAAATCTTTACCAATTTTGCTTAAGGTTTTTTCGAAGCCAAAATGACCAATGTCGTCATGATTTAATTTACACAGTTGAAATCTAGCACTTTTCAGTACAACCCATTTCAATTCCTCACCAACCCTTCGAAACAATGCATTATCTTTAAGTAAATAGTTTTTCTGAATATCTGAATAATCTTTGTCTTCCAAAATTTTACGAATATGCTGCAATTCCCCGTCATTCAACTGTGTTGTAAGTAACCAATCTTCTTGAGTGCTTCTCAGAATAGAGGGCATAGGATCTTGCATCACATCAGCCTCAAACGGTTGAGGGTTACTACTACATCTAAGACGAGTATCACCTTTTGGTAACTCGAATATAGTAAACATTCCCGACCAATTAAATAGAGTGAATGACATAAACAACTTTTTCCTCTCACTCCCAGGACTGGCGGCAGTAGATAAGGAAAATTTAGATTTCTTTAATAAAAATAAATTTAAAAACGGTCTATTATTTCAAATTGAATTATGTGATGACGATCAGATTTGGAATATCATTTTGGAATATCACGTAAAAAGAGCATGGACTCACGTCTGTAGAGAGTTTGGCGAACAAGTAAAAAAAAATAAACATAGACATTGACATCAACGTTTACATACAGGCACGTACATTGCTTCTGGCCCCTACACTGTGTCGTGGGAACCAGAAACAGCGACATCCAGGGCCTGGGGTTTTTTTGTTTGTTGTTCATGTCCGAAACAAATAAAAATACTTACGTCTGCTGTTGCCATCTGCCATCGGAGACGATCATAGTGGCTCTATGACCCGAGTTGTACAGGCCCTCGAACAAAACGATGACACCATTAATTGGTTTTTCATTCGTTGCTTAAGGGAAACAATATAAAAATAACGTAATACGCAACGAAAACTGAGATTATTAATTGGTGAAAAGCCGACCCTAATTACACGCGCCAAATCTTGTCGGGATCCTGACGTTTGCGATAGCTATTAATATGGAATTTCTTATTTCGACGATTGAAACGTACATGTTTGTTTTCAGATGGACCCCGTCCTATGGCGCAGCATGTCGTTCGTGCAAGTGCGTGTGTCGGCCGCGCAACTGGCGGGCATTGCTCGCCGCCAGCCGCGCTCGCTCGGCCTCGAGTGGTGCCATTTGGCGCGCCGGCAGCTGGCCTGGTACGTTCTACAACGCTCTTGGCTGGCTTCCCACGGTCCGCGATATCGCGGACGGACCCGGACGGCCTACGACCACAGACAGCAACGCACCACGAGAGGCTCTTCCAAAGCTGGCTTCCCACGGTCCGCGATATCGCGGACGGACCCGGACGGCCTACGACCGCAGACAGCAACGCACCACGAGAGCCTCTTTCAAAGCTGGCTTCCCACGGTCCGCGATATCGCGGACGGACCCGGACGGCCTACGACCACAGACAGCAACGCACCACGAGAGGCTCTTCCAAAGCTGGCTTCCCACGGTCCGCGATATCGCGGACGGACGCGGACGACCGCGGACCGAAACCCTTCCCACGGTGTGTCGTCCGGGCTGGTCCGCATCCGTCCGCGATATCGCGGATCGTGGGAAGCCAGCCTAAGACTCTGCAACAGGATATAATCGATGGCAACAAATGCATTGTCATGAAGAAACGAGTTGTTATACAACTCATGCTCACTCTGCTTCGAGTGCATTAATTAATCAAGAAATTATTGTCTTTCATCATCAACCCATTATTCCCTGAGGAAAGTATAGGCCATACTCCACCACGGGGGCCAAGTTCGGAATGGTGGAGGCTTGCAAGACTAGTGGTTGGTTTTTCTGTCAGAAGTTTTCAAGCCACCCTAATTCCACTAGTGTTAGTCATAGACCCATGCACTGAACGTGCCCTATGTTGCTTAACTTTCGTGATCGTTTAAGATCACTCAGGCAGACGGGACTACGAGCGAATACGAGAAATATTGTCGGATCTTGTAAATTTAGACTAAGACTTTAATTAGAATAAACTGTTAATCTCTTAAAGCCAGGTTTTATAATTTTTCATGTACGGTCACAGACCCGACCGCTTTCTGCAGTACTATAACTGAAAGAAGTGAAAGTTATGCTGACAATGAAGTTTCTTACTTACTTTCTTTGTTAATTTGCAGCGAATTATATTTAACTAGCAATGCCCGTGACTACGTTCGCGCTAACTGATTAGTCTATAACCTATGTCCACCCATACGGTCCATACGGTTCAGTACTTTGAAGATTATACCCTACTCACAAACATACAAAGCTTTACTCTTTATAATATTAGTATAGACATTGAATTTCCTTCTAAATTCTATGGTATAGACTATAGAAAAACGTATACTCTATTCCATTAACTTCTTCCTACAGGCTCCTTGCCCGTCTGCCGGCCCTACGCTCCCTATCCCTCGCCGGCTCGCCAGCGGAGGCCGCGTTGGCCCTCCGGTCCTCCACCTGTCCACCTCTCACCTCGCTGGACCTCTCGTTCGCGCGTTGCCTTGACGACGCCAAGTTGAGGGGTGTCCTGGCCCCGCCCGAGAACTCGAGGCCTGGGGGAGGCGTGCGGACGGGCGCGGAGCCTTCGAGGTTGGCCGCCCTAAAGGTTTTGAGGCTACCCGGGACGGATATCACGGATGTCGCCATGCGATATGTTGTTCAGGTGAGTTTTGCAAGTAATCGGAGTGCTTTAGGTGTTGATGCTCTGATTCGTTCTCATGACGTCACCAAGCTCGGAAGGGCTTTTGGTGAGCTTCTAACGTGATCGGCGCACTTCGGGAGCGCTCGAGTGTAGTCGGGCGCTCTCACTTCTCAAAAGTGATGTCTACGTTTAGAAATGGACATCTAGTTTAACTTGTAACGTTCATTAAGTCGCACTTTCTTTGCTATTTTTAATTTAAAATAGCACATTTTTAATCTAATTTCCGCCAAAACCCCAAGTAATCCATTCCACAATAGGCAGTGATAGGCAGTTTGACAGTGTGAAAAAGCAGTATTATTTATACGTATTCGTATGAATTATAAGTCTTAAAACCGCTTTAAGGCATTTTAACTACAAAAAAATAATAATATGATTTGTAAAAAAACACAAGATAAAATTTGATAATGTATCTCCAGCCATTGTATCGAAAACGGCCTGGATTGGCCGACTCTACGATGACTTTTGGTTGGTTGGTTTTCTGGGATGTGACGTCACAATGCCTGTGCGACGTCACATTGCCCAAGATAGCGTTTTGGCGGCTTATTTCAAAAGTAAATTTTCGTTTGCCTTTTTTAGAAGAAATACACCTTATTACAAAAGTAAATTTTCGTTTGCTCTTTTTCGAAGAAATACACGAAATAATTTAAAATGACCGCTTTCCGTGGACTCCGTGAACACCAACAAAAAATATGAGATGGTTTTTAGAGAACGGGCAAGTAGCCTAAACTAAGGAAATACTAATAAATTTGTCGGCTGCGCAGGCGCTGCCGAAGCTGACCGAGCTGGACGCGTCGTCGTGCGCGCGGCTCACGGACGCCGGCGCCGCGCAGCTGGCGCACCACCCGCTGCAGCGGCTGTCGCTGGCCGGCTGCCGGCTGCTCACCGAGGCCGCGCTCGAGCACCTCGCCCGATGCGTCAACCTCGTCAGGTACGAGAGTCTAGTGCACCCGAGGCTAGCCGAGCGCGCCCGAAGGCAGCTGAACCCTCTGTAGCGACAAAACCGTCGCTGGCCGGGTGCCGGCTGCTCACCGAGGCTGCGCTGGAACACCTCGCCCGAGGCTAGCCGAGCGCGCCCAGGGCTAGCCGCGCGCCGGGGCTAGCCGAGCGGCTCCGATGTTAGCCGAGCGCGCCCGAGCCCAGACAGAAGGCAGTTAGCACATCACCCCTCTGCAGCCGCTATTGCTGGCCGGCCTTCGGCTGCTCACCGAGGCCGCGCTCGAGCACCTCGCCCGATGCGTCAACCTCGTCAGGTACGAAACTGGCCGAGCGGCTTCATTGTTAGTTGGGCGAGCCCGAGGCTATACTAGCGACTCCGATGTTAGCCGAGCGCGCCCGAGCCCAGACAGAAGGCAGTTAGCACATCACCCCTCTGCAGCCGCTATTGCTCACCGAGGCCGCGCTGGAGCAACTCGCCAGATGCGTCAACGTCGTCAGGTACGAGAGTCTAATGCACTCAAAGCTAGCCGAGCGTGCCCGAGGCTAGCCGAGTGGTTCCGATGTTAGCCGAGCGCGTCCGAGCCCAGCCAGACAGCAGCTAGCACATCACCCTCTGCAGCGCGGCTGTCGCTGGCCGGCTGCCGGCTGCTCACCGAGGCCGCGCTGGAACACTTCGCCCGATGCGTCAACCTCGTCAGGTACGAAGCTGTCCGAGCGGCTCCGATGTCGGCCGAGCGCGCCCGAGAGTTAGCGCTCTCGGGGCTAGCCGAGCAGTTCCGATGTTATCCGAGCGCGGATGAGCCCAACCAGAAGGCTGCCAGCTGCACACGACCCTGCCTGCCTGCCGCCTGCTCACCGAGGCGGCGCTGGAGCACCTCGCCCGATGCGTCAACCTCGTCAGGTACGAAGCTGGCCGAGCGGCTCCGATGTCGGCCGAGCGCTCCCGAGGCTAGCCGATCGGCTCTGATGTTAGCCGAGCACGTCCGAGCCTAGCCAGACAGCAGCTAGCACATCACTCTGCAGCGGTTATCGCTGGCCGGCTGCCGGCTACTTATGGAGGCCGCGCTGGAGCTTCTAGCCCGATGCGTCAACCTCGTCAGGTACGAGAGGAGAAGCTGTTAGCCGAGCGCGCCCGAGGCTAGCCGAATGGTTCTGATGTTATCCAAGCCCGCCCGAGCCCAGACAGAAGGTAGCTAGCACATCGCAGCGGCTGTCGCTGGCCGGCTGCCGGCTGCTCACCGAGGCCGCACCAGACCACTTCGCCAGATGCGTACCTCGTCAGGTACGAGAGTCTAGCGCGCCCGAAGCGGGCCGAGCGTCTACGATGTTAGCCGAGCGTTCCCGACGCTAGCCGAGTGGTTCCGATGTTAGCTGAGCCCCCCGAGGTTGGCCGAGCGGCTCCGATGTTATCCGAGCGCGCCCGGGGCTAGCCGGGCGGCTCCGAGGTTAGCCGGGCGCCCCCGAGCCCAGCCAGCTACATCCCTGTAGCCGGTGATGTTCTAGTTATTCTGGCTGGTTGCCGGACATAACTTAATAAATCAGCCATAGGTACATGCCCGCACTGGGAATGAACACGAAGTTTTAGCAACACATAGGCCTGGATACTGTGAGTGCAAGCCAACAGCTCCCGAAACTAGTCCAGATTCTCCCACCTGGCTTTTGCTTTAGGGTCCTTCCACGTCTCTGAGGTTGGCCTTCCGCTGGGCTCTGGATGTGGATAATCCTCGTATGGTTTACCCTCGAAAACAAAAATAATTAGTTTTATCTATTGGCTAAAAATCAGCACAATACTTGGGACGTGCCTGGAGCCTAATTATGCGCACGAAATCCTGTCTGGAGCCTCGCAATCGACTTTTGGTACAACAATTAGTATGGAATTTGCCAGTTAGTCATTCAGGATTTGGTGTTCATAATATAGAGGCAGATCATAAATTCATGAACTCTCCTACAAAACTTGTCTTTAACTAAAAATAATTATTGCATGCTTGCGTGAATTTTCATACGCCAAGTCGGACAGCACCTGGTATGCACTGAAACACTGTATATAAAGATCTGTTTAAATTAGCCATGTACATGAACAAACGATACTTTCCTTTACTAATCCTTAACTCAATCCCCAGGCTGGACCTCCGGCACGTGCCCCTAGTCTCCACCCAGGCCGTGATCAAGTTCGCCGCGAAGTCGAAGCACAACCTTCACGTGAAGGACGTGAAACTGGTCGAGATGCGCAAGACCTGATCGGTCGGCGCGGACGAGCCGCCGAGTCCGCCCGACCGCCAGCCGAGCCCGCCCGAACAGCGCGTGTGAGTGCACGGACATTTCAAGTGAACCAAGACTTGACCTTTCATGCCATTGGCAAGTTTCGACTGGGTTTTCACGCGGTGGCAAGTGAGTCTTATCTGTCGCGCGCGGTAGTGGCAAGCTTATACTTTGTCACGCCAGTGCAGTGGCGAGTGAGTTCAATCTTACCTTTGGCGACAGTGCCGAGTGAATTCAGACTGTAGTATACTTTTTAGGTGTACCTTATTCCGTGCTCAAACGGATGACTCGGACTGATCGAGTAGGTTTACCGTTTAACGGTATGCTGTACTGATGGATCTTTTACACGCGGTTATAGATTGATAATTCGTTACTGTACACCAGAAATAACACTAGTTACTGTTGAGTAATCCAATGGAGATGTTATTAAATTTGTCTGTCCACAGGCTATTCTTCTAGGGATAAAATGTATCCCTTGTGTGTACTGACAGGAAGTTCCTCTATGCACACTGTGTTACTGGTTACTCTCTTATCCAAAGACAGAAAGTTCGACTCAAGTTTGGGACATAATTAAACACGGTGCAACAAAAACCCCATGTACATCAGTATACGGGAGTTTCTCCTCGTCTCTATAAACAATTTCCACTATGGATGTAACTTCATAATCCAAAAAGAAAGCTATTCTATCGAAAGTTGCCACCTGCGGCATTTACTATGTTGGAGCATATGATATTCTTGCGCAATTTAGAACTTTTCCCTAGTAAAACTTGGTCGTTTTGATACAACCACCAATTTGCGGAAGTATGATTACGACGAACTTAATTCCGGACGAACTGGAAGTGAGTTATGCACAAATTATGAAATGAATTGCCTGAATTGTTTTCCGCGTGTAAAGAGTTCATAAATTTACTTTGACATTTATAACATCGTGTTTGGAAGTTTGACTTTACCAGTAGGTAGTTAAACTAAGAAGAAAGTTAGTTACTTTTAGTTTTGATTTTGTAAGTGTGGATATGTTTTTTAACTTACTGTGTTTTAGATACTAAGCAGACTTGTATTGATAAATTAATTATTCTGAAGTAAATATCGATACCCTTTTTTCCATGGCTGTGGAACTAAAGATCATAGCTATGGTAAACCTTTCAGTTCAGTGACTTGTAAAATTATTCAACAGCAAATGCATCTTTACATCCATACTCTTTACTCAGCTTTGTTAGAGACTGCTTTGCAACTAAAATGTAAAGGTGCTCTGTAACTAGGTAATTTGGAAGTACTTTTTGTGTTAATCTTCCATTTCGACACAAAAATACCAAATACGAAAGTGAAAGTTAATATTTAGTTTTGTCTTATCTATTGTGCCAACGTACGAGATATACCTTATTATTACATGTAAAATCAGCACAGAATTAATTGCACAAGAATTTATTTATACTAGAGTTATAATGGCTGTATTTAATTTTTTACTGTTGAAAAAGATATTATATATTTTATCCGTCGTTTTCTTTTGTTTGTACATTTACTAAAAGATGTGTAAATTAGTTTTTCTTCGCACTTTTAGAAAAAAAAACGTAATCTACTTTTATCTTCCGACATCTCACTATAATTAATTGAAATGTATTATGTATTTATTATGCATATAATGTTTTGTTTAGTGGAATGAGTAAAATATTTCCTTGTGTACAATTAACAGTTTGGTTAGACTTTAGTGATGTTATGTTTAGTTCTAGTCGCTTTTTAGGTTAGAAATTAGATTAATTGTAAGTCATTTGTTTTAACCGGTGACCAGTATCAATCAAGACCCTTTTATCGAAGGATGTGTTATGATTTCTGCTCGAATTGAGGCCAAAGTTTTTTGATAAACGTAATAATTTTAAATATAATGACAATTGTAAGGTAATTTTTAACTTGTTAACATTCCGCTTATTCTATGCGGAAGTTTCTCCGGTTCCTTTGGCCGCATGGCTAACAAACCTAACACGCTTGTCACGAAGTTGCATGTAGAACTATTTTTTTGTGGAAATTATTTTAACAAAATTTTAAGGGAACATACTAACTATGACTTAAAAATGAAAGTCTAAAATATTTGTTTTTAGACTAAGTTGCTTTATTTAAATTTTTTTTTGTACTAAATCTTAAATAAACTTTAAATAAACAAAACCTATCAGAACGAGAAATAGGTTTTAAACATTGTCTTGTCAACGCCGGCCAAGAGACAGACTCATTAAAATTTTGTAAAAGATAACATTTGTCAACGCTACGGTACTTCTCAGTGGTAATGAGAATTATGGATTCAAACTATATATTCAAAATCACGACTAACACTTATCAGAAAATATTAGTATTGTTTTTAGTTATGAAAGGACGCTCCCTTAACATTTTCCTAACGATTCGAAAATCACGCAGTGGTATGCTTGCTCTGTGAGTCTACACGGATTACAAATTAATGATGTAAAGACCTTTCAACATCGCCATTCTACCCTTCCGATATATCTATGCACCTCGAATGAACGTCCACGTTGGTCTTTAAGGTGACTAGATATTTCCGACGGGCAGTAATGCTAGTACTTAACTAGACATTGATTGACTTAACCCGTTTTAAGCCGTATATATTATATATACGTGTATCAATGGTGGGATTCTTTTAAAAAAATACAGCTAATATTTTGTCGTGGGGTACTTAAGTCGACATCGGATCGCATGCACTGACAAAACGACATATGAGTTCGCATATGCAAACATAAAATACGATGTTTATAATTTTATTAACGTGTTATGATTCGGACGCATTCTATAACGTAGGCCAATGTAAGATTAAATTATCTTAAATTAAGCAAACCGACCGAATCTGGTCGTAGTAAAAATTAAGTCGGAGGGCCGCCTATAGTGTTAACGAATTAGGAACAGTGTAAAATAACTCGTGTACATTGTTTAGGTAAGTTGTATTTAAGATGCAGTGAAGTTTTTAATGCTGTATTTTATTTAGGAATGTTTTGGAACAAACTTTTTAGTGGATTGTTTTTAAAAACGCTAAGTAGCTTGTGTTCTAGCCTATTATCATAGTCATTATTTGTTGACCGCGCTATAGTTGGTGAGTATTAGATTCTTCACTTGCATCTTACAAGTCAAAAAAAAATACTTCTAATTATTCTATGATAGCTTTCTTGTGAGAGGCGAGAAAAATATTATTTAAGATCTAAATTCTTGATAATAAGGGCTACTTTCTAATGACAATATCTCGCCTCTTGATCAAAGCATATCGTAAGTGTTAAGATAAAAAATAATTTTAGGGCTAGTTGGTAAGAATTGTGTGCCTCTGTGTATAGCGTATTAGATATGAAAGAAAAAAATTCAAATTAATTAAATTGATTAATAAAAATTAATTATACATACGACTAAATAATTATGTAGAGACAGCATGTGATCAAATCATAATTCACTCAATGATTTTATGTTATTTGATATATTGCAACAAGTGCATATCGATAGCACTGAGTGATGCGTCACTGGCTTTTGATTACCAAGAATAGATGTGAACTGAAAATATAGTAATATATTCATTTCAAAGAAAACAAGTAAAAAACGTACGCTAGATCAACTAACTAGTAAATAATATGAAAGGTAGGTAACTGATAATATGAAAATAGGTAACAACACCAAAAAGGAGCACGAATAAAAATGTGCTGACCCACCCCAAAACAAATTTATCGATCACAAGTGAATTATGGTTTTATTTACAAGCATAAAGAAATAGTTTAATAAAAATACGCCTCTATGCGAGCAAAGGAATCAAATTGAATAATTTGATACTTTTTTAGAAGTTACACTTTTCTAGTTTTTCACTCGCATGCAGGCGGTGCTATTGGCGACAAGTGACGAGACAGGTGATTTTGGTGATATTACGAGCCAATGGCTAGGTTAATCTTACGGATATTATAACGCCGACGTGCGCAGACGTAACATATTGTACTATTGGTTACCATAAGACTCATAGTATTTGAAATAAATATTTACAAAGAAGTGAATACTGGTGTTTTTAATTTGTGATGTCAAAGGATTAAAAATATCTTGAAACAATAACTTCTGAGGACGTTTTTTAGTCCTTAATACAAGGATCAAGCAGCCTGTATTAGCCTTTGTCCCTTTTTCCCCCTTATTCCCCCCGCAGCTTGGCACTAAGTTTACTGGACGTCAATTTTGAAGACAAATTTTTACAAGTGGGTATTGTATACATTTCTAAACACCTTAATATAATTTTAGTTCAATTTGTCAACTCTGAATATATCTGCGGCCGGACTAAGTAATTATTTTGCACTTAGAAAGAAGGATTTTATTAGAATTGTCACAGAAACACAATGAAGATACAGTACGTAATAAACAAAGTACACAAAAGTCAACAAAGCAAGAAAAATAAAATAAAAATTAAATAAAAACAAAAGAAAACAAAATATCCGTTTTTAAAAATCTACGGCAGCAGGGCTCCACACAGTAGTTTATGGTGCCCAGCCACCCTTGATTCCAAACGCCTCTGGTGCTCCTGTGACACTTTGATCGTGCAGATTGTAGATTTGTTTTCAATTTCTGGAGGGATAAGGTAGATGGCATGCACTTGACAATGAAAGGACAAATCTCTTACTTACTTGGTAAGGAAATTCAATAGCCTAAATATATTCCCATACTAAATACAAGAAGGAATCCTTTCATGATTTTTACCCAAGTTTCTATTTAGGACGCTTATTAAATACATGGGACGGCACATGTGCCTTAACTGCAGTCGTCAAATCCGCGTCAGCCGTCTGACGCGGATTTTCGACGCCGACGTGTCGAGGTCGGCGACTGTCGACTTCTGCAGTTGGCACATGTGCCGCCCGTGTATAAGCGCCTTTAGCCTCACAAAGACGGCTTATTCCATCTAGTCATCCACATTAGTTTTTCATGTATGACTAACTACTAAGGAAAAAAAATCCGCCTAGTTCTACATACATGTATGACTACTTGGAACACGTAAAATGGTATTTTATTTGTTTTGTCTAGTCATAAAAATGTAAAAAAAATAATCTAAATCTAATCTATTTAAATCTACCGTGTAGGTGTATGACTAGACAGAATAAAAAAAAACAATTTACGTGTTCCAAGTAGTCATAGAACTAGGCGGATTTTGTTTTCTTAGTAGTCATATATTTAGAACTTTAGGACTAGATGGAATAAGCGACAAAGAGACCGCAGCCCCTCAGAACAACTCAATTACTACTAACATCACTGCAAAGCGATCGAATATGTTGACGTTTTATCACATTTTCTCTCCTATGCACAATGGCCAATTGCCATAAACGGGTAAATCGGCGTACCATCTGTCGTTGGATGTTTACGAAAACCAGTGTAAGCTGGCCTTTGGAAAGGCTGAACGGTCATAATATTTTTGATTATTCAGGCATAAAGCGTATTGATCACAGACATTCAGATATCTATGGTATTGATCATTGAGGGATCCAATAGTTCCGGCCAAGTTCGTGTCTTGCCACGCACAGTGCAGGTTTCCGCAGAAATTGCTGCTTTAAAGAACTAACAATATGGAAGTAATTATTGATGAAATAATAGGTTGTCCGGGGATTGCTCAAGTAGGTAAGTAAATTCATAGTTTTACTATAACGATTTTATTGATATCTATTGTTTATAGTCCCGGGAACCTTTCGCCGTTCGGGACAATATTAAATATACCTCTAACAGCGTTGTTTCGGTGGTTTTAATACCTCCATGATAGTCGCTGTTTGTAAAAATAATAAGATTTTTGAAAGTCGCAGACTTGGCAGCTGAAATATTTTATTCTTACTTTAAAGTCAGGATCTTAGGAGTCCTTTTTTCAGTGCCTTTTTCTCGGCTATAAATCTAACACTAACGTGCATATAAAAGGAATAAATATTTGATTTCTAAATTCTCACCACCGTCAAGTTGTCTACCCAAGAGCTCCTCTTAAACTGGTCACCACTCAGTGGGTTGTACAAACTATTGTTCCCCACTTTTATGATGGTTTATGACTTTTATGTGTAAATTGCGTCGATTGGTTCCTTATAAAATAAACAGGGGTAGACAATACACATTCATTTTGTGGGGAAATTAGGTAAATTGCGTAGCTATCAATTTATTTTCCGATTGACGCACCGACGAAGTTATAGCAAATTGAGTATAATACCTATAGATAAGTAGGCATTGGAGGGGTTGGAAATATTCTTGTGTGTTAGGATAATTTTACTTTTGCTGAATGGGTACAGTCGACAGCACATCGTGGTATACACCCATGCACTCTACTCCGTTGCATTACGGGCGACTTTGCAACTAAAATGTGAAGATTGATGTGCTGTCGACTGTACCTATCTACCTATCTAATGTACCACAGCTAATATAAAGTAAGGGTTAGCTATTCTACAGTGTGTTTAACATGTTTACAACGTCAGAGCAAAACTTTCAATAAGAATTTATATACGACCACTTTCATAAGAATTTGAATTCTAATTTCAGTTGCTCTTTATACAGTTCTCGTAAAATTTGTCATTTCAAGATTGCTTAAAAAAGCGATGGATAATTAATTGTATTGAATTTAATTTGAGGCAAGTATAGTATTATTTTTCTTTTTTATTGTTACATAAACACAAAATTAAATTCGGTAAAAAGTCAAATAAAAAAAAGTCAAGACTCTTGAAAAATTGTATTAAAGAACCAGTTTCCAAGTATATACCCAACGTGAAATTCAATAATACGTTACCTAATAGAAATATAATATGTATGTACAATATCTATAATATTATTATTATTATAGGCCTCGTTATTAGTGTTCCGTACCCAAAGGGTAAGGGACCCTTTTTCTAATATAGAGATAATGGTGCGGAACCTTTCGAGCGCGTATCCGACTCGCACTTGGCCAGCTTTTACATCTCATTTTGTTTTTAAGTCTGTTGTTTGCTGTGCCATGCCAAGGGTCGCTTTACCCCTATAAGAATACCGGTTCATTTATTTGTGAAGTCACAGCCTCCTTGCTAAATGAAAAGAAAAAAAAATATCCGTGCTATTTGACAAATCCCGACGAGGCGGGAACCTATTTCTGGTCCTTTCTGCATCTCTGTCTTTCACTATTAATGTATACATTTTTTATCTCCCTCGCTCGTCTTTGCGCCTCCCGCGCGAGTCTGCGTTTATTTTTTTTCGTTCCTTTTTCACGGAGGGTGATGAAGAAAATAATTTTCTTTGAGCCTTGAACCTGCCCGCGGCGTAGCGGGAAAAATGGGAATTTTAGAGAAATAATTGGATTTGAGAATAATCTCGCCTCGACTTCGAGTGCGTGTCGGAAAAGAAAACGCGTCTGGTGTCTGGTCGTAAGTAGGTGGGTCCTTGAAGGTGCCTGGCCTCTCAAGTTAGTTGGGTACCTAGGAGTTGGGATAAGGTGATTTGATTCTACTTTGGGTACATTGTATAAATTCAGTATTATACAGGTCGTCCCAAAATTATAGGACATGAAGGGAAAGTACCATAAATATCGTAGATAGTGTATTTTGCTAAAAGAAGACTTTATGTTATTTTTAAAAGATTTTCTAAAAATTACTTGCCTCGTCTGGAAATCGAACCGACTAAAATGTAAAAAAAAACACCCCTACTTGCCGATGTACGATGTCAATCGAAAGAATGGCAAAAATTTAATAACTCTTCCTAAGTAACCTAGTATTGCGGAACAGCGTGAAATTAATCATTTTAATCAAATTAAAAACATACATGAAACTGTCGTAACATTTTATGTACTATGTACTATTTTTATATTTTCATCTGTTAATTAGGTCATTCGGAGAAATTATTAAGCCCAAAAACGGACCACAGTCTACCAAACCGGAACTAAGTGCACAGAAAAATGTCACGAATAAATAATATAAACATATCTTCTTTATTATTTTCAAGGACGCAACTGATTAGGTCGTAACGTAACTTTAATCTTGGCCCAAAAACCACTGAGCTATCAATAAATCGACGACCTCTGTGGCGCAGCGGTTAGCGCATCTGCCTACCATGCGAGAGGTCCCGGGTTCGAATCCCGGCTGGGGACAAAAAAAAAAGAAACCCAGGTCTTGGATGTTTACATGTTTGTGACGTCGCTGTTTCTGGTTCCCACGACACAGGGTATCCTAGTGTGGGGCCAGAAGCAACGTATGTGCCTGTATGTAAATGTTATGTTTATGTTTTGTTATGTTATGTTAAATGAGACTTCAGCGAAGTTGGGCCACTTTAAGGGTACTTCTGCAGCAGCATTAGAAACTTATCAGTAGTAAGTACGTGGTAGCATTATTGGAGCCATTACTATTATTTCTAATCATCAATGATTTCCATTGTTAATAAAGAGCATTTAGGTAAACAGGTTCCTTATTTTTGTCTGGCACTTAGTAATTCGCAAGGGAAGGCACCGAACCAGCCAGGTACCTAGTTATCGATCAGTCTGTGTTAGAATCCGGTGCTTGACAGAATCACGCGACCGCTCCACCGCACGTCTGCGCCCGACGTCAGCCAGCCAGCCGGTACCGTCAGCATAAACGGCGATGGAATAAATAATGAATGAAATAGTCGATAATATAATTTATTTAGTTCTTAAAAGCGTACAGACGACCTCATTGCATATTAATAAATAACTATATTTCACATTTTATAACTGACAAGAACTGCAACATCGAATCGACTTGTTACTTATTTCTCTATAAAATGGTTGAGAGTGGTTTATGTGGCCAAAATATTATCAAAATGATTACTTGACTACTGACGGTTAGCATTATGCGCCCGAAGGCTTTTTATGCTATATGAATTTAAGTGGACTGTATTTTTTATTTAATTCACTAGGAACCATAATCGGGGTATATCGATGCAATTAGAGCAATTATAGGATGGGCAAAGGGAATCCACGCACCTTCAGAAATCCGGTAACTCTTCTTCCTCTTCTCTTCAGTCTTCGGCCATTGACTGCGCGGATCGATCACCCAATCGCTCCAAAAATGCACAATTCAATAGTTGTCTAAAAGTTCACGACACTAGTATTTTTAATAGTTTTTATAATATATTTTTCACGCACTCGCGGATATCACCGTTGGAAAGTATTCACATCGGGGCGTACAGCAGTACATAAAATTTGCGACTGTTTTAAGGGCACCGATGACACGTTGCGTAGGTGCATTGCGGAAGGACTAAGGAGTTATGTGGGGGTGAAGGAGATAGGAAATCGCTCAATTAGCGTCTAATACCATGTGAAAGAAAAGGACAACTAAATGAACTAGAAAATGCCTTCAAATCTGTTGAATACGCATTATGGCGGACCGCCATTGGCGGTAACAGTGGTGATTGATGACTCCGCGCTATGCTCGTAAACGGATGCTGTCCGTGTACCAGGCCGCAGAATTTATGTTTTTTCTACTTCTTCCTACTTGTTAATATGTACCTAATCTATAGTAAACTGTGAATTGTAGTTCTATGAAATAGGGCCCTGGAAAAAGTTACGAAAGTTGTTGTTTGTCCGTGATCCGTACATTCTCATACGGTATATAACAGTCTCCTTTGAAGAGAAAAAGAAACAGACTTGGCTGCGGTGGCATACATACAAACCTTTCTAAAGAGAAAACGCAGACCGGGATGCACTACAGTGCGTTTTCTAGATGATAAGGAAACATACCGCCAGCACTTCAGCGACATAAAGTCATTCGATAGCAGTGAGATCCAATGATTATACGTTGTGTTACTACAAAGTGCTTTGTCTACTGAAAAAAGTTCAATTTTTGTTAACATTAAAAAAACGGCCATTTCAGCTGAAATTGCCTTTGCTGACGCTACAGGCGGTCCGTGAGTGACGCGCACGCGAGTGCGGTGCGGCCGCGTCCGTCAAGCGCAGGCAGCTGATAAGTTCAGGGGTGGGACGCCGCCGTGGGATGCTCGATAATGGCCGCGGTATACTTGCGAAATGTGCTCTGCTGGAGGAAACTGCCGTGGACTATTCTAGATTCCTATAAAATCATAGATAACATGAAAATTATCGTTATTATAGTGGAGCTTCTCACATCAACTAAAGTAGCGATTGGGTCCAAGTACGAAAAGTTGTCAGATTTAGATAAATAAAATAAGTACCTACTTGCGAAATGTGCTCTGCTGGAGGAAACTGCCGTGGACTATTCTAGATTCCTATAAAATCACAGATAACATGAAAATTATCGTTATTATAGTGGAGCTTCTCACATCAACTAAAGTAGCGATTAGGTCCAAGTACGAAAAGTTGTCAGATTTAGATAAATAAAATAAGTACCTACTTGCGAAATGTGCTCTGTTGGAGGAAACTGCCGTGGACTATTCTAGATTCATATAAAATCACAGATAACATGATAATTAGCGTTATTATAGTAGAGCTTATCACACCAACTGAAGTAGCGATGGGGTCCAAGTACCTACGAAAAGTTGTTAGAATTAGCTAAATAAAATGAATGACAAAAATTGTTAAATGGTAGGTACTTAGTGATATCCACAACTAAGAAACCAGCCCTCGGTGATTTTTACAACCAAGCATGTAGTTACTTATAAACACATTGGTATTTAGGTATGTAGGTACCTATACTTAGTTCTATTAAGATTTTGCAAATCATTCCCTTCTGTCCGATGGACTGATAATTTTACTAGGTACAAGTTACTAGACTTCGATTAGTTCTTCTTTGAGAAGTCATAAGAAACATAATGATACCAAGGATGATACTTAACTATTTTCTAAGGAAAAATCTCAATTACGTAATCTTTTTCGAATCCCTTTAGTGGAAATTGATAGAAAACATATTTTTATTGGTCAAAAAGGCCATCCAGCCAGCCTTATCAGGCCGTAAATGAAATATGATCACGCGCGCGGGCTCAGGGGGTGAGCAGAGGTTGCGTAATCGGCACATGTGCTGCGTAGGCCGGGCTGCGATGATCGATGTAGCGACAACGTACAGCGTGGCACAGAGAGGGCGTTGGACGATCGCTGTATGCAAGTGCGGGTAACGTTTTAAAATAATAATAAATATAATTGCCGCGGGACAATGACCTGGGGCAGATATTTTATTTGTAAATAATATATATTTTTAATCAAAGATATTTAGGTACTAGTATAGTTTTATATTTAAGATATATTTATTTTTATTTATAGTATGTTAATTATTAATATTAATGTAATTTTAAGTTTTTAATATTTAGTTTAGTTTTAATATTTAGTTTATCATTGTTATTTTAAATTTAGTTATCGTCGAAATAAATCACATAAAGTGTTATTATAATCTATTCTAATATATTATATAAAAAACTATTGTCTAATAATATACCAAATGTCATTTGTTAACGAACTCCGAAACGGGTTCACCGATTTTTTTATGTTTTTTTTTTGGGCATATCGCACCCTTGCAAGAACAACGTGATATTTCGAAGAAGACCATTTTTTATTCATAGAAATTGTTTCTTTTTAACGCGATTTTATTTACTCCGAAAAAGCCGGAATAATGAGAAAAGAGACACTGCATCACGTTATTGCGCTATCTCTTTCAGCCATTCCTTTGAAAACTTAAAAAAAATGCTCTCGTGTAACGTAAGGGTTTCGAAATAACACGTTGTTCTTGCAAGTGTGTGCGATATGGGTAAAATGTGCTCTATTGAATTAATCAAATGTTAATGATTTTATTTTACAAACAAACATAGAGAGCGTTTAGCTAAATGTAATAAGACCAAAATCAACAAGGTAATAGGCATCTAAATGAACTGATTCGATTCGATTGAATAGACATCGTCTAGTTAGTACTATAAACTTTAGCTTTGGTTAGTTCCAAACCACGTCTGATAAGCTGATTTTAATCTTACAAAAGTATCAAATAAGAGAATATCAAAGTAACTACCTACAAAGAACTTATTGTCAAAATTGGATTCCACAAGCGGTGTTCCACGACGAGCTCTTATTACGAGCACAAAATCCTGAATTAATCCAATCGTATACTTCAATACTTCGTAATACTTTTTAGTATTGAGATCACCTATGTACAAATGATTTTATTGTGCATTAAAGAATTTTCAATCAATCATCTTACTGTCAAATGAGTACAGAACTTGACAGTTTGACGACTAGAATCGCTCAGGATTTGGTGCGCGTTTAAGCCAGAGTTCTGTAGATTAGGTGGATACGTTATCACCATCACATCTCGCACTTCAATTCGGCGAACGCGAAACTCGGCTAGTGTTAGTTGCTCAGGGAGTTTCGATCCCTGAAGTTATTATGACCCAGTGGGCCGAATAACGAACCCCTTAAACACCCGCGCCACCTCTGCACCTCGGAGACGGGCGGGCCCGAATTATTCTCTGAAGTCTAAATTACCTTCGTGTAGCTTTTTAGGGCAGAACTCTTTTATAATTCACCACAAGAGTGATTAAATATTGAAGAAATGTGGTGCCGACAACAGCACGAGCTGAATTCCACAGCGACAGTCATTTAGTTTTCTTACAGAAGGTTTATTGCGAGAAATTACACGCAAAACACGAAAGAAATATTACTGCTGTAATATACTTAAAAAAAACTAATTAAAAGTGATGCCTTTCTTTTTGGCAAGGTGTTTTAAAATAAGTAACTTAAAATAAAAACTAGCAGTGCTGATTTTCGGCGTGTCCTTGTATCAATAATGTAAGAGTACCTGGATGACCGAGCTTTGCTCGGTATTTTTTTGGTAAATGTAATAGGGCTCCTAATAATAGTTTTTCACATAAAAGAAGGAACTTGAAAAAAAAGAGAAACTTCATGCTCAAGTCTCGAACCAGGGTCTTCTGTTTACGGTATCGTCCAATCTCCCACCTGGGCTACTACAACCTTACAGATTAATGCGAAAACGTAGTTATAGGCTAGCAGTTATTTCTTTGCGTTTTCTTAAAATGAAACCTAGCTGGATCAATTAATCGTCCCCGAAACCCTCTGTTTACAAGATTTCATGAAAATCGTTGGAACCATTTCCGAGATTCTTATTATATATATATATCAGACTACCATGCGAGAGGTCCCGGGTTCGAATCCCGGCTGGGGACAAAAAAAAAGAAAGTCGCTGTTTCTGGTTCCCACGACACAGGGTATCCTAGCTAGTGTAGGGCCAGAAGCAATGTATGTGCCTGTATGTAAATGTTACGTTATGTTAACTCATGACAATTCGTGATACTCGAACACATCCTCGCAAGCCGAGCTGGGTGTGTGTGACCACTGCGTAATGAAGAGCATCCGTACTTTCCTTTCCCCTTTATTATAGAGTCTTCTCCAGGGACGTATTCCCTGGAGGTGTCGCGCTTTGATTTATTTGCCCCGGCCTCATTGTTAAACACGGAATTGATGGGGACAAGTGTGTTTACATTGCGCCCCTGTCACTGGTGCGCTGTTTACTGTACCTTTACTTGTTTTACTTAACTAATGTTTGAATAAATTAACGAAAACGCTTTTGAGGAAGCACTTAAAGTTATTTG
This sequence comes from Yponomeuta plumbellus, assembly GCA_947310845.1. Classification (NCBI taxonomy): domain Eukaryota; kingdom Metazoa; phylum Arthropoda; class Insecta; order Lepidoptera; family Yponomeutidae; genus Yponomeuta; species Yponomeuta plumbellus. The sequence continues at coordinate 12,769,081 of OX371212.1, read as the reverse complement.
TCTAAAATCGTGGCAATAAGACCGCCAATTGTGGGTACTGTATCTTTTTATGTTTTGTATGTGTTTTTACTGGTACGATAAAGAATATTCTTATCTTATCTCATCTTATCTTGGTTTTAGGCTGTTTTTCACTGCGCTGCTATTCAGCGTGGGACAGATTTTTACACATTCGAAAACCTTAAAAACCTTCACGTTTATAGCAGTACTTTGGCTATTGAGAAAATTACCAAATAAAATATATCATAGATATGTTTCATGCATTTACCAAGTTCAAGAAGATGGGTGTTGTTTGCATTCTTGAGTGGACCGGTGTTAACACAGCGGAAAAGTGGTTCCAAGTTGCACTGTGAAAGTTGTAAAAATAATATATTTTCGGTCTTAAGTAGTGTCGCAAAGCCTCTAAACCCCTTCTCAGGGGCAGTTTAAATAATCTGTGGCAACGTTTTCCCTTTATCTTTACTTTAAACTGCCTATAAAGAGGGTTTTAGAGGAACCGTGTTTTAATAAACAACACCGATACATTGCAAAGTAGATTAACCAACTGAAGACGAAACTTAAAATAGCACATCGTAATGCACATCGATTTCTCATAGATAATAAACTGTGGCAGCTTTAGGAAACGTGGCCCTACTGTTCATTGAATATTAAGTTACCTACTTAAAATTTAATGGTTAGGTTAGGTTAGGTTAGCTGCGTTTTTTTCCCGATTTCGAAAACTTGCATAGTAGGTACCCACAGTAAAAGTGGTTTCTTTGTACATATTGGCGATTTTAGGGGTTGTACGCAGCTCTATTTTCGGATGTTGGGGAATTCGTTACCCAGTCCAGCCTGATTTTTATTCGGTTAGTAAAAATATAAAACTTTAAATTCTCCAACTTTCGCTTTTATTTACGACCTCGATAAAAGACTCAATCAATCAGGATTGTCGTCAGGTACCGACAAAGTGTCACATTTATTAAAAAGAGAATGCGCGTCCCGTGGGATATGCAAATAGAAGCGCTAGTAGTATTTCGCTTTACAAATTTAAAACCCGCTCCGACTGGCCCTAACTTAGCGAATTTCCGCCCCCAAAGCAAACGCGATTGACGGCGCGCTCGCGGTCCCGCGCTTTTGTGCGTGCGACGTGAATGCGTGCCCTAATCTCGTCCACGTGCCCGGCACGCGGCCCCTGGCTGCACACGACATATCCTCTTCCATCCACTCTCAAAACGCTATTTAGCAATTTCTCCAACGTTTCCAAACACAACTCTATTGGCTGCCAACTAAGTTTCAGAACGCAAACGTCAAAGATTGGCGGGGGCGCTCTTCTCGCAATGGCGCGAAATAAAAAAGCGTGTTCTTTATCTTAACTGATTGGATAATCTGTGCTCAAATGTTATAGCATAACGTATCGGAAACAGAAATATAAGCCCCAATGTCCTGATTAAGTTTTCTGGTGCGGGGCGTGTCGTATGGCGGGAAATTACAGTGATTTTTGCTTGCCTACGCGACTGGTATCGGATGTCTATTGTTGACGCAACAGTTTTTGGTGAAATCTGTCTAAATCGCTCCGATATAATTATTAGCTTTGTCCCGGATTTATCAGGAGATACGTTTGTGTCAATAAGGGTAGGTACTTTGTTATAACTTATAAGTAAACGAATTCAACGTAAGGTTACTTAATAAAATTACAATAATTAAATTTCTAAGTAGATAATTATTTAAGTAAAGGTTTTTCCCCTGTGTTAAAAGTAAGTAAGATAAGATATGAATATTCTTTATTGCACACAGATGAATGGAAGAATTTTCCAAACGCGCGTCAAAAGCTGCGTTATTTCAACAAAGACACAATCTTCCTCTTTAATAACCTACTCTTTAATAACAATGTACCTACTAACTATCTATGTGTATGTGCTACTAACTATCTATATGTAGTAAAATTATTAAACAGAAGTGAGAAAACTGGTTGCACTAACTAAAAAACATTAAAAACTTATTAATGTTGCCACCTATAAGAACAATATAAATATTTTAAACTATCTGACACCAGACGTCTTTGTCTTCTAAACAAATGCTTTTTGCATAGAATGTGTTGAACACGTTTTTAACTTTAATATATCATAAGGACTCTTGTTCTAGAACTTCTTAAAGGGTGTGTTAAACGTGGAAATGACCATTTATGTTTGTAGTATTAAAATTATGATGGCTACAAATATTTTCTGTCTTTGTAATTTTTTTCTAAAATATAAACTATAATGTGTGATAGTCGCAATGTCTACTGCCCAGCCCCATAGCAGATTACTGTAGGACATAACACTGTTGCAACGTCAATGAGGTCTCTAATTTTTTCACTGCATATGTATATACTTTTAATCATTTTGCATACATATGTAAAACAATATTGATAACATAATAATGTTCCATTTCCGTACCTATTTTAATTTCATAAGAATAATTTTAGTATGTATCAAATTTTCAATTAATCTATCTATCTTCTATATTATTTATATATATAAAATTCAAAGTCCTGACTGACTGACTCACTCATCAACGCCCAGCCCAAGCCGTTTGACCTGGGAAGATGAAATTTTGCACAGAGAATCTATATATAATGTAGGCAAGGAATAAGAACGGATTTTTTTAAATTCAACCCCTAAGGGGGCGAAAAGGGTTGCCAAAATTTGTATGGGAGGTATAAAAAATGTTGTCTGATTTTCTTGAAACTTGAAATAAATACTCTTCAACACAATTAATTGAACACGTGTTTCACCGTTTTTCTAAATTTAACCGTTAACGGGAGTTACGGGAGTGAACGGGGTTGCAACATTTTGAACTTAAGTCCACGCGGACGGAGTCGCGGGCGAAAGCTAGTATATGTATATTTGGGATTGTTATATTTTTTAATAGGTTTAATAGATAAAATTGCGATCTGTGGATGCGACGCGTAGTATATTCGACAGCAAATCACACTTCACACCTTCACTTCGGGTTCACATGGCGCGATATTGGCAAACATATTTTGAATATTTTATTTCTGCGTAGGTGTATACGTCGCGGTGTAACTTATAAAAGTGGTCGTACTGTATGATTGCGTGCAAAAAGTTTAACCGTTAAGGTTTTGAGTTTTTGACCATACTATAGTATCGTATTCAAATGAGGTATTTACCACGTTAGCCATGAGGGCTCCAGCCTCAAGGCTCCAGCTGATCACGTATTCATCGGGGCGATCACTTAACCCATACGAAACAAAATAGACAACGTACCAGATGTTGTAGAAACCTGTAGAATAGGCATTATCCTAATAAAATAGTTTTTTTTATTGTTTTAGCGAGAAAATTCTTTTATCTGGAATCTAGCTAAATATCTTGAGATATGAGTCTGAATAATTTATCCAATTTGGCTGCCTGAATTAATTTTTAAAGAAAAAAAAAAACAGTGTCTAGGAAACTTCAGGTGACAGTGACCTACGTAATTAACTATACATAGAAAATAATAATTGTACTTATTTGTTTATTAGTACTTATAAATTTATCGGGTGCTTCTATCAAGTTAATACACTTTTTTTCTAATTCTACATTTCTTAATTCTTGTAGAGTTTCAGTATCTATAAAATACCTATAGTGTATCTGCCGGTAGGCAGAATAAATTTTTCGTAACGCTTTTTTCTCCTATTGCCAGCTCCAAACTGTTTCAACCCTCCTGAATACCTACTATACTACTCCCTCTATAGCGCTTGCTATTCCAAAATGATATTAGTATAATCTAAATATGATTGGACTGGGTGGGGCCGTCCGCGGTATGTTTGCCCAGGGCTCCGTCCTTAGTTTGCAACATTATCCAGCCGCTCGGCGCTGGGAAGCACGTTTTTAAATTAGCTACCATATTTGTATGGGATTTGAATAGCAAATTCTGATATGATAGGCTCAAATATTTGATTACAGCAACCGAGTTAAAAAGAAACGTGACCGAAACGGAATTATGGATCGGAATACTGAGGTACACTGGGGAAATTGTATTTGGCAATTGTTTTTGGATGAAATAAAGCGATAGGAGGCTGAATATTATTCTGAATATAATTATGTTCTTACTCTATCTATTGGAATTGGACTTTTCAGTCCCTCGAAAAAGTGTCAAGTCTTGTGTCCTTAGGCACTGCTTGAATCGTCCGTAACGACGGCCTATGATGATGATGATGACTCTATCTATGTTTGAAAGAAGGGTTATTTGTCTTGTAGAAATTAATTATCAACATTATTATTTCTAGCATTAAGTCTACCTTTTGTACACAATTTTTTTGTGCAATAAACAGTTAATAATAATAATAATAATAAATTAATTTCGGAATTTAATTTACATAGGAATTTTATATTAATAATGTGTAGCGTTTACGAAAGTTTTATTTGAAAAATGTAAGGAATTTAGTTTATCATTTAGTAAAAAAAAAAAGAACGACCATGAAAGGAAATAGAAATACCATCTGCTCTACATAAGTATGGCAAAGTGCACTTTTGTCCTGAAGTGCATTATAAAAATTATTGGACACACGTTGCGCAATATCTCAAGGACTCTTGACAATATTTAGCCCCCGGGCTACGCCCTTTGCTCATACAGTCCAGCCCTTCTCTAAACTAGGCTTCATTCAGCGCAAAATATCGGCAAAGGAGAACGGAATCAAGGCGGTTGTAGATATGTTCGGGAACCCCATTGAGCGTCATTTGTTGAACGTCCTCATCTGTTAGTTCGAGTGGGATTCCAACTGGGTGTCTAAACAAAATTATAAATATTGTATCGTGCATTGTACAGGGTGTATGTAGATACACCCTGTACAATGCACGATGAGAGGTAGCTCTCAGATAGCATAAAGTTTGTAAATCTGGACAATAACGGGAGAAAAAAATATGAGACGCGAACTAAAAAGTACTATCGAAGGTGTAAGTATGTTTTGATTGACAATCTAGATCTACGCTTTATTAACTTGACTTTTTGTCGGAAGAGTCTGACCAGGTTTCGCTCTGATTCGCAGAGCTTAATCATGATCAGCCCTTATATTACGTAACTTTCCTCTCTATCGAGTTAAGCATTTAGCCAACTCGAAAGAGTCAAAATAAGAATGTATATGACAGTTCGGAGTAGGAGTATGAGATACCTACTGGGAAAAAAAATCCTAGAATGGAACAGTGTGACAATGTCTTATGTCATAAGATGGTGTGACATACCAGGACCAAAATGGCTAAATCAGACCACTCCATACAGTGGAGTCTTACGTAACTGCACCCCTGATCTACACTTACTAAGTGCTATTGTTTGTTACCTGTTTGCTACACGGATAAAATAAAATAAGTTAGCTCTCTGTACTTAAATTTACTTTCAAATAAACACACCGTGATATTTTGTAGAATTATTACTGGGTTTGTGTCGAATTAATATTTTTAGGGTTTCGTACCCAGATGGTAAGGGGATTACTAAGATTCCGCTGCCCGTCAGTCTATCTGTCTGTCACCAGGCAGTATCTCATACCGTGATAGCTAGATAGTTGAAATTATCACAGATGATGTAGGATTTTCTGATCCACTTAAAAACAAATACTAAAAACCGAATAAAATGCATATTAAAGTGGAACTCCCATACAACAAAGTTGATTTTCTGCTTGATATTGATTACAACTACAGGTAGATGTTTAAAATATTCAACTGTTGGTACAAAAACTTTCGTGCGCGAGTCCAACTTTTCTCCTCGAACTAATTGAAAGATTTTGTGGCTAACTACATATACCTGTCGTACACACCACTAACCATAATAAGGTCTCTACTATATCTAGTAGAGTGCTGTCTATCTTAATCTATTTCATGGAGTCAGCTTAACATAAATAGCTCCATCAAAAGAGATTACGCGACAGAGTTTAACACACTGTCGTTAAGGTAATAGGGCTTATTGGAACCACTAGTGTAGCAAAGAGGTCTAATTACAGCACAGCCCATGCTCCTCGATTCCGGAGCCCTTGCGTGCTGTGCGCAGTCTACGCCTCGTTAGGATAGTAGTGGGCAATGACTAAGTAGCGTATAGATGGACCAAAGAGTGCAGAAAACTTGACGTATTCGTCGACTGTTAGATATAGGCGTCCCCCACGCTGCTTGTTTTGGCATCCGTCCTCATTTTGCCGCTGCTAGGAGACCACGATGAAATGTTAGTATATTTTTAACTTTGCAAAAACGTTGTTATTTTTAATACAATTGGTAGCAGTGAATATATTTTAAGCGTTATATTTAGATTGTATTGTCACTCAATGTTACTTTTCTTTAGAATTATCTAGACAGTCACTACTACATCAGCTATTTTTAAAATAGATATTTTTTTCATTGTATTCTAGAGCCTGTTGTATGTTACATAAATTTTCTTTTGTTTAAGTATCTAAATCAACTACGTTATTACTGCACAGTACCGTCGCTAAACATTTTGCCGTATCGAGTAGCCTTTGGCTACTTAATGAAGACTTTGTCGGGTCTGTACCGAAAACTATTCTTGATATAAAACCGTGTTCTAAACAAATCGGCAACAAGGGAGGGCGTGGAAGCTCCCCGCGGCGCGCGTCTGTCGCCGTGTTGCCAACACTGGAAAAAGTATAATTTCCACTATTGTTCGCCCATTGTTCTGGCAACCCCGATGACAGGTCGCCGTTGGACACATGTTGGAGGCATTTTGGGGCTATTTCTTGGCCTAATGGGCGGTGTTTTAATGTGGCCCATGGATTTATTGCGTACGAGGGTGGTAGCACTATAATCTGAGGTAGTTTTAGGGGTCGGAGGTGGCCTAATATAATAAGTAATAATAAAATATGAGCAAACCTATTATTTAAGTCATATTTTGTATTTTCTTTTGTGCAATATAGTGTAACAACAACAACAACAACGTTTTGGAATGTTAAAAGAATTTAACCTCACCTATGAAATCCGCTTTTCTACCTACCAAAGATAAAATTTTAATTGCTTACACCTATTTTAATAACATCCTCAGCCCTGACATAAAAAATAACAATGAGCCGTTTTCAGAAGAACAATAAAAAAAAATTACGGCTGTCAAAAGAATGCAATTTTGGACCTCAGCCCAATAGCCATGTGTGATACATACATCATAAAATAGGTCTCAGCGAGCTGAACAAAAGTTACTATGACGCCAATAGCCAAATGTTTGCCCTTTCGGAGTTATATTATATTGAAAAAAAAACTAAGAGATTAAAAAAAAACTAACATCCTGACAGTTGTTAGTCAGTAGGTAGGTACTTATATCTATGAAAATATTATTTTCGTCAGGAAAAATATCAGTAACTTTAAAGCTGTAGACCCTAACACAAAATAAAATACTAGAAATAAAAAAACTTTCGTTTCCAAAAAGGTAGGCTGACAAACGGGGCATTGCATACGTTTTTACTATCAAATCCCTGAAGGTAAGCTTGCCAGAAACGCGGTTATAAAAAAAAGTGTAAAACACACTTTGTGCCAAAAGAGCTGCTACAGCGCCACCAAGTTATCTGTTCAGGTGTGCAAAATTGTAAGTAACTAATTAATTGTAAGTCCTGTTCCCTATTTTTTGTTTTATTTATTCACTTACTAAGATTTATACATATATTTTCATTAAAATTGAAGGACGGGTTAAAATACTCGCATTCTTCTAGGTAAATTTATCAAATGTTACTACTAAATTCTTCACTAGCGCCGCTATCAACTGAACAGATAAGATGGTGGCACTGTACCTATACTGGATTATTTACATGACAATGACGTTTGGAATGAAAGCCAGTTCAATGCATTATGTTCTCTGTAAACCTTTAGACTAATTATGGGAACTCTTCGACAAATACATCATTATGTAAACTCTGAGACTAATTATGTAAACCCTGTCAATTAAGAACTAAGTATGGGGTTTTTGCGGTTCCGTGCTTCGCAGGAAGATACCCGTGCCCCTCGGTGGGGACATAATGGGTTGATGATGATGGGGTTTTTGTCACTTTTTTCTCCAAAATGATCTTGATTTCGAAATGGGTACCTGTTTTTAATTGTAACGTTTAACGTTCATTAAGTCGCTATTTTGAATAAAAGATTTTTATTATTATTTAACATAACATAACATTTTCATATAGGCACATACATTGCTTCTGGTCCCACACTAGGATACCCTGTGTCGTGGGAACTAGAAACAGCGACGTCACAAACATGTAAACATCCAAGACCTGGGTTTTTTCTTTTTTGTTCCAAGCCGGGATTCGGACCCGAGACCTCTCGCATGGTAGGCAGTTGCGCTAACCATTGCGCCACAGTAGTCGTCAAAGAGATGCTTCCGCCCAATTGCTTATCACCACCACCCAACCACCATTTTGTTAGGGCTGCCGCCGTGACCGCGTTGGTGTGTAGCAGGCTTTAAGCTGGCTGGTTATATATAGATGCATATGAAAAAAAAATGTAGGAATACCTGCACATACTCTATCTATCTCAGAGGTCATTGAACAAACCAGAATAATGTTCATCAAGTCACAAGACAAGCTCATAGACTCGACAAGGCTTTGACGAGGCTCAACAGCTTTCGTCAATGAGCTGTCACTCGGGAAAACATCGATCAATCAATAATATTTTTAGTTTACGTTTGATTGACGGTTTGACGGTGGCATGGAAATGAGGTTTATAAATAAAAAAAAAACTAAAAAAACATGTGCTTGTACGTGTAATATGTTACGGTTTTATTTATAAAAACACGAACCCTCTAGAAAACTACTCAAATGCAATTTCAGTGATGTGTGGGATCTTCCCTATTATACCGCATTGGAAGAGTGTTTTATAAGCAAGAATATCAATTTCAAGTATAATAGGTAGGTACATAATATAAAAAGATATTTAGGCCCTGTTTCACAATGTTCAAATAAAGGTCCAGATAAGCTATCCGCAACCAGGGCTGTCGTTTGTTCTAAATTTAAATATTTTTTCCTATATTGCGTGTTCGTTTATGGCTTCAAATTTAGAACAAACGGCAGCCCTGGTTGCCGCTAGCTTATCCGGAACTTTACCTGCAGATTGTGAAACAGACCCTTAGTATATAAAGTTTTTTTTTATTATGATACTAATAAATAAAATATTGGAGCCAGGTCGCTGTCGACCGGTAGAGTTCCGAGAAGGCTGCCGGCATTGCCTTGCTGTATGGCGAGGCTCAGCCTGTATAAAGTTAATGGCATTTTTATCATATTCTTGTGATGTGGTACAGCGTTAACAATAACTTTGTATGTTTTATTTTGCAAGATTAGGAAAATATCTATTTCAGAAGTATTGTAGAACGCCATCTTCTAGTGATTCCTACACAATTTACCATTTACATTTTAAAACCATTACCACTGGATATGTCCATCCGTTGTGCAATGTTTCTTATCTAAAACGCATGCTGCATGCACCCCTAAGAATGTTATCGTATCTCGGGCCGATATTTTCAACAATGCCACCCTGACTAGTTTAATCTGCAGCACCAATCGCGAGGGTTGAAAGTCGAACGCGCTTGAATAAAAGTACCTATGAAACGTCAATCTTTTTTTTCTTAAACTATCGTTAGAGCAAAAAGACTTCCAAAACTTTTTCGTTTTCCAGCCAGAGACAATTTAAATTGAAATGAGTTTTTAATTTACAACCAATGTCTAGTCGGAGATCTAAATGCAACAAATCCTGTAGGAATTCTAACGTCTCTTATTATCCATAATAATTGCTATTATAAAAGTCCCGATTCTGAAAAGATTTTGCGAGCCTCTGACCAGATATCTGTAGCAAATAAAAACTCATTTCGATCAAGTCTGGCTGGAAAACGAAAAAGAAAAATTATACTCACGGGGGCTGGCCACTCATTCTCCAGATGCCAAAAATCTTGAAAAAAAAATCCCACTTTAATCCTCACAAAGCGATGTAAAACATATCAGTATCGCAACAGTTGTTTCCCGATGCGCGCGAGTCACTAACCGCCCTCAGGGGTGTGCTCAGCTGGAAGAGACTTGCTGGGGGCCGTAAGCGCGCCGTATGGCCGTCCAAATTGCGGCTGTTTGCAGAGATGCGCTACAACTCGATTACGGTTTGTCTATTGATGTTTAATTCGAGTGGAATCTGTTTCAGAGGGCCATATGGTTAGTGGATACGTGAACAGTATCCCAGTAACCAACATACTTTCTTCATTTATTTTACAAGTTCTGATGTTTTTTGAACTAAAACTTTCGTAAGCACAACACATTGTCAACTTTTAGTCCGGATTTACTTACGGGTGTTGTTCTGATGGTGTCACTATTGTAAATAGAGTTTGTGGGGTTGAATCTACACCACATTCACAGGCGGCAGTCAGGCGTGTGCAGATTCGAACCTTGTTGCTCGACCTGCGAACGCTGAGCATAGCTGGCAGGCTATAGGTGAAGTAACCGAATTTAAAAATGACTTTCTCATTCTGTCAGAAAAATTACGTGATTGATTGGTGAATCAATTTTATTATTTATTTATATGTTATTTTTCATTCATATGCTGTAATTGATAGTTTATTGCAGTTAGTCACTGTCAACTCCTTCTGTATATGGGTGAATATACGGTATTTGCCATATGAAATATGCCAGAAAAGTGACGCCAGAGAAGTGACAAAATCGCACAAAACCTACAAAAACATATCACTCGCTTTTCTGATCACCGTTTAACGTAATACATGACATCTACACACAATAAACATTGCATTGTGCAAATATACAATTTCGTAAAAATAAAATACGAAAACATAGACTTGCCAGAGGAAATACTCCAACGACTGGCAGAAACACGCTTTCCTACAGTGAATCGCAAATTGACGCTATATTATTGGAATTTTGCTCAACGCCATTAGCTTGTTTCTATTTATTTTTTATTTATTTATTTATTTCGGAGACAACATAGAGACATGCCACTTATATTGAACTTAAGTGCTAACATTATGTGCTAGGCATGCATCCAGAACATATCTCACTAAATACTATTATAGTGTAAATAAACGGGTACATAAATTATTTTCCTCACTTTCCTTGGCGCCGGATCCTAAAAGTTCGTGCATTTGCAGCTCCTGCATGCGGTTTGTTTGATTTTATAATATAATCTAAAAATAGTAAACAGGGTAACCTAAAATTACAGTCCACTTAAAATGTTGACATATTTTAAATATTGACCCCGCGAACTTAGTATAACATTCTTTTATTTTCGGTATTACTGTTTAAACCTTCCTTGGTATTTAACAAATATAAAAAACAAAAATTGGCCAAATTGGTTCAGGCGTCTCTAGTTTTAAAGAGACTAACGAACAGCAATCCATTTTTATATACATATAAAGAGAAGATATAAGAAGATTAATTCCACACAACGTAATCACTGTCTTAGAACTAAACTACGATATCTAGTACTACATTGAGGCTACTTAGATATATCAAGAGTGCCTCAAGTGGGAATCGAACCTAGGACCTCTCAATCAAGAGTTTTCCCGCAATTCCGTTTGACCAACGAGGCAATCAAGGTAGTAGAACATAGTAACTATAGAGAACAAAATCGGCATAGTATGGTTTACTGTGAAATAACGCTTGAGAGAAACTGAGTTTCTGGGAAAATCTGAGTTTCTGAGAAAAACCGAGTTTCTAAGAAAACTAGTTATCGCCAATCCGTGGGCACACGAGGTGATAAAACCCATACTCTCGCACTCTCAGAGAAGGCCTGTATCGTGTAGTTATACCATAATACACATACAAAGCCTTAAACATTTGTCACCTCAACACTATTTCGCATTTTCAATTAAAACCCGTCCAAACAACCCACTCGCGACAAAAACAGGATTATGGGCGGACAAAAACGTCATTTCATACCCAATTTTGGCCTCCAATTGTGCCCATTTAGCTTTAGGGTTAAGAAGCCGTAGTTTGTCACACAATAGGGTGTCTTTTTAACACCGACTATTTTGATTCAGCCGGTCTTTTTGGCCCTTTGAGCCGCGTGAAGGGTTACAACCCTCGCTGGTGTAAAAAGAGAAAAATGGTTTTGTTCCTGTTGTTTTTTTTAAATTGTTTATGTAAGTGAAGTTTTCAATTTTTACAAATTTGTTATGTAGAAAATTTGAAAAAAGAGGCTTCAGAACACGACGAAGTTCCGTACTCAATACAACACTAAAGTTCAAGGAATGTTTAAAGTTTAAAAAAATGTAAAAGTAAAGTTTAAAGGAATGGAGTCAGGCAACTCATAATTTTTTCAAAGTTTTTCCTCAACTTCTAAGAAACATTTTATTACGGTGTATACATAAGCTCACGCCTGTATCCCAGACGGGTAGGCATTGCCATCTGCCGCGATCCTGACAAATCACTTTCGCTTCATCGACATTCACTAATCGTTGCATGCACGCACGCCCGGTTTCGGGTACTCTTTCTCTTGCCCTTTGCTAATACATCCCTTATTTGGTCGAAGTATTTCCGCCTGGGGCGTCCCTTACCGGCCCTTCCACTCACATTCACATTTGCTTCATCAGTCTTTCTTCCTTCATCGTCTCCATCCACATGTCCAAATCAACGCAACATTCCTTTCTCAATTCTAGAAACTACATCCTCTTTCAGTCCATAACTTTCCCTAATCAGCTATTGCGTATTTTGTCGCCCGACCCGATATTCTGATATCCGAATATCTCTAAAAATATTAAATATCTAGGGCGCCCTATAGGTTCCGTCTCGAAGTCTATTTTATTTATGGCTCTACATTTTTTTCCCTCCCCCAAGGGAGCCGGCGCAACATAGGTACAGCCGGTTAGGGGTGTGTTTATGGCAACACTGGCGACTTTATAAATCGTCATTTGATGACCCTACGCATCTGCGACCCCATGTGGGCCCGCCAATTTTTGTGCAGTTCAGTTGACCTTATCGCTCACGAAATAAAGGTGAGTTTTGTTAAATAAAAATAAGTTGTTAAGTTGGCAGTATGGTGCTTGATGAATGATTAGATTTGCCGAGATTGGGGGCAAATGTGCTCATCTGCTGACGGATCTCGGTGTTTAATTGTGGATTTCGATTTATTTAGGGTTACTCACTTTTAATGTTGTTAGTTATTTTAATTCTTAGCAGATTTTGTATACCTAATTCTTGCGAAAATTATTCTAGTGTACCTATGTATTTGCAAGCCCTCAAAATTCGTTTTAGTTTCGAATTTTCAACATCGTATGTATTATCTCTAAGTAAATGTAAAAAATAACAAAAAAAAAATTAAACTCACGCCCGTTATCCCCGAGGGAGTAGGCAGAGGCACCAATTACTAGAATTGGGCCCACGTTATGTAAATGTATTCTCCTAACGAATTTTTAGACAAAAATAATAGGAAAAATATTGGTTAGTATTTTTAAAATGTTTTGAAAGTAGACATGATTTTTATGAATACGTAATTCTAATTTTAAAGGAAAATGATACAATGCTGTCATCATTCAAAAGGGTCCGGGTTTCGAATTAAATGGTCTTTTTGTAAATTGATACTTGTAAGGGTTCTGTTCAAATTGAGTCGCTCTCTGAAATAATTGCTTGTTTACATTGATACATGTGTTTAGTTAGACAAGAAAGGAGATTACGATTAAACAAACCTTTTTGGAAACCTTTTTCTTTTTCCTGGCAGTTAAAGTACAGCCAGATACTATTAATGTATGTGTATTAGATGCAGAAATATCTGGTTTAATATTGTCTAGTAGCACCGACTACCCGTAATTTAGCTTCTTTATCTTTTTCCATCAATGGTTGTCTGGAAGAAATTACTTTTAGTAATAAGGCCGCCAATTGTACTGTACTATGTTATGGTCAAATTTCATGACAATGTGTAATTTCTGGTGTACATACAATAAAGAATATTCTATCTATCTATCTATTTATCTATCAATCTATTAATAAAAATATAGGTAGTTTTGACAGGTGTTTTCTTTTTTATTGACCTAATGGTTTTTGCATAAATGTTGAGCACGACATGAAGACGAGGATAAAATTAGCTAACGTAAAAGAACCACAATAAAAACTGTCTGTCCGGGGTCCGGCAGCGCGTATGACATTTTTATTGACAATTTTACGACGACACCTTCGCGATGTACGAGGACAAAAATTGCTTCAATATTTTAATATATGTATTTATAACGGACGTAGACTTTAAAGACTCTAACCGTATGTTTTATTTATTTTTATTTGTAGTAAAAATCCGCAGCACTAGTTAAATAACATTGACAGTTGTAAATATAATGTTAGTAAATTTGGTCTTGGTTTTGCATAGAAGAATATCGATTATCTTTAACAATAGGCTTAAAACAATCTATCTTTCCGCTATAGCGGAAATATCACTAAGAAGCAAAAAAGCTTTAAGTAAGTAGTTCAAAAGTCTTAAAACAAAACTACACTCTGTTAGCTTTTAGAATATACCTCGGCTACTATCGGATAGAATCGGATATATTCGTGTAATATAGAAATATCGGAACTAATATGACACTTAATAATTTCACTTATACAGAGCAGGAAGTAGTATCATTATTACACTCGTGTGCTTTCGGCGAAAACCGAAGCCTACTCTAGAGCCCGAGGTATAATCTAAAAGCTAACAGACTGTAACTGTGAATTAGACTATTTCGAGGTATCACTGTATTATTTGTACTTATCGCATTTTCTTTTAATAATTCCTTTTCTTTTAATAATTCTTTAATTACTTGTTCTTGAAAAACTGTTGAAGAAGAGTTTCCTTGTCACAAAGGATCAGTTAAGATTTACCTAATTCGATGTGACGCTCAATAAAAATACTAAAAAAAGAAAGACGAAAAAAGGTTGACACGACCGCACCTTCTTATAAGATCGTTAAATCCGTCCGTATGATAAAGATCTGTGACACATTCAGGCTTAAGAAAAAAAAGACAAAAAACACCTCAAAGAGCACCTGGACTACACGTTAGGCCGCAGTGCAGTAGGTACGCAGTAGTTCTCAAAGTTGACCGCGACCGATGCTGTACTAAATGTGGAATGTATTAGAGATGATTTTATTAACAAAATTTTCAATGCAAACTTACCGAAAATGGACTCCTATTTAGAAAGCGTTTTGATTGTTTTTTCGGTGGTGTTGTTATTTTATTTAGATGAAGGTAAATGGCTTAATTCTGTGTTTTATAACGAAATTTAATTATGAGAGCAACTCCAAAATATTGAAAAAATCCAGCTATAGTATGCATTTTGCTCAAGCAAATATAACTTTTAGTTCGGAACCGCTGATATTTATTTCAATATTTCGGACCAATTAACCAATGGTATTCAATATATTTTAATCTTATACAGGGTGGAATTTTGTAATGCCACCTGAAGGGGAAGTACTCTTAATACTGTAGATAGAAAATTTTACTCAAAGCAAACATTCCTTTACTTTTCAAAAGAAAGAAAACTGCATTTAAAGATTTTTAAAAATTCGCTTGCCTCACCCGGTAATAGAACCTACTAAAATCTGTGAAAGTTGCACCACTTGCACCCTGTACTTTTATTGCATCGATCGTTAGGGTCAATTATAAGGATGAAATCTCTATAACAAACTTCATAAATTAAATGAAAGGAAAACAATGAAATCTTAAATTATTAAGTCAATGGGTCAAGTTAAAGCACTTTTATTCAAAGATCCGTTTCTTTATGTTTACTTATGTTATTAATTAATAATTATCATTGACGTCATTTATCCATTAAAATGACGAATTACTATTTAGATAAGACGATTGCAATTTGTTTGCAATGTTTGTTATGCAGACTCCTTTCTTAGGTGCGACATTACTTAGATATGTGAAAAATCAAATTTACATTAAATCTTATGAGAATGTAAACGAGTTGAGAGTAGAAGTTCAGAATACGATTTATAACATTCACCACAACACGTTATTAAGGGGTTACTAGAAATGAATTCGTTAGAAGAATAAATTTGTGTATCCAAGAAAATGGAGCCCATTTCGAGCAATTAATTAGTTAGTTTACCAGTAAATAATTAAAACAATTTAGGATTTCATTGTTTTCCTTTCATTTAATTTATGATGTTTGTTAGGGAGATTTCATCCTTATAATTGACCCTAACGATCGATGCAATAAAAGTACAGGGTGCAAGTTTCACAGATTTTAGTAGGTTCGATTACCGGGTGACGCAAGCGAATTTTCAAAAATCTTTGAATGCAGTTTTCTTTCTTTTTAAAAATAAAGGAAAGTTTTCTTTGAGTAAAATTTTCTATCTACGGTATTAAGAGTACTTCCCCTTCAGGTGGCATTACAAAATTACACCCAGTATATAAAAATGGATTTCATTGCTGTTCGTTAGTTTCATTGAAACTCAAGAACGGCTGGACCGATTTGACTGATTTTTGTTTTTTTTTATATTTGTGGAATTCCAATTAAATGGTGAGAAAATATGGAAAAATTACAAAAACTTTGGCGGTACGAAGTTTGCCGGCACAACTAGTAAATAATAATATTATTAAGATGTTTGTACTGAAACAGCTGCTATTTTGAGAAACACTGGCCTACTGTATTCAAATTTGTGTGTTTCTCTCCCGTTTAAACTTAAGCCGGCGCGATTTCGTGGAAACCACCCCTAAAACGTGTGGAGTCGATGATCTTTCTATTTTTCGAATTTCGAACACCTCTCGCCGGTTTTTATAAACACCCCAAAAGTGAATGAGATTATGTCATTGCTACCTTTTTCTTGAAGTTTTTATTTTCGATTGAAACACCGATAGCATTGCGCGATTGTATTTATAGCTTCTGTAAAAACAAAACAAAAACTTTTGTAAAACAAAAGTCAAGCGGCCAAGCGCGAGTCGGACTTCCGCATGCAGGGTTTCGTGCCATTAGTTATATCTACAACATTTGAATATTTCAACCGTCTACCTGTTGTAGTTTTTAATATCGAACCAAAAAGGGCAGAAACATCACGTTTGTTGTATGGGATAAATATAAATATTTAATGTATCCTCTATACATTTACCAAATATTTTATCCTTAAATATTTACTTTATTTTAATAATTTAATAACGTGAATTCACAACTAAATATTTTGTAAATTATTTCGAGCGTCGACCTAGCGTTACCGTTATTAATATCGAGCATACCACTTAAATATTTATTTCATTCTGTCTTTAGTATTTGTTGTTATAGCGGCAACAGAAATGTGACGTCATCTGTGAAAATTTAAACGGTCTAGCTATCACGGTTCATGAAATACAGACAGACATACGGAAGGACGGATGGACGAACGGACAGACAGACAGACAGAATTGGGTATTTGACAAAATGTCAAATGAGTTACTTTTAAAACGGAATTTTGTATGAATATACTTGCTTGTGACGTCACATTTCAGAGCACTCTTTCTATGTTTCATCTATTTGAAAATTGTAATAACTAGTAAATTATTAAAAGAGATACATTTTTCGAAACATTTTGTAATTTTTGTTTTAAGCTAGCATATCAAATAATTTATTTCTGATAGTGTCAAATACCGAATTACAGTGGAGTCTGGGTAATCTTTCCTTTTCTCTTTGGATACGGAACCCTAAAAACGGGAGTGGAAGGCACAGAGAAGTGCGATATTACTTTCTTATCCTGAAATCTTAAACGATCACGAAGGATAAACATTGGGCGCGTTCAGTCCATGGATGGGTGACCGTCTATGGCTAATGCTAGTGGCATTTTTTCGAGCGGTTCCGTGTTTCGCAAGGCACGTTAAGCAGTTGGTGCCGGCTGCCGTCGATAGATGGCAGTCGTCAAGCCAAGTCAGAGGCCTTATTAGGGCGGCTTGAAAACTTCTGACAGTAAGACCAGCCACTAGTCTTACAAGCCTCCACCAATCCGGACTTGGCCCCCGTGGTGGAGTACAGCCTATACCTTCCCCAGGTATAGGCCAGAAGAGACCCGTGCCCCTCGGTGGGGACATAATGGGTTGTTGATGATGATCCTGAAATCCAATATCAAAATTATAATAAATTCTTACAGAGAAAAAATTGCAATTTAGACTCATGAATGGAAAATTTCTTCGGTGAAATATAACAATATTTTGTCCTCCTTCATTTGTTGTGAACCATTATTCCCTAAAAAGAACAATCAGTGTCCTCAATGGTGTGAAAAGTCGTATCTAGCGTCATTCAAAAAGCTTTTCTACCCTAAATGTTCTACTGAAAAATGAGCTTTACCTTTGATACATTTCAGTCTCTTTTAACTTACACAGGAGTTTCCAAAGAAACCCGTCGGTCGCCCATCTCATTATTTCCAGTGGATCAATCTCGGTAGCTGAGCATTGTATTCAAATACTGTAAATTTAAATACAAACCCGCGATTATGTGACGAACGCCCTAAGCTGCTACGTCCGTTGGCTGAAGATTGGCATCGTCTTTCGACGACTTGCCTACGCACTGCGGATTATTAGCGCGCTTTTATTACGGGTACAATTTAACATCAACAAAACTACGTTTTGACTAGCATTACAAGTAGTCACCAGAGCAAACAAAATAATCAGATTAACAGGAGAATCTCGATCAGAGAGATCTAGTCAGCAAAAAAAATAAATCAAATTGATCAGTTGAAAATTTCCACTTAAACAACATTTTTATTAGCGACCAAGTGTGGATGCTTGATTTGTTTCTGATCATTATTTTGTTGGCCAAAATTAATTTAGTTGCTGATGATGTTTTTTTTAAGAAAAAAATTAAGATCATATCTTAAATTTTATACCATTTCCTGTTATGCTAGCGCGCTCTTCATGGATCTACGACTTTATGTTCGTATGATCAACTCCTGCCTACAGCCGATAAAATCCGAGTGCGTAAGCTTCTTCATTTTGTTCCGGAGACTAAAGTAGTTCAGTTTATGGTATCACCGTACTTATTGCCCCATGAAGCGTAATCTTGGTCATTTTCATATACCATTGTTATGGCTTCCGGTTTACACTTTCAAACATGTTATCACTTCTAGGTATCTGTGAAAAGTTACTCACATTGTTCAAGTTATCTGCCTAGTCCTAAAACTTCTCCAAAAATAATTCAAGAAGTTTTAGGCCTTCGACATTTGCGAAGTGATTTGGCAAAAGGGTTCCGTACCTCGAAAGGAAAAAAAGGAATCCTTATATCGCTTTTTTGTGATCCTATAAGGGTTCATAAATGAATGAATGATCTCACCAAAAGGTGAAGCAGGAATGACATAACACATCCAAGAGTAATATCTAACTAACTAGTTTCTTCTTCTTGTAATCTATTAATTGTGAAACTAACAACTTTGACTTTCATAAAGTAAACACTTTGTTTGAACTATGAATAAAATATTTGAATTTGAATATAAAATGAAACCTAGAAATGGGAGACGTAATTTTAAATTGATTTTTAAAATTATAGACAGAACGAAAAAATAGGTAAAATAATTGCGTTCCAGGACCTCTCTTTCTTCTCGTTTCTTTTGACTAAATCATCGTGAGAAAGACAGCCACAATTGCGCTGTAATGACTAAGGTGCCAACATTGCAGGAGCTTACTATAACCAATCCACTCACAGATCAATACGATAACACCTATTTGTCTGACGTGTAATAGAGATAAAATGTGGAGTATTAATTCACCAATGGGGAAGTAGAAGTTTAGAGTCGTCCTTTTATGTAGTGTATCATTCTGTTCATAGAGTCTCTTGTCCGTTGACTTTTTCCATGAAAACAATCCGAAAATTCTTTGTACAGCTGGCCATCCATGCAAATTTATACCAAGTCACACCCACAAATAAAGGAAAATCAATTTGTCAACTTTTAGTCCGGATTTACTTACGGGTGTTGTTATATCGGAAGAGTCCGACCAGGTTTCGCTCCGATTCGCAGAGCTTAATCATGGTGAGCAGAGACGGAGCTCGCGTCGTCGGTTGCTCGTCTCACACTGCGGGCAAGCGCGCGGCGCGCAAAAGTTGACAATGTGTTGTGCTTACGAAAGTTTTAGTTCAGAAAATCAATTTATTAACTTTATATTAATAATTTCGTACCGGCCTACGGTAGATTCGAACGTAATGCACATCAAATTGAAGAGCGTAAAACAAATTGACAATCTGAATCGACAACCTATAGGCGGAAAATTCGGATTATCGAGTATTTTCAGTCCATGGATGGGTGACCGTCTATGACTAACGCTAGTGGCTTTTTTCCGAGCGGTTCCGTGCTTCGCAAGGCACGTTAAGCAGATGGTGCCGGCTGTCGTCGATAGATGGCAGTCGTTAAGCCAAGTCAAAGGCCTTAGGGCGGCTTGAAAACTTCTGACAGTAAGACCAGCCACTAGTCTTACAAGCCTCCACCAATCCGGACTTAGCCCCCGTGGTGGAGTATGGCCTATACCTTCCTCAGGGACCCGCGACGTGGGCCTATGTTTGTAACTTAATTCCGGAATCACTTGAATTTTAGTCGGAAAAATCCGACCTGATTTCGCTAATGTTCGTAGGGCTCAATGATGGTGAGTAGTAAGTGGTTAATAAATTGTATTTCTTGCTATGGTTATGTTACGAAAATTCACTTATTCAAAGCGGTATTGTGTGCGTCAATAATTTTAGTAGTTCCGCTGTTTATCGACAGGGCTTAAAAAAATCCCAGACATGTCAAAACAAAACCTAAACCTACCTATGTCAAGGATATTTTACATGTGAACTTCACTACGATGTAATTTACAAACTCATATTTGGTTTTGTATGTCATTTAGTATGTCTAGGTGTAAATATTCTATGGCCCATCTCGTGTGTCACATGGATTACGCGCGGGCGCAGGTAGCCTGAATGAATTGTCACTGTCGAAGCGCGCTGACAGTTTGATTAGGGTTGTCACAATCATACCTACAATTTGAATATTTACCGGGTTTCTTTTTGTATCTTGATTTTTTCGATAACTGCGCTCAGTTCACTAATGATACCTCTTTCATTTAGAAGTTAGAACATCTGACTATGAAAAGTATCAAAACAAATTTCGTTTGCTAAACGCAGTAGGTAGACCGATATGGTTTCCGCGTGAAGCTGATTCTTGTAGTCAGAGAAACTGTCGAAAATCTCTTTTTGGTTTTATTCATGCCAGCGTTACAGAAAACCCATTAAGAAATGGGACATTCCCCAAAGAACCGCGTGACTGACATAGCTTTAGGAAGCTGAAGTGGCAGTGGGCTGGTAACAATATGCCCAAAACCTATTGTCTATGGGCTTATTCAGTAGAGACAACGAATTTGCGAACACAGCGTTTGACGCTCCACCAGCTCGCTGGACCAATGATTTGTGGCACTTTGCTGACAGCGGCTGGATAAGGATGGTTGAGAACAGGAAGAAACGGCGTTCCTTGGAAGGTTTATGTCCAGTAGTGGACGAGTACGGGGTGATTGATTGATGGATGCCAGCCTGTGGATGAGTACATCGAGCCCGACCACGCGATAAAACGCCGCACGAGGGCTCTCTTACCTACTCGTAGTTGCTTCGTCAGTTGGGGTCTACAACCCTTAAGGTTCGTGAATGCGAGTGGCAGCCCTACAAAACGTGGCTAATCCTCAGCGTCAGGCAAGACGGGTAGCGCGTGAGAACGTACCCGCGACGAATCGACGCTAAGTGCGCACCAAGGCCGCGGCTCGTAGGTGTGAGCTTAGCGTGTCAAGACACTGACATGAGAGCTTGAGAAGCTCCGTCGTGTATTGTGTCCAACGAAGTATTTGGTCAAATAACTTGACGAGGCGTGGCAACTAAAGTGTCGCAAGTTGAGGTTTACGCTGAGTTCGCTGAGGAAAACCCACTTCATTGGATTCGTAGATTTTGACGACCTCTGTGGCGCTGCCTACCATGCAAGAGGAACCCCGGCTGGGGACAAAACAAACCCCAGGTCTTGGATGTTTACATGTTTGTGATGTCGCTGTTTCTGGTTCCAAGAACACAAGGGATGCCGGTATGCAAACGTTTATGTTTAGGACACTGGAAGCCAAGGTAAATAGACTTCGTAGCTTAATTCAAGTCTTTGTCGTCAAGTGACCTCCTATTTCTTCTATAATATCAATCTGTCAATGTACTGTACATAGTCAGTTGAAATGTCAGCACTACACTTTGCATACAAACTTAATTACTTCTGCTATCAGCTTGTGGGTACCAGAAAACACGTAATACCATCATCATCATCAACCCATTATCTCCCCACCGAGGGGCACGGGTCTCTTCCCTTAGGAAGGTATAGGCCATACTCCACCACGGGGCCTAGTCCGGATTGGTGGAGGCTTGCAAGACTAGTGGCTGGTCTTATTGTCAGAAGTTTTAGTTTTTTCGGTGTGGAATAGAGATTATTCGTATCTTATTTTAATGAGTTGCTACCAATTGGCAGCAACTGCCAAAAACATTGATGTTCACTGTAGAGCGCAGTACATACCTACATAATACATTCCAAAAGTCAATGGTCATTTTGGCACGGACAGTGATACCGTTTACAACAAAACACCAGAAAATGAAAATAAAACCAAATGGAAGAAAATATGTGCACTTACACCACAATCCAAGTGGACTGCAGTTTTAGCTACGATAATGACCGCCTCTGTCCGTGCGTACCTACTCTTCATAAGACCGTGAAAATAAGCACTAAAGAGTAATTTTGAAAAAGGTCTTGTTCTTAGCACACATTTTCCTTTTTTTCACACGCAACTCGCAAAAAGCTGCCAGTCAGTCGGCACCACCTATACACGACGGAGCTCGCCGGGCTGCGTCTGACGGCGGCTGCCAATCAAAAGGGCTTTAACCTAATCCGGCCCGGGATTGAGGAAAAAAACGGAGAGGTACACATCCGAGGCCCCTCCTGTCCCGTGCAAGCGTGCATGCTTCGCCGCGCTTTGGGCTGCGTTTTGTTCCTGAAAGGACTGGATTTTTGGCCCTTATCTCCAAATTCGAAATCTCGAATACCAAACTATGTGCCTTATAAGTTAACTTATGAACGGATGTCGTATCCAATGAAATTCAAAGAGTTTTTATTAAAAGTAACACAGAAACAACGACGTAATAAACTTTGTAAGGTAAAGCAGGTGTCGAGATAATTTTGGAGAAAATATGGTCAACTGTTGATACCATAAGCGCACCGCTGCTTAAAATGAAAATCAAATCACAAAACTTTTTACAACACAATTTAAACATAAATGTCCATTTCGAGCAAGATCTAGATAATTTTGGAGAACATATGGACGAAAATATCTATTCACATGATTGAACAATTTTGCAAATATTTTGTTATGTCAACCAAACTTAAATAAAGTGTAGACAGCATTTGGAGCAAATTAAACCATCATCGTTTATGTCGTTGCCTCGAAGGATATTGAGAACCACGAGGTTCGATTCCTACTAGAGACCGTCGTACACTTGTACAAATGGTCTCAGTCTGTGTCCGTCCATGTTGGTGAGGTGTTGAGGTGTTTGCCTGGTTACAATAACTTAGGGTTTCCTAGTTTGAGAGAGAACAATAGGCAATGGGCTAGTTCCCCTAAAAAATTTAATTAGTCCGTCTTTTAGATTATTCAAATATTTTTTTATAATCTAAAATACGGACTAAATAGAATTTAATTATTTTGACTCTGGAAACTACCCTATTGGACTGTGTGGCAATGTGGCTTGAAAAAAGGTCCAACTTTTTGATCCAATGAAAACTTGGCCAAAGTTTTAGACGATTGAGGTTTCGCCGTGTAATGTAATTGTTAAGTTGTGTATGAAGGC
The DNA here is from genome assembly GCA_947310845.1 of Yponomeuta plumbellus. NCBI lineage: Eukaryota > Metazoa > Arthropoda > Insecta > Lepidoptera > Yponomeutidae > Yponomeuta > Yponomeuta plumbellus. The sequence goes on along the minus strand of OX371212.1, from coordinate 12,745,350 downwards.
AGGGACTCTTTTTTTTTTCTTTGTTTTCGCAAGATTTTTGGTCGGGTGAACCCGACTTTGCCAAGGTGGGATGTTCACACAACAGCAATTTCATAATCTTGATCTTCATGCAGATATAAAAAATGGGAGATTTGTAATAATATATGATACTCGACAGCTGATCAAGTTTGGTTGTAGAGTAACTGAGTTGGTAAAACTAAAAATATTCGCTAGTATATCGATACTTTTATGTATGTACTTACAAAAGTTTGTATTTTACCGATACGATTTATGCTTTCAGAGAAAGTAAAACTAAATACCTACTAGTAGTAGGACTAATGCAGTAGACGTGAGGTCCTTGGAAAATATCTGTGGTGTTACTTTGAAGCGTGATCAGATAAGGTTGTGGACTGTAAGAGGATGTAGTGACTAGAATTGAGACAGGAATGTTGCGTTGGTTTGGACATGTGGAGAGGATGAAGGAAGAAAGACTCATGAAACAAATATATCGAGCGAATGCGAGTGGAAGGGCCAGTAAGGGACGCCTCAGGCGGACATACTTCGACCAAATAGGGGATGTATTAGAAAAGGGCAAGATAAAAAGTATCCGAAACGGCGTGCGTGCATGCAACGACTAATTAATGTCGATGAAAGTGATTTGTCAGGACTTTCGAGTCAGGTCTTTGCCTACCCCTCTAGGATACAGGCGAGAGCTTATGTATGTATATGTACATATGTATGTATGAAAAACAAACGTAGTGCTTTAAAGTTTTAGTTTGTAAAGTTACCGACATAGTATATAATATACGCGAGACTGACTCTACAGTAGGAAAAGAACATCAGGAATAGGATAAGTTGTTTTTAGAGTTCTTGAAATTTCGGACACGTTGAGTGACATCCTCAGTGACAGTTTTTGTAACACCAAAGATCACCATTGTATGAGGTATAAAAAAAACGTCTTACCTTTCCCTTTTAGCTGAACCTTCCTTTACAGTAACGCAAAACTAACAATAACGTGATGAAATCCTTACCTTCGCAAAGCCGCCAAAAGTTTTTTTTACCAAATTGGCTTCGATGAATCTGCATTGAGCCCGAAAGCTGCCAGATACAAAATACAAAGGAGGCCTCCAAAAACAGATTATGACAAGCCCTTATTTTGTTTGTAAACATGTTAACAATAGTGGATAGTAATGTGACACCTTTAGATTATTGGCCGGTCTATAAGTAGCGATATTGATATTTGATTTTTGCATTGTGGCTACATTTAGCGGGTAAATAGGCAAACTGTTGACGTTTGACGGGATCCGCCATAGTTGCGGATTCCGCGGAACATCTGCGGAGCTTCCTTTTTATTCTTTTCCGTTTTTCAAATTCAAGGGGCGGCCATTGTCAGTCTGAAAACGAAAATAAAATATCTTACTACTGGCAGACGAGAAAAAGTCTTCTGGGAGAAGTAGATAAAAAAATACCTGGTATTGTATATAGGTATACCTACATAATTACTAGTTGACTCAGCAAACGCTGTTTTGCCAGATAAAATATTTCTAGTGGACCACCCTTATCATTTAAGGGATGAAAAATAGATAACCTACCGAATATGCTATAAAATTTCATCAAGTAATTTGTGACGTCATAACTCCTGTGTGACGCCATATTGCCCAAGATAGATTTTTTAGAAGAAATACACGAAAAAATTTAAAATTACCACTTTCTCAGGACTGCATGAATACCAACAAAAAATATGAGATGGTTTTCAGAAATCGGTCAAATAGCCTATTGTCAGATAGTTTGACAGCAATTGGCATTCATAAACGACGCTCAAAATAATGTAATTGCCAATAAAATAAATTAGTTCCTTAGATTTTCCATAATATAGCGAGGTTTTCTATTTTTGTGGTCGCGTTTTAAGTGGTATTATTCCAGGAGTTTTATGAAGTTACCATGTCAAGTTGCTGATCTTAACAGTTTTACGAGTCTTTGCTTTACGTGTAGGTATATGAGAAGTTAGATCTCTTTAACAAAATCTAAAGTTAAAATCTATCGACTTACTTTCACCTGTCTCTACTGGGAGGCAGTCGGACCACACACGCAGAATTTTAGAGTTCCGTTCAACGTAATTTAGGGGAGCCTTAGAAGAGTTGCTATCATTTCTAAAATATTATAGCAGGTGAATGGTACTGAAATTATATCTGCCACCTGCTGCTTTATAGTAGAGGTGAATAGACTATGATGTTGTTTTCGCATTTTCCGCGTTTTTTCCGCAAGAAATGTTATCCCGAAATACCTTGAATAGAGTTACTATTCAAGGTATTTCAGGAATTGGGGATGCAAAGTTTTTTTTATGATTGGATTTTATTTTATATTCTGATAGTAGACGTAATTTTAACAAACTAATTTAATTTTTTTCGTGATTAATCGAGTTTATCTTTGTTAATTAATTAAAGTAAATATTATTCGGCGTGACGTCATATGCTACTTACTGTGTGTGTAGGTAGAGTTCGCGATTGGATTTGCGTGTGAATGGGCCAAACCATCTAGATTGTCAGTGGTTTAGTGTAAAAAAAAAAGTGTTTACAGCGCCACCAAGTTTTATGTTCAGGTGGGCAAAATTGTAACTAACTAATTAATTGTAAATCCTGTTCCCCATTTTTTGTTTTATTTATTCAGTGACTAAGATTTATTATAATTGTCATTAATTTTGAAAGACGGGTTAGAATGTTCTCATTTTTCTACGTAAATTTCTTAAATTTTACAACTAAATTTTTCACTAGCTCCGCTACCAACTGAACCGATAATATGGTGGCACTATATATCGATGTGTTTGACAGATGAAGTTGGCAGGCCATGGGTAGATTTTCACAGAATAACTACAACAAACGATTTAACATGTGACGTCACCATAGAGGTCAAATGAAGGACATTTAAATATTATTAATTACTCAAAATAAGGCTCATCTTTTAATATAACAATATCTTACATTAAAAATACTGTAGTTTGGATGGTAAGCTCAAAATGGTTTTTGATTCAGGCAGTTCACTTTTTTTTTTGCATCCCGAATTGTGCAATATCTCATCTATGCGGCTTAAGTAAAAATGTCATCAAATACTATATTATGTGGAACAACTTTACATAAATACATAAGCTCACGCCTGTATCCCAGAGGGATAGGCAGAGACCAGGGACTGCCACCGGCTACGATCCTGACAAATCACTTTCGCTTTATCGACATTCATTAGTCGTTGCATGGGCGCACGCTGGTTTCGGGTACTTTTTATCTTTGGATTAACTTTGTTATTTCAAATTTAAACTCGATGTATCTTTTTAGCCACGTTTAACTTTTCATGTTTATTTATAGAATAGAAAAAGCTTTTTTTCAAAGACACAACACACAATAATAAAACAACAGTACGATTTTACAAATTGCATGCTTGGATAAACCCGTCATTGTGGCGAAAAATCTCTCGCTGCTACGAGGCCCTAAAGTGCAACCTTTCCGAAATACACTTGGTCAGCTAAAAAACTTACCTAGCTCTTCTTGGAAACGAATCGCTTGTCTACTCGAGCAAAACGGGTGCTTTGAAATTATCTTTGAATATTATAATAGTCACTTTTACTGGATGTTGCGTCGCAAAGTAATGGATGAAAGTGTCACCTTGACGTTTCATGGAAGCTTTTGTATGGAGCAGCCAAAGTTTTTCTTCATTTAAGGTGTGCGAATAAGTTCTTTGAATACATAATCAAACATAGACAGATTAGCTAATTCGACAACAATATGTTCTAATCAACCAATCAGAGATAGGAATGCCATTTTTCAGAAAGAGTTCTGTTAGGCCAGCGTAAACCCATTTGATTGATGGATTGATTGAAAATTCTTTATTGCACAAGAAACACTATCAGTAAAAAGGCGAGCTTAATACTAAAAAAATATTTTCTTCTAGCTAACCATGGGTGATGTGGAAAAACTTACTCTTTCTCTAAGGGTAGTGCTAGAGAAGTCTAAAAAATAAAAGATAAATTACCTACTTAGAAATTACTAGTATGTAATATAATATCAACGTAGGTAATACGTAAACCTCTAATACATATACTACACACTATATTATGATACTTCATAAATTGTGTGCCATTATTACCCATGATCCAGACCCATACATTATAAGCTCACGCCTATATCCCAGAGTTTCATGGTAACAAAACGGTTTTCAGCTTATGTTATTAAAATAACATATTGTATTTGTACTATTTCAAAAAAGAAGATATATAGATAGATAAAATATTCTTTATTATACTCATAAATTACGTTTACAGATTTTTATAAATCTAAGTACAATTGGCGGCCTTCTTACTAAAGAACTTGTTAAAGAAAGGGCGAAATGCAAATAGTAGGTTTTTCAGCAAAATCAGCACTAGCATGCAAAACCGCGTCCCTGCTAGACCCGGCTCGGCGATTGGCGTGCAGATAGCGGGGGAGTCCCGGCCAGGCCCAGACTCACGACAGGGCTGCCACTGCCATTGCTGGTAGTCCATCCCCATCCCCACGATGACATTTCAACATTCTTTATTTGACAAAAATCACTGGAAAAAATATTTGCACAAAAAAGTTACATTAATTAAATCTACCTAATACTCGTATATTGAAATCTCGACTCGTGTTGTTAAAGAACTCCCCCAAAACGGCTTCAACGATTTTTATGATTCGTACGGAAATATCAGCTGTTATCATAAGTATTTTTTTTGTTTAAAGTAAGAGAGCAACGTACCAACAAAATGTATTTACTATCAAAGTCCGAAACCTGTTTTATAAATGAAAATAATCTAAAAAAAAAATGGTATTAGGTGTGATACTGCTAGACCAACGTTTCAGGTAACTGACGATGTTGGTGAACGCGTTCGCTTAGCATGCTAGACGGCGTTGCAGCAATCTGTGAGCTTACCACAGAGATTGGACGGGGTACAATGCTCCCTGCTCCAGTCTGATTCAATCTAATTAATCCGCTTGTGGCTCGCTTTGTAACGTAATGCAAGTCGAAATTCGTTTTCGAAATTCGGCGAGATCGTTTGCAATTTGTATAGGAGTGACAGAGAGAACTAGGTGGCGCGCTTTGTCACTCCTATAGAATATGAGTTTACGTTAACGCGATCGAGTAGTTAAAAAAACTCGCACTAAGCACACTGAAGAATGTCTATGGGCTGATTTCTGAATTGAGAATTTACACTAAGTAAATACTTAAGTAACGTCCCGTCACGCTCTTTTCTGAGAATTTAACGAGACAGCACTACCGTTAAGTAGTTATTTAGCGAAATTTTCAATTCAAAAACTGGCCCGATACAATAGGATGTAACTAATTCTCTAAATATCTATTGGAAGTTGATTCTGATCGTCAATACAAGCAACTTTTATTATGGTGACAAATTCAAAAAAAGCAATTATTATCAGCTTTTCCATACTAATGTTACCTCTTAACGGTATTGAAAAGTAGGTAGGTATAGAAATAGAATGCAAGAACTGATTAATTTTTTTTCGCGATTAGGAAATTGTCACCATATCCAGCTGTAGTAATTGGTTAGTTTTGACTATTACACCCCCTGTATCGGATATTGTGCAAGCACCTTGTAAATCACATTTAAGATGAAATGCCCAAATCTTTGCAAAAATGGGCGTCTACTCGTGAAAACGAACAAACTCCACTGTAGGGACAAGTCGTAAAGAGTAAATTAATCTTAAACGTTTTAACGCGCATGGCCTGTGACCTGATTTCTCTAAGAGAGAGAGAGAGAGAGAGAGTGTAAGAGAGACAGAGAGTATGGCTTTATCAGCACACAAAGGTGCAACGGATTGACAAGTTCAAGTGCACAGGTTTTTAATAAGGCCTGATCACTTTTAGTGATAAGGCTGCCGTCTGTACTCTTAGGTGTAATTTCCTTTTTATGTACCTACAACTAGCTGTCCCGGCAAACTTCGTACCGCCAAACTTTTCCGTAATTTTTATACCATTTAAACCTTCCCTGGAATTCTACAAATATAAAAAATAAAAAATCAGCCAAATCGGTCCAGCCGTTCTCAAGTTTAAGTGAGACTAACGAACAGCAATCCTTTTCTTTATATAAGAGAAGAAGAAGAAGATAAAGTTCTCTATCTATATATTTATCTAACATATTTCGTTTACAATTATTAGCAATTTGGTATTTAGAAAACAAAAGCTTTGCTTTGGTTTTGAACCAGCGACCTTCGATTATTCCGCCTAATTTTAGCAGCTGAACACGCTGCAATACGGCTCATCCATCCTATTACAGATCAAAGCGAACTCGAAATTGCGAGCACCACCGACGCCGCGTCAACTTTTCCCTGTTTTCACAAAATAACTTTCCTCGACAACCCTATCAGCCGACGTCTAGTTCCATAATGAAGCAATTTAAATGCATGAGGTAGGGCGCGAGAGGAGAATGGAGGGGGCAAAGGGCCCGCAGACTTTGTAGCTTAACCACCGATCATGTTCGCAGCAAAAACACCCTTCTCTACCGAACTTTACAGTTGGTTTTTCCGTGTGGCGTTTTCGGATTTGCTACAGTGGACTTTTCTGGCTGAGTAGTAGGTATAGGATGATAATGGGTCCGGAGTAAAGTGCGGTATATCTGTACAGGTACCTTCGGGGAGGGTTACGAGGGATCCGGGCGGCGAAAATGTTTTCCCAAACTTATACGCTACTACACTACTAGAAGTGAAAGGAAAATCGGGGAAAGTGATCTGGTTCTTGGAATCGGTTTGTGTTTGGGTTGTTTAGTAGGGCAGAGGACGGTGCCTGGCTCAGTCTGGTTCAGTCTACAGAAGGTCAACCTTTGACAGTTTTGTTGCAAATTCGTCTTTAACGTAACCGATTAGAGTGGGCGTAGAAGGTTGATGTGCTTACCACAACCTCTTGAAGAAACTTCGACTGACGTTAATTTGTCAATATAGCGCGTCGATTGACTGCCTATCGATTTGTCCGATTAACTAGCGCCGTCAATGAATAAAAATATTATCTCGTTGTACATATCGTGTTTGATCAATATCTCAATTATGTTAAGTCCAGAAGGTAACACTAGCGCCACCGAGGAAAAACATATTATTTTTTACAGAAGAACTTTTAGAAAGTATTTTGAACACCTGTCTTGTATAAAAACAGATAGTACATCTCTCAATCATGTTGATAGTGATTTTAGGACCCACGACAAAGAACCTAGGATCACGATCCTGGACTAGACATCATTTATGTCAAAAACTGGCGTTTTTGCAGTTAATGCTATCTAGTCCTTTGTTTGTGCTATTCCTAAGTTTTTTGCTTTAAGTTCACAGCACATGGGTCATCAAAATCACTATTAACATGATTGAAAGATTGCACATTGATGATTGATTGGTATCGGACGACCTCTGTGGTGCAGTAGTTAGACCATTAGCCTACCTTGCGAGATGTCCCGGATTCGAACCCCGTCTGGGGGGGTCTGGTACTCCACTTCGAATGACGATACCTCGATGCTCGATACCTCGATGTCCCTACCTCGATGGTACGTTTTGTCGATGGATCATTACCTCAAAAGGTCAGCACCTCGAAGGGTTTTTACCTCGAAGGGTCTTTGCCTCGACGGTACACTTCATCGATGGCTTGTTGCCTCGAAAAATCAACAAAATCAATGTAAACTTAAATTGTGCTGTAAAGGTGTATTAAAGACCAAAATCTCCTGTGGTTCTCTAATTCGAAATGAGAATGGTCATTTTGGTCTATAAATAATTGAAAACAAAAACGTGAGTGGGAGTCTCAAGTACCCATAGAATATTAAATATAGACTCATTATAGGAAACTAGCCGGTATAATTCACACTATTGCTTTTTTTTAATAACACATACATAACATAAACTCACGTCTATATTTATCGAAGGGGCAAAATTAAATAAATAAAATAAAGGGGTAGGCAGTACAAAAATATTTACTTACGTACAAACATATTATACTCGTTTCTAATTTCGAATTTGAGAACCACAGGAGAGTGGGCATTTTGGTTTTAATACTCCTTTTACGGCGCAATTTAAATTTATTTTCATTTTAATGATTTTTCGAGGCAACAAGCCATCGATGAAGTGTACCGTCGAGGCAAAGACCCTTCGAGGTAAAAACCCTTCGAGGTGCTGACGTTTCGAGGTAATGATCCATCCACAAAACGTACCATCGAGGTAGGGACATCGAGGTATCGTCATTCGAAGTGGAGTACGAGACCCCAAAAACAAACCCCAGATCTTGGAGATTTATATGTTTGTGATGTCGCTGTTTCTGGTTCCCACGGCACAGGGTACCCTAGTGTGGGGGCAGAAGCAATGTATGCGCCTGTATGTAAATGTTTATGTTTATCGTACAGACACTTCTCGCAAATTCAATGTATATAAAAGTGTTATTTCTCTATTGGTGGTGCCCCTTAATAGGGATTCTAGGATCTTCGAGACCGGATCTAGACCGATATTATCTAGACCCAAAACTAAGATAAGATATTATCTAGTCTTGGGTTTTTTTCCTGAGATTTAGTTTCATTGGATCTGCAGTTATCGCATGAATTCCCTTAACGCCATCTCACTCTCGCAGTTCAGCGACATCAGATCAACCTTTACGTTTTCGTTGCACAATTACCCTTACTGCAACCGAGTAGAGTACTTTACTACGAAATTCATAGGATGAACCGATCTTGATATAAATTTCATGCTGGGCCCACCGTTGCTCACACAGACAACAAAAGAAAGCAATATCAATTAACAATCACTACTTGAAACTGTTCGCGTTCCATAGGCACTACAGTTATTTCGATTTAGAGTAAGAACATTCAACGCAAGAGTGACTATTCAAATTGCCGAAACCGACTGGAAAATGCCCGAAATGGAATTAGAAAAGCGTTAAATTTGAATCGAATTAACCTTTCACAAGCGTCACGTAGCTGTTAGTAAACCAGTAAACCAGTTGCTTCACATGAGGTTGTGGGTTTGAATCGCGGCATGCACCATGAATCGCTCGTAGCCCCGGCCGCCGGAGTGATCTTAATCGATCACGAAAGTTAAGCATCATAGGGCACGTTCAGTGCATGGATGGGTGACCGTTCTATGACTAACGCTAGTGGCATTTTTCCGAGCGGTTCCGTGCTTCGCAAGGCACGTTAAGCAGGTGGTGCCGGCTGCCGTCGATAGATGGCAGTCGTTAAGCCAAGTCAGAATCCTTAGGGCGGCTTTGAAACTTCTGGCAGTAAGACCAGCCACTAGTCTTACAAGCCTCCACCAATCCGGACTTGGCCCCTGTGGTGGAGTATGGCCTATACATTCCTTAGGGAAGAGACCCGTGCCCCTTAGTGGAGACATAAATGGGTTGATGATGATGAGGCACCAAGGTCGTAGTTATTTACATTATGTATGTTACAGCAAGACTACCCGCAAACGTTAAGGAAGGGCTCCTTGGATGTTTCCATGTTTGTGATGTCGCTGTTTCTGGTTCCCACGACACGGGTATCCTAGCGTGGGGCCAGAATCAACGTATGTGCCTGTATGTAAATGTTTATTTTTAAAAGTTAATGTGCCTTCAATATAGTTGTACCTACCTACATAACAAACTTAAGCTTAATAAAACTCCCCTCTGCATCTGACTTGACAACCCTACGAGCGTGACAGACGACCGCTCGGGGCGGCAGGTCACCTGCGAGTGACAGCGTTTCTCCGTCTACCCACATGTGGGTACAGGCTGCTCCTTGTTACCTGCGATAATCGCTTTACACATCATGTAATAAGGGCTATCATCCTTTTGCTAGAGACTTGCCAACTCTCCTTGTCACCTGCGCGAGGGCGGGTTGTTTCTGGTCGAAATCAATTTGCGTGGAGACGGGGACTGATGAGTTGGAATTACTTGAAATGAAGTTTTGCAAACGTATTCGTTTGTAGATGACGCAGTAGAGATGGAAAAGGTTGTCAAAGTAACATGTTAAATGGGGATGCTTCTGAACTTGAAGAATAAGGGGGAGAGTAGGCCTTGTCTCTACATGAATCAAGACGTGTGATGTACCGTTACACCGTAACTAAGAAATATCTGTGTTCGACTGCTGCGACGTCAAAGCGTTTAATTACCAAAACAAAGGTCATGGATTCAATTATTATGATAATCATTACCATCATTTTTTTTTTTATTCAGGCACATACATTGCTTCTGGCCCCACACTAGGATACCCTGTGTCGTGGGAACCAGAAACAGCGACGTCACAAATATGTAGGTAAACATCCAAGACCTGGGTTTTTCTTTTTTTTCCCAGCCGGGACTCGAACCCGGGACCTCGGGACAGTCAGACGCGCCAACCGCTGCGCCACAGAGGTCGTCGAATTAACACTGAGGGTCGCCGTACATTGTACAAATAGCCTCATTCTGGGTGTTTCCCGAGTTTTCTGATACTGGGATTCCGTTCTTGCCTGGCTAACACAACACAGAGTATCCTAGTTTGAGACCTGCCCTTTTATTTATCCTTTAGCATTTAAACAACTCCAAAAAGTCAAAATAAAACTGTATATGATAGTTTGGTGTAGGCGTATGAGAAACTGAAAAGGAGTACTGGGAAATAAAGGCTCAGAATAAAACATAAACATGAACATCTACACACAGGCACACACACTGCCTCCGGCTCAACACTAGGATACCCTGTGTCGTGGGAACCAGAAACAGCGACGTCACAAACATGTAAATATCGAACCCGGGACCTCTCGTATGGTAAGCAAACGCGCCAACCGCTACGCCACAGAGGTTGTCAATGTAACAGTGTGACTTAAGGTGGTCTCTCTCTAATCAGACAACTTCAATACAGTGGAGTCTTAATTGCTTACCTAACTTACCTAATTGCACCCCAGGTCAAGTGATTTTGTTGTGTGTAAGTTAATATTATTAATATTAGTTTTTTATGTAGGTACAATAAAGCGTTCTCCATCTTTCGAAGAAAACAAATTAATTTGATTTTTTCTATAGAGGTTGTTTAATCGTGCTAATACAAGTTATAAACTATCTGTATATCATACTTCACAGGAATGTGTTCAGCAGTTTTTGCATACCTAACTGAGCAAACATAACGTAAAATGGGTTTTACGACGCTTAATTTAATTAAAAAATTATATAACTTAATTACTATTTACTTGTACTTATAATAATCAACCGTTCTCCCTTACCTTGGTCGTCTTCCATAATCGTTTTGTATCCTTTTGTATTTCTCAAATGCTTCCAACTTTTCCTGCTGTTTGATCAGTAGATTTACGAGTGGTTCCCTGTTTCTAAAATTCGGCATATAATCTCTTTTTAGTGTTTCTTTTGAACTCGCACCTGTGAAGACATGATCATTGTATATTGGTAGTGGTTTATTTATAGATTCTAATGAAACGGTTTCATTGTTTTTCGTTACTTGCTTCAATAAAACATGATATTAATCAGTTATTTATACATAAAATCAGGTTTCAGAGAAAACTATCCAGTTTAGCATGAAAAGGCGTGGCCATACTCATTAAAATGGTTACCTACTTGAATAATTTATGACTCAAATGGCTTTTTAATATAAAGTGTTATACCAATTAGCAAGAAGCTGCGATAAAATCAGTGGGTCTTATTTAAATTATGTAAAAATAGTTAAATTTTTGGGGTTCTGTAACCCCGGTTTCTCGTTAACTGTTTATTTAATCTACTATCTGATATATTTTTTGTATGCATTTTTGCCAGCAGACACCGGTTAAAAGTAGATTAACTGATTGTCAGTGTACGAGAAACTGGGGATATGTCTATATGAAACCCTGCTAAGAGTCCCGAATGAAATAAATAATCATGTTTAATTACTAGATAAAACCAAATATGTATATTATTATATGGTGGTACGGACCCCTGAAACCTTTAAGCAAGAGTTCGAATCGCACTTCACCGATAACTCGCGCTTGACTTGGTTTTTATTACTATTATACGTTTTTGAAACCACTGAATGTATTTTTATCAGAAAATCTTTCAAGTAATGAGCACGAGACCGCAACGAGCATTTATCAAATGAACGTTTTGGACAGGTGGCATTTTGACTTTACCTACTATGAATAATAAGCTTGCACTGGTAAATGAATGGTCGACTTTATATGCAGAGGTGACGCTAATTGCCGTCAATATCAATTACCGTTGTTAATTTTATGCAAATAACGAATAAATTATGTTAGGTAAATACAGTAATGAAAACATTTTTTTTTATAATTTTGACATTCAAGTTTTCATTCGCGCCAACAAACTGAACCACTGAAAAGAAAAGAAAAAAATATTTTTCTAAAATCTACTTGATGGCGCGAATACCACTCATTCAGCCAGCCAGCACGAACCTGTTCGAAAGGCGGCAATATTTATTCCTTTTTTATTTTTTTATTCCTGCCGCAGACTCATTAAGGTTCAGCCTCGCTGTCGTTTATAACGACGGGTAGGTAATAATATTCCGCCCACCAATTCCACCTAGTCCGTAGATACGCATCGGTGGCTGGCTCCGTGAACGCCCACAGAACAACGAATGAGCCGTACCGCTATTTGTAGATGCACGCAACCTGAAAATGCCGCCCAAAGGTGCACTATTTCTAAACTTTAAAATTCTTGCTAGTCTAATATTTTCAATGGATAAATGCCGTTTTGTATGCCACACACTGTTTGAACCGCATATCATGAGTATTTTAAGGAATGGTGTTTTTGTAAGTAAGACTGTTATTTGATTCGAAGAGCTGAACAGATTTGGATGAAATCATACAAACAGTCAGACTAACACTAACACTATGCTGACAGTTAAATAGGTTCTTGTAATATCCAACTAAGGCCGACTTGCACCACCGACTAAAATCCATTTAACTTTAAGTTAAACAGAATTTTGACAGTTTAGCCATACACTACCTGTCAAAATTCTATTTAATTTATCGCTTAATGGATTTTAGTCGGTGGTGCAAGTCGGCCTTACCTAATATACAAAATATAAAAACCGTGTCTTCATTTTCGATATATGAAGTCACTTTCCAATACTTTCCAAGATATCCCGTGGCAAAGAGCCCAGTGCGCTGGCGACGTTGCCTCTTTGGATGGCCAGGATTATCGTATTATACCGATGGCGCGTACCTCGACGCGCCATCGGTATAATACGATGACAGATACACGGTCGGGTCACGTGACGTGTTTTCATACCATTGACTCCTAGATTTTTTGATATCTGTGCGCGCGTAGACTTGAAGCGGCAATGAAACTAAAACGCCATGTTCATGCAGTTGTCATGTACTAAAATGGATTAAGAGAATCTAGGTCCTGGTCGATTAGGCGCGCCGCTAGGCCCTTGAACAGAAGGCGCGCCTCTAGGCCCCATATGCCCATCGTTTCGACCCCAATGTTATTATTTTGTTAATGTGCTTAATTGAAGTACGAAGAACTCTAATACCCGGTCTCAATAACCTACCAACCAGCTACCACCAGTTAAAATTATATATTTAGTTACTTACTGCTGTAGGAATATAAGGAATAGGATTTTAGGGTAGGAATTTTAACTTATGGTTCTTATCTACTCTTTGGAGGGCTGACTGTTAACTAATTATAGGCCACTCAATAGAAATGAAAACGGAACATTTCAATATAATCGCGCTGAGAGCTCTCTGTTATCTATAGATAGGTTATTGGGGCTAGGCATTAGTCTCACCTCGCTTCCCCTATGTATGAAACCCGATTTACTTGTTGGCCATTTCAACTATTAACTATACGAGTAGAAATTATTTAACAGAAACATTGGTAAATACCGCACTACGGACGCACACTGCCGGAGAGACAACCGCCTGTCTGCCAGCGGAAAACAAACAGCACAGCACAACTCAAAACAACCTCATTGTCATTGAACTAAAACAATCACACGATGGTGACCTATGAGCTCTATAACGCAATTCACAACAAGAACTCGAGAGGGAACACTATACCATTGTTTAACTTATAAAAGCGAACAACTCCTTTTCTTGGATCGAGTCCTGAAATGCTTGCCTTACTACTGACACCTCTGATCCTTTCGCGGTTATTTTACCCGATAAAATCCCAGGAAATAATTCAAAATGATAAGTTACTATGTGGTGTGCCCATGAAGGATGCCATTTTTGACTTGGAAATGATCGCGGGGAGAACGTGGCGGGTGTACTACACGTGGAACTGGATCTTCGAGAGACCAAGCAAATGCGTTGATATCACGTTCAAAGCTGCTACTGCAGACGTAAGTCAGAAAGCTGAGTAACTGCTATGTGGTATACTTAATAAGGATCCAAGCTATTAGATTATAACTCTTTATTTTGCACACCAGAGAAGCAAAAATACTAGAAGGCTTACATAATAATATCTAAGCAGCATGCCTTTTAGATGTGTCTCATCTTCAAATCCATAATGTCGCCCTTTCAAATTCCAAACGAGCAAACGCGTTGTTTTAAACAATTATTCACATATTTTGAGCCCTACCTCTGAAACTGTCATACAAATCACAAATCGTCAATTCCAAAATTATTGCAATCACTTATGTTTGACAATGCCAAGAACGCCGCAATTGTAACAATGTCCATCCTCTGATGGAATCCAGCACCCTCTGCTCTCGAGGTTTCGTATCTATGGGCCACTCTTACCAATGAAATCGTTATTAAGTGCGACGTCAAGTTGCTTTGTCTTTTGTATAGTACAGAATCTGGAATAACCACTCGGAGGTAATCTGCGAGGTAGAGCGTCCTAATAATATGACCTTCCCTACCCTTACTAATAATATATCTTAATAGATCTACACACTTTTTCCAAATTATTATATAAATATTTAAGGACTTTCTCAATATCTATCTCAGTTTGTTTGTTGTACGTAGTTGTTAGGTATACTCGTGTATATATATATATATATATATATATATATATGTATTTATTTATTAATGTGTATGTATTATAAATTATTATGTACCTATATGTTATGTATGTCTATAGTCTATTTATACAAATAAGTATTGCTTCTCTACTTTTAGTATTCCTGTGTTGTTTTTTTTTTTTTTTTTGCACTACCCACCCAGCCACGATCCACAAACCAAAGGTTGACTGGTAGAAAATGCTACTTAGCATTAAGTACGCCTTTGCACCAAACCTGTGTTTTCTGTGCAATAAAGAATTTAATAATAATAATAATACTTTAACTTAAAAATTACGTTGTATCAAGACTCTTTAAAAGTACTTTATAGACATGCAAAATACTGCCTTATTCAGCCACCGATCCTTTTCCAGATAACCAACCGCATTTACAACGAAATGGCGGATTATATGCGCTCGCAACCGCCCTGGGAATCAGCTACTTTGCTGATGTCTCTGGGCAAGGAGGAGCATGAGCTTCTGCTATTCGCTGACCTGCATGGCCCAGCTGGCCGATTCCAGGCCGTGCCCAATATCGTCAGGGATAGCGTTAGTGAGTATGGTTTCATTTATTCGTTTTCTTGTTTAGGTCCTTTCTGGCAGATGAGTCAAATCAATCTATGAGCAAAGTATCTGAGGATGAGACTTTGCCAAGGATATCTAAGAGAATGTTCTTTTTATACAATTACTAAGAAATTCCTATGTCTTCACAAGGCTCATGTCATGGTTCCATTAGTTTAATCTTTAAGAACAGTTTGTACCACATGATGCAAAAATTGAATTGAATTGAAATCTTGCTCCATATTGTGATATCCAGGACACTCATTCCAGTCAGGGTAGTGGTCGGTCATAGTGGTATATATATCTATCCATCACTGATTGTAGTAGCGAAAAGCAAGAGAAAGAGCTTCGAAAAAACCTATTAGAAATTCAGAAATCCCACTGAATTTCATAAAGTAAGAATAAGATAACACGGATTTAAAACTGTAAACATAATAATGATATGACATAAGAATGACAAACATAAGAATGATAATAATAACACAACAATATTAACATTAACCTTAGATTTACATACAGGCACATACATCGCTTCTGACCCCTCACTAGGATACCCTGTGTCGGATATACTCTTAAAAAACCAGCATTTCCCTTTTTCTCCCACAGACCTGACGCCACACAGAGGCGCTGTCCCACTACTCCAGTTCTACATTCAGCTGGTGAACGATGGGCAGTTCCTCGTCCTAGTGGACTGCGAGATCGGTGTGGGCACCCTGTCCGCGTTGTCCGACGTGGTGCCTTACAGAGTCGATGTCGCTCAGGCTGCCGATAAACTAAACTTTGGGAAGGGTCATATGGTTTGCACGGACTCGACGGCGATAGGTGAAGTTGTAGCTTAGGAATAAATTGGAATAGCACATGAGGTTTTATTGTTGTTAAGTTCAAGTACTACGTAAGCACTGTGACGACGACGACATGGGGGGGGAGGGTGTAGACAACCCACACATTGTCTATGCTTGGAAACGAAACGCATTTTCGGGGATTCCCACAAATAATGAATAACCCGAGTAGGGGAATGCTCATGATTTGAATGAATATAAAAATCAGAATACATCAAAAGACAAATGCAGGAGAGGGGGGGGGGGTCAGAGCATTACTTACTTTTTCTGCCTAGGGGCAAAGAGGGGGGGGGGGTGATCTTCTTACTTAATATAATTAGATGTATCGAACATTTGCTCTTGGTACTTAGTGCTTTTTCTGTTCGTGGACAGATCAGGGAGAAGCTCTGGTGGAGCTTCTGGCATCATCATCGTTATATTTCAGGGCCACAATAATAAGTCGTACAGTACCGCCATCTTATCTGTTCAGTTTTTCGAACAGATAACTTGGTGGCGCTGTATTGTTCGGCCTCTGGGAGTATACGATCCTGACACCTGTCTGTTTCATATGACTAGTGATGGGAGAAAATCAACGTTATCATTCCTTACGTTATTCTTAACTAGCTTTTGCTACTGACTCACGATTAAGTTCACTCAGTCATCTCTTGTGCCATTTTCGCAGGCATTTTAGAAGGGTCATCATATTTTTTGTGCTGAATGGCGGTGAAGTGTTGTGGCGAGCTGTGCGACCTTTTATTTGAGCCCAGATCAGCTCAATCGCTTTGTACGGCAGTGGTACGGAGAGATTCTGAGAACGCGATGATCTTTTTTTAAAGCCTGTTCATCAACTTCGTATCGTTAAAGGGACCGTTATTATTTTCGTTATTTTTGTTACGTCACTACAAAAAAATACGGTTGACATAACCTTGTGACAGCGTAGTAAGGATTTTACGAACATTAAATATTGATTTCTTCTTATTTAACATTTAAATCACTGTGCAAAATATAACATTGATTGTAAGTTTGATCATTGAATTCAATGGTTTGATATAGTTTCAATGACAATTATTTGCTAGTAGGATAAATAGGACATAAAAATATTTTAATCGAAAATTGAACGCCACTTCAAGGTTATATCGTCCTTTCTAACATGACCTGTCATTCTCCCAGCGGCCGGACGGTAGGTACCTCTTCAGAAACTTTTTGTAGATGCTGTTCGAAACAAAACCGCACTTGACAGGGCGCTCAAGAGGATTTCAGAGGCTCTTTATTATTACGGCCCTAAGACTACCACTCTGATCGGTGCAATATCTTTCACTTGTTATATTGAGAATGTAGAGCAATGGTTTCCTGGTGGCTTCAGCAAACTCTGACCACCAAACGTTTTAACTTTACTCAAGGTAGTCTACCAGATTAGACCTATTTAAGGTCACCAAATGTACTGTTTCTTTGTTTACACCAGGAATAACACAAATTATAAATAGTTCAGTAAAGAATATTCTTATCTAATGTTTTTATTGTACACACTAGACAAAAATACTTAAAAGCCTCCCATAATTAAGTTTTGCCGTATAAATATAATCACTAAAAGCTATCTCTTCCAGACAACCCTATACAGAACTATTAGTAAAGCTAGTGAAAATGTTAATTAATTATACTGTTTATATCGATTATTTGTTTCAAAGAGTTAATAGATTTAGGACCAATTTAGGATTTTGTTGCCAGCGACTAGCGATGGACCGCCACTACATCAACAATGGTGTGTTGATGTTATTCTTCAGAAATCATTGAGAACTTAAGCAACGCAGAATGCTGACTAATCATATGTTCATTAGTTGATTATTATTTTTATATTGCAGTAAAAATAAACATATTCATAGTCAAACAACAAAATACCTGAAGTATTAGTAACTTTCGCTATAATACGTATAAATACACTTGAGATCTACATTGCTGATCCGTCTTCAATCACGATCACAACTTTTACCACGTAATCACTTAACGTTTAGTCGGAATTCATATTAATAATGATTAACATATTGTTAACACTAGCAATTTTAAGCCTAGTGAACAGTCAAATTAGCCATGGTGGCGACTATGGGCAATTTGATGTTTTGCCGAACGGCACCTGCGTCTCTCAGTATTGTATGATAATGAATTCCTCGACATGTGAGGAATTCCTCAGAGGGACCGAGTTTGATCCGAGCCGGGTCCTCAACGTGGACTGGAAGATATTTTACTTCTGGAACTATCTTCAGGAGGGCTCATATCAGATAAGATTTAGTGTGCCTTCAAAGATGGTAAGAACTTATTTTGATAATTTATTGTCTACCAATGTGAACATTTTTTATTCACTTACACATTTATTTCCATCTTCGCGTGGAGTACCTATGTGATAGGCCTATGTCGAGTAGAGATTGCTGATAGTCTCGTGGATTATGAGAGAGATTTTGCATTTAGCAAACCAACTATGAAATCCAACTCATGAATTCTTGTTCAACGTCCTGAATTGTCTGTACCAATTTTTTAAGTACTTCGAATCAAACTAACGTCCGATTTCTGAATTGAGAATTTACGCTAAGTAAATACTTAAGTAACATGCTGTCGCGCTCTTTACTAAAAAAAAAACGAGACAGCAATACAGTTAAGTAGATACTTAGCGAAATTCTAAATTCAGAAATCGGCCGTTATTCTGACGGTTGTAATTAAACCACAATAAACACACCCAAATTACTTCATACATCTTTCAAAGTTATCACAACAAACACAAATGACACAGGCGTCAAACGTACAACAGACCTCCGAGTGATCACACGTTTAAATAATATTATGTTAGCTGCTAGACCGATACAAGATCCTGCTGGGAACCGAGCTGAAGGAGGTGGTCTGGTCGGACGCAGAGCTCTTCATGGAGACAAGCCGTGACGTCAGCGGGCTGCTGATGAAGACTAACACCTCTGGCCTCTATCGGTTCATCTCCATGGAGATCTATGACGGTACGTCCCTGGGTTGCCAAGAAAGTGATGAAATCGCAGAGGGAGTAAAAACGGATGAATTCACGGGTCTGTCAGTTCTGCTTGTTTTAAATTTATCATAAGACTTTACTCTGACTAAACTTAAAATTTAGATAAAGCCTTGTGAACGTCAAAATGACTTTGAATGTGTTAGAAATTAATTAACGATGAAATGAGCTTGACGGCCCCATTCTGAATTGAGAATTTCGGTAAGTAACTACGTAACTGTAGCACTGTCTCGTCAAATTTCTCAGAAAAGAGTGGCATCATCATCATCATCATCATTCAGCCACAAGAAGTCCACTGCTGGACATAGGCGTCCTCCATGGATTTCCAAAAAGACCGGTCGGGAGCGGCTTGCATCCAGCGTCTTCCCGCCACTTGGATGAGATCGTCTGTCCATCTTGTGGCTGGTCGTCCTACGCTGCGCTTGCCGATATGTGGTCTCCATTCGAGAACTTTTCGGCCCCATCGGCCATCAGTTCTGCGTGATATGTGCCCCGCCCACTGCCCCTTCAACTTACTAATCCGCTGGGCTATGTCGACGACTTTCGTTCGTCTACGGACCTCCTCATTTCTGACTAGGTCTCGTAGAGAGAAAAGAGTGTGACAGAACGTTACTTAAGTATTTACTTAGTGCTATTCTCAATTCAGACACCGGCTCTGTCTGACCGACCGAAAATTGTACAAATAATGACCGACTGCCCTGGATAGGTAATTTTTTTTTCAGTCTATCAAATCTAACCATTAGAGAATAAAATGTATTTGACGACTGTTGTGGCGCAGCGGTAAGCGCATCTGCCTACCATCCGAGAGGTCCCGGGTTCGAATCCAGTCTGGGGACAAAAAAAAAGAAACCCAGGTCTTGGATGTTTACGTGTTTGTGACGCCGCTGTTTCCGGTTTCCACGACACAGGGTATCCTAGTGTGGGGCCAGAAGCAATGTATGTGCCTGTATGTATATGTTATGTTATTATTTTAAAACATCTGATTTAGGGGTGCTGTCGGAGAACCCATCCTCAATTAATATTAATATACCACTGGTGTTAATATACCATATTTTTTATATGTTTCGTGCAGCGATGATGGAAGTGCCCCCAATAATAGTGGCGCTGAAGATGGTGGACCGGTATCTCGGGCTGCTGGACTGTACCAAACGCGTCTGTTTTGCTCTTGCGCCGGTCGACGGGATGCCAGAAGCTACTCAGGTAACGACAAAAGCTAGTTGATGTTTCTTAATTTCCTAGGATTCCCTTTGCTTCTGTACATACATCTAAACTCTCAGAATCGAACCACTGTCTCTGTTTTGGTAGTTGGGTGTGTTAATGTAAAGCGGTTCCAGCGGTTAGCGCATCTGCCTACCATGCTAGAGGTCCCGGGTTCGAACCCCAGGTCTTGGATGTTTACATATTTGTGATGTCTGGTTCCCACGACACAGGGTGGGGGGCCAGAAGCAATGTATGTGCCTGTATGTAAATGTTTATGTTATGTTAACTGCTAAACTGACGGGCCACTCAAATAAAATCATGTAAGCCCTGATATTTATTTTACTTAACTGATGAGAGACGTAACTTTTTTTTTATTGTTAAGGCACACCAACAACTTACCTATTACAGATTGGCTTTATATAAAGTTGAGAAGGCTGGCGTTCTTGTCAGTTACAGATGCACAGCACTCACAACTTTCCCTTATATTCTAATAATCAACCGTTCAGTACTACAGACTACAAAAGTCCATCATAAATGGTCCGTAGTCAAAACAACTCTTTGTTCCAGTTAACCGCAGCGGCGGCTAAGCTGCACTTCCACAGCGACGTGGGGCGCTCCTACCTCACGCCGCTGCCCGTGGCCAAAGAGACCCTCAAGCAGGATCCCTTCGATGGTGATGAGGATGATGACGACGATGAGGTCCATGACTACGAGTAGCAATTGAGGAACACCGTTGACCCGCTAACTTAAATCTCGACTTTGTTGCCTTAACCACAGCGCTAATAATATTGACACTACTTGCTTCGAACATTAAAATCATGTTGAAAAATGATCGAATAGTACAAAGGGTTTTTACGAACTTCTTTATATGGGAAATTCTACTCTCCAATCTAGTGGGTCCAGTGAACAGCACGACAACCTTTACATGCATGCAGTCTATTAAACTACGTTAAAGACTTCCTTGCAGGTAAAATATATAGGTTTATACAGGTACCTACTATTGACCGTACAGTCAAGTAAGCAAGTAGGTATCCGAAAAATTCTCTACGATTTCAGAGTTACTAGAATGGTTAAGGTGTCATGAAACAACTAAGTACCTATACAAGAAGAGGAAATATTAAAAGGTCTTATGGAACTAATAACTAACCATATTATGGTCATACTAATACTCATACAAATGACGTATGTGATGGTGCGAACTCTACAATCCATGTAATGAAATATCAGCTGTTTCATACATTCGTTAGAGCAATCAAAATGTAGTAGACAAAAGCTGATATTTATTTCTATACTAGCTGTCACGGCAAACTTTATACCTCCAAAGTTTTCGAAATTTTTCCATATTTTTTCACCATTTAAACCTTCTTAGGAATTCCACAAAAATAAAAAAAAAAAACAAAATCAGCTAAATTGGTCAAGCCGTTCTCGAGCTTTAGTGAGACTAACAGACAGCAATCCATTTTTATATATGATTTCAGTGTTGGTTTTTTACTAAGACTTGTTTATATTGATGAGTAGAAAACGCCCACATTTTACCGGACGCAACACCCTCTTCAGTACCTCGAAGCACCCTGGATTTCCTAGTCGTTGTGGGTCCAGCCAGCCCCTAAGCTACATGATTGTGGCGTGAAATTTGAATTTTTGCAATTCATTGCGGGCGCAGAGTTGTTTTACTGACGGCGCCCCTAGCAAAGGGTCGCAGTGAGGGGTGGGCAGCGCGACAGTCGACAAGAAAAGTGTAAAAACTGTAAAAAAATATAATCTCCGCGATTCAGTCAAAAGTTGCTTGCATATCGTCACTGTCATTTCAAAAAGTCGTATGTGAAAACAGACTGTTTTCAGAAAACACAAAAAACTAATATTTTCTGTGACTTTTGGACCTAGGTAAACATTTTTATGGGATTAGCTTTCTTTTTCCTGTATCTATTTATGTATGATGTTATTGTAACTAAATTCAAGCTGCGTCATAGGTTTTTGTAACAATGCGACACAAAAATCTAACATACGAATTTTTGAAATGACAGCGACGATACATTATACCTACTCATACTCATAAGCTATGAGTCATAGCTCATACAAGCAAATTAATTAATTAAGCACCGGCTTATGACTTATGAAACCACTTATGAATTTACGCAAAAAACTCATTTATAATATTACTTCTATTAATAACGAACTGATTCTTGAAGAATGTATGACTTTTATTAAACCTTTTTAAAGAAGTTGAAGCAAAAAATGTGGTCAATAACATGCATAGTGTATTCGTTCGTATATTATTATTTAAACTCAATAGTTAGAAGATTTTCTCCAAGCAATGTTCGATACATCTAAACTTGCTTAACTGCGATTAGGCAAATAACTTGTGTTAGCGACTGTACCGCATGTGACCGCGAATTCTTGGCGAGTTACTGCAAATTAAGTTTTGTTTGTGCTTGACTTCACATTAAACTTTTTTGGGGTGTGACTGACTTTTCTCTTTATTTTCCCACTTACCTACAAACTTTCCAGACTAGATAACATCACTATTAAATTTTATACAGACTACCTACACGTGGTCTTTTACTTTTATGCGCTACTCATTCACGTTGCGGGTGTCTTTACAACGAAAACGTAAACGTACAACGTTCTGTTGTATCCTCATCAACCCAATATGTCCCCACCGAGGGGCATGGTTTCTTGACGAAGGTATAGGCGATACTCTACCACGGGGGCCAAGTCCGGATTGGTGGAGGCTTGTAAGACTAGTTTCTGGTCTTACTGTCAGAAGTTTTCAAGCCGCCCAGCCACTGACTTGGCTTTACGATTATTAAATTGTCACATTAGCTTTCTTTGCATTTCATTGTAAAACTGCTAAGTACTGATCTATTAAATTAACGTGTATAACACTGTGTTTTTAATCTGTGGCTGCATCTTTTCCTTGTGACAATTTTAATCGGCGTTTTTGGAATATCTTAAATGAGACCGTTCAACTGTAACATTTGGAAAACTAAAAATCTGTGAAAAAAAAACACAAAAGTGTGCTTAACACAATTTTTAAACATTTTACTGTGGTATTTGCCATTATACCTACTTGTTATAGGTACCAACTCACTTTATTATTTAGATACCATCTAAGTAATATCTCATAACTAGCTGTGCCCCGCGGTGTTACCCGCGGTTCATCGATTTTCCCGTAGGAATAAGATATTTCCCCGCGGTAAAACGTAGCCTATGTTTTAATCCAGGGTATCGGCTAACTCCATACCAAATTTTATTAAAATCCGTCCAGCCGTTTCAGCGCTAAAGACTGACAAACATATAAACACACACACAAACTTTCACGTTAATATTATTAGTGTGATAATACATACCTACTAGGTCCTATCTAACGCAATTGATAGCCAATCCAACCCATTAAAAACCAATTAGATTTGGAAACATTTCCCATATCTAGAGTCACGTGACCTATTTCGATGCGCTTACGTCTGTGCTTGCTTCTATAATTCCACAACCTGCCATTGCTAAATGAAAACCTACTTAATTTTCTAGCCGTTATGAGACAATTTCTCTTGACAGTATTTAAGAGGAGATTCCTATTAAGCTTCGGAAATTCAAACCCTATTCAGCATTGTCAAGGGTCACTATAGATTGGTTAAGTTGTTTCACATGCAAACGGTACAGTAATTCAAAACTGTTATAGGCATGAAAAAGATAAGTAAGACCACGCGCGGGTGTGACAAAATGCTTATAAATTACATATTTATTAGAGGGGCGGGCGCCACGCGACTCTGGTTATGGACTTTCCCGTGATTTAGGATGTTAGCTGGCCGTGACATGTTATTGGCAACACTGAATACCTACTGTAAAAAATCGGCCAAGTGCGAGCCTGACGTAACCCAAGGGTTAGTACTCGTATCACCATAAAATATAATCCCCGTAAAAACATAATACTTGTTAGTTTTTTTATTCAATTGGTGACCCTTCATTCTTCACCAGTTTTTATTATAATGTTTTGTTATACTGTAGGAACCTACCATCATCACATTAAGCTTGACGCGCGTATGTATTACCGGGTTTCAATAGACTCTCTTTGGAGCTGAAATGTCCTAGAATCATACAGATTATTATGGGAATTTTTGAACTGGCTACCATCTGTCACCATCATAAGTCTGAGAGACAGATTTTGTAGACATATTAATAGTGTCCCATTAGCACCAGTCAGGTAGAGCTTGCAATTTTTTTTTTGAGATATTTCAAATGTCTATAAATACATCATATTACTCTATAAAGCGAATGTAGAGTTGTTAAGTTTACCAATTTTGATTACCGAATTTGGATAGCTATTCTTAAGATTACTGGTAAGAAAATCTTAACACCTTACTGCAGCAACGTCAAAGCCAAAAAAGAACTCCGAATAAATGAACCAATAATGACTTTTCGAACTTACGTCGGCTTTCCTCGCGGCGCCGTACAAAATAATTACCACCATCGGCCGCCGCTTAGCCACAAAAAACATCGCCCAAAATTAGTTCCCGATGACAGTACAAAAATATAGATATGTAAAATACAATATTTTTCTTTTTATCCTGATGAAAAAGTGGCCAGCGAAGCGCCACGTTAGTGCTATCGGTGCCTTTCAACTCAGCGGGGTGCCGGCCGCGGTTTTGGTAGTAAATATCCCCTATTCTTCTTCATATGGCATATTTATTCTTTTCGGCCAGTACTTTACCAATATTACTTTTGCTGTGTTCTTGAATTTTAACGTTCTAGTAATAGAGGTAGATTTCCTACGCTTAAACGCTTTGTTGACTGTTGAATCCACGTTTTGTCAAACTTATATTTGACGCTAATTTGTCTTGTAAAGCAATAGTCGTAGATGTCATTTCTGCTTGGTTGGAAAGCGAAGGTATAATGGTGATAGATACGTGTCTAGTATTTTACTGTCACCCCGAGGCGGTGTGGCTGTATGTAGTTTGGTTAATGAATTATGTGTAGTTTTCATTAATACGCTATGAGATCATGTTGTTCGCTATCTTCAGCTCTCGATTGTGTAATAAAGGAACTGGATAACTGTTTAGAATACATTCAACTGGTCTCATCGCGAGAATTCTGTAGGTAAACTAGAAATGTATGATTATTATTGTCGTTATTATTGAATAACTATTTGATACTTTAACACAAAGAACTCTTTTTAATGCGCCTGGTTAACACTTGACCCCAAACAGGTCGAAAAGGAAGGCGGAGTCTAAGATGTTACGTATTTACTTGTTAAATTCCGGTTGAAAGTATGTTAAAATTATCCCTTTAACGGGCATACCTTGGTAGCATAAATTTTTCTTTGATTTTGGACTTTATTCCAAAATAATAAGGTTCAAGGTATCGTGGGAACTATAGTCACTACTGCCGGGTAAAGGGTTAAAAATATCAATGAAAAAAACTAGGTAGGTAAATAATAAAAACATTAAATAGCATTAAAAAAAAGTAATCAAAGGCATCGACAAACTTGCCGGCCAGTATTTTATTTTATAATAAAAACATAGCATTAAAAAAAAGTAAAACAAAGGCATCGACAAACTTGCCGGCCAGTATTTTATTTTTCACACAAAAATACGAAACAAAAGAGGTTGTCGGTCAAAGGACAGTGGGCTACAATATATCATCGACGGCTGCCAGTTCTTACGAAGATGGATTATCCTGCCGTGGCCTGGGGCGTAATTATCGATAATTTGGAACCCCCAAATAAGATGGCCGCCAGAAATCAGGTGCTTATAGTATCGTTATGTTAAGCTTATTAAAGATGAAACTAACGTGTCTAATCAGTAGACACTTCAATGTAAATTATGACGACCTCTGGCGCAGCGGTAGCGCAACGGCCTACTAAGCGAAAGGTCCCGGGTTTGAATCCCGTGAGAAAAGTTGAATATCGGTCGTTCACATACCTTACCGCTTGAAATTAACCGGTAGACACGCGTGGTAAAACTATACTGTCTCTCTGCGAGAACCTGTTTTCCAACAGTGAGCCGTAATGTAGACTGCATTATTATTAAGTTATAATATATTACTCGCTGACTTGCAACCATTGTTTTTCCACATTAATAAGCCTATGAATTCTCCAATTCACCAATTCTCCGACGTACCAAATATGTACAAAATTTTTTTTCAATTGCATCTGGCATCGCCCATCAGTCGCCAGACTTTAACCCTTTAACTGGTTGAAGTAGTATACATTTTTCATTGGTTTTGAACTTTATCTCAAAGTGATAAGATTCAATTTAAGGTGGTAACTATCATGCCATTACCAGGCATAGGTCAGATTGGTTTAAAGATTGAGTAGAGTTTTGGAGGTCAGACCACTGCCTGCAAGTTGCAACTCCCTCATGAATCAACTTAAGTCACTTAAGACCTCTTGAGTCTTCTCGTATAAGGGTGATTTTCAGAAAATGTCTCAAATGGCATAATTTCTTTGCCGCAGTTTTTTCATATTAATTCAATAAAAAGTAACATAGGTATATCCTCGTAAGGCCCGACCTTGAAAAGAACAATTGATTTTGTGATCACTTGAAGACATTGGGCCTCACGAGGATATTGTAGGTTTATTGGCCCTGAAGATTTTATTGTAACATATTTGTACATTTTCGTGGCAACAACTACAATATATGTTTCTTATGCGTATGTTTGTAAGAAATTTCTTCCAGCAAACCTTGGAGAGAAACCTTTTCTTGCACCGAAACATAAATTCCAGCGATACACATAAAAAAATCAAAAAAATGTGTGAAGCCATTTCGGAGGAGTTCGAGAGAAAACCGGGGGAGGCCCACGAAGAGAAGTGTAGTAGATGCGGAAGAGGTCCGACGGATTTAGAAAAATAAATTAAATAAAAAGGCCGAAAAAAGTTAATTTAGAAAATTTGTAAGTGTTTTTGCTAAATTGAAGGAAAACTATTGAATTTACTGTTATTTTTGTTTCAGGTACAAGGAGCTGAAGGCGAGACGCTTGTAGGAAGGTGCGACACAAGTGGGTGAGAGGTAAACTGAACAAAAGTTGTTTTATGTTGTACTGAAAATACACGCCGCTTAGGTGGATTTTTTACGAGACGTATGTATGGAGAAAAACCAAAATTTCGTCGTATCGGCACAAAAGAGGTGTCAATCGACGCGGGGGAGGCCCACGAAGAGAAGTGTAGTAGATGCGGAAGAGGTCCGACGGATTTAGAAAAAGAAATTAAATAAAAAGGCCGAAAAAAGTTAATTTAGAAAATTTGTAAGTGTTTTTGCTAAATTGAAGGAAAAATAATAAATAATAATAATAAATAATAAACTCACGCCCGTTATCCCCGAAGGGGTAGGCAGAGGCACCAGTCTCTAGAACTGGACCCACGTTTTGCCGAGTTTATTAGGTCCCAAACATGACAAGTAGCAAGCCTGTCGCCATTAGATTTTTATACATTAGATTAAAGCTGTATATTTACGTACGGTATTATATTTCACGAACACGACATTTTTTTCCTCCAATTTGACATCACAATACATTACACCCCTCCGCAGGCTCTACCAACACTTAATTCTTTTCTATTAGGGAAACATTATAAATAAACGTGAGTAATTTACGTGAAACAGGGAATGCACAAGTAGACTACAGACTAATTAGCACTCTTCATGACAGCGGCGTAAAAATTAAAAGGTCTTTAGAAACACAATTCACACCAAAAACACTTTCACAAAGTTTTTCATTCGAAAAAACCAAGCGATTTACAACCTTATCTCTGAAGTTTAAGCCTTACGACTGGCGCGCGAGTAATGTTGCCAGCCTATCTGTCTTTACGAGGCTACGTCCAGCGAGGTTGCCATAACAAAAAAAAAGAAAAAACGGCCAGGTGCGAGTAGGACTCGCGTACGAAGGCTTCCGTAGCGTCTATACAACATTTGAATTTGAAGCGTCTACTTTAATTCTTTGAAACAGAGTTTAACACTATGGAATTAAGGACTACAGCAGTACTCGTCCAACAGAGTGGAAGCGACGTATCTAAACTACGCCTACGTCGCTATAGGCGTGTATCTGTATTTATTTGCGAATCACTCTACTTTTTTTAAAAGATTGCTTATGAGCAAAAATAAGATAAGATAAGAATAATACTTTTATTTTATGTTTTCGTCGAGCATCGCCTAGCGTAGCTAAGGATCGACTGACACCTAAGGAAAAACGTAGCGATTCCCAACACATAATACAAAATCATCCTTGACGGTTGTCCCGGCCAGCTACTAAGTATAAAGAGACATCAAAGAAAGAAAGAAAGAATTTATTCACATTGCCACAAAAGCACACATTGTTAACAAAAAAAAACAATAGACGTTTGGATGATAGGATGTTGCATTTTGTAATATTTATTAAATAGCACCTTCCTCACGGAAGAGACCCGTGCCCCTCGGCGGGGACACGATGTGTTGATGATGAAATAGCACATCACCAGCAACACTGGTTTTCAGTTGCAAGCTTGGTTGGTAGTTCAGTTAAAATCGCTACATTTGTATCAATTCGATGCTATGCCTGTCACTGTTTCGCACGGGCAACCGCAACGGGTCGCGTCACTATTTACAAGCTTAGTTACCCTTTAGTTACGGAACCCTAAAAACGCCATAAATTAGGTGATTTTATACCCCTATGGGGACGGGTTACACGCATATATGTATGCGGTGCTCGTAATTCCGAGCGGTGTCTTTCTGCGTGCCGCTTCCTACCCATTAAACCTGGCTAGATACTAAATGTCGTTGTAAACTCAACTAAATATGTCCGTTTTAAATGCTTAATCGCTTTTTGAAGATTTCGGTTGCCTTTTTATTGGTGAAGCTGACCCTTGTAGCCGTGCAGCGCAACCTCTTTGGTAGCCTCGATGCTTGTTAATGTTAGGCCTAACGTGGCAGGCACTTTGTCTTACCCCCGGCTTCTTGTACACTAAAAGGATTACAATCTACTGTTAACAACAGCTGTCAGTTCATTAAAGCGCATAGGTACGACAAAAACATCTAGCAGCAGCGCAATGCTAACAATCTTAAATATACGGTTAATAGCTGCTATTAACCGTAGATTTAACAGATTGTTAGCGTATAGTCGACAGCACATCATGGTATACAACCATGCACTCTACTCCGTTGCATTACGGGCGACTTTGCAACTAAAATGTGTAGATTGACGTGCTGTCGACTGTACGAGTAACTGGGGGTAAGGGTATAAGTTCTTAGGGTCTCGTACCTTAAAATGGTACATTTTTTCCTTTCTTGTCTTGTCTTGTTTAACAGATTATTTTGTCCAGGATCGCGCAGAGGAATCAAATTAATTTCTACAAAAGTTCGCAATTCGTTGGAGCTGTGTAAAAAAATCTAACTAATAAGTATAAGTTCACACACCTAAAAGCCGTAAGCCTGCAATCATGAAAGTCAAGAAGCAATGTCTTCATAGCACAAGGAAACTAGCTATCTGAGAACTTTTAAGTTACATAACACTAAAGACTATTCTTATAATTCGGATTACGGATTCCTCGGAGCGTGAGTGCGACTTGCACATATCTGGTTTTACGTATTGAATTCTCAAAGCAGCATAGCTGTATAATTTATGGAATACCCTCGCT
Source organism: Yponomeuta plumbellus (assembly GCA_947310845.1). Classification (NCBI taxonomy): domain Eukaryota; kingdom Metazoa; phylum Arthropoda; class Insecta; order Lepidoptera; family Yponomeutidae; genus Yponomeuta; species Yponomeuta plumbellus. The sequence continues at coordinate 12,715,235 of OX371212.1, read as the reverse complement.
CCTTGCCGTAAGACCGCTAGAAGTTTCGCTTGTTCATTAATATTTGAATTTCCATTCATCAGCATCAACCCATTATGTCCTCACGAGGGGCACGGGTCTCTTCCATGAGGAAGGGCCATACTCCACCACGGGGGCCAAGTCCGGATTGGTCCGGATTGGAAAAAAAAAATATTTCCCAGTAAATATCACACCAGAGAATAGATAATAATATTTGTTCTTCATGTTAATAAATATTTTCCGACCAAAAAAGAAATTAATTTTCCAATGAACATATTGAAAATAAAAATACGGGTGAGACCTGTTGCCAAATAGGACTTTAAGAAATAATTAATAAATAAAAATAAAAAATAAAAAAATTTTGTTCATAACGAAATGTTAATAACGAAAAATAATATTTATGTTACCATTTTCACCGAAGTGCAATATTACCCAGAAAAAGTAAAGTTTTCCCTGAATTTCAATTATAGTCTGAGAATAAAGCATTCAGCTAATTGTTAAACGTGGCCCCAGGCGCAGTATTACAACAATGACGTTAATATTATATTAACCCACCTAATAGCCCTCTGTTTGAACTCATTAGTTGAGTCAACTGTAATTTTGCTTGTGGTTTTAAGAATTAGGTAGAGGGTAGGTGTGTCCAGGTAGACTTACGTAACAATAACCGAACTTAGAATTAGTCTAAAGATGTACCTCATCGGTGTTATTTATTAAAACACTAGTCCTTAGCCTTTTCAGATCTGACCTTGAAAATAACAGAAAACCACTGTTATTTCAAGGTCGGTTCTGAAAGGGTTAAAAAACTTCGCGATCGCCATTTTAATATATAGATAAAAATGTATAACAATAATAATAACTTCAACTTGACCTGGTCTCAAGCTAGGATACCCAGTGCTATGGTAACCAGGCCATAACAAACCTCGAAAAATACTCAGACTAAGGCCATTCGTATTGTACGGCGGTTCCCAGTGGGATCGAATCCACGACCTCTTTCTTGGTTGCTCAACGCCTTAACGGCTCGACCGACGCGGCAGTCAAGTCATACATAAGGGCCATACTCCACCACAGGGGCCAAGTCCAGATTAGTTGAGGCTTGTAAGACTAGTGGCTGGTCTTACTGTCAGAAGATTTCAAGCTGCCCTAAGGCCTCTGACTTGGCTTAACTACTGCCATCAATCGACGGCAGCCGCCACCAACTGCTTAACGTGCCTTGCGAAGCGCGGAACCGCTCGGAAAAATGCAACTAGCGTTAGTCATAGAAAGGTCACCCACATGAACAGTGAAGGAAATATATTCCATCCCAATATTTCAATTTGCATTGAGAATTGTGAAGGACAGACTAATGCACGTTTTCGTAAATTAAATCACAATTTCTTCCTAACTAGAAAATCCTTATTTAATGACTTTCATCAGTGTTTGGTTGCACCAACAATTATTATAGAAAAAACCATATTTTCTTTTAGCTTTATTTTTTTAATTAACCAAAAAAAAACAGTAATAATAGCAATTTATGGAACCCAAGTCTGGACTTGATAAGAATGTTGAGCTGTGATCGCTAAACTTAAACGATAAACGCCGGGTGCCTAAATGTTGTTAAAAACAAAATAAACATTTTCAATACTTAACCCATCTTGGACTCTTAGAGCCTGCTTTGAGAATTTCTCTAAATAACTACTTAACTATAGTGCGGTCTCGTCAAACCTGTAACAAAAAAGCGTGACAGAACGTTATACTCGTACTAAAGATGGGTTAAATAGGCCTTAAAAATTTGATAAATCGGGCACAGGTCACCAATACTTAAGCTACACCTCATCATTCCGTTTCAAAGGCCTCTTTGTGCGCTTTCTCCTCTTATTCGCATTTCTGGCCTGGCTCCTCGCATCAGGAGGTGCTCGGTACCGCAGTGGCAGGCCCCGGTTCTCTTCTCGGGGAACCCGGTGCTGTCTTCCCTGAGCCTGGAATAAGGGTGGCAAGCGTTGCTCGTAAGGGGAGCCTGCCAAAAGTCTTACAGGATACCCCGTCCCAACGAATCCTATTAAAGCTGCTTTTTCTGTCTTCTCCTTGTTGGTCTTTGGAGCTGTGCCCAGCACGGCCATGATCATCGTGAGATTCATATTGCAGTGCATGTAGACCAGGTAGGGCGCTTCGATCTTCAGATGCACTATGATTGGCCGGATCACCATGACGGAGGCTGGAACAAACATGTACCTATTGAATCGGACTGGGTTGGGATTCATTTTGCCTCTAAATATCAGCCAAATACAGCCGCGATGTTACAAGGCGGTTGCTTTAGCAATGATTACACGCTAACAACCATCTTGTCACATCCTCTGTCAGCGTCGTATATAGAAAACAAAACAAAGGTGTACCTACAGAGCTAGTGACGTTTGAAATTGATTATTAGGCGATGTGGTTTCAAAACAGGCTGATGGTGTACATTTGTAGGAATGTCAGGGCTGTTTTGGTCATAAATAAGCCCGATCTCAAGGTTGATCTCAAGATGACTTCACTCACACTCTTCAAGTTCAGCAATCCAGGGCAAAGCCCGGAACCTCCCTCGTCTGTCAACAGCTACCAGCAGGACATCGGTCATCCCGCGCTTCTGAAGCAGCAGTTTTGGCTGACTCCAATCCATTGTAAAATTCAAGAAGCGCTCTTGGCTACTTCTAAAGGCTTCCACAACCTGAAATTTCACATCACCACCATTATTCGATTTCAGGATTTAGAGAACTAGTAAACAAAGGTAGGTATGGTGTATTTGAAACATCCGGCTCATACTTAATTTGATGTTATGGTGGTATCATAATTCAGCCACAAGAAGTCCACTGCTGGACATAGGCCTCCTCCATGGATTTCCAGAAAGACCGGTCGGAAGCGACTTGCATCCAGCGTCTTCCCGCCACTTGGATGACACCGTCTGTCCATCTTGTGGCTGGTCGTCCTACGCTGCGCTTGCCGATCTGGTGGTATAAACGGAATGATTAGGTACCTTTTTCGTCGGCACCGTGAACCTGTGAATTGTGGCTGGGAACTGAGAGGTAGACCAAATGTAGAAAGGCACCCAGTCAATGTTTGTTGCCTCTTGCGGGTGGAAGTAAGACTTCTTGGCGAACTCTTCGCATGTTGTCCAGTTGACATTATTATCAGGCTCCTCTTTTTTGAGGAAGAACGTGCCTTTGAGGAACTCATTGGGACCTGTTGGTCCGATGTCTCTTGGCACAGGTGGCGGAGTGTACCTTAGTTCGGGTATTCTTACAGGGTCAACCATGTTGCGTTCCAATGCTAGAGAAATATCAAACCATGGTATTCTCAAGGGAGTACTGCTATTGCTCCTTTGTTGATGATTAGTAGCTGGATTCATTGAACGGTTCATTGGAAAACTCTTTGTGTCGAATGTTAACGGGTCTTCAGTCTGAAAAGTAATTTTGCACGTATTTTGATGATGCTAACCATAAATAAGTGAAAATTGATTATTTGACTTTGTACTTGTTACTTTTTTCTTTACATTGTTATCTATTGTTGTTTCTATTGTTACCAATTGAACCAAAATTCACTCAAATCGCTCGTATCCCTGGCTATGTGAGTGATATTAAATGATCACGAAGGTTAAGCAACATGGGCGCGTTCAGTACTTGGATGGGTGACCGTTCTGTGACTAACGCTAGTGGCATTTTTCTGAGCTGTTCCGTGCTACGCAAGGCTCGTTAAACCAAGTCAGATGCATTAGGACGGCTTGAAAACTTCTGAAAGTAAGACCAGGCAAGTCTACAATCCTCCACCGTTCCGGACTTGGCCCCCGTGGTGGAGTATGGCCTATACCTTCCTTAGGGAAGATACCCGTGCCCCTCGGTGGTGACATAATGGGTTGATGATGATGAACCAATACACACAAAAAACAGTCCTTTTTAACGAATTTAACTCGGATTAACATTTTGGCAGGTCAAATGCTTAATCTACAAAGGCATTGACAGTATTTTATCTGTCTGTCTGTAATTATCTGTCGTTCCTAGTACAGATTTATCTAGTAAATTTGATTTGTAGTTAAACTACATACAGTATTCCTCCCGTATTTGGCCCCTATGCCTTCCTCAGGGAAGAGACCAGTGTTCCTCGGTGGGGACATAATGGGTTGATGATGATTACCGCAATGACAGGCCCCTTGGTAAGAATGATTAGGAGTCAACTAGGTCAACACCGGAACTCTCAAATTTTAGAAAAACTTGGAAAGGCGAATGTATATGATTATACCTGGTATGTCCTGTAGTGCATAGGAAATTCCATAGGTGTCAGCAGAGACGTATAGATGTCATCATAGCCGCTCTTTCCGAGTGGCCTATTCCTCAGACTGTTGGGCAGGGTTGGTGGCTCCACAGGGCCCCTCTCAGTCTCTGGTGGGCTTAAGAAGGCCTCTTTGGGGCTCCTCGGAGTTACTTTTGAGTTGACACTCTCCTTGTGAGCTAGAGAGCACGCCAACAGGCACACCAGGTAGACGACACGCATCGTGCATGTGTGGCGAATTGTTGTGTGCAATGGAATATATTGTGAGATATTGAAGGTTTTCAAACTTTTTTTTATTGGAATAGTTTTATAGGGGATATTTCAGGGTGGTCCCATTTAATTTTGTCAAGATTTTAATGAGATACATATTAAAATCCTAAATTAGCAAAGGCTAATTCGTTGTTTCCGTTACACACTTATTTCTTTTTATTACTTGAATGTTAATAAGACAAGATAAGATAGTAATATTCTTTATTGTACCAGGGAAAACACAAGCAAACCATTTACACAGACTCAGTGCAATTGGCGGTCTTTGCTTAAAGCAAGAAAAACGACCGACGACTTAGAGTTGCTGAAGGAATAATGATACGGGTAGTCGTTGCAAATAAGAACAATATTGAAGTTATTTTAATTTTAAATACTTTAATTGTATGTAGATGCTGTGGCCACGGTTACACAATTGCGAGTAGGTAGGTACATGGGTTACGTAATGAAGTTATTGTTATTACCATTAGGTACTGGACATAGCAACAAAACGTAAAAAATATTCGGCTGTCCGCTACTGCGTATAGTTTGAGTAACATTGTTGCATTTGTTTTATTGACATAGACACTTCCAACAGGATGCAGAATGTGATCCAAAAGAGTCGTTATCGCTTTAGGTACATTGTTGTAGGAAATACGAGGTGTATATTTTGTACACCCAACAGTAAGAACACGTTTGTTCAAATGTTATTTTCTATTACTGAACAGTGTATGTATTGTAGATGTATATAGATTTGTGGACTTAATACATTGGTCATGGCTGATATCAGTAAAACTATTACAATACGTAATTTATTATGACAGAGTCTTCCTTCTTCTTATTCTATAAAACAGTTTTTGTCCTTTTTCCAGACTTATTTCTGTGCTATGGTAACCAAGTAAGGACAATACAAATAGGGAAATACAATACAAGTAGATAACAGTCTTCGTCTTTCGTACATCGATTTGTACTAAACCATGAATTGTAGTTTTCTAAAACAGGCCCTTGATGACTTCATTAAGTAAATATCTTAAGTAACTACTAGGTATCATGTTTATAGACCAAATAAGTTCTACAAATATGTAAAGTTCTTATAGAGCTAGCGGTAGCTTATGGAGGTGGCTGCATCGTGGACCCCTGCTCTGACACTTTTTCCATAAAACTACATGATGTGTCCGTCCCTTATGGGCATCCACTCCTGTCCCTTATAGAAGTGTGAGCGTCCGCCCGGACTGCGGTAGCCGATGGACGCAGCTGCATCGTGGACTTCTCTCCGATTGGGCACGTCGTCTGCTGCTGACAGCGCGTAGGCGAACGCGTCCTACGAATAGTTAATTCTGTAATGGTACATAAGTTAGTTGAGACTATAGTTAGTGTGTAGTTAGGACTGTAGCTGGTGTGTTACTGATGTGTTAGCGGAAATTGTAGCTCAGTAGTATGGCTGGTAACTATTTTTTTATGTTTCTTTTGACGACAACGATACCTGGTTATTGAGCCATATTTATATTCCTTTTAGGGCCACAGCACTAGGGGCCTTCTTACTTTTGCTCCATCCGCACCCCTGAGCAAGTTCTGGATATGCCAATGTCGTTTACCTACAGTACCTAGGTATGTAACTTTATTTATATCATTCACCATCAATAGATCACCTTATGTAAGTTTTAGCAGCCAGAGCTAGCATTAATTAGTACTTTTCTTGAAAAAAAAAAAAGGCTTTATATAAAGTGTTCTCCATCTATCTTTATTTTTTTTACCGTTGTGATGTTTTAAGGTCGATTTTGACTTTGACAATGTGTCCACAATTAAGGTATTAGGTAACTTACTGCGCAATTCAGCAAACCAATGTAGCGTCCGTTGGCAACTTGCTTCAACTGCAACCGTAGTGGTGTTATCTTTCTTTTGACATCTGAAATGTATATTACAAAAACTTAAGCTGCGCTCGTTTCATACACTTAGTTACCTCTACTACTGAGTAAACCGTAGAGGTGATCCTGCTCGCCCTTCTGTACTTTGTCGCAGTTGGGTAAAAAGGGGGTGCGATCCGTAAAATGAAAGAGGGTATCCAGGGGCAGAGAAGTTTTTGGTTTATTTAAATGGTAAAGAAAAGGCACCTGGGAACAATAAAAAATAAAGATCTTAACTAAGGTCTAAAAGATAAATATAAAAATACAATTTGGAGTACAAAAGAAAGCACGAACACTTACATTAATGTGCCTTTCGAATATTTGATTGTGATAGATTTATAATAATAGGTATGTATGTATGGAGATTAGAGCAATCCGGTAACGTACCTACTGACAGACGTGTTGTAACGATAATAAAGGTAGAATGACGTTTACGTCCACTTAGTTCGGAAGTTCAGGGTTATATGGACCAGATACGTTCGTCCACGGTGGCAAATGTCAAAAACTAATTAAATTTAGAATAGTCAAAGGCCGAAAATAATTAAAAAGCAACGAGGCGATCACCTCGTTACAACTTCTCGACTAATTATGTCGTATTTTGAGTAAGGTTTATTTGACTCGATCGCTTGTTTCGGAAACTGCCGAGACACTTACCTTTAGCCACTATGTAGAAGTTGTACACCCCGCGGTCGTTTATTTCCACCAGCAACTCAGTTTTGTTCTGCAGGTTGGTTAGGAGCAATCGACGAGCCGACCAGTCGATGGGCACCTTTACTTTCCCGTCTAGAAGCTTATGCAGCTGTTCGTCTTGCTGGGAAGTGTTCAAGGATTAATTCGGTCAAGTCAAGTGCGAGTAAGATCCTTGCACTGAAGGTTCTGTGTGTACTAAATATTGTCTAATGAAACAGATCTCTTTCTAAGACACATTTTATTTCAGTATGTCAAAATTAAATGTTGTCTAGGGTTTCATCATTTAGCCAAAAGAAGTCCACTGCTGGACATAGGCCTCCACCATGGATTTCCAAAAAGACTGGTTGGAAGCGGCTTGCATCCAGCGTCTTCCTGCCACTTGGACGAGATCGTCTGTCCATCTTGTGGCTGGTCGTCCTACGCTGCGCTTGCCGGGTTTCAAAACAATCCAATTTTTTAAAATGATCTGTGAATATCTATGCATCTATGCATAATATCTATTCATCTACACATATCTATGTATTCCTAAGTATATCTATGCTTTCTATTCTTCTACATATTATATTAATCCTTTTTTTATAACTTCTATAAATCACCCAATATGTTAACCACAACGAGTTTTTTGACAGATTTATGATTTTCGAAATATCATAGCTTCCATATTTTTTTTTAATCCGTACCTCTTCAATGTTGTAGCACCTACTTACCTGTGACGTCGGTATTCGGAAGTAGAAATGTCTCGAGGTCGGAGGCTGCCCCCAGTAATAAAAGACGAACCACCACTTCCCCACCACCGAGTTAGGATTGAACCTCGCGAATCTGCTGAACTCCTCGCAGCTGGTGTTCAAATCGTTTATATTCGGGGCCATGACTATGTTATTCTGCGCACTGGTGGTTGAAACACTGAAAAGAATAACTATTAATAAATCGAGCAGGCATTTTTTACCCATTTTTCTTTGCGATGTATGGTCCGATTTGAATAAAGAAGTTATGATCAAATGTCGGTTGTTTTATAAGTAGCAAAAATATGTACCTACTGAGGATGTTTGTGTGAAAATGATACAGCTACAGTCTTGACTGTTTGTGTTCAGGTGTCAAAAATAAACACAATTTAAAACTTTAAAACGTAAAGTGGCGAAGTGGCTGGAGATAGAGAGAGTTGGAAGAAAGAAGGGGAGGCCTTTGCCCAGCAGTGGGACACAAAACAGGTGTTACATACGGACTTCACAGACATATCGCTGGCGCAGCCTTGACCTCGATACAGCCCAGCGCGACACGAGGCAGCTGACGCTGCACTTCCTCCGCGGTGCCTCGTACCTAGTTTTAGTTCCGACACTCTGTATTCATACTTCGAATCGGTCGCTAGGTTAATTAGCTATATTGTACTTTTTAATGAAATTTTTATTAATTACTAGGTAGAGTATAATATGATAAAAACTTAAATAACACCTTATTAAACTAATCTCTAAACTAATTTAATTTAATCCATATTATTAAGTTAAACAAGTATATAATTAATTCCTAAACTAAATATAAAATAATAAACAATTATATTTAGTTATATATATAATTTATATATATTTAGTGAATTATTTATATAATTATATATATAATATATGTATAATTTATATATATTTAGTTAATTATTTTATATTTAGTTTAGGAATTAGTTATATACTTGTGTAACTTAATAATATGGATTGAATTAAATTAGTTTAGAGATTAGTTTAATAAGGTGTTATTTAAGTTTAATTAAATATCTATAAAAATAATTCGGTTTTTTTTGGATTGAGGCTATGTAAATAAAACGTAAACAACAAATACAAGTCAGTCTCTTTTTAAGAATCTCGTAAAATGCATAACAAGACGTTCTTCTTAATCTTAAGTTCTGTTGAAATACTTACAGCCGGTTTCTTGGGCGCTGTTCAAAGTTGTGATTTATTGACAAAGCATTTAATTTGACCAAGCAATCAAATCAAATCGGGTTTCCCGAGGGCAGATTAGCCAAAAATTTACTAATCAGTCGATCATTTTAACTTAACCATAGGAACTGTCAAACACACTTTTCTAGCACGACTAGCACAGAGCACACTGATGACTAGCATGCTAGTTTACAGTTTAAAAAGAAAAACAAGACATTTTAATGACAGGACTAATATCAGTTGAAGTTGAAGTTTTGGCTCGCGCCGAAATGAAAAGTTTTTCTGTTCAAAAGTTATTATTGAGTTGGTCTAATCTAAAATGAATTGCAAAGCAACCCGGGGCAAAAACTTCACAGAACGTGAAAAATGCTTCTGATCATTGCAGAATGCTTCTGATCAATTCCGAATAAGGATCCACAAGACGGCAATGCAAAGTGTATATTGTCCGCCACAGTTATCTGGAAGGCTCCAGTTGCTTATATGTTAATTGTAAGCAGAATTTGCTCCACAACGCTGATGGCATTACGCCTGATTGTATAGTAATTGGCCCACAATCACTGCTTTCGGGACCCGGAACCAAGTTCGAAACTACTCTTTATCAAACTATTCCATAGGGTTCATCCTCCTCCTTAAGCGTCTAGTTCTAGCAGCCGTGCGTCACCATAACTAGGTGGTCCCGAAAGCGAAGACATGCAGATTATTACAAAACTTCACCAGTTTTCAAGCAAACAAATTATGTTAATTCGTCGATCTCCTCCGATTAGTTAACAAGGCGATTTGACACTTCAAAATTGATTTTGAACAGTGATTAGTGCCTAATCATTCCCCAGGAAACTCGAATACAGTTTGACATGTCCTTTGACGTTTCATATGTTAACTGGTTTGATCTGTTGGTCAACTGAATTGATTGGCGCTCAGGAAACCCAAATCGTGCTTAATCATAGTTTAATTTGATTGTAGCGATTAATAAATCTAATCAGCCCCCAAGAAACCGGCTGTTACTATTTTATTAGAAAGCTACAAACTTCTTCCACAAAAACGCATCAAAATGTACTTAGAACTGATCAATCTTTTTTTCCTAAATTATAGTTGAAAGACAGCTCAGTGGCGCACGCGCTTATCACGTGACTCGCGCCGATTTCCATGTCATGCGTGCGCATTGCTAACTGTCATAGAGTAAAGATTACACAAAAAGGCTAAGTTCATATTATTATGAGTGGTTGATGTTTTTACTCATGAAATAATTATCAACAAGATCTGTAGCTCCTATATAACGTTTATCAAATCTTGAATGATTCCAATCGTTTATTTGTCAAATTTCACAGTATTTTGGTATCGCAAATGTCAGTATATTCTGACAGGATTTGGTGCGATTAAGCTCATCAGTCATGATTAAAGCAAATTATGAATGTTTCCACTTTGTAAATTTTTAATTTTAAAAATCTCCAAATATTTCAACGAGTTAGAGACACTCGTAATAGGTACTCGACAGAAAAATATACTTCTTTTTACTTCTTCGAACTTAAAATTTTATATTGCAGGCCATTACATGTCAGTAAAAAAATCAACTAGCTGGCACTATGAATAATAAAAAAATCAAAATCATATCTACTAGATTAATGCTTCTAGTCACTAGATGAATTCTTTAGTCCTTAAACATCTTAAAAAAAAAACTTAGATTAATAATGTTTATAATGTTAATAACTTATGATAAGTTGTTAGATGTAACTCGAACCCATTTTACAATACCTGTAAAAGGTGGCTAAGTACTAGCAGTTACCATAAAATGTATTCTTACCACCTATTAACACTTAGTCAGCAATAAATTATTGAATTAAATTGAATAGTTAAGGGAAATTCAGATTTATTCCCAATATTTCTGATTGGCCTGACTTAAGATAGACTTGTATAATAAACGTTCACAAATTCATAAGTCTTCGAGTGATGCTTTCACCGAGCCCAACTACACCACAATTCTTAGATACTAATGCTTGTCTCTGAGAGACAGAAACTCAATAGGCATATCAAAAGTGCGAGTTCTGTTCCTATACAACTATTTACTCTTTGAGTTTGATGGATTGGAGAGGGCAGGGCTAACCACTGGAAAGGGGAATATTAATTCTGATATGAACGAATGATAAAATGCCGCTAATGTGAGAAAATCAACATCCACCGCGTGTTTTAATGACATTAGACGACATGACAGCTCATAAAAGCCTCAAACTAATTAAAACCCTTTATTTATCGCCTCATTGGTATTCTTTGTAGGGAGTCTACGTTAATTGTGGGAAGTGCATGACTTATGCTACTCCTATTTACTACTTTAAAGATATAAATTTAAGTCCAATAAAAGTATTAATAAATAAATAAATATATGACCGGATAGTACACACGGTGATTTAAAAAAATCATTTAAGTGTCTTCTAACATGGTAAAGCATAATAATCACCATAAGGGATACAATGCCAGTACATAAGTACTAAGGACAAAATAAAAAGTTTTCCGAAACAGGCTTAGCCAACGAAACGGTTCGCGGCTTTAGTAGTTTTAATTAAATTAAAGCGTATCTAAAAGGTATAAATAAAACATAACAACAAAAAAACGAATTTAACAAGAAAAACGAAACCACAAACATAATAATAATATAATAGTGCGAACACAAGTAGGTACATTAAATATCACAAGTTAGTAATTTTCCGCAATTTTAAAGATTATGGCATTGCCGAATGAAACCATTTTCAGATGGGAAATATGGATCCAGGCGACCTTTTTGCACTCTATAATTAAACTCAGATATGCAAATCCTTTACCACTCGACTAATTGTTGCTTTATTCGTGTGATCGTCCTTTGTTTCTTGCAGACGTCACGTCAAAAGCCCATCAATCACTCTTTGGACGGGCGTCGGACCGTCTAGGTCAGGTTTTTTATTATTTCCATGTAAAATACTGACCTTTGTGTTTGTAGTCTAACGATGCTAATGTTGTTGCTGTGGGGTTCGCGGAGCTATGACTCAGATATGTATTTATTTAAAATGCATTGATCTTCTAATTACTAATTATTTCTAAGAAAAAAAAATGTGTATGTGAATCGCTCGTAGCCCCGGCCGCCTGAGTGATTTTAAACGATCACGAAGGTTAAGCAACATAGGGCGCGTTCAGTGCATGGATAGGTGACCGTCTATGACTAATGCTAGTGGCATTTTTCCGAGCGGTTCCATGCTTCGCCAGGCACGTTAAGCAGTTGGTGCCGGGTGGCGTCGATAGATGGCAGTGGTTAAGCCAAGTCAGAGGCCTTAGGGTGGCTTGAAAACTTCTGACAGTAAGACCAGCCACTAGTCTTACAAGCCTCCACCAATCCGGACTTGGCCCCAGTGGTGGAGTATGGCCTATACCTTCCTCAGGGAAGAGACCCATGATACCCCTCGGTGGGGACAAAATGGGTTGATGATGATGTGAATGTACTCTCCACTACCCATTTCCAATGATCGTTTCACGATCTGGTTGGCATACATTTCTACATAAATAAAATGTTTTGTTTTGCTTCTCTTCATCGAGTGGTGCCTGTCGTGTGTAAGGCTAGCGTTCCTCTGTCGCATATTCTGACTATCCTAAAAAACAAATACAAACGAAAGTGTTTACAATCGACAGGGTTTTGGCGAATTTGTCAAAACCACGGGGTGTTATTACGGACACAATATTTCGCTACACTTGGCAGCGGCGAGGGTGCGGACCACCAAGGGCGTCCTCTCACTGGGCATATGGCGTGTACTCTTGAAACTTTAAAATGATTTTTTTCTAAAGTTATGGCACAAAAGTGCTACATATTGTTACCTTTTTTGGCAGCTGTTGCTTGGGCAACTAGTTGAAGTATGTTGCCTGTCACCCTATGTAGTTTGTACCTGGTACCTGCTTATGGCTAAATGGTGGTGATATTGTTTTTAACTCTTTAGATAAATATGGAATGAAATAAAATGTTTAATTCCAAAAGCAAACATGTAGGTACAAGCGTTACAGTGGTCTCCTTTTACAGTCTGTAAAACATAGCTTGAGCTCCGCGACAGCTGTCACACTGACAGGGCTAGGTTACGATATTGCTTAGACATCGAATAGTGTGCAGTAAGTACAGAGTTTTCACAGTACAAATATTCTATGAAAAAATTCAAAACTTCATGGACGCAATTTAGATGACAGCTGTCGCGGAGCTCAAGCTATATTTTGCAGACTATAGGCGATAGCCTGTACCTAAAAGCTTACGATGTGTAGTGCTTACGAAAGATTGAGTTCAAAAAAGTATAAGTAAATAATAGTTATTTTTTATCGAAACATAAACGATTAAAAAGCCGATGAACAGGGTCATCAGGGCCAGTTTCTGAATTGAGAATTTCACTAAGTAACTACTTAACTGTTGTGATATTATGTCTCCTGAGAGGATATCATCTCGTATATCATGATGATGATGATATACTTTAATTAGCACACGTAATGTGGGTAATATTATTTTACGCAGAATGTACTTATTAAAACACCATGATTTTCCGTATTTTACACTAAATACTGTCAGATTCAAAGTAGTAGAACTCAGATCCGACAATTCTTAGAAAGATGCGACCTAGTACATATGCAAATACATAAAATTACCCTTCTATACATATATGACTCATTATTATTGCAAGGTATACTAGCTTCCATACATTTTTGCCCGTCCCCTTTTCTCAGAAATGACCGTGACAGAACGTTACAGACCTAAGTATTCACTTAGTGAAATGCTCAATTCAGAAACCGGTCATCAGTCATCTAATTTAACTATGAATAACTCTGCGAATGTCATGATGCAAGATGTTTTGCACTTATCCATTGTATAAAGAGCTTACCCATGTCCATGGATAAGCAGATAGATATCGCTGAAGCGGATACTTAGTGTGATGCCAGATAGCACTGACGTAAGTCAGCCTAAAGGGACATATTACACTAGTTCATAGGTAGGATCCTAGGCGATATCCATTGCTGGTGTCTTGATCCTGTTTTGATCCTTATTGTGTTCTAAGCCAGCAATGTAAATCACCTGTGATCAAAGTTCTATGATAAAGTAATATGGGGCTGAGTGATACTACAGTCTACAACAAGAGTTTGATAGAATGATAATTCCCATATAGGTAAATAGAGGAGAGGTAAGACATGTGTAGAGACTGTCCATTTATCGATGACTTTAACCACCATGGTGGGTTTTATCTAAAACGAAGTTTGCAACCCCATTAACAGTATTACGAGCTTACAAAACTAATTTCGTTTTATCTAGCATATTGCGTTTAATTTATTTAACCGGTGGTTACAAAGAACGCGCTGGCACTGACGGCCTATTGATCGAACCATTGAGCTCTGACATCGAACAAAACCTAACTTAAAAATATTTGCCTTGGAACCTATAACTCTTGAAATACGGACTATTATGTGACCGTAACCGGCTACATGTTTTCAGAGGTGTATGATCAGCAGGGGTGTATTAAGGTCTGAAATAAATGATCCATGAAATAACGCTGCATAGGGCGCCCAACAGTTTGCTGGTCCGGGAGGATTTCTGGCAAAGCTTAATGAGGATGGCCGAGGACAAAGAATAGAAAAGTAGAAATGGCTCAGCCACGGTCGAATACAGACTGATTGTTGAAATAGTCAAAAATATAATGAAATTATTATGAGAACAAGGAGGAGTATGAAATATCAAGTCGGTTTAATATTTGCTTATTTGTTTGAATTTCGAAAAAAAAAAATTTTGTTTTAAAAAGTATTTTGGTTAGTAATGGTTATGTTTGTCCTTTCCTAAAATATTGTTAGGCTAAATTTTGATTATGAAGGCGTATTAAGTGAGCCATGGGAACTGGAAATGAAATAAATAAAACAATATTAATGAAAAATTAATGTAGTTAGAAGAAATCGATTAGTTTACTAGTATTTTTAATTCGTAATATTCCTTGATTGACTCAATATTTTTTTTTCTTTTCATGCGTTTTTAAAGCCAAGTCTACCTATATATCCCGGAGGCGGGGAATAATAGCGAGATTAAAAATGCCCAATTTATTATTTTTGGTCTCCCCAGTTCACCCCCTGGATCCCCCCTGTTATAGTCGCGTCCAATTATTCGATAAGCATCGGCCGGAAGCTATCGCGGGAAGCGGCGGGATGCGCAGGCGCATGCGAGCAACTGAATTTTCGTTTTTGATTGAGTTTTTTAGTTTAATTGGATTATTACTTTATTTAAACATCGAGCTACATAATACTTGTATTGTATCAAAAAAGTACGATACATAACTCAACATAACTGCTTAACCTTCTGCTACTCGTAATCGTATCAAGCCGTACCTACTTACCCACTGGCAGACACTGCGCATGTTTCTGAGTTGAGAATTTTCACTAAATAAATACTTAACTGTAGTGCTGTCTCGTCAAATTTCTCAGAAAAAAAAGTGACACAACAGTATTTAAGTATTTACTTAGTGTAAATTCTCAATTCAAAAATCGGCCCACTGGCAGACAACCGTCATAAATTTTTTAACAAACGAGAAACTGATTATAGGAACTTATTATAGATATATTTATTTCTTGTCGCTTTGTAGGTATTAAACGAGGTTTCTATAGTTTTATTTTGTAATTACACACTTGTATATTACTTTACCTAGGAAGTACGTGCCCGGTGCTGTAACGAGCTACCGCGGACTACAGATTATAGTTTGTATACGTTCTTTTTCATGTTCTTCTGCATTTGTTATTCCTCTTCGTAAGTTCTCCACTATAATCCATTTATCTATACTTGGCATTTTTTTCAGACTCTATACAACACTAAATGAAAAACCTTTAGCGGTAGAAAATTCGATACCGTTTGCAAATTTAGTACTAGCTAGCACTAAATTTGTAAACTGTTTCGAGTTTTCTTCTTTAGATTTAGTGTCGTTTTAAGTCTGAAAAAAATGCCAAGTATAGATAAATGGATTATACATGCAGTTGACCAATTTAATCTACTCTGAACTGTCATGTACATATATGTTTTGACACTGGAATCGTCAAAATGATTAACCGACTACAGTGGATAGTATGTAAGAGAGTGGGTTCCCAATGCGAAGTCATCGTCTGATCTCTTAAAATTCGCACACAAAATGTGTTATTTTTTGTCGTCATCGTAAAACAAACGCCCTGAAAGCTGGTACATTGTATGTCATGTAGTCGATAAAACTTCAATTTAAATAGGGCTGACCAGAGCTTTTGTAGCCTCAGGGCTACGTTATAATGACGTCAGCGTCATGGAGGTGAATATTTTAAATATAGAACAGAGTTGTGAGGATTAACTTGTCCAGAATAAATCAAGGCACATGTCACAATCCAGCCATGTGGGAGTACCTAGAGTAATAACAGCCACTTGCCACGATAAAAGTAGACCCATTAACTACAAAAGCTATCAATAGAAGGCAATTTCAGGGACGTTTCACGTCTGTTTGGGACGGGTAATCAAATCACTCATACGCAAGACGTCGAGGCACCACGCCCTTGCTATGATTTTGTACGGAGGAACACGTGTTTTGGGACATGGGGGTAGCGTATTGGTTATTTTTTTGTCAAGTAAGAAGGTTATGCATACAGGGTTCATTCTAAAATGCGCCATTCCGGAAGCTTATCAGCTACAGTTTGTCATTTACGACCACTTTTGCCATTTTTTGACAATTTTTGAATTTTAACCCTTAGCGGAACTCCGATCTTTTGACGACCTCTGTGGCGCAGCGGTTAGCTATAATACTTTATAGGTAAGAGGAAGGTATAGTCTCTCCGAAGATCCTCACTCTCAATCGTTGAACGTATTATCTAAAACTATATCATACAAGCTCGACAAACCTAGGTAGTAGTACAATCGTGTACAAAAGTGGTCTTAGCTAATGGTGGAGTGATTAACCATATTTTTTTTCCTATCACTCTCCAACTCCACTCCACTCTACACTCGCTCATATCTCTCTCTCTTTCTCTCTTCTTTCTATAATAATTGGTTTTGTTTTTTTGGTTGTGCAATAATGTGTTCTTTATTAATTCAGATTATAGCAGAAGCAGCAAAAAACCGGCCAAGAGTGAGTGTCGGGCTCACTTTAATCTTTAAATCACTTCAATCATTTATTTCGATATTTTGAAAACGGCCTAATAGTTAACCCAAATGCAGAAGAAAATTTACGGAATAGGATCGCCGGACACAGACTAAGCACTGTATCACTCGCCTATACCCGAGTCACGTACGCCTGCCGACCGCAGCGCGCAATCCCGCGGTAATTCCCAGCATTACAGCAGGCCAGCGGTAGCCGCTTGATTAAAAATACGCCGAGATTGGATATGGGAGGTAGGACGCGAAATGACACGGCAGCCGCCCACTTCTGCCCAGCGTCTGGGCGGCACAGACTGGAGAGACGCAGAGGCCATAAAATAAAAAAATTAAATAAATTTATTTGCCTAGAATGTGGTACATTTTGGTAACATTTTATATTTTAAATAAGCTCTCACATTCTGTTAGCTATGTTTTAACATGCAAATATGTATTTGGATTTAATAATTAAAACTTGGTGGATTTTATAATTAAAATTTAGTAAAACTTGGTTAAAACATGGTGGAAATCACCATTGGTTTTATCATTCAGTCCACCAGGATGCCTTAGCCTGATGCCTAGATGCCTTGAATTTATTTGAAATGCTAGCCCCGGTTTATCGTACGCTAATAATGTGTTAATCTGATGTTAACAGCTCTGCCGTCCTAACGAAGAATGCAATAACTCGAGTTTTTGGGCAAATTGAGTTAAGACCATATCCGTAATCAGGAAAATGAGCTCTATATTTTCGTCTTTGACGTCTTTTTTGTATCTTCGATAGCTTAGGTTCTGTAGGTTATCATAACTGCAATATCTAATATTACGATTTGTATGTAGCTAATCATAACCGAAATATCTTGAGTTATGACTTGGATAGTTTTGATATGATGTAATATTACATAAAATAACCGCAATAAGTCTAGTGTTATTGCACTTATGACCAGGACGTTTTATAATTTGTTGGCACATTTACTAGTCATAAGCGCAATAAGTAAGAGTTAACAAGGATATACTTAAAGAATATTTTGGCTGTAAAGGTTGAAAGGGGACAATTGCCAAATGTTTTTTTTCGTATGCACTTTGGCCAACTGGATGAAGATGAAGAGCAAGGCCTTCTATGTTTTCCCATTTGAATGCAACGAATGGTTCTCTTGGGAAACTTTATGCAGTTTTCACGGCAAATCGAAGATAAAGATTGCAAAGCAAGAGCTACTAGAACGACTTGGTCTTACGCCATGATTATTGGCAATAGCTAGGAGCTTCCTTACCTGAGTGATGCTTTCGAAGAGATATTAAAGAAACATACGTAGATTGGGACTTTTACAAGAACGGCACGAGACACATAGGGCTGCTGATTTCTGAATTGAGAATGTATAAATAAATAAATAAACTCACGCCCGTTATCCCCGAGGGGGTAGGGCTGTCGCCGTTATCCGGGCACAATTTGAGAATGTAACGTAAGTAAATACTTAAGTAACGTTCTGTCACGCTCTTTTCTAAGAAATTTGGCGAGACAGCACTAGAGTTAAGTAGTTACAGTCTGTTAGCTTTTAGAATATACCTCGGGCTTCAGTTTTCGCCGAAAGCACACGAGTGTAATACTACTTCCTGCTTAAACTGCTTCCATGAAACTTTTCTTCACTATTTTGAAAAGTTATGTAAAGTTGAGTGTCATATTAGTTCCGATATTTCTATTACACGAATATATCCGAGTCTATCCGATATTAGCCGAGGTATATTCTAAAAGATAGACTGTACTTTTTAGCGAAATTCTCAATTCTCGGGTCTCTAAAGAATACTGCTTCCTCGGGATGGGATGGAATACCTTCAATGTTTTTCAAATTGTGTGTTGGAATGTTATCTATGCCAATTTCTCATATATGTAATCTGTGTATGTCTAACGGTGTATTTCCTGAGCCACTGAAACAGTCAATTGTTGTTCCAGTACATAAGTCGGGGAATAGAGACAGTGTCGGCAACTTCAGACCAATTTCTTTATTGCCTACATTATCTAAGATTATTGAGAAGGCTATCAACACCAGGCTTCTAAACTTTCTAGAGAATAATAATTTACTTTCCCCTAACCAATACGGATTCCGACATAAACGGTCCACGACTGACTCTATTGATGACCTAGTAACACACGTGGCAAAAACTCTGGACTCAAAAAATAAATGCTTAGGTATTTTCTTAGATCTAGCCAAGGCATTTGACACTGTCTCTATTCCCATACTGATTCGAAAACTTGAACTTCTTGGGGTTCGCGGTACTCCACTTAAACTATTAATTGACTATCTATTTAGCAGGACTCAAGTTGTATGTTTTGGCGTTCCTCAGGTTCTGTTCTGGGGCCCACACTTTTTTTGGTGTATCTTAATGATCTTTGCCAAAAAGAACTAGTTAACGCAAGGATTATATCTTTCGCAGATGACACAGTGCTTCTTTTCCAAGCAGATACGTGGAAAAACGTTAAAATGCATGCTGAGAATGGATTTCGCGAGGTGTTAACTTGGCTGAATAAAAATTTATTAACATTGAACCTCGATAAAACAAAATACTTAACATTCAGTATAAGAAATAACCTGCAGCCTCAGGAAGACCTTAACATTAAAGCACACACCTGCAATAACTCAACATCGTGTGACTGCCATATATTGTCCTCAGTCGAGTCCATCAAGTATCTTGGGGTTGTTATCGATAGAAACCTAAATTGGAAATGTCATATAGATAGTCTAACTTGTCGCCTTCGACGCCTTATGTGTATATTTAAGAAAATACGGCATACAAAAGATCCTTCCACAATTATGGTCACATATATTGCTCTTTGCCAGGCAATAACTACTTACGGAATTTCAATCTGGGGTGCTGCAAAAAAGACAAGCCTAATAAAAATAGAAAAGGCACAACGAGCGGTAATAAAGGTTGCAAATTTTAAAAATTACTGCTACCCAACTGTGGCTCTTTACCAGGATTTCCCAGTATTATCTGTACGTAAACTTTTCATCAAGACAATAATACTTAGAACACATTCTATGCCTATACCTCAGCTATCAAGAGTATAAAGCGAAACAGACACGTAATATACAAGATACCCGCATGTAAGACCAGTTTTGCACAAAGTTTTTGTTATTTTCTTGGACCGTTCCTTTATAATCGAATTAATAAATCAATATCCCTGAGTGATAAAGTAAAGTATCGATGTAAGAAAGCTATTCACGACTATCTTATCAACTTGACATATGAAGAAGCTGAGGATTTATTAAAAATATGTGTATAATATATAATATTTTTATTACGAATATAATAACTGTTATTTATTTAATAAATATACTTTTTATGCATAACATTAAGATTAGCTTCAACACGGCAAAGTCGCTTGTCATGGTTCTCGGGCTGGGATGCCCAGTCGGAAATCGAATCTGCGACTACTGTATGGTGAACGGGCGCTTTGCTGCTTATCAATTTACTTAATTAATGCATATAAAATTAAAACGTTATTATTAAAATTAAGACGTTAAAATGTCTAACTATTTTTATGATATGTATTTATAACCAGAGTATGTAGGTATTAGTATTTTATATATAAAGTGAACCCTGTCTAATAGAAGTATGTTAAATTGTTAGTGTTAATAAGTAGCCTCTAAGTATTTTCCGTATACTGTACTAAAATAACCAGTTGATAATAACAACCAGTGTCAACTGAACCTGATTTACAAGCGCGATCTGAACCTATATGTGTCAATGTATCTTAGTCTTAGTGGGAGGAGCAACTACACTGCCGTAACACAGTTTTTACTAGTACGGAGGGTAGGAACTCATCACTGCTGTTACTTTGAACTACTTAATTTTTAGACTACCTTATGACACCCTACATCGACTACGCTTAATAAGGTTTTTAATACGAGTTATCCCCTTGCATGTTAGTTTTAAGCACCTTGCGCTGTATTTTGTTTTAACAGCTGTAATAACATTTATCAGAGTAAATAAATAAATAAATAAAAAATAAATTTAGGACAAATTGTCGTAAAATTCTTTCTAGTATTGCTCGTGACTGTACTTATCATAAATAAATGAATTTAGGGTAATTTGTAAAATTCGCAAAAAAAATAATTAACTAGATAACAAAATCCTCAATACAGAAATTGGCCCTATTACCTATGTTTATGGTATCAAATTCATTGAATAGATGAACCACTGACGAGCGCATATTCGGCCACTGCTGGATATAGGCGCCTTATCCGAAGCAGATCACTATTCTGTACTCGGCTATTCGCATCCAGCAGATGCGGCTAGCGTGTGAGAATGGCATTCTTTACAGGTACCTCATGAAACTAAATAGTTTAATATGACAGTGCGTAACCGATTAGTACTCGTAGAGCCGACACAGCAGGTTACCCTTTGCATTCTTGTTGAAATCTCGCCCGTAAACTAATTAAGAGAACATGAATCCGTGTAAAGGTGAATGTGTTGTCAACTGTACCATTAGCATAGCCGATTAGTAGCAATTAAGAATTAGCCTGGGCTGCCTGAGTGATCTTAAACGATCACTAAGGTTAAGCAACATACGGCGCGTTCAGTCCATGGATAGGTCACCGTTCTAAGACTAACGCTAGTGGCATTTTTCCGAGCGGTTCCGTGCTTCGCAAGGCACGTTAAACAGTTGGAGCCGGCTGCCGTCGATATATGACAGTCGTTAAGCCAAGTCAGAGGCCTTAGGGCGGCTTGAGAACTTCTGACAGTAAGACCAGCCACTTGACTAGTCTTACAAGCCTCCACCAATCCGGACTTAGCCCCCGCGGTGGAGTATGGCCTATACCTTCCTCAGGGAGGAGACCCGTGCCCCTTGGTGGGGACATAATGGGTTGATGATGAAGAATTAAATTAAAATTCATTTATTTTTATTGACAATAAAAACAAAATGTTTAAGAACGTCAAAGTTGTTAGTTCCACAATTCATTACGTGGAGAAGAATCTAACAAAGAAACTCCACATATTCTTTTCAAAACAGTCTTAGCTTAATTAACAAACTTTCGAACTGAAAAATATTACTCTTGGATTGTGTTGACACAATTCTCCTCTGAATACATTTAATATTAATCTACTGCTTAGCACCAGACATCATAATTGTACGAAGTCTCTTAGAAGTAGAAACAAATCAGGAACAGCATTTCGAATAAAGAGAGTCAATATGAGGTTTCTCGTTAATACATACATTCAGTTGCGTTATGACGTGAAAAATAACAAATTAAAACAGTATAGCAAATCAACGTTTACCGGGTCAGCTAAGTGTACAATAAAAAAAACACTGCCACTGGAAAGCACTCTTCTGTGAATTATCGAAGTTTTGTAGAGACACTCAGTCACATCGGAGAGAAAAAATCTATTAGCCAAGTGTATTTTGGCACTAAGTTCCGGTCGTACAATCAATGTTGCGAATAATTCGTGTCTAAATGTGAACAAGAGGGTGCTAGCCTTTACTACGCGCACCATTGAAAATAACATAGAAGTGTCCTATTTTGGCATGTTAAAGCCATATTTTGAGGGAAGCTCATTATTCTTAAATAATATCTCTACAATATAAAAATGAATCGCTGAATATGTTGCTAAGCGCAAATCTCGAGAACAACTGAACCGATTTCGCTTTCGCTTTTTGGAAGATATTCCTTCAAGTGCGAGGATGGTTCTTACGGAGAGAAAAATTTTAAAAATTGCCTCAAAAGGGGAAGGTTTATATGGTGAGAAAATATGGAAAAAAATGAAAACTTTGGTGGTACGAAGTTTGCCGGGACAGCTAGTTTTTAATAAAACTGTCGTAAGCACTAGACATTAGACCGACCGACCGTCGAGCACCGTCTCTGCTCACCATGATAAAGCCCTGCGAATCAGAGCGAAACCCGGTCGGACTCTTCCGACAAAAAGTCAAGTAGGTACCTAAGTGGAATAAAGTTAATAATAATCATCATAAACCAATTATGCCCCCACCGAGGGGCACGGGTCTCTTCCCTGAGGAAGGTATAGGCCATACTCCACCACGGGGGCCAAGTCCGGATTGGTGGAGGATTGTAAGACTAGTGGCTGGTCTTACTGTCAGAAGTTTTGAAGCCGCACTAAGGCCTAACGATTCTGACTTGGCTTAACGACTGCCATCTTATCGACGGCGGCCGGCACCAACTGCTTAACGTTACTTGCTAAGCACGGAACCGCTCGGAAAAAATGCCGCTAGCGTTAGTCATAGAACGGTCACCCATCCAAGTTATTAAATTACCAATCATTATAAGGCGTAACTATTAAATACTATGAAATACCAACTCTATAAGAGACCTAGGTGTGATTCAGGATTCCAACCTGAAATATGATAAACACATAGAATCAATCGTTAACAAGGCCTCCAGATCTCTGGGCTTTGTCATAAGATGCAGTTCGAAATTTAGCAATATTAAAACTATTAAAATACTTTACTGCGCATTCGTCCGTAGTATCCTGGAGTATGCGTCGCAGGTTTGGAACCCACGTTATTCTTGTTATATTGATAGAATTGAGTCAATCCAGAAGAGATTCCTAAGATATTTGCAATTTAGAACTGGGACATTAGATAAAGATTATTTATCTCGTTGTTTTAGACACCATTTCTTACCGTTACAAGTTCGAAGAAGTGTAGCCGATCTCACCTATCTCTTCCAAATAGTCAATGGTTTTATAGATAGCCCCGAACTACTAGCTAATGTTACATTTGTTGTACCCTGCAAGATCCAGTTCGCGGCGATCACTGAGACTACATGCTCCTATTGCGAAGACCGACCATAGACAAAATAGTTTCTTTGCACGAGCGAGTAATATATTTAACTCCTTTAGTGATAGGTTAGACATCATCATCATCATTAACCCATCATGTCCCCACCGAGGGGCACGGGTCTCTTCCCTGAGGAAGGTATAGGCCATACTCCACCACGGGGGCCAAGTCCGGATTGGTGGAGGCTTGTAAGACTAGTGGCTGGTCTTACTGTCAGAAGTTTTCAAGCCGCCCTAAGGCCTCTGACTTGGCTTAACGACTGCCATCTATCGACGGCAGCCGGCACCAACTGCTTAACGTGCCTTGCGAAGCATGAAATCGCTCGGAAAAATGCCACTAGCGTTAGTCATAGACGGTAACCCATCCATGGACTGAACGCGCCGTATGTTGCTTAACCTTAGTGATTGTTTACGATCACTCAGGCAGCCCAGGCTACGAGCGATTACGAACGATTCAGGTTAGACATAGATCTGTTTAATTCCAATATAACCACACTAAGCCAAAAAATCACCAAACATCATTTCGGTTCCTTATAAGACACGTAAACAATGACTATTCTCCTTGGATATACCTACCTAGTTGTTTATTATGGTCTTATGGCAGTGGTGAATTATTTTCTTTTGTTGTTGTTACACTTTATTGCATAATATTTAACAAACCAATCCAAAACCATCCAAGGGCGCGTTCTTGGTGCTGTAGTGTAATTTAAACTTACTTTCAACTTATTATATTTGCCCTTTTTTGTTACATTGACACTATATGCGGAAACTTATTTTTAGCTTTTAGTAAATCAAATATGTGCTATATTTTTTTGTACAAGGTGCAAGTTTCCCTAATAAACTAAAAAATAATAATAATAATAATAAAATAACAATGAAGGGCGCCTATGTCCTGCAGACTGTCCAAAGTGTCCAATGTCTGATAATCATGACGATGATGATGATACATATTTGTAAATAATCATGACTTCCGACCATGGATCGAAACTGTCAATAGAAATTCAAATTGAGCGGAAAAACAGTACGTAACGTTAAAATATATTTCCTATTGTGGTAAATGTTTAAGTTTCTGTCGTTACCTTTGCATAAACAGGTGAAAAAACAATTGAGTTGGCCAATACCCACTATAAGACGCTATTTCCCTTCACGGTTAGCAAGTGGTATGGTAACGCTACTATAACATCACAATTTTTTTTTTGTATATTTATAATATCTGCCATCGACTCTAAAGTCTTTATCAGATGGGTTCTTTCTGTTTTTTTTTTATTGTAAATTGGGTGGCGATCCAGTGATTACCATCTCCCGAGTTTGTTCTTATGATTTGGTTTTTATGCTTTTGTCACCAAGTCTATCGCCTCTCATCGAGGGCGAGGATGTGCCATCGTTTCAACCGATTTATGTTTGGGCCAACCTTTAATAAGTCTCTTGCCAGTTTATTGGTGTGAGTTTTTAGCCTTTCCTTGTAATTTTTACTGAATGAGTTTATTTCCTCCTTTACAATAGCAATATGTAGGTATTCATGGATCTCTATTTTTCGTATACCATGTTGCGCCTGATATTTCTCTCAGAACTTTGTTCTGGAACCTCTGTAAAATCTCCAGATTGGAGTTGCTTGCAGAACCCCACAGTTGAATTCCATAGGTCCAGATCGGTTTAAGAGTGCACTTGTACACTAAGAGCTTGTTATTCAATGACAAGGGAGAGTTTTTACTTATCAACCAGTTAAGGTTTTTGTACTGAAGAAGAGCTTCAGTTTTCTTTTTTTTTATGTGTTCGGACCAGGTAAGCCGTTTGTCTAGATGCATGCCGAGGTAACGGACACAGTTCTGTCTTGGCAGCTCTTCACCTCCCATTGTGACTGGTGGGCAGTTTCCTTTACGCAAGGAGAATGTGATCTGTATGGACTTTATTGAACTTGACTTTATTCGCCATTTCTGTAACCACTCGTCAATTTTATCCAGTTGTGATTGGAGCTTCTGGATTGCTATTTGTGGGTCTATGTTGCTTGAAAGACAAGCTGTGTCATCTGCAAAAATTGCAGTTTCCACATTGTTTGTATTTGGTAGATCTGCAGTGTATATTGAGTAGAGTACTGGCCCCAGTACGGAGCCGTGTGGTACTGAGGCTCGAATAGGGTACAGATTTTAGGTTGTTTCACCGACTTTGACTTGGAAGCTTCTATCGCTTAAATAGGATTTAAGTACGATGAAAACATCACAAATGTAATTAATTCAGAAAACTAAGTCATTGGTACAATCTGTCCAGAAAATGTAGAAATTAAAGAGTACGATTTTTCTCGGACTTTTTGTGTGTTTGTTAATAGCTTGCACTTACAAGCATCATACAATAAATGAAAAACTTGAGCTTTTACGTAAATTAAGGTATTGTGCTTCAATAAATATCATAACAATAGTAAATGTTTAGATTTTTCAAACAATTAGTCAACTTTCACTTCCGGTTTCTTCTATTTTTTGACAAACTGTACATGCCCACACTGGGAATCGAACCTGGGTCTCTCGCTTCCGAGGTTAGCTAGTAAGTAAGTAGTATATAAAAATCTAGTGTTACACTTTGCTATTTTTTTTTTGTGTCTACCAGCCAACCTTAAACATAAATGTAAGCATAACTCACATACAGTACAGGAACATACATTGCTTCTGGTCCCACTATAGACTACCCTGTATCGATAGACACAGCGACGTCACACACATGTATACATCCAAGACCTGGATTTTTTTGTCCCCAGCCAGGATTCGAACCCAGGACCTCTCGCATGGTAGTCAGAAGCGCTAACCACTGCGCCACAGAGATCGTCTATAATCTCGTATAGATTTTATATCTCGTATAAAATCTCGTGTCACACTTTGCTATCGAACTCCTCTGAAACGGGGTCACCGATTTTTATGAATTTTATGTGTCTACCAGCCAATCTTAAATGTAAACGTAAACATTTACATACAGACACATACATTGCTTTTGACCCCACACTAGGATACCCTGTGTCGATAGAACCAGAGATAGCGACATTACAAACATGTAAAACATCCAAGAGCTTTTTTTTTTGTCCCCACATTGTCCCCCGATTGAACCCGGGACCTCTCCCATGGTAGGCAGATGCGCTAACCGCTGCGTTACAGAGGTCGTCAAAACCTTACCAACATTCCTCGCTTGCAGCTCGCATATCTTATATTTCATCACCATCAACGTCGTTTACCTCACAATTTCATGACTACGGCTTAGCCGAGGGTGGCGGGTGCTCAATGAACCTCGAAATGAGATTGGGGCTCAGGGCACAAAACTACAAGGGATGGAAGAACTTTCTCATACAGTATTAAATACTGCTAGACGAGGGTGACTTGCACCAAGTCACTGGGTAAGAAAGTAAATACATGAATACTTATCCAGGGAAAAACGACGAAATAAACGATTGAGAAGGTTCTCCATCAGCTATGTAGTAGTTTGTTACTGTGTTAGTGATTGGGCTAGGCTTAAGTTATTATTATTATGGTTATGTTTCTTAATTTTCTCTCATAAATGAGGTGTGTTTGGGCACGGGCCGCAGCCAAGTATTATTAGATAGATAGATAGATAAATCATTTATTTGCATTTACACACACATGCAATGAAAACAAACAAAACAGGTTATACAGTAGTAGAAAAAAACACAAACAACACATACAAAACACAATGAAACAGTATAACAAACATAATAAGACAGTATAACAAGACAAAAACATTGAGTAATGAGACATACCAAATGCCTATCCACTGTGAGTACTGTGGGTGTGGCAAATGCAAAAGGGCTCTGACTATTAGGCCTATACATTCGACTCTCCATGGCACATAGTTATAGCTATGTCTGAGAGTCGAAGCCATGTCCAACTAGTTTCATCATCATCACTAGCCCACCGTTGCCCACTGCTGGGTATAGACCTAATAATAATAATAATTTTCACCCAGCACAATCACTTGACCTGTGAGCTCATTATGTAATTTTCGCAACGGATATTCATAAGTCTTAAAAAGTCGGATCCACTTACACTACACTACACTTACGTATAGTGCTCCAAAAATTCAAAAATTAAACTACAGGCTACCATTCACAGGCGTGCCCATCCGTCGGACTTGTCGCTGGCGACAAGTCCGCAGACAAATCTGCGTGTGAATGTGTTGGTTCTCGGTTCGGTGCGCGGCTCGTGGCTCGACGCGGCGCTCGCCGTCTGGAGATACAGTGCCACCATCTTATCTGTTCAGTTGATAGCGGCGCTAGTGGAGAATTCAGTAGTACCATTTAAGAAATTTACCTACAAAAATGAGAATATTTTAACCCGTCTTTCAATTTTAATGAAAATATATCTATAAATCTTAAGTAAATAAATAATCGTAAGTGAATAAATAAAACAAAAAGAGGGAAACAGGATTTACAATTAATTCGTTAGTTACAATTTTGCCCACCTGAATAGATAACTTGGTGGCGCTGTAAAGTAGTAAGCAGCTTGGCGCGGCGCTTCTGTAGTGTGTGGACGATGACGGATTTGTCCACGAATGGGTACGGCTTGGGATTCGGCTCGCGGTGCGTGTAAAGTCTGTTTTTTCATTCAATGCAAAAAATATATATTGTCACGTTGACATCTCCATATCTTTGATTGTATATAATAATAGTTGTGTCTGTGATTTATTTATTTATGTCACTAGTGTGTGTTTATATAACATGGTTCTTATGAATATGGCTTAATCTAATGGGTTTTTCTTACATTTAAAGGGTATAATAATATGTATTGTACTTTTTTTTTTTTTTTTTTTCTTTTTTTCTTTTTTTTTTCTCCTTTGTCGTCTTTTCTTTCCCTTTTTTTTTTTTTTTTTTCCCCTTTTTTTTATAAACCCATTCACAGTCTTTCAAAGATATTGTTACTGTAATATCATGTCACTTAAAATAAAAACGAAATTGAAATTAATTTACATTAATGCAAAATTACATTTTGAATAACATTGCGTTGCATTCTGGTATAATTATAATTGAGTGTGCTCCCCGGCGCCTTATCTCTGTTTACTCCATTGAGTAGTCACAAGCAAGGCGCCGGGGCTGTACAGAATAATGTCAGTAAAATTAAAACTTAAGATTACTTAGAATAAAATCAGAATAAAAATACATTGGAACTAGAATTAAATTAAATTACAATAAAATACCATGTCATAAAATTTGGATAGAATATTATTACATTAAATGTAATTGCGGTTAAAATTAAAAATTGTATATTGAATTAAAATAGCATAAAATAAAATAGCCAATTTGTCATCTACTTAGAATTAGTTGTGATCCCCGGCGCCTTATCTCTGTCTACTCCATCGAGTAGTCACAAGCAAGGCGCCGGGGTCCTATAATGATTGGCAACTTAAAGTCTTACCATAGCAAGCTTCCCCTCTCGCTCGGCCAATTTAAATTTGTACAACTTGTATAAGATGGTGTTTGGGTCGCCCGGGTTAAACCCGGCTCCCGTTCGCCTTGGAGGCCGCGCGCGTCACACCCAGGGCGAAGGCGAGGAAGGCATCTCGACTCTTGGAGTTGGCCATAAAGGCGGCGAATGCCTCGCACCTCACCGCCTCTCCCAGGAGTATCTCGCAATCGGCCCTTGCAGCTCCAAAACGGGGACACTCCTCCAACAGGTGCTCCAGCGTTTCGGGAGTCTCGTCGTCACAGATGCAGGACGGACTCCCCGCGAGCTTGAACCTGTGGAGGTACGCTCGAAAGCCGCCGTGCCCCGTCAGGAGCTGCGCTTTGGCATTGCACATAGTGAATTGGCCAAGGACTTTGTGGGCCGATGCCACGTCCGGGAAGAACAGCGAGGTGACGCGGCCTGTGGCAGACTCACTGTATCTGGTCTGCCACTTTGCCACCGTCTCCCGTCTCACCTGCAGTTTTGCGTGTGAGACGGGATACAGGTCGTAGGCTGCCGCGTCTTTGCGGGACAACGCCGCCTTCTTGGCCAACTCATCCGCTCGTTCGTTGCCGGGGATCCCGACGTGGGCCTTGATCCAGTAGAACCGGATCAGGCCCCCGTTTTTTTCTATGTTCGCCAGCTGGCCGTGGATCTTCACGGCCAGCGGGTGTGTGGGCGAGGTGCTCCTGAGCAACTCCAGAGCAGATCTGGAGTCGCTCAGGATACTCGCCCTGATGGGAACGGGTCCCCCGGCAACGAGGTCGAGAGCCTTGGAAATCGCCACCATCTCCGCTTGGAAGACGGAGGCGAATCCCTCGAGCCTGAACCCCCTGGTGCGGACTTCAGCGCCGTCTCTCCACAGAGTGACCGCTCCCCCCACCTTACCCTCGATCTTACTGCCGTCCGTGTAGGCCCGGGGCCAGTCGTCGGGCACCTTGCTGAGCTCCTCCACGCTGGCCACCTCCTCGAATTCGACCGGAGTCCTGCGAGCGGGGTGTGCCAGCGTGAACGGGCTGCAGCGGCCCTCGACGTCCCAGCCCGGGAGCGAGGCGAGGGGCCTCCCCCTTTTCAACTCGTAGAGTTGAAGGGCCTCCTCGGCCCTTAAGTCGAGGGGAAGGATCCTCGCCAGTAGGACGGCTGCTGTGAGGGAGGTGGTGCGATGAGCCTTTGCAATACGGATCGCAAAGGCCCTGGTCACTCTGTCGAGCACGGCCCTGACGCCCGCGCGCTGCGCGACAGGTGCCCAGACGTTGGCCGCATAGAGGATGGTTGGCTCTATGACGGTAGTGTAGAGCAGCCGGACGATATCGGCATTTAAGCCCCAAGTCGCCCTGGCCGCTCTAGACACCATCTGGAACCTAGCCATGGCTTTGCCGCAGACCCTGTTGAGGTGGCTATGAAAATTGAGGTTCTTGTCGATCGTTAGACCCAGTACGGTGATCTCGTCCGAGAACGCGATGTCCTCCCCTCCAAGACTCAGTTTGGGTGGGATTACATCGCGCTTCCTGGTGACCACCATAGCTTGGGTCTTCCGAGCGGCGAACCTCATCTTAGCCGCCTCTCCCCACTCTGACACGGCTTCCAGCGCGGTGTTCAGGATCCTTCCAAGCTCACCCGCAGTCTGCGCCGCGGCGATAATTAAAATATCGTCCGCGAACGCCTGCAGGTGAGCTTCGAGGTCCCCACCTCGCCGGAGCAAAGGGTCGAGTAACAGGTTCCACAGCAGGGGACCGCACGTCGAGCCTTGGATGCAACCTTTAGAAGTAGGTCTGTCTACTTGTGCTCCAGCGTACCTGACTGTGACCTGTCTTTCGCTCAGGTAGCTGCACAGAAGTCGGTAGACAGACTGGTCGCATCCTGTGGCCAGGATCTGGTGTTTTATTCCCGGCCACCACGCATTGTCGAAGGCCCCCTCGATATCGAGGGAGACTACTCCGACAATGCGTTTTTGCCCGACGTGATCTCTGATGAGCTGTACAGCGTCATACAAGGCATCCTCCGTGCTGCGTTGCGGCATGAAGCCATATTGGCGCGGGCTCAGTCCTCCGCCCACCCCGAGTTGCCAGAGCAGCCTCCCGGCCATCATCTTCTCCAGGATCTTCCCCAGGACGGACAGGAGCCCAATTGGCCTGTATGACTTAGGCCGCGTGTAGTCATCTCTGTTGGGCTTAGGCAGGATTTTGACTACAGCGGCCTTCCAATCCTTGGGGAAGTATCCTAGAGAGAGGCAGGCGTTCATCAGGGCAACAAATACATCATTTCTTGCCCGGATGGCCGCACTGCAGATGTCGGCCGTGAGGCCGTCCCCCCCGGGCGCCTTTTTGGGGTGAATGCCCTTCAAGACGCCCGAGAGCTCGTGTTGGGAGAAGGGAATAAACTCCCGCGGCTCGGTACTGGCTTCATCTTCCATGCGGGCAACGGCCTGTCTGACACGGGCATGAGTGTCCGACTCATTTTGAAGATCGTCAGCCGGGTAGAATGTGTCCGCTATGAGAGCCGCGGAACCTTCGGCGTCCAGGGTGCGTCCATCCGCGCCGCTGAGGAGGGTGTCCTCCTTCCGACGAGCGGCGCATCTTAGCACCCTGTATATGCCGTCCCACACGCTCTCATGCTCCTGCTTTGAATTCTGCAGAATTCTACCCAGCTGGCGGTCTTGGCCGCCTCTATGGCGGCCTTGTAGTCCTCCTTGGCCACCAGATACTCCGCAACCACCATATCCTTCCTGCGGCGATTTGCGTGCCGGATTCGACCCCTCAGCGTTATGAGTTTACAATTCTGAGGTTGTCAATGTCTGAATGTTGCTAGTACGTAAAAACCAAATAACCCCATTTTACTTCCAAGTTAAATTGTGTAAGCTACGCAGGTGGTTTTTTTTTTACACTTTGCTCTTACGAGTAATTCAATTTTAATGTCTTTGATGTGATAAGGATTTCGGTCACATGAGTCTTCTATTCACGGTAAAAAAAATCTACTTAGTTAACCTATAGCTTTCATAGCGGTAACACCACGTCATTTTTTTTTGCTTTATATTAAAAAACGGACTATAGTGAATGGTGGGCTTTTTTGTTATCACGCATCTCCGTTCTTTCTCTCGCAAATACCTCATTGGATGGATGACTGAAGTCAACCTTTTGATTCCCTGTGTGTGTCACATTGAGTTGGGGCATCCCCCGGGAGCCGGAGGGGCCAGGCCCGGTGGCCCCGCGCTCCAGCTTTGATATGTCGCGCGTGTCACCGGATGAGGGTCCGATTACGGTTTGGTTTACTTCATGAAGTACATGTTGTTAATTATAGAGAGGTTGCCGAGGTCAGATATTGGAGAAGATAGCACTCAAAAGTAAAAAATAACAATTTGAACGTATAACAATAACATCTTCTTCTTTAGTTCGTTCTTAATATATAAAATTCTCGTGTCACCGTGATAGTGCGCATATTCCTCCGAAACGGCTTGACCGATTTTGATGAAATTTTGTATATTTGGTAGGTCTGAGAATAGTTTGTTATCTATTTCTCATTCTTGCTCTCATTTATTTCTCATGTTTGCTGGGTCGGCTAGTTTTCTTATAAAAAGATACACCCAATGTTGACACTTATGTTTTGGATTCCGCAATACAGGTCCGCCTAGTGTGAGAGCCGCAGTTTTCTGTTAAATATGTAGTACCTGGATGACCGAGCTTCGCTCGGTATGTAGGTTTTCACACAAAAGAAGGAACTTGAAAAAAAAAAGAAAAATTTTTATCGGGTCTCGAACCGGGGTCTTCTGTTTACGGTGTCATCCTGTTTACCACTTGAGATATGACAACCTTATGAATCAGTTCAAAATCCAAGCCAAGTCACAGAATGAAGATGAATTAATACAAAAATCCAAACTAAATCGCGTTTTACGGGAAATTATCAAAGAGCACGTATTTACCTCAACTAAAAATTTACCGTTTGCCATCTTAAGTGACACTTGGCTAACGTTTTTTCAATGTAATAGCAAGTGATATACGTTTTTTAATACCTAAAGAGACGTAGAAGTTTCTAAAACGTAAATCATTTGCATAGCACGTATTAACACATCTACCACGGAAGAATCACACGAGCAGACTAACACAAAAATAATACATAGATAGAATATTCTAAAAAAGAAATACTGAAATAGGTAGGTACCTGAACACCTGAGACAGCATGTCTCCAGAGCACAAAAAAGCCTATCTGACCTTTTTACATAGTTTAAAGGTGCCAGGAAGTAAAAAGTTTTTTTTTTGTATCAAAGTTCAGATATGTCGGTACTACCACTAGAGCCTACTCAAATAACATTATTTTAAAATTTCATGCACATACCTATTAAATGTTATACCTTTTTGAATAGTTAAAGAGTCGTAGAAGTTTTTAAAATTATTTGCAGAATAAGTTCCATACGTAATTTTTTTTAAGAGCTTCAATGTGAAAAATATTTATAGAAAAAATATTTAATTCTAACCTAAAAAAATATCAGCAAAAGCTGCACCTACTCTGTTAGTAGTAGGTGCAGCTTTTGCTGATATTTTTTTATCAATTGAAATGCCTTTTAACTAAATAAATTAAAAAAACACTTTATGAGCTCTATTCTGAGAAAAATCATTCGAAATGCCAAAAAAAATTGATATTTTTTTAAAATTTTTAACAGTCAATATCTCCACAACGGTTAATTTTCGGACCCTATATAATAGAATAAAATCGATCAGAAATGACCTAAATAATGACCTCCGTTAAAATTGTGTACGACTTTCCCTGTAACCCTGTATAAATATATATACAAGAATTGCTCGTTTAAAGAGATTAGATAGATATGGAAATAAATACCTTTTTACTTATTACTTTTTCGTTACAAGTAAAACTTGTAATGTCCTTTCTATTTAGATCATTTGGAGAAAAATAGTACAAAAAACTGCAAACTTTTGAAATGTTTCTTAATTACATATTTTATTATTTTAAGTACTAATTTATTGAACTGGCTTTAATTCCAGATATCTTGTCAATTAAATAATCCTTAATTTATAATATCCCACCTGAAATGCAGCGGGAAAAAAAAACTCCACTCTGACCATCCCAGATAGCATTTTTTGGTAGCCGTTACGAAACAATGTCGACACTAAAAAGACGACACCAGTAACATTTTTGGTCGCTGTTACGACTTTGTTTCGGTCGCTGCGACTAAAGTGGGGCACTTCTCGACACAGTAACATTTGGTTATTAAGTTACGACGCCGTTTGGTAACATTTTGCCGACTATTTCAGAAATCATTCGTTCATTCGTCAATTCCGTTCATTCTTTGCAACCTTTATGAAACAACTAAAATGTCAAAGAAAACTCTGTGCAATATGGAGACAAATTGAAAGGTTCGCCATATTATTTTGACAGCGTAAGTTTATTTTTGAAGTTAATTAGTTTTAGGTGTCTAGTATTATTGTGATAATAGTGGGAAAAGAAATTTGACGTATTATGTAACCAAATACATTGAAAATCATCAATGGGCCATCACGTAATTGCAATTTAATCAGTTTATTGAAATGTTTAGGTTTTCACTTCAAGTTTCGTTCATTCTGCAAACCTTTCAGTTTAATCAAACTGTACTCCTTTTATGCTAATAATGTGATATTTAATCAAAAATAATCCATTAACTTACAAAAACATTTGTTTTCATAGTCAAATTATTCTAGTCGTATTTGGTAACAAAGTTACGACGCTGCGTCGACTTGCAGACACAAAGTTACTGAATTTACAATATGGTGTCTCTCACTTTATTGTGTCCACCGGTTCTGAAACTCTTGACAATGCCATTCTTAATAATTAACCTCACTAAATACGCACTATTTGTAAAAGTTTGCGTGCTTTCAGTTATACGTTTATAATACGTTTTAAAAATTAACAAGCATAAAATATAATATTCGTATAGGTCGTATAATATCTACAGTATGTAACAGCCGGACAAAAGGGCGCGTTGCGTACGAGTGATGATTTATTATGGAAGAATAAAGAATATGTAATAGAAAGTTTAATAACTTGATCACGTCCTTAAAGGGTATTCCAAGCTGTCTGTTACACCGTTTACAATAGTTTTGTGACTTTCAACCAATTTTGCAAAATACAACATAACTATCGTTTTTACAGGTATTACAAAACACGTGAAATGAATAGGAAACATCCAGATCTACAGTCCATCGAAGGAGAATTAGGAGAAGGATATGCTGAAGACCGTGCATTTGATATATAACCTGAAATTCATTGATATGTTTTTAATTACCTACATGTTTAGTTTTAATAGACTATAAATAACCTCAAATAAAAAAATATATTATCAAATAAAGAAAAAGATGATCTGTTATACGTACCGATACTACCTATCTAATATATAAAATTCTCGCGTCTTTACTCACCGTGTTAGTAGCTCACTCAGCAATCTCAAGTCAAATTATTCTAGTCGTATTTGGTAACAAAGTTACGACGCTGCGTCGACTTGCAGACACAAAGTTAGCAGATCTTGGCAGATTTTAATGAAATTATATATATTATAATAATCGGTAGTTCTGAGAATAGGTTATCTATTTTTCATAGCCTTAATCAACAAGTTTGCCGGGGCAGCTAGTCTAGGTAGGTATACTATATTATAAAGAAAAATGATTTGTATTTTTGTGTGTGTGTATGTTTGTAATGAATAGGCTTTGAAACTACTGGGCCGATTTAAAAAAAATCTTTCTACATTAGGAAGCTACATTCTTTGTGAGTAACATAGGCTATATTGGGTTTTCAAAAAGTTTAGGGTTCCGTATGAAATCTCGAATAATTATTTTTTTACACTAGTAATTACAATACAATAGTAACTTCTTACTCCTTGAATTAAATTACAATTTAACCCAAGGTGTAAAAAATTACTTCCCCGGGAATTTTCCACGGAACTAATATAGCTATTTCTACGGAAACGGTTTTGCCACCCGTGCGAAGCCGGGGCGGGTCGTTAGTATATGTATTATAAATTAAGCAATCCCTTACTTGGAGCTTCGTTTTGTCTTACTAATAAATCGTTGATTTTCCTGTAGCAAGTAATTCCGGAAATTAAATTTTTTTGGCTGTTTATTCATGTTTAACATGAATAATGTTTAGTTGGCAGACAATTGAGAAATATTTGGGAACCAGGTGCAGCTGATTGATATTCCTAAGCTTTGTTTCGGAACTATGACGTAATATTTACGAAACTTTGTGACCAAATATTATTCTAGTAACAAAGTTACCACACCGTTACAACACAGTTTACCTTTGATCCTTTGCTTGTTGAAAACTCAACGCAAAGTGTATAAAATAAAGTCGACACAAATCCGTACATATTGTGTCGACTCATCGACTACAAAAAGTTACTGAAACACTTTCTGGTCAAACTGTGTACACACTGTTACAACACATACAAACCGAAACGAATACAGTCGCATTGTTTCGAAACAATAACGGAACTTTGTAAATTTGTTACAGACTTCTTTTTGCGATTTTGCGACCAAAAAATGCTATCTGGGATATTTTTTAAAATAATATTAAACTTACTACACCACAGCCTATGTACCTATAAGATTCCATGATTGCCATCGATAACTTTAAAAATATGTAATTTTAAAAATATGTAACAGATAATTTTCTTAGAAGAATAGGACCCGTCCATTGCCGTGACTCTATTGAGAGTCATGTAGTACAGCATTACTCTATTCCATATATAGGTTCCTAAAGTGGTCCAAGTGGACTCCCAGTGGTCCATAGGAGACCACACGGGGGTCCACGTAGAGTAAAAAGAAAACAGCGATTCACAAGTTGTAAGTGGGGGTCCACGAAAAAAATTCTGGTTTTCATAATAAAGAACAAAAATTTTGGCTTGGATTTCCCTATCAACGTCAATTTTTGACTGTTTGTAATAATAAATGTTTATAATTTTGTATAATCACAAGTACTATTTTAATAAATAGGACACAGGAAAATGTGCTAGTTTTTTTCTTCTTAACAACCCCAATTTAGGATGATATTTTTTCGGAGTTTTGGGAATACAGTAGAAATGTAGCAGCACGGGGTCTACCGAAAATAGTAAAACTTTGAAAGTGGTCCACGAGAAAACGAGTTTGGGAATCTCTGCTCTATTGGCCCTTTTGGGCTCAGACGAGGATACCATGGTGCTATGACAATCAGGCAAAGACATGCGGCGGCCCCCAGTGAGAATCGAAACCATGACCTATGCCACTTTAGTCAGATTTCATCATCATCCACTCATTATGTCCCCACCGAAGGGCACGGGTCTCTTCCCTGAGGAAGGTATAGGCCATACACCACCACGGGGACCAAGTCCGGATTGGTGGAGGCTTGTAAGACTAGTGGCTGGTCTTACTGTCAGAAGTTTTCAAGCTGCCCCTAAGGCCTCTGACTTGGCTTAACGACTGCCATATTCTATCGACGGCAGCAGGCATTAACTGCTTAACGTGCCTTCGAAGCACGGAACCGCTCGGAAAAATGCCACTAGCGTTAGTCATAGACGGTGACCCATCCATGGACTGAACGCGGCGTATGTTGCTTAACCGTAGTGATCGTTTTGATCTCAGGCAGCGCAGGCTACGAGCGGTCCGATTTCATACAACGAGACAGATTTCATACAACGAGACAAATGAGGCAGTCCTACTTTAAAAAATTACCACCCGTTTCCTCGAACACTAACTATTTAATAATCTATGACTAACAGCTGTCAGTAGTGTTTTGTATGCACTTTGGCCAACTGACAACTATACTTCGCCCCTATACTCCGTTCCACGACTCAAACTTCTAGAGAATCAAATACTCGCATCCATTCATCGGCATTTCGAGGTAGTTTTCGTTACAGTGCCACTAAATGCTGGAAAAACATACCGCCTCCTATTAAAGATTCTCCTTCTATCAATTGTTTTAAATTTAAATTCAAGCAGTATTTGTTATCTATACAGAAGGAAAAATAGTAATGAACTCTCAAATATTGTACATCTTCTACATCTTTTATATTTATGTTATCAAATTATTTTCTTTGTTAGGTGGTTGGTGCGACCAATCTATTTTCGTACCAAATGTGTTAATGGTCAGATTTAAACAAAATTTAATTCATAAAATTATGTATATTTTTCTTACCAGCGGCCTTTTTGCAAAAACGCAATTCCTCTAATGTCAGTCTAAAACTATTTTATTTAATCCGACATCTACAAAGTCTGCATTCTTGGAATACTGTGGGGAGTTGAGTTTTTGAAACTGGGACCGATAGATTTTAGATTTTAGTTAGTTTAAGTTTTAGTTATAAGCCTTCAGGCATCCGCTGAAAACCAGCGCCGTATCTTTACTGCGGCATTAAGCTGAGCGGAAACCTATTTGGTACCTACTGTTATATTTATTTTAAGTTAGATTAATTTTCCCCTGTATAAGTACGAAATAAAGAATTTCTATTCTATTCTATTCTCGCATCTTATTGCTCAATACGAGCCGCTAGAGATAAGTGAAGACGGTCCGCTTCATAGGTGTCATTTAGTGGCTATTGAAGGTCACGGGCGTTAACCAATGGGCACACATGGACGATTTTCTTTGGGAGATCGTTTCATGTAATGGAGTATAGATAGATATTAATATTATTTCTTAGGAGTATTGATATCAATCACGTGTCTGAAAAAGTGTACTTTTCAATGATCTCATCCACCTCTAAGCACGAAGGTGTAGGTTTTTATGACTCTAGCCAGACCGATCCAGTGCGTCCGCTGTACGGGCAATTATAAACGAGATCATACACCGAAATTATAACGAAAAAACACCAGGCGAGTCGCCAAGGTGTATGGTTATTTACCATTAAGAGGAAAACATTACAATTTGTGAAATTGCTACGAATAAAAACTTAATAACTCTACCCCTGTGATTACATGGGCCCGGATAAACGGATAGGTTGTGATGTTATAATACCTCTACTCTGCTGGGTATGAACTCACTGTACTTATACTATATCGGTATATCGTCGGTCGGAATTATTACAGGAGCATTTCCAAAAACACGATTTTTGAGTTAAGTATGCAGAATGGTAGAAATTTTGAAGATGTTTCCGAATCCCTAACTGTACAAATCAATTGATTTTTTTATCCGTCACAAAAATACTAATTTCAGTAGAGAAACAATGATTTTACTGTAACATATGAAAATTTTTGAAATCTATAATCGTCAATTACTCAAAACATAATATTTTGAAATGTACCAATAATGTTTCCGACTGACGATATAGGGTGTCGAACGGCTGTAGGTACTATACGGAGGGATAGAAATGAATATAGGGAATGTTCTGTGAGTGACGACCTCTGGTCGCAGTGGTTAGCGCATCTACCTACCATGCGAGAGGTGCCGGTTTCGAACCCCGGCTGCAGACAAAAAAAAACCCCAGGTCTTGGATGTTTACATGTTTGTGATGTCGCTGTTTCTGGTTCCCACCACACAAGGTATCCTAGTGTGGGGTCAGAAGCAATGTATGTGCCTGCATGTACATATTTATGTTTAAAAAAATACTGAATTGAAAATATAAATTTTTTCCTCAATTTTCTTTTTATCTCTGGACTTAACTAGATTTTTAATCCACTTTAGTTTCCATCCCTTTCCACAAGAACACCCTGTATTTATAACTTCGACGTACTCAGTAAGGATTTCAAATAAAAGAAAGACCAGGAAATTTAACTATCAGTTTTCTACTCAGTTTTTTACGTCTCCTCAGCCCATGAATAGCTTCCAAAGCTAGGCGTAGTTGTTTTCCCCGTGATGCTAACATTTCAGTTAATTGTATAAATAATAATGTTTATTGACACAAACATGTACAAAAATAAATTTTAGATGTATTGCTTCAAAATAGTATGCAATAAAATTAGAGTTAGGTACAGACATTTTTGATGCGTGTGTACCGTCAGCGTTTGTATCGGCGGTAGCGCCGATTGTTTCGTATCGCCAGTTGTTTCCCCCTAGTTATAACAGGATTGGATTGAATAATATACAATGCTTAACTTTCCACGCTTTCCAAATTGATAGAGAATCAGAGTTCCCTAAAAATGATGTGATTAGCGCATCTGCGTACCATGCGAGAGGTCCCGGGTTCGAATCCCGGCTGGGCACAAGCAAAACCCAGGTCTTGGATGTTTACATGGTCGTGACGTCGCTGTTTCTGGTTCCCACGACACAGGGTATCCTAGTGTGGGGCCAAAAGCAATGTATGTGCCTGTATGTAAATGTTATGTTATTTATAATTTATAATCCTCTGATTTTTTTTTTCGACAAACCAGTGTGTATGTAATTTAATTAAAATTGCGCTCTACTCTAATAATTGTCTCACATTAAAGAAATTTTAAGCACTTAAATAAAACAGAGCTACCGGAAAGCAAGACCGTGCAAAAAATATATTTTTTTCATCATCATCATCATCATCACCAACCCATTATGCCCCCACCGAGAGGCACGGGTCTCTTCCCTGAGGAAGGTATAGGCCATACTCCACCACGGGGGCCAAGTCCGGATTGGTTTCATATCGTAATGGTTTCGTATTTTTTTCATATCCTGCAAAAATATTTTTTTTAAGGTTCCGTTCCCAAAGGTTAAGAAGGGACCCTATTACTGAGACTCCGCTGTCCGTCTGACTGTCGTCTGACCTTAATAGCTAGACAGTCGAAATTTACACAGATGATGTATTTTTGCTACCGCCGAAATAACAAATACAAAAAACACAGTAAAATAAATAACTAAGGTGACTCCCATACAGATAACGTCATATTTTGCCGCTTTTTGCTCAATAATAATATAATATACTGCCGTCATAAGAAGAAAGGCCATAACTTCCATATTTACTAGTGAGAAAAAGTGAACTGTATTTGAATAAAAATAACACTTAAATTTAAGCAAATAACTTATGAAATATGTAAAAAAAAATCTTGTGTTTTTCAAATAGTAATCATCGACGACAAGTTAGCATACATGCTTGAAATTTAGTTTTTTAGTCATTTGCTCGAAATCAAGTTATGGCCTTTTTCATTATGAGACGGCAGTATAGAGTTTAATGATGTAAAGATAATGGTGCGCGATTGTCCGACTTGCATTAGGCGGTTTTAAAAAAA
The DNA here is from genome assembly GCA_947310845.1 of Yponomeuta plumbellus. Classification (NCBI taxonomy): domain Eukaryota; kingdom Metazoa; phylum Arthropoda; class Insecta; order Lepidoptera; family Yponomeutidae; genus Yponomeuta; species Yponomeuta plumbellus. The sequence goes on along the minus strand of OX371212.1, from coordinate 12,673,730 downwards.
ATATAAGTCGTGAAATCAAATGTATTGTAAATAACAACGTGTATCCGCCATGTTTCGGGAATTGCGAATTTTAGAAATAACTCTGTATGTTATGGCTACCAAATTCTGGCGAATTCCTGACGACGCAATGAACGACTAACGAGGAAGCAATCGCCAAAAACTCTGAATACTCTCAGCAACGATTTCGTCAAAAAGCCTAGACACGGACGCGGTAAAAAACATCTGAAAAATCCGAGTCGATTTTTAGTACCTAAGTATCGATTATTTTAATCGGCGCACGGCCCGGGTGTCCGTCTGCCCGTAATAGTTCGTAATCGGTCGCTAATCGGGGCACAATTTTCGAAATTGTCGATCGGTTGTTCGGTCACCGATCATCGGGTACCGCGGTCGGCGGGGCTAGGGATGGGACGGTAAGCCGTCCCATCCCGATGATACACGATGGTCTACAGTATTTTTTTTTTATCGATACCTAGTTGACCCGGCAAACGTTGTTTTGCCATATTAATTAGCCTAAGTCCTATTCTCAGACAAACCAAATATTAAAAAAATCATAAAAAATAGTTGAAGCCGTACCGGAGAAGTTCGATAACAAATACAGTGACAGGAGATTTTTATATATTATGTTAAAATTACGTAATTTTGATACTTGTGTGGTGAGAAATACTATATAATCTAGAGGCTTATCGCTGTCGTGATAAACAGTTCAACATTTCCGTAATATAAGGCAAGCATCTTTACTAACGTGTATTTGTGGCAAGAATTTAAAACGGATTCGCTTAAAGATATTGTACATATTTTAAAAAGTAATTTAATTGTTGATATAAATTCGTAAATAAATAAATTAGGGAGAAAATCTAAAACGATCCGACCACATTTCACCAAACAGCTGGCCATTTTTATCGATGACAGATCTAAGCCGCATTATTTATTGAAAAAAAATAAAACAAGAGCCACGTCAAAATTGGCAGCACACCGACATCTAACCCCCGTATCGATCACAATAATCGATCGTGTGCCACGTAATTGCGCGGGATAGAACCCACGACCCATTATGTCATTATATGGAATTTAACCGACCGGGATAAAACAATAGAATTACCTGCCATTACACTTTGAATCTTCGAACGTGAAACTAAAGTATATTTTTGTCTGGCATGAACTTTTGAGTAACGTCGTTATTCATTTGATGAAAAGAAAAACAAAGCCGATTCGGATTAACAATTTTGTCCGTTAAAACAACGAAATAGAGTTGCTTATTCAATTGCTGCGCTGTTTTCGCGGCGGTTAGCAGGACGTTCCGTTTTCAAAATTGGCTGCGATCGGCAGCGGCGCCCGCGCAGCACCTGTGACGTCACGTGACGCCGCCGGAACTATCGGACATTCGACCGTAATTTTCTGATCGTTTATGAAATTCGAACGATCGATTTGGGGGGCTTTTAAATGGGCCACGGGTTCTCGTAAGCTGTCTAGTCGTACCGTTTCATCCTGCCGTTATTTTGGTGGTCAAAAGAGAGCTAATTTCCGTTTGTGCACATAGAACCTATCGACGTCGACGTGATGTCTTCATGATTTCTTTATGCGTACTGAACATTGCCGCAAAGCATATAGGCGCCAGCTAGCGTGCCCACGACTTCTTCTGCGCAGGATTACCGGCATATCAAGTATCCTATGTCTCGATAGAGATCTTTAACTTTCTTTACGCCTTATTTCATGTAAATCCGTTCAGCCGTTATTGCGTGATTGAGTAACAAACAAACATTCATATTTATAATATTAAATAGAATATAATGTATATTATACAGTTTGCCTATATAGTACGATACAGTAAAAGGCCATCAGCCTCCTTAGCATGATCTCTCATCCCGCGCGCGAGAACAGAGTGCGTATACTGAGTTTTTTCATTCACTCTCGATAGTGAGAGCGTTTGCGATTTGCATAGGAGTGACAAAGAGACAACTAGATGGCGCGCTTTGTCACTCCTATGCAAATCGCAAACGCTCTCGCTATCGAAAGTGAATGACAAAACTCAGTATACGCACTCTGACAAAGACTCGCGCCCGCCATTGCATCGCCTTCTCGTCCACTACGTGAGCGCAGTATAGGGTGATTCTTTCTCTACTTCTCACTCGCGGGATAAAAGATCATGCTGAGGGGACAGGTCACAGTAGAGGAAGTTTGTGAGAACAATTGCCATGTACCTACAATCGTACACACCACACGAATGAGGATCTTTCATCACACTTGCATTGAACTAACATTGCGTTACGGTGTATGTACGATTGAAAAAGTAGTTTTTTTTGAGATTCCAGTCGATCACGTAGGTACATACGTGAAAACCAACTAGCGCGTTACATAATTGCTTATCAAGATAAAATCAACGACGCCCGATGGGCCGACGACATTGTGAAAGCGGCTGGGAGACATTGACGAGACTAGCACTGGTCCAGATGGGTTGGCGTGAAAGAGAAGAGGCCTATGCCCAACAGTGGGCTCTATTTACGGGGTGATTAGATAGATAGAGGATAAAATGAACATTCTCTTATATTTTGATAGCAATAGTGATTCTCCCTGTAGGTAGTTAACTCATACAATTCCTGGTTGCAAGCCAAGCCTGACATTGTTATTCCGTCGAGCAAAAAAAGACCGCACGTTTTATGACGTCACCGCAAGTTTATAGGTCATTCGTCAGTTTGGGTCGGACAAATGGACATACCGACTCGAGTGATGTGGTTTGTGACCGCACATGCTGCCTTTGTCTGGCTTTGTGAACGCCGCCTTGCCCGAGATGAGTGACACTTGGATCCCTTGCTATGTTGTCGTTTGAGAGACTGTGCGATTTTCTTTGGAGCGATACGATAAAAGCTCTTTGAATATATGAAATGATTTTCGTAATAAGGACGCCAATTGCACTATTTCTCTCTCTTCGTGGATTTTAAACCCACATGATGGAGGGGTCAGCCTTGCTAAATTGTAATCGCCAATTGCACTATATTTTTATTTACTTGACCTCTTTTTATATAATTTCTGTATAAAATAAAGAATATTTTGTCTATCTACTAAGTAGTAAATAATTGTAAAACTTTCTAATAATAGAACAAGAACAACTTTTGCAATGGGGTCGACCTCGATATCGCAAAGAAAGCCGTTCCATATTAAATTTGGTACCTACGAAGATTTTCGAAGATTTTAGAGATGGTCCCATAGTGTAAGTTGTTCGTACTAATGAGTAGAAAGTACCTTATGTCAGGCGTTACTTTACAAATCAATACCATGTATATATTTTGCACTGTTCTTACAGTAGATACGTTGAATTTAGACTGGCAAGTACAGGATGATGAAATGGAGTGTAAAAAGTTTTTCTTATAGGTAAGCCATACCTAACTAGTCTAAGACTATCTTCTCAGGAACTTCCATTTCAAGAATAAATAAATAAATCTGAAAATAAATGAGAGTCTAAACTGAAAAAGATTTTCAACATTCCACAATATTTTCAAATGTGGCAACTAAAACCAAATCCAAATTCCAAACCAACAACCAAACCAATGGGCATGAAAACAATGAAAATCCTAAAGAGTCAAACCAAAAAAATAAATCTGTATTTCTCTCACCATTTATGTTACAAATAACTACATCCCTAATCACAAAAAACAATAAAAAGAAGAGGAAAACATCACTACTCTACTACTCACAATCAGCCTGAAAACAATTAAATTCCTAAGAGAGTCCGAACTGAAAATAGGCCTGAACTTTTCTCACCATTTACGACACAAAAAACTACAACCCTAATCACAGACCAACAACAAAAGAAAAACCCACCACAGATTAACAGCGCAACCCGTTCGAAACTAATCAAGCTTATCTAAAATCGAGCCACGGAAAAAAAACAGTAGAACGCTAAAAAACAAATGAATGAAGGAGGCGTATGCGCATCCCATGCGGACATAAATCATTCACCGACGGGAATGGAACCCGCGAACACACAATAAAATACACACAGAATGCCAACCCAGGACAAAATATGTTAACTCAAAACCTTAAAGCTGTATTGTAAAATGCAGTCCAGACACTTTTAGTAAAGTTAAAAAAATTCAGACAAGGCTGTGTTACTTGTTTGCTTACGATACTGAAGTCCACATCCCTAAGCCATATGAGACCGATTTAAGACTTTAATCTTATAAAATAATGATGTGTGTCAATATATGTATAAACAATCTATACATAAAATATGGCTGACAAAACCATCCGGCTTACAGGTTATCATAGATTTTTATAAATGCAATGAAAAGGTCTTTCAAATTCAATTCAATTTCAAATTTTAATTAGATCTCACATCGTTTAGTATACTTTTTTGAATTACGTGAATCAAGGATCTGAAAAAAAACCCTTCAGCGGATCCGAAGAACTTCTATGACCCTTCGGTGGGTCTGAAAAACAACTATGACGCTTCAGTGGGCCTGAAGAACTACTATGACCCTTCAGTGGGCCTGAAACACAATCATGACCCTTCAGTGGGCCTGAAAAACAATCATGACTTCGAATAAAATATTACCTATATAAGTTATTATAAAAATACATTTTAACACATATTATGTTATTGTTTTTTTTTTCAAAATAATTAGATTATGTGTAGAAGAAGACAATTTGGATATTCTTTTCAAAAAAGCTTTACCTTAATTAACAGAATTTCCACTTCTAAAATAACACTCATAAATGTGTTGAACACTAGACACAATCGTCCGCTAAATTTATACTCATCAGCAATGTGAAAAGTCTACGGAAGGTAGATCAGATACATCGTTTTGTCTTTGTTCTCGCAGAGAAGGTACCCGCGATCTTCGGGAGATTTTAATAAACATGAGAGAGGCATTAACTGTAGGAATATTCATTCATTCTTTTTGTTATGTTGTTGTACGCCTGTCGTTTGGTGTTGTTTTGTAATTCTTATTCAGCGCCCGTGTGAAGGTTGTTAGCGGCGAGGTTTTGGCCGATAATTATTTAATTTCGATTATTATGATATCACTTGGTAAAAGGACTTCTAGAGGCTTAAGAGCAATTTTGGCAATTATAAGCTTTTCAAAATTCCTTTATTGATCACCAAAGTACTTGATGAACCTTACTGATCTCATTACCAGCATAGTACGATGGCACGAGACACACGTGGCGTACTTGTGGCGCTAAACTGTCAGAATTAGACAATAGGCTATTTGACAGGTTCCTGAAAACCGTCTCAGATTTTTGTTGGCGTTCATTTGGTGCTCAGAAAATGGTAATTTTAAATTATTTCGTGTATTTCTTCTGAAAAAAAGCAAAAAAAAAATCACTTTTAAAATACGCCGCCAAAACGCCTATCTTGAACATTCCATAATGTCTTTGCACAGGAATCACGACGTCAGTAGTCAGTAAACCAAATCAATGAACGTAAGAACGACATGAATGACAGAGGCCATATTTACTGACCTGTGACATTGTAAACATTTAATCCGGATCAAGTTACGGGTGTTGTTTTATCGGGACGAGTGTTGTGTTTTCGAAAGTTTTAGTTCAAAAAAGACCTGTAACATCATCATAGATGCGGTCAATCCAGGCCGTGTTTATAAAAATGGCCACAGATACAAAATTAGATAAGATAAAATAAGAATAATCTTTATTGCACACAAGAAACAAAAGATACAAATAAAACTTACAATTAATAAAAGTACAGTCAAAATTTAGACGAATTTATGTATAAATAATACGTTTTTTTTTCATACAGTCAAAAAGCCTATATTTTTTCTGGGGATTGGCGACGCTGACGTTTAAAACTGGCCTCTTTGTACTATCTGTCTGTTTATCTTTGTACTATATGTACTGTCTATGAAACGAAAGTGATTTGTCCGGATCGTGGTAGGTGGCAGTTCCTGGTCTCTGCCTACTCCTCTGGGATACAGGCGTGAGCTTATATATGTATTTTTTTGACCAGAAGCAATACATGTGCCTGTATGTAAATGTTTGCGTTTATGTGTGTTTATGTCTATTTTCTACGTTGCCTTCCTCAGGGAAAATAACCGTGCCCTCGATGGGGACAAAATTAAGGGGTTAAGGATGTTGATGTCTATTTTGATTTGATTCTTGAGTTTGCAGGAATACATAATCATTTTTCGCTTTTGCATTCCGCTCACGCTGTGGGAGAACGGTGCTACGTATGTTCTGCACTGAATGGGTTTGTACGATTTAATCTACTTCGAACTGTAAAGCACATTTTGGAATCGTCGAATTGGTTAAATAAGTGAAACAGTTCCGTAATAGGAGAGGGCAGATCAAAAATTTGAGATTTTGGGTCGATTTCTGAATTGAGAATTTGCACTAAGTAAATACTCAAGTAACGTTCTGTCACGCTGTAAACTTTTAGTCCGGATAAACTAACGGATGTTTTTATCGGATGAGTCCGACCAGGTTTCGCTCCGATTCGCAGAGCTTTATCATGGTGAGCAGAGACGGAGCTCGCGTCGTCGGTTGCTCGTCTCAAACTGTTTATCCGGACTAGTTTACAATGTGTTGTGCTTACGAAAGTTTTAGTTAAAACATTCTGTCACGCTCTTTTCTGAGAAATTTGACGAGACAACACTACATTGAAGTATTTACTAGTTAAAATTCTCTACTCAGAAATCCCTTTGGTACATACAGACGAACCAACGCAATCAACTGATTTTACTATAGTGTAGTACTGCGCAAAGACCAATATAACACGAAACCTTAACATGATTTCCTTCAACGAACATCTAAAGTTTTAAAAGAGCCTTTATCGTAGCCAGGCCAACTACACGTCTATTTTCCTCCGCAGATTTACAAAACCTGTAGCTGCTGCAAAGGTTAAAAGAGCAAACGCAAAGCCAGTGAAGCATGCAAAAGTTCCATATCTTTTTCTTAAATCTAAGGGCATATTCACACATCGGTAGAAACAGCAGGATGTCACTCAGAGTTGTTGAGGAACTTGTTATGAGGAAGAGGATGAGGAAGAGGAATTTTTTAAAGTCGATTTTGAGGAAGAGGATGAGGATGAGGAATCTGGCAGACTAAGAGGAAGAGGATGCTAAAGACGAAGAACAATTAATAACATTACGTAGATTACGCTAGTATTGAACTTCTTTACCTACGTTTCCATCTCTGTCTTCCTTTAACTTTTTAATACAGCGAGACTTCTCTCTCTCTCACAAACATATTTCGTTTCAACAAAACTTATAACTCTCCTTCCTCTTAAATTCCTCATGAGGAAGAGGAAGAGGATGAGGAACCTCAAAAATATGAGGAAATTCCTCATTTTGAGATTGAGGAAGATCTTCATCAACCCCACATTTAATGGGCATACTATATTCATTTCATTAATTCCTTACATAAAATCACGTCTGTGTCTCGGAGAGGTATTTAGAGACCAAGGCTTGCCACCTGCTACGATTCAGACAGACCTTCAAGTGTAATTGCACATACATTGCTTCTGGCCCTACACTAGGATACCCTGTGTCGTGGGTACCACAAACAGCGACGTCACAAACATGTAAACATCCAAGATCTGGGTTTTTTTTTAGAAACCGGGACCTCTCGCATGGTAGTCAGATGCACTAACCACTGCGCCACAGAGGTCGAATTGTTATTGCAGTTACTATTTTAAGCTTATACCCATTCTCTACGCTAGGTAAAAAGTTAGGATATATTTCAATAGGTTATTTTCCGTAGACAGCTGAACGTTTATACTTCTTTTTCAGGAAATAAGCATTTTAATCGATTTTTGCCCTTACACAAAAATTTACCCCTGTATCAATCTCTGAGTTACGCCGGTATCTCAGGGCAGATACCAAAGTTTATCCCGACAAACTCTTTCGCTCATTCAACTTTCATTCGCTGTATGCACAATCTCCTATTTCGGGTATGTTCGATCTTGCCTTTCTCTAATACATCGTGTATTTGGATAAAGTACCTGGGTGACCGAGCTTTGCTCGGTACTTTTTTTGTAATATAAAATATGTAATATGAAATTAAAATAATCCTTTTTCAACAAAAAAAAACATCATGACTCGAACCGGGTCTCTTGAAATTGGCCCGAAACGGGTCGCCCGTTTTCCCGTCAGGACTATCCCAACCTTGAACGTAGACGCGAAAAGCTCTGTATGTTATTATAGCAAATTTCAATTGCCTTAAAACACGGATAAAACAACGTTTTCTCAAAATGTAACCTAGTTAGATCAATTAAACGCCCCCGAAAGCATCTGCCTACAAAATTTCGTGAAAATCGTTGGAGCCTTTTCCGAGATTCTGATTATATATAAATATATATACAAGAATTGCTCGTTTAAAGAGATTAGATGTTCGCCTGGGGCTTGTGCGACAGGATTTTCCGCGTCTCTTTTTACAACTTCCTTCTTTCCTTTATCCTCTCTATGAGTCCAAATCAAAACCAAATTCCGTTCCCTAATTGAGTTTTAAATAGATAGCGCTGTAAATACCTACTATATTAAGAATATGTATTAACACAAAAATAGGATTACTAACAACTTAATTTGAATTTGTCACGTTTGGGACCTTATTAGGTCTCGGCAAAACGTGGGCTCAGTTCTAGTGATTGGTGCCTCTGCCTACCCACTCGGGGATAACGGACGTGAGTTTTTTTTAATTTATTTAATTTGAATTTAATATTTAAAATAAACGTGTCCTTATTTTTGCTATAAAATATTCTGTTTAATTTATTAAGTAATTTCAATAATTTGTGCAGTAACCATTACCATCTTTACCACAAGGGCGCACGGGGTCCGTGCCCAGGGCCCCCAAGCCCAAGGAAAACTGAACGAAAAAATAAAGTAAAAATAAATAATATAATAATAGTAGATATTTTTTATACATCATGTTATACTATATCTGACTACTTACTCATAATAAATAGAAGAAAATTTTAGTATAATTTACTTTCGAAAAGGGCTGAAAATTCTTGTGCGCCCAAAGGCCCCAATGGGTTATAGGGTAAGACGGCCCTGGGAGTAACCGATTTCTTCTTGGACCGACTTACGCCGGCGACTAAAGTGCCATTTTAAGGACTTAGGCTGACATTCAGAGACGAATCCTAAGTTCACGCTTAGATCAGTCTTAGCAAAGTAAACTAAAGTCGTACTTAGTAAAGCGCCGTAATTTTCGTATTCACAGTACTTAAGAAAGTCATCTATATTGTCTATCACTTTTTAGTGATGTAGTTCTTACCGGTTTTTTTAATTTGACATTGCTACACGAGAGCAGGACAACATCATACAATTTTATATATGTCAGAGTGAATAAAAAAATCCCACAGATAATGCTCGTAGAACATCAGTGAAATGACATTTGGAGTAGTCTGTGAACAAAAGGCTTAGAAGTGACAGTTCTAAGTTCACGTAAAGTCACCGATATTGACTACTTACACTTAGCTAAGCACCATTTCATACTAACCTTGCTAAGATGCGATTCTGAATACGAAATGTTTTTAAGTACGTGATTTTGACATTTCTGAGACCAGTCTTTGCTTAGTTTTCGTCTCTGAATGTCAGCCTTAATGCTGTTAAATCCACATTTAAGAAAGTGATGGAAATCGGACTTAATGTTTAAAAATTAAAACAATTTTGTTTTTAAAACTTGTGGCGCTATAAGCGTGTTATTCGCTTTGTTTCCCTATAGCATATTCTATGTTATTGTAATACCTTTTGGATTACCATATAACATAACATTTACATACAGGCACATACATTGTTTCTGGCCCCACACTAGAATACCCTGTGTCGTGGGAACCAGAAACAGCGACGTAAACCTCTAAATAACAGGATATTTAATATCGAGAACACATCTCTCTAAGAGAGAGCCAGAGGCAGAGGCAGTGTAAAGCCTGTATTACACAGAGGCAACACTGTGCGGCATTGCGGTATGCCACAAGGCCGCATGCTACAACGTCGCACATTGTGGCAAGAACCTTGTGGCATGGCAACACCTTGCGTCATGTGGCAAACTGTCGCAGCTTCTTCTTCTTCTTCTGCCGCACCTTTGTAGCATGCGGCCTTGTGGCATGCCGCACATTGTTGCCCCGGTGTAATACAGGCTTAAGAGGGCTTAATACTCACGCGTGCCTTCCTCCAGGGTGACCTCTCAGCAAACGAGCTACAGTGGGTAGGCGGGTACAGCAGCCAACGTAAGCTATAATTAGCAAGGGCGGGTCGCGCCGGCTTCCTGGCCCGAGTCTTGAGATATGGGCGCGCGGCGTGTTGGTTTTTATCCAGTTCTCATGGGAAAGGCGTTCTACGGGCTGCTTGGAGAAGTCTAGCTTTGGAGCAATTCAACCTTATAAATAATTTATTTGCATTTACACACACATTCAATAAAAACAATAGGTATAAAGCAGACTATACAGTGGCAGAAAAACAAACGACACACACAAAACACAATGAAGCAATATAACAAAACAAAAACATTAAAATTGAGACATACAGCGATGCAAAAAATTTATGAATTTGTAAATGTTATTTATGAGTACAATAAAGAATATTCTATCTATCTATCTATCTTTAAGTACTTTAGGTGTGGCAAATGCAAAAGGGCTCTGACTCAGCATAAGCTGGAGATATGGTACTCCAGCGCTGATCTTCCGTCAGTACCCGTAAGACAACGTGCAGAGCTTGGAGAGATGGTACGAATTACGACCCAGTTCAAAATAATATTAAATAAATAAAATATGTTATGATATAACGCGTGCACTATTCTATAAATTATCGATGCTGAAGATTTTTAGGTATTGGATGGTATTGAGTTAATTCAATAAAACATGTTACCTATACACGTTTTCTAAAACTACTGAAGCACTTTCAAAAGACTGTTTCCATGTACTCCTATTGTGTGTATTTAATCAGAGACTGAATACAAGTTGCTGGATAAAAACTTCATTTTTTGTGGCGTCCTTCTGAATAGGCAACCTATGATTAGATTTCAAGCTTCAGAAACGGCCAAGAACGAAACAACCTAAAAGAATAAATAACTCCTTGTTTTGTGTAAAAATGTCCAACCAAAGAAGAGTAGATATTTTGTTTTCAGTGCTCATGTAGCTATATTTGTCTATGCGTTTTCTTATTCCATCACAAAGCCCATATCTAAGCTGAAAAGGGTGATTCTCAGAAATTGGCTCAAATTGCATAAATTCTTTGGCGCATTTTATTCACATTAACTCAATAACAAGTCATATATTGTAGGTTTATTGGCCCTGAAGATTGTACTGTAACATATTTGTAGGTTTTGGTGGCATCTACTACAATATATGTTAATTTTTATTGAGTTATTATGAATAAAAATGCGCCAAAGAAATTATGCTGTTCTGAGAATTACACAAATATGGTTTTAAGGTTTTTCGTTATTTCATTAGCAATTTGTAAGTAAAGCATGATGTGAGGTCACATTTTCACCCCATTACACTTGATAGTTAAGAGGATTCTCACAAAGGTAACGCTTCTCCCTGCTCAGCTGTGCTCGGAGTGGCAAATAACGCGCTCGGCGGCTGAGCCGCGAATTGCGTCACTTAGCGGTTTGGTCCGCTTCTTCGTGCTGAGTGGTGGTGAATGTAATCTCATGTGTAATTCCTCCTGTACATACCGACAATAAAGAATATTCTATCTATCTATCTATGATTGCCTCGCGGCAATACTCACTTCGCAGTCTACCGTCCGTGGAAATTGGTTAATAACATAACATAACATTTACATACAGGCACATACATTGCTTCTGGCCCTACACTAGGATACCCTATCTACCCTGTATACCCTGATACTCACCAATCTGTTTCATGATGCTAAAGTTATTTTATCAGTTTGATTTTTGTATACTCAAATTAGGAGACTATTTAGGATCTAGATCTTTAAATCGATCGTCCTTTATGCCCAAAAACACGTGTGATACAACGGGGTCAGTGTTATACTCTGCGGCACACCCCGCGCTTCCACGCGATTGGGCGGAATTCAGCAGTGTGTTATCCTAGGCGTATTTTCTCTATACCTACTTATGGAATTCGCACTAAGCGACGAAGTCTGATGCAGCTTTTTTTAGTTTCAACAGCAGATCAACATTATTTCTTTGTTGATTTTGTAGCAAATAATGAGAAAAGTGTAGTCAACGCCAGTGTAGAGCTAAATATCTTCCGAACTTGTATGGATATTCTTGAAATAGGTTATTTCATTAAATATAAATATTCCTAATTAGAAACTCTTATAAACTAAATTTGCATAAAACAACTCACCTGTGTAACTATTTCAAAAGATAATAAACATAATTTCTAAGATGGCTACGAGCTTTTACACCAGCTCTTGTTTTGATTGTAGTAAAACTACTCGAAGATATTAAATTAAACATATCACCAGAAAACTGAAATAAAAAAAATTGTCCATGTAAAGAATTTTCATTGTGTTTATTGGATGTAAAATCTCTATACGTGATCGCACATTTGTCAGCACCGTACGCGCCGAACGCGCAGCACGCGCCGTATTTTAAAATTGGGTCGCATATTTGTCAGCAACGTACGCGCCGAACGCGCCGCATTTCTGTGTGTTGCCAACAATTTTTGCAGTTGTTTCTTGCCTCTGGTGTGAAACGGTACGGTGACATTGTGCTATGGAAGAAATTGTTGTAATAGCCTGCTTATTGGCAGAAGAAGAAAAAAATGAAATTCCAAGAAAAAAAAGACTCTGGATTCACAACATTAATTCAAAAAGGAACTTATATGGAGCATATTCAGCTCTTCGGATCCGAATGAGGCAACACTGAGTGGCAGCACGCGCCGCACACGCCGTACGCGCCGCATTATATGACGTCATCAGAATGCTTCCTTCGGAGTTCGGATGCCTACCGTATTTTACGAAATGCGGCGCGTACGGTGCGGATAAATATGCAAGATTTCATATCATTGCATACAACGAATTCTAAAATGCGGCGCGTTCTGCGCGTGCGGCGCGTACGGTGCGGATAAATGTGCGACCAACTAAGGCGCCACCTTCGGATCGATTTGTCCATGACTATAGTCTGTAAAACATAGCTTGAGCTCCGCGACAGCTGTCATCGAAATGGCGTCCATGAAGTTTTGAATTTTTTCACAGAATATTTGTACTGTGAAAACTCCGTACTTACTGCACACTATTCGATGTCTAAGCAATATCGTAACCTAGCCCTATCAGTGAGACAGCTGTCGTGGAGCTCAAGCTATGTTTTACAGACTGTAGGATATGCTGTATCTATTCAAGGAACCACAGGGACGTTTACCTTATACGCAACCAACGATCCAGTCTAAAATCGCATCAAGGACATCTATGGCCACGACATTTTACATTTAATTTTGTGAACGTTTATTTTCTTGTGTATGTTTATTAAAGGATGATGTGCAAAATGGGCCCACCTCCAATAAAAATGGCTTGTTTATTAGATTAAAGGTCTAGATACATACGTTCATTATCAAGTAGGTGCATACCAGAATTCGCTGTGTGGCTGGAGTTATTTTGTTTAGAAAAAGTTGATATTTTTGGTTATAAATAGAAGTTTTTGGCTTTTAAAACCATTTTTTTTTTCTAATATGTAAACCACTTAATGCTACATCATTTACTATAATAGTAAATGAACAACCCATTTCAGCCTATGGATGTCGTAAGAGGTGACTTACGGCCATTTAGACCTTAGCGCAGACTACATTGCATACATGACCTAAGACACATCTGGTTGCCCTTCTGGGTTGTCTAGCAATCGCTTCATGTAAAAAACAATCATCATATTCTTGCCCTGTTCCCATTATTTGGGGTCGGCGCAGTACGAGTATGTCACTCTCTACCATGCGTCCCTATCACTCGCCATCTCTGCATTCTTTTCACATTCTTATTAACATCACGCACACAATCCAACCACCTTTTCCGCGGTCTTCCTCTTCCAGCATATCCATTAGACCATGTAAAAATTGGAATCGCTCGTAGCGTGGGCTGCCTGAGTGATCTTAAACGATCACTAAGTTAAGCAACTTACGGCGCGTTCAGTCCATGGATGGGTCACCGTCTATGACTAACGCTAGTGGCATTTTTCCGAGCGATTCCATGCTTCGTAAGGCACGTTAAGCAGTTGATGCCGGCTGCCGTCGATAGATGGCTTGATGGGTTGATGATGATGTAAAAATTAGTATTTGCGCCATAAAACTTAGTGTATTTAGCGCACTAGGAAATTGGGATAACGCTAGGATGATGACGTTAAGAAAATTCTGATAATTGCGTTAGGTACTTGCAGATCGGCCCTAAACCGATCATTAATTTTAATTCTCGTGAAGCGTGCTAGATGAGGCGATGCTACTGTGGAGACCTCTCCGCCACCCATGCCACGGATACCGATAATTATTGGTCTATTATAATTATATTATTTTCATTCCATAAACCAAAAACTTTTATTTTCCCGCCCTAAAAATCTCAACTTATTATCTTATACAGGATGTAACATTAGGTGGTTTACATAATAAGCAAAAAAATGGTTTTATAAACCAAAAACTTCTATTTATAACCAAAAACAGCAGCTTTTTCTAAATAAAAAAAACTCCAGACACACAGCGAATTCTGGCATGCGCCTGCCCGATAATCAACGTATGTATGTAGACCTTTTATTTAATACACAAGCCATTTTTATTGGAGTGGGCCCACGTTTCATACATTTTTGCCCATCATCCTTTGTGATGCATATGCCATTTTATTATTACTTACTGTACATATATTTATATTTCTTTTTAAATACATATTTTTTACTATTTTAAATCTGTGTACAATAAATATTAGTCTTATCTTATTATTAAATTATACAAAGATACACTGCGCCGCGCAATTGGGACACTCATGGGAATTTAGGCACTGACTGAAAACCAGCGCTGACGGCCTACACCCTCAGAATTATGCTGAGTCAGGGCGGCAGCAGCAGCGGTTACACACCGCGACAAAACTGTATAAATGTATTTCTTTATTTAAGTTTGTACCTCTTTGTATCTTTGATGTTTTCTTCTCGTTCGTATTTAGTATTTTTGTTTTGTGTGACTGTTTGTGCAATAAACGTTTCTCTTTCTTCTTTCTTAAAACCTTTTGAGGTTCTCACAGCCGATTGACCAACGGAACTCTGATAAAGTCCCAACCGCCGGCGCAGTGACCAAGCATTATTTCCGAAATGGGAGGAGATTGTGAGAAAGGCGGACAGACAGACAGACACGACTTAAAAAAAGCATAACAGTTACATACAGCGTGTAGTGTATAGACGGTAGGTGGGAACAAAAAATGTATTTATAAAGGCGAGACTAGAGGTGGCTACCAGCCGGCATATAGACGCTGATGGCTGTTTAGATAGAGGCGTTCTTACCTACAACAATAACAATACTTGGAACCTCCAGCAGTTGCTTGTTATTAGAGAAAACGTATGATAATGAAAAAAGTAGGTACATAGGTTACATATCAATTATATTTTAGGTTCTATGAAGACTACAGTCGTATTTTTTACTAAACGGAGTAAACTGACAGTAGCTTGAAAAATAATGTTGCCATGTTTAATGTAATAGTGATGCGTTCAGTTTTGTTCAATCACAGGAATGAATGAATACTTCGATAACATTACCTTATTGAAACAAGAATCGCTCGTAGCCCCGGCGCCGCCTAAGTGATCTTAAACGATCTTGAAGGTTAAGCAACATAAGGGCCGCATACAGTTTATGGATGGGTGATTGTTCTATGACTAACGCTAGTGGCGTTTTTCCTAGCGGTACCGTGCTTCCCAAGGCACGCTAAGCAGTTGGTGGCGGTTGCCGTCGATAGATGTCAGTTGTAAAGCCAAGTCAGAGGCCTAAGATTGAAAACTTCTGACAGTTAGACCAGCCACTAGTCTTACAACCCTACACCAATCCTGACTTGGCCCTCGTGGTGGAGTATGGCCTATACCTTCCTCAGTGAAGAGACCCGTGCCCCTCGGTGGGGACATAATGGGTTGATGATACATAATGAAGTGGCCTAAGAACGTCATCCACCGCTTCCGGTATCTTTTTATTCGATATTTATATGTTACGCTAGCAGTGCCCGCGAGTTTGTTCGAGCCACAGGATTAGCCTATGTCCACTTTGAAGGTTCATCCTAAACACTCGTGAAACCATATTTAAATTAGATATCTACTTTCGGATATTACCCTTTACATACAAACTTTTCCTCTTTATAATGTATCTTATATCTAATATCCCTTCTAACGGCGGTAATTAGCATAAATAAGTAAAATTCTGGCTCTAATATACCTAATTTAATCACTATATTATTATTGGAAGACACTGTTGACGAACCAATTTCACCTGTCGATTGTGATCTAGCAAATTTTATTACTTACTTACTTACTGCGATGGCTCAGCGACCCGAAGTGGATCTTGGCCTCTGATACAAGAAGTCGCCACTTGTCTCTGGCTTGGCTAATTTTATTACTAATTTTTAATAATTCTGGGTAAAATCCTATCTCTAATTTGACAATTTTACAGTTTGGACAAAAAAAAAACTGGTTTGTTTTCTTCAGACAAAGATGATAGGATGAGTTTATTGAAGTCAAATAACGCGTGAATTTTCAAATATATATTAAGCCAAAATGAAACAATGTGGTTAGGTGAAGCTTGGTGACAGTAAGACCAGCCACTAGTCTTAAAAGCCTCCACCAATCCGGACTTGGCCCCCGTGGTGGGGTATTGCCTTTAATATTAAATTATGGCCTATAATAAAAAATATTGTTTTATATTAAATAACAGATAACTGTGTCTAGTGGTTATACATCTAGGGGTTATAATTTTTAAGTTTGATTAAGTCTCTGCTTGATTACCGTATTTCTTATGTTGACAATATTGTTACTTTACACTGTAACATCTCAACATTGTCAGCCTGTTATATTTTTCAAATGCAACCCAAAAAATATTTATGTGATAATTTTAATGTCATAATGTTTCTTTTCTACGCTACGCTAACGAGCTACTCGAAATACTAATCCTTCGCAGACGAAGTCGCGGGCGCCAGCTAGTAAAAGATTGATGTCATTGTTTCAATTATTCACTTTGTCACAACACTATTTTTATTTCGTCAAAACCTGACAACCCAGTAAACTGACGTTTTACTCCGTTTAATAAAAAATACGACTTTATATAACAGCGATCACTAGATCGTAATACATAGAAAAACAGCTGTAAAATCAATATTACATCAGTCTTGCAATGTACCTACTTGTATTCTGGCAAAATAGGTATGCAAACCAAAAAGTGAAGATTGAACACCTGTCAACTGCACGTGTTAAAGTATAGTATGTACGATAGCTGCTACTTATACCCACTGAGCTGCGATTCTTTTGTCATGCATCTCGAAATTATTTGATTGTATGGCTGCTGACGGTCTCAATCTGCGTTTATCATGCTTAACGCAGATTGAGACCGTCAGCAGCCATACAATCGTCAGCATCAGTCCGCCGTTGTCCTCAGTTGGATATAGGCTATTTCTCTCTAGTGACATCTCTCAACGTCCCTTACCGTCTCCATCCATGGGACTGCAGTACCACTACTCAAATGGAAAACGTACATGAAGTCTGTGCAACCATAATTTTGCAACCAATACGTGTATAGGTATCTAGGTGGGCTCTCTCCGCACCGGTAACAGAAACCACTCGGAAATAATCACCGTCTTCATCATCATGTATCGACGTGACCTTTACAGCGCATCGTAGTACAATGTAAGATAGAGGGCACTCACTAGAGCTTGCGATACAATACCAATGTGATATACGACGACTTAAGTCCGGTGTGTACAGAGCACTTATAGTAGATTGATGGATTGTATATATATATATATATATATATATATATATATATATATATATACCAGCTGTTGCCCGCGACTACGTCCGCGTGGACTATAGTTGAGTAAAGTGTTTGCAAATAAGATAGGGATATCTACTTTTAGCGCATGCGAAAGAGCTTTCATACTAACTTCGCAACCCCCTCTTACCCCCTTAAGGGATGATTTTCGAAAGATTACACGTCTTTCATGACTTTCAATGAAGGACCTTCATACTAAATTTCATTCGAATAAATTCAAAAATGGCAAAGTTTCATACTAACTTCGCACCCCCCTTTTATCCCCTTAAGAGATGATTTTCGAAAAACTATTTTACATGTGTTTCATGACTTTAATGAAGAATCTGAATTTCATTCGAATGACTTCAAAAACGGCAAAGATACATACTAAGTTTGCACCCCCCATTTTCCCCCTTAAGGGATGATTTAAAAAAAAGTATTTTACACGTGTTTCATAATTTTAAATGAAGAACCTTCGTACCAAATTTCATTCGAATAACTTCAAAAACGGCAAAGTTTCATACTAACATTGAACCCCCATTTTACCCCTTTGGGGATGAATTTTCAAAAATCCTCCTTCTTAATGCTCCCCTACGTTACAAAAGAAACCCCTGTGCAAAATTTCAAGTTTCTAATCCTTATAGTTTTGGCCCTGCGTTGATATGTCAGTTAGTCAGTCAGTCAGTCAGTCAGTCAGCTTCTCCTTTTATATATATATGGGGTTGATGATAAATAAAACAGAGATTTACTATTTTTAGACTGTATTATAAGGTCAAACAAACTGCGTGTGGGAGCGGCTACGCACGATCTCTATTTACTATAATGACAACATCACAATGCAAAACAATGTTGCCACGATTTAAGTATAGTAAAAATAATCTATGTCGCGATCGAATAGCATCTAATAGAGAGGACTGGCGAAGCATTGTTAGGCACGCATCGTATTCCCAGAATAAAATACGTCCTCATGAGGGCCACAACCTCTCTGTTAAGAGCGTACCGAAGTAGAACTACAGTGTAGGTACTTAACAATGTATCCAAATAAGTCTCTTATGATGAACGGGTCGTAGTGCTCATTGCATGGTTTGTGAATGATTCTTCAGACTGGAAGTTCCTGTTGGCGATGTCCTTGCCTGATCACAACAGAAATAATGTCACGCCAGTCACTATAATTATATGGATGTGTTATCTAATCTCTTTAAACGAGCAATTCTTGTATGTATATTTAATTTATATAAATAATCAGAATCTCAGAAACGGCTCCAACGATTTTCATGAAATGTTGTATGCAGGGGGTTTCGGGGGCAATTAATTAATCCAACTAGGTTTCATTTTTATAAAACGTCGTTTTAACCGTATTTTAATGCAAATAAGTACGTAAATGAACGTAAATTTCACATTAATCTGTAACGTTGTAGTAGCCCAGGTGGGAAATACGACGATACTGTAAACAGAAGACCCTGGTTCGAGACTTGAGCATAAAGTTTCTCTTTTTTTTTCAATTTTTTTCTTTTATGTGAAAAACAATTATTAGGAGCCCTATTATCAACGCACCTAATTAGTATCCAAATATATTTTCTAAAAGAAATACAAAAAAAATCGGGGCAATGCTCATTAGAGATTAAACTCTGTTATTTAGAACAATATATTTTATTTTATTTGTTATTTTTTAAGGCGCTGTTGGATGGATAATGTTAGAAATCATACGTTTTAATCGTGTGATAATCATACATCCAAATTATTATGGCCTTTTTTCGAAGCAAAACAATCATTTTTCTGAAGCTGTGTCATTGCTAGGGCGTGCAAATCTCAAATTTATCTCGGAAACAGCTCCAACGATTTACATGAAATTTAGTACAGAGAAGGTTTCAGGGGCAATTAATCGATCTAACTAGAATTCTTAGAGGACGTTGTTTTATCAGTGCTTTTAGGCAATAAAAACTGATCATTGTTAGAATTCGAAGGTTGGTTTTCGCGGAAATTTACAAGGTTGTCAGCGCAATTACAGCGCCCCCAAGTTATATGTTCAGGTGGGCAAAATTGTAACTTACTAATTAATTGTAAATCCTGTTCCCCATTTTTATTTTATTTATTCACTTACTAAGATTTATAGATATATTTTCATTAAAATTGAAAGACCGGTTAAAATATTCTCATTTTTCTAGGTAAATTTCTTAAATGTTACTACTAAGTTCTCCACTAGCGCCGCTATCAACTGAACAGATAAGATGGTGGCACTGTACTATCTACTTCTTGACACCTAGCGCCATCTATTGGATATTTACATTACCGCAACATGTATCGCCATCTATTAACGAAAATATGAACTAAAAATAGCCCTACCTATGTCGCTGAAAATCTACGTTTTTTATAGATACACTACTTACTTATCTTACCTATTCGAATCTAACGTAGCTTGAAATAAACCGTTTTGGAATAACGAATAAAATAAATTATTGAAGGAGCCCTGAAACCCCCTGATACTATACAAGGTTGTATCGCCTCAAGTGAGAAATCGGGCGGTCCCGGAAGCATAATTTGCCACCGGCTCACCGCGCAACCCGCTCACACCCCGCCAGCCAGCCGACTGCTCAGCACGTGTGGCATTGCGCCGGTGGCTTAATTACCCGCCATAGCCGGCGTCATAGCCGCCGGCCGTGCCGATGGCATAGTGTGTAGAAGCCATAAGAAACTTTGACAACGCAAAATGAAGACGAGGAACTCCACCGAGGCGAGGCCGAAGGCCGAGCTCCATCCAGTACCAGGTCGAAGGCTAAGACGTTGCGAGCTCCAGCGTAAAAGTAACAATGCAAAATCCAGATGGGACAAACTTGTGAGGCCGAAGGCCGAGCCTTGCGAAGCGAGCATGAAAAACTTTGACAAGGCAAAACGAGGACGAAGAACTCCACCGAGGCGAGGCCAAAGGCTGAGCTCCATCCAGTACCAGGTCAAAGGCTAAGATGTTCCGAGTTGCAGCGTAAAAGAAACAATGCAAAATCCAGATGGGACAAACTTGCGAGGCCGAAGGCCGAGCCTTGCGAAGCGAGCATGAAAAACTTTGACAACGCAAAACGAGGACGAAGAACTCCACCGAGGCGAGGCCAAAGGCCGAGCTCCATCCAGTACCAGGTCGAAGGCTAAGAAGTTGCGAGTTCCAGCGTAAAAGAAACAATGCAAAATCCAGATGGGACAATTTGCGAGGCCGAAGGCCGAGCCTTGCGAAGCGAGCATGAAAAACTTTGACAAGGCAAAACGAGGACGAAGAACTCCACCGAGGCGAGGCCAAAGGCCGAGCTCCATCCAGTACCAGATCAAAGGCTAAGACGTTGCGAGCTCCAGCGTAAAATAAACAATGCAAAATCCAGATGGGACAAACTTGCGAGGCCGAAGGCCGAGCTTCGCGAAGCGAGCACGAGGAACTTTAACAAGGCAAAACGAGGATGAGAAACTCCACCGAGGCGAAGCCAAAAGCCGAGCTCCATCCAGTGCCAGGTTGAAGGCTAAGAAGTTGCGAGTTCCAGCGTAAAAGAAACAACGCAAACACCAGATGGGACAAACTTGCGAGGCCGAAGGCCGAGCCTCGCGAAGCGAGCATGAAAAACTTTGACAAGGTAAAACGAGGACGAAGAACGTCAGCGAGGCGAGGCCAAAGGCCGAGCTCCATCCAGTACCAGGTCGAAGGCTAAGATGTTGCGAGTTCCAGCGTAAAAGAAACAATGCAAAATCCAGATGGCACAAACTTACGGGGCCAAAGGCCGAGCTCCGCAAAGTGGGCACTGTGGACCCCGCCATGGCGAGACCGGAGATAGAACTCAGTTCAGGCCAAGGCTGAAAGCCAAGACGTTCCGTGTTCCGGCGTAAAATTAACAATGAAAAGCCGGATAGGACAAATTTGAGAGGCCTCTAGCTCCGCGAAGCGGGCAAGAGGAACCTCGCTGAGGCTCCGTTCAGGTTGAGGCTGAAAGCCGAGCTCCGTTCAGGCTGAGGCTGAAGGCCAAGACCATACATGTTCCCATGCATCAAATCTCAATCAAAAGTGTCTAGCAAGGCCCTAGGCCGACTGTCACGGAGAGTGAAACTCGGAGCGGCTGAAGGTTGGCGCGTGCAGGGGCTTGCCCCTTAGTCAGAGTGTAGGTAATTTTCAAAAAACACGATTTAACAAAAAGATACCGAGCAAAGCGCGGTCATCCAGGTACTGTGAACGATAATATGAGAAAGAATGCTGCAGATTTTGCTCTCTGTTCTCGCAGTGTAAAAGTACCACAATGAAAACACCACAATGACTGTCGAAATACCGAGGAATCTGCAGCCAGACTTTTAAATTAACTCTCCGTATAACAGTAGCTGGCAGTCCAAGTGAGACGAAAAAGCGTTATCATGACAAGCCGAATGTAGATTACACGCGGGGAATTACCATTTAATCTATGTTGAGGACTTTCTCGGGCTAATGAAGTAGCCGCAGACAATGTTCAAGGAACACTACAAAGAAGATCGAAGAGAAAGAACATGTGATTACCCGTCAGTAAAAGGTGGAGCCTCGTGGCGAGTACACATTCACACATTCACATAGACGACGTGGTGGAACTGTCCCTAGATTCTGTTAATGCATTGTAGTAGAATGACAACTGCATGAACGTAAAAAAAACCACCGAGTAAACCTATATTTTAAAGCAGCAACACCGCGTACTTTTTTGCATCGAATAAAAAAACGGACTTTATAAAATTGTAGAGTAGTAGGGTTGACCCTTGCTTCTCGATCATGAGGGTCTGGGTTTGAATCCCGCATGTAACAATGACTTTTAGTTACCTTACGTACATTTGTTTGTTTGTACAGCAACACCATTCGCTGATAAATTGTGCCCGGATACCGGCGACAGGTTTGCCACTTGTCACGTTGGGACCTAATAAACTCGGTAAAATGTGGGCCCAGTTCTAGTGATTGGTGCTTCTGCCTACCCCCTCGGGAATAACGGGCGTGAGTTTATTTATTTATAGTTTCTTCAAACCCGGCCCTACCAGTCCATGAGGTCATTCTGCTAGGAATATTATAGCTACGATAACCAAGATGTCAATGTATCTAACTCTATATAAACCTCACCGCTAAGTAACCTCGCTGACAAAAACTAGAGAAGCCACTTTTTACCCCAAATGCAAAAAATCTAAAGCAGTTGTTTTCCCCAAAACAAAAAAACAAACAAAAGTCGTTAATTCAACCCAACGCCTCCCGCTGAAGCCTCAGAAGGGAGTGGTCGCAGCCGCGGGGACCCTCCGATGGTTGTTAAATGGTAGCCCTGCCCGCCCCCGCTCGGGGCCGAGGGATGCTCGCTCATTACTGCGCTGATTACTGTGCTGCTTGAGGAATTGAGGGCTTGGGTTCTCCGCGATGTGGGCGGCGAGCCTTAAATGCTTGAGTCGTGTCGCTCACATATTCGTTTAGATAAAATAATAGATTGTATCGTAAGGGAGCAGAATACGGTATTTGACACTATCAACAATAAATTATTTTAGATGCTCGATTAAAACAAAAATTACAAAATGATTCGAAAAATGTATTTCTTTTAATCATTTACTAGTTATTACAATTTTTAAATAGATGAAACATAAAAAGAGTGCTTTGAAATGTGACGTCACAAGCAAGTATTTTCATACAAAATTCCGTTTTAAAAGTAACTCATTTGACATCTTGTCAAATACCCAATTATATTTTTACGGTGAGGGCGCTTTTTTGAATCCAAAGCGAAGGATCCTAGGTTCTTTAGTAGAATCCTGAACGTAACTAGGGATTCAAGGTACGTCGCCCGAGTCAAAAAAATATTTTGCGCCAGAGTGATACAGTCACCCACTATGAGAAAATAAAAGGCGCCTCATATTTGGGCTGGTCAGCATAACTGGGCTGCCTAAAATTACCTTGTTTCCCGATGATGAGACAATGCTGCCTCGTTAGCTAAAATACCTCCGCTGAAGTTGATTGAATTGGTCTAGACAGTCCTATACCTACTCGGCGTTCCCGTGGCCCCATCCCTTGCGAGTGTGATGGAACACCCTTCTTATCTATGGAACACCCAGGAGTTTTAGTCGGTATACTGCCCTTTTCAGGGGAGTCCGACATAGCCGCCATGCCCCCGCGAGCCGGTGGTACCCGTAATTGGGTTTCTCCTGGGTTAAAAAAAGGGCAGTTCTATACTTGCTAATGCACTTGCACATACTACATACACAAAATCCCCAGACATTATATCCGAAAAGGGGGGGTTTCAACTGTCAGTACGACCAACTTTTACGACAGAGAATAATCTGTAGATGTAAATACAGTTTAACTGAGTACAATAGTGTATCTTATGTTATGTTTAGCTGTTGGTTTTCCTTAAGGCTACATACATACGTAAACTCACGCCTGTATCCTAGAGGAGTGGGCAGAGAGGCCGGCGTGCACGCATGCAACGTCTAATGAATGTCGATAAAGCGAAAGTGATCTTTAAGGTTAAAATAAACAAATGATTTGCATTTATTGTAGAAGAGAAGATAAAATGTTTTCACGATCTCAAAGTTTAGTCCATAGTATTAGTTTATTCTTTTTGACAAATTGAACCCTTCACCTTCGGATGTAGGTACATACATTATTGTAGAATAAGTGCAATTTATTTATCAGCTAGATAAATGTTTTCACGATTTCAAAGTTTAGCCCATAGCATTTACATACAGGCACATACTTTGCTTCTGGCCCCACACTAGGATACCCTGTGTCGTGGGAACCAGAAACAGCGACGTCACAAACATGTAAATGTATATTAGTTTATTCTTTTTGACAAATCGAACCCTCTACCTTCGGATGCACCCGACGATTCTGTTACACCCAGGAATCATAAAACATCTCAATACACCCACACGTCATCCTTTCAATAGCAGCGTATTAACACCAGCGCCAAACCACGCGTTCAGCTCCAAATTACTGCCGAGAAGGAGCATTTACCTCAGAGCCCGCGGCGAGGCGCGCCTACGACCTGAGCCCAGCATTATCTGGTAGCCAGAACGCCTGCGCTCCAGGCTAGCACGACACGTTACGCCTTACCAACTGGACTGGAAACTGCTATCAATACAGCGCCGCTAGTAAGAATAAATGGTAGCATAATCTAATTGATAATTTACCTACTGCCTATTTAAAATACGCAATTGAGTTTGAGTCGCTATCGTTAATTTATTGGCAAATATATAACATAACATAACATTTACATATAGGCACATACATTGCTTCTGACTCCACACTCCACCCTGTGTTGTGGAAATCAGAAACAGCGACGTCACAAACGTAGTAACTAATATATAATAATAATAATAATAAATATTTTTTATTGCCATTCACAAAACTAGCTTCGAATTAAAAGTTAAACATTATGTATTGTAACATTATAATTTACAACTAGTCTAGTGAGGCAAAAGGGAATGACTCAGCTGATGCTATCACGCCTCTTAAGATGCGTGTAGCGCTGATTTTCAGTCGTTCCCTACTCCTCGAGCTGTTGTGTGGGAGTATTTGTAGTTAGGACACGACTGTACTTCGAAGTAACTTAAAAAAGGTAAGTAATTAAAATTATGTTAAAATCTAAAAGATACAAAAAGTTAAAAAAAAAAAAACAGTCTTGAGATCAATTATAATATTGTGTGTGTGTGTCAGTGAGAGTGAGAGTGTCAGTGAGAGTGAGAGAGTGAGCGGGTAAGTGAGGGAGTGTGAGTGTGTGTGAGAGTCTGTGTGTGAGAAAGTGTGTGTGTTAGCGTGTGTGTGTGTGTATGTGTGTGTGTGTGTACGTGTGCACTTGACTGTGTGATTTATCTACCCATATAAATGGAAGAGTATGATAGATAGAGCATGTTAGCCTTATAATTAGAATAAGTTGAGGGTAAAAAATTTATTATTAACAAAAATTATCTTTCACATGGATGTCTTTCCAATAAGAGCGTTTCAAGTTTTCCGCAGCAACTTGTCTTTTTAAGAGTGCCGATTTGTATTTAGCTTTGAAAATATTTTCGCTGATCTTATTTCTCATAGGGGGTGGAAGGTCATTCCAGATCTTGGCTGCGCTAAACTTGAAACAACCGCTGTATCGTGTAGATTTATGTTTAGGTAAGGTGAGTAAGTTCTGTGATGCGGAACGGAGATTTCGAGATGTCGAGTCGCTAGCCCATCTAATAATATATAGTAATATATTATTAGAATATAATACTAATAATATAGTAATAACATCTATAATATGTATATTTAGTAATAACATCTAACGCTTGATAGTGAATCTCTCTCTGAGAAAATGCTTCTGCCGTGCAGTTGAGAATGTATAGGCTGCATTATCTACATACTACGAGTATGTAAAAATGTCGTGTCACAGACTCACAGTGTTTGTTATCGAACTCCATCGAAACGTCTTCGCTGAATATGACGATTTTTTTTGTGTATATTTGGTAGGTCTTAGGATAGGTCTTAATATGACAAAACCGCTCCTCCAACTCCTTTAGGCGCACTTTGCGCTCATCCGAAATAGTACGTCAATTTAGTCAATTTAATCAAGGAAAAATCAAGTTGAAATATGAACTAATATTTAAAAAAAAAGCGTTGTTCAAAGGGCAAATTCAATAAAAGTCTGAAAGGCCACTCATAAGCCGCCTAAGTAAGTGTTTACTAGATTTTTTTCGTTATTTACAAGGGACATCACTCATAATGTTTATCATAATTCTCGCATAAACCGCGCATCAGCATCGAATAAAAAATGCAATTACATGACGCGACCTGAACATTTTCATAAAGAAACAAACATTAATGTGGTGCTCCGTTTACATTGCGTCCTTCGGGCTACCCTTCGTCATGCCCTTCCCGCTACTTCTCAATATTCACATATTGTCAATAATACGAATTGAGACAAATTATAACTATGCACTACAACTAAACCAGTTTTCATATTGAGTTGTTCTCTAAAGCAGCAGTTTGACAATTCCAGTGACCGAGTGCATTTAGTTATTTGCATTGTACATCTAACTAATCAATAAAATAAAAATAAAAAAAACATAATACATACGTAAGAACACAGACTGAAAATTTAAACAAATTTCTGATCAATAGGGATGGGTTTGTCTCAAAAATCCTGAGGATTTTTCAAATAAATTACTTATTTGGTTGGTAGTTTGACTAAACTAAACTTGGAATAATCTTATCAGTGAGATCATAATGAATTTGAAACCGTTTAATCCAGATAATTGTCGGTCGAATTAATAATCACTGATTTAAAACGAGATGTTTGCTATAATTTTTTCATAACAATTTAATTATTTAACTTCTGTATGCTTCAGAAAGCGTAATCTTGGCTTAAAACCTCAGAGCAATGCCTCCTTCTCGGCTCACTGCAACTGCAGGGCGTGTGACAAGAGCCATGCAAAAATTCTTGCTGTACCTTCGCCTGAAGTCATCATTTGCATATCTTGTTTACGCGGTGTCCAAATATGTTAATGACACATGGACTCGAATATTCGGATGGGAACCGCGTCTCACATTGTCTTTCTGGTCTCTTTAGCCCTCAGATCTACTTAGGTATGAAAGCTCACGTAGCGCTGGATGAGTATTTGCCTTTGCATTATAAATCTCGCAGTGGCTTTGCTTTTGTTTTGTTATAATTTGGCGAAGGAGCCGCAGGCGAGACCGTAGAGAATATTAACGATTTTTTGCTACACTCGTTGTTTTACTTCTGGCCCCTCGTTCTCGTATCGTTTCAGAGAGATACTGTAGGAGCACACACAGATGATAATAATAAACATAAAGAAATTAGCTTAGCTAGTCTGAATTCATGTTTTATTTTCCACGTGAAATAATTTTCTTGAGAACCCTGAAACACCGCATTTGGCTTTACGTATTCTGTTCCAGAAGCGTTCGTGAAGCAGAATACCAAACAAAAGTTGAAAATTAAAGAAAAAATTTTTGTAGTAAAAAGAGTGTAGATATGATTAATTTTTAACTAGTAGTGTTCGCGACTACATTCGCGTCAACGGATTAGCTTATACACCAGATATACTTAAATTTGCTTTAATTTCTTAAAATAACATAACTTATGACCATTCGACAAAAGTAAAAACTCGTAGTATAGTTTTTTGTTACCCGAGTGTGTCAATTTACGTTCATTCGCTGCCGCGTTCCGAAAAACGCACGTAAAGAAATTATCACTTCAAAAGTCGTGTTTCAGGAATTTATTATAGCTTATTTTAGAGCTAACGTTGGCTATTGTTTGTCCGTAACATAATCGACTTGATTGTACACATGCGAAGGTCAAAATGTTTCTTACTTCTTCTTAAAAATGTAAAGTTTCCCACGAAATAGTTTGGCATCTTATTTTCGGCCAGTGACAGACTCTAACGAAATGCAAATTATCATCAGACCCGTGGGCGTGGTCCGAGTCAATTCACCTTGATTTATGTTTTACCTCTTTGGTCTTTAATCGTTTTTTTGTTTTGTTCTATTAAAGGATGAGATACCCAAAGGCTAACTCAGGGCAATACTGACTGGACTGTCACTGCTTACTCTTGTTGTAATGGGTCGGACCCATGTTAGAGATTTAGGTATCCTTGGGTTGGGTTCTATGATAGGTAGGTACCTAAATCCTGACCTGACCTCTAACATGGCCTTAGACTCACCTTATGTCTGCGATCATGCAAAAGACATTCTTACTGTTTGGGTCGTTATTTGTTCAGGTACTGAATAAAAAATAAAAAGTGGAGTAATAATAATAATAAAAGTGGAGTAATGCAATAATAATGAAAATATCGACAATATAATTTTCTCCTTAACTCAAGAAAGTAAGTAACTGACGCCTGTCAATCGTCCATAGACACTTACAACATAAGTGTGACATAGATAAGTGATGTGAAGTGTCTGCGGCAAGCGTAACCTCAGAATAAGTCCTTATTCTGAGAGCGTAACACAGGTAGTGACGAAACGACTCACGTGTTTTGTGGCGCTAAAATGGCAGAATTTTACTATTATTAAACTGGAAAGTGGCGACTTATGACTTTCAAACCGCGCAACCAGTGTCGTGCTTAACTATCGAAGTAGTTTTTAATTTATATGCGTTCAGGCGTTCTTTCCTGCCATCTCAAAACTTGGCAAACGTAGTGTAGGACGCCCTCCAACTAGGTGGGATGACGATCTGCGAAAAACTGATGCGGCAAGCCGAAGACAGGGCTCTATGACGCTCATTAGGGGAGGGCTATGTCCAGCAGTGGACTAATATAGCCTGATGATGATGATGATGATGATGATGATCTCAAAACTAAACAACAAAATTGGCTTCCTTTGCGAGTGGAGCGGGATCCAATCTAGCTTTGGCCTCAAATTTTGTACTACATAGTTTCGTAGGTCTATAGAGCGTCTGACATTCGCTTGTTTTTTTATAATGTTTTTTCTCTATGATCTCAATGTTTGGTTTACTAATGTATTGCCAAAAATCGTTTCCCAAAGTATTACTTCCCAAACTGTTTTCCGCAAATTATCACTTGGCAAAAAAACATTTCTCAAAACAACTTAAAGCAAATAAACAGTTAGCAAAAGTTATTATGGCAAGTTACTGTTTACCAAATAAATACTTGGTCAAAATTCATTTTACCAAAGAGGCAACAAGAGGCAAGGTAAGAACGCATCAAAGTCGAGTCTGTTTTCGATCTTACATAGAGAACCTAACGCTCCGACGCGCTCCGCTTCGCTACGCGCTTCGTCGCACCTATATTTCTGTTGTCACGTATTCTTTACATCGCCGACCCCCCGTTCCATTATTTGAAAATAACACTTGCCAAAATAAAACGTTAGCATAATAAACGTTTGTCTTAATAAAACTTGACGCAGTAAAATTATGCGAAATGATAATTTGACCAAATTAATAAAATGCGAAATGAAAACTTGCTAAAGTTTCATTTGGGAAATGAAACTGATGCCATAAGTTTATTGGGAAGTAAAATTTGGCGAAAAATACTTTGGCTAAACGGCGGTATCCCCAATGTTTCAGACCATTCCATTTTCTCCATTCCATCTCTTGCCAGCCGCCCTGCGAAGATCATCGCTCTACCGAGTCTGAGGACGTCCTACACTACGTTTACCGATCCGCGGTCTCCACTCAGGAATTCTTCTACCCCATCGGTTATCAGTTCTTCGGGTGATATAGCCGGCCCACTGCCACTTCAGCATGCTAATTCGGTGGGCTATGTCGGTGACTTTGGTTCTCTGTCGGATGACTTCGTTTCGAAAACGATCTTTCAGAGAAATCCCGAGGTTGTAATGTATCCTGTTACTTAGCAATTCTAAATAGACTATGGTTGTGTGTGGTATCTGAAGTTGATATGCATTGTGACGATAACTGAACGACTTCACAAAATATACCATATTTTCATCATCCACTGGCAATTCCGTTAAAATTAACAAACCTCTTTTATTTGTGAAAAATTAACAGGACTCATATAAATTCACTTCACTTCAAGCTTCTGGACATACTGGCACGGTCCTATGACATAAACACAAAAATCAATATTTAAACAGAAAATATCCAACGATTCAGTAACAAATATGATTCTCGAAACCAAAGTGACTCTTCCTCGGAACCCACATTAGAAATCACTGCGTTAATGAACCCTTTGTCCAGAAACAGACAGACAACAAGTCGTTTTGTCCATTTTATAGTTGACCGGGCCAAGAAATCAGTTGCGGCCGAACTCATTAATGTTTTTTTCACAGAAAAATATTAATCATGGACGGCCACGCCCCCGGCGGCTAAACACCAAATAATATCTGCCATAAAAATTTCCTGGACTAAAAAAGAATGAAGCAATAATTAATTTGGACTAGGGCCGGACGCTACTATTTTTCACGTTTTTTCTCGGACAGGTGAATGTCGGTGCGTGACGCGCTAGAAATATTGCAACGATTAAGATTGTTTGGTTTAGTGAGCGTGAACCGTTTTGGTGAGCATATTGGTTTTTTTTATCTTATGACCTTATACTGTTGCTAGCGTATCTTCTTTAATCAAGGTTGCCAGCTGATAATTTGACAAAGGAGAGTAACATTTTTTCGATAATTATCCTTTGTAAAAGTTACAATTTTAAATTTATTTGCATATCTAGAGTCACGGCTATTAGTCTTATTTACAAGTAGAAAAAAGTTGAGTGAAAACTTTTTTTATTGAGAAAAATTACGCTGGTTGTCTGGGAGCCCCACTTTTTTCGCATTTCTGCGGTCATAATAAAAAAGACCATAACTACCATGACTTGATTTCGAGCAAATTGAAGTTTAGTGAAAAACTAAACTTCAAACATGTCTGCTAACTTGTCGTCGGCGATTCCTATTTGATCAACAAAAGAAACATACCTACATATTTCACTTATTCATAAGCTGTTTTCTTAAATTTAACTGTTATTTATTTTAATACAGTTTACTCTTTCTCACTAGTTGAAATTAAAGTTATGGTCTTTCTTCTTGTGACGGCAGAATTGGGTGGATACGAGCGGACGGACACGGACTGACGGACATGCAGAAACTATAACGACTCCTCGACTGCGGCACCCTAAAAATAAATTATTAACAGTACATTGACATATTGTTAGTCAGCCCCTTTGGATACGGAACCCAAAAAAGACGCGAAAATATGTAAATAGTTTGTCATCAATATCTCTACATAAAGGACGCACATTTAAATTATCAATGCCGTGCTTACAAACAATCTGTAATAAGTAGTTTTTACCTAAGTAGCTAGTTTATCATCACCAGTTGTCAACACCTAACACCCTTCGATAAAATGTGAAATAATTATAAAGCTATTGAAAAATAGACTCGAGAACATTTTACATAGGAGGCAAATTCACGTCAGACGCCTACTAGGGTAACACGTGATTGCGTGCACATGGATTTCCTATGGTTCCTAAGTTATGTGTGGAATATGTAAAATACTAGTTTAAAAAACCAGCCGAGTGCGTATCGGGCCACGCGAACTGCAGGGTTCAGTAGAAAGAGGGGGTTTTATCTGCTTTACTTCATTGAAGTATTTTAATGGTTTTGTACGAAGTTTTTCTTTTATTAGTTCATTATCATCATCATCAACCCATTATTATTGTCCCCACCGAGGGGCAAGAGTCTCTTCCCTGAGGAAGGTATAGGCTTTACTCCACCACGGGGGCCAAGTCCGGATTGGTGGAGGCTTGTAAGACCATAGGCTGGTCTTACAGTCAGAAGTTTTCAAGCCGCCCTGCAGCCTCTGACTTGGCTGAACGACTGCCATCTATCGACGGCAGCCGGCACCAACTGCTTAACGTGCCTTGCGAAGCACGGAACCGCTCGGAAAAATGACACTAGCGTTAGTCATAGATGGTGACCCATCCATGGACTGAACGCGCCGCATGTTGCTGAACCTTAGTGATCGTTTAAGATCACTCAGGCAGCCCAGGCTACGAGCTATTCGAGCGATAAAATGCTCGTAATCTTTTTACATGCCGAGTAAGATTAGAAAAACAAAATCTAATAATATAAAAAAATATTCTGAAACCGTACGGTTTACCGGTGTCTTATGCTGAGTGACTGCATAGGTCACCGCAGAGATCACGGTGTGTTGTGCTTGCCGTGGCAGCTACGAGGGGCGATACACGCAAATGTCACTGTGCACATGGGGCAGATGATCTACCTAGAGCCGCAATATTCCTCCACACTATAAATGATGATGATTTCTTCTTATTCCTTATCAGGAACATAGGGCTCGTAGAAGGGTTCTCCATCTCTCGCGGTGTTGTGCGGCAACTTCTAACTCCTTCCAGTAGAGGCCCGTTGAGGCAGACTCTTTCTCAACGGAGCGCGTTTAATTTACTTACCCATTATAACATAATTTTGAATCATCATCATCCACCCTTAATGTCCCCATCGAGAGGCACGGGCCTCTTTCCTGAAGAAGGTATAGGCCATACGCCACCACGAGAGTAAAAAAAATAACCTTAAAAATAAGTGAATAAATTACCTAAGAAAGTAGGTACTTTACATTTTTTAGGTAGAGAAATTCAATCCGTCATTGACACATTCTGTAAAAAAAGGCACTTTCAGATAACGAATCTCGAAGCGGAATAGTAAATCAGTAACTAGAGCACATTAACTGCTCTATACAGATATCCACCCAAGTGCTGACCACCCCTTGGATTCACGGTAAAAGTACTAATGAATGGTCAATGACAAAATTACACCAGGAATTTATTCTAGCCGATGGCATTTGATGACCCTAAAAGCCATTACGGCAGTAAAAGAAATTCAGTGGATGTAATATTACCTACTTACTTCTCATAACTAGTGGTAGTAAAATATTAATTAAAATTTTCTTATTCTTTTCAGTATTCACTCGATTATTGGTGACAATAGCAGGCGTTAGAATTTTCTATAGTGTTTCATTTCCTTGCATTAAACACCTACAAATATCGTATACAGGATGTCCCAAAACTCGACGTTAAGCTGGAACCGGGTGAAATACTGGTTATCAGAAAAAAATCTAAATTATTTTTTCAGTACAAAAATAATCGAAAATAGTACAACAAATATATTCAAAAGCCTTCGCAAATAAGGTAGCTTCCCAAGACTAGATGACAAACACTTTGACATGCATGTTTGTACCGCTACCGGTCTTTGATGTATGTAAGTACAACAGAGTGCGTATACTGAGTTTTGTCATTCACTTTCGATAGTGAGAGCGTTTGCGATTTGCATAGGAGTGACAAAGAGACAACTATGTGGCGCGCTTTGTCACTCCTATACAAACTGCAAACGCTCTCACTATCGAAAGTGAATGAACAAACTCAGTATAAGCACTCTGACATGCACGCAGCAAGTTTTTACTAGTTCAGGGCAACTTTTAACCGTTGTTATATAAATAAATAAAAGAAATAAATACATTTCAATTCACTAACAGCACCTGCCAAAAATATCAATAGGTGCTGAATCTGGACTAGGCCAGGTGTCATTCCTGCAGGTGCTTATGTGGTCGTTTTACTAGAAAGTCATTACGAGATAAAGGCTTTTTGCCGATATGGTCGTTTTGCGATCAAGTCTTTATGTGGTTCTGGTCGTTTTGAGAATCCAGTCGTTTTGATGCCGACCCCTATTTGGGTGGGTGCTCAAACTGGACTAACTCATTCGGACAAAAGTGTGTGCTACCTACTAGGGTTGATGAGGATTCCTCTTCCTCTTCCTCAAAATGAGGACTTTCCTCATATTTTTGAGGTTCCTCACCCTCTTCCTCTTCCTCAAAATTGATTTAAAAAAATCCTCTTCCTCTTCCTCATGAGGAATTTAAGAGGAAGGAGAGTTATAAGTTTTGTTAAAATGAAATATGTTTGTGAGAGAGAGAGAAGTCTCGCCGTATTAAAAAGTTAAAGGAAGACAGAGATGGAAACGTAGGTAAAGAAGTTCAATACTAGCGTAATCTACTTATTGTTATTTTGTTCTTCGTCTTTAGCATCCTCTTCCTCATCCTCTTAGTCTGCCAGATTCCTCATCCTCGTCCTCTTCCTCAAAATCGACTATAAAAAATTCCTCTTCCTCATCCTCTTCCTCATAACAAGTTCCTCAACAACCCTACTACCTACCTTTAGCATTTTTGGTGAGCCGATCGCCGATCGCCGATCGCCAGAACATAACAGTGGCTTTCAATTGTTCTTTCCATGGTCATAAGGCACCTGATGGCAGTTTAATATTTGTCGGCATGATTTTGCTAAAAGTCCCTGAACTATGCCCCGGACAGAATAGTTGGATATTGGATAGACAGACGTAGTACGGGCAAAGAGACAGACAAACATGGCGAAACTATTTCAGTTCCTTGTCGTCTACGGCGCCCTATATAAAAATATCTGACACTGTCAACAGTGAATTGACATATTGTTAGTGTACAGTGCCACCATCTTATCTGTTCAGTTGATAGCGGCGCTAGTGCAGAATTTCGTTGTAACATTTAAGAAATTTACCTAGAACAATGAAAATATTTTAATCCGTCTTTTAATTTTAATGAAAATATATTTATAATTCTTAGTAAGTAAATAAATAAAACAAAAAAATGGGGAACAGGATTTACAATTAATTTGTTAGTTACAATTTTGCCCACCTGAACACATAATTTGGTGGCGTTGTACAAGAAACTGTGAGTACCAGCTAGTACCAGTCAAGGAATTACGTCCATGGTAACAGTCGATAGGCGTCTACCTAAGTCGGCGGACTAAAGCATATAAAATAAAGTTGTCATAAAATTATTGTGTACATATACATAAATAAGTTAATTTAGTAGTTTCCTAAATTTTCGGAAAAAACATGTCTATGTTCAATCATCTGTTAATGTAACAGATAATAATAATGCTTTCAGTAATTTTATAACAGCTTTTTTCACTGCCTCAAAAAATTGTGTTGTGGAGTAACTTTCGTCAACCTTAGGGTTGATATTATCCGCTGAATTGGCTCTTAGTGGACTTGAGGTCCAGGTAGGTAGACAGGCAGAGCGGGTAGGTGTAGAAAACAGAGGTGTGTAGTTCGCGAATGAATGCTTCGATTGAATGCATTCGTTTTGTGAATCCCTTCATTCATTCATTCACTACAAATCTTAAAATATCTCCTTCACTCTAATAGTCCACGTAGTAGTTCATTCTTCAAGAAACATTCTTATATCTACCGCACTAAGAACCAAAATTCTACGAGATACGTGAAAGAACTACTGAGCTGTGAACTATGAATGAGCTATGAACTGTGAATGAGCTATGAACTATGAATGAGCCTTGAACTATGAATGAGCTATGAACTATGAACTATGAATGAACTCTGAACTATGAATGAGCTATGAACTATGAAGTGAACTATTAGTGAACTATGAACTAATAGAGTGAAGTAGTTCAGATAAGGGAATGAAGTATATCACTCTTTTCTTTTCAGTGAAGCGTTACGCGCACCTCTAGTAGAAAACATCAGTCTCCGTCGATTTCCAATCAATCAGCATTGGTCACAGCCATTGGGGAGAATCGCGGGAGCCGGCGAGAGGCCCTGTATGTAGTTGAGTCGCCGCGAAGTATGCTCTACTTAATGGTTACCCACCAAACACGTACTTAACACTTACTAGGTGGGTTTTTGCCACGAGTTCTTTTTGTATTTTGATTGGACGATTGACCATTGGACGATAACCGCATCGACACAATATCATTGGACTGGTAGTTTCACACATTTACTAAGGCCACCGTGCGAACCTTTTATGAATAGTAGTCTGACGATGTCGTGCTATTATGTTTAAAGTCGAATTTGAAACAGGCTCAACTCTTTAAATAAAATGAACTCTATAAGTCATTATTTCAATAATAATAATTCTGTTTTAGTAGTTATATAACGTAAGTTAACTTCTTTGCGCAACATTTCATCAGAAAAAAGAAGACATTAAAATCACTGTATTTTATGTACAAAATTGCTTCTAGCAATATGCCGAAAATTTTACACTCAATAATACATCAATGTTTGCAAGCGTGTACTGGTATTAAATTACGTTACGAGCTACTTTGCAACAAAAATATAAAGGTTGAGCTGGTATCGACTGTAATCTGTATTTTTATAATTTGTTATAGCTGTGTTTTGAGGCAGGTACAATAAAGAATATTAACCAGTTATTACAAACTTGAGGTAGGCTGACACAAACATGCAATTTACCACTCACGAAAAAATCTGCCCAAGTCCATAATTTCAGTTTGATCCAGTGTATCTACAAACAAAAAATAACCTTTACCATAAAGTAGAGCAACGTCCACGCCATACCGACAGTTTCCATTTCGATTTACGACTTGTTTCCAAGTAGCATTTCTTCTATAGCCATCACATACACATACAACTTAACATAGCCATGCCGCTACAGGTATATAAGTATTTAGTATCTCTTACGTTTGAATCAAAATTGCCTTCGTAGTAAGCTTGAAAGCGTGGGTTGCCATACATACGATATTTATAATTATCTTTAGGTAGGTTTTCGTAAAGAATAAACACGCAGAAGTGATATTTCCAATTATAGGGCAACATCGGGAGACCGCAAACGCTATTCCGCTCGGACGGTGCTTTCCACATACACCCACTTCTTTTCAGTTAACTCACTGATTTACAAAAGAGAAAATTATGGTTTGGATAATTGGAATGCTTAGTTGTTCGTCGTAGTAATAGTAATCAACTCACGCCCGTTATCCCCGCGGGGGTAGGCAGAACACCAATCACTAGAGCTGGGCCCACGTTTTGCCGAGTTTAGTAGGTCCCAACGTGATAAGTGGCAAGCCTGTCGCCGTTATCTGGGCACAATTTATCAGCGAATGGTGTCGCTGTACAAACATACAAATGTTCGTCATTCATTAAAAAAAAAAAAAACTCCTAGATAGGTATCCTGAAGGACTGGCACTTGAATTAACATGACATCTTGACACCCTGAGCTGTGGTAATCAGGCAAGGACAACACAAAATATTAACCGTTGAATTAACCTTCACAAAAAAAAAATTTGAACGCTACAAAAATTAAAAGCGACACATACTTTGTATAATAAAGTATTGGACAAATAAGAATATACATAAATCTACTGATCATCACACGCACGAGCACGTGTTTCTCTATCATTCTAAATAAGTATGCATCCAGGTTTTAATAATAAGTATATTTAATATTGTAAGTTGCTCATGCAATGTCTCCAAAATTTATATTAGCTAATAGATATATAAAGAAGGGATAGCTAAGTAGAATTGAGGTCGCCTCCTGTGCAAAACTATATTTTAATGCAATAAATAATTTACAAAAACAGTAATAATAATATCAAGGGTGTTTCTAGGTTGCCGTTTTGTTTCAATTAGTTTCTTTAAACAATGTAAGTGGTATGAGTACTTCATTAATAAGCACGACTTTTGTTCCGTAGCTCCTCATTTGTATAAACAATTGTATTTTGACATTTTAATTATATAAATAAATCCAAACTACATATTTGCATGTTAGAACATAGCTAACAGAATGTGAGTAATAATATTAACTTTATTTTTTTAATTTTTGACATTCTGTATTTAATTGTAATTGCATAAAATTATTTAAAATGTTTTAATTGTGACATAAGAGTTGTATGCCTGTTTAGATAGAGCACAGAGGAAGCTATATTTTTCAACCATAACACCTGATGTGCTTGTGTCTCACAAATCAATAAATGAATTATGAATTATGAGATCATATTTACCATATAACATGCTATCAAAATGAACCACATTCTAGGTAAATAAATTTAATTTATTTTATTTTTCATTTTAAAAGTCACTAGGCGTATGAGGGAACCAATAAAAGGGTCACTGCGGAAAGACCTGCGAGCCGTGAGAAGTAACACGTGATAGCGCCCTCCTGCCCAAATTCCAATTTTCCTTTATGGCCGAGCGTCGGCGCAGGGAAAGGTTAATCGTTATTTCTCATGTGGATTCCGGGTATTGGGTGAAATAAAACGAAGGTAATGTGGAGTCGGTGAAGAAAGTTGGTAGCGACAGCACTTCGGCCTTTATACCGATGCACTGTATTCAGTTGGGTTATTTGCGATTTTGCTACCAAAATGTAGGGTGGATCAGCTGTCGTCTATGGCTGGTTTCTCGTTGGTCGATAACCGTTTTATTTCTTTCACTTTTCGTCTACATGTAAACAAACCGTTAATAAATATCGTTATAATGCGGTAAGCTGTATGTCTCAAGTTACATATTTGCGTCATTCATTCATTTACATACAGCCACATACATCGCTTCTCGTCCCACTCTAGGATACCCTGTGTCCTGGGTAGGTACTTGAAGCAGCGACATCACAAACAACATGACATGTAAACATCTAAGACCTGGGTTTTTTTGTGCCCAGCCGATGTTCGAACCCGGGACTTCTCGCATGGTAAGAAGATGCGCTAACCGCTGCGCCACAGAAGTCGTCATATCCTCTGATGTATTCAGGGTGTCCCAAAACTCAACGTCAAGCCGGTTCCGGGTGAACAGGCAAGTCATACTGGTTAACAGAAAAATATTTAAAGTATCGATTTTTTTCATTTTAAGTGTACTAAATTTTTTAAAATTATTATTTATTCAAGACATTTCATAAACATAATTAAAACTAAAATTAAAATGAAAAATAAGCAATTTTTAAGTTATTTTTTTTTAAAGTCTCCTTTTCTTGCTGGAGCAGCTGGTTTTGAAATTTTGTTAACAGTTTAAAGAAGCATTATTCAGAGATACAAAACAAAAAAAATATTGGAAAAAGTAAAGATTTGAGGCAACAGGATTTTTCAATTTTTTTTAAATGCCTTTAATTTCTTTTCACGCAATTTTTTTTTATTTTTTATTTTTCTGATAACCAGTATGACTTGCCTTTTCACCCGGTGCCGGCTTGGCGTCGAGTTTTGGGACACCCTGTATAAGTCCCACTGTAGGCGGGTCTTCTTTCAGTGAAAGATGGGCGATTGCAAGCGCTGAGGTATGTGAACACCTCAAATCCTCTGGTTCATTCACGATGTTTTCCTTCACGGTTATCGAGTGGTATTACTATATAACTTCACAGAATGTAGTTAATGCAAAAAACAAAGTCTTTGTAACCCAGGATTTGAACCCACGATCCTAATAGCAAAAATATCACGTGAAGAAAATGTCTTGAGGAAACTACACATTTGCTATAGGTATATGTTTCCTCTCTTTCCCATCTGTCTGCCATATATTTGTATGAGCGAGAGGCTAATAGTTTGTCAATTACATTTTCAAACCTTGTATATAAGTATATAACAAGGTTAGAAATTAAAATTGAAAATCTGTTCTTAAATATTTAGGGTAGGTACTTTGGAAGAATTGTAAGACAAACAAAGTTAAAATTTTCAAATAGATTTTAATTCTTACAGACAATTCCATTATATTTTTAGGTTTTATTCGCTAATAAGAATAAGATAGATATCATATAACGTTGCATGTACCAAATATTAACACTTAGAAAGTAAAGTACATAGCAACTTGTCACTATAGCTCGGGCAGTTTAAGAGTACCGATGACAGCTGACAAACGACTGAGGTTAAAAATTGCACAATAATAATTGTATTCACAATTTTATTCGCATTGAATGCAAAAGTGAATAAGTAAGTGATGTTAATTGGATTTCCACAAATCAAATGAAACGTCATCGGTAATCTTAGATTGTCCCAGATATAGTTTTAAACCTGTATTATCAGACATTGTAGTTTGTTTGAAAGCTGAAAATAATTTAAATGCAAAATTGATAGCATAGAAACAGTTTCCGCCACCAAGTTATTCAAAAATATAAATAGAATGTAACTTTATAGAGACTTATTTTGTAAGCATTTAAAATCATAAAACTGTGGCAATTTGTATTTTTAATCAAATTTTAAGATCATAACACTGTCTCTAAAAACATTTTTAAATGCTTTGCAATAGTGTTTTATGAATAAAGGT
Source organism: Yponomeuta plumbellus (assembly GCA_947310845.1). Lineage (NCBI taxonomy): Eukaryota > Metazoa > Arthropoda > Insecta > Lepidoptera > Yponomeutidae > Yponomeuta > Yponomeuta plumbellus. Next base: position 12,633,351 of record OX371212.1, on the reverse strand, counting down.
ATTCTGTACCTACTAAGTAAATATATAGTATTATGTTTGTATATTACAATCTATTCTAGAAATAGGTTGTGTAGTAAATAATATGTACAAAACAGTATTTACAATATAAGTTAAGTAAGTATATTTTCTCTTCAAAAATGTCGGTCCATTTTTCATGTTTCTATTTTGTCTACTTATCGGTACTTATTTAATACAAATACATTATACCTTTTTAATAAATTGTACTTAATTATGGAAATAAACAAACAAATACAAATAATGATAAAGTACATACTTATATGAAATGTTTTACCATAATTATAGGAACCAAACATTATATTACAATGCTTACCATCTGCTTATTACAATTATAATAATCGTCTATGAAGTTGCAATGAACCCCATGTAGAAAATAAATTATTAAGTTACCAATACTTTTTCTTGAATAAAAACCTCATTTCTGTACATTTACGACCTAAAATATACACATTAAAACAGTTCTTATTATTCACAATTCACAGATAGGAATATTACTTACAGGGGGCGTCCCGAAAACACGGTTAAGGAATCCCAAGATATATGCACTTTCAACTTGTTTTTCCTCAAAAAAAAGTTATCCTGAACTACACTAAAAGACGAAAAAAATAAAATCCAACGCGAATTGAAACCAAAAACACGCCAATCGTGCTCACAAAAAAAAACAAAAGAAAACAAAGTGTCCCATTGAAAAACAAAACACCATCTCCAAAATCGAACTTTCGAACGAAAAACAAAACACTCGCGCGCGCGATTCGAAAGGTCCATCGCAGGTCCTGAAGCGCAATCACCACTCGAGTCAAAAGTCCACTTTATAGCCTACAGAGCCGCATCATTCGTGGTAATCCCGCGGCTCCGGCTTCAGCTACCAGACCAGACCCTCGGGGTGCAAAGGAGGGGGGGCGTCGCCGAAGGTGAACTCGGGCGAGGAAGGCCGGGGCAGCACGAGGTGGTCCGGCGGCGGGAACTGGTCCGGGAACTCGCCGCCTTGCAGCGACTCCATGCCACCTGGGAAACGACCTGCTCACGTTACTTATGGGTATATTTGTTAAATCATAAAAAGTACCGAAAACCTACGTGCGTAAATGCAATGACTAATGACTGTTTATGAAGTGAGATGTTTGTCAGCATAGTAGCAAGTGGCCCCCTGGCTCAGCCTACCTTACCAGGATACCGGTATGAATTGATGTTTTGTATGTGTGTAAATGCGTCCCACGGCTGGGCACAGGTCATGAGGGAGTATTGATCACTATGCGTGCACACAGCGGATAAGGTCAAGAGTTTGGATATTATTTATTGTATGGCGTTCAGCATTGGTTTTACGAAAAGTGTCAAAAACATCACAAGGCCTTCTACAGTTTTAGTGAGTTTAACAAGGAACCATTGCTTTTTTTGAAAAATATTGTTAAACATAAATACACTGGTCGGTTTGACGGATTAAAATTTCAACGTGGAATAGAAAAAAAATTATTTAGTCTTTAATTGTTACCCACTACTGCCCATCAAATATTAAAATGACATGGTTCATGAAAATAAAAAAACATCAGCGCTTTTGTTAGCAGATTCTAGTAACCTACAATCAAAGTGACGCCATTAAACAACGCCACACAATCAATAAACATGTAAATTTTCTATTCACGGATCTCTTCAAATTCTAGAAAACTCTTGCAAGCAAATTCTATTTTAACAGAAACCCGGAAAACTTCAAGAAAACTTCACCAACCTGGCTGGTTGAATTGCATGGCGGGCGGCGGGTGGAAGAAGGGCGCGTCAGGATGGAACGGCGGGCCATAGCCAAACTCGAACTTCCCATCGGCCGTCGCGAAGTAGGGGAACCCCGGAGGTCCCTCCTCGAGTCCCCCGGGGGACAGGTTCATGGGGAACCCCCGCATCTTGCGCGAGGAGCCGAAGAAAGGGCCCCGCCCCATTGAGGTCAGCTGCTTGAGGCGCCGCTCTTTCGATCGCTTGTTCTGGAACCAGACCTGGGAAAGAAACGAAGAAGTAGCGTTAGGTCACATTTCAAATATGACTTCATTTGGTTTGAGGTAACATCCACAAAACGGTAATGTCTTCAAAACGGTAATAATACTATTTTGAAGGCCTATTAAATTTTTTGACGATCTACAATCATTTGGACAAATCCATGCGATACGACGGAAGTCGCCGGATTAGAACCCATTATCAATAATGGTACAAAAACTTAACATTGGTGTAAAGTCGCTTAACCGCTACTCAAGAGAAGACGGTAACTAACGCATAAAATCGACAATTTGATTAAAACCTAGAATGCTAGTTGACAGCTGCCGTCAAATTGTGATTGAAAACCGTAACTAGCAGGTCTAAAGTCTAGATGACAGCTTCTGTTACTACGAGCAACTTTTTTTCTCGATCCAACTTTTTCTCTAGACATTTCCACCGGTGAAGCGAATAACAAAACCTAAGTCACCTGAGTAGGCAAGAATCCGCAGGATGCGTGACTTTTTCCCGTCATCAGCGTCGTTTTTGCTGCGGGCTGTCATGTCGCGCGCGCGATTCGTCGCGGGCAGTCGCGAGCGTCGCGCGTCGCGTGCGCGGCCGCGACAAATCGGTAACTGTCTGGCTGGCTACATCGCGTGTCGCGCGGACGATTGTTCTAAGGGTTGGCTAGACTGGTACTTTTTTCTTAAGCACATCATTGTGCTTAAGGAAAACTTGCTAATGAAAACTTAATCAATAGCCCTGGTTCCGAAATGGGATACCTGAGATACCTATATTGAAATTGCAACAGAAAGCCAGATAGGTTACATCGGAATTACGCATAGTTAAAATTCCTGCAACTCTGTTCTCCGATCCTATCTTTTTGCTTCTGAATAGTGTCAAAAGTACACAAATAGCGTAAGTGTAACCCGAAAGTTCACTAACAAATGGGTCAAATTTCATATCGCAACGACTTAATCAAATAGGTTATGTTAGCTAGCTGATTATTGTCCAATTTATTGTGTAATTCCTGGTGTGCATACAGCAGTTCATACATTCTATCTATCTAATTCAGTACCTTATGTTGTTATTTAAAATCGCATCTTCATAAGCATTCCACCGCAAGAAATGTTACAACACTATTGCCCCGGTTTCTCGTACACCAGCGGACCGCTGCTGGTAGGATTGTTGATGTGCGAGAAACAGGGAGCTCAACTGCCGCTTCAGGGCCCCTCATATACACTGAGTCTGCATTTAGTTGCCATAGCTTCTCCTGTAGGTACTTTGCCCTATTTAATTACTATGAACCAAATTGTGTACTTTCATAGATTACTCAATGCCCGCCCTCACCTTTAACTTATATAATAGTATTTAGTGAGATATGTTCTGGATGCATGCCTAGCACATAAATTTAGCACTTAACTTTAATATAAGTGGCATGTCTCTGTGTTGTCTCCGAAATAAATAAAATAAAAATAAAATAAAATATGTTAGCTACCAATCAATTGTTTATAGAAAACAAGCACAAGTCAGTGTTAGTGGTACGTTAGCAAATACAAGGAGAACTATTTTCGATCAATTGATGTAGGCATATGAGCATGACGATTCCTTTCCCTTTTAGCAACCTTCGATTGAGCGAAACATCAACTCATCACTCTATTTGATTAATTCACTTTAAATTGACAAAATCTCATTTAAATTACGTTCTAATTTAACACACGGTCTCTTTTGTAATGCCTCAATTCGCGAGGAAGTCTGTCTTTCATTTTTTCGTCCGTTTTTCAGTCAAGTGCAGCGATGCGTTTGGCGGAGACAGGTTGAAAGATTTATTAGGTTTGCGAAGTCGTTTCAAGAAAGTGTTGAGGCACTGCCACATCTTTGTTGCATTATATCAATCAGTCAACGTCTAATTCCTTAATAAATTCATGTTAATCGAGCCCAGAAAGTTTCCTCCTATGTACTTCAATAATTTATGTATGCTGTGGAAAAGGTACCAGTCTATTTATATCTTGTTACTCTGACTCTTGTGGAACATAGAATCCTGATAATTCAAAAGCAAGATCTTGTTTAGTTAAAATTTCACAATCACAAGGAATATAAATGTGCTAAATTTCATCTGCATAATTTCCTGACGCTTATGCGGGACTATGCTACTAACATCTCAACTTTCACCTTTCAGATCAGAGGTGATAGAGCTCCAAGACAATGTTGTTTTGTTTTGACCGCGTCGTTATAAACTCAAAAACTCTTCAATATCGCCCTGGGCAGCTAAAAACCGAACAAGGCACCCACTATTGCCGCTTTATCGACACGGCACAAAAAAGGCCGAGTAAAAACAACAGAGCGCCATCATTGTGCGCTAGCAACCCTAGCCCGCTGCGCGCGAGTCTTTGATCGCGCCGCGTGCGCCCACGCACTCATTTGCACCGAAAACGCATTTGTCGTGGTCACCACCGTTCGGGCGCTTGAGCTCTGATAAACATATAGCGCTAAAGTTATCATTATTCCAAGGGTACATAATCAGCAAGCGGGCTCTGCTTATACTTGGGCAAGTTTTCAGACAAGTTTGTATAGTTAGACCAGTAGCCTGATAGTCGGACGACATTGTTGAGTCGTCGAAGGTCCGTCTTACTTTTAGTGATAAAAAGCCGCAAATTGTGCTGCACTATGTTATTGTCAAATCTCATGAGTAATTTCTGAAATAAAAGAAAAAAAATGAAAGAATATTCTATCTATCTCTCTATCTATCCGTGGACGCCATAGATATCTGAATAGTAAATGGCTGTGGTGGACGCCGATGATAAGGGACCGTCAGATAGCAGCGGTGAGCTGATATTGATGATGGAAATTTTGGAAAGAGAGGGGGAGAGCGTCGCTAGCTCGAAGAAGAGAGACGGCGATAGATAGAGTCAGTAAGGATATTTTCAGTAGCATTGCTTGAATCTCTAGCTAGCGCTCATTTTGATCGATTAGTGGTGGAGGCAAAGCACCGCGAGGAAACCCGGGCGAGAGTGAAAAACGATCTAATTCACGACATGGACCTGATTTTGATTAACGGCGTTATTGAATTGAGTTTGTTATTGTACAACAGGTAGGTGTGGAGTGTTATGTTCGAGTTTACTGTTTAACTAGTTACAGACTACGTAATTATCGTGTTTGAATGTCAAGTATAGTATACAAATAGTTTGAAGATATTACTAACACCGCGGAATAGCAGGTAAATTAACATGGCATACTAAAAATACAATTTCAAGTGGAAGTATCTGAAAAATCCCCAATAACAAACTAACTCCTGGTTTCCCATACATCAACAATTTTCCACCCGTTAAGTTATTTTTTTTACCAAAGTGAACTGCTAAGGGCAGTTTCCAAAAGTAAAGTTATTGAGACCAAATAAGGATTTATCATCATCAACCCATTATGTGCCCATCGAGGGGGTAGGGTCTCTTCCCTGAGGAAGGTATAGGCCATACTCCACCACGGTAGCCAAGTCCGGATTGGTGGAGAATAAGGATACATGAAACGTCGTATGTGGTGAATACATAGATAGTAGAATGCAAATTTGTAGAATTTTACACATAAGCTCAATCAAGTTGCATGAAAAATAGCGCACAAGTAGACCACGAATGGAAGTCGGCTATCGCCATACGGTAGCACTATCGCTATAACTAGTCGGAAGTAATTAGTCACAAAAGGTCTCGTGAAACCCAAATTTGCTTTGCTACAATGTAAATAAGAAGATCAAAACTTCACGGGCAGGAAAACCGCTATGCTAGCACACTTGAATACTTTGTAAAGGCACATTGTGATTCGGCTATAAAAATCATAAAATATGAAGTCTTTACGATCGCACCTAATTTTACTGTTAGAGATTAGTGCGGTTGCGCAGCTAGCAACCATGTTGCAAATTACTACGTCGTATGATATAATGTAGGTAGTTAGTAGAACCATCTAGAATCTGCAAGTATTTACGACACATGGTAATTTGCAAAGCCTTAACATGAACACGAATACATAGACATATCGTGACGTCTCTCAGATACAGGGCTTAGTAATTCAGAAAATATCACACTAATATTATAAACGTGAAAGTTTGTGTGTGTGTTTATATGTTTGTCAGTCTTTAGCGCTGAAACGGCTGGACGGATTTTAATAAAATTTGGTATGGAGTTAGCCGATACCCTGGATTAAAACATAGGCTACGTTTTACCGCGGGGAAAATCTTATTCCTACGGGAAAATCTTATTCCTACGGGAAAATCGATGAACCGCGGGTAACACCGCGGGGCACAGCTAGTACTCGATAAAAATGTTAAAATAATATGAGCATATTTGGAAAGAGTAAAGACGTAGCAGGCTGGCTGCATATAGATTGTGATCTGGCAATGTGTCCTATTTGTAATTTGACAACTTTATAGTACGGACAAAAAAAACTATTTTTAATTCCACAGACAGAAGTCTAGTTTCGCGAGAATTTTCAAATATATTTTATGCAAAAAAGTGACAACGTGGCTCTGTAAAGCTTGGACAATATGAAGTCAAAAGGTAATTTGTCAAAAAATAATTATATTGGAGTTTTTTGCCGGATTAGTCAATATGTAAATATTGACAAATTTCCAGTTCTATCTTCCTCTTGCTCCTTCTCAATCCATCCACCTGCAGCTCGCTTAGGTCCCTCTCCAGAACAATCTCTTTTGTATTAAGTACCGATAATGACTGTGTGTTACTATCAATAGCGATACTTCAGATTGTCCTTAACACGAAGACAAAGAATTGAATTGAGCTTGTTTGTCTAAGCATCGGCGTTTGTCAACATGCCTTTATTTTTCCCAAACTCTTAGCAGGGTAAAGCTGCGCCCGCGCTGCGTGACGCCACGTCTTACAAGCCGCTTAGTGTGAACCGCTATATTTCATACCAGGGCAGCGAGGGCTGGTCTCGAAATACCTGCTGGATTTGACCCACTAAAAGTTCTAGGGATACTGTTCATGAGCTGCAATAAAAACTTTAGATTGGAATATGGCAATGTGTGAAGAAAAAAATATGCCAAAGAAAAGTTGTAATCTTAGTTTGAAACTTATTTTCTGTAGAAGGAAGTGCTATTTTATGAAGCAATCATTGTAACATAATTTCAAGCCCTTTCAAGCAATTTTCCGAAGAGAGGGCAAAATCAATTCGCGGATTGACACTCTTGGGCCCCACCGGTTAGATCTATTTTTAAACTCCATGTACAAGGCTGCAAAAGCAGCGAGTGAGTAGATTTTTAAATTTACAGAGACTCAAGGGATCTGGTAGTAAATGACCCCAAGTGAAATTTTCTGTTCACAAATCTTGAAGTGCAACTAACGTGACAATCTTTTATCGAACTGGGCAAACTTGGAGGTCTTTTCGGGACAAATATGGTCTGGCCGTTCCCATACGCTGTTCGGCAGTAAAGGAACCACATATAAAACGTGTGGCAAATTGTGTCAACTGTTTTTTGCCGCGCTGAACAGTTTTACGACTGGATGCCATTAGACAGTGCTTTCATGGCTACGCGAAGTTTGCCATCTCAGTGTTCCGTCGTCATATCCGTGGAGTATTCTGCGGAAGATTCGGCTATAAAAGGAGTGTTAAGGTTTCAGACGAAAAGTTGTTCTCAATAACCAATAGCTTAACACCTTTCGTGGAACGACTTTTTTCAGTTTACCCCCTCTTTTAAGACTAAATATCCTTCGAGATATACAATGCTTTCAATATTATTATTTTACCTAATAAACTACGTACTTATCTATTGTACGGAAAGTAACAATACCCCCCCCACAAAACTATATCCCCGATGATCCCCGTTAAGATGAACTATTTTTACTATGGGGAAAAAACAAAAAACGCCAAAAAAACATATGTTCCACACTAGGAATTACCACCAATTTATGGAACAGTGGACATTTTTTCAACGATTTCTAGGTTTTCCTAACAGGAAAACTGGTTTGTATTGACGATTAGAACCCACATCTTTTGTAGTATTCTATCATTTTTTGTAACATTTTTCCCGTTAACTATGGGATCAGTTGTTGACTATCCATCAAATGGCAAACATGTCGCATTATACGCTCATAGTCGACAGTATATCCACCTTTCCACGTGTGGATCTTACACTACTCTACTTTTAACATAACACTAGCTGTCCCGGCAAACTTCGTACCGCCAAAGTTTTTGTTTTTTCATATTTTGTCACCATTTAAACCTTCCCTTTTTAGGCAATTTTTAAAATGTTTCTCTCCGTAAGCACCATCCTCGTACTTCTTTTCTAATTCCCGAAATCGGTTCAGCTGTTCTCGAGATTTGCGGTTAGCAACATAATCAGCGATTCATTTTTATATTATAGAAGAGATAACTGTGTTACAGGCGACTTTGCCATAAAAAAGTAACTACAGTCCTTTGTACAGCTGGAATCTAGTCCCGGTGCCAAACACAATTTCGCGGCATATTAAAAAAGGTGGAATTTAGCAAATCGCCGGCATCGATCAGGCATTCTTGCCAGTTCTAGAGCTCGTAATGTGCACTCATTAGCGACGGGGGCTCGTTTCGGGGCAGGTATGAGGTAGAGGCGTTATTTATACTGTGGGCCCAGAACAATGTCCACTGAGTATGGCGTATTAATCATCTCTTTATGCCGGCTACGGGGCTGTTCGTTTATTTTGCCTGGCCCTCGGGTGAGCTCTCTCTGTGTGCGCTCTACACCTGTAACGGTAGAGTAGCTGCACTCGACAGTATGTAAGAGTCTACTTGGAGTAATGAGTCACTTTGTAACCGTAGATATACATAGAAGACGTAAATAAAGGGTGTGGTTCACAAAAGTTAAATGTCATTTGATTTAGAATATGTACAATCTGTTATATCAATAACACTGCCTATTGTTTTTTTTTATGTTGTAACTTTTATCTGTCTCTTGTTTCTTGAGTGCAATAAAGAATATTCTTGTATTATCTTAAATTTTGAATTAGTTGTGTGATTTTAAGGATTTGTTTATACGTCTAAAATTATTTCAAACTTAGTACTGTATTTTATAATTCCTATAAGTCACATTTTAAAAGATTTTTAGAGCTCATTTAAAAAAAAAAAATTAATTGACTATGATGTCTCGGAAGCGAAATCTCCGATTTAACTTAGCGCTGCTTGGACTGAGCACGCATTCACGAATTTCTTTACAAGAAACAGTAAAACCTACACTATTTGGTTTTTGTGTCTTTATTTTTGTATATTTTTTTTTGTTTCAGTAAGTTCTCTGTTGGTCTTGACTTATGTCTATAGTTATGTTCCATACTTTGTTGCCCTAGTTTTTTGCAGGCCTGCCATCCTAAGATACAGATCTTTGATCTAGTTTAGGACCCAGTCTTTCCACATTTTACTTCTATTGTGCCATATTGTATCACATCTATTGTGCCTAATTTGTGGATAGAGAAATAAAGTTTATTTGTATTGTATCTAAAGCAGTCTCTTAATTAAGATAAATATAATACTGGGGCATATCTATGCCCTTCTTCTTCGGTTCTTTAACTCCTAGGGAAGCAAGGGGTTCAAGCACAAAATCCCACATCTGACAGTGGTTTGCGGAAGCATCCAATTCAGGCTAGCTAGTGCCGATCGATAGTGTCTTGGTGTTTGGATCTTTACCAGGTGATTCTTAGCCGTCCTCTCTTTAGGTTATTGGATGATCCTACAAATCGTAAAAAAATACATATCAAGCATAGTAATTTGGAGTAAGGGCGTCGAGAGGCGAACAGCGGGCGGTCCTCGCCCCGTAGGGGGCGCCCGGGCTACAATACGAGCTCTATAGGCCGGGGGCCTGCTAACAGTTGTGTTGACCGCCTCTTTTTGTCTCACGGACGTTACATCAGTTCTGCTACGGAAGGTCGTATCAGTCCTTAGCGTAAAACGATGCTGAAGTACATACTGTAGTAGATAGATATATAGATAAATTGTTAATTGACACGAAGTATCTAAAAGTAAAAGCACAAGGTAAACATTCGAGTAGATATTACAGAAGCAGTAGAGTAGAGTATTTCCTCTAGGTCTCACAAACGTTGTAAGCAAGAGGCAAATAGCCGTTCAGTTTCTGTGTTTAACTAACAGTACCTAGTAGTCACAGTAATTTTGTACTGTTCAAGTTGACCATTAGAGGCTGAAATGCTCAATTCGGATGCGAGTCTTTCGCCGCAATATTTCTTTAAGATGTGTCGTTCTGTTATAGTTAGTGATGTAGTTTGTGGTAAAGTCTGTCATGCACCATATGGAACGCAAGCATTTGGTTACCCTCCGCATGTTCAGTTGTTCAGCGTACACGCGGTGCATATTGATGACGCCGATGATTGTTTCACTTAATTCTGTTGCCCCAACAAATTGTAGCACTGAATTTTTATTGCGTTTTAATTTGTCATAATAAAGAATAATGTAAACGTCTGCCGATAAAAAGTGACGGAAGCGTGCGACACGCACGCGGGACAAGAGCGGAGCGTTTCAAAAAAGGAACACGTTCCAAGATGGCGGCGCTGAAGACGCGACCACACCGGCGCGCGCGCACCTCATGCTCCATGTACTGTCGATTGGCGTGGCGTTTAAATCGGGAAAGGTAAATTGTTCGCCAGCAAAAATGTGCAACATACAACATGCTTCTAATTTTTTGTTAAAGAAAGAAAGCAAAACATTCCGAAGATACAAAGTATTATGAAGGGGAAAGATGATGAAACTTTACCCATTCTACGGAGGTTACGAAACCATGATAAGACATGATAAAAATATTTATTTGCTGTAACTTTAATCTAATTTTACTTTAATGGCGGGCCACATTGGGAAACCCTCTATAGTAGAAAAGTTTGATTGACTAATTTATTTCTTTATACCTATTGGTGCTAAGGTAATTTTATTATTTTAACATCTCTTAAGAAATAAATTATTCATTAAATATTATTCTTTAGTAATTTAGGAGTACAATAAAGAATATTCTCTCTATCTATTTTCGGAAAAATAAAATAAATATGAAAAAATGAAATTTGTTATATTTTTATAATATCAAGAATGTTCTTTTTGTGCGCTAAAAAAAATATTTAAAAATAACATCAAATATCACTAAAAGATGTATGCAATTTATCCAAGTATGAAGCAATTTATCTAATTATACAGGAGTGCGTAAAAAAGTCATGTTGTTTTGTGTAAGCGCTCAATCTGTTAAATTTAGCGTGTAGCTTGACAGTTATTTTCAATTTGTGACTCGTCTTATTTGAGTTAATTGGCTTTCTTCGCGTTTTAACTTTCTGAATGGTTTATTTTCAATTATTTTTGGGTGGGCCTGAAAATATTAAAGGTAAAGTCCATTTAATTTTCATGACATTTTAGTAGATAATAAACGTTTACAATAAACGCCATTGTATTTTTAATGATCCAATTTCACAACCGATGCAGTATGAAAATCCAATAGACTGGTAGCGGAGGTCGGCAAATGCACGACCTAATTCTTTTAGAATCGAGATACCATTTTTAAATTCCTGATTGCCGTGACAACCGAGCGCTCCGCCAATCAGCGGGCGGGTTTCATAAATCGAACTCTTATCAGTCCGCCTGATAGGGTCCGGCCGAGCGATTGGTCACGGGTTCATAATGGCGATTGTTTATCTCAAGCTCGTTTTCTTCGCGAGCGTTACATTTTATGACCAGATAACACTATCGCAGCTGGTAGTGCACATGCTTTAGTAGTACTTACGACAGCACACGAACCTTTACAATTTTGTACTGTATAACTGTACTTCAAAACTGTAATTCTTTTCATCCAGAATTCTGGGTGGATACCGACATGTTTATTTTATTTTACATTCAAACGTCGAAACTGATATAAGTTCGTAAAGGATAACAGATTTTATGGTATTTTTTTATGGTGATATATAGAGTCGACACCACGTCAACCTACACATTTTAGTTGCAAAGTCGCCCGCAATGTAACGGAGTAGAGTGCTTGGGTGTATAGGATGATGTGCTGTCGACTGTACACAGGTGTAATTTAAAATTATTCAGAATTTTTTTTCCATCAATGTTAACCCTTTTTATCACGAGTTCTCTCATTGTCACATTCAGGGAAATCCTAACTTACACGGAGTGTTTAATCCCTCAGATTTAATGTATTTATTTAAGTACCAACTACAAGTAGGCTCTTCTGGGAACATTACGCAAACGCCAACCGCACTTCTGCGCGATTGGTACATGATTAGTTGACGATTGGCTATTACGTTGCTCCAAAGCATTTGGTCTCTCAATATCTCCTAAAGTTCTAAGCCTTTGATTTCTCAGGCTTAGGTGTTTTTTAATAATAATGTACGAGTACGTGCTTTTTGGGAAGGGTGTAAACTACTCGCAGTATACGTCCTATTAGATGGCGCATTACCTCACAAGGACGGCACATCGAGAACATACATTTTTGATTTTATTGTAGGTAGGTACAACCAAGGCGCCGGCCTCCACCAATCCGGACTAGGCCCCCGTGGTGGAGTATGGCCTATACCTTCCTTAGGGAAGAGACCCGTGCCCCTCGGTGGGGACATAATTGGTTGATGATGACAACCAAGGAGAATTAAATTCTCCTTGGTACAACCAAAACGTTTCTTAGATTTCTCAGAATCAAGTAATGGTTTTGTAAGCGGAATGAGCACATATTATTATGTAGCTATTGAAATCAAATCATTGAAAGTCTTACGGTGGCAACAGCCGACGCTCTCCATGACAAATCGTCACTCGGAAGCCGGCAGAGGTCGCCGTTGTCGACGCGTCACCAGCTACGCGGAATTGAGTGACAGGCGGCCTCGCGACCAACCGTGACGACAGCGGGACGCCTGCCTTGAGCAAACACTACCTACTGCCAGGCAGACGCTACCGCAATCGGTAGCTCCTAGCTGGCGAGCTGAGAGCCATAGGCCCTTGCTACACAAAAGGGACGGGACGTGGGACAGCGGAAAAGACGCGCGTTGTACCTATATTCGCGCCCTTGCCCTGTGTCATCTGTGTAGACTTCGTCCGGTGCTTTCAGTACATTTGGTATGAAAGTGAATTGGACAGACTACGCGTCTTTTCTGCGCCCTCGCCCTACGTTCTTTCTGTGTCTCAGTTGTCATGTATCTTGTAGATAATACCTACAAGTGGCTTTATCAACCGCAAAAAAAACCGACTAAACAGAGGTCGACTGGAGAGAGAGAAAGAGGCGATGACTGATAAATTTTTGTGACTATAGAAAAGCCTACGTTCTTCCTGTATCTCAAGTGTCACGTATCTCATAGGTTAGTACAAGTTGCTTAATCAACCATCATTCAACAAAATAAAAAACCGTTCCCAACATCAGCACTACACAGATGTCGACTGGGAAGAGAGAAAAAGAGGCGATAAGTTTTACTATAGAAAAATTATTGTAGTAGTAGAACCCGCCTTTTCCGGGCAGATAATAATGAGAATTTTGTGCTGTAAAAATACTTTTGTACCTGAAACAAGTCCAGTAGTATCACAAGTATTGTGTAGTAGTATTTATTGACTTGTCTAACAGGTGCACAAGTTGATGTATGATTTTTGAGTTTATCAATAGAGGTGAGGCCTCCGGATCCTGTCGGAATTCTGAGGTTTTCGACCATTTGCGACCATTAGGCAGTTGAAATAGTTCTGTATTTAGTGAGCGTAATAGGAGTTAATAGTACATTACTGCAGCGGCCAGCAAAAGAGGCATTGATGGACGAAAGTGGAAATGTGGGCCAAGGCGAAGCCGAGGCACACATACGTGAGTCCATCAATGCCTAGTTGTGGCCAAGGCTTGTAAATGATTTTTCTCAAATAATGCGCGGAAATTAAAACTATGAACTCATTCTGTTAAATTCAATAAACTTTCAAAATCAGACGAACCACGAACGAACAACATAATATTTTTTGCCGCATTAGTGTTCTTTTTTATCGAGCCTTCTATCGCAAGCCAGTTCGAAATTTAAATAAAACCTCTGATAAGTTACATCCTTGGTTGTCATTGCTCGGAGGAAAAATCTTAAAATCTTTCCATTTTTAAATAACACGACAGATATGAGTTTACAGTACCACCATCTTATCTGTTCAGTTGATAGCGGCGCTAGTGGAGAATTTAGTAGTAACATTTAAGAAATTTACCTAGAAAAATGAGAAAATTTTAATCCTTCTTTCAATTTTAATGAAAATATATCTATAAATCTTAGTAAGTGAATAAATAAAACCAAAAAATGGGAAACAGGATTTACAATTAATTAGTTCGTTACAATTTTCCCCACCTGAACAGATAACTTGGTGGCGCTGTAGTATGTAATTTATTTGGCCGCAAAACACGACAGTTATGAATTTTTATTTAATTGGCCAGTACAGCAATTTCGATTTATCTCGAAGAAGGTTATCGAAATAATGCCCAAATTTCTAAGCAGGTTTGAGAAAAAATACATTAGACTAAAGTCCTTGCCTAAAAGAAAACATAACTGATTAGAGTAAAGTTACGTTTAGCCTAACTAATACAGAATACGGGCGCAACTAATTCCGCACAGTGACTGGAGCACTAAAGCTCAAAGTGCTGGCTACTGAACTACCTACTTAGACTAAAGACCTCGTACCAGAATGATTGTTTGCACTGTCTTTAAGTTTGCTCTACGGCTTAGTGAAAATGTGGTGAACGCGTCCGGTGTAACAAGTTGAACTGTAAAACATACATGAATCTCCTAAGGCTAAGGATACTTTATAGTAAAAGGGAGCAGCAGGAAGTTTTTTGCTCATTAAGTTAAGGAAATGACATAGAAAAAATGCATTATAACTGCAACGAATGATTTTATTCCATTGCCGATTGTTCATTTTCACATATAGGCATATTGCATTTATGCACTTTAACTATAGGTACACTAAACTTTCAATGGAATCAAAAGGTTTCAATAATAAATACTTGCTGCTTCCAATATTTTAGCATATATTGTATCAAAATAATGTAATGGAAGGGCCGGTAAGTGACGCCCCAGGCGGACATACCAAATGTATTAGCAAATGGCACGATTAAAAGTACCGGAAACAGCGCGGCGGCGGCGGCGTAAAACAACTAATCAATGTCGATGAAGCGAACGTGATCTTTCACAATCGTGGCAAGTGCCAGTCCCTGGTTTCTCCCTATCCCTTTGGGATCTGTATCACGCCTGTGTTATAATATTTAATACGTAAATAATATTTCTAGCAGGCGCAAACACTATTAAAAACATCTGTATCACGCCTAATATTTAATACGTAAATAATATTTCTAGCAGGCGCAAACACTATTTAAAACATTTGTATCACTATGCGTGAGCTTATAATATTTAATACGTAAATAATATTTCTAGCAGGCGCAAACAGTATTAAAAACATCTGTCTAAGGTTTTGCGCAATTTGTCTTAACAGAATATGTCCCCAGGTAAAACAGTGATCTGACGAGTCTGGGAACGAAATAGCTTCCCCGCCGCGCGGCCAAATATCGCCGATTCGCGAGCAGCAGCGCGCGGCGGCACGTCATCGGGCGTGAAGCGTGACAGCTCAAAAACTGACGGCTAGGCTGGCTCCACACTGGGTAGATAAATAGATTAACGAGGTCCATACAACACTAGGTAGTGTTATCCTAAAATAAGGTTTACAACTAAATCAGGAAAACTCAATCCTCTGTATTACCTCACAACCACCACTTCAGTTTAGTTAAGTTAAGTTTTGTTTTGCTCAATAAAACATTTTTTAAATTTTTGACTTCACTGTAAACTCTGGAAGTATTTCCGGATTACTAACATTCTATTATTATCTATCATGTAGTGAATATAACATTTTAATGAGCTGTTGTAACCGGTCTATTTGACCAGATATCTGGAATCTGGATGTCTTAGTAATCAAGTGTGTGAGGTAGGGATAACATAACACATAACATTTACATACAGGCACATAGATTGCTTCTGGCCCCATGTTATGTAAGAGATGACAAAAATTGATCTTATCGTTGTTATTAGCGAAGGGCAAGATAAAATTAGCAGAAACAGGCATGTGTACATGTAGCGACTAATAAAATAAAGGTTTGCTGGAAGAAAATGCTTCCTGCATTAAGTACGCCCCTTGTACACTGTCATATAAAACTCACTGTTATATAATTTATATTGGTGCAATAAAGAATAATAATAATAATGAATGTTATTGAAGTGAAAGAGATTCGTCAAGATCGTCGCAAGTAACAAAACCTAGTCTCTATCTACCCTCTCAAGAACAGGCGTGAGTTTATGTAAATCAAGAACAGACATCCACTTCTAAATCATAGTTTAACACACAGCGTTCAACAGTGTATTTTGCACACCAATCTCTTAAAACCAAACTTGTTTTTGTGCAAAGAAACAAAAACTCCGTTTACTTTTAGCGCGTATTCAGTAGGCATAACGAGCATTACGTGTCTAGGAAATGCACAAGAAACGAGCACTAAGACATCTGTGATCTAGGCTAATCTCGTTCGTTATGGACTATGACGACATCGATGAATGCAAGACAGCTTTTTTGGTGTAAATGTTTGACGAGTAAATGAGGGAAGGATGAATATCATGTCATTAGTTGAGGTCACTTGGGGTCAGTTTTGGCATAAATCATTTTGCACTAGGTTGCAATTTCATTATCAACCCACTATGTCCCCACCGAGGAGCACGGGTCTCTTCCCTGAGGAAGGTAAAGGCCATACTCCACCACGGGGGCCAAGTCCGGATTGGTGGAGGCTTGTAAGACTAGTGGCTGGTTTTACTGTGAGAAGTTTTCAAGCCGCGCCCTAAGACCTCTGACTTGGCTTAACGACTGCCATCTATCGACGGCAGCCGGCACCAACTGCTTAACGTGCCTTGCGAAGCACGGAACCGCTCGGAAAAATGCCACTAGTTTAGTCATAGAACGGTTACCCATCCTTGCACTGAACGCGCCCTATGTTGCTTAACCTTCGTGATCGTTTAAGATCACGATCAGGCGGCCGAGGCTACGAGCAATTCAATTCTACGGTTGCAATTTATTAATTATTATTAGATTTTTGGATTGACGTCATTGTATGACACCGTAGAACCACGCGAACTCCGTCTCTGCTCACCATGATTAAGCTCTGCGAATCGGAGCGAAACCTGGTCGGACTCTTCCGATAAAAAGTCAAGTAAGTGTATCCGGAATAAATTTAATAAGGTCTAGTGCTTTTGAAAGTTTTACTTCAAAAATATGAATGAATTAATTACAGGTAATTAGCATGTTGTTTTGAAAATTTCAGTCTGTTACGCTTCGATTCTGTCAGAATATCTGCAATATTAGGACGTAGGTGATACTAAATATTTCAGGCGAAAAACTGTTAGCTGTATGTTTTAAAGTTTCGTCTTTGGATCACTTTTAGTGATAAGGCCACCGTATGTACTCTTAGATTAAGAGATATATGTGTAATTTCTTTCTTTATGTACAATAAAGTGTTATCTATATATCTATCTACATAAAGTTTATGGTATTAGTAGGTACTGGCTCCAACTCTGGTAATAACATTGGACAGCTAATAATTTACTTGATATTCAGGTCACATTTTCAATAACACCTTTAAACATTGTGTTTCTAGCTAGCTACTTGTTTTATGAATGAAAGTCATCTGAAATGTAACCTTATGGTGAACGACTTAAAGATCACAAATGTAGAGTAAATCACTTTGATTATATATTATGTATTTTAGAGTAATAAATCATTGCTTTTATGATGAATTGTCCATTGTGTTAATGTTTAGTGCAATAAATAACGCAAGTGTGTTTCGTTTCAAGAAACGCACAGGTTTGAATATTATTTGCTATCCAATACAGTTAATTTTGCAATATTTGGCAAGGAAATAGTTTGTCAACAAAAATAGTATTACTAGCTAACTAACTCTATCAGGTTACGCATTTAGACAACTCGAAAGAGTCAAAATATGTATGTATATGACAGTTCGGAGTAGGAAAATGACATACCTACTGGGAAAACAGTCCCAGAATGTAACAGTGTAACATAAGGTGGTGTAGCATACCGGGAACAATGAGGCTAAATCAGACAACTCCATACAGTGGAGTACTTGCGTAATTGCACCCCTGGACTATCTAAGCTTTTATTATACCATCCAGGATCAGTTACGGTGACGATCGAAGATTTATTAGGGCGTTCTTTAATTTTGTTCTACTACGACAAATCACGGGTCACGGTGGCCGTTATGATGCCGATACGGTAGGTAATGACACTATAAGAGTTCAATATGTACGGAAAAGAAGTCTTGTGGTCAAAGTATTTATTAGAGACTACTCTTGTCCGTAAAAAAACCTTTAGTCGTCAGCGAAGCCTCCCGAACAAAAATAGCAAAGTGTTCCCTAACCCTGCGTAAGTCCGAGGAAGTTGACTGATGACCAGCCTACGGCTCTTGGCCTGCGCAATATTAATGCGCCGCATTCCCTCATGACACGTGATAAAATAAATGATGTCATTTTTTGTCCACGGGGGAGCACCTTTGTCCCAGTGTGCGCGCCGCCCTGCGACACAACACGATCGGACAACAGAAGTACCTATAGAGCCGTAATTTTTATTCACCGTCCAAATTAAGATGTTAGTATTGTTGGTGCATAGGCCATTTGACAATGTGAAAAAAACATCATTATTTATACGTGTTCGTATAAATTAATTATATGTCTGAAAACTGCTTTAAGGCATTTTAACTAAAAAAACAATAATGATTTGTAAAAAAACACAAAATAAAATTTGATCATTTGTATCTGCCGCCATTGTATCGAAAACGGTATAGATTGGCCGATTCTATGATGACGTCACATGCTAGTAAAAATGGCCTCTGACATTCATTCTTGCTTACGTTCATTGTTTGGTTTACCGGGAAGTGACGTCATAATCCCTGTGTGGCACCATATTACTAATATAGCGTTTTGATGGTTTATGTGAAAAGTAAATTTTCGTTCGCCTTTTTTAAAAGAAATACACAAAAGAATTTAAAATGACCACTTTCTGAGGACTCCATGAACACCAACAAACAATATGAGATGACTTTTAGAAATCGGTGAAGTAGCCTATATAACAAGCATTGTTGTATTCTTATTCACTCAATATAAAATTATTGAGATGCCGACAAACGTGTGTGTCTAAATTTTTATTTGTGATTTTTGTGATACGCATCAATACGCCCCTCTCCGAGCGTCACCTATTTGTCCGGTAGAGGAAAAAAATCCAAAAAAGAACAAAAAATAATAAAACATAATGCCTAAAAAACTTTTACATTTGATCGAGAGGTCGAAGCTTACACTATAAATGTGCGACATTTGAAGCGATGACGAAGGTCTTCAGGATGTTCGAATAAATGCTTTGACTCATGATGCATCAACGAAACGTTCAAC
Source organism: Yponomeuta plumbellus (assembly GCA_947310845.1). Taxonomy (NCBI): domain Eukaryota; kingdom Metazoa; phylum Arthropoda; class Insecta; order Lepidoptera; family Yponomeutidae; genus Yponomeuta; species Yponomeuta plumbellus. The sequence goes on along the minus strand of OX371212.1, from coordinate 12,613,945 downwards.
TTCTCGAGATGCTAACAGAATAATTAATATTAATAATACTTAACTAAAGGTAAACAAACTTGATACGCCTTTTTATTGAAATGTACACTTATTGAACCAAAATTTTTACACATTACCAATGCAATGTGAAATTAAATGTAACTTCATAAAAACACATTTAATTTGTAAAAGTTTTGATTTAAAAAGTGTATATTTCAATAAAAAGACTTATCCAAATTGTTTACTTTTAGTTAAGTACCTAAACATATGAAGTAAAGTACCATCATTTCCCTAATCTTTTAACAACTTTATCCAATAAATGACCCATAGAGTTTATGACAGGCAAGGTAGGTGCCTACATAAAGTTCGAAATTAACTGAAGCTGTTATTCTGTCTAATTTATTTTGTGGCAATATGAACCTACGAGACAAAGAACCGTAGGCGCCGCACTTGAACTTTTTTTACAAATTCGCGATGATGTCGGATCCTTTCCCGATGGCTATTGTATGATGGTTTTTGTCATAATTAATAATTTATTGCTTTTCGTCTCCTCGAGTCGAGGCCTTTGTCGGATCCACCTGCCACACCGCTACAAGGTTGCTCCTTGTGTTTGATATGAGCCGTAAATAATATTTTTGTTGTTTTTTTTTTGCGAGTGTAATAGACCGTGTACTTTTGAAGTTTTGGGCATCGTTTGTTAAGTGTCATGCATGAAAGAAATAGGCCGTGTATGCAATTATTCTTAGTGGTAGAGTTAATACAAGAGTCCTGTAATTGGGCTATTATAGGTATTAAAAAAAAACAAACAAGCTCAAAGGAGCGCATTACGATTCTTATAAAAATATTACTCCGTTTTTTGCCTGCCGCAAAACGGTTCAGGTCAGTTTCCAGTTCAATCGTGCATAGCAACGGCCGAGGAGCAACATCGTTGTGGTTTTAAACCCATATCAGCATAAGAAAGCAAAGCATTACACACATAATTATTACAATAACCGTCACGATTTTTTCTCGAAATCCCGTAACACGAATTTGAGTCAGCACGGACGAATCTCGATGTAAATTAAATAGAATATTTTATTCCGGTATGCCGTTGTTTTTTGCAATAATGGGGATTAAACTTATGAATTTATGGGCTTGACTGTCAGCTTTATTATGATTGGGGAGTCGTCATCGCGTCGATTTTGAAGATTTGCACAAAAAATGCCGATTCGGAATCGCGGAGTACAACATAACACGTTCGATGACACCCGCGCATTCGACTCGACATTCCATTTCAGAAATATAAAAAAAAAGAAATGGCGGCACCCCGCGCCATAGACTAAACCAGCCAGTATGTAAATTAAAATTACTACGCCCTTTGTTTCAGGCTTGCAACTGATTTATGGAGAACAAAAAGTAAATAATAATAAAAGAGTAAATAATTTGAAGGCAATGGGAGGAAACTCGAAGCATCTCACGGCACTCGTAAAGGCGGCAGACCACAGGCCGATCGAGGGAGCGGGTTGCCACATAACTCGCGCAACTTATAGTATTTGGGTGAAGTCAAAGTCACCGCGCGACAGTAAAACGTGAGATATGACCGTATGACCGCCACGATATACGGCTCATTCAGGTCCGACGTGGTTTAAAAAATACGTTGCCAACTACGTGTAAAAGTCAGTTGTTGTCAAGTAAAATAAAAAGTTAAAAGTTCAAGAAGACGCAACCATACGTTTAAAAATAAGTACTTTTGAAAAGTCAAGTTCGGATACAATATTTTTTACGAATAACAATTCCTAACAAGGCGTTCCAATTGTAAATATTTTATCTATAAGTCCCGTACATAAAGACAAATTAACAGCTCTGTAGAAACGTAATAGTTTGCCAATGAAAATTACACTATCAAATTTTTTATTTCATTCGACCATTTATGTTACGGGCAAAAGCTTGACAAAAGCAAAAATGTATCATAACTATTAATCAGATACGATGCACTTCTATGTTAATAACATTTCTGAATTAACACTCCGTTTGAAGACAGTAATTTGCCTCAGACCGCACGGGTCCGAACTGACCACAGACAACGTGTTGCTGAGCTCACCCGCCTATCTATCGCCTTAATGACCATAGAGACGGCATAGCATCTAGGATATTATACAGAAAGTTCGAAAAAGTGAAGTTTATACAGTGAAGTACTTAAAAGTTAAGAGTTAAAAGAAAGTACTTCACTCTTTTGAACTCTACGGAAATTAATATTCGTGTATTATTTAATAACCAAATTAGGACAATTGCTTGAAATTACGCTCTTGCAAAAACGTTATCTCAAGCAGTTTCCCCATTATTAGACATTACTCATTTATATCCCGATTTTTGTTACTGGACGACTTTCCCTCTAGTTACAAGGAAGAACTTTTATGTCATCGTCGGACAACTATGCAAAAAAAAAAAATATATTAGCCTCGTCATTCAAGTCTGCACGTGTTCTTTTAAACGCTAAATCACGAAGTTATAATCAAACGCCATACCTAACCCTACATATAAATCAGTAATACCACGAGTATGCTTTCTCGCTACGGCGGCAATATAAAGTTTATAAAAACTCAATTCCTCAAAACACTTCAAATAGGCTGTGGTGCAGAAGATGTAGGCACAGACTACATTTCCTTTTCTCTACAATAAGCTCAACTCAAATCTGTTTCACTCAGTCACTGTTTCCTGTAATTTCCCTACTTTGTAAAGACAAATTTTCCAAAACATTACCTACGAAGACACAGTGAAGTTATTGACTATTGTTGATTTAATTACTTAAATCTAATTTATTATTCCTTTGTTTAGATTCATGTTTGCTACAATTTCAAGAATTTAGATTTTTACTGTCAATATTAGCTATTAGGACGGCTGAGATACTTACAGATGGGGTTATTTTTTTTATCTAGTTCAAGCAAAAATATTTTATTTTTACATTAATGTTACATTGAAGCCGTACACTGTTATGACTCTTTTTTATTTGAAATATTTATAGAGTTTTATATTGGATTTAGAGGAATCGCATTTTTATAAATAAGGCCGTAGATCTATAAGGATCCTTGTGCAAGGAGAGTTGAAGGCCTTCTGAGCTTCCCTCTTCATAGCCATAGAAGAGCGACATTAATCAGGAGGTCGCTCCTGCTGTAGTGACATAATAACACATCTCCGCGACGGGAACTCGAGTGAAGACCGCGGCTTTTGTCGCCATAACTATCAATCAAGTCGCGACGGTTGCTTCCGTGAAGTGGTAGGTAATTACTACACTGGATTTTTCCAGGATTCTTTTTTTATTTTCTCGTATAAGGCTTTGGGAAGTTTGGTCAATATCAGACGCGAAGAGATAGTTTAATTTTGGTGCGAATGTGAATCTCCAAACGACGCTCGAAGTGATAACAGAAAGATAGTTCGCTCTGTGTGCTTAGTGCGAGTTTTTTTAACTACTCGATCGCGTTAACGTAAACTCATATTCTATAGGAGTGACAAAGCGCGCCACCTATTTGTCTCTCTGTCACTCCTATACAAATTGCAAACGCTCTCGCTATCGAAAGTGAATGAAAAAACTCGCACTAAGGGCCCTGAGCTATGTTCTGCGCCCGCGCCGCCCTGGCCGCCTCAACACCGTATCCGAAGATAGCAATCGCAGTAGTTCCATTGCCGAGTTCCATGATGGAACTACTGCGACTTTTTTTTCGGCGACGGCACTATGTCTACGACATTAGCATGTCTGTCGGTCTGATCCATAAGTTTTAAGCCGTAATAGGTAGACAGTTAAGAATTGTCATTGTATATGTTATAAATGTAACGGCGGATTATCCAAACTATTTTGATTAGATTCAATTAGACAAACTACAGAGGCCTTAGGGCGGCTGGAAAACCTCTGACAGTAAGACCAGCCACTAGTCTTACAAGCCTCCAACAATCCGGACTTGGCCCCCGTGGTGGAGTATGGCCTACACCTTCCCCAGGGAAGAGACCCGTGCCCCTCGTTGGGGACATAATGGGTTGATGATGAGACAAACTATTTCTTTTCATAAAATTAATTTAAAAAATGCATAATGTTTTTGTTGTGATTTTTAATTTCACATTTTAGTTGCAAAGTCGCCCTTAATGCAACAGGGTAAAGTGCATGGGTGGGTGGGTGTATAGAATGATGTGCTTTCGACAGTACCTAAAAGAAGAGTGAAATCCCCTATTTCTGAAATGCTTCTGAAATCTATTTTATTTTTTGTCATTGCAGGTTTTTTTGCGTCGATATGTAATGAACCTATTGTACGGTAAGTATTATTAGACATTCTTAAAAACCTACATAATTAAGACCCCTTTAATAAGTCTCAGTTAATGACTGTTATTCGTGTTATGTGCGATTAATAATGCCAACCCATACGCATTGCCCATCTTGGTCATTTATTAGAAGAAAAAACAAATGACATAAAAATGTTAATTGCCTATACATATCGACACCACAAAGGGTAATAGCTAGCTCAATTAATTAGTGATGATTAATGGATAGACAGCCTGTTTTGCATTGTTAATGGTTACGCATTTTGTACCTTATGTATTTAGTTCTTTGTTAGCGAAGACAGACCCAATTAATTGGATATAATTGTATGACAGACAGTGATAAAGGGAAGAGTGCGTTTAGATTTGTAGGTGGACTAGCTTTCGCCCGCGACTCCGCCCGCGTGGGCTTGTTCAAAATTTTGCAAACCCGTTCACTCCCTTAACCTCTTCAGTCTAACCTTGAAAATAACAATAGTTTTCTATTGTTATTTTGTCGCCGGAACTGAGGAGGTTAAGGGTTAAATTTAGAAAAACGGCAAAACACGTGTTCAATCAATTGTGTTGAAGAGTATTTATTTTAAGTTTCAAGAAAATTACACAACATTCTTTATACCTCCCATACAAATTTTCGTAACCCTTTTCGCCCCCTTAGGGGTTGAATTAAAAAAAATCCGGTCTTATTCCTTGCCTACATTATAGGTATACCTATAGACCCTCTGTGCAAAACTTCAGCTTCTTAGGTCCAACGGTTTGGGCTGGGCGTTGATGAGTGAGTCAGTCAGGACTTTGAATTTTATTTATATAGATTTATGTACTTATAGTATAGTGACGATAAATTAAGATTATTCCATTCGTTTACGTCGCAACTCTAAAATCTGTAAGTCAGTTAGTTTATGTACATATCCCCTCATTATATTTCTTGTACATTTACCATTTAATTTTTTTATATCCATCCCAAGGTTGTCTGGAAGAGATCGCTTTTAGCGATAAGACCGCCAATTCTATACGAAACAACTTAAATTATCTAAGGTTCCTAATGTGTTTGTTTGTTTTTCTGGTGTGTACAATAAAAAGTTCCAATCTAATCTAATCTAAAATTCACTTTCTTGACTTTAATCAAATTTTAAAGAATATTTGCTAAAAGCCAAAGGAAAAACGCATCTGGAATGGAATTGAGCTAGATAACCGATTTATAAAATATTGTCATAATCTTGTACATTGTAAGTTTCTATAGCAGATATGCACGACCATTTAAATCGCCTTTTGTATCAGAATTTTAGTTAAATGCTGTTTAAGCCGCATTTAAGAAAGTGGTGTAAGTCAGGCTAAGATCACTTGTAAATAAATTCGAGTTTAAGTAATAATTGGGCAGGCCGTTGAAACCGATGAGATGCAAACTCTAAGCAAAAGCGTCCAGCCGCCGCGTCCTTATTAATTTGAATTAATAGAACATCGCCAACCCTGACACTCACTCGACGAGCTGTCAAAACAAAATATGAGCCAATAAGGGCGCGTCGCCGCTGACAGGGCTGTCACGCGCAAGATATCGCTGTACAAATGAACTTATTAAAATATCATAGGTTTTTCGTGCGCTTCAGTGACAGCACGTTATGTGGATGGGACTCTCGTCGAGTTATTTCCGTTAGTGTAGTCCTTTTGTCACGACGTAAGCTTTAAATCTGTTGTATAAAATGGCAATGTTCTTAATGATGAATAAGGGCTGCTAATAGTTTGTTTTTTAATTATTGAAAAAGTACAATGTGCTTACTAAATTGTCTGTTGAATCTTGATTCTAGTCCCAATTATTACTAAAAAAAATATTCCGGGGCCTACTCTTGGCGATTCGTCGTTAACTGTGCTTGTGTTTAAGGCTTTTATTGCAGACTATTTCTTGATTCCTGTAATATTAAGAAAGTTAAAAAATGAAGTCTTCCACTGCAGTTTCAACGTTATGGTTCTTTCTATCACTTAATAAAACGAAATGAAACCTGTTAGTTTTTTTTTGCTTAAATATATACAAATAGGTACACTTCTGGACACATCTATTGGCCCACCTTGCATTTTCAGTTTCGTTTGGTCCTAGCTAAAATTTTATATTAGGTCGAGCAAAAAGTTTTTATGCAGTTTTGAACCTGGCACATTCATAATTTCATTCAATAGTCTTTTTTTGAATTTCGAACACAGAATTTAAAGAAACAAAAGACAATTTGGAGCCTGTTCGTTGATATCAAACAATCGAATACTAAGAAAACTTGATTTTATTGGTTTACTTGGATTTCATTCTTGAAAGTGTGATTTTTCTCTTTATTTTTGCAACAAACATTACTTATTCTTAACTTTAAGGTGAGGTTTTATCAATAATCTATGGATACTTCGACTGAAGTCGCCGCCCCAGCTGTGGTACTTATCCAGGCCGGACACAGCCAAAGAAATGTGAGTGCTCAACTTAATTTAAGTCTATCTGCGGTCCGAAATGTTTATCGGAGGTACCTAGAGACTGGCGGCTTTGTTCATTGCCAAGGAAGGCCACGATATCGGGTCACAACTAAAAGGCAGGATCGATTCATCGTGACGGCCAGCTTGAGAAATCGTCACCTTACCTCCATTGAGATACACAACCAACTTCGCGACTTCCACAGAGTATCTGTGAGCGCTCAAACTGTTTGGAGAAGGTTAAAAGAATGCGATATGGTACCACACAAGCCAGCTAATGGCCCCAAGCTAACGCGAGCCCACCGAACGGCGCGCCTTCATTTCGCACACTCATTTAAATTGGACTCAGCAGCATTGGAGTCGTGTACTCTTTTCTGATGAATCTAAAATTGTGTTACATGGCAATGATGGAAGGAAGAAGGTTTACCGACGTAAGGGAGAGCGTTTCGCACAATGCTGCTTTGAAGAGAGGGTTGCTTATGGCGGTGGCTTATGGACTGTCTGGGGGGGGTATATCCGCGAGCGGCAAAACTCAACTTGAGGTTGTTATGGGACCACGGCTGCCAACATTAAATGCTGAAAGGTACATTCGTGAGTGCAAAGAACCTCACGTGATGCCATACGCGGACTATGTGGGCCCCAATTTCCTTTTTATGCATGATAATGCAAGGGCCCATACGGCCGGCATCGTCAAGGAATATCTTCGGGATGTGAACATCACAGTTATGGACTGGCCAGCCAGAAGCCCAGACACGAACCCCATTGAGCATATGTGGGACGAGCTAAAAATACGTGTTAGGGCTCGTCAGCCTGTTGCCCAGACGATGCAGGAGTTGAAAACTGCCATAGAAGAGAAATGGGAGATGATCCCTCAAAGTTTCATAGAGCGGTTGATAAACTCTATACCTAGTCGTATGAGAGCTGTGGTAGATGCCCATGGAGGCAACACGCATTATTAAATTAAACCTTTATTTGATGAAAAATGTTTTTTATTAAAAAACCAACTGCCTTCATCAAGGCGCATACCCGACTTGTTATGCGTAGTTCCATGTCGTGTGGTATTCTGTATTTAAATTTAAAACAATACGATCGAAAAAGATGGTAAAATGTATCAGGTTTAAAACTGCATCAATAGTTTTTGTTCAATCTAGCAGTCATATTTCGGTAGGGCCCATCGAAACCTAAACTCTAAGGTGGGCCAATAGATGTGTCCAGAAGTGTATAACATGGCAATGATATCAACACAGAAATCAGCTCGCATTTAACTAACTTATTTTATTTTTTTCTTTGCATTATAGAAGCACAAAAAGTTGAGTTGACGCGTAGACTACGCTAGGAACTCATGGTGTCGTTAAACGACGTGACGTGCGGTGCGACGAGCACAGAATGCGAAGCTACCACGCCGACCAAAGACCTATACCGCAGTTTGTGGCGTGTTGATTGCTTCCTGCATTCTCCAACGTTGTGAGGTGATCTGTCTTGCCTTTTTGCTGACTAAAGAGGCACCTAATATTGTTCGGAAACTGGTAGTGTCGTGTTAAGTTTTCAGCGGCTACGGTTGATTTGTTTCTGAACTTTGTCTCGGAGCTCAAGTTTCTTGTTAGCACTTTTTGTTATTGTATGGGTGCTTGTGTACAGGATATCTTTACTTTGACAATACTTCTTAGTAAAGTTGTAACATGGAAGATGGAAGGAGATGGAGGAGGCCTTTAACCTTTAAAAAGGGGTTCTTATTTTTTTTATATTCTTATTGCATGAATTTTGAATTATTTCACAATTTTGTTTTTATAATCAAATATGAAATAAAAGGCTTTTTTATTTTTATTTTATTTTATTATTTATTTATAAAGTTGTAACAAGTGTTTAGAAGCAAATGGATTGCAGTAGGAACAGTGAATCCCTTTATGTTAAATTGAAATAATTTGAACGAAATAAATTATACTATCCAAAATCAGAACGAGACTCTTATTGGATAATATAAATTAACTCAGCAGTCGCGACCGACACCAAACTTTTATCTATTGATTTGTTTGTTTTATTCAAAACTTGCACTTCAATAAATGAAAAGTCAGTATTCGTGAACTTCTGGGTGTAAGACCACGCCACTATTTCCGTGTGTTCGGTCATCCCCATACAGCGAGTTCCAGCAACCTGTCTCAGACCATCGGTCCAGCGACCTGGGGCGTCCTATGCTTCGTTTGCCAGTTCGTGAACTTCAAAAACCGTGCTAGTAAAATTATTATTCAACCCTATTATTATTACCCTATAAATTTAGATTTATATATCTTTACCATTTCAAATTGTTTGCATTTTCAGACTCACCTGCTTAAAGTTCATTTTTTCTTTTCACTTCTCAGCAAGTGTGAATTCAAAACAGTCGAGGAAAACTGTTATTGGCTATACTGAATGTAAGTAACCATTTTGTAATAATATTATAAGAAGATGTTGTTTTCCCTGATATACCTACAAAAATAAAAATAAAATAAATAAAAAAGCGATGCAATGTTAGTGCATTATAGTACCATGACAGTTACTCGGTCAGGTCACGTGACGTGTTTTTTCGTACCATTGATGCCTAGAAGGTTCGATATATGTGCGCGCGTAGATTTGAAGCGACCAGTGAAATTAAATCGCCACATTCATGCAGTTGTCATTATAGTACAGTGGTTTAAAAGAATCTAGGTCCTGGTCTATGCCATGCCCTCTGGCATACAGGCGGGAGTCGTTTATGTTTTCTCACCTAGGCAGCGGCAAATCGATATCTACTTAACATCATAAGACGCATGGCAAAGCAGCCGCCAATCGGCGTCTTCAAAGACCGGAATCGTCCCGTATAGCGGTGCTAACACGCCAACTTTAGAAAAAGTTCCCTTTGCCATAGAATATAATGAGTAGAAGACGAATAATACTAGGTTGAAGCCATGTTTTGTTTTGCTTCGTTTTGTGCAAAACGCGGATCACGTCTAACATGTTTTACTAACAGCTATCATTTTTAAGGAAAAAAAACGCTGGCAACCGGCAACAGCCTGTTTTATTAAGAGTTTGTAAACTTACAAGAAACCGAGGGTAGTTTGTTTGTAGTTTGTTGAGTAGATAACTATCATAATTTTTTTTTTATTCATTTACTAATCATTTTACATTTTATATAAATATTTTTACAAAAACATATCACTCGCTTTTCTGATCACCGTTTAACGTAATACATGACATCTACACACAATAAACATTGGATTGTGCAAATATACAATTTCGTAACTATAAAATACAAAAACATAGACTTGCCCGAGGAAATACTCCAACGACTGGCAGAAACACGCTTTCCTACAGTGAATCGCAAATTGACGCTATATTATTGGAATTTTGCTCAACGTCATTAGCTTGTTTCTAACTTAACACTATTGTATGCGCGTAGTTCATGGACAAAAACATACCTTTGCGGTTTTAAGTCCAATTTTACTTCTTTGAGTTTCGCCAGATGAAGTGACATTATTGTAACGTGACATGAAGGTAAGTTATTTTTCTTTATATTAATAAAACTTTTTACTGTATATTTTGATGAAATATGTTTCGATGTTTATAAAAGCGTATGATCATATTTAAAAAAACATAATGGAATACGTATTTAAAAATATCTCGCCATAAAATCATTATAATCTAGAAATGGGGAGGCCAGAGGAGTATACATTTACAACTATTTTTAACGATTATGTCTTAAATTAAACAATTATCGTGAATAGACTATGTGGGCCAAATAAAAGACCATATTCTTTAATGCTTAAGCCTACGGACGCAATAATATAATAAGTTTAACATAATATTTGTCCATGGACCATAGAAATTCAAATAGCGTATTTGACCCGTATACCATAAAAAAATCATAAATCGGACTTGAATACTAGAAGTTATAAAAGCATTATGTTCGTGCAAGAAATAAATATTTTACTTTTTATGTGGAATAGAAATTCCAGGAATTCCACTAGAATGTACTTTTCTTTGCCAAAGCAGTACATAACCTTCTGTTAGCGTTTAATCTATCCTTATTATGAACAAAAACCGTCCTGAACAGTTATTTCTCACCGCATATGGTGGCAAACATTTGACACGCGCGATATGCCGTGACCTGACGGATGACGGCAAAAAAACATGTTTATGTGCCCACTTAAAGTGTTTGACATTGTTTTTGTGTCGGCGCGGAGAAGAAAAAAGATTCTGGATGCACACCAAGGGTTATCGAAGGAAAAAAATCTTCGCTTCGACTTTTTTTTAAAGCTGTTTAGATTTTCTAGTTCTCAGCCTAACTCGAAGGTCACGATCTACGACCAGTTGCACAAAGCTCTATGGATCTTGGTCCCAAACTAGGATATCGTGTGCTATTGACACGACCTCTGTGGCGCAGGGGTTAGGACATCTGCCTACCATGTGAGAGGTCCCGGGTTCGCATCCCGGGTACAAAAAAAAACCACAAGTCTTGGATATGTTTACATGTTTTGCGATGTCGCTGTTTCTGGTTCCCACGACACAGGGTATCCTAGTGTGGGGTCAGAAGCAATGTATGTGCCTGTATGTAAATGTTTATGTTTTATAGTAACCAGACAAAGACTTCAAAAATGCATTGTAGCGTTAAGACGCTTAGCTATCAAAAATGCATTGTAGCGTTAAGACGCTTAGCTATCAAAAATGCATTGTAGATTTAAGACGCTTAGCTATCAAAAATGCATTGTAGCGTTAATACGCTTAGCTATCAAAAATGCATTGTAGCGTTAAGATGCTTAGCTATCAAAAATGCATTGTAGCGTTAAGACGCTTAGCTATCAAAAATGCATTGTAGCGTGAAGACGCTTAGCTATCAAAAATGCATTGTAGCGTTAAGATGCTTAGCTATCAAAAAATGCATTGTAGCGTTAAGATGCTAAGCTATCAAAAATGCATTGTAGCGTTAAGATGCTTAGCTATCAAAAATGCATTGTAGCGTGAAGACGCTAAGCTATCAAAAATGCATTGTAGCGTTAAGACGCTAAGCTATCAAAAATGCATTGTAGCGTTAAGACGCTTAGCTATCAAAAATGCATTGTAGCGTCTTAACGCTTAGCTATCAAGAACAAGATCGTGGGTTCGATTCCCACTTTCGGGGAAGCCGTATAATAGGGAATGGATGAAAATATCAGAAGTGCTTGATTTTTTTTTTGGTGATAGGAATAATCTTCCTTAACGCGAGAAAAATGTTTAAATTTTTTTGGCCTCGTAGTTAGTTTTTAAATAATCTTAATATTTGTCCTTTCGTCGTCGTTCTGGGCTCAGTACGGCATATCAGGGGATACCGCCGTTTAGCCAAAGTATTTTTCGCCAAATTTTACTTCCCAATAAACTTATGGCATCAGTTTCATTTCCCAAATGAAACTTTAGCAAGTTTTCATTTCGCATTTTATTCATTTGGTCAAATTATCATTTCGCATAATTTTACTGCGTCAAGTTTTATTAAGACAAACGTTTATTATGCTAACGTTTACGTGTAAAGAATACGTGACAACAGAAATATAGGTGCGACGACGCGCGTAGCGAAGCGGAGCGCGTCGGAGCGTTAGGTTCTCTATGTAAGATCGAAAACAGACTCGACTTTGATGCGTTTTTACCTTGCCTCTTGTTGCCTCTTTGGTAAAATGAATTTTGACCAAGTATTTATTTGGTAAACAATAACTTGCCATAATAACTTTTGCTAACTGTTTATTTGCTTTAAGTTGTTTTGAGAAATGTTTTTTTGCCAAGTGATAATTTGCGGAAAATAGTTTGGGAAGTAATACTTTGGGAAACGATTTTTGGCAATACATTAGTAAACCGCATATCAGACATATTCCTTGGTCCGCTTCGTATGAAAAAAAATAATCTGTGGTGACAATGACATTGACAGCTTTTCAAGTGGATTTTTTTTTCATACTTAGTGGATCAAGGAATATGCCGTACTGAGCCCAGAACGAGGAATGGAAAAATATTAAGTATATTTAAAAATTAACTACGAGGCCAAAAAAATTGAAACTTTTTCTCGCGTTCAGGAAGGTTATTCCTTTCACCAAAAAATATCAAGCACTTCTGATATTTTCATCCATTCCCTATTGTACAAATGGCCTCAGTCTGGGTGTTTTTCGATGTTTGCCTAATCTCCTGGTTACTATAGCACAAGGTATCCTAATTTGGGACCAGGTCAAGTGATTGTGTTGATTGGGGGTTATTATTGGTACAAATCAAGTCACCTTCAGAATCGAACCTCAGTTATGGTAATCAACCGAATTAACTTCTACACCAAAGCGGCTGTCGAGTTTTATCGTTATCTTTAGATTTTTTTAGTTGTCAGCTTAACACGAAGATTGCAATCTATGACAAGTTGCACTTATCTCCATGCATCACGCAGGTACAGTTATAATTAGACCTAAAAATGCGGGAATAGGTAGGTAATTTGTGAAAAAGTACTTATCGCCGTTGCTTTTGGAAAAACCGACAAACGTAAAATACTACTTATTCAGGAGAAAAAAAAAACTTAATAATTTCGTAATTAAGACTTTTATTTTATTCATTGAATACGTAGCTGATATTTAAATTTTAAGTTTCAAGCAAGCTAGCACAAAAGAGGTTTTACAGGCGCGCCGGGCTAAGAAAATACTAACAAAATAAAAAAAAATTGAGAAAAAAATTTTGACGAATTTTCCAGGCGCATTTTTTTTATTTTATTTAAGATTTTATTTCATCAAATACAGTGATACACAGATATGGTACAATAACATATGTAGAGTACATTTTCGACATTAGGATACAGGGCTTATACACAAATAATGAATTCCTGATGTCTAAACTAGGCAGGGCCTGTTGTATAGAACACTTAGTGTTTCTTCCATAGTTACATTCTAAACAAATACAATAGAGCACATTATTATTTTAACGTTCTAACTTCTACAGCACATAATGTATAATTATAACTTAAGTCCTCAACGCAATTTGATGTCATAATGAACTTATTACCTCACGGAGCAGATAGACGGGACGACGAAATAAACTTGCAAGAAACATTTATAAACAAAACGCTACGCAACATTTTTAAGAAAAAAAGTGACGTTTCTGTTCGGAAACCGCGCTCGACAAAAAAAGTCTGTGAAACAAAGAGGAAGGAGTGCAAAAAGCGTGACCAGACGGATGGATCATCGCGGTGCTTAGCGGCCATCTGTTGAGCCAAGCCGAAGCGTAGAGAATCGCTCGATTTCATGTGGGATTGTAACAATTTGTAATAGTTTCGGAACGTACACGCGAATAAAAAAAACAACTGTCAAATTTAAATTAATTAGCCCCCTAACAGATCAGAGATTGATTACCGTTATTCTCGAAATACTGAAAGATCCGCAAGTTACAATATGGATAAAGTATTTAATCTGAGGATTACTTAGCTTGAAAGCACTGAAAATGCATGGTCAATGATAATTTTCCGTCTTTGTAAAAAAAATTGTTTTTCTTATTAAACAGATAATAACTTAATCTTATTTTGTACCTACATGAGAAACTGGGAAGTTCTACTTCTAAATAGGAACCACTTTTACCTTGCGAAAAAATAAGAAATTACGGTCTATCCAAAAAGTTACTAAAAGTGTATTATTATATTTATTAAGTGTATATTTTTTTGATATTTTGTAGCCATTTAAGTAGATACATATAATCATTATATATCAGGTTTAAGTGATGCATTTTATCAATGTAAAATTTAAAAGTGTTTATCAATACAGTGTTAAAAAAAAAAAACAAAGTGCGGGAATGAAAATACAAAAATCATAATATGTGTATGCACCATACATAAATATATCGTAGTACGTAGTACTGTCAAAATCCATACCTATTTAAAAGTAAAGTACACGTCACGATTGGAATTGCTCAGGATTTGATGTACGTAATACTATCAACATGGAGGTCAGCGCCTGAGACACAATGAGATTGATTTCAACTAACCAAAAAATAGGTACGAACAGCAAACACGTCTTTTATTAATGTGACACATAAACGTACTCGTATTTTCTGACAGGCCAGTTAAATCGCCGAATTGCAATTTGAATTCGGAATACCTCGGTAACGAATTTGCGAGAGCAAATTGAAGCTCGAAAGTGGTCGCCGAGAAATAAAGCGGAGAGGCGAAGCACGTTCGTTAATTAGGTCATTTGTCATTCCGTCAAAGTCGCGTCTGCTTTTCTGAAGAGCTGTAAATTGCAATATTCAATTCATGAAATACCACGACGAAATGCCGAAGAAATTCTTGTTTGCATCGAATTTAGATAAATAGTTTCAGAAGTAAGGGATTGGGCTTCTTATTGAGTTATTGAGAAGAAAAAATCCGCAGAATCCTTTTCAACACGAACCTCTTCTACTGCGAGGAAAACTTCTAAACAAAAAGTGTATGCTGTTATATTCATAGAAGTAAATGCCGCCTTAGGCCTGGTTTACATTAATTTGCTTTATTTTCGTGCTTTTTAGCAAATATATGCTGATTCACAGCTTTTAGTACGCACCATATTTTGTAGAAGTACTTAATAAAATCCTAAATAGATAGTATAAAACCAACCATAGTGATTTTTTATTGGCTTATGTTCTTATAAAATAAATTGGCATCTCTATTCTATTCTAGCTCTATGAAAAGCATGCTAAAAGCATGAAAATAAAGCAAATGTAAACCAGGCCTAAGTATGGAGACACTGATTTATTTATCAGGCTGGACTCACAACTTTGTCCGTTTGGAGTTGAGATACAAATACGAACTACTTTTATTATCCTATTGTGTATTCTAGTGTGGGGCCAGAAGCTATGTATGTACATGTATGTTTTATTTTATTTTATTAAAAAACGCTTATCAGTAATAATACGTTTTATTTTATCTTTTCGTCGAGCGTCGCCTAGCTTAGCTAGGGATCGAGTGACACCTAAACAAAAACGTAGCAATTCCCCACCAATAATTCAAAATCATCCTAAACCACTGTGCCGGCCAGCTGGTATAAAGAGGAATCGCTACAGTACACGACAAGAGTCATCTTAGTATTAACTAACCAAGGTTTTGAGATGGCGATTTTATATTGCGTGTCACCTATAGGGGTTGCCTTTCATGAAACTACAATTCAATACACCATGTATATTTCGTGCGCCGAGGCGTCCTACTTATTTATGTGTAGGTTAGACTCTAGACTTTGACAAGACGTAGACTTTGGTTTAGACTTTGCAATGTTTTAAGAGAATTATAATTACCTACCATGAATTCTATTTCTATAAAACGGACTTGGTATTTAGATCCTCTATGAATACGGCTTTAAATACTGCAGCAATCTATACTTCGTTTTTTTAGCATTAGAAATTTTGTAAACAAAGAAGTTGTAATCAACCTAAAAATCGGCTGCCTAATTTAGGACTTTTTTTAAATATACATATGTGCATTTAAAAATCGGCTGCCTAATTTATTACTTTTTTATATATTATATACAAATGTATTTAAAAAAAAGTTGCCGATTAGGCAGCCGATTTTTAGGTTGACTAGCCTTGCTTCTTTGTTTACAAAATTTCTAATGCTAAAGAAAACGAAGTATAGGTACTGCAGTCTCTTCTGGCAATAGAAGGCACCAATTCCGCGATGGAGACGTGTCAATTCGCAACGGTTACAGGACGGAGGCTGTCGTGTGATAAATAGCGCCGTTGTCGGTGCAAAATCAATTTGGGCACGGCCACGCGGCCATCGGGATTCTGCATGCATACTTAACAATGATCCGGACGCTTTGTTATTATGCAAATTGAGCGGGGCAGTCGTAGGTAGCCAGTGATACTTGAACTTAGCCTTAGGAACGTGTAAGTCAAAGTAGAAAAAGATAGCTGATCCTCTTTTTTTTTAAAGTTAGCGGCTTCTTCGTAAAATTTTGATTTAACTTACGATGATTTGTAATTTATGATTACGAGTAAGGCTGCTGTTACATCTGGCATCCGTCTAGTAATTATAATATAAATAAATGAGTAGCAGAGCTGTGCTTGTGACTTTCGCCATGTTCATCAAGAGTATCACTATTTATATTCTAGACACGTTTTAATTTCTATACAAGTGCATGATTTTTGATTGAGAAATATAACGTAAGATGTTATAATTGTAGTAACCAATACTCTATCAAAAACTAAGATAATTACTATAATTATTATTTTACCAATTTAAAATTTCTGCATTTGACTTCACGACATGCAATCTCCATTGACTCTTCGATAATTTGTCTGTGTCTGAAGGCTTTAAGTGTCAGCGGAGTAAATATAAGTTCAAGTAATGGTTGCAGTGGTAATTTTAATATAATCTCAGTACGACACGCGGGCGGACCGTCGGCCAAAAGCTAGTCGAAGACAGTTCGTCCGTGAAAATGTTTTTGTCGATATTTTAATAGTGAGTCTTTGAATGTTCCGAACATTAATTTAATTTAAGGCTACAGTTAGAAGTAAATTGGGGCGAAACAGCTGTGAATGTCCACTGAAATTTCTAGACTATAAAAAGTGATGAGGAGTGTACTTTTTAAGGTTTATTTGATGAGCTGCAAAATAAAGTTTTTCATTTTTTTCTTTCATATCTAGAGCAAATGATCAATGGTGAACTGGCAGTGATAAAGACGAAATGTCTTTTATTGAAATTAATCGATTTAATTTTGATCCATTTACTTCTTCCATCGATTCGATTACGAGTAAATATATTTCTCTCACACGGGGGTCTTGCAATGCTGAATGGACATAAAATACGTTGTACGTACAAAAATCGATTAAAAAAATTGCAACCCCATAGCGTGAAGATCGGTTTTTTATTCGATTTAAAAGTTCAATTGGGATCAAATCGGTCGATAGAAGCGCTTTCAAGCTTTTTTTGTACACCTGGAAGTGAGTATTTTCACAAGAGCCGTTATTTCTACAATTTAATCGAATTAACGAAAAAACGTCTAAGAAGTTCCAAGTATAGGTAGGTGCCTTTCTTTCCAGTGACAGTTTAGCGTTTTTACAGACGGCGGAGTTTTTTAAGCCTCTGTTCTGGCAGTATAGAAAAGAACAAGTCTATGAACAAATGTAGGGTACAAAAATTTGAACGTAGAATGTTTTTTTGCTAACAATAATGTAAACCACCATTGAAATACCCACTAGGAAACGCTGCCGCTTTTCAGAAATTGAAATCAATATCCGAAATCAATCAAAGTCCGCTAATACGTTGCAGTTGCCTAAATTCAAATCACATCAAATTGGCCTTAATTTTCTATTTAAATCATTAATTAGTTTTTGGTTAATAATTTAAATTATTGTAGGTTAGGTTGGTTACACGTATTAATACCTACATTTAGGTAAATTAATTAGAATTTGTCTATTTTAAATTTATGTGCATTTTAGTTTGTTTGATACACTTAGTAGGTATAGTATCAATGATCTGATCGAGGCGTCAGCGAGGTTCGCTGTACAAATTTTATGAGAACACCTATACCAACAATAACATTTACGACCTACGATGAGTTCTAAAACTTGTTGCTGACAATGAGGTACATCGAGGAGACATTCTAAACACATTGTTTTGCACGTACAAAATTTTGCAGAACCTATCGATGTAAACAGACTCCATTGGATTTCTTTTTTTTTTTAATTGTATAGATAAGTAGTTCATACAGTATTGCAACCGAATAAAGCTTTTTTTTTATTTAAGATGCACGATAAAGCATGTACCATCACGACAAGCCCTTGTCAGTACTCAATGACTTTTGGTTGCAAGTATGCCTAATTGGTCACAGAGCCGAACCCAGCAGCACATACCTGTATGACCCGCATAGGCAGCCCGGTCTCCTTGGCCAGCTGTTCCCGTATGTGTCGCGTAGGCTTCGGCGTCTGCGAGAAGGCCGACTTTAGAATCTCGAGTTGCTTGGCCTTGATCGTCGTCCTCGGCCCCCGCCGCTTGGAGCCGCCGTTCCCGTCGTCCGGGGACTTGTTCTCGGCCTGCGAGTCCCGCGTCTCGGGGTCGCCGTCCAGCGAGCCCTGGTAGGGGAACAGGAATAACTGAGCGCGACTATGCGGCTAGGTTGTTTGGCGGTGGGGGGTAGGTTGTTTGGCTGTGGGGCGTTAGGTTAGGTTAGTACGCGGTGAGGGGTAAGGGGCTTGGCCTTCTGGCAAGACCTGGTAGAACAACAGGAATAGCAGAGCGCGACATATTTTTGTTTGTGGTTGTTTGGCGGTGGAGCGGTAGGTTGTTTGACTGTGAGGCGTTAGGTTACTAGGCGACGAGGGGTAGGTCACTTGGCCTTCCAGCAAGCCCTACTAGGTTATGTGTCTGTCAAAATATCTTCCCTTAGGGCTTCTTCCTTTACCTCTGTTTCCTTAACTGTATTTTTCAAAAGGACTAAGTAGCCCAAACTGTCATTATCGTCGTCGACGTAATTTTGTCTTTTTTACTCTTCAATCAATCAGTTCGTCCTTCTACTGATGGATACAAGGCTTTACTCTTACATTTTTACACTGAACTTAAAACTAAGAACAGTTGACTACTAACCTGGTCTTCCGAGTCCTCGTGAGGCTTCGTGTCTCCGTTGTGGCTCAGTTCGGAGTGCAGCGCCGGATGCGTCGCGTGCGCAGGACTGCTGGCGTTCGTCGTACTCCTCGACTCCTCCTCCTCTTCTTCGTCCGACCCTGAGCCCAGTAGGCTGTCCGCTGGGGGAGAACGAGGGGGATGAGATTTGTGGTAAAAGAATCCTATACCGGTCCAACTGCAGGCCATCACTCAGAGACAGAGTATGGGCGATTTCGTATCCGCTTCAGCCACCAGAGTTTTCTCATAAAGTTTTCCTTGATAGATACAATAGATAGATAGAATATTCTTTATTGTAGTCATAAATAACATTTACAGATTTTTTATAAATCTAAGTACAATTGGCGGCCTTATATTACTATAAGGGTCTGTTTCACAATCTGCTAATAAAGTTCCGGATAAGCTATCCGCAACCAGGGCTCCCGTTTGTTCTAAATTTGAAGCCATAAACGAACACGCGCAATATAGGAAAATTTAAATTTAGAACAAATGGCAGCCCTGGTTAGGGATAGCTTATCTGGAACTTTATTTGAACATTGTGAAACAGTGCCTTAGTCTTATTACTAACTACGTCAATAAGAAAACAAGGTTTTCGTACTGATGAGTATGCTCTACCAGATGGTCTGACGCCATGCGTCATGTTCATCAACGTATCTCCACTTGGGACGTCCCTTACCAGCTCATCCACTAACATTCGCTGGGCATATTTCCTTTGTCAATCTTTTCTCCTTCATCCTCATATTTTATGACAGTTAAAATATGGCAGACAATTTTGAAAAGATATATCAACAGACGAGACAATATAAACGGAGTGGGTGTAGTAAAATAGGATTACAGTGTCATCACTTTTTAGCGTCAAACGAACTTGGCAACCCTTCCAGAGGAGTACCGACAGAAATTGACTTATTAAAAAGCAATCAAGCGCGCCCCAAAGTTTCTTAAACTAAATAAAAATGCAATTTCACCGCGACCCGCTCGCCCCACTAGAAAAGAAACGGAGAGAGGGAATTAGCCACAAAAACAATTACTTATGGGACCGAGACAGCGTGGGGGGAGTGTACGTCATAGCTCCTACCATGAACCAGCGATTGATGGACTTGTCTGGCTATAGAACACTAATAAACCAGTTTTACTTTATCGACATCATAATCATGAAATTTATTTACTCTTTCTAAAATTACCCGAAACTGTAATGTCGATGAAGCGAAAGTGATTTGTCGGGATCGTGGCAGGTGGCAGTTCATGGTCTCTGCCTACCTCTCTGGGATACAGGCGTGAGATTATGTATGTACATGTACTAAATGTATCTATATGTACTAAAATTAAAAATTAACACTCCTAATTAACACTAAGTACATTATGCAACTTATTAGTATAAATACCTTCCTCAGGGAAGAGACCCGTGTCCCTCGGTGGGGACATTGTGGGTTGATGATGATTGCTTTATATATTTTTACATTACATAGTCGGGCTCTTCCAACAATAAGTCAAGTAAGTGTATTCAGAATATAGTAAATAATTACATAAATATAATTAATATAGTTAGCCTAATGCTTGTACCCCGGAGGGGTAGGTAGATACCAATGTCTGCCACTTGCCACGACTTTCACTAAGGAACCCCAAATCAAAGCATCAAATTGCAAAATTTCACTTTGCTTTCAAAATGAGAAATGCTTTTCGTAGCTGAAGAATTATACTTTATAAAACGATTCAGTGTTTTGCGGTGCCACAGTAACTTTTCGACGGAACCCACTTAACGGATTTCTGCCATAGCCTATAAGTAACGTACATATAGATGACGATGCCTAGTTAATTTTACGGACCACTATTTTACTGCGTCATTGCATCTCTTGGCTTGGGTACCTAGTCTAGAAATAATTATCTCAGCAGGGATCAAACAGCTGGTCTGTGGGGGTAGTAAGGATGGCAATAATATGAATGTGTAACTATAAATAGGAGAAATTTAATGTATTTTCTTTCTTTATTTCTCGTGTAGTTTATGTATTTGCATTTTATGGTTTTATTTCAAACATTTTAAAAAGGGGAGAGATTTAAGGTCACAGGGCTTTCAATATTGGATTCAATAAACAACATGAACAACTGCTCTAAGGCCTGTTGAAAATTTTTGCAGACGTCTACTTCTGTAACAGATTTCTTTTCTGCGTATATATTCGTTTCATTTCGTCTACCTCAACTCGTGAAGTTGCAATGCAAGTCCGAGTCTAGAGCAAAATATCTTTTCATAGGTTTCACAAAGTAACGAAAACGCAAAGGATTATTCATAGATTTCACTGAGTTTCTGAATCACACTTGCAATGTAAGAATATTAACTTAGGAAAAACCGGACTTCGTCTAACCAGCACCCTCATGGTTTTGAATAATCGATTGCAAAACTAACTTTGCAGTAGAAGAATACAATAAAGAATGTTCTTATCTTATTATTATTTTATATGGCATAACCACCAATTAACCAATTTTGTTTTATTTATTTATTTAGGGCAACAAACAAATACATATTAAAATATTACGAAAACGAACAAAATTTTGGATTAATACTACATGTGTATTAATTCATAATTTTGTTCATTTTTGTAATATTTTAATATGTATTTGTAAACTACGTATCCACGTACGTTTATTTAAATATTGTTTCGTTTACAACAGTGTTTCTATGAGGCTTTGCTCCTTACCAAATTTCAAGAGTGTTTCATTTTTATAAATAACACCGCCAAAAAGCGTTACAACAAAAATTTTAGTCACTAAAATTTGCCGGATCAGAAAGTTATCTCTCGTTAAATCTCGAGTGAATACTAAATCGAGATACCATGGTAAGGGTGCAAAAACCGTTTACCCTCACCAAACAGGAGGGTCGGCGCGGTTATAAAATATTTACAACTGGAATCGAACCGGCGTACAACACTTGATCGCTCTTCTCAAGACTCCCTTGCTAGATGGATATGGTTGTATGGGTGAGATGCTAGATCCTGACGAATTGTCTTTATCGTGATTTTAAGCAAAAAATTTATTCCAAAAAATTTCGTTCAAGTACGAACATTATTTGATTTGAACGTAAATTGCTACAAATAATTGAGTTTTTAAAAATGGCATAATAATATGACATGCTGCTCATAAACAGTTAAAATCCAAGTTAAAATGTTTTATTTAGGTAGAGCAGAAACTACGACTAAAGCTAAAATGGATCACTTTGCAAAATGTGGCAAAACTAGCATTTAACTAAAGTTCTCAATACAAAAGTCCATTAAAATTTAATAAGCTATAAAAGTTTTTTTGAAGGCAACAAGTTCAACAAAGGTGTTGATCACGATACCATTTTAGAGTAAAAAATTGACAAAAAGCTGCAAACAAAAGTTGTCCATTGTGAAACTACCTGTACTTCAGAATAAGTACCTACATAATACTATACACACATAAGCTCACGCCTGTATCCCAAGGAGGTAGGCAGAGACCAGGGACCGCCACTTGCCACAACCCCAACACATCACTTTCGCTTCATCGACATTCATTATTCGGTTCGTGCTCGCACACCGGTTTCGGGTACTTTTTATCTTGACAGGAACATAATATGTCCCTGGTAATCGTGATCTATTCAATAAAAAATATATTGTTCAAAAACGTATATGAAACAACGAGTCATGAAAGTCGATCTTACAAAATTTGTAAGATCGATATATTACGAGTATAATATTAAAATGGTCCACGTGGAAAATAATTGTACATTATCATTTTTTTAACAGTTATTAATAAATAGTTATTTAACGCGGAGTTTCGTAACTAACACAAACCTAAAGGCGGAAACACCTACCCAAGTATGTAGAAACCAAAGTTACGCCTCTTATAGGTACTTAATATGCGTAAAACTTCTGTATTAAGACTATTACATACAAAACCGCCATTACTATTTACATAATAACAGTTAATCGCTATTAATTCCGACCAAAACGACAAATATTTAATCACGTTTTTGTGTCGGCACATCATAATTTCGTCGAACGCTACGATTAAATAAAATTCGAATGTTAATTATTTTGCATATATAATCAACTCGTAGGCCGGAATAATGCGATTTGATAAATTAGATTCTCTTATTTTATCATGAATCCATATCCATGTAGAGACAGCGGTTGGGTTGCCCTGCCCGAGGCTATTTTGCCTCGGTGATAGACCCGACATCTGTCAGGATTTCACCGAGGGTACTCTTACACAGAGAGATACGTATATTTATTGTATTTATGTAGATGAACAATTTTATATCGCATGTATACACTGACATCGTTCTCGTACGTGTAAATCAATTTGTGACGCGTAGCATTTTTTCGTAGCATCTTCTCGTAGCGGCGTAGCACCGTCGTAGACATATTATAATTGTAGTTCACCCAAAACCGAAAATAAGTGTAGTTTTATGACTACCATATATGATTCCGTACAGTCTGTTAGCTTTTAGAATATACCTCGGGCTCTAGAGTAGGCTTCGGTTTTCGCCGAAGGCACACGAATGTATTACTACTTCCTTCTCTGTATAAAACTTTTCTTCACTATTTTGAAAAGTTATGTAAAGTTAAGTGTCATATTAGTTCCGATATTTCTATTACACGAATATATCCGATAGTAGCCGAGGTATATTCTTAAAGCTAACAGACTGTAGTATAGTCTTATAACGTAGATGTATTCAACGACACCTGAGCGCAGATGAAAAAAGCAATATTTTGGTTCTCTTTTTCCAGTATTTTTTTTTTTGTTTTTTACCATATGTGTAACGGCAATTTTTTTTGTAAACAGCCAGTCTCCCAGGCATCTTATAAACCGATCAGCGTTCAAGAGCTTGCACAAGCACTCCAAGCTAAAACGTCCGGGCATCGAGGGTGCTACAGAGTCCATGTTCACTTGTTCAGTTTGTTACCCCTCGTTTGGGTAAACACTTCGGTTTTAGTGTTGTTTTTGTTTTTAAAGTGCGGTTCTAGCGTTTGGGGTAGATGGGGCGTGAAAAATACATTATACTTATATTATACTTTTGACCATTTAATCGATCAAGTAGGAAGATAAAAGTAAGTTCGTAAAAATAAACCTTTTCTGACAATTTGTGGCCACCCCTCAGCTCCTATAGCATTTAGATTGGAAATAAAATTCGATAAGAAATCTTATTCGAGGAAAAGTGGTTGGGTCTAACGAGAAATCAATCAACGAAAGAAAATCAGAAGTAACACGTAACGAAGTAATCAAGTAACACCTTCCTTAGGTCTTTTTCTTACCAACAAACTACTATATAAAGGTGTCGACAGCTCTGCTGCCTACCATACTTTCATTCTCGAATAACAAAGACTGTGACTATGTTAGAGCATTTTCAAATGCTGACCATCTGACAGTGACAAGTCATTAAAATTTGCTGGCTTTCACCGAGCACTTAGGCTAGAATTCAATTCGCTCTTGGCCGGTTTCAGATCACAGAAGACTACCGACTACAAATACCGATTCGTTTGGCTTCAAGAGCCCTTCTTATTCGATTGGCGTAGCCCTTGCGTAAGAATTTGAATTTTCAAATGGAATAGGCGTTGAACGAGGCTTTATAACAGCCAGTACGTTGACGCCCCAAATTGTAAAATCAATTTTAAACGTCCCCCAATAAACGACTTTCTTTGTTCCGTTCGATCGCGCTTAATCGAATTTTGGCGCGAAAACGGCCTTTTATTCATTCGTCGTTTAAATTTCGAACGAACTGAAAAGCTCCCTTTGACGTAGGGGCATTCTTAAATGAATTTCCAGGCTTTCGGAGACTTGTGCGATTGCTTCTAAATTGTGTAAATATGTGCGGCTCCGTAAAGATTATATTTTTAGATACACGTAATAATTTCATGCGAACTAAGAGGAAGTTGACGTTTTTATTTACATTATTCTGATAGAATCTTCAATAAAATCGTAAATTTCCGTCCACAAAATTACAAGTGTAGTGCACCGAAAAATGGAGCATTAAATCACGGCACCACTTTTGGATCTCGCTTATCAGCGGCAATTAACATTTCAATCAGCGCGCTTCATGAATAATTCTCTAGCCCAAAATTAGAACTGGGTATCAGGTAATCTACAACCGCCTATTAGCGCTCTGCAAAAAGCAATAAAATCACAGATTATATTGTACTACAAGCATATTAAAGTGTGTTATAGCGTGTTTATGAGGCCGGCCGTTAATTCGAGGCCCACCATCTTAAACGTAAAATAAGAAACCGCGAGATAGGGATCTAAGAACATAAAATATATGGGAACTCTTTTGTGGAGCCGGTAGCATGTACTAGGGCTGTACACAGCACACAGGTTTAGGGAGCAACATGTTCCACGCACACATGGGTGGACAGCGGCACACATGAAAGTTGCTCCCGTATACACACACGCGGCGGCGGCTCATGATTGGTGGTTGTGGTGGCGACGGCCACGCCCCCTTTATCGAGCGCGGCGCGTCGGGAGCGCGCTGCGAAAAGCATTTCTGTACGTATGTTGTTGTGCAACTCGTATGGGGTTTTCTGAATGATATTTTTATCTGTCTAGGTGTCAGTTTTCTTCAGAGGAACGTTATCTGATGTGGAGGATCTTCTTGTGGCTGCATGTTTGAAAAAATATTTTTTTTTCTTTTTTTTTTTTCTGTTTTTGCAATAAATCGTATTATGATGATCATATACTCGTATACGAACCTAAACCTGTATATCTACTACTATTTATAAATGTTAAAAATTGTGAAGAGGTTTGGATGTTTGTTACGCAATAACGACTGCACGGATTTATATGGAGATAGTTTGAGTCCTGGGGAAGGATATAGGATACTATTAATTTTATTCTGGATACACTTGCTTGATTTTTTGTCGGAAGTTTCGACCTGGCTAATAATGTCTGTCTAGTGCTGACAAAAAATGTACGACATAGGATCTTTTCATCCTGGAAATTACTCATTCCACACAGATGAGGTCGCGGGCAAAACTAATATAATAACAATAACGTAACATTTACATACAGACACACACGTTGCTTCTGGCCGTAGGGCCAGTAGTGTAGACTAGGATACCCTGTGTCGTGGGAACCAGAGACAGCGACGTCACAAACATGTAAACATCCAAGACCTGTTTTTTTTGTCCCCAGCCGGGATTCGAACCCGGGACCTCTCGCATGGTAGTCAGATGCGCTAACCGCTGCGCCACAGAGGTCGTCTATCGTCGGTCATCATTTCTAACTCTCCCTGTTCTTAGCAACCTCGAAAACAAATATTTTTACCTTGGTCTCGGCCTAGCACGCCTGCACACAGCCATAAGTTTATAGATAGAACTTCATCGTATTCATTGGATTAGTTTGGTCAATAAAATACAAAATCATCTAAAGCATAGTAAATTATTACAAACTAATATACATTCATTCATACATACTTACATACATATTCCACAAACACTCGATACAGACAATACCACAAGACGTTGGCTGTTGACAACTAGTGATATCCGAAACCCATCAAATTATAATACGATACAATAGGGTTGTCACGCACAGATACGTGACAGCTATATTGTGTCACGCACAGATCATATCCGTAACTTAGTCCAAATATATTTACCTAAACTCAAGAATATCTTCGAATGACAACATCAGGAGCCTAGTTATGCACACCAAACACTTGTCGGAATCTTGTGCGATAGCAATTACATATCGCACCTTGTCTAGAAAACTGTCATATCACAAAAAACATAGTTTTGAGAAAAAGGCAATTTAGTGATTTCAGTCTTATATTTTTTGCCATTGTGGTAAATATATTATAATATTACATTGTGGTAAATATAATATTTACTACAATGGGAAAAAATATAAGACCGAAATCACTTAATTTGCGTTTTTCTCAAAACTATGTTTTTTGTGATATGACACTTTTCTAGAGGAGGTGCGATATAGTATGGAATTTGACAGAAAGACGATTGGAATCGCTTCGAATTTGGTGCGCGTAAAGGGGTTGCAATATAACACTTCATAGAAAAGAAACAAGGACTATAGGAAATAATGTATAGCCTACCTACACCGCCACTTACCAGTATTTTTTTTTTAGTTTATTTATTCACATTTATAAAAAAAATCCACAATCTGATGGTACTAAACTTTCAATACTGTTTGTTGGTATGTTGCTCTCTTACTATGCATTAAAAATACTTAAGCTAAGTTAAATAATTATTAACAAAAGTAAAATTAAGAAATTGTTTTAATTAACGATCCTGAAGAAAGCTTTCAGACTTTTGTTATCTGAATAACCTGTTGTACATTTTAATAATGAAACAACCTTTATGTTTACAACCTTTTTAAAAAAACTAACGCCCGTTATCCCCGAGGGAGTAGGCAGAGTTACCAATCACTAGGACTGGGCCCACGTTTTGCCGAGTTTCACGTTTTGCCGAGTTTATTAGGTCCCAACGTGACAAATGGCAAGCCTGTCGCCTTTTTATTTTCTTGCTAAGTCTGATTAACTGTGAACTGAATATTGAATGGAGATGCGAATTCCCCTACATCAAACCTGAGAAGAGAATAAGCATACAAGAAAGCGATTCGTTGACTATAGCTACCAAAACCTAGAATTCTCTTTGTTCCATACCCAACCGCAATGCAATACAAGCTACTGGTAGAGTTGCCTACCTACTATGGTACTATGGCTTGTAGTAGTTAGATACTGTACTAGGGGTCACGTTAGACTGGTGGTAATTAATAAAAGTAGTCGTGACTTCTCGGGCCAGGTAGCCAGAGGAGGGTAGTCAGGGAGTACAATCAAAAAGCTGATCGAAGCATGAGTCGGCGCATTTGACGCGTTTTGATTCGCGGCGCCCGGACGTGTCATGACTCGGGGTTTTTTTCTTCTAAATCGGGCCTTATATGTGGCCTGAATGTTTTCTTGTTCATTTTTCGTCTGGTAAAATGTTCAAGAAACATCTCTGAAAGGCTTGTACAGTGGGAGATTGGAGGATTGCAGTGGCTGAAGAATACGGATCCATAATTCCTACTAACAGTGTATTCCAGATACCGGTTAGCTCTGGTTTTTAATTTGCTCCATTTTATTAAAACCCTGAAATTTACACTTCCATTGCGCGCTAAAGTTATTGAATTTTCATAACCAAAAAAATATTGACATAGGTATAGTTAGTTTAATTTGGTGCATATCCAAAAAGCGTGGCTTTCGCATCGAACGTCAGTTTTTTAGTAGAGAACAATATCAAAACAAAAGCTACGCTTAAAAAGTGTTTGTTTGTAAAATCAATAAATTAATAAGTCAGACTGTAGTTTCTTGAAATAGTGATATGAATTAGTAAACTACAACGAGCAGATAACTTGACGAATATTTATATGAGATCAAATGAACTTCGTGAAGAGAAGATAATTATATCATATAATATATATTAACCATTTCTATCAACGGTTGCTCAACTGAAGAACTCGATGCAAAGACAGGGGATAACATTGTACATTGACGTCCAACAACCGAATGTAAATTCTTTACGTTGAAATAAATTTTGATTTTGATTTCTAAATTCGTATTGAATAAACTAGTAGGAAAGTTCTATTCGGACTTATCAACAAACATAGGACTTATCATAAACACAGATCTAGGTACAGTCGACAGCACATGAACCTTTATACTCATGCACTCAATTCAGTTATGTTTCCGTTGGCTCTTAAGATCTAAATAGAGACAGTTGATACGAATATCTCTAAAAACGTCGTGGAAACCAAGTCAAACAAGCAGCGGTCTCAATGGAGTCATTAAGTAGAGATACGGTCGGTCATCATCATCATCGTCAGTTGATTTCAGTAGTTAACTACTGTGGCTCTACAATACATAACCTTAAGTGTGTGGGACAAGGACTGATCCTTGTGGTTTCCACATTTACTGTCCAGATCCTGTATGGGAAAATATACCTTATTTCCTTTCAGCTTTCTAAATAACAATTAAAAAGTGGAGTATACACAGCATAACATCAAAGTTAATCAAAGGCAAAACAAAACTACTAGAATCCAACCCACATCAATAACACCAAATCAGGGAACCCAAAAAAGCGACCCCTAATCCTAAGGTCAAAAGTATTCACTTCGCATCGTAGAGAAATAATTTTACAGTAATTCTTCAAGATGTTTCGTCTGATGAGCGTCTAATTTGTCCAAACGCTCGACGCTCGCGCTCGTCGCAGGCGCCCGCGCATCTCATTGTGTCAAGTAAAGGTTCGTGTTCACTCTACCGCATAGTTCTACGTTTTTTTAATTTCTCTATTGGCTGTTCACTGAAGTATATGAAATTTCTCACTATTTCACGAAACAAATAACTGCCAAAAAAAGAAAACAGACGTTTATAAGAAAATTTCGTAGTAGATATAAATTAATAATTTGTTGGAGTAGAGTGGAATGTCTCATTGTTCGAATTTTGAAATGAAAGACACATCCACCGTCGATCATTTCAACAACATAAACTGACCATTTAACCGCTATAACACCAACTAACAGTATCTGTTTATCTAGGGGCAAGCCCCTGAATAAGTCTAAAAACATCTTGCAACATGTCATTATTATTATTTAATTCTTTATAGTACATAACACATGTATGTTAGAAGGCAAACTTAAATCTAAGTAGCATTTTCTAGTCAACCTTTGTTTCGTGGATAATGGCTGTGTAAGTAATGCATATTGTATAAAAAATTTGCATTACTTACTGGCTACATTGGCCGCAGGGGGACGGCAATACTAAGCAGAGCTAACCATAGATGATAGATTTGTATGACTGACATCCATGTCAATCAGTTGAATATCCTTGGAAGGATACATATTTAATCTATTTACCGACATGTCCAGTATCTTATAACGCTAGTTACCTTTAAGAGATCCTAAAACAAGAATGCTCTAGTCTTATCACAAGTCTGTCGGTACCTTAACACGGCGTCTCTAATGGTGGACGCGACGCTGACATATTGCTTTTCAGAGTACTCCTTCTATTATTTATTGGCTTTTTTTTTGCTCCTCTCCGTATTAAATTAAAGAGCATTATGTTTGTCAGGTCATTTGCGGTGACCTCACGAAATATATCATCACTCTACTCCTAGTCTATGGGTTATGACGTGTGGGTTTTATTCTCTTAGATTGTATTAGTAGTATGAGACCAGGTTGTTTGTGGGTACGATTGGCTATTATTGTTGGAACTTTGTGATGTTAGTTATGTTTACAGGCAAGGCTTAAAAAAAAAACTGTAACGTTGACATCTGCCTGTATTGCTAGTACATAAAAACCATATAACTCTTTATTTCCAAGTTAAAATTGTGTGTGCTACGTAGATGTTTTTTTAGACTGCTCTTATGACTAATTAAATTTTAATGTCTTTGATGTGATAAATATTTTATAGCGGTAGCACTGCGTATTTTTTTTGCATCGATATAAAAAACGGACTTTGAATACCTCCCTTTTTGACGTGGCTAACAAAAGCAGCTGTAAGTATTTGATGTTTCCGTAATCGTATTGTGTAGATGTTGTAGATGATGACCCAACAAACATTTGCCATATTTGCAAACATGGCAAAGCGTCACGATAAAAATGAAAATTGGTGAAGTAATTTTCACCTATCGACATTCTCAAACCAACCAAATATATCCACACAAAAAAATGAAAGTATTTGATGTTTCCGTAATCTGGTCTGTAGACCGAAGTAAGTTAGTTTGTTACACCTTTGCTTGTTTTTGTTTGTTTGTTTGAGATATCTTCACTAACACCCATAGATTAGCCATAAAACGTGGCAAGTTCCGAGGTAACACCTAACACCTCAGGCATCCAGGTTTCATCACGATGCTTCTCTATTGCCCTCCTGACACAGGTATTTCTATACTTACTAGAAGGGTCCAGCACCTGCATCTTATTTGTAAAATTTTATAATGAAAATAAACAATTTGATTTGATTTTCTTTCCTTCACAGGGTTCCATCACAGTTCGGGAGTGGTATTGCTGTGTAGCAGCAGTGGTAGCGGAGCGGAACAACGCTGGTTTCTCACTTTGAGGGACTGCGTTCGAGTCCCAGCATGTACCAATGACTTTGCCTTCGAAGTTAGGTACATTCGTGAAGCTATAGTAGCAGTAGCAATACCACTAGCTAACTGTGAACGAAATCATTGTAAGGAAACCCGACTATCTGCAGTGTCAAGATACCTTAACACAGGAAATTGCCAATCCGTGCCGTCGCGTGGTAACTATGCCTATACTGTCTCACTGTCCAGTGGATTGCACTGTCTTATTCATTTTCTTTTTTTTTAGCTCAGCAGTTTTTTTCTAACCGTTTAGTCGACACACCGTGTCTATTACCGACCGTATATATTACAAGTCGCGAAGTCATCTATCATGGCAGACGATAGAACTTGTGTCACTTTAGAAGTCATTAGGCCCACTAGAGGTGGTTCACATGACTGATGCAAGAATTGGAAAGCGTAATTTAGTCCTTGGCAGTTTCACTTGCGTTGCGTTGGCAGGTGTAATTACATAACCTCTAACGACCTCTGTGGCGCAGCGGTTACCGCATCTGACTACCATGCGAGAGGTCCCGGATTCGAATCCCGGCTGGGGACAAAAAAACCCAGGTCTTGGATGTTTACATGTTTGTGACGGCGCTGTTTCTGGTTCCCACGACACAAGGTATCCTAGTGTGGGGCCAGAAGCAATGTATGTGCCTATATGTAAATGTTATGTTATGTAATGTTATAAACTGTCTCGTTGGTGAAGCGGTTAACAAGTGTGTTAACCGCTTCTACCAAAACAGAGGTATTGAGTTCAATTCCCAATGGAGGACGCCGTACTTGATTCGTACAAATGCCCTCAGTCTGGGCGTCTTTCCATGTTTGTGATGTCGTTAACATGGTTACCATAGCACGGTGAATCCTAGTTTGGTACCAGGACAATTGATTGTATTGTGTATGTTGTAAATGACCCAACAAACATTTTGCCATATTAGCCATATTTGCCTTATTTGCCAATATGGCAAAACGTCACGAAAAAAATTAACAATTAATTTATTTTGTTTTTTTTTTTGTTTTTTCTAGTGTGCAATAAAGAATATTCTATTCTATTCTATTCTAATATCAGTGAAGTACTTTTCACCTATCGAGATTCTCAAACATAACGTAACATTTACATACATACATTGCTTCTGGCCCCACACTGGGATACCCAAATATAACCACACAAAAAAAAATAAACTCGGTGAAGCAATTTCGGAGCATTTCAACAAGAAACATGATGATGATTTATGATATAAGTACTATAGAGATAAAATTTGTGAGGAAAACTGCACATTGCTATTTAGACAAAGCGTAGCATAATCAGCCATAAAGAAAACGCATATATGAAAGAGAGTACACGATAAAAAAGCTCAAGTGCGAGCAGGACTCAGAGATTAGTAATCTTCCGAGCAATGGATACCAACGTAACTGCAAAGGTAAGTTCACAATCGTAAAAAATAACGGTTACTTATAAAAATATTATTTCTTATATAGTACTCCATAAACGTTGCCCCGTCGTTTAGAGATTTTACAGGGGAGAGACTGTCACGTTTATTAGGTGTTCGGTATTTTTTTTTTAATAAAAAATAATAATTCTATAATACGAAATAATTAACTACCTACATATATTAGATTTGTTTGTATGCACTGTAAGACCTTCCTCTAGCCAAATTCTATAATTCTAGGCTAACAAGAAAAACCTATACTCTATAAATGAACAAAAGATATGACGTGAATGGATCATTAATCTTTTGATAGCTTGTACTTAGAATCTTGAACTTTTTACACTCATAAAGGACCGTAAGCCGTATTTAATACTAATTTCAACTTGATAGCTTTACCCGTTCTCGAGAAAAACGGGTTTGTCTTGACAGATTGACGGAGAACAAAGAGATAAGGGTTCCGTTTTTTGGGGTTCCGAACCTCAAAAGGAAAAAACGGAACCCATATAGGACTACTTTGTTGTCTATTAGTCCGTCCGCCTGTCAAAGTCAAAGTCAAATATTTTATTCATAGTCCAAACAAAGTATTTACTTTATGAAAGTCAAAGTTGTTAGTTTCACAATTAATAGATTACATGGAGAAGAAAGTAACAAATAAACTCCACATTTATTCTTTTCAAAACAGTTTTAGCTTAATTAACAAACTTTCAAACTTAAAAGACATTACTCTTGGATGTGTTGAACACTAGACACAGTTATCCTCTGATTAAATTTAATATTAAACTACTGTTTAGTGCCTGATACCCAACCTTGTCTTCTAAATAATCGTTGATTTTACAATAAGCTTTTTGCAAAGAGTGAGCTTAACACAATTCTTAAACCTTTATCTGTCAACACCTTTGTCCGTCATGCGTAGAGGTATCGAGATGAAATGGAAACCAAATACTCAAGTCTACCGTCTTCTCTTGAAACTGTAAAAAAATCAAACTCTAACGTAAAAAAAGATACAGCCATTTATACCGCAAAATAACGTATACTTGACATAACATAACATTTACATACAGGCACATACATTGCTTCTGGCCCCACACTAGGATACCCTGTGTCGTGGGAACCAGAAACAGCGACGTCACAAACATGTAAACATCCAAGACCTGAGTTTTCGACACTCAAGGGAATCAAAATTCATAGGGTAGTACAAGTTAACCTAAAATTTTAATATTTGGCAAGTAATATCGACGAAGTTCTTTCATACTAAGTCCATAGTCTCGGTGGAAATCCTGAATGTCCTGTAATGGAAAATATATAGGCTACTACAGGAAAAAAAGTACCTACTGTATTAAATCACCAGTTAAATAAACCAATTTCTGCTATTGTTGCTGTTGTTGTTGTTACACTTTATTGCACAAAATAAAATACATTGCTTTTTGTTTGTTGTGCTTAAAACTCTGAATAAAACACACCTCCAGAGTCACAGGCCAGAGAGAGCGCAGTTGGTCCTCCAAGCTCCGAAGCACGATGGTCCTGCGCCTGCGCACGATGGGAGAGGCTACGTGACCACAGATCGTGACCCGGCGTGATTGCGCCGTGCGTGTGCAGTGGCATTATTTATTTACCTCTCCGTAGAGGCCAATGTATAGCGGGCACCACGAGATAGTACTACAGTAGTATACCTGAATTAGGGTGAACGTACCGAAGGACCGACAGAGGGTAGAGAGAAGAGTTCCCGATATGTCGAATAAACTGGCGTGGACATATACGGCTGAGGAAGGGCGGTTCGTAACGGCCAATATATTCCATAGAGATAGAATGAGAGCAGATATTTAATGACAGTGGAAGTTGAAATCTTTGTGGAGAATAAATTTCGCACCTTAGAAAAAATGTTTTAGTGACTTACCAAAAAAAACATTGCCACATGTGAATGTGACCTGGATGTAGATTCTGTTAATGCATTGTAGAACAATGACAACTGCACGAACATGGCGATTTAGTTTCATTGCCGCATCAAATGTACGCGCGCGCACATATCTAACCTTCTAGGCGTCAATAGTATGAAAAGACAGGTCACGTGACGCGATCCTGTAACTGTCATTGTACTATAGTGCACTAACAGAATCGAGGCCCAGTTCACTGCAAAATCCAGCAGACTTACACAGGTACTTCTTTCTAGCCCCTAACAAGAGTCTAAAGCAAAAGTTTGGAAAAAGGCACCCAATAAGATAATAAGTCTGACAGTAAGGATTCTCAAGGGATTGTATGGAATCAGGCGTTACTGTGCGGAAATCCATAATAGCATTAAAATGTGAAAATTACTTTGCTGAATTCCGCCAAAAAGCCCACAAGCACTATGTGGAAAATGGTGGTGTGTTCGTGTCTTGCTTCTGCTTGAAAAACTGGGAGGGAGGGCGGTGCATTAAGTAACCCTATGGTGGTTGTGGGATTTTTGGCGCAATTTGGCAAAGTGATTTTCACAATTTAATTCTCAAGGGATGCCGAGTATGTTCCTCTGCGGCGCTTATTTTTGTGGACAAGACATAGTCTGATAGGCAATTTTGCCGATTGCCGCAGTCATAATAAAAAAAGTTGCAAGAGAAATGAACCCACGCAGTAATTTGCGTGGGGTCACGATATGGAGGATGATTGTTGGACTTAGAGAAATGGATGATATTATAGAGGTGGTTGATATCACAAAGTGCTTGATAGTATGGCCGCGATGGAGGGATGTGTGTGCAAGGATCTTTGTACTGTCTGAAAAATGGTCCCGTTTCCCAGTGAGACTACTCCTTTTAGTTAAGAAGCATTCTACTGTACCTAGGTAGATACAGTAGAATTCTTCTTGGGATACATAGGTATGTATGATTAGATAAGACCAGCCTTAATCTGCAGAATTTTTGATAAACGATGTCAAAAACTCGAAAAGTATCGTCATCATCATTAACCCATTATGTCCCCACCGAGGGGCACGGGTCTTTTCCCTGAGGAAGGTTTAGGCCATTCTATACCACGGGGGCTAAGTCCGAATTGGTGGAGGCTTGTAAGACTAGTGGCTGGTCTGACTGTCAGAAGTTTTCAAGCCGCCCTGCCTCTGACTTGACTCGAAAAGTATAACAATGGTAAAAGTGTAACAATGGGAACAAATATAAAATTGTTCTTTCCAAGGTCATAACGCAACTGGTTGCCTGTTTCTTGACAAAAACTTTAGTCTTCGCGTGAAAGCAATAATTTTCGGGAGTCGAATCAATTGAATAAACCATTAACTGTAGCAAATGTCACAAGATGTTTATAGTGTAAAACTGTATCCGATTATAGGCTTTGGGCCGATTTCTGAATTGAAAATTTCACTAAGTAAATACATAATTAACGTTCTGTCACTCTCTTTTCCGGAAAATTTGACGAGACTGTACTACAGTTAACTAGTTACTTAGCAAAATTCTCAATTGAAGGGTGCAGGGAAAGAACAAGGTATGTCCACCTGAGTTGATTGCGAGAGAAACGCTTTCTAAAGTTTGAAAGTGCGGACATTTGTATTGAGAAATCAATTCCGACCAATCAAAACACGTGCTTTTTTGCGACATTCATTGTTGTATTTCAGTATTCTGAGATTGTACTACAACAACGCTACCATAGACAAAGAATGTGTTGCCACTTGAATGTGTTGAATTTGAAGAAAAATGTGGCATTCCTTGTTCTTTCCTTGCTCCCTTCAATTCAGAAACATACCCATATTAAGGTATTAAGTAGGTATAAATGCTTCAAAAACTACAGGTGAAGTGTAAGAAAGACGTAGCCAGAACAGAAACGTCAAAAAAAGTCCGCTCCTGTATACTGTAGCCCCAACAGTAGACCATAAACATCGACAAAAGCCGCCCCAATGCACAGAAGAGAGTTAATTAAACGGCCCGCCACAAACACGATCAATCTCCACTCCATTTCCCTACATAGAGTCAAAATAATAGATGGCCAGTCTAATGTCACTTTTTTACCGAGGCTACACGACGGAATTGACAGGTCATCAACGTGG
Source organism: Yponomeuta plumbellus (assembly GCA_947310845.1). NCBI lineage: Eukaryota > Metazoa > Arthropoda > Insecta > Lepidoptera > Yponomeutidae > Yponomeuta > Yponomeuta plumbellus. Next base: position 12,577,150 of record OX371212.1, on the reverse strand, counting down.
CGCGGGCGCACGGTGACTCCGCTCTTTCTATTCAGCCGCGCCAAAAGGCTAAAAGAAGGGAAGTTAATAAAGGAATGTGTGCCTTAATCGGTAGCAGTGAGAGTCGATAAACGTGTGGTGGTAACCAGGCAGCGTATGACGTTTGTACGGCTAAGACTGCGCCTCCCGTTCAAGTCTTTTTTCATAAGATAATCTTCGGCGGCCGAGGCGTGAAGGCCGAGCGCCGCAACATGGCGTCGACAGGTTTCTTCCCGGCTTTTTTTCGCCTCTTTTGTTCTTTTCCTTTATTGTCTATAGATGCTGCGTTCCCGCCGTTCGATTTTCGATTTTTTTTATTTTTTTATTCGCGTTATTAATATCGCCATGCGAGTTCCGTTGTCGGCAACCTTTTTCTTTAGTTTTATTTACGATTTTATCTGCAAACTAACTTATCTGGGTATTAGGCATAGGGTCTATCTAGATCTAGGTAGAAGTTACAAGATGGAACAACTGAAGTTGTGTTCCGAGAAAAGGTACTTATTAAAATATTCAAATGGATCTCGGGCGAAAATGGCTAAATCTCGATGTTTCTTGGAAACGAATGATTTAGTGCTTCGGCCGTAAAATTTTGGTAACAATAAAAGCGTTGGAGGTTAAAATCGGTAGCCTGGGAAGGCTGGTCAAGTTTCCAATGCGTTATTTTCTAAGATTCCTTTACAGACCACACCTCAGTAATTTTTATAGTGCTGTTAAAACCTGAAACCTTGAATGGATATCTAGAAATGAAATCTGAGCTAGCAAGGTCACCTGGACAGTTGTTTGTTAGAAATTATTGTTCACTGCGTTTATTTTAGCGATCACGACTGCGATACCTCGAAAAATACAATAGACTTCAAATCGTTTGTTCCTATATGTTTTCTAATTTATAATCGAAACTATGCAGGGCTATAGAGCGAAAAGCTTCAACTTTAGGCAAAAGCGAAATTGTTCAAGACAACAATTTCTCAGTAATCAGTCGAAACAATCGTCCAACTATTTGCTCGACTGCTTGACTCATTCACACTTCACAACTCACAGACATTCACTTGCCAAACCACTGGAAACAGAGCAGATCTCAGAAGTCTCAGATTACGAAGTACCTACCAGTAAAACCCAGTTTTTCGTCAGAATTTGCATGATTTTTTCGCTATCGCACTTCGAGCCGTAATTGCAGAGCAATTAAGCTGCTTATACACTTGTCAACCATTTATTTGAGATGTTTGTGATTCGTACTGATCAATTAAGACTCCTATTTGAGCTGCATGTGAGTCTGAACTATATTGTTTAGTGCTTAAAGTCCTCTTTTGTTTGCGAAAGGTTTTTAATGCAAGGAAGCGAGTGAAATGAGCCGTTCAGGCTTCGATTCCCGACGCGGACTATTAAAGTGTTAAGGTTGAATTATGTTAGAGTCGTTTTATTCGCATATGTTTGTATGAATGAATGGCCCGTTTTGACATGGAACAAGCGTTGGATTGAGTATCGAGTGTCGCCTTTTACGATGCTCGCGTCGATGCACGAACCTTTCACTGAAGCCTTGTAGCGGTAGCTGTAAAGGTTGACGACCTCTACCCCGATAAAGCTGTGTTTAGTCCAATCGTAGACAAACTTTTTCGAAATCATCACTGGAACAGCACTGGCTGGCACTTAACTACCAACTTAGCATAAAATAATAAAACCGAAAGAAAAAATCAGTCGTAATAACCGTGCGTTTTTTTTTTTCAGCCAATCCAATCATCACTTCCAAAGAGTTTCAAAAACACTGGCGTTAAACATTACGTTACCGAAAATAGAAGACAAATAAAAAAGTGCGTGGGTTCGATGTTCAAAACGGCAATAAATAAGGCCTATATTGGACCTTTCGCGCATGTATCATAGGGGGCCCAATTAAAAGCGGGTCCCCTGTGGAGAGCGCGCCTTTATTCTCGCCGGGCTTTAAGGCCTTGGATTAATTAGGACGATAGATGACTCTTACCCTCAAAACTTATGTTTTATCATGTTTTGTTTTATATTAGTAGCTAGCTGGCAGGTTCTTTCACAGTGTTTTCTTTCGATAAAAGAATGGTTCAATGGGTCTATTGTACAACCTAAGTTTATTCATATCCATCAAAAACTCGTTCATATAATTTGGCCCAGGACTGAAACAATGTAGGCTATAAAAAATGTACCACAGGATATAGTTATAGGAAACCAATACTACAGTCGCTAATAAAGGTTTCTATCAATAAGGTAGATGCAGGTAACGAATGTAAACATTGATAAATCTTGGAAGTTGTTACAAATGAGGAAATAACGTAAGATTTTAAAGGCAAAAAAATGTCAAAGCGCTTTTCCTGGAAAGTCGTATTTACACGTTGGGAACTCCCTTTCTTCGGAGACGGGGGAGGGTGCCCTGAAGAGGGTAGATAAGGAAATAATATTTCCTTTCCACCCCTTCCCCCGCTGACTGTGATGTCTTTTTATTACGACGACGTCTGTGTGGGTTGTTTACGGTCGAAGTCGGACGTAAGCTTTCAGCTCGTCGAAAATAAAGAATTTGTCATGTTTCCTTGAATAATATTGCTGGCAGTACATAGATTTTTTTTTAAACATTCAGTATTCGACGGCTGAAACAACAATTTTTAAAACAAAAGTTTTTTTATAGTATTTGATTTCTAGCCGTCATGTTGTGAGAAGCGGTCGACAAAATAAATACTGGCGACCCGTCAATTTCACGCCATTTACCCGCGTACAATACTCGCGGTTAAAAGAAAAAATAATAATTCGAAAATAGAATGAGCGTTCCTTCACGCAACTGCACGCACTGAAAGCGCGGGAAACGCATTCGGTGTCGCCAACTTGGAAAAATAATAAATACCTATGTAAAATCATTATGTGCAAATCTGTTTTGCAGAACTCTCGGTAGAGTTAGACATGACACTTTTCCCAAATAAGATAATGGAGCTGCTAGTCATCAAGTCAAATAACTGGTGGTCACTATGGAGACTTCAAAATTTTCATATTTTTTTTGGGTCGTATGTTTACTACGGTAGAATTGCAAAGAAAAAGTAGTCTAGTATTATGTAGTTTTTTTTTATTTATTTCAATTTTAAATGCCCCTTAAAGTTGTTCGCCTTGATAAGTACAACCTTTACAACCTCCACTATTCAGGAAGGGAATTTTAATACGCATTGTATACGTCTACTAAGATATTTTAACAGCTAAGACAAGTTTCGATTGGTAATAAGTATAGATAGTGCAATGGTAGGGTTTATGGTATTCAATTTCAGTCTAATGCTTACTTTTCTTGTTAACCAATCCAAGAAAGTATGTATTAAATAAACACTTAAAACGTTTAAGTATTATCGGCTGTCATGTCGATACAATCTACACCTATCAAAACGTGACTAGGCAGTGGGTGCCTGCCCACAGACAGTTCAACTAATCCACTCCAAAAAAATATCCGAAAAGCTCAATCACCCAAATTACGCTAAACGCCGGACATGACCCTCGGTCGACAATAACAGTTAATAAACAATAATTTCAATAATTAACTTAGACAAAAAAAGTCGTAGCCAAAACTCCTGACCTCCCCCGGTCCCCCCGTTCTACTATTAGACAGATGCGATCGGGGTGAATTTGTAGTTTTCCACGGATCAAGTAACAGTTGTGTTTTAACAAAGGCCCCGTAATAGCGATCGGCAGAGTCGTGCGGCACTAGTGATTATAACGATTATTGTCGATAACTTGTATCGACACCGGTTATTTGGTTAGTCGGTCGATTATCGATAATTTGCCCTCGAGCTACGCTCCTGACTGATGCTGTAAATCGCTGACCGTTTTTGATGTCTCGCTTTCGTTTTTTTTTATCGATGAGACTTACCTTAATAAATCTATAATAGTCTATGCTTGGTTTGCTCTAAAATTGATATCTTTGTAAAAGTATGCAAAATTAATAAAAGAAAAGGGAAATTGCGAGCGTACAAGACGATTCTTACTATGTTTTATTAATCAAGTAGATATCCTTCTCTGTTGAGACATCAACGATTTGGCCAGAAACCCTAAATACAATGCAATGAAAATATTGTATACCTATAATATTGTATAATTCCTTACATAGACAGTGACCAAAAGATGAGCCTTTTATAGATAGAAAACTGCGGGAGAAATTGAAGACTTGTGTGGTATATAATTTGGCCACCTGCAGTTATCACTTACACAATAAAATGTGTTAGGGGTTATTACGTACTCACTCCTATAGCTACATAAAAATGCAAAAACAATTGAAAGCACCTAGGCTACACGAGCGAATAAAATAAATTACATTTAACTAGAAGCTGTAATAGAAGGAACATAAACTGCAGTAATTGTTGTTCTGGGGCTGAGGTGTGCAGGAAAACACGTGTTGGAACACCATTTCCCCAGACTATATGATTTTTTCTTAATTTGATGTTATAAGTTCTCACGTAGCTGCAGCCATTTCTATTCTATCCAAGTATTTCTGTGCCATTATTTTTATCATTAAAAATGATCTCTTGGTAGCGTACTCGTAAAAGCGATACTCTTAACATTTATGTTTGAGTTTTATGAGTATTTAATGTTGCGTTTTTGAAAGCTCCAGCTTGGCTGGCCAGGCATTTTCTATTTTATATGCCGATGCTCGGATGGAACGGCAACGAATGGCCTGTAACTTGCGTTCGGCAAAATTGTACGTGTAATGACCGCTTGGCGCCGTCGGCCGTAACTTTGACGCGATATAGTTTCGCGTCTTGAAACGTCATGAAACCACGCTTCTCTTCTTAGAACTCAGTCCGCTCAGTCCGGTGACAGGACTCCAGTTTAACTATGGTTTAAAATCTATTCACCTGTAGTCACTGTTCTTATTCAAAGCCCTGTTTGACTTTAGCTCAATTGTCAGACTTCAGTCTATTATTTAAAAGCTCGTCCTTGCTGGAATTTGGAGAATTGCTTAACGAGATTAGCTTTTACATGAAGAATTGTGCCCAAATCATACATCCTTGCATACAAAGACGCAGACACATTGGTCAGCGAGATCGGCGAACCTCGCGAAACATCGGCCCAAAACAAAAGACAATCGCCGACGAGTCTTGTTCGACATTCGAAAACAAGAGCTCTCCCGCCCGTCTTATTAAGATCAGGCAGTCAGATGCAGCATTGCGAGCAATGGCTGCTGCCGCCCCTCGGGGGAAGGGCGGGAGGCAACGAAATGGAATTCTATCGGGTGTCCTCCATTCCACCGCGTTCGGGGCTTCTCCTCGTGACTGTATACGAACGTATACCTCTAAAGCAAAAGCCACGTGACTCTTTTGCGGGTGGTAATAGAGACGAAAACACGCGACACGGACCGAAGGTTCTCTTTTTGTTTACGCCGCAGACTTAAAATCCGATTTTTGAAATATCGCCCACTTTCGCTCTTTGGCTCGGCAAAAGCTTTTCTGCTCTGCCAGCACAACGACATAGTTTGGTAATATTTAACTTCAACTCTAAGCTAGAAGGCTGTTGAAATAAAACGAAATATCTACAATGAGCAATGCCCATATAAGGGCATCACACTGAAAGGGCAACAACTCAAAATGTTCCAAAGAATCAATAGGTCCTCATTTGTTCACATCTCACAGATACCTAAATTGAGATATCTGTGGTTCACATAGACCTCTCTAAAAGCACCCTGCATACCTACGTTGCATGTACGAAATTTCAACTTGATATGCTCGACAGGTAAATAATTCCCAAAACCTTATCATCTCCCTCATCATGAGATCCAAAAGTAATTTCTATACCATTGCATCAGAGAACCCTAAGCCCGAACGAAAACAATGAGCCAAAAGTACTAGGGTAACATAAACCATTCGGTAGGCGGCAGCGCGTGCTATCACAATACAAACGCGCGGAACCGGGCTCCAGAGTATCGGTTGCAAGGCAAACAGCCAACAGCGGAATCCGCGGGTTATTTGTACAACGAGGGAGCCGACGACCCCATCCGATGCTATAGGATGGAAAGCGGTAAAGCTCAGTTAGATCAATCCGAAAGGAGGATGATATGATGCAGTTTGTTCTCGCAACGGAAACCAAACAAGAAAAACTTCTTGGGGAAATTTGAGTAGGTACCTTTAGATCGCTATATCTCGGGTATTTAGTCCCAGTTTTGACTGGTGATTAATCGCTTTCACCGCTCTCTCTCTCTCTCTCTCTATATATATATATATATATATATATATATATATATCTCTATCTCTAGGAAAAACCCTGTACTTTGCAGTTAACCTACAGGCTTAAGCGTTTGTACCTTTCTAACTTTTTCACATAGATTTTCATAAACTCAATCAAGAGAAAATGCATTATTGCTAATGTGCAACAGTGCACAGCATTACCTATAAAAGGTACAACAAAATTTAATGTAGATAAAAAATAAAAATAAATCTTTAGGCCCATAAATTATATAACTATGCTAAAAACAAATCAAAAATTACCACAGCTCAAAAAGGTGAGTTACACTCACCACTTTTAGTAGTAAAAGTTGATAATAGAGGAGTACAGAACTTATAATTCACGAAATAAATTACTAGGTGTTTTGTTTCACAAATGTAGTCGCAAACTATGACACGGTTATGTATGGACTGTATGGTACAGTTGATTACACCCTGTATAAAAGAAAACTCCACGCTTTCCCAACATTTTGCAAGCATCGTTCCTACTATCCCATCTCCCGCCCCTGAAGTTTCAACCCTACAATGTGCGTGATTGATAACGCTTATCGCGCGGCACACGCGGCTTGCCGGACCCCTCGGCTGATGCGGCGCCGAGATAGGCATTTTGGGTGCTTTATGTTGTGTGCAGGGTTGGGGAACTGAACTGACGGATCTCATGTTGCGAAAATTGGAAAAAAATACATTTCTTTGTATTATTGAGAAAAGTTTTTGAAATAAAACTTTCATAAGCACTACACATTGTAAACTTTTAGAGAAAAGTTCTAAATAAATGTTGCATTTATAAAATCACAGACAAGTTTTTCGAAATGTGTTAAATATATTCCACCCTACGGAATTGTATTTTACTACAGGGCCACTTAAATTTTAACGAGACATTCTAATCATGATTTTTTAAATATATGGTCTTAGTTTTGAAAAAAATATAAGCACGAAAAGTTATACGAATCTGAATAAAACAAGCGTCAAGCGGTATACCGCCACTTGCCAGAATTTAATTTGCCCGAATGTTATTGGCTGTAATGGTTAACAAACATTTTATTTTTTCTCATAATTTTATATTTCATACTCAATTTTTACTATATTAGTCACGTGCTAGAACCTTTGTTTCCCATAAAGTTAATTTTCATAACATCATTTGTTATAATCATTGTAAGTCGTAATTATCATATGCCATAACATCATTTCCCACCGAAATGGCTTCTTTATAAAATATAAAATAGGTTAGGTTATGTTGGAAAAAATATAAAATAAGTTAGGTTAGGTTGGAATCCGTGCGGAGTGTCTGGTCTTCCATCGGACGCGTCCCCCGGGTGGCGGATAGGGGAACGCCCTCCAGATATGGGGGGTACCGGCATCGGCCGGCGCGGACCAAAACCAGAGGGAGGGGGACGTCCAGTGGCTTGCGCTGCTGGATGTCCCGCGGGGTCCACCATGGGCCCTGCACCCGTAACCCCACATTGAGCGGGGCCGGGGGCCTTCGGGCCGCGAGGAGACAACCTCTATAAAAAACACACGGTGTGGGCCCTCTCTATGTCCCTCTGTCCAGCAGAGGGCACGGAAGAGGGCTGGAGGGGCGGGGAGGGGCGCGAGATCCACAAACCGGGCCTGGGAGGGACATTGCGGGAGGTAAGCCAGGGACCAGGGACTGGTCACCCCATATGGTCTCTGGCCGAGGGGTGTTTTTGTGGGAGGGCAACTTAGATGGGCCGAGGATCCGGGCAGAGGGCCACAACGGGTCCTCGGTAGCTGGAGGCTTGAGGAGCTCGCGCCTCTCCGCCGGGAGAGCCGGTGGCGCGGGGGACGCCGCGCGGACCTTGCGCCGCCGGTTGAGGGAGGGTCACAGACGGCAGGTTGGGGGACCTGCCGTCCAACATCGTGACGGGAGAAGGGGGGGCCCATGCCCCTTCTCCAGTGAGGGTGGGCCCGATTCCTTGCGAGTCGGGTCGACATCGCCGGGGCGCCGCTGTCGCATTCGCGTTGTGGTTTCACACCACTTGCGAGATCCGGCGGCGCCCCATTGCACAAGCGACAGGACGGCCCCCGGGGTGTTTTAGGAGGTATGCCTCTCCTATTATTAGGAGAGGAGAGTCCGACACACGGCCGTCGCCCTCCCCCAAGGGTGGCGGTTATGGTGCACAAAGCATTTCACCCCGTTAACAAAAAAAAAAGGTTAGGTTGGAAATATGAAAGACAACGCACGAGCCGAGCGAGCGAAGCGAGCGTACCGCGGCAGTGGCCGGCGGAGTGCCAGAAAGCCAATCGCTTTTTAGGACAAAAGCGTTAGGTTAAATTTATTGGAATATTCTGTTACAAAATATTATTGCAATTAAAAATATGGTTAACAATACGTATGGCATTCGAATCATGATGGAATCTAATGTTCGGGCAAACAAGAGTATGTCACATGTCTTTTATGGTACACAAAACATTCTGGTAAATGAAATTTTGCCCGAAAAATATATGCCATAATGTTCATAATTATGGCATATATTTTTCTGGCAAACAAAATATAACCGCGTCAAGCATGTTATGGTTGGCGCTGACTAACTCTGTCACTCTTTTAATTGTTTTCGCATAACCTTCTACATTTAACATATTATTATTAGAAAACATTTTTCCACGACATGGTACTTCCTGCCTCTTTAAATTTGGGTTAACGGTTTTGAGCAAAAGATCAGAAGCAACGAATATTTACAAATAGGTATGTTACACCATTACCAATAAATCATCAAGAACATATTACAAAAATCAAAAGCACATTTCCACTCACTAGAGGATCAAAAACATCAGATTAACTATAAAACGTCAGCATTTGATATGTGTAATTTTGTTCCCATGCCATCGAAATTTACCATATCCATAACCGCATAAGCTCCTTAGGCCCCCTCGTGCCTTGGTTCGATTTCCCGTTTAATCCACTCGTCCAAGGGGTTTAGTGCAGCTAGTGGAAACAATTTCTTGTTTGCTGGGCGTCGCGTATCTTTGCCGCGCGTTACGTCGGTTTATAAGGGTGTGAAAAGTTTTGATAACTATCAGTGTAGTTTTAACAAACATTGTAGACATTTTATTGATATTTATATCATAGCAATTTAAGTAAATATTTCACTCACCGCTTTTTACGTATCCTTCAGCTAAATTTAGTTTTGCACAGGAAAATCCAGCACAATGTATCCCCAAGAGAATCCAATAAAAGGAAAAATAACCCGCATCATTTGACCGCGATCTGGAGCATGTTTGCGCGCATTATTCCATACTAACAGTCTCTAAACATAATTACGCTGTGCAAACAGCGCGACCGCGGGCGAGCACATGTTGTTGTGGGTCTGTACAACGCCCGTGGCCTTTCGAGGGTTAAGAGTGGGATTTGTAGATCTCGTGATATAGGTTTTCTTGCAGTATATACTCGTAGGTACATACAGACCACATTATTGCACAAACATGAGAAAAAAAAATAGTGAACTATTTTATAAGAGTATGGTTTCTCGTACACTAAAAATACACGTAAATCTCTTACTATTAACAGCTACCAGTTATTTAAAATGCATACAACAAAAATACAAATCACAGCTGTTAACGGTAGATTAACAGACTAACCATAGTTAAGGCAGTTTTCAAACGAGAAACTTGTGGATGTCTAAAAAATAGTTCATACTTATTTTAAGCAAGTCGGATATACTAGACGTGGACGAATTGGGCTATGAAGAAGTAGTAAACGCAAATTAGCAGCGATTTTATTGACTGATTAAATATGGATCTAAAACGGATTCGGCTACATTTCGATCCACATCTTGTTCAATAAAATCGAAACATATCGTTCTTATGCCTAGTTCGATTACGAAGTAGTGTTGACACATCCTGCCTATAGTATGCGTGAATTTAATTTTTCCAGAAGAACACAAATCGCACAAACTGAAACCGGCGTGACTAACTAATTAATGCCGATGAAGGAATCTGTGGGCTCACGTCACGTCAACACAAAAACCGACGTCGTACGGAGTACTGTCTCGCTCTAAAATAGGGCCTTATCCGTTGCGAAAATTACATAATGAGCCCACTGATCTGTCAGCACCGTGGCAAGTGGCAGTCTTGGTCTCTGCCTACTCCTCTGGGACACAGGCGTGAGTTTATATTCGTACAAATCCCATATTAAGAAGTTATCAGGCAACTAATTTTGTTTTAATAATTTTTTGTTAAAATAAAATTAGTTTCATTTTTGTTTTGGCTTGTCTTCCAATTGCACATTCCAATATTCCACATTTCTTATGATTATAGACTAGCTGGTGCCCGCGACTTCGTCTGCGCAGGATTAGTATTTCGAGTAAATTTTGGAAAATTCACACAATATCTTTATAAATTGTAGCCTATGTGTTATTCTTATGTACCTATCAGTTATATTATTGTAAACTTTCATTAAATCCATTCAGTAGCTTTCACGTGAAAGAGTAACAAACATCCATCCATACTTACAAACTTTCGCGTTTATAATATTAGTAGGATAATAACGGTGTTATTTACGAAACAGGATTCCTCTAAAACACTCCTTAAAACAGTTTAAATAAGACTACTTGGTCTTTCCTTTCACCACAGACTATTTAAATTGCATTTGAGAAGTATTTTATCTAAGGAATAGTGTTTTTATAAATAATAAAAAGCATATTATGTAGCAATAAGTATTCCGCTTCCCCTTTGTGTTTTTTACTTCTGTTGTAGGTTTAGAAGAATAAACGAAAAAAGAATAAAGAACATTATCGTATCTTATCTTCGGTACATTAATATGAATAATGATATTAGTGACTAAAGTTAATACCATCAATAATAATACTTTGTTTACTTCCACATGAAACGCGTTGGCATAAGCTGTGTCTACTGTCTTATGGGGTCATTAATTCAGATCTGTAAAAGTCACAGTAGCTTATACAACTCTTATTTTATTGGCTAACATGTTAATAAGACGAATAAAAACGGAGCCAGCTTGACTGGACCCTTATTCTAACCGGACTTCAAAGAAGTTTACACCATATTACCGGCCATTAAGAAATCAATTTGATAGTTAACATGGGAATCATTTGTAGCGCACATTAGGTAGGTAATAGATTAGATTAGGAGACAGATATCAATCGTCCAATCAAATATTTGTAGCTTCGTTAGTTACTGTCGTATCGATTTCCCAGACTCTGCAATAATTTTGTTCCCACCTCATTGGAGGCCACCGGAAAATAATACCATATAAGTGTCCGTATAGGCACCAACCAAATATGGTATGCAACCTCCTTCGCTATTTCCTATAAGGCTGGCCAATAAAAAACAATAATAAGCCCGTCTCGTGGCGACGTAATACGTATCTAATGTGTAATGCGGTTGGCTTTTTGTACCGAGAGCGGGTTGGCTTTTTTTCGTTCTTTTTTCCCGCCGGATTCGGTTACGGTCCGTATTGATCGAAAAATCCGATTTCGAAATGGGTGCTCGGAAAGTTTTATTGTTGCCGCCCGATACGTTCTTAAACAATAAAAAACGCATTTTACCGAGCGACGCAATTCCCACATGTCATGTTCGAAAATTAAAAGGCAACGGGCGTTTTTAGAAAACTAATTATTTATTCTCGGAGGTCGCCTGAGGTGAGGACAATAAAAGACCTAATTCGTTTTTTTTTTCTTTACCTTTCATGTTGGCAACGGCGCTGAATTCGATTGCGAATGTGTAATTACGAACGTGATAAGAACGAGTAGACGTGTAACTCATTTTAAATTGCCCAATATGTAAAGCAATGGAAGGTCTTATCATAACGCGCAGTAGTCGTGAAAACTTTGCGGTGGCCTAAAGATAATACCTAGATAAAAAAGTGACAAAAATTACTGCTAAAGGACCACCAAATTAACTGTGCAACAAATAGAAATCTCAAAGGCAAAGACCTCTTGGTTCAGCTACAATAGTAAGTGATTGCCTTAACCAACTGTGTTAGGGTTAGTAATTTATCTTGTTGAAAAGTTAGCGTTGCTTGAGAACAAAAAATTGAAAAAAAAAATTGTTTCAAATATATCACTTACATTGCGTCGGCGCCTTTCCCGCCAGGTAGTCTTCTTTACAGATAAACTTGTTGTCGTCAAGAACGTATAGTTCCTCGCCGGTGGACAGCTGCTTTCTGCAGACGAGACAGGTGAAGCAATTGAGGTGGAACACCTTCTCTCGAGCCTTACGGACAAGGTCCGATGGTGATATACCGTGGCCGCAACCACTACATTTTGTGCCGTATCGTCTGTGGAAAAACGAAAAAAAGATATTAAACTTTTTATTGACAGCTGTGAAGGCAGTGTTTGGAAAGAAGAGAAAAAAAATTGGCAGCTGGCTGGAAAACCATTAGCCCAAAAAAGAAGAAAAAAACAGTTTTTGGCGGCTGTTTATTCGACATTCGAATAGGAAGCGGGAAAGCCGAACTTTATTCTTAATTTTGGCAACCAGTTGCTTTATGGACATGAATTTCCGAGTGTGTTCTAACACGTTCAAAAGCCACCGAAACTGGACTCAAAGCGTATGCAAATGAGATCGGGTCTAGGCGATTAATATGCTCAAAGAAAGGCCGATTATCGCGGTAAAAAATGTTGAACAAGCAAGTAGCTACCTACATTAATGACTGTTAATCATAGTTTTGATATTCGGGTGTCAGCGGTCATCAACCTTTTTTAACATAATGTTACAAAAAGAAGTTTCGATAGTTAGTTTCTAAAGCTTTGAGTATCTGAGTAATCCCAGCAACCAATGTGATATTATACTGGCTGCTAAGACAATGCCTTTAAGACCCTCAACCTTCGTGATCCTGAATTGGCTTCTTGATCTCGGCACATTAACAGCGCAGTACACCATAAAAATAGACAATCACGATTGCCGCGAATCCATAATGAGCTTCGGCATCTGTTAAGTCATAAACGTGTGCCACAAAATAACTGCAACAGAGACTTCTTTGATGCAGTTATTTTGTGTAGTTGCAGACTAACCGGTGCTTATCGCCTGGGTACTAAGAGCACTGATCAACTCATAATTGAGTACCCTGGCATAATCAGCCTATTCTACAAAGTGTTATTGAAAACGGTTTTTTTTCTTTAGTATATCGATAATTTAATCACTTGCATAAAAAAAGAACTTTTTAAACCTTGTAATCAATGAGGTTAAAAACTGAAAGCTCATTGTAGTTGGCAGCACTGTCGAGTGTTCCTAGGAACCGCCATATTGTACTATTTTGTTGTTGGGTCTCGCGATTATTATCAGCTAGAACGAAAAAAATGTACTCGACTTGTAGTGTAGCTGAACTAAAAGAAGAGTTTGAAATTGGAGTTTGAAAATGGGCGGCACATAGTCTTGACGAAGTACTAGCCTTCCAATTTTTTGTACGAAGAGCTTTCTCCCACAGTTTTCTTCTTTTAGGTTCCTTAGGAAATAAATGGATTCCCATATTTTTGCAATCAACGGCTGCACAAGGAGTCATTGTATGATATTATTCACAAAACAGTTAGTTTGTTTACAAATTTAATAGGAGAACTGTCAAATCAATGGTACACCCAACAGTGGTGACATCTGTAGTGAGTATTAGGCAGTTTTTAAGCCCATTCTGAAACTTGAGAGTTTGTAAGAAAAATTAAATCGATGATTTTAAAGTATTGCTTATTGGGAGTGATTTAATTATGGTAAGTACTGAATAAACTTTTTTAAGCTTTGGTTTGTTAGGTATAGAATAGCACGTTGTATACAGGCCTACTCTCAGAGAGAAAGGGAGGAAACGAGGGAAAGAGAGATTTTGGGGTAATAACCATGCGTGCCCACTGTGGATCGGCGATATCAAGCACTGAAGTCTACATCAATACGTCATACGATCAGGTTTTCTTACTATAAATACTAGCTGACCCGGCAAACGTTGTTTCGCCGTATTTTTCAGGCCTGCCTGCCAAAACACAAAAAACAACATAAAAAAAGTGAAGCCGTTTCGGAGGAGTTTCATGATAAACATGACAGACTGTCCATAAAGTCTAGAAAATAAAGAGTGCGATTTTGCTAATACTCTTAATTTCCATACCCAAACTTTTAGTACTAAAAGATGTAGTATAAGCAAGGAGAATTAACCTAGGTCTCAGTTATAATAATTGTGCTTATATTAGAATAGGAGATGGCCTGAAAAGTTCGTACAATATTTAATTACACTTCACTTCCGTTTTCTAGACTTTATGGACAGTCTGCATGACACCACATTATTATCATTACAAGATTAGGATTACGGAAAAAAAAAACATTTTTCCGCTGAGACACTCACTCACTGAACCTATATCGTCATAAGTGTGTGTATTGTAGGTATTACTTGAATAAAATTCCGACTGGTGGCGCCTCCACAACATGAAATTAAACGGTCCATTTAAAATGCCAATATTTTATCTGGGCCATCCATAAAGTACGCCACACGTTAAGGAGCGGGAGGGGTTCATCAAAGTGTGCCATTGTGTGACAAGGGGGGGACGGTTCTAAGTTTCGTGACATAACTGCATTATGCAGTACATACGCTTCGAATAGAGAGGTTACAAAAGAGGTTTATATGGCACCTAGTCTACTCTGTAGGTTTAGGTAAGAAATTAAAAGACTATCATCAAAAGTTAGAGCATTTTGGCATATCGCCAATCTCTAAAAGGTTAGACTACCTTGATCTTAAGTTCCTACATAATATCTTAAATAATAAAATAGACTGCCCTCTCTTACTCGAAAAATTCCACCTCCGGGTGCCCCGAAACCACCCCCGAAATCCCATAACTCCTCTATGCCCTCCCTTGCGAGGTTCGGTTCTCGGAGCAAACTCTGGCATTCCTAGACTCTGCAAACTGGCAAATCATTATAGCGGTAGTATTGATCTATTTAATGACAAAATTTGGAAACTAAAGAAAGAAATATTTAGCAACCATTGATTGGAGCTCCCTAGCACTATGAAATGATCGTATCTTTGATGTTTGACGGTAATTTTAAGTTTTAGAAAAGTAATGCATGTGGTGTTTACCTATAATTATTTTTTGTATCAAGATTTAGCCTAGATATAATTTACTGTTAAGAATGCGCAGATACAAAAAGTGTTGGTAGAACTAATAAAATAAATAAATAAATAACATACTCGTATCAAAATTATATCTTTCTTTTTTTTAATATATAAATTTCTCGTGTTACAGTGTTAGTGGCATACTCCTCCTAAACGGCTTGACCGATTTTGATGAAATTTTATATATATATTTGGTAACTCTATATTTGGTATCCGTACAAATAATTTATATGGCGAAACAACGTTTGCCGGGTCAGCTACTTTTTGTATTATATATAATTTATTGTGTTGTTTTTTTATTCAATATTTGATACGATGTTGATTATATTAGATATTAATTTAAAAGGAAATAGAACTAATTAGTAATTAGAAATAAGAAGCTGTTGATGTAAAACGTAGGTGTTTTTTTTTACTTTGCTCTTATGACGAATTAAAATTTAATGTCTTTGATGTGATAAGGATTTTGGTAACACAAGTCTTCTACTCACGGTAAAAAAAAATCTACCGAGTAAACCTATATATTTTATAACGGTAACACCGCGTCATTTTTTGCATTGAATTAAAAAACGAACTGTAGGAGGTAAAGGACCGAAGAAGGAGAAGAAGAAGTAGCAAAAATCTGACGTACGATTTATGAAAGAACTGTCAAATTTGTAACTGCCAGTAACATAAGTAATTTAAGCTTATCTTTTAATAGATATGAGACTGGCATTGAAGATGTACCTCTATTGCGTTCATGATTCTATGCCGATACACTTGACCTCACCGCGGATTGTTTTACATCATAAAACACTATCAATAAAGCCACAGTAAATGCCCGGACATGTCTCAGTCTTAAAATAAAAATTACATGTAATGCTTCAATAAAAAATAATATTGCACTGGAACTAATCGTGTTAGTAAAGGTTTTTGCGTAGCTGCTCCTAGATTTTTATGGCGTGTGTTTGTCAAGTGAAGTAACATTTAATTAGGTAATTAAACTCACGCTTGTATTTCGTCAAAATAAACCGATACCAGAGATCCGCAAACTCTTGCAGTGATCCGGACGAACCAACTTTACTTTATCAACATTCATCATCAACCTATTATGTTCCCAACGAAGAGCAAGGTCTCGTCCCTGAGGAAGGTATAGGCCATACTTGATACTCCACCACGGGGGCCAAGTCCGGATTGGTGGAGGCTTGTTAGACTAGTGGCTGGTCTTACTGTCAGAAGTTTGCAAGCCGCCCTATGACCTCTGACTTGGCTTAACGACTGCCATCTATTAACGGCAGCCGGCACCAACTGCTTAGCGTGCCTTGCGAAGCACGGAACCGCTCGGAAAAATTCCACTAGCGTTAGTCATAGACGGTGACCCATCCATGGACTGAACGTGCCGTATGTTGCTTAACCTTAGTTATCGTTTTTAGGATCACTCAGGCAGCCCAGGCTACGAGCGATTCTGGCGGCTTTCGAGTTTCGATTCAACGGCCATCAGTTAAGCTTTAGGTATATGGAGCCTTATCATTGATGTGACATTCTAACATACACTGATGCCTGAAAATCTGTCGTAAGAGTACGTGTTCACAACATAAAAGTAGAAGCGAAGCGAAAGCGACTGTTTCGATTACTTTTGTATATCAACAGCGTCCTTGTACTTAAAAGACAGGCTTGCCTAGGTTGGTGACATTCTGTGCCCCATTTCATAGAACTACCATACATGGTTCACTCTGATCGTTCGATGTGGAGTCGACAGTGGCTCCAACTTCTTAAATTTTTAACATGCGACAGCTTTAAGCAATAAGGTCGCCAAATTGTACTGTATCCTTGTACCTAAATGTTTTGTATGTGTTTATCCTGGTACAATAAAGAATATTCTTATCTTATCTCTAGGTAGTTGAAAAGTCGACCGTAACTCAACTTAGTAAAGCGTACGCCTCTAATAATCGATGTGCTGTCTACTGTACATAACATAGCAGATTAAAAAGTAGGAAGACTGGTACGGAATGTGCTTCGATTTGTCATACTAAAGTGTGAATTGTAGTTTTATATAACGTGGCACTAATACATTTTTCTAGGACCTCATGGTCCGTTCACTTCACTTCACTCGACCTTTCAAGATGCTCTAAATAAAGGACACACTACAATAAACTAAGAACTCCTTGAAAACTAAATAGTTTTGGAACTAAACGGAGCCGATCTTAATGGGGACTTAGTATCTACCACTATAATATAGCTCTGCTGATCATTGAACAAACTGGACCTGTTTCTCGTTCAATAACTGTCTGTAGAAAACCTTACTAGAGCCCATAAGCTACATAAAAAATCTAATGTAAAACAGCATCCGTCCCACTGCGAGACAAAGGCCTTCTCTCAGAGAGAGAGAGAGAGAGTGTGGGCTTAATCATCATACGTGCCCACCGCGGATTGGCAATTTCAAGCGCTGAGGTATGTGAATAGCTCAGACACTCAGGTTTCCTCACGATGTTATTTTTTTTTTCAATTCACGCTTAACTGAACGAAATTGATACAGCTACCAATTATTTTGTACGACACAGGGTATCCTAGTGTGGGGCCAGAAGCAATGTATGTGCCTGTATGTAAATTTTTATGTTTATGTAAATATTTTTTGTTTATATAAAGAATGTGCTTAACTTACTCTATACTAATATTATAAAGAGGAAAGATTTGTATTTTTGTGTATATGTTTGTAATGAATAGGCTCAGCAAGTACTGGGCCGATTTAAAAAATTCTTTCACCATTAGAAAGCTACATTCTTCGTGAGTAACATAGGCTATATGAGATTTTCAAAAAGTTTCGGATTCCGTACGAAATCTCAAATAATGTAAGCCATGGTGTAAGAAAATTACTATCCCGGGAATTTCCCACGGAACTAATATAGCTGTTTCCACGAAAACGTCTTTCCGTGCGAAGCCGGAGCGGGTCGCTAGTTATCTATAATATTGAAGAAGAAACGGTTTTCAGATTTTCCGGTAAAATACATAGATAGAAAGATAGAGAACACTCTTTAAAATAATGATTAATGGCTCTACACCTAATATGATTATTCATTTACTTATGTTCATTCGATTGTGCCCGGCATAAGAAGTCAAGGCTTCCATGCAGCGCTCCAGCATCTCGACTGGTAGTAAATTCTAGCATTATAAATAAAACGCGATGGCTCGTTAGAAACACTACAATAAGCTGTACATCTCGCAAGCCGTTGTTCTGAATTAGTAGAGTCATTAATCATAATTGGTTTCTACTTGTTGGTTTAAGATCTCTTCCGTCGGCCGTCAAGTTACAAGGACCGTGAGGAGAATACTACCAACATAATTAACTTACTTATCATAACTTGAAAGTCTGTCTGAAAATGCGTGCTGCAGAAATGACGTCACCCGTCGGAGAACCATAAAGGGCATTGTTTGTCCACACCTCGCATAACATGGAGTGAACTTATCGATTTTGTGGTTAAAACCCTATCAGAAAAACACACCGCGAACTTCATTTTGCGGCAAATTTCATTTTATTATTATTTTATCATCACATTGAATTATTACCAGGCCCATTTGCATAAACGATGGAGGCTGCATGAATAAAACATGAACTCTTCGGTGTACTTATTGATGCTGGCTGGCAATGCGCCATATTGTAGGTATTTTGGCGGCAACTGTGGTCAATTTTAAAAGTTCGTTCCAAATTTAAAGAACATCCAGAATGAGAAGTCATGTGAAAGAACTGGCCAAACACACAGGACGGAAAGAAAAAAATATTTTGCAATGGTAATTTCGCCGTCCGTTTCCGTTTTATCTTCGCGTGATGCTACGTGTTATTATGTTTATCAAACGTGTGATGGACGTAGGAGTGTTGTTATTTTTTTTTAAATTACAACTCATGTCAAGTCGCGTGTTTTATACATCTCGGACGAGGCTTTTGCAAAACAGCCTGAAGGCACACCCTTTCGGTCTTCCATAATTATTTTAAGACAATGCGAGACAGGGATGAGTTATGTCGGCTATGTGGGCAGACGACATTAAATTTAAGATTATGACAGGTGCTTTGAAGTTATAATCAAGATGAAACTCGTTTCGTTATCACGAATAGAGACCGCAACCTTTCTTCACACGCAACATGCCGAAGAAAATAATACCTTCAAAAAATATTGTTTGCCAGTCTGCCCCTAAATTCGAATTTGGAATTGACATTCACTAGTAATAATGACAACGCCAACGGAAATGACGTCACTCAGGGTTATTGGGCGGCCGAAATGTCACCGAATAAACTCATCAAATTACGAAAAACTTACAAAATTAAACCATCAAGGGAACGGAAGTTGTAAGTGAACCGTTTTCCGCTGTTACCTGACCTGGTACCAAATTGCCTTTTTTTACTTCACCTACGACGACCATTTTTGGCGCCATGTAATTTGACAATCGGCTATTATGGCACTTCAGTTTTTTGTGGCGTCATCATCAAATAGTAGTTATTTGTGGTGCACAATAATCGTCGGGTTTGTGGCAATGTTAGCCTTACTCATGCCGGCAATGGCTTTCATGCTAGGCCACCGTGATAGGCACATGACAGATGGGGGATGGGTTTCATTCATAAAAAATCTGGGCGTTACAAGTTTGTACACAACCTTTAACAAATTCTGATCAAACGTACAGTTAACACTCAATTGGAAATCGGAAATCGAAAATTTATTTCGACGTAAAGCATTTACAGTCTGTTTATTGAATATTAAGTAGAATGTTATCCGCTGTCGTTGGGTAGAGTTATAGTGGAGAAAAGGACCAAACACAGGACAGGACAAAGGGCAGAGAAACACTCCACTCTGACCGTCTTTGCAATGTGCATCTCCTCTAGATTAGAAGTGTTTAGCGGATCAATACACCTTGCTCCAGTATTATCTATGTAACTAAGTAATCCCAACTGAATTTAATCAATCATTGCGGTAAAAAAATAATTCCTGCTCTAGACAGAGGGATAAAGAGCGTTGTAACTGTCACCCGAAGAAGTCATTCCGGCAGTAGAGCGTCCGGCTCTATTTAGTCCATCGGAGCAAGAAAGCAGCAACATGCAGCATTCGCCACCATTGCCTAAATATCTAAGGGCGTATCTTGCCTAACTTAATCCAACTGTTGAGGATCTGCTTCTCTACCTTAACCTACCCAAACTATCTGAAGAAATCACTTCAGCAGAAGAGTTGGTAGAAAGGCGAGCAGTACTATTCCCGCTCTATTCGGCCCATCAAAGCGAGAAAGAACAACTATTCGTATAGGTTGCCTTGACTAACTAAACATCTGTGGGTTAAACTAACTTAACCTTAGCCAAAAAGCCTGAAGAAGGCAGAAGAGTTATTTGACACGCGAGTAGCATGTATAGTTGTATACCGCTCTAGTCAGGCCAACGAAGTGAGAAAACAAAGTGTGTATCTAATGAGCCCATAAATGTAACCTACTGTTGGGCATAAGCCTCTTCACAATTCACGCCAGCCCAAATATCTATACGATAGCCTTATAAATCCAACTCACCTGAAGAAATCATTCCGGCAGAAAAGCTTGTTGTCGCGCGAGTAGCATTTGTCTGCGAGCGGCGCGCGGCAGTCGGCGCAGCGCACGCACGCCGCGTGCCACGCGCGCTCCAGCACGTGCAGCAGGAACTTGTCGAGGATCGGCTTCTCGCAGCCGGCGCACGCCATCGCGCCGCCAGCCGAGCCGCGTCCTGGAAGGGAGGCGCGTCAGCTCGGGCGGGAAAACGGGCTAATTACGTGCACCAAACCAGGAATCCTAGCTGGCCTAAATTGAAAGGTACCGCGAACCCCTAATAGGAATGAAATCTGCGCATTAGCTCAGGCAGGAAAGAATTTCTAACTGGCCTGGATTTGGCGAACCACTGTCAAAAGTAGAAGTACGTGATTGAGGCCATACGACCTTGAGCATAGGCTCCCCCAGGAGTTATTGAACTGAAAAAGGAGAACAAAAATCTTTATGGATTCATAGGATGGAAATCCAACATCGGAATACATTGGATTCCCATGGCTAAGCTCATAATAAATATTCTTCTTCTTCTTCTTGTACGTTCTAGCTGTCAAATACCGGAAACTTCAGGATTCCGAGAGGATTTGGTGCTCGTAATACTGGAGCTGGATGCTTAAGTTCTAGCCGCCTGACGGTCTATGTACTCACGAGCTCCTGACTTGACCGAAAAGATGTCACTTTTTTCTAACCAGCAATCATTTCTAAAGGTAGCATTGCAATCTTGGCAGTTACGATCCGACAGCAACACGATCGAATCCGTAGTACCCAAGCACCCACTCGAAATTATCGCCTTAGCAAGGACTGTAGTCCACAGAAAATCAACCTTTATATCGGTGTTGGTACTTAGTTCAGTTGGATTACAGTCGGATTTACTTAAAAAATACACTATACGTTTAAACGTATAAGTATTATTCAAAATATAGAAATAAAATATTCGCTTCGGATCGTGATGATTGTGCATTCTGTTCGTGGAGACTTGTAACTAAAGACCAACATATAACTTGATAAAATCCTTTGACTTCGCATAGAATTGTTTATGGTTTCATGGCGGGGGCGCAGGACATGCCTCAGAATTCATCGTCCTAGTGAAATTAACAAATAGAAAAGTTTTTTTTATCCACTCATCCCTTTTGCACGGATTCTTGTTCAAATTTTGTGTCGAGTGTTACATTTGCAGGTTTTTTGAATAAAACTTTCGTAAGAACTATATTTTTTGTGGGAAAAGTCCGATCAGGCTTCGGTCTGTAAGTGTATCCAGAATAACATCATAGTTCATAGCATCTGTAATAACATCAGATGACGTTGAAGTTGCTTATATTGCAGTATTATAGACGGCCAAGTAACGACAGATGATTTCATCGCCTAGGGTCCTCCTGACATTAAAATTGTCTATAAAATAAGCAATAGGTAGATGATATTTACCACTAGCGTTAGTTAGTGACTATGGATTTATCGATCTTACAAAAAGTGGGATATCAGAGGGTATTAGGAAAGTTCGCCACATAACCACGGTTTTTCGTTAGTACAGTTAACGGTAATTTAGAGGACGATTGTCTTACGTGTTCAACACGTTCATGACTACACTAATTTTAGGTTGAAAACACTATTCATATATTTTTAAGAATAAATGACCAGTTTTAATGAATAACTCTACTCGACTCTACTTACAATACGTTACTTGCGACTTTGCAACAGACACATGCAAACACGAGACACAAGTTTTCTTAGATACTTACATTATGATGGTTAGTTGTTTTCGTATCTACTAGTCTAGTATTAGATATCTACTAGTCTACGTAAAATATTACAAGCAATTAAAATAAACGTTAATAGCCAGACAGTACGTCTTTCGTATTAGAGAGCTTTATTCAAGGTGTCTATAAATATTAGAAGGCTTTAATTGAAAATTATATGATGCATGAGCTTTGTTTGTGGCCTTAGTCATTCTTTGTTTTGAGGTTTTACGACGGTTCTACTGACCTATACAATATTAATTCTCAACAGGTGTAAAAAAACGGGCAAACTTCTCGTTCCTACATACCTATTATGTAAGATTTGTGATGTTTGAGACTAAAGAACACAGAAGACAAGCATTTTCCTAGCATAATAAAGTATTCCTATCTTATCTTATCATTGCACCACATATTAAAATATTGTAGTGATTACTGACCGGGCATTTGTTTTTAAATTAGGTTTTCTACCTAATTTTATTATTTACGCTAAGAAACGAAAGTAGTCATGGCAAATGGCAGTGTGAGTTTATGTAGTTACCTAGGTAGAGCTTACACCAACAAGAATATCGAAATCAATAGCACCGCAAGCCCATTAAAGTCAAAGCCTCCAGTGAAATAGACTCCATCTTTATTGACCTATTTGGCAAATAGTGTGATGATACCACGATGATACCATAACAGTAAAAAGGGGGAAAATGAAAAACCATTTCGACAACCCGTTCGGAGGACCATTTCTCGCACAAGACAGAAAAGCCGACCCCGCCTATTTTCGTGCTCACAGCTACGAGGCTATAACGCATTCTGATAAAACTTTATTCAAGCTAAGCTTTATCGATCGTAAAACGCAAATTCCCATTATGCTAGCGGCTGCAGAAGGCTACCAGCTTTATGTATCGAACTACGATACGAACAGGTTTTCGTACAGGGTGCTGCAGGAATAACCTGTCTTAATTTAGAGAGGTGGACCATTTAAGGACCGTCTGGAGGAGATCGCTAAGCGATACCAATCTTCAATTGCAAGGCTACATAAATAGGAAACAAATTAAATATATTTCTTTCTTTGTGTGGGTACCTACCATAAAGTTTAAAGTAATTTAGTGTAATGTACTTAACATTGCGTAAACTGTGTCAGTAACCCGTAGGGGTAGGTACATACTCCTGATATCTACCCAGATATTATACTAAAGTTTGTCACTTGGATCTGGATGCAAGTTTCTATAAAGATAAAACACTTACATAATCAAAATTAATAAGTAGACATGTGAAATAATAATCGATTAAAAAAATCTACTATTTTTCGGTAAAAAACGTTTTTTTTAATCGATTTTTAAAAAAGATTTTTTTTTATATATACAAGCTACTTTTCGATTTTTCTTTAAAGCCTACACGCACAATTCTGCCGAATTTTCCCGCCCCACCCAATTATTAAATATCAGCAGTGTTTTTTATTACATTTTTTGAAAAAGAAACCTGGAATTTGTTTATCTACATTTATTAATCTTTATTTGTTAAAGTTTAGTCATCCTAAGACCGCAGATGAAACAAACCAAACAAAAATAGAAATTCCATCGATTTAACCACACATGCACACGCACAGTCATTTTTTTTTTTTAGGCCTATACCCAGCAGTTTGCAGCGGTGGGCTTATGATGATGATGATATCGAGTGAATGTGAATGCCGGTAAGGGACACCGACACCCCAGGCGGGTATACTTCGACCAAATAGTGGATGTATTAGCAATGGGCAAAAGGCCATCTTTTTTTAACATATTTTGCAACAGTTATAATCTGTTCTATGCTACTGTCTATTGTTTTAATTTTCGTCTTTCTTTCATTGCTTTTGTTTTGTATGTAATCACTTTGTGTTAGGTAGTAAAGAAATAAATACTTTTCACGTTCACCCTATTCCATTTCGCTAGGGGCCATTTCAGAATTTAAAAATGAACGACGAGATACTTAACTGTCGATTGCTCATCATCTAACTACAAGGTAATACTATGTTGATGACCCAAATAAGTATACACAAATATACATAATTTGACGACCTCTGTGGCGTAGTGGTTAGCGCATCTGCTTACCATGCGAGAGGTCCCGGGTTTGAGCCCCGGGAGAAAAAAAACTCCAGGTCTTGGATGTTTACATGTTTGTGACGTCGCTGTTTCTGGTTCCCACGACACAGGGTATCCTAGTGTGGGGCCAGAAGCAATGTATGTGCCTGTATGTAAATGTTTATGTTAAATGTTTTATGTTTAAATAACTTTCACACAACACAATCCCTTGATGACCTGGGTCCCAAATTAGGATACCCTGTGCTATCGTAACCAGGCAAAGACATTACAAACCTGTAAATACACTAAGAATTATATTATTCAACATGTTTCGTACCATCCTGTGTACGACCTGTAATCGAAGCGTATTTTTGATCGATTTTGATGCCTCGGCCTTATGCCAACCACATGCCAGCGCGGTAATGGCAGTGGGCCATACAAAACATGAATCATCTGGCTGGGATTTGCATGGGCCATCTACCGCGACAGACGCGGGTCTCAGGCATGTTTTGGTGATCATTTTAATGCTGGTTTAGGTAGATATAAAGTATCTCTTAAAAGCTATCGGCTTATTGATGATATGCACATTTTGAATCTTCGTTGCCTCCTTACTCTATCATAATCTAGATCATAGATAGAAAGAGAGCACTTTATTGTACATAAAAAAAGGAGATTACACAGGTATTTCTTATGCCAGCGCCAGACCTAGCTTCACATATTTGAACACATCTTTGAACACCTTTGAACACCACCAACAAGTCTTTACTTGAAAACATATTTGAACACATATTGGCGCAACCTGCCAGACATGCTTCGCAAACACTTCTGTCCACAGTAGAACGCTCTGATGTGCGCTAAAAAGTCGACACCGCATGGCAAAGCGCAAATGTTTCTTCAAACTTTGCAAAAGTCTTCAAAGATGTGTTCTAATATGTGAAGCTAGGTCTGGCGCCGGCATAAATCTAAGAGTACAGACGGCGGCTTTATCACTAACCGTGATCTCGTCCAGACAACCTTCGGATGGACTAAGTCGCAATTGCGGATGAATTGTCACCTAAGTCGAACAAAACATTGTAGGAAGTTTTATTATTATTGTCATAGTTAAATTAGTGAAAATTTCAGGTTAAGATCAGATTTAGTATTAAGACTATTGAAATAATTTTTAACGTAAAATGTTTCCTGTTTTATTAAATAAATAAATACACTATGGAGTTTCTTTATTGAACCTGCCGCACACAGAGCCCGGGGCCCATACAAATTATTTTGCATGTTCTGTATGGAGCGCGGCTGCCACCGCACTGGTGTATATTGCATAGCCGTTAGTCTCAAAATGACTTGTGATAGATAATCAGAAAATCCCTTCACTTCTAGGAAATAAATGCGTACAAAATATTTTTTTAGTTAGCAACTTCACATACTTTCAATAGTTTCACAATTTAGGCAAGTTATAAATGTATCATGTATCACTGTCACCTATCATGCATCAGAAACCGCAGGTACCATAAGTGCTACAGTCGACACAACATTAAATTTTACTGTTCTGTTCTGTTCTTCTGATCTGTTCTTATCTGTTCTCTTACTCAGTAGGTACATTCCGAGCGAGTCTACAACTGAAATAAAAAGGGATGTGTTCTCTTGTCGACTGTCCTAGAAACCTAGTAAGATCTTGGCTGGCCTAGAGTCAGAGAAGCAAGTGTATTAAACACTTTACTTATATTTTAGACAAAAATAATGGAGTGTAGTAACATATGATGTATATAACCCTTTACTTCATCCGAGTGCAGATGAACCAAGGTAAATTTTTACAATTAGTTAATTTTATTATTAAAGATTTCGGTTTAAATATGTATTAACATTTACATAGGCACAAACATTGCTTCTAGCCCCACACTAGGATACCCTTTGTCGTGGGAAACAGAAACAGCAACATCACAAACATCACTTCTGCGCCCTAGGGTTTTTTTGTCCCCAGCCGGGGTCGAACCCGGGACCTTCACATGCTAACTCGCATGATAACGCTAACTGTCATGCCACAGAGGTCGTTCGATAGATGGTCAATAATTTATGATAGCATTAGAGGCACTGAAAGACAGTTTTGAAACTGAGAACTTAGTACAAGTACCTATATTAAAGCGCTCTACATAAAGGAGAATGGCAAGCTTTAGTGGAAGTCTAGTACACCTACAAAAAGTCTTGTTGAAACATGAAATATTTACATATATTAGATCATTGTATTAGAATTTGTTCCATTAATTTTCTTTTTTTATAAAATTGGGAGTCCTAAGTTAACGTCGTTTTTTTAAGAAGTTTGGAGGTTATGTTACGACCCCGTTCCCTTGACTGTTAGAGAACCTACACAAATAATTAAAACAAAATCATTCTAATATACACACACGTACATACCTATGCACATATGCTGGTCGCGTCACTCCCTCATGGAGAGCATAGCCCAGGTACCAGATGATACTCATCACATGGGAGCAACACCCCACAGTTCTCAGACCTACAATGCAGTTGCAACCATAACTGATTATTCTTCTCTGCCACGACTAAATCTTTCAGTTACAATTGTTAAAGTATAGAGGTTCAATTGGCAATCGACTCACGCTTGACACAAGATTTAAATATAGAATGTTGATATTTGTGGTATGTCAATTTGAATGTTAGACATATCTCTCTTCTGACTGACTCAATGCAGGAAACTCGTGTTTGTTGATTATTAAATCATAATAAATATTCTAATGGATATCTAGTGCCTTCACTTTATTCAATAAAGCCCCAAAGACCTCCTACAAATTTAAATAACAGGTCATGGGCTCGCAATAGCTTTTAAAGATCAGTATAATCGTTTTCAGTGTTTCAGAAATATAAGTCTTTTTTTCGTACACATCGAGTTACGAAGATAAGCATAGCAACCAAACAGTTGTTGACAAAATAAGCATAGCAACCAAGGTGACATTTTAAAATTTTGAAGAAGAAATAAACTAAGCAAAAGGAATCGGAAACGACAGCGAGGAAAAAGAAAAG
Organism: Yponomeuta plumbellus; assembly: GCA_947310845.1. NCBI lineage: Eukaryota > Metazoa > Arthropoda > Insecta > Lepidoptera > Yponomeutidae > Yponomeuta > Yponomeuta plumbellus. The sequence continues at coordinate 12,549,537 of OX371212.1, read as the reverse complement.
ATAAACACAGAAATAAGATGTGCAAATGCTGGAAACCTTGTCGCTCAAGCAATAGGCACGATAAATACAAATACTTTTGACCTGCAAAAGGTATTATATGTTCCTGAAATATCAAGAAACCTGATTTCTGTAAGTTCAATTACTGACCATGGTGGATCTGTACTCTTCGCTGGAAACAAGGAAATGGTGATAGAAGTGGAGGTTTTTGGAGGATGGATGAAGAAAATCAAGAGTCAGTTGGTGAAGGCACAACACAAAGAAGAATAGATAATAGTCAGGAAGAAAATCAAGTCGGAAGAGTCAACAACAACGAAGATCGAGAAGGTGATATATTAAGAGAAAGAGGAAGAAGTAGAAGTAATGAGAGTGTTCGAGAAGGTGAAATATTAAGAAGAATAGTAAGTAGTAGAAATATTGAGAATGTTCGAGAAGGCGATTTTCATTTGAGAAGATTATTGAAATACGTAACAAGTTCAGACAGATTTAAAGGGGTGCTTAATAATGACAGATTTAAGGGGGTGCTTAATAATGATTCACTTAAGGGGGTGTATGTAATGTAATATTAATTGAATCATTATTTAACATTTAACTTGTCAAAAGAAGAGTAAAATTTAAAATTTTGAAGAAGAAATAAACTAAGCAAAAGGAATCGGAAACGACAGCGAGGAAAAAGAAAAGATAAACACAGAAATAAGATGTGCAAATGCTGGAAACCTTGTTCATTTTCATTTATTCTAACATCTCTCGCTTTTACAATTGTTTCCAATTTGTCCTTTTCTTTCGATTCTATTGCCTCCTCGTATGTCAACATTGATGCTTCAGTGTCATAATCCATCAGATAATCTTTATATCTATCTGGTGGTCTACGTTCTCTGGCAGGTTGAACTCTTCTATTTTGACTATTATCCCTATTATTTCGACTTTCATTATTTTCGACCCGATTTTCAATTTGTTCAGTATCAAAGAATTCTTCATTTCCATCAGAATAAACTTCATTATTTTGTTCTATTTCTTCTTCAACTTCGTTTGTTTCTCTTTCATTTCTTTCAACTTCAATTGTTTCATTGTTATTTGTTTCGTTCTCATTTGTTTCGTTGTCATTTGTTTCGTTGTCATTTGTTTCGTTGTCATTTGTTTCAACTTCTGTTTCGCCTTCATTTGTTTCGTCTTCGCTTGTTTCGCTACCCAATCTTCTCAAATGAAAATCGCCTTCTCGAACATTCTCAATATTTCTACTACTTACTATTCTTCTTAATATTTCACCTTCTCGAACACTCTCATTACTTCTACTTCTTCCTCTTTCTCTTAATATATCACCTTCTCGATCTTCGTTGTTGTTGACTCTTCCGACTTGATTTTCTTCCTGACTATTATCTATTCTTCTTTGTGTTGTGCCTTCACCAACTGACTCTTGATTTTCTTCATCCATCCTCCAAAAACTGGAAGATAGGTATCCTTAAGTATTTTTTTCCAGATCTTTAAAATTGAATATATATGAGGTATTGTATTTTTATATGTTTAGTGATGGTGAATCGAGTGGAAGAAAATAAAAGAATATAGTTGAGGTTATTTTTATATGATGGTGATGAGTCGAGTGGGAGAAAAGCAAATAAGATAGTTGAGGTTATTTATATATGATGATGGTGGTCGAGTCGAGTGGGAGAAAATAAAGATGATAGTTATACTTATGTCTTTATATATGATAATGATGATGAGTCGAGTGGGAGAAAATAAAATAGATAGTTATACTTATTTATATGATGATGATATCATAGTGGTGTTGATATGAGTGGGAGAAGATGAAGATAAAACAAGATAGTTGTAGTTATTTATGTCAGTGGTGACGTGATGTGTCGAGTGGTGAAAATAGAGATAGATATGGAATAAATAGTTCATATTGTTTGTGGTGAAAGATATACAGGGTGAAAATGTTTATATAGTAAAGTTGAAAATTTGATATACAGGTTGAATATTTTTGATATTGTATTTTAAAATATACAGGTTGAGTTATTATTGGGTAGTGAATTTTCGAAATTAATTTGATGATGTATAAAATATAATTTTGGGAAACATTGTTTAGATGCAGTAGGTAAATTAAATTAATTGAAGAAATTATTATTAATGTTTTTACAAGCAGAGTCGATTGAGGGGGTGTGTTAAAGTATAGAGGTTCAATTGGCAATCGACTCACGCTTGACACAAGATTTAAATATAGAATGTTGATATTTGTGGTATGTCAATTTGAATGTTAGACATATCACTCTTCTGACTGACTCAATGCAGGAAACTCGTGTTTGTTGATTATTAAATCATAATAAATACTCTAATGGATATCTAGTGCCTTCACTTTATTCAATAAAGCCCCAAAGACCTCCTACAAATTTGAATAACAACAATAAAAACAAAGTATGTTTTTCCTGAAGAGTGACGAGACTTAAATTCAATTAAATTCTTTTTTAATGGCACCCCTAGGATTCTGCTTATGTCAAGTTTGTTGTGGAGATGGCAAGTATTTTCTTTTTTTTATTTTTGCCCAAAGCAGTCCCACAGAACACCTAAAGATCGTTTCACCAAACAAGTCCCACGGTAAGATCCTTAATAGTATAACAATAAAAGCCAAAATTCATTAACTAATGGGACTTCTTTCGTGAACCGAATACTGATTTTCACTTTGACAACGCTTTGACATGACAGTTGTTTTTTCTTGGCTTGAATGCATAGATTATTATGAGTAGGGCTCGGATAAATATGTAAGCACATATTTTTTATTTGAATCATTTGCAGTAACAGACACGCCGTGACCAATGTTACTTTGGGCTAAATCACTGGTAAACCGACTAATAGATATTCAATAGATGTCGTGCATAATAATATACAATAAAGAGTATTCTATCTATCTACCTATAGATAAATACATATCCAGAGATAAATGAGACGTAGCTACCTAACAAAGTGAACCGACCGGCCGACCTCTGTGGCGAAGTGGTTAGCGCATCTGCCTAACATGCGAGAGGTCCCGGGTTCGAATCCCGGCTGGGGACAAAAAAAAAGAAACCCAGGTCTTGGATGTTTACATGTTTGTGACGTCGCTGTTTCTGGGTCCTACGACACAGGGTATCCTAGTGTGGGGCCAGAAGCAATGTATGTGACTGTATGTAAATGTTATGTTATGTTAAAGTAGTCTGTCACACAATTTTATGCTCTGATATCCTACAGGCTACTCTATTTTGGGACCAGAACAAACGATTGTGTTATATTGAAGTAGTAGGTACATACCTAGGCTTACGTTGGCTTATTATGCTGTTGCACAAAGCCCATCTCAATTTGTGCAGGACACTCTCTCAATATTATGGAGCATCGTAAATAACCGGACAACGGAGCGTGAGTTTGGACTGCGCGCCGAGGAAGAATCGAAACGATAAACCTCTGATTTACAGCGCAATCCTTTTTAAGCGATATATCATAGCTGGCGACACCACGCCGCATTACTTATAAAAACAACGTCGGTGACTAAACACCACTGAACACCCCATCTTTATTTTAGGGTGTGGATACACTGTAGCGAGTTGATACGAACATGCAGACTAACTGACTAAGCGTGGACCGAATAGATTTTTGTTTAGAGCTCTGCATGAACTCTACAATTTTTTTTAAGTAGCTATGACTGTGCCCCACTGCAAAGGCCATATCATCATCATCATCAACCCATTATGTCCTCACCGAAGGGCTCGGGTCTCTTCCCTGAGAAAGGCATAAGCCATACTCCACCACGGCGGCCTAGTGCAGATTGGTGGAGGCTTGTAAGACTAGTGGCTGGTCTTGCCGTCAGAAGTTTCTTACTTCTACTAAAAGTTAGAAGTTACTTCTACTTATCAATACAAAATGCTTCTTATTAGTATTTAAAAAGCTGATGCAAATTTTGTGTAATTCAGTTTTTATTACCTATGTTTTTCTTACTATTATTTTATACTTTTCTCTGTGATCTGTATTGTGTCTTTGTATTTTATTCTTCGTGGATGACCGGTTAACGCTTGCCTCACATCGAGAGTTCAAGGTTTTGATTCCGGCTTGGCTCTGTTTTCTATTTTACGTACATTTGCGAATTTGTAGTAGCGATACCACTCGCCAAACAGTCGAATTTAACGTCGTGATGTTTTTTGAGGTGATTACATACCTCAGTGCTTAAAATCGTCAGTCCGCGATGGGCCTCAAGCCCGTACTTTCTCTCTGAAATAGTGACTACCCATGGGAAGTACATAGTATAGCACTGCGTTTCGACTTACGCCTGTATTCTGGAAAATTAGGCAGAGACCACGGTTCGCTACCTCTCATTCCCACTTTCCTGCACAAATTTGCCTGCATGCACGGCGATTTTGGGTGTTACGGACCTATTTATGTACCTACGTCCATTGAATTTATTGTAGCACTCTACTTTGCTCATCGGCAATAATACTTTTTATTTTATCTTTTCGTCGAGCATCGCCTAGCCTAGCAAGGGATCGACTGACACCTAAACAAAAACGCAGCGATTCCTTTCTAGTAATTCAAAATCATTTCAAATGGCTGTGCCAGCCATCTACTATAAAAAGGAATCGCTACATTCCCCCTTGTTATCATTAAATTTTAGTTGCTATTAAAATTTTATGATAATAAGGGGGTGATGTAGGTACATAAATAGTCTGCTTATGCTGCTTTGTGTGGAAAGCACTGCTGTGGATTACTACTTTTCTTTCATTCTATCGATTTTCTTGATATCCTTGTCTGATTACGGTATCGCAAGTGATTGCGGAGTTTTTTATGTGTGTATTCATTAAGAGACGTTATTAGTCTACGAGACATTTCTGCAAGACACTAACGATAAAGCTAACAAAAGTCTTTGCATGGACTGTCAAAATTATTGGAACTCCTTAGCTTAACTGCTAGCGTTACGATTTCGAAATTTGGTCTTGAATACATTTTTATGACATATGCTTTGAGACATCATCTACGGTCTTCTTTTCGTTTGTACATTTTATTAAATTATTTTTCCTGTTTCCGTATTTTTGCCTTCTATTTGCTCACCAAGCAGCTATAGGTTTAGGCCCAGTATGCTTCCATTACGCCACTCTGCTATAAAGTTGACGCGCAGACCCTTCAAACACGAGTACCTATACTCGTGTCAAACTCAAGCAAGAGCATTCGAAAATAGACTCGCCGAGTGTGCGCGCACCACACAAGTTTTTTCGTCAAAGGCATCGGCGAGAGCGTTTTGACGTTTATTAGCCGAATTTATGAAGGTCGCCGAGGTGCTTCGCGCTTAATATTCCATATTCAAATCAAATGTCCGATTGGTCTCGCGCCATTTCAGCCCAAGCCCGGAGACTGGCGGTCGGCCTGGGCGATGGGTATGCAGCGGTGCGTGTGATTTTGAAGTCCCTAAACCGCTGTCATGGTGTTTAGACTGAGGAGATAATAATACTAAGCTGACAGTCGCATCTCTGTTACTGGGCCGTTTTAGGGAATCTTGGAGGCAGGAGGATGTCACGAGGTTTTTAGGGTTCCGTAACCGAAGAGGGCAAGTGAGACCCTATTAGGTAGGTACTAGGTATACCTACGACGTCGGTCTGTCCGTTTGCCTATACCTAAATGACTAAATCTTGCTAAACTAAAGGTAGCCAGTTGAAATTTTGTTATTCTATACATATCGCGTGGCCTATTATTATGTAATAACTTCCACACAACTAGTCCCAAACTAGGATCATCATCATCAACCCATTATGTCCCCATTGAGGGGCACGGGTCTCTTCCCTGAGGAAGGTATAGGCCATACTCCACCACGGGGGCCAAGGCCGGATTGGTGGAGGCTTGTAAGACTAGTGACCTGGCTGGTCTTACTGTCATATCTTACGTCTATCGACGGCAGCCGGAACCAACGGCTTAACGTGCCTTGCGAAGCACGGAACCGCTCGGAAAAATGCCACTAGCGTTAACGGTCACCCATACATGCACTGAATGCGCCTTCGTGAACCTTCGTAATCGTTTAAGATCACTCAAGCGACCAGGGCTACGAGCGATTTACAAACTACAAACTAGGATACCCTATGTTAACTAGGCAAAGACATCACAAACATAGAATAGAAGTATACCCAGATTGATGTACAAATGTACGGCGACGCCCAGTGGTAATTGAACCTACGACCTCCGAGATGGTAGGTAATCCGTCCTAATACCGCTAGACCAAAGAGGCAGTCAGAGACGAGCAATCGACGAAGCCGAGCTCAGTCTCTACTGAATAAGCTCTGCGAATCAGAGCGGAAGCTGGTCGGACTCGTCCGACAAAAAATGCAGTAAGCGAATCCGGAATTGGGTTGGAATGTCCATGCAGTTTTAATCGTTCGAGACGAGCAACCGACGACGCGAGCTCCGTCTCTGCTCACCATGAATAAGCTCTGCGAATCGGAGCGAAACCTGGTCGGACTCGTCCGATAAAAAAACACCTGTAAGTTGATCCGGACTAAAAGTTTTGTTTTAATCGTAATTCGCGCTGTAAATTAGAGAACAATACAGCTGATTATACGGAGTCGAGAATTGTGTGCTAAACAATTGCACCCAATAGGACTTTCACTCAAGTTCACTGCCTTTAACTTTCCGTATCCAAGGCAAGGATATTTTATTAACCAGTGATTATTCAGCATGTTAATGATATAATGGATGACTGGCCTCTTTACATTTTATTTAGCATTTTCTTTACCTACCGTGCTTTCCTGTATAATGGATAACTACTGTCAAAATTTGTCAAATGTTATAGTGTTGTAATATCTGTTTATTTGAAATGAATGTTAAACTTCTGTCACACAGAGTCATTTAATGTAAATGGGTGTTATATTTTTATCAATTTGAAATTTGCCGTCGGCGTCGGAGACTTCAATCATGGTCCGACGCGAGACAAGCATTTCCTAAAACTCCTTAAGAAAAAAATTCTTTGACCTGATTAGGTCAAAAGACTTTTGATTAAGTACAATCATATTTTTAGTACAGGTTTTATGAAGCCTAGAACCATATTAATAAACTGGGCAGCTAGCTAGCTAGGCATACGTTGTTTTCTCAAACCCACCGAAAACACATAATAACATTTCATCAAAATCGGTCAAGGCCTTTCGGAGGAGTGTGCGCACTAACACGATAACACGAAAATTTTATATATTAGAAGAAAGAATCCTAAAACTGCTGTTGTTAAGTTTTAGTAAACTAAGTAGAGCTTCAAATATTTTTTAACAATGACATACAATGTACCTAAGAACAAAGTTCGTTTCTAAGAACAAAAACTATTTTAACCTGTAGAATTTTTGATGGGCCGATCGCCTCGCCATAAAAATGGTTTTCAATTGTACCTTAAGAAGGTTATTCGTAACCTATTAATCCGATTTTCAAGAATGCTGCAAAAAAGCCTGTTAACTGTAAAAAAAACATTTTTAAGAACACTACAACGACAATTGAATGTAAAAAAGGAATTTTTGAGATAGCTACAAATAATTTATGGAATAGATATCAGCAAATTGTTTATCTAACTATCAAAAAATTTGACATTCGATGAAGTAACTACATAGGTTTAGCAAAATTCTGAAGATATTCCTGAGAAATTTCTCAGATAGTTATAATATATAAGTTCCTATAACTTACCTACATATTTTTTCCTTCTTTGAGCAACCCAGTCTCAAAAGTAGCTATCTGAGCATTTTAATATCATTCTGATATCTTCACCAACGTAACGACTTGTCACTTTTTGCAGTTTTCGAGCCAAAAAAGGCAGTTGAAGCGCGATTCTCGGTAAGCCACCCAAACAGCCGAGCTCGCAAAAAACTACAAAACCCACCTCATAGATTTCGCAAGTCTTAGCATAATCCATTCTTTGGCACGCTCCGAATGGTCTGTTGGCTTTTCAGTGTTTTGTTCTTTAACATCGGCGTTGAATAACAAACAATGGATAAGAATAAAGACGGTCTAAGCTGTCAAGGAGTGTACCTCTTTACATACAAGTGAGATCTCTCGGTAATCTGTTTTCTTAAGATTTTGCTGGAAAAAAATAGAGGAAAAAGCCGGCCAAGTGCGAGTCGTACTCTCGCACAAAGAGTTCTGTAGCATTATCTATACTTAATTAGACACTATGTATATTAAATTAATCCACCAATCCGGACTTGGCCCCCGTGGTGGAGTATGGACTATACCTTCCTCAGGGAAGAGACCCGTGCCCTCGGTGGGGACATAATGGGTTGATGATGATATTAAATTAATATCGAGCAAAAATCACGTTCGTTGTATGGGAGACTCTCAATTAGTGATTTTATTTTTATTTACTTATTTTTAAATTCAATAGATAGACAATTAAATATTCTCTGAATATTTTAAACGTCTATTTGTTATCGTTATTAATATACAGCAAAAAACGGCAATTGTCACGTTTGTTGTATGTGAGTCCCCTTATAAATTTCAACTGTCTAGCTATCGCGGTTCATGAGTTACAGCCTGGTGGCAAACAGACACACAGACACGGACAGAGAAGTCCTAGTAATATGGTCTTAGTATCTCAGAGAGAGAATGGGCTTAATTGGGTTGTTGACAAAATGTCAAATAAGTTACTTTTAAAACGGAATTTTGTATAAAAATACCGAATTATGACGTCATTATTCAGAGCACTCTTTAGTTTCATCTATATATTTAAAAATTGTAATAACTATAATAAAATAGTAATTGATTTTAAAATAGATAGATTTTCCGAAATATTTTGTAATTTATGTTTTAATCGAGCATATCAAATAATTTATTGTTGGTCGTGTCAACTACCGAATTATTGTATGTTTCAAGAGCTCCATAACCTAATTAATTAGCAATTGACGTAACTTATACCTACTTCAATGTATTGAATGCCGTTATATAAATTGAATACACAAAAACGTTTAGGTACCTACCAAATTAATCAAAAAAATATTTTCATACTACCTACTTCCTATCCCACCAGCAACGCGAGAAATAAATATAGGTACCCAACTGACTACAATTTTTTATACATTTTTTATTTTTGTGTTTATTACCAAACCAATTGTTTCAATAACTATAAGGTAATCTATGTATGATCCATTTATGTATAGTTACTTGACTTTTTAAAAAAAAAAATAACGACACTAAATCAAAAACCTTTGGGGTTTTTGAAATAGTGTCGTTTAAAGTTTGGAAAAAATCAAGTATAGATCAATGGAGTGTACCTAGCATAATTTCTGACAAACTATATAGGCATCTAGGTACTTAAGGCTGCTGTACACGGGTAGAGTAAACGGTAGAGTAGAGCGATAGAGTACTAACTATCCTACTAACTCTACCAATGTAAACAGCATTGGTATATAGGATTAGTAGGATAGTTATTACTCTACCACTCTACTCTACCGCTCTACTCTACCGCTCTACTCTACCGTTTACTCTACCCGTGTACAGCAGCCTACTACTATGACTGTACTAGATACTGTTATGAAACACAACCTAAATAGGCCAAAATATAAATTAAATACTAAAAAAAATCGCCCATGGAGCCGATGATAGGATTTTTGGCACGAGAGAATATGCAGGTAAGTATTTTATGTAGGACAAGATTGAAAGTAGACCTTATGTACAACAAAAAAAAGCTAATAAACGTCTAGTCTGTTAGCTTTTAGAATATACCTCGGCTGAGCAATCAAAAACCGATTATATTGCAATAAGGTAAGGTTTATTTTGTATTGTTATTTATAACTTTATATAACTTTTCAAAATAGTGAAGAAAAGTTTTATACAGAGCAGGAAGTAGTATTACACTCGTGTGCTTTCGGCGAAAAACGAAGCCTACTCTAGAACCCGAGGTATATTCTAAAAGCTAACAGACTGTACTCTATACTATTTTATCTACTTTCTTTATCTTTTCTTCCTGAGTGTATTTTTATTGTACTTAGGGATCTATTTATAGGTTAAATTATTGTGATTAATGTATTACTTATTGCAGTAGGTACCCTTTGGCTTATCTTAAAACATCATAATCATAATAAAGTTGCAGGTAGGTATTTTGTTTTCAGTGGATTTTTTATTGATAAGGCAATAAATAGGTATTATTACTTATTACCTTTTGGATATGTACAACGTCTGATGTGTAATTTAATTTGTGAATAAAACTTTTTCTATTCTATTCTAAAGCATAGTTTACATGAAGCCAACACTGGCTGCCAAGGTGGCTGGCAGCCAGCACTGGCTTGGTATTTGCATTGTGTAAACAGCTTTTCAAGCCAATCCAGCTCTGGCCCAGCCTCATTGGCAGCCAGTGTTGGCTTCGTGTAAACTATGCTTATAGTAAGGTGTACACGAAGTAAGTGCGCTGGCGCCAGTTCTACATTCAAGCCACCACTGGCTTAGCTCGTGTTGTATAGATGACCAGTCAGCCGCCATCGTTCTTGCAGACGGACAGACATCCGCTTACTGGCTTGGCATGGCGCTCTATTCTAGCCAGCGCTGTCTGCCGGCATTGGCTTATCTTGAAAAACTGATTACTTACAAGGCCAATACCAAGCCAGTGCTGGCTGTTAGTGCTTCGTATATATACAAGACGTTAGGTCTATCTTAATTCCTAGACTTTTAGTACCTAGATCAAACCCAGTAGGTAATATCGCTGCCGATGCATTTTTGCACTGTCTACTCAAAAAATCAGTTTATTTAGACTTACTAAGTATACCTACATTTGACCGCATCGGAATTAAATTCTTTTGGTATTTTTATAATCGATTCCAGCATACCTTAGTGTTAAATTAAAATTGTAACTTGGATGATTGGTTTCTTTTGTATTGTAAAGTTTTATTTAATAGTTCCAATAAACCATCTTGATAGTAACTATCTTATAAGGGATAGACACATAAATTATCACACGGCATTACTCGTCTCTACATACCTATATAGGTACATAGGTAACCTAACCTATATAGGTTTTATCTATACGTATCACATGTCATGTTACGACGCCTATTGACACTAACTTCAACCAACGTGTACGACCTTACAAAAGCTCTAACGAGTCTGCACCCTAGCCCATACAAATCGCCAGAAGACACCATGACAAGCGCACAACCATCACGATCCGCAGCCTCATTCCTAGAAACCCGAAGGCCGCTGGGGTTTCCCTGTACAAATCTCTTAAGGGGGCACAGAACACTAACTTTTACCAATGTGGTGCTGATGGAAGGGGGCATGGGCCCCCCGTCCCGCGGTTAGGAAGCCCGCCACTTCGGCAACACGGAACTAGCTCACAGATCACTGACACAACGCGACGACGCGGCAGAACGCTGGGGTTAGGCAAGCGACGCGCGCGGACACACAACGCACACTGCCCGCCAGACCCCAGCTTTTCCAACACACCACGGGCGGGACTGAGAGGGCGATAGCCTTTAGAGGCGAGCGGAGGCGGGACGGAGAGAGTAGCGCTCGGAAGCAGGCGTGGCAACGCCCGGCAGCCACTAGCGATCGAGGGGTGGCGCTTGCGGCTCGTGTTCTGTACGCTTTTTTGTTCACTTCATGCGTGCACTGCGCGGTAGTGGGATTTCATTTTGTGAAACACGTGCGACGCGCGCAGTAAATTTAAATTGGCTGGAGGAGCGGGTGGTAGCCGGCCGTAATTATAGAGCCGGGATTTTTCGGTTGCCTTGCCGCTCGGATCTGTGTTCTAGGCTCGGCGGAGTCGAGAGGGTGCGGAGGCGATTTTTCGTTTTTCTCCCGAGGCCGCTGCGCGAGGGCGTGTCCTCGCATCCGTTTTCTTGAGCGTAGTGCTCGGGTGTATTCTGGGTTTTCGTTTTGTTCTTTGATTAATTAGAATTATTAATTTATTCCGCTTCGGTTTGGCTCGGTTTTGACTGTGTCCCGCCTACTGGAATGATAAATTTGATTTAGCTGTGAAATTACATTTTTGTGGAAGCTTTATTTCGTGTACTTGCCTAGGTACATCTCGTTTTATGGCCACATAGGTACCTCACACATCTATAAATAAATACACATCCAACCGCCTAATATAGGCAGTAGGTAGGTTGTAACATAGAAATAATAAGTAGGTAAGTAAGTTTTGTACCTATTTCGCACCTGTTTATGTAGGTACAATGGTTAGCTAGAAATTCCAGATTTTGGAACTCTAGCTATAAAAAAAGAATAAAATATTCTAAGAATACCTATCTACGTAGGTACTAACAGAGATTTCACTACAGAACCGAATAAGGTCCTACTGAATAAAAACATTAGGATATAGGTATTATTGGCAGAAATAATCTGGCAGAAACTTAGCAGCTTCTAAATTAAGTGACCGGTAAATTAAAAATCACTGTTTCAATAAAAATATACATTAAACTTATATGCTGTTTCACATCCAGGGTCTCCTAAACTGAAACAGATCAGGATTTTGTACGCGTAATACCTACCTATGGGTACCTATTACCTAAAATCAAATCAAATCATGAATTGCTTCATATGGTAGAATACTTCTTGAACAATAAGGTATAGATCCGTGACAGGAGCCCTGCAAGGGCATTGCAATAGGGTATTTGACAGATTTCTGAAATCGATCTCATAATATTTTGTTGATGTTCATGGAGTCGTCAGAAAGTGGTCATATTAAATTATTTTGTACGTATTTCTTCTAAAAAAAGGCAAACGAAAATTAAAAAAAAAACTCACGCCCGTTGTCCCCGAGGGGGAAGGCAGAGGCACGAAAATTTACTTTTGAAATAAGCCGCCAAAAAGTTATCTCGGGCAATATGGCGTCGCACCGGAATTATGACGTCACTGGACAGTAAACAAAATAATGAACGTAAAAACGACATGAATAACAGACGCCATACTGAGCTCTGACGTCATCATAGAATCGGCCAATCCAGGACGTTTTCGATAAAATGGCTACAATACATTATTATCAAGTTTTATTCCGTGTTTTTTTAGTAAATAGGTAATCACTTTTTTTAGTTATTTTAACCGCCTTAAAGCGGTTTAAACACTCATAATCTATACGAATACGTATAAATAGATAATACAGATTTTTTTTCACACTGTCAAATAGCCTATTGCCCATTGCTATAGAGGGCACGTTATCATTCAAACAAGATACCTATCTGGAATCTGTCCTGCAGTTTATAAAATGCCCCTTTAAAAAATTATAAAGGGAAAGAAATATTTTGTACACCAGACATAGGAAACACATACATACATAAGCTGACGCCTGTAACGCAGAGGGGTAGGCAGAGACCAGGGACTGCCACGATCCTGACAAACCACTTTCGCTTCATTGACATTCATTAGTCGTTGCATGCACGCACGTCGGTTTCGGGTACTTTTTATCTTGACCTTTGCTAATACATCCCCTATTTGGTCGAGGTGTGTCCGCCTGGGCCTGATCGTTTGTTTGCAAAGTGTCAAAACAATCTCTCAATTATGTTATGCTGTCAATTTTTCGTAGGCGGATTGCCTCACCATAACAATGGTTTATAGGTACCTAATATTAGTGATTTTTACGACCCATGTTATATATAGTAAGGGCAACTTAAACAAGAAAATACACAAAGACTGAGGCAATTTGAAGAAGTGAAGTTAGAAGCCTCCAGCGTGACTCGAAACTATGATCTCGGTAGAGCTACTCTAGCGTGTTATCCGTAAGACCAACGCAACAATCAAGTAGCTTTTAGCTAAAACTCATAAAGCACCCTTGCAAAAACATTGTGATATTTCGGAGAAAACCATGTTTTATTCATAGAAATTTATTATTTTTAACACGATTTTATTTACTCCGAAAACGCCGGAATAATGAGCAAAGGAGACACTGCATCACGTTATAGCTCTATCTCTTTCGGCCATTACTTTGAAACCTTAAAAAATGCTCTCATTTAACGTAAGGGTTCCAAAATAACACGTTGTTCTTCCAAGTGTGCGTTAAGTAATTGCTTGAAATTAAAGCATAAACATTTATATACAGACACATACATTGCTTCTAGCCCCACCGTTAGTCGTGGAAACCAGAAAAAAAATTTAAAAATAAATTAATGAGATGAATGAATGAATCACGAATGTGATGAATTCAGAAAATTTAGAAATATTTAATTGTGACACAGGTGCAAATTGGCCACAGGTATATTAACTATGTACTTAGAAGCAGCAGAAAAGTCTATAGGGAGGGATGACTTAAGAAGATTTTTGGTAGGCTATCAACAATGAGCTATAATATCTAGCTCATTTTGTCCACAGGATTGTTTCCTAAAGGAAACTAGTTAAATAGGGTAGAAATTAAAAAAGTAGGTAACCACTGAAATAAAATAGATAGATAATTAATTTACTATTTACGACGACCTCTGTGGCGCAGCGGTTAGCTCATCTGCCTTCCCTGCGAGATGGGATTCGAATCCCGGATGTTTACATGTTTGTGCTGTCGCTGTTTCTGGTTCCCACGACACAGGGTGTCGTAGTGTGCGGTCAGAAGCAATGTATGTGCCTGTATGTAAATGTTTATGTTTAAGTTTACATAAGACAATCACAGATATACGAATCGCTCTTAGCCCCGGCCGCCTGAGTGCTCTTAACGATCACGAAGGTTAAGCAACATACGGCGCGTTCAGTCCACGGATTGGTCACCGTCTATGACTAACGCTAGTGGCATTTTTCCGGGCGGTTCCGTGCTTCGCAAGGCACGTTAAGCAGTTGGTGCCGGCTGCCGTCGATAGATGGCAGTCGCTAAGCTAAGTCAGAGGCCTTAGGGCGGCTTGAAAACTTCTGAGAGTAAGACCAGCCACTAGTCTTACAAGCCTCCACCAATCCGGACTTGGCCCCCGTGGCGGCGTAAGGCCTACCTTCCTCAGGGAAGAGACCCGTGCTCCTCGGTGGGGACATAATGGGTTGATGTTGAAGGTATGCAAAACAAAGCAAAACAAATCCATACAAATCCATACTACATACAAATCACAGCACTAAGAAAGAATAAAAAAATAATAATAATACAGTAACCAAACAGAAACATACCTAAAACAACGGACACACATGAAAAATTAATCATACACGGTATGGTAGTGTACCTACCTACCTGGACAACGTACTGAACAGTAAGAGACCAACGCAAGTGTAAATGAGCAAATGTAAATGGGCTCTAACTCAGCATGTGGTGCAAGTGACGGAAGAACTTCCGCGCTGGTAGGTATTGACCGGTAGTTATTAACAAAATATATAAATAGCTACCACACAACACAATCATTTGTCTTGCCCCTATATTAGGCTCACTCACTCACTCACTATTAGGCTCGCTCGCTGATCTAACGTCATCATCACTATCACTAGGTACATAGTATAAAACAAAGTAGCTTATAGCTGTCTACCTATTTACCCCTCCCCCTCCCCGTCCTTGTCACAGCTGGTCCCCCCTCCCTCATATCTCCTCATATCCCCCTCGTCACATATTTTTATATTTTCCATAGAGAAATACTTACAACAGCAGTTGCAGCAGCAGCAGCTCCGAAATTAGTTCCGATAGAGTTGCAAGAGTTTTTGAGTATTTCATTAATAGTTCAAATTTGTTTTCCCCCACGTAGATTATAATACTGCCATCCTATGGAAAAAAGACGCAACTAAAATTTTTGCCTTTTATTTATTATTTTTTTATAAACTGACCAACGATTGACCCCAATCTCACCTGATGGTAAGTGAAGATGGAGCCGACGTTGTTCCTCGTTGGTTCAGTAAGAGCCTATTGCCGAAATTGATTTATCCTCGTGAGGCCCAATGTCTTCAAGTGATCACAAAATCAATTTTTCTTTTCAAGGTCGGGTTTTACGAGGATATAATACATATTCGAAACGAGGAAAAAAGACGCCGTTGACAAAGTATTTTGTTGGATTTTTACGTTAAAAAAGCGTTTTAGACTTTAACTAAGATAAAAAAACGTATTTGGTCAATTATTTACTAATTCAATTATAACATTAACACAATTCAAATTAGCACTTGCAGCTGAAGACAGCAAGCGATTAGAAAAGTCAAAACCTAAATATTTAATTTCTCAGTTTCGACCTGATGTCACATGCGTCTTTTTTCCTTAGGACGGCAGAATAGATTTTGGAATGTGACTTCACGTAATGTAGGATCCCCTTGTCACACAATATCACACTTCGTCGACCCCCTCCCTCTCCCATAACGTGTGACGTAATTTATGGATGACCCCTTAGGCCCCTCGACCCAAAGTAGGGTAGCTACCCTGTGCTATGATAGCCAGGCAAGGCCACAAACATTTAGTTCAAATGTGCGGCGGGCCTCAGTGGGAACCGAACCCACCACCTCCGGCGTGGTAATCCAGCCCTGGCACCGATAGACCAACGAGGCGAACGAAAGATATTATAGTTTTAAAGCAGTTAAATAATTACAAACTAACAGTGTCCAACTTATGGTTTTGAATCTATAAAAAAATCCCTTACAATTTGTGAGAACGACAAAAGTTGACCGGAAAATTGAATGATTGGAGAAAATCAGAGTGCTTTAGTCTGTTTTTCCAAGTTATTCTATTTACCGGGCAGCTTTCCCATTTTTTCTATTGATAAACTATTTTTATTAAAACAATAACCAAATAAAAAAGAGATCCATTTACCAACGAGTATCATGTAAGTAATTTAAATGAATATTTATATAACTAACTTGAACTTTTAATTCGACACCATAAAACTCTGAAAAGCTCACTTTTAATAGAAAACTAATTTCCATAGAAATTGCGTAGGTGATTAAAAGTAAAACATTCAAAATGTTTACCGGACAGTGAGAAAGCTTTCAAGATAGGAGCTTTTTGGTAGAGATTTGTGCAAGTAGCGACACCCCACCGCGATAATCAAAACTAAACGAACAGCGCCCTCTGTTAGTTTGTATGAGAACTACGACGTACTTACCCCCGCAACTCATTCTGAGTACAACGAAACAAGTTTCAGTATTTTCTTTAAGATGGCCTTTTAAATAAAATACTTTTTCGATTTATTCTCATTTAATTCTTATTTCGGTTGCCGCTTGAATAAATTACATTTCAAATGAATAATAATTTTCAGGAAAAAAAAATATTTTACCTTATGAAAATATGAATTAATCTTAAAATATGACTAAATTATTCACAAAAATATGACGCAAGCGCTTATTTGTAACGACACTTTGCAATAATTATATTGTTAACACACTCAAACACTGATTAAACGACATTCGCACACACTCAAAATTATACTAACTATCAAATATCAGCCTTGTCGCATTCCAATAAGAATCATTTCAAATATCAGTTTATTTTAAGGCACAAATAGCATTATTCAAACAAGCTGTATCAATAAATTTCAATTGACACTTTCATATCTAAAGCTGGCTTCGCACGGTGCGTGATTCTGCCGACGGCCGACGCCAGCCGACGACCACGGACAGCCATGCACCACGCACGCCGGTACGGGCGCACCGCCACAGACGTCTGAGCTACCGCGGACCGAGACCCTTCACAGGTATGTCGTGCGAGCTGGTCCGCGTCCGTCCGCGATATCGCGGACCGTGGGAAACCGACTAGTCGGTCGTCTGTGGCGGTGCGCCGTACCGAGGTGCGTGGTGCATGGCTGTGGTCCGTGGTCGGCGGCCGGCGTCGGCCGTCGGCAGACGGGAACCTTTGTGGGAAGGTTTTCGGTCCGCGGTAGCACAGACAGACGATACAGGTCAGTTCGAAGAGACTCTCGTGGTGCGTGGCTGTCCGTGGTCGTCGGGCGTCCGCGTCCGTCCGCGATATCACGGACCGTGGGAAGCCAGCTTGAGGCCTAACTAACCACACATACACACACACACACACACACATATGCACAAGTGTATCACAAATACATAGGAATGTAATATGTTTTAGTGTAATATGTTTTAGCCTCCCTTAGTGAATATTCAAGAAGTAATGTAATAAAATAGCTAAATTTTGCGGAAGGAAGACGCTGCTGTCTGTTTGCTGTTGTGTACAGTTTTTATAACTAGTAAGACACCATCGTTCTAATCCTATCACTACGTTTTGACTTTGACACCCTAATTGTATTTTTTTTTATTACTAAAAGAGTAATTGATACAGCAATATTTTTTTATTATTGTTTAAAGTTAAAAACTTAAGATCCGTTCAGTACCACATCTCATCCGTACAATATAGATGAAAAAACTGGAACTGCATTATTTTATAAACAGACAGACTAAAATGGTCAGCAAGGTTGGCTTCCGATTGGTACAACCTAAATCGCATCATCGTATACGTAAAGGAGAACCAGACAAAACGGTCCTTGATACCAATAACCACGTGACATATCTCATTCGAAAGGTATTTCTATACTCTACAATAGTTACTATGGGAGCTTGGTTCAAAACACTGTGTAAAAAAGTTATAGCTATATAAAAAAAAAACATAGACGATTTTAAGCAATAAAAAATATTTTTTCACTTTTTAACGGCATTGGCAGTCGCTTTGCGAGTACCTACGTTACAAGTGAATTTCTTTGTATTCTTGATTGCCATAACTATTTTTGACCAGACTTTGATATTGTGTTATGTTTGCTTTTCCGTTGACCCTAGGCTTGTTATTGGAGTATTCTTACTACCTATTGAAAATGGTATTTATCTGTATTAGACTCGATATCATAATCTGTTTTACCTTTGTTTATCTAAACATAAGAAACCGTTATTTGTTACTCACATTGATAATAATAACAACAATGATATGATTACCTAAAACTAATGAAGCCTTATAATTATTATTAAGTAGAACTTCCCGATAAGGCGAGCTAAATGTCGCTAAAGGCCACATCCGCGCCAAACGCCGGCACAAGAAGCTAGAAGCGGCCTCTTGTGGCCGGTGGCCGACACTTGAGGTCGGTGGCCGCTACTTTTTTATTTAACCAAAGCAATCGCAGGACGGGATTGAATCTCTGATATAAATAATTCTATATCCATATTTATTTAAATGAACAACAGACTACGTGGCGTTGCCGCCGACTCGAACAGGTTAACTGAGTGCTTAGTGCGAGTTTTTTCATTCACTTTCGATAGCAAGAGCGTTTGCAATTTGTATAGGAGTGACAAAGAGACAACTAGGTGGCGCGCTTTGTCACTCCTATAGAATATGAGTTTACGTTAACGCGATCGAGTAGTTAAAAAAAACTCGCACTAAGCACTCTGAAGTAAGGGAGAGAACGGTGCGGAATCGCGCGAGTGGTGTGTGGCGGCGTTTTCTCTCGGCGCTAGTGGCCGGTGCGGGCCACAATAAGCGAGCAGCGACGATTGTAGCGTGTGGCGGCCACCGGCATCAACTGTGTGTGGCGAGTCGAATAGCGAATAGCGCCCTGTCTTCCGCTTGCCGCATTCAGCATCTGCCTGCAGTTTTTCGCAGATCGGGCGTCCTACACTACGTTTGCCGAGTCGCGGTCTCCACTCAAGAGCACGTTTACCCCAGCGGTTGTCGGTTCTTCGCGAAATATGGCCAGCTAGCCCACTGCCAATTCAGCTTGCTAATTCTCTGAGCTGATATAGCTTAGAGAATTACCAAGCTGAAGATTACTTTGGTTCTCTGTCGGATGTATTCGTTACGAATCCTATCCTACAGAGAAACTCCGAGCATACCTTTCTCCATAGCTCGCTGAGCGACTTTGAACTGGTGGACCAACCCTTTCGTGAGTGTCCATGTCTCGGCTCCGTAGGTCACGACAGGTAGGACACACTGATAGAAAACTTTCGTTTTCAAGCATGACGAGAAGACTCTGCGTAGTTTCCCAAACGCTGCCCAGCCCAGCTAGATCTAAGATCCTCCTCTTGGCCTTGTTCTCGAAATTGTTTTTACCTAACTGCAGAATCTGCCCAAGGTAAGTGTATTCGTAAGTGGCAGTGGGCCGGCCATATCACCCGAAGAACTGATAATCGATGGGGTAGACTAGTTCTTGAGTGGAGACCGCGGATCGGTAAACGTAGTGTAGGACGTCCTCAGACTCGGTGGAGCGATGATCTTCGCAGGGCGGCTGGCAAGAGCTGGATGAGAGTTGCCGAGGACCGTGCTCAGTGGCGTGCAATGGGAGAGACCTATGTCCAGCAGTGGGCAACCATAGGCCGATGATGATGATGATGATGATGATGATGTGAAGTGTATTTGGAAACGGTTTCGAGAAGGTGACCATGTACGTTGACCGGTATTGAATCAATGTGACCATTGATCATGACTTTGGTTTTATTTTATTTTATTTGGTTTTAGAAAAACTATATTTTATCAGTACTTTTTTTATTTTACGTTCTGATAGAGATTGACCATCACTCTGCACTCTGCATCCCGAGAAATACTCATAAACATGGTTTAACTTGCACTAATAATGTCATCGAATACGAAATAATTATTTTCATTGCTTAAAAATCGTCTATGAAAAAAATATTGTTTATATCGCTACATATAACTTTTTTCATACAATTATTTGAAGTGAGCTCTCATAGTAACTATTGTTGAAAAACCTTTCTAATGACATATGTCACGTCGTTATTGGTTCTTGGACCAGCCTCCATACATGTTTGCCGGTTCTCCTTTAATTCGTTTGTATCACTTGTTCATAGCAATTAATTTCAATCATTTCTACATTTCGCAATTCAATTACACATTCAAACTTCTTGGTGATCAACTTACATACGCGTACGCTGATTTCCATTTCCCGTTATTTCTTAGACTTATCTTATCACATAGAGATCCTTATCATATACTAAATGACTCCGAAAATACATTGTTTTACTACTTTAATAATTATAAAACTTTGCGAGCCGATATACCGAAAGATCCAGTGAAACAATAGGCTATTTGACAGTGCGAAAAAAAAAAAGTATTATTTATACGTATTCGAATAAATTATGTGTCTAAGAACCGCTTAAAGGCATTTTAACTAAAAAAAGTATTATGATTTGTAAAAAAACGTAACATAAAATATAATAATTTGTATCTGCCGCCATTGTATCGAAAACGGTCTGGATTGGCCGATTCTAAGATGACGTCACAAGTCAATAAAACTGGCGTCGGTCATTCATTCTTTCTTACGTTCATTGGTTGGTTGCCTGTTGAAGTGACGTCATAATACCAGTGCGATGCCATATTGCCCAAGATAGCGTTTTGGCGGCTTAATTAAAAAGTCAACGTTCGTTTGCCTTTTTTAGAAGAAATACACGAAATAATTTAAAATGACCACTTTCTGAGAACTCCATGAACACAAATAAACAATATGAGATGGCTTTCAGAAATCGGTCAAATAGCCTTACGCTGAGTACCAACATACTAGCATTATACATTACACTGGAGGTCAGTATTTTACCTTAACACTTGATCCCTACAACCACGCCTGCCGCCTTCCCGGCCAATCGCCACTTCCTTCTCTATTCGCGGTCATATCGTGAACCCTCCGCTTGCCCTTCGGAACCTCATCAACGTAGGCCTTCCCCTGCCCCCAATTCCGTCCAGCGGGCAGGTCACCAGTCCCCTCTCTCTGCATGCGAGCTATCTCGGTCCTGATGGCCCGTTCGTGCTCCATTTTTGCCTTTATGTCAGCTTCGCGGGAGACCGTATCTTCGAGCTTCTTCTGGGAGAGTTTGAGACGGTTCAGCTCCGATTGGAGGCTCGTTATGTTGTTGTACGTCGAGTTTTGGAGCTGCGGAGAAGGGGCGTAGGATTAGGTCAGAATATCGCGGAAAGTGAAACGCGACAGTCGCTTGGCAATGCGTAGCGCTTACTTGAGACAGACGTAAATTCTTCACACTGCCGCGCTACCATCAATAAATTTATAACGATAACTAGCTTTCGCCCGCGACTCCGTCCGCGTGGACTTTAGTTCAAAATGTTGCAACCCCGTTCACTCCCGTTAAGGGTTAAATTTAGAAAAACCGTGAAACACGTGTTCAATCAATTGTGTTGAAGAGTATTTATTTCAAGTTTCAAGAAAATCTGACAACATTTTTTTATACCTCCATACAAACTTTAACACCGCCGTTTACCCCTTTAGAGGGTGAGTTTCAAAAAATCCTTTCTTAGTGCTCCCCTAGGCTCCCTAAGGAACTCCCATGCCAAATTTCAACCCCCTAGGTTCAGTAGTTTGGGCTCTGCGTTGATTCTAAGTCAGTCAGTCAGTTTCTTCTTTTATATATTTAGAAGATAATGGCTTCCAAACAACACAACTACTTTTTCTGGCTCTAAACTAATAAGAGACCATGCGGTATTGCTCTGTGATACGAGCACTACCATATTGTTTTAATTAATGATGATGTAGACTTCTAATTGTCAAATATTAGCCTTCAGTAGGCTTATTTCTTATGCCTCTTTATATCATTGAAGTATTTATCGGAAAGGCTAACAGTTAAGTTCTAGTTCACCCACCTTAGTTTGTAGATATATAAGTATACTATTATTTTGTACGTATATATAAGTACTTATGTTCTTTAAATATCTTGCTACTTGTCAATATATTTTCGATTTTATTCTACCGACTATGTTCTTCATGCAATTCTCTCCATCCAAAGGTTGTCTGGAAGAGATAGCTCTAAGCGATAAGACCGCCAATTGTATACGAGTTCTTAGTCTACATATTGTCAACCTACCTTGTCCAACTTTATGACAAACGATCTTAGCCAATTTCATAAACATACCTTAACTCATGTAAGCCTATGTTACCAACTCCATCGACTCCTCACCAACCCACCTTAGTCTGCCGCTCCTTCTCTCTGACTTCTTGGTGGAAGCTCTCCATCTCAGCCAGGATCTGCTCCCGTTCCAGCACGTTGGCCTTCTGCCGCTGCCGGTTGGCCTCGATGTTGGCCTCGACCTGTCTCTTCAGCGTGGAGAGAACGTCGGCCATCAGGGCGGCGCGGGCTTGGCGTTCTTTGGCCCACAGCTGAGAAAATTAGGGCAAATGAGACGCCATATTTTACTATTCGCTCGAAGCCTGGGCTGCCTGAGTGATCTTAAGCGATCACTAAGGTTAAGCAACATACGGCGCGTTCAGTCCATGGATGGGCCACCGTCTATGACTAACGCTAGTTGGCATTTTTCCGAGCGGTTTCGTGCTTCGCAAGGCACGTTAAGCAGTTGGTGCCGGCTGCCGTCGATAGATGCCAGTCGTTAAGCTAAATCAGGGGCTTTAGGGCGGCTTGAAAACTTCTGACAGTAAGACCAGCCGGACTTGGCCCCGTGGTGGAGTATGGCCTATACCTTCCTCAGGGAAGAGACCCGTGCCCCTCGGTGGGGACATAATGGGTTGATGATGATGATGATGATGATTTTACTATTACGACAATTTTTCTTACGTTTTTGATCCGTTCCCTCGCCTATATAATAATAATGACTTCCACACAATACAACCACTTGATCTGGTCCCAAACTAGGATACCCTGTGCTATGGTAACCAGGCAAGGACATTACAAACAAGGCAAAACGCCCAGACTGGCGCCATTTGTACAAATGTAGGGCAGTCCCCAGTGGGAATCGAGCCCACGACCTCTGTCTTGGTACAGTCGACAGCACATCATGGTATGCACCCATGCACTCTACTCCGTTGCGTTATGGGCAACTTTGCAACTAAAATGTGAAGATTGACGTGCTGTCGACTATACAAAGAAAAAATAAGAGTACAGTCTGTTAGCTTTTAGAATATACCTCGGCTACTTTCGGATAGAATCGGATATATTCGTATATATTCGGTTTATTTTGTACTGTTATTTATAACTTTACATAACTTTTCAAAATAGTGAAGTGAAGAAAAGTGTTATACGGAGCAGGAAGTAGTATTACGCTCGTGTGCTTTCTGCGAAAACCGAAGCCTATTCTAGAGCCCGAGGTATATTCTAAAAGCTAACAGACTGTAGGCTCACCCCCGTAGTCCCCTTTTTAATACTTATTACGTGAGAATCTAAATGAAAATTAATCGACGTGGATGTGCCATCGAAATCGGGAGGCTTATGTCAGTGAACCTTTTTCTTCTGTAGCCTATATTATGCCCACTGCGGGGCACAGGCCTTCCTTCAGAGCTTTGAGAGAGAGAATATGGGCTAAATTAGCACCTGTGCCCAATGCCCACACAATTACAAGCCCTGAGGTATGTGAACACAGTCAGCTTTCCTCACGATGCTGTCCTTCATACTTTGTTGTGGACAAATACGGCCCAATCGA
This sequence comes from Yponomeuta plumbellus, assembly GCA_947310845.1. Classification (NCBI taxonomy): domain Eukaryota; kingdom Metazoa; phylum Arthropoda; class Insecta; order Lepidoptera; family Yponomeutidae; genus Yponomeuta; species Yponomeuta plumbellus. Next base: position 12,525,329 of record OX371212.1, on the reverse strand, counting down.
TCAATCGACTACTCCGTATTCGTGCACTACTGGGCTGGTTGATTAATATAGTCTTTGACAGGACCATGCGAACCAAACCCTAAGCGATTCTAATCGTCAGTCAATTTCCTTACTAATTTGACAGTTAGGCGATTCAAATCGCTCGTGATTGTGCGGGTAATACGGCTAGCTGGAGTTAACTCTATTTCCCTTATACCGAAAATCCGACAATAATTTTTTAGTAAAATGAGATTTTTGGTATTTTGTTAGTATTTTAAAGATTTTTACAGACGGATGTTTCGTTTTCATTTGTTTTTATTTAATTTTTATTTATTTTTTCTTGTTCTGTTGACTTTTGTGTATTTTGTTTATTACATTACTTGTGTCTTCATTGTGTTTCCGTGACTAATCTAATAAAATTCTTCTTTCTTTCTTTCTTCTATTTTTTTAGCGCCTGTACAACACATTTTGTGTCAGCTAGCTTGAAACTTACAATGAAAAAGGTCTATGAAATTCGTCAATAAAAATTCTAGACGTCTTGTAGAAAATTAACATAAACATATACATCATTCGTCAATAAAAGTTCTAGACGTCTTGTAGAAAATTAACATAAACATATACATCTGTATGTATATGTTTATGTTAATTTTGTACAAGACGACGAAGCCGGGTTTTCGTCTAGTACAAAATAAACCTTACGTTATTGCAATACAATCTATTCTATCCGATAGTAGCCGAGGTATATTCTAAAAGCGAACAGACTGTATGTTAGTCTACTTCATGGCAGATTAAGGTAGATTACCTTACCCAACTTCTCACCACCACCTCAACTCCTCACCAACCCACCTTAGTAACATATACATACAGGCACATACATTGTTTGTGGGAATCAGAAACAGCGATGTCACAAACATGTAAACATCCAAGACCATGGGTTTTTTTTTGTCCCCAGCCGAGATTCGAACCCAGGACCTGTCGCGTGGTAGAATAGGCAACGCTTGTAAAATTTTGTACAATACGGTATTTGACACTATCAACAATAAATTATTTGAGATGCTCGATTAAAACAAAAATTACAAAATGATTCGGAAAATATATTTCTTTTAATCATTTACTAGTTATTACAATTTTTAAATAGATGCAACATAAAAAGAGTGCTCTGAAATGTGACGTCACAAGCAAGTATTTTCATACAAAATTCTGTTTTAAAAGTAACTCATTTGACGTCCTGTCAAATATCCAATTATCTGCATTTTCACTTTCGAAATAAGAGCTGTAATTACGAAATGATATTTTTTTCATTTTATGTTTTTCGGTTTTTCCAAGCGCTACGTCGATATTAGCTTAGCCATAGACCTCACCAGATCTTGCTTCTCGTTGATCTGTCTCGCCTCGCCGTCGTACATAGCGTCGATGTTCTTCTGTCTCACTCGCTCCTTCTCCCTGACCTCTTCTAACTCACGCAGAGCCTCGTCTAGAACTTGCTTGTATGAGGCGCACTTGTCCTTTTCTAGCTCGTAGTCCTGTGAAAGAGACGGCGAGAATTAACAGTCGCCAGTAGTGGTAACCTAAATTTAGCCGCTGTAGAAAAATAATAATAACTTCAGGATAGTGGCAGATGGCAGTCTCTGCCTACGCCTCTGGGATACAGGCGTGAGCTTATTTTTGTAAGTAAGTAACTAACAAAATTTGTATACAGCCTATTATACGTCCCACTGTAGGGCGCAGGTCTTCCCTAATGCCCGGTTCCTATAATATACGCCTACCGGCTACGGTCCCTTTTCCATACAATTTATTGACGGTTCGTAGGAATTTCGTAGGAATTGTAACCGATCGTAAGCAAAAACGAAGCGTTTTGTGGACATTGGAACCGGGCATAAGAGAGACAGTATGGGCCCTCGCCCACGGCGGCTTTTTGTAGCGCTGCGTTTACGAAACGCGCGACGGCATCGCTACTAACGCGCGTAGGTCGCTTTTGCAACGCGCGACCGTAGCGCGGCTGTAGCGCTGCTAACGCGCCACCGTCGCGCGGCCGTAGCGCTACAAAAAGCCGCCGTGGGCGAGGGCCCTTAGGATTACTCAGGCAGCCGGGGCTCCGTGACGTCGCTGTCGTTGTCGGCGCTTCGGCTGCTTACGTAAAAGCAGCACCAAAGACAACGTGACTAATGTTGCCTCAACGGAGTCCATCTTGCAACTGTGGCGATTGGAAGCGCGACGGTAGCGCGTTTGCATCGCGACAGAAGCGCTACGGCCGCGCGACGGTGGCGCGTTCGCATCGCGACAGAAGCGTGGTTACGTGGGCGAGGGCACACAGCTAGCGACCGCATCGCGGCTGTAGCGCGGCGAACGCGCCACCGTCGCGCGGCCGTAGCGCTACAAAAAGCCGCCGTGGGCGAGGGCCCTATGGTGTTAATGACGAAACGCTCACAGCGGATTGGCAAATTTGATAGTCAATTTTTTTTAGATATTCAGGTTTCCTCGCGATGTTTTCCTTCATAGATAGCTGGTGGTGGCTAATGTAACTTCACAAATACGTAACTTAGAAAACAAAGTTGTGGCGAGCACATGTCAACTCTGCGCGCGCACTATAAACTCTAACATTTCTGCATCGCGCAAGCAAAGTTTACCCATGACCCACTGTAAATACAACGTCCAACAGATTACAGTTGGACCGGCCGTCCCCAGGCATACGATCTGCCTGGCGGGAAATTTCCCTTTAAGTGGAAGTGGAAGAGCATGATCACCCGCTCTTCCCTATAAAGTCTTTGGTACATGCCGGAATTCGAACCTACCACCTCCCGAATAAGAAGCCGACGTTCTAACACGCCAATCTCCACTAACACCACCGCTTTACCTCCGTGCGGCTTACACGTTGGACAACAGACTATATTATACTAGCTGACCCGGTAAACGGTGTATCGCCACATATTTTTTTTTCACTTAGGGCTATGATAAATAGATAACAACATATTCTCAGACCTACCGAATACCCAAATAAAATTTCATCAAAATCGGCAAAGCCATTTCGGAGGAGCATGCGCACTAACACACGAGAATTTTATAAATCAGACTAGCTGATCCGGCAAACCAGATTGCCAGATAAGAGATCGAAAAATATTTTTTTCAATAATTACTTTCAAAATTATATTTGTGTGCCTTTTAGACTTAAACTGAGCATATTAGGTCCCAAACGTGACAAGTGGCAAGCCTGTCGCCGTTATCCGGGCACAATTTATCAGCGAATGGTGTTGCTGTACAAACAAATGTACGTAACTAAAAGTCATTGGTACATGCGTGGTTCGAACCCAGACCCTCATGATCGAGAAGCAAGGGTCAACCCCACTACGCCACCACCGCTTAAAAGAAAAATATTAATAACATAAAAAAATACTGATGAATATTTTAGACATCTAACACAAATATTCACCTTCAAAAGACTCGTCCTCAGTCTCTCCAGCATGTCCAAGTCCACAGCAATCTCCTTCAGAACCTCCGCGACCCTCCGTTTCAGCTTATACTTGTGCATACCCATGTTCACGATACACGCGTCTCTTTCTGCCACGAGGCGCGCGTGCTCCCTCTCTCTGTCGCGCGCGACAGAGACTAGCAAGTCTAGGGCTTGTCTCTCGCGCTCCTCTTGCACACGGAGATGTCTCACTGCCGTCTCTTTCTCGCTCAGCTCGGCGATTTGGCTCTCTAGGCCGCTGCGGAGCTCCTGGTGGAAGTATTGAAATCGAAATCATAAATTAATACTGTTATCATCAACATCAACTCATTATGTCCCCACCGAGGGGCACGGGTCTCTTCCCTGAGGAAGGTATAGGCCATACTCCACCACGGGGGTCAAGTCCGGATTGGTGGAGGCTTGTAAGACTAGTGGCTTGTCCAAATTAGATTTTATTTAATCCTGGCAACTCGGTAGACAAGGACGCACTACTACTTTCAAACTATCTCACTCGGCTCGCATTTCTACTTTCACCTTTGACCAGGCCTGTTTCACTACGCGTGTCGGTATCGAACGCGTAAGTACATGCGGCGACCACTCCGGAGTGGCAAATAGGTAGGAATTCAGGCGCCAGAAGAGGTAAGAGCTACGCGGTACAAAGAGAGGCAACATGTAGGTGAATATAACGTAGCTTTTTTAGCGCAGTGCGATCTGAATAGCACCTAATTGTATCGCTGCTAGAGTCCCTTTTTCTTTAATTGATTTTGCGGAGTGAATCTTCTGTAAAGTAAAGTAAAGTAAAAGTAAAAATTGTTTATTGCCAAATGAATTATGTTACATGCATGTGGATTATTAATTATTAATCTTATTTTAAATTTACAACGTCTCCCTTCCCGCCTTCCTATCTTCAGCACACAGCACGAACTCCTTGTATAAAAAAATTATACTCGCCTCCATAGGTGATATTGAGGTGTCGTGCTGTGAGCAGGCTAGGAACGCCTGGACAATGGCCTGCCCGAATGAGTGCCCTCCACTAAATCCCGCAGTGCAGAGACAGTGGGACGAGCCGCTCTGGAGGGCTGTTCAATTGAGTCTGTTGGAGACAAGCACTGGCCCTGCGGAGCGAGCTCGTCTACTAGCAACAGCAGAATCTGAGTCGGGACTGTGGCTGCAGGCACTTCCATCAGCGAACGTAGGCACGCTGATGGATGACATGTCTTTCTCAGTCGCCATCGGCCTGCGATTGGGTTGCAAAACCTTGCAGACCCACCGCTGCCTTTGCGGAGAGAAAGTCGACGAGTTGGGGCACCACGGCTGTAGTTTATTTATTTACAATAACAAGAACACAGATAGCTTGACAAAGTTTACGTTGCGCTAAGATGACAGTTGAATACGGGCATCCGTTGCGAAGGTGAGTAGTTCACTGCAGGCGGCACCGACGGCGGGCGCGGCGCTCGCGCTGCGACTTGACGTTGCAGCGGATTGGTCTGGGGAGCGTTTACACCGCGCGACTACGAATCTCGCTGCAGCTCGTTGAGGTAAGTGTTCAGGTGAGTATTTAGTATAAGTGCATGATGGTGTATGTTATTATGAATGTATTAAACAAGATATATATATTTATGCATGTTTTATGTTATGTATATTATGTGTATGAAGTATTTACATGTAATATGAATTTTTATGTAGTATGCATGGATGTACTAGATATATTTAATTTTTATGATATATTTACATACATGAGCATATATGGTAATGTGGCTACGCCACACGGCCTATCCTGCCAACGCATTATGGGTCGACTGTCGCGTCATGCGTCCCTGAACGACATAATCCGCAGGGCTCTTTCTAGCGTCGCCGTGCCAGCCATCCTTGAGCCTAATGGCATGGCACGGGATGACGGAAAGAGACCTGACGGTATGTCACTGGTGCCGCGGCAGAATGGAAAGCCGTTGGTGTGGGACGCAACCTGCGTTGACACACTGGCGCCTTCCCATGTCACGCACACCAGCAGGGCCGCGGGCGCGGCCGCGACTATGGCAGAAAACCTCAAACGACGCAAATACGCTGTCATTGGAGACAGCTACCTATTTGCGCCGTTTGGGGTAGAGACGATGGGCCCGTGGGGCCCTGAGGCGCGTAAACTTTTTAAAGTAATATCGACGCGCCTCATCGACTCGTCAGGCGACCCCAGAGCTGGTAGCTACCTCGGACAGCGCATCAGTCTAGCCATTCAGAGGGGAAATGCTGCCAGCATCTTGGGAACTCTGGAGTCCATTTTTTATATTTAGACCATATTAGACTTTATTATTTTATATGTAGTTTAATTGTAACTTAATAATTAATTTTAGGATATGAGCCATTTGTATTATGAATAGAAAGTAAAAATGATAAAAAAATTGACAATTATTCTATGACATTAAATATTTAATTTATAAAAAATTTACAACAGAATTTAAATTAATATTGCATAACATCATGTAGTGGTGACAGTGTCCCCACTCTAGGCTGAGCCTGTACCTGTACTATTATGTATTCTGTGCTTTGAAGGAGAAATATAAACTTTATATAGAGGTTTAGAGTGTAAGTTAGTATTCATTGTACATTTGAATAAGTTATCCAGTTTACGAAGTATATAAATCCGTGGTCAAAACAGCGTAGAGTGCGACAAACTTATCTGACCCGGTGAAGGCGACACTTTTTTCATAATAAACTTGACGTTTCCATATAAATTTGACACCTCCACCGGGTACATACCCCATACTCTTCATGTATCTACTCACATACATAAATAAAGCAGCTGCAATTAACATCATGTGATCGTGTTATGACATCTATATTAATATTTTCGTTCGGGTCTACGGTAGACTCGAACGATATGCACACCAAATGAAAGAGCGTAAAAAAATAGTTGATCTGAGTCGACAACATATGGGCGGAAAATTCGTATTATCGAGCAGCATCAATATAAAAATTATTAAATTCAACAATGGCGTTGCTAAGAAAACATGTCAATGTCATCATTGTTGTGTTAGTGTCACAAGTTTTCATTGTGAACTGTTATGGCCGGTTTACATTATTTTAGTGTTTAGGAGAGAGCTATAATACAATTAGAGAGGCAAGTGCATTAGTACATTACTAGACGTTCGAGTGAACGTTTATATTTCTTCCAGTAGAATGTCACTTCGTCGACGTCGCGAAATATGCGCTATCCTACTCAAAATACTATGAGTTTTAATGAAAACAACACGCATCCGTCACGAGTCACTTGCGCACTCTCCTAAAGTTCTCACTAAATTTTTAGTTTATACACAGATAAGTAACGAGGATAGTAACGCGCTCAGGTGTTACTGGATAGAACAATAAAAAACCAATTCTATTTTGAATCTAATTGAAAGGCAACTAGAACCGTACTATACCGTAAAACGTACTAAAGCAAGTGGCACTTACACGTTTCTACAAAAGCACTCTCCTTAAGAAAGAAAGAAAGAAAGAAAGAAAGAAAGAAAGAAAGAAAAAAAGAGAGAAAGAAAAAAAAAAAGAAAGAAAGAAAGAAAGAAAAAAAGAAAGAAAGAAAATTTATTTATTCGATACTCAAAACAAAACAAAAAAACACACACACACAGAATGCGTACAATAAAAAAAAGCACAGAAAGCAGTAAAAAAAAAACTGTACAACATGAAAATAATAATTTACATTTACATATTTACATTTACATGCAGGCACATACATTGCTTCTGGCCCCACACTAGGATAACCTGTGTCGTGGGAACCAGAAACAGCGACGTCACAAACATGTAAACATCCAAGACCTGGGATTTTTTTTGTCCCCAGCCGGGATTCAAACCCGGGACCTCTCGCATGGTAGTCAGATGCGCTAACCACTACGCCACAGAGGTCGTTAAAGGTTAAGCCCCCAAAATGGGCCCGATTCAGCATAATGTTGCAACAGAGTGTAAAGTAAAGCACTCTCCTAAACACTAAGATAATCTAAACCGGCCCTTTGATCTAATTTGTTAACTTCATGGTGTGTGGAATACCGTGGCATCCAAAAAGGTTATTATAATCTGTGCCAACTGAGAAGGTGTAGTAAGTAATCTGTGGTGTTTTTCATTGGCGGGAGCTCAGAAGAAGGTCCTTCTTCTGAGGGCGGGAGGGAAGACAATAATTTGACATTGAGTTTTGGAAGGGTCTGAAAAATAATTGAAAAAGGAAATCAAAGTCATAAATTGATCTTTATTGTTTTGCTTAGTTAGGTACCAATAAACTTATTGAAATGAAAAAGCCACTAGATAAGAAAAATACCAAAAATTAAAATGATGAAGAAAAACATGTGGTCAATACAAAACTAAAAGCTGTAAAGCCAAAGAGAGGGCTGTTTTTAGTTGATTAGCCAAGTGGATTCTACGTCTCATACGTCATTAGATTCACTAGCTGTTAACTAAATTCAATTATGTTAAGTTTATGAAGGAAGCTCATTTAGTAATTTGTGATGAGGTACCCATGACAAAGTTATGATAAGTATCCGATTTTCGCCTTGCATTCCTTCGTGAGTAGCCAGAACATGTCCAAAAGAGCAAGATTGGCTATCCGTAATAGTGTGCTCGTAGCCTGGGCTGCCTGAGTGATCTTAAACGATCACTAAGGTTAAGCAACATACGGCGCGTTCAGTCCATGGATGGGTCACCGTCTATGACTAACGCTAGTGGCATTTTTCCGAGCGATTCCGTGCTTCGCAAGGCACGTTAAGCAGTTGGTGCCGGCTGCCGTCGATAGATGGCAGTCGTTAAGCCAAGTCAGAGGCCCTAGGGCGGCTTGAAAACTTCTGACAGTAAGACCAGCCACTAGTCTTACAAGCCTCCACCAATCCGGACTTGGCCCCCGTGGTGGAGTATGGCCTATACCTTCCTCAGGGAAGAGACCCGTGCCCCTCGGTGGGGACATAATGGGTTGATTATGAATAGTGTGCTGGTTCCAATACTGATGTAAGCATGGTAGCGAGATTTGGGTATGTCAGAAGTCAGAAGAATCATGAAAGTAGGATTAGTGCAGTACAAATGAGATCCTTAAGAAATATGTGTGGTTTTACTTTGAATGACAGAATACGCAATAGTGTGATCAGAGACCGAGGATGTAGAGAAAGAGGATGTAGTGAGTGACTAGAATTGAAAAAAGGAATGTTGCGTTGGTTTGGAGATGTGGAGAGGATGAACGAAGAAAGACTGACAAAGCAAATATATCGGGCGAATGTGAGTGGAAGGGCCGGTAAGGGACGCCCCAGTTGGACATACTTCGACCAAATAGGGGATGTATTAGCAAAGGGCATGCAACGACTAATGGATGTCGATGAAGCGAAAGTGATTTGTCAGGATAGTGGCAGGTGACAGTCCGTGGTCTCTGCCTACTCCTCTGGGATACAGGTGTGAGCTTATGTATCTGAATGTATTAAGAGATTTATATCTACTGGTGGTTGATAAATACAGAGGCGTCACCATATAAAAAAACATAGTGGAATATTATTTTGCGTCTACATTTTACCCGAGCGAAGCCGGGTTTTCGTCTAGTACATATATACACTCACGCCTGTATCCAAAGTTCTAGATCGTTTTGGTGATAAACCAAACAAAAAACTTGTATGTTTCAGTGTAGGTAATACTAGTAATATATTTCAACGCTCTTAGGGATAAAATTTTAAAACATTATATAAATGAATGTTATTCCAATAACACGTTTTTGAAATACAAAATAATACGTTCTTGAAATAAAGCGAAACCTGAAAATTTTTCTTGGTGTAAACATTACACTGCAATATCCTGAAATAATTTTAATAATTTCTTTCTTGTCTCCGTCTATGGTTGCCTGGAAGAAATTGCTTATAATAAGGCCGCCAATAGTAATCAGATTTATAAAAATCTGTAAATGTAATTTATGAGTACAATAAAGAATATTCTATCTATCTATCAATCAAATTTTACACCCTGTACGAAAATTCCCGAATTAAAAAAGTTGTCTGGTTACCATAGCACAGGGTGCTATGGGTATTATTCCTTACTTGGACTTGCAGCTCCTTCTCCTTTAGCTTCATTTGCTCCATCTGTATCTGCCTGCATATCGTCTCGTCTCGCTCTTTCAGCAGCCGGCGCGTATCTTCCTCCTCTTTCTTTTTTTGGAGCTCCTTCTCGATTATTTGCTCTGTCCTGTGAATATAATTATTTACAGCGTATCTTTTTAGATTTTTGTTAATTCATAGCATGATATTTGTGTCTACTAAATAATTTTTAAAAGAATCATCAACTCCAATAATTTTATAAATACCTTACTCATAAAACATTTACACACAGGCACATACATTGCTTCTGGCCCCACACTAGGATACCCTGTGTCGTGGGAACCAGAAACAGCGACGTCACAAACATGTAAACATCCAATACCTGGAGTTTTTTTTTCTCTCCAGCCGGGGATCGAACCCGGGACCTCTCGCTTGGTAAGCAGATGCGTTAACCGCTACGCCACAGAGGTCGTCGTAACTTGTTACTTTGTACTATACGTTTCAGAGTTAATTGTAACGATTTTAAACATGGGTCTACACCTGAAATAAATAACTATTTAATTATTTTATTTTCATTTTATTCAATACTTAAGTAATTTTGCGAGGCTAATCAAGATTTTTCATTAAGTAAAATTAAATTACGCTTTATTCCCGACCTTTCGGCAACGTCGCAGCTGCCCGATAACCGCGATTAGACCCGCAGCACGTCTCCGACGAACTCTTCCGACAAAATGTCAAGTAAGCGAATCTGGAACCTATCGCATGGTAAGCAGATGCGCTAATCGCTGCGCTACAAAGGTCGTCATAGGTCGTCAGAACAGGTGGTAAGCTAATTGATATTATTTCATTTTTGTAATTCAATAGGGGTTTGCTGAAAATCAGCGTAGTGTTGATAACTCACATAATATTTAGGCTGAGCATACTCCTTTTTTTGTCATTTTTTAATTTATATTATTTAATTTTATTAATACCAGCAATTTTTAAAATAATGATTCTTATGTATTTGATATATTTCTATGACAAAAATAAACAAATTTCAATTTCAATTTGATATGGCAAAACAACGTTTGCCGGGTGAGCTAGTAGTGATATAATCGTTTGTGTTCCTCACCAAGCCGACTTGAGTTTCCCGTTGGCCAAATAACTGCTCGCAGCTCGTAACTCCGGCTGGCGCATCCGCCAAGCGTGATGCAGCTGCAACTCCGCCTCTTGCCGCCGGAGACTCTCCTCCTTGGCTATGATGCCCTGGTTGATCTCTTGCAGTGTCGACGTTGGCACGCCGTTCAGGTACGAGCTGCGATGGGAATTTAGACTTTATGTAAAGTTAACTCCCTCTAATAATAAATGAAAAAAATTGCAATAAATTTATAACTATTGTTCGGCCGCTGGGAGTATACGATCCTGACACCTGTCTGTTTCATATGACTAGTGATGGGAGAAAATCAACGTTATCATTCCTTACGTTATTCTTAACAAGCTTTTGCTACTGACTCACAATTAAGTAGTTTTGTTTTTTAGACGACCTTCACTCAGTCATCTCTTGTGCCATTTTTGCAGGCATTTTAGAAGGGTCATCATCTTTTTTGTGCCGAATGGCGGTGAAGTGTTGTAGCGAGCTGTGCGACCTTTTTTTTGAGCCCAGATCAGCTCAATGGCTTTGTACGGCAGTGGTACGGAGATATTCTGAGAACGCGATGATCTTTTTCTAAAGCCTGTTCATAATGTTAAAGGGACCGTTATTATTTTCGTTATTTTTGGTACGTCACTACAAAAAAATACGGTTGACATAACCTTGTGACAGCGTACTAAGGATTTTACGCACGAACATTAAATATTGATTTCTTCTTATTTAACATTTAAATCACTGTGCATAATATAACATTGATTGTAAGTTTACACAATGACATAGTTTCAATGACAATTATTTGCTAGTAGGATAAATAGGACATAAAAATATTTTAATCGAAAATTTAACGCCACTTCAAGGTTACGTAGTCCGTTCTAACATGACCTTTCAGGATCGTATTCTGCCAGCGGCCGGACGGTAGGCTAAAATCATATTTAATACAAAAATGCTTTTATTCACTGGATGAATTCTTAAATGCTAAAAATTGTACCTAAATGTAATATTAATGAATCTATCTATCTATCTAATCACTTTAAACGAGCAATTCTTGTATATATATTTATATATAATCGGAATCTCTGAAACGGCTTCAACGATTTTCACGAAATTTTGTAGGCAGATGCTTTCGGGTGCGTCATTGATCTAACTAGGTTACATTTTTAGAAAACGTTGTTTTATCCGTGTTTTAAGGCAACTGAAATTTGTTATAAAAACATAAAGAGGTAAATTTCGCGTCTACTTGCAAGGTCGGGATAGTTCTGACGGGAAAACGGGCGACCCGGTTCGAGTCAAGATGTTTTTTTTCAAAGTTCTTTTTTTGTTGAAAAAGGATTATTTTAATTTTATATTACATATTTTATATTACAAAAAAAGTACCCAGTAACGGTCACCCAGGTACTGATACATTATATTTATATAAAAGAACTTTTACATGTAGTTATTAGTTATTTTTAACCTACTCAAAACTATCATATACACAGATATTTGGACACTTTGGAGTTTTCTAAATGCTTAACCCGATAGAGTGGAAAGTTACGTAATTGGTTGGGAAGACTCTTTTTAACTTCGTAACATATTTCGTGAACAGCGTAGTTATTGCGATCGCCTTCTTTTGCATTGAGTGAACAGCGTATGTCCACAAGATCCATGATGATGTCGAAAAATGGTGATCCAGAATGCCCAAAAACTACCTACTTACGACAGGAAACATTTGACTCCTACCACGCCTGATGGAAACGAAGACGGGGTCCAAGATATTACACGCTTGCCTGTGAAATTCCGGTTAGCTCTAGTTTTATAACTATCGAGGTTACATGTCTCAGGAAAAACAGACGACGGTAACATTTCATAATTTTTATTAATGTCGTTATGATTTTGTCTAAAAAATATCGTATATAATATACACATAAATAAACAACCGCTAAAAAGACAAAAAAGATTAGTAGTGCAACGAAGATCCAACTTACCCATTCTTGAAAAACTTGGGTTGCGCAGCGAGATTCTTTAACTCCTGTTGATACTGCATGTGCTCTTGGAACAACAGGTGCTCCAGTTTTTTGCGACGCTCTTCCAGTTGCCTGAAAAAAGCGAGAACATGCTCACAAACTTTCATGTTATGTCATATTAGTCACCAAATTGTTACCTACAGAATTAATTTATTATTTAGCAGAACTTTACATACTTACACGGAACTACAGATAACTATTTAGGGCGTCACCTACTTTTCGAAGACCACATACTTAAGCAGAGCTGCAAAATACAAGACTGCACATGTTTACGCAGAAGAACAAAGACTTACGCAAGACATATTTATTCTTTATTTATTTACTAAGTTCGGAGAATCCCCAGCTTCAACTTATAGTGTAACAATTTTATAAGCTAAGAAGAGATGTTCGCCAGTAGTAACATATTAAATCTAGACAGCAGCAGCGGCCTTAGGGGGTGGCGAACAGGGCAATCGCCTAGAAGCGTCTAGAAATATTTACGCAGGACTGCAAGTACCTACCTATCTACTTATAAAACCACAGAAGCGTACATCAAAAAACCTCAAACTCAAATATTTTATTCATAGTAGAAACAAAGTGTTTATTTTATGAAAGTCAAAGTTGTTAGTTTCACAATTAATAGATTACATGGAGAAGAAATTAACAAAGAAACTCCACATTTATTCGTTTCAAAACAGTTTTAGCTTAATTAACAAACTTTCAAACTTAAAAGATATTACTCTTGGATGTGTTGAACACTAGACACAGTTATCCTCTGATTAAATTTAATATTAAACTACTGTTTAATGCCAGACGTCCTTAACACACACACATAAAACTTCTACTCTTTTATTTATTTATTAGTTAGTATTAGACTCTTGTCAAAGTGGTAGGCGAGCTTTTGAAGCTTGCCCTTAGATTGGGATTTGCTTAGCTGGCGAGCACCGCAGCCTGCAATATCTCAAGCGACAAAGCAGCACTGCAGTCCCGTAGGAGTGCACTTACCCAAGCCTGCAGTTACTCAGGTCTAGAAATATTAACGCAGGCCTACAAATACTTACGGACGAGTGCAAATAGTGCAGGACTGATAATATAATTTTTAGAACTTGGTGGTCGGACTCTTCCGATAAAGTAAGTGGATCCGGATAATATTTTGGACTGCCGATACATGACATACCGCATGCTTAATAGAACATTGACCCATTAGAGATCGGTCATTTGAGTTACGCAGTTGCTATGACGGACTTATCCTACTAGTTGACGCGTAAAATTAAAACTGATTTTTATTATTTAATCATGGATGCTTGTATTTTGAACGTTATAATTAACTATTGATGAGATCTGAGTAAAAAACATACGTACGTAACTCAAATGACCTATAGATCTACTAATGGGTAAATTTTCCATTAAGCGTGCAATACGTATAACAGCAATACTTACTTAAGGTCCACAGCCCACTTACAGGACTCTGCTCCCACCCGGCAAAAATGATATAATTCAAATATGGGCTTTAAATATTGCTCTTTAGATATATTTTACATTGGCATCATAAATTAGCTGACAGCTGACAGGCCTACAGATACACACATACAACTGTAGAAGAACAGGTACTCACGCAGTACGAATTTTCTTCTCGCACAGCAGCTCAGCGTCCTTGTTCGCTTTTTCGTAGTAGCTCGGGTTGTTCCACTGCTCTAGTTGCTTGGACACCTTGGTGCTCTTGTCGAAGTAATTGGCGACCTTTTGGTGCTCTTCAGCGCGTCGAAGCTCGAGGTCACGCCGTTGTGCCGCCTGCGCCTGCAGCTGCCAAGGGCGCGCTGGCCGTGGGCGAAACATGCTCTGGAAGTACCGGAATCGGAGAGTTATTTCAACGGAAAAAGAAATCAGGGGGTGTATTATGGCATAGCAGTTCAAGTAGCTAATAAAGTGTTGCTTGCTGATTGATAAAAAATTTGATTGTTTGTTAATAATTTTGTTGTTTTGTGGAACCCAATACAAAAAAAGTTTTCTCATGTGTTCCAGGCAGCTTGTCATATTTTTCTCTTTCTAGAACCTTTGTGTGGTCTCCAAACATTTTGTACAAAGAAATCTACAATACTCAAGTGAAGTCTTCAGCATTTACCGTCCAAAAATGGGAGATTCGTATCAATCAAACTTCAAAATTGGAAAAACCCATGACCTATACAGCATACATTTTGCGAATATATCATACATTATAAGGTCCTAAAAACTCTTTAAAACTAGAAAAAGTGGTTTTTTTTTTATGTAAATGGTACAACAAAAGTCCATAATATACTTGATATTGAGACCAGTATGAGACACTACACAAATAGATAGTCACTAAGTTAATCATCATCAGCATCATCATCATCGTCATCATCATCATCACTCCACCGCTGCCCTCTGTTGGGTATAGGCAGTTTGCCCCAAATGCGATGGACGGACCCTTGCCATGAGCATCCAAGGAACCTTAACAGACTCAACTATAATGTCTGACTATTGTGCTGCTGATCTGCTCACTGGCTGTCATCCCTCTCTCGCCCCCCCAATCTGTTATTGACCTGGTCTACCTGCCATCTTCCCACTCACCAGGTGTCCTGCCCATTTTCACTTCAATCTCAAGACTCTGTCGGAAACATCATCGACTTTAGTGACCAAGTTGAATGCGAAGATTTCTTGAAGCAATCTTTTTAGGAAGAGACTTTGTCAGAAGAAAGCACTCTAGACCCATAGAAGACGTAACAGCCACAATACTCATCACCGAATAATGGACTGATAGGGTTTTGTACAAGTATTCTTTTATTTTAGAATTCAGAATCAAAATTGGAAAAACCCATGACCTATACAGCATAGATTTTGCGAATATATCATACATTATAAGGTCCTAAAAACTCTTTAAAACTAGAAAAAGAGTTTTTTTTAATGTAAATGGTACAACAAAAGTCCATAATATACTTGATATTGAGACCAGTATGAGACACTCTACACAAATAGATAGTCACTAAGTTAATCATCATCAGCATCATCATCATCGTCATCATCATCATCACTCCACCGCTGCCCTCTGTTGGGTATAGGCAGTTTGCCCCAAATGCGATGGACGGACCCTTGCCATGAGCATCCAAGGAACCTTAACAGACTCAACTATAATGTCTGACTATTGTGCTGCTGATCTGCTCACTGGCTGTCATCCCTCTCTCGCCCCCCAATCTGTTATTGACCTGGTCTACCTGCCATCTTCCCACTCACCAGGTGTCCTGCCCATTTTCACTTCAATCTCAAGACTCTGTCGGAAACATCATCGACTTTAGTGACCAAGTTGAATGCGAAGATTTCCTGAAGCATCTTTTTAGGAAGAGACTTTGTCAGAAGAAAGCACTCTAGACCCATAGAAGACGTAACAGCCACAATTCTCATCACCGAATAATGGACTGATAGGGTTTTGAATAAGTATTCTTTTATTTTAGAGCTTTTGGCTAAGACTATAGCTGTTGGTTTTAAATTCAAGTGCTTACTTTAAATAGGTACTATCTTTGTTCATATCCCAAGGTACGAATACATAACAACTACATTATAAAAAACCTGACACTTACTCACTTAGAATTGGTATTGCTTGGCACATCAAACGTAGAATAAAAAGACGCTATAACAATTGCTAATAATAATAACTGACTTATTGTCAATAAAGCTCCTTGCTTAACTGCACATCCTTGGTGATACACTTTGCGAGACAAATACTTATGTTCAGCGCGGGTGTTGTGTCCTTTATCGCAGTCAAACTTAGCGCGTGGGAGGCAGTTAACTGTTTCAATTGGTTCGTATGAGCTCACCGCATATTATTCAATTCATTTCGGCATTACAAACACAAGGTTTTATGATTCACTTTGAAATTAACGACGAACGTGTACGAACTGCACATTGTGAACAAAACAAACTGGTTGGTTTTTTTTCTGGACGCGATGACAAAATTTTGACAGTTGCTAGGCAACACAAGTTTTTATAGTTAAACGTATGTAAAACTTTTAATTGCTATTTATTTCATGATTTAATTTTTAAAACAAAATGTATTAGATAATATAGCAATTACATTTCAATGATACACCAAATATTTTTACGCATTGAAAGTTTTCATAAAATATATTAAGATCTCAAGGATTTCAATTGCCGGAAGCAGCTAGGAGAAGCAACATAGGGTAAAATCTAATGCGTGTGATACGCCATCTGTGGTCTGGTAGCAAAACTATTATGAGACAAATTTGAAACCAGTGCCATCTAGCGACAGAAATGTAAACTAATGAGTCAACGTGCACCAATGTGGAGACTAACCCTAGTCTAAAATAATTTACCTCTAAAGATACACTTCAACTCCTGCTGCTTCCCACGGCTTGTTGGAGCATGGATAAAATAGTGTTAGATAAGAGATCCTCTAGTGATTTCCAATGTATAGTCGGCAGCAACACTAATTCGTGAAATCGTTAAACAGTTGAAAAACATTGTAGGTATTTACATTTTAGTTGCAAAGTCGTTCAAACATAACTGAGTACAGCACGCACATTACAAGTTTAGGTGCAGACCTACAGCGTCTAAATACATATAAAAGTACATACACATGTTAGCAACATCAACCTTTACAATTATTAAATTTTACCTAGATACGGGATAATTACCTACTTAGCAACAATGTGTAGGTACTGGCGGATAGAATAAAAGAAAAAATTAATTTTCATAATACCTATGCTGTCGACTGAACTTATTAAGAGTGACAAAGATGTCTGGAATTAAAGCCAGGCCTGATTTATATTATTCAAACATCATTCCTCTGAAGTAGGTACGCTTAGGAGGAAGGATTTGTTGACCTGGTTCGACTCTTCCGACAAAAAGTGAAGTAAAGTAGGTATACAATCGACAGCACGTCAACCTTCACATTTTAGTTGCAAAGTCGCCAGTAATGCAACGGAGTAGAGTGCAAGGGTGTAAAGGCTGATGTGCTGTCGACTGTACATATCCGCAATAAAGCTAATAATGTGTACCTAGAGCTTACGACAAATTTCAAGAAGTTAATTTCATTTGTGCTTACTCTTATTTGTCTTTTCGTTATAAAATCTCCACCATGGACTATTTTAATCGGCGTTTATCGAGTATCATAAGGAAACGTGTTTTTAAAATAAATAAGACGGTGAGAATTTAAACTTCGTTGATTAGGTAAGGACGAATTTGGCTGGAGTTTTTGTTTTTAATTTTTCTCCAAAAAATCTAGATCTTGAAATCATCATCATCGTAGGCCTTTGCGTCCGTTACAAACCATTCAAGCGGTACCTCATCATCAACCCATCATGTCCCCACCAAGGGGCACGGGTCTCTTCCCTGAGGAAGGTATAGGCCATACTCCACCACGGGGGCCAAGTCCGGATTGGTGGAGGCTTGTAAGACTAGTGGCTGGTCTTACTGTCAGAAGTTTTCAAGCCGCCCTAAGGCCTCTGACTTGGCTTAACGACTGCCATCTATCGACGGCAGCCGGCACCAACTGCTTAACGTGCCTTGCGAAGCACGGAATCGCTCGGAAAAATGCCACTAGCGTTAGTCATAGACGGTGACCCATCCATGGACTGAACGCGCCGTATGTTGCTTAACCTTAGTGATCGTTTAAGAACACTCAGGCAGCCCAGGCTAAGAGCGATTTGGTACCTAAGGCTTTGATACTTTTTCGAGTGCCTAAAAAGTCCGATTCGAGAGCGTCTAGCTGAGCCCCTACCGCCAGGAAATTTAAAGGTAAGGTGTGTTTAACATACCTACCTAATTATTGTAACATTCATTAGGTTACAGTGTCGGTGCGATTTTAAATGAAAACGTTTAGACAATAGAGCTGGAGCCTCTGGAGGGGAAAAACTATTTCTTATTTAGCAGTATCACATGCAGACCCTAGTTGGTCTTACGGTATCACGCTTGGTTACGAAAAAGTTTGATTCCCACTGGACGCCTCCGTTTTTTTTATAGATGGCGTCAGTCTGGGTGTATTTCCATGTTTATTCAGATGTCCTTGCCTGGTTACCTTAGCACAGGGTATTAGTTTGGTATCAGCTCTCTGTTACGTGTCATCTGTGTGCAAAATCGAAATGTCTATTTATTTCACTTATAAAATATTTAGACACAAAAGTGCGTTATCCAGTATGAAATCAGAAAGTTATTTTAACGTAAAGAATTTACATTCTTTTTGCCGAATGTAGTGGAGAAAAGGCAGCAAAAAAAAAACTCCACTCTGACCATCTTTTCTCAAATCACCTTTTCTAATACATAAGTTGGCACGTATATCTGTCTACCTAAGAAGCTCAATGTGGGACACATATTACCTACGCCTCGTACATATGAGGCCACTAGACCTCATAGGATTGAGGTGTAATATAGACATAACATAAACATTTACATACAGGCACATACATTGCTTCTGGCCGCACACAGGGTATTAGGTGTCCTGTTATCCTTACCCTGTGTGGTGCCAGAAACAGCGACATCAGAAACATGAAAACATTCAAGACCCCTGGGGTTTGTATGTTCGTTTGTATGCAGGTATTACGTGGTATTACACACAGTGGAGATTTGAAGATAACTAAAAATTCGTAGCTATTGGCGTATACGTTAAAAGCTACATCAAATCAAGGTCAAGTGTTTGTGGTGGAGTTGAAATAATAAATACCTATTTATCATCTGCATTGAACAAAAAAATCACGAGTAATCACGAGTATCCTGTGCCATTCGCCGTATCAACATCACACGAGGCAATGAGATGTTTTCCAAAATAGACTCAGAAACTGGTTCACTGGGAAAACCTTGATGACCGCAGTAGGTAGGTAATTATAACTTGGAGTACTGGATAATCACACGTTGTCTATCAAATAGCCGAGACCCGCCTTCTTACAAAAAACTTGACAAGAAACTATTGGTAGGGGAGCCCAAGAGGGGATTTCGGGAGTTACTAAAGCGCGGCAGATTAACATACAGGGAGATACCTTGTACCAGGTAAAGTACCTCCACCAAATATGAGCCCCATATATGGTCGCCTGTCAAGGATAAAGGATCAGATTAGTAAAAAAAAATTGATCATCAGAAATTCTCGAGCGCGTCAGATTAAGGTAGAGTGAGTTAATTACATGCTAAAAAGTGTATATTCCACTAATCTGACAATTTTCGCGTGACGTAGAGAAGTAAGAGGGTTACAAACTTCTAAAAAAAAACGTTATCTCGACTTTCTTGAGCGTGGCTAATTTTTTTTTTATTTTGAAGAAAATAATTCTAGGATAATGAAAAATATAAAATCTGACGATTTCCATAAGCCGAAGTAAGAAAAAATAATAGGTAAAGTTTAATGCGTGCAGCTATGGGGAGGATGAGGATGGAATCGAGCCAGAGGACGAATATGATTCTACCGATGAAGAAGATGATGATTAAAAAAAAACTACGCAAAAAAAATTATTTTTTTATAATTATTTTTTTTTACAAATACAAGCATTATACTTAAAAAACCTGTACTTTTTTATTTGCATGCTATTTCTTCAGCTTTTCAATTAATTAAGTTCAATGATTTGAAAAAATATTTAAAAAAAAAATTTTTTTTGCGTTACATCCAAATCGTCAGATTATTATATAAGAGCTTTTTTTTTAGGTGCAAATAACATCCCCTTAGAAAATCTGACGCGCTCGATAAAAATTTTTTTTTCATTTTCAACCCTTACGTTTGACCACCCCCATCATTGAAACAATCAGATTAACATACGTACATTTTCAAAAATATACAGGATATAGATGATATCAATATCTGACGCGCTCGAGTATGTCCATGCAACAGTTTTTTTTTACATTTTTGAAAATCTATAGTCGCTCCCCCCACCGATGAAAAGGTATATATTATATGACATTTTTTTCTTCTTATCATCTAAACTTCACAATCAAATAGGTCTCTATGACGCTCGAGTAAATCCCGATTTAGCATCATGGGCTCCCCTACTATATATTAAGTAGGTACCTACCTACCCAGGTACTGACCAAACACAACGACTGATATCACAGCCGCGTTTCATAAAACTACAATAAATTCATCGTTTCTTCACAATAGGGTGCGAAGAATCCATGTGTCTGTAATCTGGTGAACTTTAAGTGGATATTATAAGGGCTACTTCAAAACTGTGCAAAAACCCCGATTCCAATAAAATTTGTATTAAGGGTATAAAAACCTTTTGGTTTATTAGATAGATATACATATACAGGGTTACAGGGAAAGTCGTACACAATATTAATGGAGGTTATTATTTAGGTCATTTCTGATGGATTTTATTCTATTATATAGTTTTTAAAATAACAGTCAATATCTCCATAACGGTTAATTTTCGGACCCTATATATAATAACAAAATCCATCCGAAATGACCTAAATAATAACCTCCTTTAATATTGTGTTCGACTTTCCCTGTAACCCTGTAGATAGAGAACACTTTATTTGTTATTCTCAGACTAGCTGTGTCCGCGACCTTGTTCGCGTGGTTAACGGAATAAGCTATATATAGCCTGTGTACAACTTGAAGGTCTCTTCTAAATACCAGTAAAATAAGTTTTGATATCGTTTAAGTTAAGACATTGTCCCCTACATACAAACTTACAAACTTTTCCTCATTATAGTTAATATTAGTGTAAATTAGTATAGATACATAAACTCACGCCTGCATTCCAGAGGGGTAGGCAGAGACCAGAAACTGCCACTTTCCATAATCCTGACAAATCACTTTCGTTTCATCGACATTCATTAGTCGTTGCATGCACGCACGCCTGATTCGGATTTTTATCTTGCCCTTTGCTAATACATCACCTATTTGGTCGAAGATTAGTGTACTTAATATCAATTGAACAAAACCCCTACACTCGTTTTTTTAATTTACCAAGCAAAGTAACAGCGATACCAGAGGTACACCTATTCGTACAAGTAGGTAAGTACCAGCAATTACTCGCACCTTGATTGTAAACAGAACTACGATTTATTTGGTTAGGTTATATATTATTATATATTTATTAGTCATCATCATCAACCCATTATGTCCCCACCGAGGGGCACGGGTCTCTTCCATGAGGAAGGTAATAGGCCAAACTCCACCACGGGGGCCAAGTCCGGATTGGTGGAGGCTTGTAATGGCTGCTATACACTACGCCGCCGGCGGTACGGCCGGCGGGTTTTTGCCGCGCGGGTATGCTGCCGGGTTATTCAGCCCGCCGGCACTTGCCGCTGGCTGCCGCAGAGCATCATTTTCTCTGTGGCATCATTTTCAAGTTGTCAGCCGGGTAGACTATAGTAGTGTTGTACGGTTTGTGTTCCTAGTTCTTATCAATGGACAAGGAAGCTATTGACATCACCATCGCGGCCTTAATATTAATTAGCAAAAGACTAAAAAGAAAAATGAGATTTTGGGAGGGAGCTGCCGCCGGTTCACCGAACAACCCGCCCGGCACAACCCGCCGGCCTGCCGGCGGCTCGGCTTGTGCGGCATTGCCAGTGTGTAGCATAGTGTGTAGCAGCCATAAGTCTAGTGGCTGGTCTTACTGTCAGAAGTTTTCAAGCCGCCTTAAGGCCTCTGACTTAGCTTCATGACTGCCATCTATTGACGGCAGCCGGCACCAACAGCTTAACGTGCATGCGAAGCACGGAACCGCTCGGAAAATGCCACGAGCGTTAGTCATAGATAACCATCCATGGACTGAACGCGCCGTATGTTGCTTAACCTTAGTGATCGTTTAAGATCACTCAGGCAGCCCGGGCTACAAGCGATTCATTTATTTACTCATTCATCTAATATTGTTTTGACATTATATTATAATATTGAATTTATTTAAGGCCCGAAATCATATGCCCGTAAAATGTGTAATGTTTGAGCATTCCATATTTTTTTAATTAAAACGAGTTTGTCACTAAACGGTGTATTAGGCACTGAACATAATGTGATAATGCGTTTTTGACAAGAATATAATATAAATAGAGTAAGCTCCATCGAGTGAATAAGTAGAATAACCTGCATGCGGCCATATCTGCTATACGAGTAGTAGATACGGTCTCACGGTCAACCCCAGTAAAACACAGATGATTATCGTCGGTGGTCGACAATGTATATCTAGGGTTGACATGGACATGCTTCCGGCTGTAATATTCGAGGGGACAGCAATTCCATTTAGTCTGACTGTTAAGAATCTCGGTATTGCCGCAGCTGGAAATGGTGAGCCGGAAGATGTTCGCGTCTGCGAGCTCTCTGCTTCGTAATTTTCTACCCACAGCTACCAAAGTTGCGTTAGCACAATCACTCCTTCTTCCTATTCTCGACTACGCTGATACATGTTATCTCGACCTCACCGAGGAGCAACTAAATAAACTTGAGCGTCTTCAAAACTTCTGCATCCGGTTTATATTTGGTCTGCGACAATATGATCACGTCTCCGAATTTCGTTCACAGCTCAAGTGGCTCCCAATCCGCCTCCGCCGGAATACGCACATACTCTCTCTTCTCTATTGCATACTGTTTAACCCAAGAACTCCTTCCTATCTAAAAGAGCGCTTTGAATTCCTTCATTCTTTTCATGTCCTTAGTCTTCGCTCTTCCCTAAGCCTTCTCCTAAAAATCCCATCCCATCGCACCACTTTCTACAGCTGCTCCTTCACAGTGCAAGCAGTCCGCCTCTGGAATGACCTACCGGTAGAGGTGCGGAAAGCCCAATCGCTCCCAATTTTTAAAACTATAGTGAAGGGTCACTATCTCGCTGGTTTACTGTAAGACTGTTGCTGTTGTTAGTATTTTATTTATGTCCTATGTGTATGGTTTATAAATTTATGTACCTATTTATATAATATATATTTTTACATTATTATTTATTTGTGTATATTATTTGTATGTATCTATTGATAGTTCATATTTATATTATACGAATATAGTATTTACATATATTATATTTATAACTATAACAGTTTGGTTGCCTAGGCATGTATAATAAAATGTATATGTCTCAGTAATTATTATTTTACTTATTTTGTACATCTGCTTCTTCTCCAATATTTTGCTCCAGTCCATCCAAAGGTTGTCTGGAAGAGATCACTTTTAGTGATAAGGCCGCCGTCTGTACTCTTAAATTAAGAAATACCTGTGTAATTTCCTTTTTTATGTACAATAAAGTGTTCTCTATCTCTATCTCTATCTATCTAGAATAATGTCTTGCACAACGACCATTTTCAGGATGAATATAAAATATTAGTGTCAATAATATTTATCTGTTTAAACCTGGATAAATTATTTTTCTTGAAACTTCACATGAATAGAAGAATAGAACAATAAAAAAAAACATTTGTGAATTTTAATTTTTTTAAGTGGTTTAATTTATCTTAATTAATCTACTCGTCCCACAGTGAAACTACGTGGTCAAAGGAGTTGAAGTGGTTAGTATTCAGTAAGTACATTAAATTTCTGGTACTATGCACCTGGTGTACATACAATAAAGAATATTCTATCTATCTATGTTACACCCTGTATAGAACCAGAACCGGCAGAGAATCAAACCGCGATTGAAGTCTCAGAGACCGAAGTGCTCAAGTGTGAAGCTTTTCTCAAACATCGAGCTTATGAAACCACAAGAACTTAAAGCTCCATTGAGCTGGGCACAAGCGCTGCCTAGACCAAAACCAAACGCAAAATACTTTCTTAACAAACCAAACAGCAATCTATCCCCCTCTAATAAAAGCTAGGGGCTTGTCATTTAGAGTTGTAAGCATAAGTTTACTAAAACTAAAGATGACCACAAATACGTACAGAACAAACCATTTTAAACTCTATTACTTTAGCAGTAAAGTTATGAAACGTGAATGTATCAGGTTGTAAATATATACGGCCTTCAAGGTGAGTTCGGGTCACATTCCGAGATGATGAGAGAGATGGCTGTAGCCCGTGTCGTTCGCTCTTATGGGATTTTCTCTGAGTTGCCATGGAGATGGGATTATACTGAAAAGGTAGAAAACCAAATTACAAGTTTTCAAAAGTAGTGCTTTCTGGGGTTTCTGAACGAGGACATACTACACCCTTTTTTATATGGAATGGACTTTAACAATGAGAGAAACTTACTTATCTGACATTTATTATTATCTACCGATGAAGTAGGTATACCGTCTCACGTTAGTTTTTTTTAAGTTAACAGAAGTCTAGTTTTGGTATAAGATAAGTTTTGTAGCAAATTAATCGATTAGTATTAGAGTCTTAGATTAAATTGTGAATAAAATACTTTCTTGGTGATTTTGTGATAAGTGGAAAATATTAGTCTCTATTCTTCGTGATAGAGACTTAACTTTCAGGAAAACATCGAACTCTGCCGTAACATAACCATGCCGTATAACTTTATTACATATGCAGTTGACTTTTCGCTCAGATTCGCAGAGCTTTACCATGGTGAGCAGAGACGGAGCTGGCATCGTCGGCTAGTTGTTGTATCCGGAATAAAGTTAATTATGTCTCGTGCCTACGAAAATTATAACATAACATAACATAACATTTACATACAAGCACATACATTGCCTCCGGCCCCACGCTAGGATACCCTGTGTCGTGGGAACCAGAAACAGCGACGTCGCAAACATGTAAACATCCAAGACCTGGGTTTCTTTTTTTTTACCCCAGCTGGGATTTGAACCCGGGACCTCTCGCATAGTAGGCAGATGCACTAACCGCTGCGCCACAGAGGTCGTCATTCTAGTTCTTCGTCATTATAGTTCAAATATCTGCAGCTACTGCAGTAATATTTCTGTGGCTTGGTGCTAATAGGGCCAATGTCTGTAATCCTCATTTGCAGTAATGAGCCCGAGAAGAATGGACGCGCTTTACAAAATCATACACCATACATTGGCCTTTTTACATCTCATCTTTGAAAATATTGTAAAAAAATACTTACACCATTTTAGCACAAATAAATATATACATTTTTCAATACTTTGGCATCAAAAGCTGATTTTGGGCAAAATCCGACATTGGCCCTTTTAGCACCAGGCCACAGATTTTAACCTATGTTCGAAATTAATGTTGCCTTTTGTTATTTCTAGAGAGACAACAGCTATGTTCTATTTGACTTTTGTTCTATTTGAGTTATTTTGGTATATGTTAGTTTTGCTATAAAAACATGAAAGTAAAGCCACCTTATTAATTTATTATAGATAACATAAACACGTGTATAGAGTGACAAAAGCTAAGATTGCATTGATCTACAATAATACCAAAAGGCCTCTCCACCACTTGAAAAGAATCTACCAACAATGCGCAAAGCTCAGGTAGGAAACCTTCGAAGCCTCTATAGCTTTTCGCTCCACTGAACTGACAACACCGACATTACGTGCGGCAGTCAGTCGGACCGTGGTGCGCGAGCGCATAGACGCGCGGCCTCCGTGCAAAACACAAAAAGCACAGCATTCGAAATTTAAAAAATATTCCACAACACTCGAGTTTAGAGCAGACTTTCAACTGTTTTCAGTAACGAGCAACCGTTTTACAAGACTGAAGTGTGTAGAAATAGTATCATCGTGTAGAACAGTGCCCGTTGGTAATTTTTTACCGCTTCCACCGTTCGCTGGGTGATGGAGGAGGCTGCCCCGACCCGATATTACTGTGTTATGAGTTTATAATTGGCCTAAATCAAAGGCCGAATGGTAAGGATTTCGTTTCTGTCTATCAAACTCTATCACAGAGGGATGGATGTCTGCGTTTGTATAGATGAACAAGATAGATAGATAGATAACACTTTATTGCTCAACCATAATACAGAGCTTGCGCTTTGAAACTTTACTGTGTATAGAGTAAGGATGTAGAGATCACTGTTATTCTAGAATCAATTGGCATTTAAACTTCAACCATAATGTGCAGGTTTGTACTAAGCCACTTAAAAAATCGTAACCTGTACAAGTAGAGCCATGGCATAGGCGATATTATCAGTGAAAACTACACCGATATATGTGTGATGCATGTGTGTGTGGTAAAATGCCCGATCTCAGTTTCACTCGAAGCGGTTTTATTCGTCTCCGCATGTTGTGTTTATGTGTGTGTTTGAGATTATGATTTACCTGTACTGGTAGTGAATTAAAATAACATATTATAATTATTAAACCGTTTTGAGCCGTGGAATTCAAAGTACCTATGATAATTATGTTTTTACATTGCGTTTGTTGTAAGTTATTCAATTTTAGCTAACATCTTTCTCTTTCTATCATGGACAGCAATCTCTTGGAAAGTTGTTTAATGCCCGGTTCCAATATCCACAAAACGCTTCGTTTTTGCTTACGATCGGTTACAATCCCTACGAAATTCCTACGAACCGTCCATAAATTGTAGGGAAAACGGATCGTAGCCGGTAGGCGTATATTATAGGAACCGGGCATAAGTGTTACTTGCTAAGAGATTTCTGGATAAACATAATTACGACTAGTTTCATCAGCTATAATATTCATTAACTTCTGCAAACGTACTTATTACGTGGACAATAAAATAATACACATATTTATCACGTAAAATCTCAAGCATTATTTAATTAATATTCTTGAGAAACAAGCTGTACTACAGATGTCTAAAGACAATCGCGATACTAATTACGTACATTGAGCACTGCGACTCATTAAAAAAATACTGTCTCTACGCCAACTTAGCAATCTCAATTTTAGTGTCAATCTCAATCATAGTACAAAGCAACAACATTAATGAGAGTTTCAAATGAGGCAAATGGTTACAAAAACTCTAGTAAAAACAAAACTAGTGCAAGAGACATCAACGCGCGCGCGTCAAGTTCTCGCAGTCCGTTTACCCTGCAGATGGAAAGTTGGCGCCAAGACATGTTAATTGAACAGATTAATAACTGAATGTTTGATCTACATATTTAGGCTGATTTCATGCTTGATGCGGAGATTGGAGCGAGATTTATGTAATAATTTAAGGTCGTTAACTTGAGACATTTTTCAAGTAGTTAAATATTCAGATTATGTTCTTTTGGTCGACGTACATTAAAAGAAATATATTGCACGCTCAAATATTGTATTATTTTTTACAATACTTTTTGACTTAATAAACATCGAAATCTTATAATTCATAGTGTCAGAGATTATGATAAAAATAAAGTTAAGAAATGATGATTAAGATAAAAAGTGTCTGAAATCGGCAAGCGTATGCAGCGACTAGCCGCCCGCAATTTGGTCCGCGTGGTAAAAGGATACCCTTTCTTTAATTAATATAATCTATTTCCTTACTAAAATTCAACGAAATAGGCCCAAAAGTTTGGCCATGAATATAATAATAACAAAAGTACGCTTTTTGGAAAGCTAAAATCATATTAGCCAACACTCTTCTTCTCAGTTCGAGCGATTGGTGGGTGCCACTGCCTACCCCCTCGGGGATAACGGGCGAGAATTTATTTATTTATTTTCTTCTTAGAGTGATCGGTGACAATGTGGATGGTCCAATATTGGGTTTCCATCTATGCCTACCCTATGCAAAACGTAGTTTGACTAATTCTAAGATATAGTATTAAATCTACATACATACATACATAAGCTCACGCCTGTACCCCAGGCGGGTGGGCAGACACCAGAGGCTGCTAGCTGCCACGATCCTGACAAATAGTTGATAGTTGGTAGTTAGTATAGTTGTAAATCTATACACACTATGAACTTGCCCTTGTAATTTAAATAACTTTTAAGTTTATATATTCGAGACCCACTTTCGTTCAGTTCGACTGTTCGTTCTAAAGACGTACGCTTGCACCCCAGACATAGGTTTTGCTCAGTACACAGCTCTAATAAGCAAAAGCGTTTTCCTTGTGGCTTCGTTCATATACATACAGAAAAAATCCCAATGACTTTAAAGACCTTAAGTATAGGGAATTTATAAGTAAACTGTTTATGTTATCAATTGACAAGTGCTATTACAATATTAACGACTACTTGTGTGACAAAAATATTTAATTAATTTTACAACCTTTGTAACTTAGCTGACATTTAAATTTATTCTTGACTCCTGTAAACTTGAAATAAGTCCTGATTATTGTCATTATGATTGCGAGTATTATTCCATGTTCGCATAAAAATTCATACGCTCTTGGAGGGTAGAACGCAGAATGAACTAGTTTAAACCTTAAGACCTTTTTTTATACGATTCAATTTTACCTAGCAAAACAACTTTTAGTATGAGTACCACTTCATAAAAAAGACTGTTAATAATTACTATTATTATTAACGGTCTTTGTTATACTATTACTATATTATTAATTACTACTATTAATAATATTACTATAATAATACGCACACAAAACTTAAAACAGGACATTCCCCGTTTCCCCCAAAAGTCAAAACTGCCTCGACCCCGGCAGGCCTGCTCAACATCGGAGGGTCTCCTCACGCTGTAAAGCGGCCCCTGAGGCAGCAACGGTAATCACAGTGGGCCGCGCAGGCCGTCAGCCGCGGCTACTGCCCGCCAGTCATTGTCGTTGTGAGCCCACAAACTACTCAGCGCGGTAGCCTCCTAACTCGACCCAAATAGATTATTTAAGATGAAAATATTCTTTATTGCATACTTGACCACATTAAATAAATATTTGTAAAGATTTATTTATTTAATACTAGCTTTCACCCGGGACTCCGTCCGCGTGGACTTTAGTTAAAAATTTTGCAACCCCGTTCACTCCCTTAAGGGTTAAATTTAGAAAAACGGTAAAACACGTGTTCAATCAATTGTGTTAAAATTATTTATACCTCCCATACAAATTTTGGCAACCCTTTTCGCCCTCTTAATTTCAAAAAATCCTATCTTATGCCTTGTCTACATTATATATAGCCCTCTGTGCAAAAGTTCAGCTTCCTAGGTCCAACGTCTTGGGCTGGGCGTTGATGAGTAAGTCAGTCAGGACTTTGAATTTTATTTGTATAGATGGCACACCAACTGCTATCCTATATCATAATTATTACGATCAGAATACATTGCAGCCAGGATTTTTTAAATTACATGCATGCACAACACTGCATAATTATATATAGCAACTTATACAAAAAATACAAACATTTACTTTTCCAAATATTCTATTTCAGCAAATTGTGTTCTTTACATATAACTTCCACACAACACAATCACTTGGTCTGGTCCCAAACTGAGTTCGGCCAACGAGGCAGTCGATTGAATATTAATCAAATTATATCACGAAGTTTGACCCGCTCGTAGCCTGGGCTGCTTGAGTGATCTTAAACGATCACTAAGGTTAAGCAAAATACGGTGCGTTCAGTCCATAGAAGGGTCACCATAGATGACTAACGCTAGTGGCATTTTTCCGAGCGGTTCCGTGCTTCGTAAGGCACGTTAAGCAATTGGTGCCGGCTGCCGTCGATATATGGCAGTTGTTAAGCCAAGTCAGAGGCCTTAGGGCGGCTTGGAGAAATGAAATATCGAATTGAACGGTGTCGTTTGTTGAGCGACGATGTACGTTGATTGTCGAGACGGGAGCTCCCCGGCGGGCACCGCGGGCGCGTGCGGCCCCGCGGCGCTACGCCGTGCACGCGACGCGTTTCGGTACGATTCGGTGGCTACTCTTCTTCTTAGCGTCTCGATGGCCAAACAATTTTTATCAGTCTTCACCAGACTGTTGCGGCCCAGAACTTTGCATCGCTGACTGCTTTATCACTTGCAACACAGACGATCTCTGTGGCGCAGTGGTTAGCGCACCTGACTACCATGCGAGAGGTCCCGAGTTCGAATCCCTGGCTGGGGACAAAAAAAACCCAGGTCTTGGATGTTTACTTGTTTGTGACGTCACTGTTTCTGGTTCCCACGACACAGGGTATCTTGTGTGGGGCCAGAAGCAATGTATGTGCCTGTATGTAAATGTTATGTTATGTTAATCATTAGGTCCTGAGTGCAGGTGGTAGAGCACGCAGGGCACGATGAGAAATGGTCCATCGTCTGGGTAGTACCACACAGATGGTTCAAATTGTCACTGGCGGGATCCGCAAACCGCTACCTGGACATGTTATCCTTACCTCGGCCAGTACGGGTCCGCAGCCGGTTCAGGGATTTCCGTATTGCCCAGGGCAACAAACGGGATAGGCAAGGAAACCTGGGCCAGGAGGCTGCACCTCGCAGAGGCTGGCCTAGGACCACGAAGCCAACGCAGGCTCGGAGGCTAATGACCGCCGTAGACATGTCAGCTGATCAAGCTTTACATTTGAATAACTTCCACGCACAACACAATCATTTATTCCGGTCCCAAACTAGGGTACTAACTACCCTTCGCTATGGTAACCAGACAAGAACATACAGGATCCAGGCCGTTCGCTGTTTTCAACGCTGTGCTGCCACCAAATAAAATGTAAAACTTTGATTCTCTGCACAAATTCGTGCCAAGTTTTGAGTTTGCTTAATAAACCCAATAAAGTTAACAATTATATATCGGATTCCATTCCTGTGACTCGTTGTTTTTTTTTTGTAAATTTTTTAGATAGTATAATTTCAGTAACAAACGTTTAGGTATTGATAAATAAAATATTTGATAATGTCGAAAAAATCTTAATTTTACACCGTATAAACAATTTGCTATGCTATGTTAATCAATTGATTTATTTGTAAACATAGGTAATGAGATGTGGCGTAATGGGAAAAAGGCCTATAGAGTAGATCCACCTCTGGATTGATGGTGATGATGATGATGATGACGATGGTAGGTAAATTATACAAGATGTTATTGTATTGTATTGTATTTATTTAATTCAGGGAATGCCCATAAGTGTTAGTAACAATGGTGACTTATACTATGTTAGTAATATCACATTCGTATGTTATAAAATAATAAAATCAGTCTATGTGTTGCCTTTGGACGTACAAACTTCTTTATCATCATCATCATCAGTCCACTACCTTTTCCCCATCAGCCACACCTCGCGGTCTCCCGCTATTCGTATCCACAGTCCCCCGCCAACCTGGCCACATCGTCCTACCATCGGACAGTTAGTCTACCGACAGACCACCACCCGCCTCTCCGCTCCCACTCCATTACTGCCCAGGTCCACCTGCCGTCCTCCCACCTTCTCGTTTTCTCTCACAAACTTAAATTATTAACAAAGTTGAACAATATGGATTAGTTGCTTTTACAGCTCCTACCAATTACTAAATAAACGCGTTCTAGTGTAATTGGCTATAATTGCACCGACAGAACAATCTACGGGTAAGGAAACGCACACGCCTTACATCCTTTATATGAGGCCTTTATCTAAGTACATTACTACGGAATAAAATAAACCTAAAGACCAACACACATTAGTACAACTCACCCAAACAGCCTCTATACACGCTACGTGACGTGCGTCTAATGATACCTGGCGGTGGTTTCACAGTTGGAGCTTTGTTGGTATTAGAATAAGGGCGAGATTGCAATAGTGGATCTGTCAGTATCGTTTGCAGGTGCTACTGTTTAGTTACTGCCCCGCAGCGTATGAAAGTTTGGGCTTTTATTATTTAGGGCTTAATTTTGTTGTTATCTTCAATCCAAGGAGGTTGGAATGGTATTCTACTTCTGACGAACCAACCTGACAAGATGTGCAAGAACAACCGACCGTAACCTTTCAATTTTACTAATATTTTCTTAGTTTTTATGATCTACAGGGTTATTTTTAACATAAAAATCCCTGTTTTAAATTAAAATTAGAGTGAATTTGGGCTGTGATTTGTTCTGTAGGGTTTTTTCAGACTTATCTTTTCATGATGTAAGGGTTTATTATTAATAAAATTCGCACTTATCGGACTCTACCGTAAACGCAGCCTTCAGTAAATTATTTAGTAAATTGTTCTACCTAAAGAAAACCCATTCTAGGATTTAAACCTTACCTATAACACGTCAAAGCAAAATATTTTTTTTGTATTTAACTAACTTAACAAAAAAAATATTATAAACTCGTAGAATAAAAGTTCTAATAAATAAGAATCGACGAGAACAACAACGAAAATCGTTCGTAGCCCCGGCTGCCTGAGTGATCTTAAACGATCACGAAGGTTAAGCATCATTGGCCGCGCTCAGTCCATGTATGGGTGACCGTCTATGACTAACGCTAGTGACATTTTTCCGACCGGTTTCGTGCTTCGCAAGGCACGTTAAACACTTGGTGCCGGCTGCCGTCGATAGATGGCAGTCGTTAAGCCAAGTCAGAGGCCTTCGGGCGGGTGGCTTGAAAACTTCTGGCAGTAAGACCAGCCACTGGTCTTACAAGCCTCCACCAATCCGTACTGGGCCCCCATGGTGGAGTATGGCCTATACCGTCGTCAGGGAAGAGACCCGTGCGACTCGGTGGGAACATAATGGGTTGATGATGATGATGAAATAACAAACTATAACAAACAAATTTCAGGTAATGCATGGCTTAAAAATAACCCTGTATAATGGTGACATTCCTCAAGCTAGTCTAGAGATACTGAAGAAAGAGTCGAGTTAAGACTATGATTTTGTCTCGACTTGTCTGGACGGTACTTTTGGTGAAGTAATGTGACAAAATTATTAGTTACGCCGTTTTGACTATTGTGCGTATTGCCCTCTTGGCACTTATGTTTTACTTACTAGGTAACAAAGTTTATGCTTGCAGCTTGAAATGCACGGGCGTTTTTAAGTGAAAATCCATATGGATGTTTAGTTGGATAATATAAACATGTGGTTGTTTCTCGGAGGGGTATGTAGACACCAGCTTTTTCAACTTGCTATTATTGCGACCAACCGTTTTCGCTTCATCAAGATATTGTTAGTCTATAAATTCACTACATTAATCGCTACACACAGGCCTTTGCCCAGCAGTGGGACACAGAAACGGTTCATTAAAAAAAAAACGGTTTTGGGTACGTTTTATTTTGAGAAAAGGAAAGCCTTATAGTTTTTTCAACATATTTATTACGTCTTTCTTCCTTGCCTTCCACTAACATTCGCTCGACATATTTATTTACTTGAATGTGAGGCAAGCGTAACACGCTGTCACCACTTTGAGATGCTTTTAAGCAGTATCACAGTTCTATGTGCACTGGTGACTTTTTAAAAATAATGCACTTATTTATTTTCATAGTACACTGTTATAATTTTTTCAAGCGAAAATTTGACTTGTTTTAGAACAAACAACACGTTTCTTCGTGAACAGAATAGTTGCACGTACACTTAGTGCACGTACTAAGATTAGTTATATTATAGTACAATAGATACAGTCGACAGCACATCAAAGCACACATTTTAGTTTCAAAGTCGCCCGTAATGCAAGAGAGTAAAGTGGATGAGTAAATCGTTTATAAATCGTCGTACTAAGGGGAAAAAGCGAAGTGTGTCAGATCACACAATCACCAATTTCTATAGCCCACGTCTTTCCCGAAAGTAAATAACAATTTATTGTAATCCATAAAGCATTTTCCGCCCAACGTCGTAAAACACGCAGCGACACGTGCACATAAATATAGTTAATTCTTCCGCGAAAGTTCATGTCATAATCGAGTTCCTGTCATCGAACGGGAGTCCGGCTGGAGCCACGAAATACGCGTCTTTAGAACCCTTCATTGTAAACAGTTCGTGGAGACTTGTTAAGTTTATAAAACACAAATAAATGCCCGCGACTTCTTTTATGCAGAAATATGGTTAGTTATACATAGTACACTTTATTATTTTATTTTTAGTTGAAATATAATTAATAATAATAAGGCACACAAGTATATAATTAATTCCTAAACTAAATATAAAATAATAAACTAAATATTAAATTATAAACTAAATATTAAACTAAAAAGTAATAAGGCACATAAATTAGATTAATACTTTATTGTATACAATTTGTGTGAATTTTTCTGGGTTAAAAGTAACAAATTTGCTTTTACAGACTTTAATCTGTCACTGCGCCAAATATTACTTTTTGGTGTGATTGAGTAATAACCGAACTTTCGCATTTTTAATAGTTGCAAGATTTATGCAATAAAATATACTCACTCTACACAAATCGGTTGATGTTAATAAATGCAATTTTCCGATAAGCGAAACAAGGGATCGACGTTCCTGTTCTAAATAACATCACAGAGTGCATGCAGAAAATTTAAATGAGATGTTTTGGATCGTATTGAACTGACTATGGGATTTGTTTGATTTGTAGTACTATCTCCTGTGGCGTTTTTTTTTTGTTAATAATTAAAAAAAAAAGAAATATACAAATGACTTAGTAAATGCACACAATAGTCCCTGATTCAATTAATTGAATGAATGATGAATTCAGACTACTGATTGTTTATGAAGCGAAGGAGTTTGACAGGTCCGTTGGAAGCAGCAAACCCTGTCTGTCTCTATCTCCACCGCCAAAGCATAGGCGTGAATTTATGTGTGAATTGGATGACTACAAACTTGAATGTCAATTGACAACATGACAACCACTCCCTCTCCGGATACCCCGTGGCCCAACTCCGGACGGAGATCTTGTAGAATATGATTTATGTGCATCGCGAGTCGCTCTATCAACCTGCCGCATCTAGATGAAGTATTTACTTTACCTAGAAATTGCTGATTAAATTCCAAATTGATGCGCCTGCGCCGAGCGCATTCCCCACCGATTTTCATTATTACGGAATATGTCATAAGGAAAACATTACAGTTTTATTCGTGGGAACATTTTCAATGAAGTTTAGTTATCGGAAATAGATTGGTATTATGTATTGATTGATCATTCTATGCACTTCTACGGTCTATCGAAAAATAATTATATAAAAAATTATATGTCACACAGTCTTTGTTACAGAAACCCACCAAAACGTCTTCACCGATTTTCAAATATTTTTTTTCTATGTTTAGTATTTTCAATTAATATCGATGCTGGAGGTTCGATATAATTTTTTTTTTTTTAAAGGATCCGAAAATCTACAGAAATGTATCTTGCTATAATTAAGGAAAAGTATTAAAAAGTTGAAATTTAATTAAACAAGTGTACTTATTTAATATATAATTATCTTTTTATTTAAAGAATATTTTAAAGAAACACACTTTTTTGCACTGATCCAACACGAGTACAGTCTACAGCAGATACACATTTATATTTTAGTTGGAAAGTCATCGGCCTACTAACGAAGTCGAGTGCAGACGTATAGGGTTGATGTCCTTTCGACTGTACTTACTATATCCGGATTAGCATTCAATTGAGTTACAGTTGTAGCTACCAAAGAGGTTAAAACTCCACCTTGAATAGCGTAGTATTTATTACATTCAGATCCATCGCCTTTGTAGAGAGAGGAATGCAAGCAATAAGAATGGCTATCCATTCTATTTAAAATATGAAGTACCAACCTATCTACCTGTTGTGCATTGTGTTAATAACAAAGTAAGCATGCGAGAAATGTCTTGTAAATCCTGGATTAATGTTCGGCTTGAGAAAACACGAGTAAAAATACTGGGCCTTATTGTTCAGTTACTTCATCATCAACCCATTATGTCCCCACCGAGGGGCACGGGTCTCTTCCCTGAGGAAGGTATAGTGCGTACTCCACCACGGGGGCCAAGTCTGGATTGGGGGAGGCTTGTAAGACTAGTAGCTGGTCTTACTGTCAGAAGTTTTCAAGCCGCCCTAAGGCCTCTGACTTGGCTTAACGACTACCATCTATCGACGGCAGCCGGTACCAACGGTTCAGTTATTTATCTACAGGTTGTAAGCAGCTTGCACAATACATGTCACACTGCAGGGCCTATATTTTGTTAATACATTGTAGTACGATGACAACTGCATGAACATGGCGATATAGTTTCATTGCCGCTTCCAGTCTACGCGCGCACTCAAATCAAGCCCAATCAAATCAAGTAAATACTTAACTGTTAGCGCTGTCTCGTCAAATTTCTCAGAAAAGAGCGTGACAGCACGTTACTTAAGTATTTAGGCTAAACTATACATTGATTGGCACCTTAAGCAAAACCTTGACTTAATTTGCTTCCTAAGCATTCAATTTCATATCCAATCACTATTAACCATTTTTATTTGTTAGAATATGAGTATAAGTTGGAAATAAAAAATAATTCTTGCTTGTTGTCATAGTTTTATTTAAGAAAAATAATAATAATTTGAAAATATCTCCAAAACTACAGTCATTGGCATTACAGGTATAAACATTGTCACTAATAATATCAGTCACTGGCACTTATAATTTGTATGTATGTTTTGTACTTAACAATGCTAATTATAAAAAACTACCAAAATGCCCTTTAAGAAATTTTAATTCTTAATATTTGTGTTTAAAACTCACTGTGCCAATGACTAGGTGGGTGCCAGCAATACTATGGTTTACCCTACTTAGTGAAAATTCTCAACTCAACCGGCCCCCAATCGCCGAGTCCATGCAGTCGTCATTGTATTACAATGCATTAGGAGAATTGAGACCAGGGCCCGTAGTGCGAGTTTTTTCATTCACTTTCGATAGCGAGAGCGTTTGCAATTTGTATAGGAGTGACAGAGAGACAAATAGGTGGCGCGCTTTGTCACTCCTATAGAATATGAGTTTACGTCAACGCGATCGAGTAGTTAAAAAACTCGCACTAAGCACACCGGGCCTTAGGGAGAAAAAGGTATTGACTTAATAACCACGCGAGTGTAACGTGGATTCAGACGCTTAGGTTTCCACACGATGTTTTCTTACGCATATAAGAAATATCTACTTGAAATCATTATTTCCTTATTGGTTACGTTAGTTACTCATGCATGTTTTACCACAACGCACCATCGTTGCATTGCTGCAATGAGAAGGCAGACCATGAATTCACACTTCCTAATTATGCACCCATTTAACATGTTGTATTCTCATTCATTTACAGATTCCTTTGAAGCCAACATAGTCGAGAAATGTCGCAAAGGGACTTCTCCGAGGTATGTGTGCATAAATTATGAATAATACCACCTTTCACTGTCTTCCGCCTTCGAAACAACAGAGACGGGAATACCCACTAATTTTATGTAGCATTCCGAAAGGGTCATAAAATCTTAACGCGTCTCTATGATTTCAACATTTTAACACCAGGAAAGTACCTA
Source organism: Yponomeuta plumbellus (assembly GCA_947310845.1). Lineage (NCBI taxonomy): Eukaryota > Metazoa > Arthropoda > Insecta > Lepidoptera > Yponomeutidae > Yponomeuta > Yponomeuta plumbellus. The sequence goes on along the minus strand of OX371212.1, from coordinate 12,487,664 downwards.
GTAGGTGGTCTTAAATTAATTCAATCGGTCATTATAACATTTCCAAATTACTATCAGAGCGCTATTAAACGTCAACCTTCTTTTACGAATGTCAAACAGTTTTATTTCCGAAGTACAGTTAGGAAAATAAAGCGGCTGACATAAAAACTAACAGATCGAAATTAATATGCACAAATTGTAAAAGTTTTTATTATAATCTAAGCTTGGCTAGGTGTGACCGAATTATAGGAATTAATTCCTAATGGCCTTTGGTGTTGAACAATAAAAATAACTACACACAGATCAGATGCTTACAGAAAGAAAATTTTATTCACACAACGGAAGATCGAGACGTGTAAATTATTTTGACAGTTATGTGATAAAAAACAACTGCATAGACCTGGAATGTTTTCAGCGTTTTTATTCGCGGGGACTTTTTATTTGCGGTGCGTACTTTTTTCACCCGCGGAGAAAAGTCCGTCGTCTTCGCAAACCATTAAGCTGCGTTTCCACCAGAGATGTGCGATGGAAATGTGTCGTGAGAGGATGTCTAGCTGTGCTGTGAAAATGTGTGCGGGTTTCCACCAAAACTGTGCGATGAAAATGTGCCTACGAGGATGTGTAGCGGAGCTGTGAAAATGCGCATTGATGTGTGGTGCGAGGATGCGTTGCGAAGCTGTGAAATGTGTCGACGGGGGTAGTACCTAGTATGTGCAAACCTCGCAACACATCCTTCTCAACACACACTCCTCGCAATACATCCCTCGCACACATCCCTCGTACACATCCCTCGCTACGCATCCTCGCACATCTCTGGTGGAAACTCAGCCTTAAGGTCCACTCTAAATACTGGTGAAGAACATTTATTTTGTAATTTGTCAAGACTTTCAGAGATTACCCCGTACCGACAAACTTTTACTCTTTATAATATTATACCTGTATAGTGTACCGTTTGCTTTAGAGCCTATGTCCACTTTTAAGGTCCATTCTAAATAGTGCTGAGTAAATTTTTGAAATTGGTCAAGTGCTTTCGGAGATTACCCGTACATACAAACTTACAAAAATTTCCTCTTTATAATATTATACCTATGTAGTGAAGTAAGTTACAATACATAGAGCAGCGTTCGCCCTAAGGATGCAAATTCTCATTGTCTCCGTTGTAATTTAGTACTCACATCTGAAATTTCCTCTTTATAATATTATACCTATGTAGTGAAGTAAGTTACAATACATAGAGCAGCGTTCGCCCTAAGGATGCAAATTCTCATTGTGTCCGTTGTAATTTAGTACTCACATCTGAAATCTGTTTACTCCACTTTTACAATAAGTTAGACTTTTGCAAGGTAACGGTAAGTATCATGTTAATTACTTCTCCATTGCCCTGCCACGCTCTCTTTTGTTCAACGTCCCACGTACACAGATAAAATGCCTCAGCGCTCGGCTCAAAAAACCTTTTGTATCCTGTCAACACATCCGGTTAAAGAAAACCCAAACTGTAAAAAAACACAAATTCCCTCCCAGCATTATTTTAAAAGCTCATCTCAAATCTACGTGCTCAAAGCGGGGTGGGAATTGAACCCGGGACCCTTTGTCGGGTGACCGCAGCCTCGGCCGCCGCGTCGACTCCACCGCAGCACGACTGAGCCGTGTCTATTGATGTACAGTATAAAAACGCGGTTACTTAAGGATGGTAAAAATAAAAATAATAATAGACTCACGCCCGTCACCTCCGAGAGGGTGGGCAGAGGCACCAATGACTAGAACTGGGCCCACGTTTTGCCGAGTTTATTAGGTCCCAATCGTGACAAATTTCAAGGCTGTCGCCGTTATCCGCGTACAATTTATCAGCGAATGGTGTTGCTGTACAAACAAATGTACGTAACTATAAGTCATTGGTACATGCGGGATTCGAACCCAGACCCTCATGATCGAGAAGCACGGGTGAAACCTACTACGCCACCACCGCTAAAATTGGATGGATGTTAACATAAAATACTGACCTAATTTTTAACCCTCGCCAAATCAAATTAATGTCAAACAAGTAAATGCACCTTCCATATAAATCCTTGCATCTCAACCCATCAAATCCTTGCATCTTCCATATCAACCTTCTTGTTGCGAGCCATCAGATTTTCTACTGTTATATTTTTGCTTTGGCTGGGTGGTAAAGTATGGAGTAATAGTTGATATATTATTTGCAATTTCGAAGTTGCCCCATAGTAAATATTGTTCGTATTAACTCAAGAAACCTCAATTTCTAGCCTATGTCCACCTTTAAGGTGACATGAAATGAAATTTATTTGGCAAGAAGAAACATTTTACTCCATTACCATTCGACGACCTCTGTGGCGTAGTGGTTAGCGCACCTGCTTACCATGCGAGAGGTCCCGGGTTTGATCCCCGGCTGGGGAAAAAAAAGAAACCCAGGTCTTGGATGTTTACATGTTTGTGACGTCGCTGTTTCTGGTTCCCACGACACAGGGTATCCTAGTGCGGGGTCAGAAGCAATGTATTGTGCCTGTATGTAATTGTTTAAATGTAAATGTTTATAACTGTTCAAAATAGTGAAGAAAAGTTTTATATAGAGCAGGAAAGGAAGGCACACACTCGTGTGCTTTCGACGAAAACCGAAGCCTACTCTAGAGCCCGAGGTATATTCTAAAAGCTAACAGACTGTAACTGTATTGCTGTCTCATCCAATTTCTCAGGAAAGAGCGTGACAGAACATTACTTAATTATTTACGTAGTGAAATTCTCAATTCAAAAACCGGCCCTTAGAGACTTAAGAGACTTGACCCGGACGGGCCTGCCTCTAACTTGGTTGCTTTAAAGTCAATATTGCCATAAAATCTATCGTTTTCCATCAACATCAGCGCAAGCGCATCCGTTTAGCGTGGCAATTAACACGGTTCTGATAAGGCTGATCAATATTCATTTTATTGAATATCGAAGGTATCGTCTACGTTGGCGATTCGGTGCCTTTAATAAAACTCTGAGGCGGATTTCAAATATTTGTTTGGGAACTCGTACCGCTATAAAATGCTCACGCTTCACTTGGCTATTCCTATTCGCCGACGATTCATAATACATTGCGGATTCAACAAAATCACTGCTAAAGAATCGTCAGAAAACCCGGATAGTTATTATTTGCACAATAAGCAATTACGAGTGATCAAGTGATGAAATCACATTTTCAATACAATCGCTCGGAGCCCGGCTCCCTGAGTGATCTTAAACGATCACGAAGGTTATGCAACATAGGGCGCGTTCAGTGCATGGATGGGTGACCGTCTATGACTAACGCTAGTGGCATTTTTCCGAGCGGTTCCGTGCTTCGCAGGGCACGTTAAGCAGAGTGCGTATACTGAGTTTTTTCATTCACTTTCGATAGCGAGAGCGTTTGCGATTTGTATAGGAGTGACATATAGGAGCGCCACATAGTTGTCTCTTTGTCACTCCTATGCAAATCGCAAACGCTCTCGCTATCGAAAGTGAATGAAAAACCTCAGTATACGCACTCTGTCACTCCTATACAAACTGCAAACGCTCTCAGTCGACAGACGTTAAGCCATGTCAGAGGCGGGAGGGCGGCTTGAAAACTTCTGACAGTAAGACCAGCCACTAGTCTTACAAGCCTCCACCCGTGGTGGAGTATGGCCTACAACTTCCAGACTGAGGCTGGATAAACGGACAAAAGACAAGACAAATGTACGGCGGCCCCCAGTGTAAATCGAACCCATGACCTCTGACTTGGTAGGTATGCGCCTTAACAACTAGACCAACGTGGCAATAAATTTCCTCAACGCCGAATGTGCAAAACGACCTCAATTTTACGAAACTATCAGTTCGATGATGAGCGGTTTCCATTTGAAAACGGAAACCGCGCGACATTTTTTCTTCTGTAACGTAAAACCAGCCATCGTGTCGTGTACCATTAAGTTCCGATATGAATCCGGCCAGTTTCCGCGCACTTTTATAATCCCCCTCAAATTAAGTCTAGTCAGTTGCGCATTATGACGGCTTCACTATGCGGCAGCGAGGCGAGATGGGACGGGCAGCAAGCTGGCAGGCGCCTGCCAGCATTCCCGGGGTAGCCAGCCCGCAATTACCGCGGCTGCCTCGCTGGTTAGGGGGGTATTCTTGATTGCTCCGACGACCTCTGTGGCGCAGCGGTTAGCGCATGCGAGAGGTCCCGGGTTCGAATCCCGGCTGGGGACAAAAAATAAACCCAGGTCTTGGATGTTTACATGTTTGTGACGTCGCGGTTTCTGGTTCACGCGACACAGGGTATCGTAGTGTGGGGCCAGAAGCAATGCATGTGCCTGTATGTAAATGTTATGTTATGCTCCAGTGGCCTAGAGGACCCAAGGATCGAAGGTCTGTACCCACAGGGGTATTTGATTTTCCGTTCTATCTGTGTATTTCAATAGGCCGAGGCGACTTCGAAAAAGAATGATCCAACTAGAATTGGCTGTTATCGGAAATCTCCTCGATTTCTAATTGACATAAAAAAAAAATCATATACCGCAACACATTTAATCTTATAAAATAAATAACATGCATAGCCTAATTACACACAAAGTAAAATGTGACAGTAATTACACAAAGGAAACTAAAAAGAAGAACAATAATAGTTTATGGTAACAGAAAAGATCTCTGACTCAGCATAATGCCAGTTGTCCCCGGTTGAGAATTCGTGACGCTGATATCTGTCTGAACCTATAAAAGTGACGAACGAACAATCAACGGCAGCAATCATGAAAATGAAAAATACCTCGGCTATTTCTCAGCCTAAAGAGAAGAGTCTTCCACCGGGGCGTCCTGCCAGATATGATCTAGGGAGGTGAATTTTAGGTATTGACATGCCACCAATTGTGTTGTTACCTTATAAATTATTTATGTTGTGTTTTTTTCCACGTGTACATTAAAGAATATTCTTATCTTATCTTATTGACGGTAGGACTGCAGCTCCACCGATTCTAATTCAATCAGCATGTAACGGAACGGTTCATGCTCGGAATGTCTGTTTGATCACATTAGAAATTAAATAATGCGTCAAAGAACTAAGGTGATTTACATAGCCTATAAGATCAGCATGTCAAAGTGGCAGTGGGCTGGACACAATTACCAAAGAATCGACAGTCAATAGGGCATAAAGGTTCTCGAGTGGAGCTCACGAACTGACAAATGGAGCGTAAGATTCCCACCAGCTCCCTAGACCAGCATATCTGCTTTGGGGTACATAGTTGGCAGCGGCTGGAGGTACGATGTTGGAAATAAGTGGCGCCTTAGGGGACGAGTAGACCAACTGGTCGATAAGTATGAGCTGATTGATTGATATATTTGTCCAGCTCAGGAAAGAAGTTCACTATACCATCTTTAGCGTCACGCCAACCCTTTCGCTCACAGGCGCCGGTCGGACGGCCCAAAAGTACATAGGTAAGCAGTCTATATACGAATACTTCCCACGTATTTAAAAAATAAGGCTTGGTCGAAGTCCTTATATAAAAATTCCGTTACCGACATGAGGCGTACCATCATGACATGACGCTTTTCATCGTCACATTTTCCCGTATTTCAGATCGTCACTTATATCTTACCTAACAAATGGACAGCGAAAATGATCTTAAGGAGTTATGAGCGAATGGGTTTCTCAGTAGATACAGAATCGTACTATTCCTGAGAATCCACCCCCACCGCCCGCGCGCCGTCAGCGAGAGATGCTCAGTAATAACAACTTACGCTCCGGACGCACTTAGGCTGACATTCAGAGACGAATCCTAAGTTCACGCTTAGATCAGTCTTAGCAAAGTAAACTAAAGTCGTACTTAGTAAAGTGCCGTAATTTTCGTATTCACAGATGATTCACAGTACTTAAGAAAGTCATCTATATTGTCTATCATTTCTTAGTGATGTAGTTCTTACCGGTTTTTTAAATTTGACATTGCTACACGAGAGCAGGACAACATCATACAATTTTATATATGTCAGAGTGAATAAAAAAATCCCACAGATAATGCTCGTAGAACATCAGTGAAATGACGTTTGGAGTAGTCTGTGAACAAGACAGTTCTAAGTTCACGTAAAGTCACCGATATTGACTTCTTACACTTAGCTAAGCACCATTTCATACTCAACTTGCTAAGATTCGATTCTGAATACGAAATGTTTCTAAGTACGTGATTTTGACATTTCTGAGACCAGTCTTTGCTTAGTTTTCGTCTCTGAATGTCAGCCTAAGACACGAGTTTTATATTTCACCTCGGCCAAGTACAGTGGACTTCACCCTTAGAATATTCTATAATAGTACTTATGCCATGAGCAACAAGATCTGCCTTGGGGTAGCCGACAGTGATGTCCAATTCGACAATGCTGCATAAAGCTCGGCTTTAGTGTCGTATGGTAGTGCGTTGCGCCCTGACGCGGGCGTACTAGATACTAATAGAACGCACTTGTAAAGATAATTGATAAAATTTGGTTCAACCACAAGTATTTAATATATTTTACTGTTCTCAATATTAGGATGACGTCGACACAGTGGTGCCAAGCGGCTCTTCCAATTAGGCATGGCGGTTTGGGTATTCGTCGCTTGCAGGACACCGAGCTCCCAGCGTTTCTGGCTTCGTCGCATGGTGTTTTAGGTCTCGTCACTCGTGTATTGAATATTAATGGTGACGGGTTTCACATCCCTTTCGCCGATGAGGCCTTGAGATTATGGCAGGCTCGCTGTCCTGGGAGTGACATGCCGGAGCGGCCAGAGCTTCAACGTGAGTGGGATGAAGTCATAAGCAAGATAACGCTGGACGCATTGCTGAACTCCAGTTCTGGGGCTGAGCTTGCGAGATTGCGCGCCGTTTCGAGGCCGGATTCGGGAATATGGCTTCATGCTTTGCCATCCCCACAGCTGGGGACCTTTTTGGACTGTGATTCACTCCGGGTGGCTGTTGCTTTGCGCTTAGGTTGTGAGGTCTGTCAACCGCACCGTTGTGTCTGTGGCGTGGAGGTGGACGCTCAGGGCCGCCACGGGCTGCATTGTGTTCGTAGTGCAGGTAGAATCTCTCGGCACCATAGCATTAATGATATTGTTCGACGGGCTCTGGTTGCGGCAAATATCCCTTCTGTCCTTGAGCCTCCGGGCTTATGCAGAAACGATGGAAAACGTCCGGACGGCCTCACTTTGGTTCCGTGGGAGAAGGGTCGAAGTTTGTTGTGGGATGCGACTTGTGTGTGCACGTTCGCGCCCTCGCATGTCATAGCAACTGCCGCTGCTGCTGGCGCCGCGGCTGAACTGGCTGCAAGGCATAAGACGCAGAAGTATAGCCAGCTCATGAATTCTTACATATTTGTGCCGCTGGCTATAGAAACTTCTGGTGTATGGGGAGCGCAGGGCAGCGGTTTTATTCGGGAGCTGGGACGCCGATTGAGGGACCGTGGCATGGACGTTCGCTCTGGGGCATATCTGAGCCAAAGGATTTCCCTTGCTGTGCAGCGCGGGAACGCGGCCAGTATTATGGGGACTTTTGGTTCGGATGTGGCTCGGAACGATTTATTTGGATAGGGTTTTTTTTTTCTTTAATTATTACTTTATTATTATTGTTATTGGCTTGACATTCTTTTAATTTAATTCTTTTTGACGAAGCTTTATGTGAATTTTGATTATGTTTGTAATGAATTTTTTTTTTATTAGTTAATAAGTTAGAATAAATACATATATTAACAATTAAAAATGTTTAAAAATTTCTTGTAATCTTTCTCTAGATAAATCTACTTGTTACTTTTTAGGGAAAAATGTTCACCTGTTCGTAAAGGAAAATATTTATGGAGATATTTTTAATCTATCCTTGACATGGCAGACATCGCCCATAGTCGGGGAAGGGGGGGAGGACGGACAGTAACATAATATAAAATAAAATTTAAAAAGTTTTACATATCTTTTTTTTATAAGGAAAGGGTTCTTTGTTACATGTTTACATGTCATTAAGTATGCATTATGCATGGGAGTGAAATGCACCGAATCCTCTATCCACATTCGCATAGACAGATCTTGATATTAACAGTGGTTAAAGAAGACTACGTGTTTTGAAAAACGAGTTGCTATTGTAAGCAACTCGTTTTTCAAAACACGTAGTCTTCTTCAACCACTGTTAATATCAAGATGCGTAAGTTTCTTCATTATTTGATGTCGAAGTAAAATAATTATTGTTTTCAAGCACTTAGTTGTACAATTGTTTGGTTTGCAGGAAGCCAATTATTCTTCAATTGTACTCGTCTCTTTTGTACAACAAAACCCATTTAGCATTGCTTGCTGACAGAATAGCCAAATCATTCTTCGTTCGTTCGTTCTTATGCGACAGATCAGTCATATTACCATTTTCACATGACTGTGAAGGCAAAGGAGATACGTATTTCGCGCGTTTATTTCGCGCTAATTCATCTTCAACTTCTAGTTCATCCTTGTGATCAATATCGCCTTAATATTAGTTGCGTATCAGGAAGAGATAAAATTACATAGAAAAATAAAACAAACATTCATGTACTGCAAATAGTTCCCAAAGAGTAAGAAAAAAATTGTCTACCGCAACTGGTCGCGAAACATAGAGCCGCAGCGGCTGAAAAGTTTTGAGCACACTCTTTTATTGTTGATATATTTATTTTGTTCCAATAATAAGTAAAACTAGTTCCAAAAACAATTTCAAAGATAGGCAAACGAAATGTAGTTAGTTCAGTACACTGGACGACAGTTTTTGGGCTTAATTATTTCAATACCATCCCTAGTTGTTGCAAGCACAGTAAATAAAATTAAGTATTAGGTGCTTTAGGGGTCCGTACCCAAAGGGTTCTTACTCCTTACCCCTCCACTGTCCGTCTGTCTGTCTGTCCGTCCGTCCGTCCATCCGTCTATCTTCAGGCTGTATCGTGATAGCTAGACAGTTTTCACAGATTATGTTTGTTGTCGCTATAACAACAAATACTAAAAACAGAATAAAATAACCACTTAAGTGGGGTTCCCTCATAATACATCAAACGTATTTTTTTTGCGGTTTTTCGCTCGATATTTTTAACGGCAACAAGTGGACGCTTCAATTATTCGCAGAATATTTTGTTATATTTTCACTTTAGAAGTGAAGAATGAAATTAAAATAAATACTTAAAGGGGGCTCACATACAACAAACGTGATTTATTGCCATTTTTTGCTTGATATTAATGACGGCAAAGGTGCAGACTTCAAACAATTAAACTTGTAATAGATAAGGGTACGGAATCGTTCTTGCGCTAGTCCGACTCGCATTTAGCCTGTTCTTTTTATAAAACCTACACGAAATAAAACTTTTGTATGTTGTAAAACCTACATTTTTGCTTTTCAAATTGAGAATTATCCATTTAATCAAAACAGTAAAATCAATCTTCTTGACTCTTTATGAACAAAGTACATACCTTAGTATCTATTTTTCTTAGGTTTGATGTCAGCTATTTCAATCGACATCCTATAGGTAATAATTATTATTATAGGAAGTCAGTTAATCAATAACTAAATAATAAATAGTGATAGACAATCTATAATTGGCCATCATAAGACTTGAAATATGCCAGCACTTCCGTAGAAAGTATTTATTAAATCACAGCAGCGGCGAAGATATGAGGTTTTTTGCACTGGGATTGAGACGTTTAAAAATCGATTTCCTAACTAATGTACGCGTGTAATTGATTTTATTGATTTAATATTGGTGATGGTGTAACTGTAACTTTATTTAGGAATTTGAAAATACATATGTAACTGTACGCGCTCTGAGTCGCTCGTAGCCCCGGCTGCCTGAATGTTTTTAAACGATCACGAAGATTAAGCAACATAGGGCGCGTTCAATGACTGGGTTCAATGGGTGGGTCACCGTCTATGACTAACGCTAGTGGCATTTTTCCAAGTGGTTCCGTGCTTTGCAAGGCACGTTAAGCAGTTGGTGCCGGCTGCCGTCGACAGATGGCAGTCGTTAAGCCAAGTAAGAGGCCTTAGGGCGGCTTGAAAACCTCTGACAATAAGACCATAGCCACTAGTCTTACAAACCTCCACCAATCCGGACTTGGCCCCCGTGTGAGTATGGCCTATACCTTCCTCAAGGAAGAGACCCGTGCCCCTCAGTGGATGGATGGATGATGAAGGGAGGCCATAAGGCGGAGAAACGCACGTTATCCAGGCATCCACCACTGAGTTTAATGCCCGTTTTAACCAACAATACTTAAGATTTAGGGGCCACCTAATATTTTTTAAGGGCTACGAATCAACCGTTAAGTAGCCCCTAAAAAAGATTAGGTGGCCCCTAAATCTTTAAGTGTTGTTGGTGAAAACGGGGATAAGTCCATTTTCATTTAATGCGAATGGTGACCGTAGAGGAACCTAGTCTTTAATGCATGGAACTAACGTTCAAGCATTTTCTTTTTACTCTTCAAGTCATTACCTACGGTACACATTTCCATGTTAAAAAGTCCGCTATGCGTATGGATTATTACTTTCAACTCGGAGATTAAAAATAAAACTGCATTACTGAGCCGAGAGTTTAAAGATAGCTTGCGATAGCTCACCTTCCTCTCCCATCGCTTTAGATAGGAGACCGCTAATTTCGACCATCGGAGCTAATTTCAGGATAACATCGTCTCGGTATCGCTTGCGAGGTGTTGCGGAGGTAGAGTCATCTTGCTGCGACTAATAACGGCATTTATGCGCAGCTAGGAAATTTATTTGAAAAAAAAAAGAAACCCAGGTCTTGGATGTTTACATGTTTGTGACGTCGCTGTTTCTGGTTAACACGACACAGGGTATCCTAGTGTGGGGCCAGAAGCAATGTATGTGCCTGTATGTAAATGTTATGTTACGTTACTTTTTAGGCCAGAATACGTGGAAGTTTAAGCTAAGATCAAAAGGCTAGGTATTCGCTTAAAAAAAACTTAAGCATTTAATCGGTGCCCTTAAGAGGCTTTAAACCATTTAATCGGTGCCCTTAAGAGGCTTTAAACCTCATCAAGCCTAGGGCTTCATTTTTGTAACAATCTATAGTAATTAATTAAAGACAAAAAAGTTGATGAGTCAATTTATATATTACTCAAACTACTTGTAATAACTTTGGTAGCAGAATAAAATTTTATTCACTTAAATAGTTTATTCTTTACTGGAATAAACTATTTATTTGTTTTCGTCTCGTGATGACGCCAAGAACATGATCTGCCGCGTCGTCAGACGTTTTTGATTCATCGTGAAAAAATAAGTGGCAGGAAATGTCTAAAACTGCGGAGCTGTCTAATTTGTGTCTCTGTATAGATTTCTTTAGTTTTTTTGTCATGAAAAAAATAACTAACTCATGACTCATGAACGAACCTATTTTGTGAGCCAATTTCTGAATTGAGAATTTTGCTAAGTAATTACCTAACTGTAGTGCTATCTCGTCAAAATTATTTACAAAAGAGCGTGACAGAACGCTACTTACGTATTTAGTTACTAAGCGAAAATTCTCAATTCATAAATGGGCCCTAAATCACTTATTACCTATTTTCGTCTCACCCAATTGTAATAAGGGGCTCCTCTTTAACTCATCCGTTATAGATGGACATAATAAATCTCTATTACACAGCAGTAATATAAGTACGGAAGTTTGATGTTGTGAAAATAATGACTACTCTTTAAATTTAAATATTTTGACTTGATTTCATTGGGCTGAATAAAATCTATAGAATAATTTAACGGAGTACCTCTTAATAAAGTCAAAGGCTTTACATTTCGTTTTATTTGGTTACTAGCTGTTGCCCGCGACTACGTCCGCGTGGACTTTAGTTGAATAAAGTGTTTGCAAATAAGATAGGGATACTTTTAGCGCATGCGAAAGAGCTTTCATACTTCGCAACCCCCTCTTACCCCCTTAGGGGATGATTTTCGAAAAACTACTTTACACATCTTTCATGTCTTTCAATGAAGGACCTTCATGCTGAATTTCATTCGAATAACTTCAAAAACTGCAAAGTTTCATACTAACTTTACACCCCCCTTTTTACCCACATAAGGGATGATTTTCAAAAAACTATTTTACATGTTTTTGATAACTTTTGATGAAGAACCTTCATATTGAATCTCATTCGAATAACTTCAAAAACGGCAAAGTATCATACTAAGTTTGCACCCCCCTTTTTCCCCCTTAAGGGATGATATTTAAAAAAACTATTTTATACATGTTTCATAATTTTAAATGGAAAACCTCCTTAACAAATTTCATTCGAATAACTTCAAAAACGGCGAAGTTTCATACTAACTTTGAACCCCCATTTTACCCCCTTAGGGGATGAATTTCAAAAAATCCTTTCTTGGTGCTCCCCTACGTTACAAAAGGAACCCTTGTGCAAAATTTCAAGTTTCTAACTCTTATAGTTTAGGCCCTGCGTTGATACTCGTATGTCAGTCAGTCAGTCAGTCAGTCAGCTTCTCGTTTTATATATATAGATATATTGGTGACTTAGGAACTAAAATCCAGAGATTTCTACTAAGAAGTAGTAGAACTTACGTTCGCCGGATCTCTACAAATATTTATCAACATCGACGTCGTCTGCTGGATCTCCTCTACCCTTGCACTCTGCAGGCACATTCTTGCGCGTCTAATAACTAATTAAGCCCGGCTGCCCAGATGGGCGCGGGCCCCAGCATTTAGCCGGTAACTACATAAATAATGGAATTATTATCATGGAGGTTTTACTTTTTTAGTTTCGGAGTAAATCCTCCGTGGTTGGAGATGGAGCTGGCTGGTTTTCGCTGCTTTGCTTTTATTCTTTTTTTTTGACGTTTCGTTCAATGCGCCCGAGTTAACATAAATAACGTTTCATCCTTTTTTACCACTAACAATTGGTACTACTGACACAAAGCCATACTAAGAATAAAAATAAACACTTGAAATTAACATTTAGTGATTACAAAGAGTTTTTGGTAGATATGAAAAATTCTAATGTTATTTGCCGATAGCGTGTCACAAGTAAGTCCCACAAATGAAACATTATTATCACATTTTTTTCGTATCGCCTCTGTCTTCTTAATTTAAAACCTCTGGATATAGTTTACCGTAGTAGTATATTGTAGTGTAGGACGCCCTCTAACCAGGTGGGATGACGATCTGCGAAGGACTGCAGGCAGATGCTGGATGCGGCAAGCTGAAGACAGGGCGCTATGGCGCTCATTAGGGGAGGGCTATGTCCAGCAGTGGACTAATATAGCCTGATGATGATGATGATGATGATAGTTTACCATCCCTGCGATGCAAATAACACCAAGATGTCGTAGATTATTTTTAAACACATGGTTATTTTTAGAATACTAATAAAAATCTCTGTGTGCTCGATCAAGATATTAAAACACCTTGCGCAGCACCCTCTCTTTTACAGGAAAAATAAAAACTATTTTTCTTTATAGTCTGATCTCTCATAGCGATTGTTGTTTGGATATTACAGCCATACATGGTGGAAATGTTGTGATTTTACAGTCAAAGAGGTATAAAAGCATTTACGATAGTAGTTTACACCATGTTTAATAGAGCTCACAATTATACCAGCAATGAAAAAAGAAAATTAAATACCTTAGTTGCACTCGAGATAACGGGTTTGAATCCGCATTTCCTTAGCCAGGTATGAGCTTTTTTATAGTGCAAGAAAATTTTATTAAGAAAAACTATTAACTCATACGACAGTCATACAATTTTAAGAGGATTGCCAACTGATAGCTGATGCGAAAATAACATAATCCTAAAATTAAAAACAATAATCTCATCATCGCTATTATAAAAACTTAACACACACACAAACCGTACCTAATTTCCAGCCTTCGTATGTAGGCGGTACAATTTCTTTATTTTTTCGTCCATCGTAGCATGCGTGACCAGTGAAGCATGACCTCTCAAATATAACGCCTTTGTTGTTTCAAGTAGGGAGGGTGAAAGACTTTGCAATTTTTGCTGGATGTAGGTACAAGTTGTCTACCCCGCCCATGCGGGTTAGCTCACGAAGAGCGAAAAAATTACCTGGCATAAAACGTTTTCAAACCTGTAATATTGTTTATAATCTGTAGATAATCAGTTTAATTAACAAACATTGCGCTAAATTCTGGCGATGGTAGCGCATCGGTAACGCACTTGCCTCACATTAAAAAGGTATAGGTTTCGATTCTGGTGGATTTTTTTTTGAGTAATACAACACTCAACAAGGTTATATTACCGTGAAGGCAAATATGGTTTTTTAAAATTTAGGACGCTCTCTCTCTGAGAGAGGGACAGTGCCCCGCAATGGGACGTTTATATTCACGCAATTATTTGAAGAGTTTATTTGCCAGAGATAATTTCTGAACGCAGACGTCAAACTGACAGCAAAAACAAGATGTCCGACGATGATTGCGCGCGAAATCGATCGTCACGAGAGCATTCCGATGCTGCAACGCGTGCCGGAACAAAAACTACGATATGAAAGTAACTCTGCCGCGAAGATTGGCTTAATGCGAGCATCATCAGCTACTTGTTTTCTTTTAAACAAGGGAAGCTGAGGAATTTCACTATTCTCGGATGCGTTCGCGATATTAAAGATGGCCGACAAACTGAGTCTTGCAGCGTGTGCGACTGTAAAATTGTGTAATGAATGTTTCTAAGCTAAAAAAAAATATACATCATCATCATCATCAACCAATCGCATCCAACACCGAGGGGCACGGGTCTCTTCCCTGAGGCAGGTATAGGCCATACTCCACCACGGGGGCCAAGTCCGGATTGGTGGAGACTTGTAAGACTAGTGGCATGTCTTACCGTCAGAAGTTTTCAAGCCGCCCTAAGGCCTCTGACTTGGCTTAACGACTGCCATCTATCGACGGCAGCCGGCACCAACTGCTTAACGTGCCTTGCGAAGCACGGAACCGCTCGGAAAAATGCCACTAGCGTTAGTCATAGACGGTGACCCATCCATGGACTGAACGCGCCGTATGTTTAACGTTAGTGATCGTTTAAGATCACTCAGGCAGCCCAGGCTACGAGCGATTCATTGTACGCTTTTTGAAAAAAATGCGCAAAATGTGATTTAAAAAAATGTTGCGGCATTTCTGTTCTTTTTTGTGACGCTGTTTGATACGAGGGCTGCTACTTATGTATGCGGAATAGAAAAAATAAACAAATGTATATGGCTAAATATGCTTTTATTGTTTTTCAAAGTATTCTCCACTATGATCGATGCACTTTTGCATTCGATGAAACCAATTTGTAAAACACTTTTTCCACTCTGATTGAGGTATCTCCAAAACGTGCTGTTTGAACGCATCTACGGCATCTTCACGGGTCGAAAATCGTTGACCACGTAATTTATTCTTTACATTTGGGAATAAATAGAAATCATTGGGAGCCAAATCAGGGCTGTACGGTGGATGACCCATCAATTCTATTTTTTGACCATCCAAAAATGTAGTTGTTTCCTGAGATGTATGACAGCTGGCATTGTCATTGTGAAGTATGATTCTGCGTCGCTGGTTGTTTTGGCGTATTTCTTCAAATACTTCCGGCAAACAAATGGTCGTGTACCACTCCGAATTAACCGTTCTGCGATTCTCCAGTGGTATTGTAGCCACATGGCCATTAATACCAAAAAAGCAGGCCACCATTTGCTTTACAGTGCTTTTTGCACGAGCCACTTTCGTAGGGTTCGGCTCATTTTGAAACACCCAAACTGTTGATTGTTGTTTAGTTTCGGGATCGTACGCGTAGATCCAGGATTCGTCACCTGTGTAGATATTATAAACAGATTTTGAGTCGCCTCCGTTGAATTTTTTTAAGGTTTTCGGTAAGTTGTGCGGGATCCATCGCGAACAAATTTTTTTTACAGACAAATGTTCATGTAATATCCTATGAATGCTCGTCATACATATGCCCAGAATAGCCTCTATCTCGCGATATGTAACATGGCGGTCTTGCATTATTAGTTTTCGCACAGCTTCAATATTTTGTGGCACAACCACCGATTTCGGGCGACCTTCTTTAACTTCGTCCGTGAGCTTACTGCGCCCGCGATTAAACTCACTAAACCAGTGATGACTGTATACAGTCGTTTTTGATGGAGCTTCACCACCAAAAGTCGAAGTTAATTGATCGACGCACTGTTGTTGCGTTAAACCACGTCGAAAATCGTAATAAATCATAGCACGAATATTTTCACGAGTGAGTTCCATTTTTTCAGCGATATGACATTTTAAACCCAACATAAACAAAACACTAACGTATATAAGAGAAAAATATTAGCGGCCAGTATTTAAAAAAAGAACGAATTTGACCATGGAGGTCAGACATTGCGTTTAAAATTATTGGAATCCCAGATTCCGTATACATAAGTAGCAGCCTATGTAATAATGATGGTCAAAACCATGTGTGTTATAGTTACTTAACGTACATGGTTTTGACCATACGGTTTTGTTTTGATTATATATAACACACCTAGCTGTTTATAGTAGATACATACTATTATGTAGGGCAATGATTTACAGTAGGCTGCGGTGTTGGTCCCGAGATCTCAATTTTTTGCGGGTAGATTAGTTACCTACATAATTAGTCTTAAGTTAAAAAAAAATTGTCGTTGTTATTACTGCACATATTTTTTCAGATTTTTATTTAGATAAAGCGATGAAGCGAACTTTCGCTGACGATCTTGACAAATTACTTAATTTGTCAGGATCGTGGCAAGTGGCAGTCCCTGGCCTTTGCCTACCGCTTTGGGATACAGGCGTGAGCTTATGTAATTATCATTGAATATACATATGTAATTTACGGGCTTCACTGCGTGCGAAGTGCGGGTAGGCTCTCACGGCACCATGCGATAAATGATATTGTCCGCAGAGCGCTGATTTCGGCTGACGTCCCTGCAGTTCTTGAACCGCCGGGGCTATGCCGGAGTGATGGTAAGCGTCCAGACGCTCTCACCATGGTGCCGTGGGAGAGGGGTCGGAGCCTTTTGTGGGACGCTACGTGTGTATGTACTTTTGCGCCTTCCAATGTAGGTTCGACAGCTGCTTCTGCGGGTGCCGCTGCTGAGGCAGCTGCTAAATTGAAGGTCAGAAAGTACAGCCAGCTTTTACAAAATTATTTGTTTGTTCCACTGGCTGTCGAGACAATGGGAGTTTGGGGGGAAGACGGAAGAGCTTTCGTTAGGGAAATCGGTCGACGCCTGAGGAGCCGTGGGTATGATCATCGTTCCGGGGCATACTTGATGCAGAGAATTTCTCTAGCGGTGCAGCGGGGGAACGCTGCTAGCGTCATGGGAACTTTTGGGTCGGGTGTGTCCCGGGGCGGTATTTTTGATTAACTTTTGACCTTTTTTTTTGTTATTTTTGACGAAGCTGTGTGTGAATTTTGATTGTGTTTGTAATGTACTTTTTTTAATGTATTTAGATAATAAGTATGATTTTCCTTTTCTGGGTTTTGGTTCTGGTTCTGGATTTTTCGTTTTTTGTTTTCTCAAACAAAAAAAAATTATCAGCGCCCTAAAGATAGAGCATGCCTATGTATCTACCATAATTTTAGTTACTAACATCATCATTTGTATTTTACCATACTTAGCAAACAAATATTATTATTGACGCCTAAAACACGAATTCAAAACGCTTACAGATCAAATTAAAGTCGTTGTAAAACGAAAATTTAATCAGCCTGTTTTAGGAATCGCGCATTTTAGATAGGTATACCTAACCCCGAATTTGTTCTCAAACATCGCGATCTGCCATAGGTCGGATCTCCCACGTGGCGCGGGACGAACCAGCCCTCGTAAAGATCGTTTCACCAAACAAATCCCACGGTAAGGTCCTGCATTAAAATAAAAGCCTAAATTCATTAACTCATGGGACTTCTTTCGTGGTACGAACTCTAGAATAATCTCTTATCTCTACAAAGAGTCGAGCTATCTCCTTCTTGTCCGCTACGGGAGCGCAGAATAGGACGATTGTTTCTCTACTACTCGCGCGCGGTATAGAGATCATGCTGAAGGGGCAAGGGTGCGAGGGAAGAGGCGCGGGGTCACTCACGAAAAGGTAATTGTCGAAGAATGCCAGGAATCCACCGGTTTCGTGTGCGATTTCGCAACTACAAAGCGGCAGAATTGAAGACAATGCCGAAGCCAATTCGCGCCGTGATGTAACAATACTCTCCTATCCGGTTGGGTTATTTAAATAAGTATGGGAGTCGTGATGCCTTGGGCCGCCGCGAACAGATGCGCGGAAGTCGATGCATGGAGTTTTTAAACGTACGTCGTACTTATAATGAAGTGCAAGGCCCGGAGCGCTGAAAAAGAATAAAAGGCACGCGGCAAGAAATCTGTTTGACAAACGACGACGTTTTTATATTACTGACCGTTATGTTTAAATGCTCATGTAATATCAGTGTTTACACGACAACAACTGACTTATAGCGTGATAAAAACGTTGCAAGCTTGCTTTAACCGGAACGGATATTCAAAATTGATTTGTTCAATAAGCCCATCTTTAGCACCATAAAACTACACAAAAAGGCACCGAAAACTATCAAAAATTACCGAAATCCGGTCTCGAATGATTGTGTGATTTGTCTTGGCGTCCACAAGCGCACACAAAAGTTAATTGTTTTATTCCGACAAAAAAAATGTTTATTTTCGTAATTATCCAGCGCAGGCCGCAAAACGAAAATGAATTTTGAAAAAAGAATAGACAAAGGCTGGCCGACGACGGTCTTTTTAGAGTTCCGTGCTCAAAGGGTAAGGGACCCTATTACAAAGACTCCACTGTCTGTCGGTCTGTCTATTATGTCACTGTATCCAAGGCCGTCTTAACCTATGCTGGGGCCCTTGCAAACACAAGCCTTTTTTCTAAGCCTTTTTTGAAAGTAGGTAAATTATACTAAAATGATTCTTCTATTTATTGTGGATTAGTTATCAAATAGAATAATGGTGTATTTTTTTTTCCTTCAAGGATCCCTTGGAGATGGGGGCCGCGTGTGCCCTTATGGTTAAGACGGTAATGACTGTACCTCATAAACCGTGGTAGCTAGACAATTGATGTATTTCTGTAGCCGCTATAAAAAGAAATACTAAAAACAGAATAAAATAAGTATATTAATAAGTTGAGCTCGCATACAACAAACGTGAGTTTTTTGCAGTTTTTTGCACGATATTAACAACAGCAACAGGTAGACGCTTAAAAACGAAAAGGAACCCTCCGTGCACGGGTCCGGCTCGCACTTGGCCGGTTCTTTTTTATTACCTGGCTGGGTTGAGTGAGGCAGCGACTACGGACTACGAACTGTTTGAGCCTATCTTTCCAAGCATTATAAATCGTGTTTCGGTTTCATCATTAAAAGACTAAAGGCGTGAAATTATCATCAATATTACGCTCAATAAAGCAGCTGCAATTAACATCATGTGATCGTGTTATGACATCTGTATTAATAATTTCGTTCGGGTCTACGGTAGACTCAAACGATATGCACACCAAATGAAAGAGCGTAAAAAAATAGTTGATCTGAGTCGACAACATATGGGCGGAAAATTCGTATTATCGAGCAGCATCAATATAAAAATTATTAAATTCAACAATGGCGTTGCTAAGTAAACATGTCAATGTCATCATTGTTGTATTAGTGTCACAAGTTTTCATTGTGAACTGTTATGGCCGGTTTACATTATTTTAGTGTTTAGGAGAGTGCTATAATACAATTAGAGAGACAAGTGCATTAGTACCTTACTAGACGTTCGAGTGAACGTTTATATTTCTTCCAGTAGAGTGTCACTTCGCCGACGTCGCGAAATATGCGCTATCCTACTCAAAATACTATGAGTTTTAATGTAACACATAAGTAAGTTTGATAATTCGAGTTAATGAAAACAACACGCACCCGTCACGAGTCATTTGCGCACTCTCCTAAAGTTCTCACTAAATTTTTAGTTTATACACAAATAAGTAACGAGGATAGTAACGCGCTCAGGTGTTACTGGATAGAACAATAGAAACTAATTCTATTTTGATTCTAATTGAAAGGCAACTAGAACCGTACTATACCGTAAAACGTACTAAAGCAAGTGGCGCTTACACGTTTCAACAAAAGCACTCTCCTTAAGAAAGAAAGAAAAATAACACAGAAAGCATAAAAAGCGTAAATATAAATAAACTGTACAACATGAAAATAATAATTTACAGTTACATATTTACATTTACATACAGGCACATACATTGCTTCTGGCCCCACACTAGGATACCCTGTGTCGTGGGAACCAGAAACAGCGACGTCACAAACATGTAAACATCCAAGACCTGGGATTTTTTTTTGTCCCCAGCCGGGATTCGAACCCGGGACCTCTCGCATGGTAGTCAGATGCGCTAACCACTACGCCACAGAGGTCGTTAAAGGTTGAGTGAGCCCCCAAAATGGGCCCGATTCAGCATAATGTTGCAACAGAGTGTAAAGTAAAGCACTCTCCTAAACACTAAGATAATCTAAACCGGCCCTTTGATCTAATTTGTTAACTCCATGGTGTGTGGAATACCGTGGCATCCAAAAAGGTTATTATAATCTGTGCCAACTGAGAAGGTGTAGTAAGTAATCTGTGGTGTTTTTCATTGGCGGGAGCTCAGAAGAAGGTCCTTCTTCTGAGGGCGGGAGGGAAGACAATAATTTACATTGAGTTTTGGAAGGGTCTGAAACACAGACCTACCCTCATTGGTCTGAAAAATAATTGAAAAAGGAAATCAAAGTCATAAATTGATCTTTATTGTTTTGCTTAGTTAGGTACCAATAAACTTATTTAAATGAAAAAGCCACTAGAGAAGAAAAATACCAAAAATTAAAATGATGAAGAAAAACATTTGGTCAATACAAAACTAAAAGCTGTAAAGCCAAAGAGAGGGAGCGGTTTTTAGTTGATTAGCCAAGTGGATTCTACGTCTCATACGTCATTAGATTCACTAGCTGTTGAGTTTATGAAGGAAGCTCATTTAGTAATTTGTGATGAGGTAGCCATGACAAAGTTATGATAAGTATCCGATTTTCGCCTTGCATTCCTTCGTGAGTAGCCAGAACATGTCCAAAAGAGCAAGATTGGCTATCCGTAATAGTGTGCTGGTTCCAATACTGATGTAAGCATGGTAGCGAGATTTGGGTATGGCAGAAGTCAGAAGAATCATGAAAGTAGGATTAGTGCAGTACAAATGAGATCCTTAAGAAATATGTGTGGTGTTACTTTGAATGACAGAATACGCAATAGTGTGATCAGAGACCGAGGATGTAGAGAAAGAGGATGAAGTGAGTGACTAGAATTGAAAAAAGGAATGTTGCGTTGGTTTGGAGATGTGGAGAGGATGAACGAAGAAAGACTGACAAAGCAAATATATCGGGCGAATGTGCGTGGAAGGGCCGGTAAGGGACGCCCCAGTTGGACATACTTCGACCAAATAGGGGATGTATTAGCAAAGGGCAAGATTAAAAGTACCCGAAACCGATGTGGGTACATGCAACGACTAATGGATGTCGATGAAGCGAAAGTGATTTGTCAGGATAGTGGCAGGTGACAGTCCGTGGTCTCTGCCTACTCCTCTGGGATACAGGTGTGAGCTTATGTATCTGAATGTATTAAGAGATTTATATCTACTGGTGGTTGATAAATACAGAGGCGTCACCATATAAAAAAACATAGTGGAATATTATTTTGCGTCTACATTTTACCCGAGCGAAGCCGGGTTTTCGTCTAGTAAAATATAATATGTAATATATAATATACCTACTCCAATCGTTAGCTTTTTTTGCTTAGCAAAAACTTAGTTTCCATAGTTACCAAAATTAAAATCTACACATATATATTGAAACCAAAAGCTGATTAATGAAACAACAAGTACGACTTCGGTACCCTATTTACCCTAGGTTGAAATATTGATTGAAACTTAAACACCATTCTATGTAGGTAGTTCGGTATAATTTTCGTCGAACACGACGAGGAGGCCACCATCACCTACCCATCGACATGGACCCTTGATTAAGGGTTACACCGATTTATTTCGAGCAGTCATGAGCAGACCTACAACCTAGAAAACAACCTTAAAATGCCAAAAAGCATGGCGTATTAAAATACACAGGAAAACCGTCGTTCTCGAACAACAAGAAATCTGGGAAAACAATGATTCCTTTGTCCCACACAGATCGTGCGGAGACGTTACATGCCCGTCCCTTTTTTGCTGCTATCAGGTGCGTCGCTAACAGATATCATGATCCTCATGACATAGCGCTACGTGACGTGAATCTAAGCCACGAGGATGCGCATAGATTCTTGGTAGCGTGCATAATACGGAGGGTAGGATGAGTCAGGTGGTCACCAAAGAGGAAACTCTACATCGACATCCAAGAGCATAGTCAGCCAAGCTCCGCTTTTTTGTTATTCGAATATCTAGTCGGTTCATTAGATCTATTTGATTTTCAGAGTTTTCTATACTCGTATATATCCATCCCTGAATCAAAGTCGTCCTGGGCCCAATTTTATGGAACGGAATGTGCATCGAATTGTTATAATAAACTATGAATCCTCGTATTTTACTAAAAACAGGATGACTTTGATTTCATGGCATTATAGGGACTCATAAATGAGAACGTCTCGATCACTTACAAAACAAAAAAAGATAGCACCGAAAATGCACCGAAATGGCTTAGTACGCGCTTTTTAATTCCATATCGTTAATGAACCACCGTTATTTCAGAAAACTTTGCCAAAAAGCACTTAACCGACGCTGGGGCGGGCCACATCATTTTTATAAAAGTAACGTTGAAAGATAATAAACGAAAGGTCGTTTAAAGGAAAAATAATTATCCAATATGTCGAGTAAGATACCAGGCGCCGGGCGTAAGCTTTAACTTTAATAAAAATCGCGGAGGAGCGATTGCGTCCGTAATTTTTTCGGAAGACGACCCGTCCCCACACGATAACTTAAAAATATACAGGGTTATGACTTACATGCGTTATTTCTGAAACATCCCACTAGATTCGTATTGTTGCCTTTTCGCTTGCTGTTTTGTGTCACAAAAATCACTATCGATAAATGTTCCTAATCCATAAAAAAACGTATCTCTGCGAATTCTACGTTTTGGCGCAACGCGGTTCAATTTTCCAGAAAAGTTTATCTTAGTCTCTGACAGATGCAATTTAATAGCTAGTCACTGCCCGCTGGATCGAACTTTTTCACCCATTTGCTTTTTCCAATTGTTCGATTGGTCTTGAGTAGCATAGGATATCTGGCTCGTGGCGATCCGACGCGCTTGGCGGCCGTCAGACATCCCCCGTCTCGGTCCTAGAGAGCGTTTCAAATGCAGAATGCTCGAGACAGCTGTCCACGGTCGCGGTGAAAAATTTACTTGAATCTTGTTGTACAACTGTTTATACAGCTCATCCACACTTCGTTTCTTCTTCTTCCTGTGGTGCCTCTTCGTCAAGCGATGATGGGCAGCCGGCTCCGCAAATTTATCTCTCTTCGTGGCAAGCCAAATTGCGATTCCAGTCTACTCTCCTAGGTTTCTCAACCATAACTTCAATCACTGGCCTACATTTTCTTTACATCCAACGAAACCGTACCTGGCACGGAGAGTTGTGATATAAATTAACACACAACAAGCAACACAAGTCATATATAACTCAAGTAGATTTGAGGTAGTCCAGTTTGAGCACCCGCCTAAATAGCACCTGCACGAATGGCACCTGGCCTAGTCCAGATTAAGCACCTGTTGATATTTTTGGCAGGTGTTGTTAGTGAATTCAAATGTATTTATGGGTGCCATTCGTGCAGATGCTATTTAGGCGGGTGCTCAAACTGGACTACCTCGTAGATTCATAGTTAAGTAAGTTTAATAGATAGTACCTGGGTGACCGAGCTTTGCTCGGTACTTTTTTTGTAATATAAAATATGTAATATAAAATTAAAATGATACTTTTTCAACAAAAAAAGAACTTGGAAAAAAAACATCATGACTTGAACTAGGTCTCTTGAAATCGGCCCGAAACGGATCGCCCGTTTTCCCGTCGGAACTATCCCAACCTTGCAGATAGACGCGAAATTTACCTCTGTATGTTATCATAGCAAATTTCAATTGGCTTAAAATACTGATAAAACAACGTTTTCTAAAAATGTAACCTAGTTAGATCAATTAAACGCACCCGAAAGCATCTGCCTACAAAGTTTCGTGAAAATCGTTGGAGCCGTTTCCGAGATTCTGATTATATATAAATATATATACAAGAATTGCTCGTTTAAAGAGATTAGATTATTAAAAATAATAAAATAATAAAAAACCCGACTGCTAAAAAATTTTAGATGAGTCCGTTTAAATTTTGACCTCGACAGGTAGGTAGATAGGACAGTCCGTGTGGAGTTTCTGGATCTTCCATCGGACGCATCCCCCGGGTGGCGGATAGGGGAACGCCCTCCAGACATGGGGGGTACCGGCTTTGGCCGGCGCGGACCAAAACCAGAGGGAGGGGGACGTCCAGTGGCTTGCGCTGCTGGATGTCCCGCGGGGTCCACCATGGGCCCCGCACCCGTAACCCCACATTGAGCGGGGCCGGGGGTCTTCGGGCCGCGAGGAGACAACCTCTATAAAAAACACACGGTGGGGGCCCTCTCTATGTCCCTCTGTCCAGCAGAGGGCATGGAAGAGGGCCGGACGGGGAGGGGAGGGGCGCGAGTTTTGCAAGCTGGGCCGGGAGGGACATTGGGAGGGGGGCCGGGGACCAGGGATTGAGGACCCCATGGTCCTTGGCCAAGGACCATGGACTAGGGAGGGGAGGACCAGACGGGGCCGAAGACCTGGCAGAGGGCCAGAAAACGGGTCTTCGGTAGCTGGAGGCTTGGGGAGCTCGCGCCTCTCCGCCGGGAGAGCCGGTGGCGCGGGGGACGCCACGCGGACCTTGCGCCGCCGGTTGAGTGAGGGTCACAGACGGCAGGTTGGGTGACCTGCCGTCCGACATCGTGACGGGAGAAGGGGGTGGGGGGCCCATGCCCCTTCTCCAGTGAGGGTGGGCCCGACTCCTTGCGAGTCGGGTCGACGTCGCCGGGGCGCCGCTGTCGCATTCGCGTTGTGGTTTCACACCACTTGCGAGATCCGACGGCGCCCCATTGCACGAGCGACAGGACGGCCCCCGGGGTGTTTTAGGAGGTATGCCTCTCCTATTATTAGGAGAGGAGAGTCCGACACACGGCCGTCGCCCTCCCCCAAGCGTGGCGGTTATGGTGCATAAAGCATTTCACCCCGTTAACAAAAAAAAAAGGTAGGTAGGACAGGTAGGACCTCTCGTTCGATTTTTTATCTGTGAGTTTCTTTGGCCCCGCCTGCTAATGTTAATAATCCAACAGATTTGTCTAGGCCATGTTGATGACATTTGATTTGTACCTAATATTTTTTTTGTTTTTCAATTTATTTTGGTTTATTTCACATTTTTTGTGGTTTTTTACAAACAATGTGACAGCTGTAGTCCACCATTCTGCTTTTTCGCAGTATCGTAGCTGGTGATACTCGCATTGTGTATTTTAGTAGACAAGGAACTCTTATAGCTTCGCCACCCCACTCTCTCCAGTCTAAATAGTTGATATCAGAAACGTGAAAAATTTCAGGGTAGTACGAGTAAGTAGGCTTTACTTTATCTTATCTTATCTTTAAAAGTTAACGAGTTAAAACGAAAACTTGGTATAAAATGTATTGAATTTGGTAACGTTTTAGTTCCATCAAGCGGATAAAACCCTCTCTTTCTACGGAATCCCACACTGCAACTGTGACCAGAAACGGGCTTGGCCAGATCTCTTCAAGATCACTTAGGCTGACATTCAGAGACGAAAACTAAGCAAAGTCTGGTCTCAGAAATGTCAAAATCACGTACTTAAAAATATTTCGTATTCAGAATCGAATCTTAGCAAGTTTAGTATGAAATGGTGCTTAGCTAAGTGTAAGTAGTCAATATCGGTGACTTTACGTGAACTTAGAACTGTCACTTCTAAGCCTCTCGTTCACAGACTACTCCAAACGTCATTTCACTGATGTTTTACGAGCATTATCTGTGGGATTTTTTTTTCACTCTGACATATATAAAACTAGCTGTTGCCCGCGACTACGTCCGCGTGGGCTTTAGTTGAGTAAAGAGCTTGAAAATAAGATAGGGATACTTTTAACGCATGCGAAAGAGCTTTCATACTAACTTCGCAACCCCCTCTTACACCCTTAAGGGATGATTTTTGAAAATATATTTTACCTGTGTTGCATGACTTTCAATGAAGGACCTTCATGCTGAATTTCATTCGAATAACTTCAAAAATGGCTAAGTTTCATACTAAGTTTGCACCCCCCTTTTTCCCCCTTAAGGGATGATTTTTAAAAAACTATTTTACACGTGTTTCATAATTTTAAATGAAAAACCTTCGTACCAAATTTTATTCGAATAACTTCAAAAACGGCAAAGTTTCATACTAACTTTGAACCCCCATTTTACCCCTTTAGGGGATGAATTTTCAAAAATCCTTTCTTAGTGCTCCCCTATGTTACAAAAAGAACCCCTGTGCAAAATTTCAAGTTTCTAACCCTTATAGTTTGGGCCCTGCGTTGATTCTAAGTCAGTCAGTCAGCTTCTCCTTTTATATATATATATATAGATAGATAGATATAGAAGATAGAAGATTGTATGATGTTGTCCTGCTCTCGTGTAGCAATATAAACCGGTAAGAACTACATCATTAGAAAAATAATAGACAATATAGATGACTTTCTTAAGTACTGTGAATACGAAAATTACGGCGCTTTACTTAGTAGGTACGACTTTAGTTTACTTTACTAAGACTGGTCTAAGCGTGAACTCTTGATTCGTCTCTGAATGTCAGCCTTAGCCTCATGGCTAAGCGAAAAACGTACGTAGGTACATACACGCGAAAAAATATCCCACCTTTGCTTTCGCAGCATGTAAACATATCACTTGAAAATAGATTGACATCCGCCTCGATTTCGAAAGCCTGTTAAAAAGGCCCCACCTTAATGATCCTTTCAAACCGAACCCATCGTGCATTCCCTCACAGTTTTTTTTTCTCCCAAAAGGATTAGAAATTCAGTAGCAGGTTGTCATTTGTTCTTTTTTCAAGCCTCTACTCGTCGAAGCCTTTGTTGGGGAATAATATTATTTTTCGACTGTGGAAGAAGGTTTTTATGAATACTTTTACGAGCTTACCTCTGCGGAAGAGGTGTGATTTGAACACCCGTTGTTTTGTAACCTTTGCCGTGACCTTTTACAATGTTTAAAACTGTGTTAATGTGCCTCAAAAGGAAAACAAGGAATCCTTACAGAATCCGTCCGTCCGTCCGTCCGTCTGTTTTTAGGTAGGTACAGTCGACAGCACATCTTCCTACACACGCATGCCCTCTACTCCGTTGCATTACGGGTGACTTTACAACTCAAATGTGAAGGTTAACGCGCTGTCAACTGTACGCTCTCATTTCGGTTCTGGTCCAAACGTAACCTATTCGGTAAATTTGCCGAATCACGGCTCCACCTCGAAAGTGCTCCAAATTTTTTTCTATTGTTTTTCACCACTAATACAGAGTATCCCGAGTAATATTGAGGAGGCGCATGGCTTTGGACCCGTAAAAAAAAAAACAAGAGGCAACAAGAGGCAAGGTAGGAACGCATCAAAGTCGAGTCTGTTTTCGATCTTACATAGAGAACCTAACGCTCCGACGCGCTCCGCTTCGCTACGCGCGTCGTCGCACCTATATTTCTGTTGTCACGTATTCTTTACATCGCCGATCCCCCGTTCCATTATTTGAATCACGGCTCCAGCTCGAAAGTGCTCCATTTTTTTTTTTATTAATTTTTATGGGGTTCCATAGCATGCGCCACCATATTATTGCATGGTACACCATTACCGAGTGATAAAAGGCAGTAAAAAAAAATTTGGAGCACTTTCGAGGTGGAGCCGTGATTCGGCAAATTTACCACCTATTCTTAAAACCGGTAAAAACCTTTCATCATCAACCCATTATGTCCCCACCAAGGGGCACGGGTCTCTTCCCTGAGGAAGGTATAGGCCATACTCCACCACGGGGGCCAAGTCCGGATTGGTGAAGGTTTGTTAAGACTAGTGGCTGGTCTTACTGTCAGAAGTTTTCAAGCCGCCCTAAGGCCTCTGACTTGGCTTAACGACTGCCATCTATCGACGGCAGCCGGCACCAACTGCTTAACGTGCCTTGCGAAGCACGGAACCGCTCGGAAAAATGCCACTAGCGTTAGTCTTACACGGTGACCCATCCATGGACTGAACGCGCCGTATGTTGCTTAACATTAGTGATCGTTTAAGATCACTCAGGCAGAAAAAAATATCCGGCATAAAAATTATTAACCGGTATTTTCGAAACCGGTTTGAAGTCCTGGTCAAGACCCTTTATCTCGGAAATGCGTATGAGTTTCAAGATGAAATTAACACCACAATTACCCCTTTGTTTGAAGACTCCTGTGGCGCAACGGTTAGCGCATCTGTCTATCATGCGTGAGTTCCCGGGTTCAAATCCCGGCTGGGGACAAGAAAAAATACCCCAGGTCTTGGACGTTTACATGTTCGTTTACCATGTACTCAACTCTACGGTACATAAACATAAACATTTACATACAGGCACATACACTAATTCTGGCCCCACATGAGAATGTGTCGGGGGAACCCGAAACAGCGATGTCACAAACAACTAAACAACCAAGACCTGGAGTTTCTTTTTTTGTCCCCAGCCGGGATTCGAACTCGGGACGTTAATAAATTTTTTCTTTGAAGTTCGGGAAAAGCTTGAAAAAAACTGCGAGTACGGAACCCGCAGTGGGTGAGCTCGACTCGTACTTGTCCGATTTTTTTATTATACTTTAAAAAAATCTTCAAAGAGTAGAAAGACTCCAACGAGTTATGACTCTTCCATCCTCTTTGCTGTAATTTCACTGCTAAGACTTTGCTTCCAGCTACTTTCATGGGGGTTCAGTAATAAATATGTGCAAAAAAATGCAATAAAAAGTCAATTTATAGCTATTGCACTTGTTCCGTATTATATTCTGTAGAAATTCTAGCTTCACTAAGCGCTTATCCATTTACATGAGTATAAAACACAAGCCGAGAAAAAGTCCATTCGAGAAGTTAATTACTATAAAACATGCTCGTAAATCGAAAAATCAAACTCAAACTCATGCCAATATAGCACTTCTTTAATCAACTTAGGGTTCAAACTTGAATTGTTGCCGTGAAAGAATTGAAATTGAAATCGATAACGAATATAAAAGTCACGATTCGTATGAATCGATTAATTTTGAATGGTGCAGGGCCTCACATACGTAGTAGAGAGATAATCGAACAAAAGTATCCCTTGCTAGTTGATATTTAAGAGCGAAATTCCATTTTATTAGCTGATGTGCATCAAAACATGCATAATACTATATGCATCGAAGAAGTGCCTATAAAGATATTTTACGCGATAAAAGTACAAACCCATTAGAAAGTGTTGATAGAGTAAACTAGCGCGTTTGTACAAATAAACAACTAGTTCGTTTGACGAAAGTCCGCTATGGGCTGGATTTGACCGGAACCGGAAATATCTATTTGGGATGATACGGTCATTATTTTTAATGGAAAAAAAACTCATTTCCTAATCTCGGCCTAGAATCTTTTCTTTTTTTCTTAAAACACATCGGTTTCACGTTCACATTCTAAAATCAACTCTACGTCTTTGCGATTAAAACGAGTCAAAGCTCCAAAATGACGGTCGATAAACTGGACACTTTTAATTTATTTGTAAGTCTTAATTCGACACTTTATCTAAATTCAAAGTCCTGACTGACTGATTCATTCACTCATCAACGCCCAGCCCAAGCCGTTGGACCTAGGAAGCTGAAATTTTGCACAGAGGGTCTATATATAATGTAGGCAAGGAATAAGACCGGATTTTTTGAAATTCAACCCCTAAGGGGGTCAAAAGGGTTGCCAAAATTTGTATGGGAGGTACAAAGAATGTTGTCTAATTTCCTAAAACTTAAAATAAAAATACTCTTCAACACATTTTGATTAAACACGTGTTTCACCGTTTTTCTAAATTTTACCCTTAACGGGAGTTACGGGAGTGAACGGGGTTGCAAAATTTTGAACTAAAGTCCACGCGGACGGAGTCGCGGGCGAAAGCTAGTTTCAAATATTTATGGTTCAATAATTGATGTTTACTCTACAAATCGAATCGCTCGTCACCTGGGCTGCCAGAGTGATCTTAAACGATCACTAAGGTTAAGCAACATACGGCGCGTTTAGTCCATGGATGGATCACCGTCTATGACTAACGCTAGTGGCATTTTTCCGAGCGGTTCCGTGCTTTGTAAGGCACGCTAAGCAGTTGGTGAGCCAAGTCAGAAGCCTTAGGGGGCGGCTTGAAAACTTCTGACAATAAGATCAGCCACTAGTCTACCAGCCTCCACCAATCCGGGCTTGGCCCCCGTGGTGGAGTATAGCCTATACTTTCCTCAGGGAAGAGACCCGTGCCCCTCGGTGGAGACATAATGGGTTGATGATGATGATGATGATGACTCTACTCTAAAATTCTATAGGCCAGAACTACGTTCAAAAATCGACCCTATTCCGTTCTCACGAGAGCTTATTCTCCTGCAGGTGGAGCCGACGGGGTCGGCTTCCCTGGGCGCGGCCTCCCGGGCGGTCTTCGTGGAGAAGGTCCGGGCTTCCAACGCTGCTTGCCAAGCTGGAGACTTTTCCACCGCTGTGGCGCTGTACACTGATGCGCTGACTCTGGATCCGGCCAACCACATTCTGTATAGCAACAGGTAAGAAGAGGAATAAAAATGTAAAAATTACAATCCAATTAATCGGCCCTCAAGAATGGGGCTGATATGACGGAGACATGGCGTGTTTCGAAATATATCTACCGAGTGTTAAATAAATAAATGCAGGTTGTGATTATTTTTTCCAAAGGAGCTATATCTATATATTATGGACATTAGTTGCGGAAATGCATCTTCTTAGTATCGTATACTGAACGTCTTTCCTAAGAAATGCTATCGTAATTTCATCAAGCATTCTCGGAGACCTGATGGAAAACAGGGCAAAGAAGCAAGCATTTGCATGAAGAGGGTCTTGTCCAACAAAATTGGATATTTAATATTAAATAATAATATACATATATCGATATCGACCAGCTGAAGATGATGATGATGTATAAAAATACACAAAACATCGTTCTCAATAACCTGTGCTAGGTTTATACCGCGCCCTATGAACACTAAAAGCTACACGTTCGCTGCGCGCTTTCTTTTAACTTTAATAACCTGTATAATCTTTTTTTCCTAGCAAAATTATTAGTTACTTTTGCTATCTAGTATTCGTAGTTTTCTTGCCGGGCGTCAGTACACCCTGCATAGTCCATTCCCTGTGCAAAATTTCAGCTTCCTAGGTCCAACGGCTTGGGCTGGGCGTTGATGAGTGAGTCAGTCAGGACTTTGAATTTTATTTATATAGAAGATAGATTTGTTCGGAAAGCTCTGCACTCATGAGTGACAGCGAGTCCTACTAGCTTTCTGTTTCGTTTATGTAGACAATACGTTGTCGTCGTGAGTGGAACGAAGATAACGAAATCCTCAAAAGAAGATGAACATTGTGTCATCCACCTCCAACATTTGCTAATCTATCCCACGAGATCTTGATTCGCTCTACGTGTTCGGCCTGCAGAAAGTTAGATATGCTGGTCGGTTCCATTTTGTTGCACTATAAAACTGTAACGAGGAACAAGCCCACGAATGAGAATGTGGAAATAAAACTTAGAAATGAATCCAAAACCAAAACCAAATCCAATGAAGTACCTACTACAATATTGTTCGTTCTTTTGTAGATCTTTTGATCTAGTTTAGGCTCCAGTATTTCCACAAAAAGTGCATTCTGTTGTATTGTAAGTAATTATTCAATGTTATTTTGTATAAGAATATCATTTGTGGACAGAAAAGTAACCATTACCTTATCTTATTATTAATTTTATCCCGGATACACTTACTCAAGTATACGATAAGATAAGAATATATAAGATAAGATAAGGTGCCTGGATGGATTCAATTTTAAGGAAACCTCTCAAACAGGCTTTGTGTCGCAAAAGTTAAAAGTTGCAAGCAATCGCTCCTAAGTGGTCTTAAACGATCACGAAGATCAAGCAACAAAGGGCGCGTTCAGTGCATGGATGGGTGACCGTCCTATGACTGACGCTAGTGGCATTTTTCCGAGCGGTTTCGTGCTTCGCAAGGCACGTTAAGCAGATGGTGCCGGCTGCCGTCGATAGATGGCAGTCGTTAAGCCAAGTCAGAGACCTTTGGGCGGCTTCAAAACTTCTGACAGTAAGACAAGCCACTAGTCTTACCTCCACCAATCGAGACTAGGCCCCCATGGTGGAGTTTGGCCTATACCTTCCTCAGGGAAGAGACCCGTGCCCCTCCATGGGGACCGTGGAGACACAATGGGTTATTGAGGATGATTAGTATAAATGAAATACTTATGCTTGGACTAGATTAAAAAATAACCTGTATCACAAGCTTCCTAATGGCTACTAAGGTAGATACTAAGTTCTAACTTACAATCATAAAAGGCAAAACAAGGCTTACAGTCATTTTGATAAATATACATTCCCTACATAATAATATTTTTCCAGAGACCCCATAATAGAAACCCTTGCTATTTCAAACTTCGGACATACATTTTACCCCATAACGACGAGGTGTGAGTTTGAACGTTGATTCTTATCACCCTCGCAAGAGACCTCATTTTCATCTGTTTTCCTACTGTTAACAGGTCAGCAGCAAGACTCAAACAGGGTCAGTTCGCAGCGGCGTTGCAGGACGCCACCAGAGCCCGGGAGCTCTGCCCCAACTGGCCGAAGGCCTACTACAGACAAGGTAAGGGTAATCCCATCAAACACGTAAATGTGAATGAGAGTCAAGTTCAATATTAAGAACAGACGTCGTTATCGACGTCGCCGACAAAAGAATTGAGATCTATGTGGGTGCTGCCAAGTTCTCTGTAGAAAATCATGAAATTTTAGTTACAAGATCACTAGAGATGTAAATTGTTATTTAATTAGAGTTGTGAAGGGGTCAAAAGTTATTAATATTACACACGGCTGCTGCGTCGCCAGTTCTTTTTCTCGAACTCGCTGTCGTGTGTCTAGATCATGCTTAATGGAACATTGACCCATTAGTAGAGGTCATTTGACTTAGGTACGGCTTTTTTTATTCAGATCT
Source organism: Yponomeuta plumbellus (assembly GCA_947310845.1). Lineage (NCBI taxonomy): Eukaryota > Metazoa > Arthropoda > Insecta > Lepidoptera > Yponomeutidae > Yponomeuta > Yponomeuta plumbellus. The sequence continues at coordinate 12,454,366 of OX371212.1, read as the reverse complement.
CATCAATAGTTAATCATACGTTCAAAATAAAAGCATTCATGATTAATTAATAAGTCAGTTTTAATTTAATGCGTCAACAAGTAGGATAAGTCCATCATAGAAAGTGCGTAACTCAATTACTTATCTACTAATTTCTGAGGAGTATACGCACTGACATTCTGACTAGTGAGTAAGGTTCTTTCACAAATAACCATAAGAAACAAAATGAAGGTATATATCAAATAATGGTTGTAATCAAACAATCAGCCATAGAAAGCAAAGCCGACAACATTACTTGCACAGAAAAAAGTAATTAAAATCTAGATAATATTTAGAAGGTCTTCAAACTAGCTTATATGCCCACGCCTAAAATCTATGTTAGACCTACATTTATACTCCGTACCAAATAAGTTGTAAAAATGTACTGGGGTTTTGAATATTTGGTTTGTTTCGTGTCTGTATAAATTTACTGTGTAATATAGGCTAACTGTTTTAATTGTTTAAACTTGTATTGTACAACGAATTAGTCAAAGACTGCAAGGTTGGACAATAAAAGTTTTCCGATATATGTACTTATAAACGAAACCTTAGCCGTCAAACAGAAGTCTAATTATTTTTTATTCCTGGGTCATTCATACATTCAACATTTTAAGAAATTATCTGGTCTTTTAAGTTTTTATCATAATGAAACAAATAGTTTGTTTACATCTATAGGGTAATATAGAAGCCATAAGCAAAATTTTAGCCTTTTATTGGTCTCTGGTTTGGGTGGCCGGATGGCGGACGGATGGAAGGACAGACTGACAGATAGCCAAACAGTTGAGTCTTAGTTATAGTGTCCCGTTTTTACCATTTGGGTACCCTAAAAATGGTGAGTACGTAGTGAAAAGGTAGAAACGTAGTAAAAACGTCGTTACCTGAAATTACTTCATCATACCTAGTTAGGTATACAAACAATATTAGGACGAAAAGTACGAGCGTCTTATGGTCGGCGCCAGGCCAAGTCCAGGCTAGGCTAATTGGGGATAGATCTCACTGGTCTGCAAAAAAACATTTACTTCAACTTATCATAATACACTTACAACTCGACCTCAAGTCAGCGATTACATTGAAATTGACATTCAACAAGCAAAATGTAAATTGTTTCCCTTCAAATAAATGTATGATATCTGAAAAGAACATCTCTCAAATATTGATAATGAATTCAAAATCAAGCTGTTGGGAATCTTCACCTGATACAGAGTATAACATCGCAGCTCGCGTGACGTACGAAGACTCGTAAATCTTAATGCAGCGCCGATGCGTAAATCCAGCAACAAAGCGATCGATTGCATGCGAGTAATGACTGCTAATGCCGGGGTTTTACTTTCCACTGTGTCGTTAGAATGTCACTTTCACTCATCATATGATAATACTTAAGTAAGTACTAGGAATCATTTGTACTTGCAAATTGACGCCGTTTACGAGGTTAATGATCTGATGATTTTATCACGAATTTGTTATTGAGTAAAGTTTTGACACTTTTTTTATTTCGTATTATATTCAATACAAGTCAGTGGATCATGTAAATTTTTTTGTGATCGTTTAGTGAAATCTTGTAGAATTTTACTTTTACAAATTGTCCGAATTTGCCAATTTCCCGGCACCATGTCAAATTTTTGCTTTTCTCCAAACTATAACCATTACTTAAGAAAAAAACTCATTATAAATCGTTCCAGCTCTTAAGTGATGTGCTTACCAACGATTTAAATTACATCGGATGTAAATGTTAACAGCACATGAATCTGCGCTCTATTCAGTGACGATAAGATCGACTTTGCATAAACGTAAAGGTGGATGTGCTTTCAATACTACATAACTGTCAAGTGAACCTAGAATAACATAATTATACTCGCTAAAAAAATTCAATACCAATTGCAGACACTTCTTATGTACGTATATTTACTCAAGATCACATTATTTGTTTCTATGATACCAAGTGCCGCACTTATTAAAGAACGAGACAATGTAGTGTCATTACCATCGTCAGCAGTCCGTGGAACCCTTCTCTTTTCCGTAGGGGCTTTGGGTCCAATGTTGCATATTTTATTAGGGGGCGTGCTCTACCTACTGTGTAGAGACGGCGCCGACAACTTTTCATAGGAGGTAATTTGATGGAATTGCCACTTCCTAATACGTAAGTCAGTTGAGTAATGAAATGTTTTGAAATTAATTTATATTGTAACCCTAAATAGAACCCTTTTACAAATGTATGCTTCCTGTGAGACTAACACACGGCTTTTTTTGCCTCTATTTTACTTGGTATATATAATTACTATAAGCGATGTTACACTCTGTAATGTGAAAATAAAATAAAATAAATAATACTTGCTTAGTAATATTGAACTAAGTCTACTTATCTCAATAACCTCAAACATAGCTATTACAGATTAGAAAACCCTTCAAATAAATAAAAATCTTTTTGGACAAAAATTGAACAAAAAATGTCCAAAACTTAGAACAAAATTTGTTGTCTATAAATTACGCAAGCCGACATGACTCGGGAATAGCACATTTAATCAATAACCGTACATGAGTTTCAGTTTAATCTACACTACATAATGTCACTTCTAAACTCTACCCTTTTACGCAGGAGTGGCGCTACAATGCCTCGGGCGCCACGGCGAGGCTCTGGCCGCGTTCAGCTCAGGACTGGGCGTGGAGCCTTCCTCAAGGCAGCTGCTAGCGGCGCTGGTGGAAGCGGCGCTCAAGTCGCCGCTGCGGCCAACGCTGGAGCCAACATTCCGCCAGCTGGAAGCCATGAAGCTCGACCAGTCACCCTTCGTGCTCATATCGGTGAGGATGGTGTCAGATGATATAGTGAAGAAGATGCGGACAAAGTTTGGAGCTAGAAAGTCACTAAATAGTCAAAGCTATAGTATCACTAGAGAGAATGTGAAAGGACGAAAGAGAGAGAGCTTGTAGAGCTAGAAAGATTAAGATGATCGTTGATGGTGTTAGAACTCAGTGGTGTTAGAACACTTACTCTTCGTGGTTTCTACAGTAAGGATTGTGGATTTGAAAGGGAAACAAAAAGACTCGCTGCTAAGCTAGTTTATAGTAGTTATAGGAAGTCGGCCTGTCACTCTAGAGTGTTGCAAAAGATATCGCTCATTTGGAATATCAACGACGGAATTACACTATTGAAAAATGGGCTACATAAGAATATTTTGTCATAATTTGTCTAAAAAAAGTAAAACATGATGTAACATCCACACCATTTCCACAAATTTCTATGAACTTCTGACAAATGACGCATTTTCGTAAAACCATAGTCGAAATTTTTTACTGATAAACTTCCTGAGCGATATAGTCAGCTTATATTACATAGTGTATCACTAGAGAAAGGAAGACTCGGTCTAGGTTAAAAAGTCACTATAGTCAGCCTGTTGAGATAAAGGCCATTAGGTAGAGCTTTTTTAGCTAGAATATCTGTAGAGAGATTGAAAGAGATCGGAATTTCTAGCCTATTGTGATCTTTACTCTCGGTAGTCTTAATTGTCTGGCTATCTTTCGCGCAATTAATAAAAATTTGATTGCCCGTTTGGATGCGGAGGCCAACACTAATGTAGAAAGATTTTTTAATTAACATTATGAAACAGATAGCATATAACAGAGAACAGTTTTGTTATATGTACGTTATCTATGAAACAAATTATTTGGGAGATATTTGATAATGACTAAGTTATAGACGATAACAAATATCGAAAATAAGAAAATTTGAGGGGAGAGTTTGTAATAGAAGCGCCGATATTAAGGTTATCAAATTAAGCTGAATGCTTAAGCTTCCTTTTGGGACAGTATGCAGAAGGACAGTAGCTTGAGTTTTATTGAAAATCCCAATTAAAGTCACGAATAAACGTTTAATTTAGGAAAAACTGTCTCGAGCCTCGTTGTTTCACCAAAAAGGCAAGTATAAATCGGCACTAAAGTTGCATAAAATGTCGTGCGAACCGCAGGCACATCCTCGCGGGGATCGAAATTTAAAGTTTTTGTTTTTCGAAATGTCAAATGCATCCTGTTTATACGCCATCTGATATCGATGTCTCTTGTTCGAGCCAAAATAATGTGCACCATTTTAACGTAGGTAGGTACTCCGGAAACCAGCAGACATTGTCATTCAGCCTCGTAAATGGAACACCATTCCAAAATGGCGGCCAGTATAGCTCTATAGATACTTGCAATATAAGACGAATCATCGTCATCATCATTTTCTTAATTCATTACAGACCCCTATAATCAGTGGCCCTAAACATCACAGCATGTAATGACGCACAAGATAAACCCACCGCACTCCGCTATCCAATAAAAAACACCAACGCCTCCAGTGGCTGCGGCTCGAAGACGTATATTTACTTATAGAGAAACCCTACTCTAAACATGTGCAAAATAAAACTGAGAACTTGTGTATTCATCCCTAGACGGAGGCTTCAAAGTGATAACATTAAGCACCCCATACACAAGCTGTGCGCGGACCATTTGCATACATTCCACTCCCGCGGGACGTCTGCACATTTTTCGGTTGCATTTAACCGGCAGAGACAATGGGGCTGACTGATCAAAGCGCCATAAATACGCGGGCAGCCTGGCAGGGCGCATTTACATACAATCTGCGGCGACGGCTGATCGGCAGCGCGACGTAAACGCACGGGAATGGCGTCTGCCGCAGCAAACGCGAAATGGCCGACCTTATCGCTTTATTTGGTCCGTCAAGCCTTGAGTTCGATTTTCAAATGGCTGCCACTATAAACTTAGGGTGAGCCGGTACCGATTGTTATAGCTATAGGGGGAAAATAGGCACATATCCCCTTGGACTACACAAATTGGCATCAGCTGAATCAAACTAACCTAAAATGCTAAAAGTTGAAGCCATAAATGGACAATGTATTTAAATATCAAGGTGGGGTGATCTAGACCCAATTCTTGTCTAGAAACTTGGCCAGTTAGCCACACTGCCTCCACAGTTTGCAACCTTTTCTTGCAAGAACGGCCGGATAATATCGCGAAGAGCTTTATAGTGCTCGATTTCAGCATAATGGCTGAACGTTCCCAGAACGAAGGCGGGTCGTAAAAAGTTTTTAATTTCGATTTAAATACGATACCCATTTACTGCTGCGACCGTGTATATTTACTGTTAACCCTCAATTATTTACGTATTACCTACACTGAATAATCCTCCTGCCAATGAGACTTGAGAAAAAGGTGTTTTTGTACGCCATTTTTGTTTCGCCTTTCCGCCAACTTTTTTCGGCGGTTTATTTCAGTTGCGTTCAGAGACATTTACAATAAAAACGCGCCGTGGGTGTTCTCGAATCTCCGGGAATGTTATGGCTTTATATCAGTCTGTGGCCGAGATAAGTTCAAATCATTTACAAATGTTTATTGCCCTGTGTAATGACAACGGTAACTGGTTTGGAATTCGTTGCGCTTTTTGTACATGACCGCGCAAACGTGACCCGCAAATTTTTGGCCGCATTTAGAAACCTTCAGTATGTAGTTAAAGATTTTATGGTGCCGTCAAATAACATTATTGAGCACAATGCTTCTGTATCGGTCGCTGGTAGTACGTACAAATTACCGATTCGCCTCTAGGCTAGGTAATTAGTTGTTTCTCTACGAAGGCCAGTAGCGATGGCGTATGAGCTATGTGGCCGAATTAATTCCGACGCTTACAAATTGTATTGGGAGCCGGATCGGCATTAGCTGCATTCTATAACGTGTTTATGATTATGAAACATGCACGAAGTGTGTTGTTACTTGATGTCTAAGTAGCTATCAAATGGTACTGTCCTAAAAAAAATAGTTTTATTTTTATATATTTTTCAGGAAAATAAATAATTTTACGAGCCTGGGCTGAATTCGAATTTCTCTCAGCATTTTTCCATCGTAAGGTTGTCTGGAAGAAATTACTTTTAGTAATAAGGCCGCCAATTGTACCTACCATGAACCGTTGCAAATATTTTGTGTTTATTGTTTTTTCCAGTGTGCAATAAAGAAAGAATTTAAAGAATAATATTATATAGTCACAGTATGTCCAGTACTACGGCTTCATCAAGTCAGATTCACTCACCTTTATTATACCAATACAGTACTAGACTAAGATTACAAAAATATCGACTTGGCCTCCGTTGCCGTTGCAACTAGGTTAGAACCTGCATTTCAGCAAGCAGCGCCTTCCCCATAGAAAATAATTATAACACAAACAATGCAGCAAAAACCAACTGCTATGAACAACTGCTTGAATGCTATGAGAATTTAAATTAAATAAACTGTGAATGATAATATAGTCCTCTCGGTGTCTGCAGCGTGTATGTTGATGTATGAGTGTGAGAGGGTGAGTGTGACTGTCTAACCCTCGGTTTCTCATACGCTAACAATCTGCTAATCTACTGTTAACAGCTGTCAAACTTTTTTTTCGTTTGCTCTTTGGCCAACTGACAGCTGTTAACAGTAGATTAACAGCTTGTTAGTGTACGAAAAACCGGGGGAAAGTATCAGAAAGGCCTCATACCAGAAAATTAATTATAACTTATCGTCGGGCGATCCTCATTTATGCTCCTCAAAGATGAATTAGGTGCTTATCATCTTAATCCTCATACCAGAAAATAAATTATAACTTCGGGCCGATCCTCATTTATGCTCCTCAAGGATGAATTACTTATCATCTAACTTTTCCCAGGTTGTTGGCCAAGAGCTCCTCGCTGCTGGCCAGTATCAGTCTGCAGTCACAGTACTGGAGGCCGCTCTCAGAATCGGCTCGTGCTCTCTGAAACTTAGGTAAGAATAAGCATTTAATGTACCCTAATAAATATATGTGCTTACCTGGTAAATAAATGTAGCATTTAACTATACAGAGAAGCAAATTCACCAGATTTTTATTTAAATTTTTTAAAATATGTATCCTCACGCAACAAAACAACTGAGACTAACCGTATCTAATCTCTTTAAACGAGCAATTCTTGTATATATATTTATATATAATCAGATCTAATCTCTTTAAGCGAGCAATTTTTGCATATATATTTATATATAATCAGAATCACGGAAACGGCTCCAACGATTTTCACGAAATTTTGTAGGCAGATGCTTTCGGGGGCGTTTAATTGATCTAACTAGGTTACATTTTTAGAAAACGTTGTTTTATCCGTGTTTTAAGGCAATTGAAATTTGCTATAATAACATACAGAGGTAAATTTCGAGTCCACCTGCAAGGTTGGGATAGTTCTGACGGGAAAACGGGCGACCCGTTTCGGGCTGATTTCAAGAGACCCGGTTCGAGTCATGATGTTTTTTTCCAAGTTCTTTTTTTGTTGAAAAAGGATTATTTTAATTTTATATTACATATTTTATATTACAAAAAAAGTACCGAGCAAAACTCGGTCACCCAGGTACTACGGATTTAATAAAACTTAAAAGTTTAATTTAAAAATTATAGTTATTTGTGTTATTTCAGAAATGTTATTTTATTTAAGTGCTGTATCTACCATCTGTTGGTAAAAAATAAACAAAAAATACACCATAAAATATTTTTAATTTCGAACGAAGTATAGCATTAAGTTTCAGATTATTGTTTATGAAAACACGTAGCTTTTCAACGAAGTGAAGCACAAATTAAATAGTTTTAGTAAAGGTTCTTCGAATGAAATCCCACGTCGCTGCACCCCTTCGTCAGATAACGCTATAAAACCATTTCATTATCTCACATATTCTTTCTTCATATTCTTTTGTAATTACACCTTTCAACCGCGGACACTCTAAATTACTCTTGGTTGACATACGAAATAATTTATACCTGCCATTGTAGCTCTTTATCAAAGTGGGAATTTTTCCATTTGATTTATACACTCACGGGGGAATGCGGAGCGAAGAAAGTGGTGTGCTATTCCGGGGAATACCCCTTGGTAGACACTAGTCGTGATACAAGTCTACTTAACCCGAGTACGGATCCTGTAATCGCTGATAGTAGCGTATAATGTACGATGATTATGTAGAGATAGAGAACACTTTATTGTACGTAAAAAAGGAGATTACACAGGTATTATGTACATGGTTTCGTTTAGATTTAGTGGGTGTAAATAAAAAAAACTGTCATAGTCAATAAATTGTTAAAAGAGGTTGCTATTTGTTGAATTAATTGGATGAATGAACCTAGGCCAGGCAAACGGCTTGATAGAAGTTTAATTGATTCCCATACATTGATGATTTCTATTGACAGTTAGTTTACATTTAATACACATCCAAGCACCACCCAAGCTGAATTAAATTAAATATACAGTTGACATTTTTAAGGTTCTTGACAACATGGCAGGCGTAAGGTCGTCTTTTGTATCTTACTAAAAAGTCTTACTTCTTCACTTTCTTCAACAATTTTCATTCATTTTGCTGCGTATGCATCTTTCTTCACCAAATATGGTCAACATATTTTTATCTCTCTTTCTCTCTCCCACTCTAAAGTACTAAGTCATTTATCGTCATGAAATCCGACCAAAATATAGACACTTGACGTCTCCAACACGACTTGGCAAGTTTATACAGGATGATTAATAGTCTTATAGTGGTAACATGCCAATTATGAATATTGCATAACACGGCTAATTCCGTGAAGACAATGAACTCTGCAAGTTGCTGACAGAGACGATGATAGAAGTAGGCCAGTTTTTGTACATTAATGTATTACTTTCTTATTACCGTTCGCAGTCGGGTATGACCAACTCCAAATCAAGGAAAAAAGCTTACTCCAGTGTATAGTCAATTTCGGAAGAGGAATACTAGCACCACTGAACCGACCTGAGACATAAAGACACGACTTAAATTTAAATGTGGAATATGCAACGTCAAGTTTTAATAAGGGCGCTGGCGCATCCTGTCCCGCTGCCGCGGCGCGTGTTACAATTAAAATGCACCTAACTGTGTGTACAATTGTACCTATACCCAAAAGGCACAGGATTATTTCTGACTGAGAGTTTAAAGGCCGCTACGCTGCCGTGTGTACCTTCAACGAGTCAAGTCGAGTACAAGTCGAAAAAACGATTTTAAAAACACTGGCATGTAAGAAGGTGAAGTAACTAAAAAAAATAAAGTGTTTTTTCTTGTAGAAAATCTGCTGATACTGCCAGTATTTCCCGCCCATCTTCACTGTTGGCCTCTCGACCTCTTTGGCCTCTTAAATTTTATTCCAACGAAACCGTTTCACATTCTCCATCAGCCGACCCCGAATGGAAATGATAAGAGCCGAGTTAGTTTAAAGTGCAACAAACTAGTATCTAATATCGGAACCGGTGGGAATCCGGAGTGCATCGAGACATACATACCTAGATGGCCGGGCACAGGGAGGGATCATTAACGGGATTTTTAATAGCATCGTAAAGATTCGAGCACTGGTTCCGATATCGCGGCGATTTCCATGAGTTGCTTCTTCTACTCGCCGCCACCGGATGATAATGAGACGTAATTCGGGGCCAACATGAAAATATAGAGATACAGAAATAATTACCCTGAAGAGTAAAATAAACTAGAGCCTAAAGTAGAACAGCAAAAGACTACTCATGGCGCGCCCCTTAGTCGACGATTCGGAATTCCTCTCGTGATCATGCGCCGTAACATACAAGTTACATAAAAGTTAAATGAGTCTGTAAGACAGGGGTGCTATTCTCGCGGCCAAACGACCTTGTAATTGCAGTTGGATGGAGCCCTACGTCTGCAATTGGACGCTGTAACGTTTCGGATTGCATTTTTTCGACAATAGCGTGCTAGTCTTATTGGTGCGTGTTACTTTTGGACTGATGGCTGGGGAATATCGTGGCAATATTATAAGAAGTGTAATATGTATTAAACAATGGTGTTGAGATGAGGCGAGAAAAATAATGTTTAGCCATTAGGAAAAATATATTATATTGAGTGTTAGGCTGTTAATTGAAGCACAGTAAACTAAGTAATCATTACATTAAAACCATGCAGGGTGCTGTGGGAAAAATTTTTTTTTCCTTTTTTTTTGTACATCTGTGTAAAGGTTAGAAGTTGATTCTTGTTACCAATATTGCAAAAAGTAATAATACGTAAGAAATAGAGTAGAAATAAACTCGTGTATATTATTAATATACCTATATATTTTATTACGTACACGTACGTTCGATTAACTGAGAACTTTTTTTAAAGTATAATAAAACTTAAGTTTGGTGACCCGGCAAATGTTGTTTCGCCGTATAAAAAAATGGGGTGGACCACCCTTATCAGTTGGGGTAGGTAATGAAAAATAGACAAAAACCTATTCTCAAATCTACCGAAGTTACATATTATATAATTTCATTACAATCGGTGAAGCTGTTTCGGTGGAGTATGCGCACTAACACTGTGACCCGACAATTTTATACATTACATTAAAAAAAAATTAACACTCGGGAAAAATCGATAAAAAATACTTGCATACAATAATTGTATTATTGTATGCAAGTATTAAATAAATGCAAGTATTAATAAGATCGTTCCAATCAGCAAACAAAATACCAAATGCGATAAAAACTTTTTTACGGGCGACTTAGCAACAAAAATAAAAAAGCTGGTCGGCTGTCGAGTGTACCAATTTTTACTGTAACCATAATATCCCGAGCCGGGAGTCGAACCCGGGGCGGGCGGCGAAACCCACACCTCGCCGCGATCTTATCTCGCGCTTGATGGATCGAAATGAACCGCCGCAGCCCTATTCTGGAAGTCCTAAGCCGACTGTGAATCGAACTCCCGCCGATTCGGTATAGAATGAAGTTATATGCTTTTTTTTTAATGACTCTGTCGCGGTGTTCATATTAATCTTGTGATTTTAATGAGTCGTTAAGGTTGAGGTAAAAAATTAAGGTAAGTACCTACGTTCACTTACACCCGGTTTCTCGTACACTAACAATATTATAATGTAACTAGCTTTCGCCCGCGACTCCGTCCGCGTGGACTTTAGTTCAAAATGTAGCAACCCCGTTCACTCCCGTTAAGGGTTAAATTTAGAAAAACCGTGAAACACGTGTTCAATCAATTGTGTTGAAGAGTATTTATTTCAAGTTTCAAGAAAATCCGACAACATTTTTTTATACCTCCATACAAACTTTAACACCGCCGTTTACCCCTTTAGGGGATGAATTTTCAAAAATCCTTTCTTAGTGCTCCCCTAGGCTCGCTAAGGAACTCCCATGCCAAATTTCAACCCCCTAGGTTCAGTAGTTTGGGCTCTGCGTTGATTCTAAGTCAGTCAGTCAGCTTCTCGTTTTATATATATAGATGTTAAACGCTGTCCGTTGTTTTTTGTGTGCAATTTGGCCTACTGACAGCTGTTAACATTACATTTAACAGATTGTAAACATGTTATTTAGGTTACATTGTTTTTTATTGTGCAACAAAGTTTATCAACATTGTTAATATACGGGAAAATAGGGGATAGGTACATTATACAGAAAGTGTCCTTACGTAATATTTTTTATTTTATGACCTGGCTTACCTTAAAAATGAATTGCGTCTTATGTGACTGCAAAGTTACTACTGAGAACTCGCAGTCACATAAGACGCAATTCACATTCACTTATTCTCATCCACCGCCTGCGGTTGACTGGTAGAAGATGCTTATAGTTTTAAGTCCGCCGCATTGCCACTGTATTGTTTACTTATGGGCAATAAACGTATTAATAATAATAAAGGTCTCTGACAAATGAGATTCCTAGTTTTAAATATTTTCTTTCTAATATTCAGTTAAGTGGGAGCATGACGTTTGACTCCGTCGCAGCTTGAGCTGCAGGTAATGATGCCGCGGCGCTTATCTTTGAGAATCGAGCCCAAAATCGATGTCGAAGATATCCCATTATAAAAGCTCGGTGTCAAATTAACCACTACTAGTGATTCATTAGTGTCACCAGCTCGAATTAAAATATTTATCACGAATTATTTTTATCGCTTTCACACCAGGTATTTACTTTCGTAATGCTGGGGATTAAATAAATTCTTTGTTACAAAATACGTGGAAGATATCAATTTCAAAGCATTCGACATCCGTTCGAAGACGCTAGCACCGCTATCATCCGATAAATATAATCGATTAGAGTGAGATGCCGCAATTTAAGATCAGAATCGAATACAATAATAAACTGTATTCGATTCTCTCGAATCGGTTGTAACACTGGCCGGTTACGCCTGAAAATGTAAAAAAGGAATAAATCGTGTTTTTTTCTTCTACACTGATATTTTTAATTTAAGTCCTATCATCAACCTGTACTTCACATGTAACCTTTTTTAATTACCTCTTTTTACGACTTTCCCGCCACAATTTCTCAAAGATGCACGATTAGTTCGCACGTTCAAATTCACAAAGACGTAAGACCTAATTTTTAACAACTCGATTTCTTCAAATACTTCAACAACGCCAATTAAAATAGTCTGTGGTGGGCATTTCACAACGACCACAGATTAAATAAACAGAGTTTTAGATTGAGTTTAGATTAATAGAATTTTTATAAATGAGGCCGGTAGCGTTTAGCTACTTACCGATTCTCTTTTTTGTCAACAGAGGTTCGGTCTTCAGCGCGCTTAGCTCAGCTCACTGGGCCCTGAGTCAGCTTGATGCAGCCATCAACTACATGCAACAAGACCTAGCGGTGGCGAAGTCCTTGGGAGACACTGCTGGGGAATGCCGCGCCCACGGTAACCTGGGCGCTGCGTACTTCAGCCAAGGAAGCTACAAAGACGCGTTGACAGCGCATCGGTACCAGCTAGTACTGGCTATGAAATGCAAGGTACGTTTTAATAAATTATTTAATAATGAGAATTGTCTAACAGGCTCTTTTCAATTTTCTATCTTGTCCACTACCTTGCTGAGTGAATTTTTATATTTAACCTACTCAATACTGATTTGAAAATCCATTCCGTACAAAGTTCCCTAATATGATGGACATAACTTTTCTACACCAGAACATAAGATTATATTGAGAATATAACATCATCACATCAGCATCATCAGGCTATACTAGTCCACTGAGCTGCTGGTCATAGCCCTCCCTAATGAGCGCCATAGCGCCCTGTCTTCAGCTTGCCGCATCCAGCATATTATAACATAGATGCCTCTAAGAACTGCAGTAAAATGTAAATAAATTAAATTCATTCGCACGGTATTACACAATGGAGTATTTACTCACGACTGACTTCATTTCCACGCCTTTGGCTTTACAAATGAAAACATTGTTTAAAACACATAACTTTGGCGTTTGCAAGGGATCGTATTTTAACCTCGGTCTATGGAATCGTATTTTAGAAACGTTTGCAACAAACTCACATTAAATGACGTCTTTATAGTCAGAAGCTTGTATGCGTCTACCAAATATAATTTGTAGTTTAAAGTAAATTGTATGCTTTTACGAGTAGAAAACTGAACTACTAATATATGAAAGCAAATTAAGTGTTGTCCCTTTAGTCGCAGAATGACCAATAATTTCTTTGATAAACACTCTACAAACCCGCGACTAATTATTAAGAAGCTTAATAGCATTCCACCGCTGAGTGCATGCTTTCTCTCAAAGAAAGACTATGTAGCGATATGGTAGGGATACTCAACCCGCCTTGGACATGGAAACCTGCAAATTCATAATGACACTGCATACATCGCCAAA